>CM056472.1:2995000-4248750 GCA_029783895.1 Triplophysa bombifrons
TGTCTGTCTGTCTGTCTGTCTGTCTGTCTGTCTGTCTCTGTTTCTCTGTCTGTCTGTCTCTCTTTGTCTGTCTGTCTGTCTCTGCCTGTCTGTCTGTCTGTCTGTCTGTCTGTCTGTCTGTCTGTCTCTGCCTGTCTGTCTGTCTCTGTCTGTGTCTAGGTCTATCTGTCTGTCTCTCCGTCTGTCTGTCTGTCTGTCTCTCTCTCTGTCTGTCTGTCTGTCTCCGCCTGTCTGTCTGTCTGTCTGTCTGTCTCCTCCTGTCTGTCTGTCTGTCTCTCTCTCTGTCTGTCTCTGTCTGTCTGTCTGTCTGTCTGTCTCTGTCTGTCTGTCTGTCTGTCTGTCTGTCTGTCTATCTGTCTCTCTCTCTGTCTGTTTGTCTGTCTGTCTGTCTCCGCCTGTCTGTCTCCGCCTGTCTGTCTGTCTGTCTCCGCCTGTCTGTCTGTCTGTCTGTCTGTCTCTCTGTCGGTCTGTCTCCGTTTCTCTGTCTGTCTCTGTTTCTCTGTCTCTGTCTGCCTATCTCGGTCTAAATATACATTATTATAATGTATAACTTTAATTTTGCATACGCTTTGTAATCTTTGTAATCTTGTGCAAACACTAATATGTGTTTGACAGCTCTAAAAATAAAACATTGAATTGTTTGTTTAATTATTTATTGAAATATGTGTTTGTTATGAAGTTCTTCACTATAGCTGTAAAAAGCAGAAAAAAATACAAAAGTGTTTGATTCTAATGCCTCTCTTCCAAGGTTATTTCATGCGGCCCAGAGGGAGTGTATGTTTTTATAGCATTAAAACCATCAAAACAACTTAACAGAGAGAGAAACAATCGGTTTAAAGGTTTTACCAAGAGGACCATAAACTCTCAGTCAATATTGTGTTGAAATTAGCGTTTTTATAAAATAAATTGTTCTTGGCTTAAAAGGATAGTTCACCCAAAAATAAAAATGATGTCATCATTTATTCACCCTAATGTTGTTCAAAACCTTTCTTCTGTAAAACACAAAAGACGATGTTTTGAAAAATGTCTTAGTGGTTTTGTGTCCGTATAATGGTAGTCAATGGGGGCATGTTGTTTGGTTCTTTGAAGAACAACTAATTAATTGTAAGATCATTTAAGACTCAAATTCCCTCAAATTTTCATTATTGGAATGCAATAAATCACAGTACTGTACTGTAAAACTGACAGCTGATGACATCACAGGAACATCAGTATTGAATATTCTTATGCGAATGATGTCGTCAAAGGTAACAGATGGAGAAAATCCATCCATTACAATACAGTGCATTAAATACCCCAAATATTTCTAAATAAGCATCCTATTTTATCAGTGTGCGTGTTCCATGGGATTCAAACTCATGACCTTAACGCCACAGTTCATCTCAAGTCTTTTAGACTTGAAATGCAGGACATGTGAAGTCATGTAATCTTAACATAGCAGTCCGCCTCATGAAGAAGAAACCAGCTTCTAAGCCACTAATATAAACACATTTGTCAAAAGCAGGTGTTGCACAGGTGTAAATGAAACGCAGGTGGACCGTGATGGATGGATAGTGTCAGAGGTCACGTGACCACTCAAACCACAACGACAACAAAGCGTGTATTCTTCGACAGGGAACAAGGTAAAGTCGTCAGGGTGGCCCACATCTGTTCGCTCACGGTTTGCCAGTTGTCCGATTCTATCTCACTAACTTCAGGGAATAAGATTGAGTGATACAACAGCGATATATCACAAGCTAACCTGACCATCTGTGACGCTGCAAAGTGCGAGAGCAGAATTGTTTCTTTGCTGGAAGGGAACCCGACAGTGTGTGCGTGTGTTGTGCGTCTGCAATCAGATCCTTTAACGTATCCGACACAAACAGCTTCCAGGGGGAAACAATGGAGATAGCTCGGATGTGCTGAGGGATGAAAATCCTATTGGCCGAGCCCAGCGCTGATTACTTTAGCGCATTCCGAGCATCTCGTAAAACATATTGTAGTCTATAAACAAACAACGCAATTAATAATTAACCTTCCCCGACCATATTCACCCCGCTAAAGTGAATCGGGCTCTCCAGGAGCGCCGGAGCCATTTTCCACGCTTGTTGAAAATCAGTGCTAAATCACTTCAGAAATCAATGGGCATTCCAATTGCTCACCCACAACGCACATAAACGCCGGCGATATATTACCCAGAAAAACCCATCACCGAAACTAATGAACGTAAATACCGGCCGCGCGGATAATGAAGTGTGGCCGTATAAATCTGGGCCTCACGTGAAAGACGGGGAGAATAGACAAATATTGTCTGTGTCGAGGAGAGCGGCGGAACAGATGTATTCAGGTGGTGAGCGATTGGCTGTTTGTATGAAGCAGACTGTTTGTGATTTACAGAGCCCCCGAAGAGTCATTGGTCTGTTGTGAACTCGACTTGCGAGGTAAATTTAATTAAGCCGAAAGTGTCAGGGAGGGACGGCATTTCTCAAACCTTTAAACGCATAAGCAATGAGGTGATTACCGTTTTTGATGGCCGCGAAATGGTAATTGCACGTGAAACACATAATCCGGTGACTTTACGTGTGGAAATGTCGCAGCTTCATTTCCTCAGAAGCCGGAATGTAGAAGCTATACTGATGGATATCGTAAGTTTGAATCTCAAGACATAAACAAATACGGGAAATTAAGCGTAAAACGAATCGATTTGACTGTATTCACACGTTCATGCACAGAGCATCTGATTGGACAAAAATCTGTGCGTTGCAGGATGAGTCGTTTTTTAGGCCAATTAAATGTGAACCTCAAGTTTTAAAAGTACACCATCATAACTCGCGACTAAAAGGACAAGAAAAAAAACTATTTTAATTTCACAAGGCTTTTGAAGACGGCATGAAAAATTGTGCCGGTTGACAAAGGCTTGCTGATATCAGCAAAGAATTTTTGGTTATTTTTCACCGCACGTCTCTATATCCTTGTATTTCTTTCTTCTGTCTAATATGAAAATATACTTTGAACTCATGGTCATGCAAAAAAATTAGATTAAGTCCCTGCCTGTACAAGAAACTCTCTTTACCCTCTTCTTTCTCCTTTTTTGATGAAAACCCAGCAAAAAACAGCGAGAGACATTAAAATCCACTGTATAAGATGACTGTGCCATAATCACTTAAGCTCATTTCATAGCTGGTTTCGTCCTTTGTGTACTAATTGGAAGTGGCTGTCATGTGCAAGTGAGCGAATTGTTTAGGTTTACGGCGCAGGAAGACAACAGCATCCAAGTCTGTGACGCCCAATAATTAGTCGAGAAGTGCCACTACTCAACGCGATAAGCTGTCTGCTTTGTCAGCCGAACCTTTGACGTTCTTGATAATGGTGTTCTGTGTTGCTTTCAAGACCTGAATGTGGAAACATTCCTTTCATGAAAAGACAAGATCGCACGGATCTGATAAGAGATGACAAAAGAAAACAATTTCATTAAAGCTGCATTCTGTCACTTTTGCCTTTATAACGCCATCTCTGTTTGAAACATAGAATTGCAGGTCATTGTGCATTCTTGCCTTTACATGAAATTGTGTTTTAATTATGGTTCTTGTTCAATGAATAAATTTACAAATAAATAAATACAAATTAAAGGGGATTTAAAATTTACAGTACATCGCAATTGATTTTACAGTAAAAATGGGTAAACGTATGGCACATTAAACATATGAATCACTCTAAACAAATGTGTATTCTTCCCATAATGCAACACACAGTGTATGTGCTCTAACAACCGAACCGCGGCAAACTAATTAGAGGTGTGATTAAACTAACTTTTAATAGCTCTGCCCATAAAAAAATAATAAACAAACTACAATGTGTTGTAAATGAGGCGGAGAGAATTGTCCTGTGTACAGGATACCTGATCACCTCAAGGCACAAGATATCTGATCCATTTCATCACGGTTTCGCTCATTGTTATGTTTAATTGGGCAGCAAGTTCAATGTATTATATTTTTGGAGTAACACTATATTGCATAATGACAGTGTGTTTGAGAAACTATTTATAAAACAAACAGTTCTGCTTTTGGATGATCTCTGATAGTCAGTCAGTGCTTACGTTTGAAAGTTAACAGGAAGCTTTTAAAGATCTTTTGACACATTTTTAGGGCATTTTTTTCATGAAAAATTCTTTATTCCTATTTTTGTGGCAACTCCACCAGACACCAGAAAGACTATTCTATAAATAATAAGACAATAAAACATTGTCAGCCAATTTCAATTGAAAGGGATCATGCACTGGAAGAACAAAAGTGTGCGATGTCGATGTTAATATATTTATCACAGTTCTTAGGACTGGGTAAAAATATTGATGTCAGATTCTGAATTCAAAGAAAATATGTCGATTCTGGAACCCGTGCATGTGAATATCTGTAATCCGCTTCTTGTCTTAAAGATGTCGCCATTGTACGCTTTTCTTAAAATAAAGACGGAGGATCAAGGTGGAAGGTCCTGATAAAGGCTTTATGTGGACCTGTTTCAAATGTTTAGATTTTTCTTGAACATGCATTTTATAATAATTTTTATCGACGGCTCAACGCACGGGTTTAAATCGGAGGTGTATCAGGCCAATCCCGGGAAACGCTCGCTGATGGTTTTGATTCAACTCTAATAGGAACTTAATGCATTTTCTATAACATGCATTTTGCACTGTGTGATATTCTACTCAAAAGGTAAAAATATGAATTAAACAATCGTGTGGGCCTATTGTTAATGTGTATTTCAGTTATATAGCAATGTGGGTTTGAGGAACTAGCACTTATATTTAAATATCAATTCTGTCTCTGCAAATATATATATATTTTTTTTAATTGCTAACTAACCTATATATTGAATTGAATTGAAATTGTAATCGAATTGAAACCATATAAATATTAATCGAGTTAAAATTGATTATTGCATTTCCCAGCCCTAGCAGTTAACCCAAAACTTAAAATTCTTTCATCATGTACTTACCCTCAAGTTGTTCCAAATCTGTATTCATTTCTTTGTTCTGATGAAAACAGACAAAGATATTTGGAGGAAAACTTGCAACCAAACACTTCTTGGCCACCATTGACTACCATAGTAGGAAAAATGACATTATGGTATTCAAAACTGCACAAGAACTTTTTTCTGTCATTTACTCTTCAAAATCTTTTCTTTTGTGTTCATTAGAACAAAGAAATGTATGCAGATTTGGAACAAATTGAGGTTGGGTAAACTTCTCCCTTACTGCAGTTACAGCAAATAACAAAGTGAGCTTTTTAACTTAAATTTTATTAATAAACATTTCAAAATTCTAAATGGAATTAATGAAATAAAGGAATGTAACATGATCACTGTATTTATAAATCATGTCAACTGATCATGTGCCTGAATTACACGCTATGACATCTAACATTCTTACGTAATGGAGATAAATACAAATAATCTTAATACATTCAGACACGCAATTAAAAAGGATTCTGCTATTCCATGCCTGGAACTATATTCAACATATGACAACCTCATATTCCCTGTTCTTGTGGCTCTGAGGAAAATAATGACTCTCTCAACTTTGAGTTTGGGGTGTTGGTGGTGGTGTTGTTGTTATTCTCTTTTTAGACTTTTTTAACCTACACTGTCACGAAACGTTCTAATAACCAGAACTGACAAGTAATTATACGCACAACTCTCCTCATTCGTCTCCAATTATCCCTCAACACCTCAACCTCAGACCAATTATTCCAAATTGTGCTGCTTTGTCTTGTTTCTTTTTTCGTGTCTTATTTTCGGAAAGCGGAACCATTCAGTTGTGTTAAGAGGACGTTGTTCACTGGTCAATAATTTGAATATATTAATATGAATTTATATTGAATATATTATTTGAAGTATAAAAGCTTTGACTTATTTACAGCAACACACATATATTTTATTTTTAAAGAACTGCTGTTTAATTGTTTACAATAATGATTTGAGCTTTGAGTTCAATTTATTTAATTTAAAATAGGCCCATATATTTACTAAATAGTCACATTAGTGGCTTTATTATATATAATTAAGTGTGTATATATATATATATAAAATGGAAGAAAAAATATATTTAAAAAGTTGTTGGAAAGTTGTAACTTGCTAAATTAAAGTGCTGTTTAGTGTTGCCAAGTGCCCTTTTTGTTGTCATATTATAATGATCCTTTTTCTATTCATGTCAATTTAATTAATTAGATGTGAACTTTCCAAATCAAAATGCTGTTTGGAGTTTCCAAGCGGCCTTTCTTAATGTTTTCACATTATAATGATCATTTTTATATTTGTGTAAATTTAATCAATTTGATAAGTATATTAAATTTACATTTATACATTTGGTAGACGCTTACGATTTACATTGCATTGTACTACATATGTGCAATACCCTAGGAACTATCGCTTTACCTTGGTGTTGCGTGCGCCACGCTCTAACCACTGAGCCACAGGAAAGCTCATATTATATATTTTCTGGCCATTCAAAGTCCTGCTGATCCTCCTGCCAAACGTTTACCCAGCATCTCAACCAACCTCCTGTCTGCCCTTTCCAACACCATTATCCCATAATTCACATGCTAGCAGACAATTCATCCAGCGAACAATGTTCAGGAGACAAAGACACCGCCTGTATATAATAAGACCAAGATTTTGTCTGTCGACCGAGGAATTAAAGAACTGTAATCATTTCATTTAAAAAAAAAATTGGCAAGATTTGTGAGGTCATCAGTAACAATAAGATCTGTATAGTATTCTTTATAACCCCAAAGACTAAAAACAGCAGGAACATGTTATTCAGTCAACTGATCTCGAGGACACCAAAAAAAAACACCATCATTTCTAGATTAAAGACGGTTTGCCCTTTCACGCTGATCCATGACCAGTTTTGGGATTTTCCTTACAAAGGTTATGATTTGTAGCTCTGACAGGAACACTGTTCCAAGCTTAGTGTAAAATAACATCCACCACCAAGCGAATACGACAACAGCTTAATTTCCCTTGTGTACGTATGCGTCTCTCCATCTCGCCTTTTTCTTTTTCTTCCCCAGCTGGATTATTATCTGAAAGGAAGCGGCACGGCAAAACTCTGGGCTTGTTTTTATGAAGTCCCCAATCTAAATGTCACTACGACCCACTGTAGTGCTAGGCTTTGTGGGTAGGCGATCACCGCTGGGCGGCTGTTTTGCGGCGACTGCCGAATCTCCTCAGGATCTCGTCTGAGCGAGCGACGGAGATGACAGTGAACATGTCGGGGACCTAGGAGAGGTCAGCTCCTACTGCTGCCGAGCATCGTTCGACATACCGGCTGTGACAAGTCTCGCGCATGCACGTTCGCTTTGACGGCGGGCAAACAGATGCTCGTGGAACCGTGTCTCTGCGTGACATACCTTCACGATTGTGTTCTTTCTAAAATGGAACCTCATGTTGGACTCCTTGAGCTGGAAAAAATATGCAAATGAAAGAAGCTGAGGCAGAAAAGGCTCAATAAGAAACGCAAAAATTAGAAAAGACAACAACCGTGGGATCTCTGTAGGCTTTGATTTATCTCGAGTCTGCTTAAGCATGCGGGCACTGCAATACAATCACAGTGGCGTTTCATTCAGAAAGCATTGAGAGTATCAATCGTACACTGTGCTGCCACTTAAATTTTATCGTAGTCCGTATTTTTGCCGGTTAGGGAACATTAAAGAGTCGAAACCGATTCCCCGTTGTTCGCAAGACCCTTTTGGACAGACGCAAACCCGCCACTCCTGGGAGGACCGAGGACCGAGCCGTAAAAGAGTGCATGACTTATGAACGTGTGGTGTTAAAGAAAGATGGAGAAAGAGAAACCGGAGATCGATATTTAGGTTTATGCAGTTGGCAGCTTTCAAACGTGGCAGCCAAAGACGGGGGGGGGTCCGGCGTCAAATTTACAACGCCGAAAGCCGCGAAAATCCCCATAAAGCATTGCAGCCTATTGTACAGCTCCCTCCCACTGGATTCCTCTTTAAAAATAAAGGTGATGGAGGATAAAGCTTCGAGCACAATAGCTAAAGGGTGAAATAGTCAAGGCTTATAAATCACTCGACGGGGACAAAAGTGTTGAGTCTAGGACCGCCAAAAACATCCACACGGAAAGTCCTTCAGGTGCATATCTGTGAGGGGGACGTGTCAGAAGGAATTAATAAAACTGTCTCGAGTCATTCAATTTTAATTAAGGGCTTGAGGGGTCTTGGAAGTGCGTTTTTAAGTGAAATGATCCCACCCTTTACTGCCCATCCCAGACCTTATAGTAACCCCAAGGACGGCCTTCACCGAAAATGCATTCTGACACCCAAATAAAACTGCCAAGCAAAGTGCAGTATGATGCTTTTATTACAAGCTATTGTGTGTGACCATGAGACATCAGAAGCCTTTAATATTACACTGAACTATAGACACAGTCACCAACTTTGCTCACGATTGACGCCGATGACTAAGTGTAAACACTGGTCCAGAGACACTTCCCGTTTCGTTTTTTTGTTTTATTTTACATATATAATTAAGTAACTAAGATTGTTTTAAATTTTGTTTTACTTAATTTCATTCTTAATTTACTCTTGGTTGTATTTTTGTTTACAGAAAAAAGGTGCCAAATACTATTACTGCATAGTCTATTATGTATGGGAAGAAATCCATTGGCCTTGTTCATGGCTGTATAATATAAATGCGTGCGTGAGCACGAGAAAGTCTTCTGTTTTTTTTTCCGCCAATGTCCCTTTAACAGCTCTGTAGACACAGGAAGTTCTTGCGGGGTGTTGTAAAATAGTCTATACAATTAACTACATAACATTAACTATAAAGTGACAAAACTGCTATTTAATCTTACTGGTTAATGGAAAATAAAAGATTCATGTACATTTTCCGTCGCGAAAATGAGCGTTCTTAGCATGTAGCATGATTCGTAAGCGGTTTTCCCTCAAAGGGACCAAAAACATGTCCCCATAGGATGAAAAGATTCGGGTTTTACTATGTTTGTTGAGAAATTTGGAGTTTACCGGGACCACACACACCGTTGACTGCTGTGCACCCAATGGTTTATAACACGGTTTAACACATTTTTGTTTCGCCCGACCTTTTTATAGTTCTTGTACAATCCTGTTGTGCTAACTATTGTGGTAGTATTTATTTTTATGTAGCAACAATTCATGTTCAAGTAAATTTTGAGCTTATATCATTAATTATGATATATCGGTATGTTGCAAATTAATAAAAACTATACAAATCTTTACATATTTAAAAAAAAAAATGTCCGAAAATTCGTGCAATTTCTGACACTACGTTTGAAACTTGGTTAGTCATCAAAAACCATCAAATGTACACGTCTTGCACTTCTTAAGTTTTGAACTACTCATTTTTAATAACTGTTATGTTAAACTGTTGTTTTGAGCTCAGTGTTATGCCAGTACCTTGTCATTTCTGCATACAAATCATAATACTGAAATGTTAGAAAACATTTTGAGTACCGGTGATACCAGTAAAAATATAAATGTGATGTTAATATTCAGCGTGATAAACTTCATAAAGAAACAGTTAAAAACAAAGCGAGAAACAACTTTTAATCTAATAATACAATGAGAGTCATCTTTTTCAGGAACCTCAACCTAAAATTTTGAACATTGTGTGAACTCTGTTGGAGGCCTAAATATCACATGTGAATGTCCCTGTAAGTTTTCAAAGAAATCTATGTTTTTTTAAATAAATCCACATCTTTCAGGCCAAACCAGACCTAACGCTAACCACAAGGACAGCCTTCACCCGAAATGCATATTGACGTTCAAATAAAACCACCAGTCAAATCTCAATACAATCCGTTGTGAGCATTTAAAAGTGGCTCGGTCTCATTCTTAAGACAATTTTCCTCAGTCAAACCCACTTAGACATGCTAAGATTTGCCGCTTTAGACCGCTATACTGCAACGGCAGTGTTTTTAAAACCCAGGCCGTACGTTTCCTCTTATTTTAAGCGACGAGACAACCATCGCAGATTATGTAAACAATCTCCCACAGCTTTTCAAATGTCACAGCAATCTCCTTCCATTCAGTCCAGACGTTTCTCACTGCGTTGAGAATGAACCGTTCGGACATGATAGATATTCAGATGTTAAGTCTTGGGGCAATCTAATTATAGAACCTGTAGACGATAAGGGTGAAAAGACACGGAGATGCGAAGAGAAGGAGATCTTTTTCCTCGACGCGACAGTAATGTCATCTCCCGGCGGACCGGATTTTGTGGCCGATTTCTACAGCCTGCAGCTTCCCAGCTGAGGCGAGCTAGACAGACAGACGGGGGTCGATAATTCCGGCAACTCTTTTCTGCAACGTCGAGCCACGCCGTTGAGAAGCGCTCGAGGAAAGACGCAAACAAGGGATGTGGTTAAGATGTGAGAAGACGGTAGTGAAACCGCCTCGGGAGAGCGCATCTGTGTCGGGCGGCTCACAACCCAAACAACTCAATCCATCCCATGACTCTAGCTTGGATCCGATTGGCCATTTCTGGAAAATTACAAATCCGCAACGTCTACAAAGAAAGGGACGTTTAAAAAAGTACCGTACAACTCAAGCGGATCTCGGTGTCTATGATTATAGAAATGAAACATTTCCCAGCGGGCACCTGCTCTAAAGTGTTGGCAAATGCTTTAAACAGTCATCTAGCCAGAGCTGGTTACTAAAGGGAGAGAAAATACAAAAAGGGGTGACTTTGAATCCATTATAAGCAAAGCTTGGCTCCTGTTGTGAGGAATTTGGCTTGACATTTTTACATAGCAATTAGTATTTTGTTTTCTTTCTTTCTTTCTTTCTTTTTCGGCCCCATCATGATTTATCGACGGCTCAACGCACGGGTTTAAATCGGAGGTGTATCAGGCCAATCCGGGGAAAACGCTCGCTGATGGTTTTGATTCAACTCTAATAGGAACTTAATGCATTCATGAATGACAAACAAGATGCCACCTGATGTCTGGCAACGCGGAAAGAAGCCACTTTCGATGCAACAAAACAAGACCGAAAGATGCTAAACAACATCAACCAAAGCTAGCAAGGCTGATTTCTTTTAGATTATGTCCTTTGATCCGGTTCGTCTCATGGGATTTGCTTTGCAATTTTATTTTTGTTGCATTAAACCGACAAGGACAATTTGCAAAAAAATGGTTTCGCTAACTGCTTTTTTACAGTAGCGCAACTGTCAAACGTGTTACCATTTTCAATGGTTTATCTCATCTGTAAATTGTGTGTTACATAATCACATACAGGTGCACAGCTACAAAAACACACTCTCTGAAACAGTGGTTCCTGGAAAAAGACAACTATTCTTTTCGCAATAGTTCTGAGAGGGAATCGTTTCATTTTATGAATATTTTAAATGTTCCTCAAAATAAAATAGCCCACAGGAGATGATATTCACGTTGTTTCTTTTCAAAGTTGGGAGCACAAGGTTGTTAATGGTGCTTCCAAAATATTGCTTAGCCTACTGGCTTCACTGGGTTGAGTTGTGGACATGTTTCGTTAAAGGTACAGACCTAGTTCACCCATAAATAAACATTCTGTCATCTTTAAAAGAAGATATTTTGCGAAATGTCTCACTGGTTTTGTGCTCATACAATAGAAGTGAATGGGGGTCAGTGTTTTCAACATTCTTTAAACTATCTTCTTTTGTGTTTTGCATAAGATAGACATTCATACAGGTTTGGAATGACAAGAGGATGAATAAATAATTTCCATGTTCCGTTCCTTTAAGTTTTATTAAAGAGAATAGTACGAAATAAGAGTTTATAAACGTAATTACAGCTATTAAGTGGTACCTCTTTTTACAGAGAAATGTGGTGGCACTGCAAATGTGTAACAACAATTATTTTCTGCCCATTTGATGCCTTTACTGTTTTTAATATAATTTTGAACACATGGCATTTCAAAGCATTCTGATCTGATCTGTATTACCACCCATCTGTAAAGACATTTAGACAATAATAAATTCTCAAAGCATCTGGTTTTGTCAAAACTGCTTTGTAGAACTACAAACAAGTTATTGGACTGAACAAAGAAAATTGACAAAGTTTACTTTTAAATATCCGAGCCAGACATGAGAGAAATATCCTCAGTAAGGTTGTATTTGTTAAAGGTCCAGTGTATGAAATTGAGCGGTGTCCATCGGTGAGGTTACAACGAAAAGTTCACTCCACCGCCACTTCCTTTTGAAGCACTACGATGGCTGACACAGAGCTAAGATGTTGTCAAATTTTTGCTTCTTTGCCTTTGCCGAAGGAGATAAAGCATTTACAGGGCTATTGTAGAAACAACATGGCCAATTCCATATAACGGGATTTGCGGAGTAAGTAGATAGAAATAGCTCATTCTAAGGTAATGAAAACATAACACTTCATTATGTAAGGTCTTTATACACCTCTGAAAACATGAATATTATACAGAATTTCTGTTAATAGATCCTCCAAAAATGACATGTTGGACCTTTAACATTAGTAAATGCATTTGCAAAAACGAACAAAGATGAATAAATCCTGTAAAAGTCTTGTTCATTGTTAGTTTATGTTCATTTCTTTATTTACTAAAACATTTTCTTTTAAATCTCAAATTGTAACTTATTAGTACTGATTTGGCATGAAAGATTAATAAAACTGCTGAAACCTATATAACTCATTGTTCATATTACAGTAGTTAACGCATTTACTACAATTGCAAACTTATTTAGTTTTTATTCGCTGAAAGATATTGGCTAAAATTGAGATGTTGGTGTGCTTTATATAATATCCGGTTATTTCTAAAATCCTCCTGAAAACTCACATCTTACTATTGAGATTGAAACCACTTTAACAGTTTCTGCCAATGTGGTGCATTTTGTTGAAGTATGCGTGTATTAAGTGTTTTTTCCATAGCAAGAATGCGTTTTCCTAGTGCACCTATTTGAGCATATTTATATTCTGAGTGGTAATGTCTGTTCAAATTGTAGCATTTGTTAGAAGGGTTTTAAACCTAAGGAGACGTGCAGAATTGGTTTCATCATCACCTCACAAACACAGTCGCATGCGTTTACTCCAGAAGTGTTGACTTGTGCATTGCAGTCGGTGTTGGGGTGTGTTAACTAACATTACTAGCTGTATTGTCACTTGACTGGAAGCTGTAGTTGGGGTTTAATGAGCAACTTTTGCATTGTGTCAACATAACTCATTGATTTTATGCTAGACCACCACAGATTCTTCTATCACTTTGGATGGAAGACAGCGATGCTTTGCAACAGCAAATTCAATTAACTTTTCCATGATTCTTTTTTTTGTTTAACATTTAAGCTGAACGTTGCATATGTTGTGGGCACCAAAATGCCCACGGTCCCCTGCTATTAAAACAGTTTTAATTGGCCGGCTCAAACTTTCCCTCCGCCAAACTTGCTAGGGGGCCACATTGCTGTGCAATTGCAGATCTGTGTATATTTAAAACATGCTCATTTACAAGAAAACTAAATGTAAGAAAAACATGCCTCATAGAGAGTGTTTGAGAATTTACCAATATTAATGCCTTTCTGTACAAAAGAACATGGACGTCTCCGTTGTAAAACCTCACAGATCTTCATTTTCATCCTCTCATGTACTATTTTGCTTTCCTTCCATGCTTCATAATTATTTGCATTTAGAGTTCTTGTGTCTATAAAGTGAATATCCTGGGGATGAAAATGACACGTTCTGAATTTCGTACAGTGTATTGCCTGTTAAATTTAGCTATCAAACCCAAAGGATTCGGGCCAAGATGAGAACAGGAATACGATTCCTGACATGCAAGCCAATCCCTATTTTTCCAAGATGCCTTTTATATTTATTTAATTATCTTAACTTGTCAAGCTTCTTGCGAGAATTACCCATGATTAAAATCCCCTGCAATTTCATACTTTGTTCTAGCACGATTGTCACATTATAATACTGTTTGGGCAATTACTGCTTCTTTCACATGGGAATTACTTTTGCATTTCATTAAAATAAGAGCTGCAGGAATAATTGTGTCTCTGTCTCCTGCCCGGTTTGTTTTCTCACATGTTATCTCCTCTTGCTCTCTCCTCCCATCTCTGAGAGATGCTGGAGCAGAGGAACAAACACGCTGATGATAAATGAAATTTGTTTGAAATTGCAAATAACAGAGGATCATCGAGGGAATTCTGCATCAAACGCAGGTTTTTGGTGAAAAAGAGATAAAAAGTGTGTTGAAGGCCGTGGGGTGTCTGCTCTAATCCAGTGGTTCAGAGTTCACTGTCAGATTTTTTGGGGAAAAAAGCAGTTGAGTCAATTTTGTATTTGTGAAATTTTGTAATTTGTGATCAAGAATTTATTGTCTTCCGTTTTATTTTATTGTCTTTAGTGATTTAACTTTCGGTTAAATATCTTGACTGTAAAATTGATTAGCCATAAATCTGGTCATTTCTATGAGACAAGTAGTCAAGTGGTAAAACAGACTGCTAATACAGTGAATTGATAAAAGTGAGTCTATCTATAGACTAGCTGTTATTTGTACACTTAAATACGGGTAATTGTTTTTAAAAGAACCAGTTCAATGAAAATTTTAATTGAATATCAGTTATAGACTATGATAAAAAAAAAAATATCTCATATTATAAATAATGTTTAAAGGATGTAATGATTTCAAACTCTCACTTTACGATAGTACCTCTGTGTAATGTATGCAGTACACTATTTATTTGCAATGTTTAAAATACAAATGAAGACTTGGAAAAAGTGCCATAAGTTTTTAATAAGAACAATTGAACATTTGGACATCTGAGGTTTCAGAAGGACAGCAACAATTTGCTACCTTAAAGGTGGAGGCTAGCGTCTTCCGGAGAGCCTAGCAGTAGCAAACTAGCATTAGAGCGCACCCTCCCGGACATATATTATGTTAACACAAACTTTTAATCTAGATGCAATTAATCGCGATCAGGAGTTTGACATCCCCAGTTATTTATTTTTTTGAATCTACAAACAAAGTTGTGCCTTGCGATTAACTGTCATGAGGGATCAAGTTGGCGCCGGTGTGTTTGGCATGCCATGTTCCCTGTTCGTTTTATGCGTTTATGTCGGCTAACTTAACGTAAGTTTTAACTTCTGTGAAATCTGCATTTAAAATTATGACTGTCAATCCTTACTCTAAATTGATAATATTATCTTCTACCAGCCTGATAAAGTGTGGATCCTATACGTGCCCGCCAGTGTTTGCCTTGAACGTTACAGAATTCTTGCGTCAACAACCCTTCAAGTAAGGTAAGTCCAGTTTTACCTCTGGATCTACTCGGTCTTCTTATCTTAAACTGGCAACCTGGACTGTTTCTGGTCTCTACGTTCGTTGGATAGGTATCATCGGAGGATTTGTCCGACTGCTGTGGCTTCCCGGATGTGCCCCATCTTTCCTCAGATTGGCAGTAGAAGAGTTAACCACGGCGTTCTCCATTCGCTGAACTCCAGCTGGTGTCTTCTCAAGCTTTGAGGTACAGTTTTTTCAAATAGAACTGGTGCATCCAGTTCTCCGTGTTACTATCACCCGCAGCGTATAAGCAATGTTTTTTTTAAGTTAATTCTCTGATTTACTAGGAGGGTTAATTCCACTGTTTGATTACATCTTTTTGTTGGGTGATTCTTATATACACTTATGCTGCCCCACTAAACCCCTGGTAACTGAATTTAATCGTATTGATTCATATGATTTTGTCCAGTGGGTGCAAGGGCCTGCCCATGGACACATGTTAGATTGCTTGCTTTCACATGGATTTCAAATATCGGACATGGAAATCAGCGAAACTTGCTTTTCAGACAACAAACTGTTCGTTTGTTCTTCTCATTTTCCCATTCCGGTAGCTGCATCACCCTCATCCGCTTGTTTGAAGTGTATTTCTTCACTCAGTCACGTGAGAGACTTGCTGCTTCTTATGCTACAACTGACCAAACATTGCCTTAACTGTCTTCTATGTCGGATGTGAACGGACTGTTTGACTGTTTTAAATCAAAAGTTTGTCCACTCTGAATATTATTGCTTAAACCCAAATGTATTGTTACTAAACCGCATCCATGGCTCAATGATTCAACTCGTTTGCTCAGAAAGGCTTGCAGAAGAGCTGAGTGAAAATGGTGCAAGGATAAGTTACAGGTTCATATGAAATATGGAGAGATTCCCTATATGCATATCAGCAAGCTGTTAAGGCCACTGAGGCCAAATATTTATCTGAGTTTATTAATGACAATTCACACAGACCTAAGACTCTTTTCTCTGTTATCGATTCTGTGCTCAGCCCTTGTGTCAACATTTTTCCTGATTCTTTGGTGTCATTGTGTGAGCAATTTTGTACATTTTTTAATGAGATAATAGTTCAACTGAGATCAAACCTGTCCCTGGGGAATTTTGTTCAATTTGAGTCATCCAGTGGGCTGATGCTATGGAATGATTTTCAGCCCGTTTCGTTTGAATCTTGTAAAGACATATTTGAACTTCTGAAATCAACTTCATCGTTACAAGATATCATTCCACCCAGATTTCTAAAACGGATTTTTAATACCGTTGGACATGATCTTGTATCACTTCTTGATCTTAGTTTAACTATCGGGGTTGTAGCTGGAGAGTTGTGTGGGGCTATGGAGCACAGCGTTGAAATGGTTTCAATCATTTTTAACAAATAGGAGTTTTTGTGTCTCCATTGGCCAACACAGTTCATCCTCATACCCACTTGCTTGTGGGGTGCCTCAGGGCTCAATCCTCGTCCCCTCTTTGGTGCTATCTTTGAGAAATACTCGTCTTTCCACCTCTACGTGGATGATACTCAGGTTTATTTTCCCTTGCAGCAAAAATGGAAAAGAATCATTTGGACCTCTGTTGCATTGTTTGAATGAATTACAAACATGGTTAAAGTAGAATTTCTGAATTTGCTTAATAAAAATACAATTGAAATCATTCTGTTTGGTAATATGAAGACTATGCCCCTCAATTTGGCCAACTCGCCTCATATTTCAGATCTTGTGCTAAAAATATTGGTGTTCCTGTTGATTGAAACCCTGGTTTTGAGAAAAAAAACTGTGCAGTGGTCAAATCAAGCTTCTTCCACTTACAACTTGAAAGATGACATTTCGCAACAAGATCACTTATGATACCAATTTTTGCTTAAAAGGTTTTTAATGTATGTGCAGTTTACGCTTTTTGAAGCTGGGGCTTACATACTGTATGTATAGACCACTTCAGAAGGTGTAAAAAACACTGGTCCAGAAGAATGTCCTGCTTCAGTTTTTTTAATACTGCACAAAAATTCTGAACAAGCAATTAAAAAATTGCTTAATGCTAAACAAATATCATTAAGATTTACTTTCACATTATATTTGAGATAAAAATATAACAAATGACGTCCTGCTGGACAATTGTTTACACGTTGTGAAGTGGTCTATATAGAGTAAAAGATATGTTTATATTAAAATCTAAGGTAGACTGTACTCCCATATAAAATATCTCATACTCTCTCTCTCACTGTATCATTCTATCTCTGTCTTTCTCTCTTTTCATCTTCACTGCTAGAGACAGTTCAGTCAGGGTTGGCACGGGCGCAAAACATGCCATCACACAGACAGTTTGATTCCGCCCTACCGCGCGCTCTTAACGTGCTGTGCTTTTGCAGACATTAAACGCTGCAAACCCGCTTTCTATTTATTCCTATTCTGCCGGGAATCAAAATGACATGTGCCACGCAGAGTCAACATGAAGACGCCAAACATTTCCCTGCTTTTTACCACTGGAAACGGCTCAAAACCTTAGACTAACCAAATTACACACTTGCCACCCATTCTTAAGCAGAATATTGATCTTACATCAAAATGAAGTCCGGTTCTCCTCATTTGACAAATTACCCACGATAGGGGTCTTAAATGTGTCAACACATGCCAAAGGAAGAGGCAGATAAAAGAACCAGGGCAGGTGGGAGGTGATAGCTATCCCAGAATGAGTCATGGAACCAGAGATATGGATAGCCATGCAAGATGATATAGTAATGCGTCCATCCGCTGCGGGGGGAAACAGATCGCGGAGGCCCCCACCGCTGAAGACTGGGGAAATGGTCCTTACAAGCCCTCTCATGTAAGGATTCTGTTTTCAACTCAGAATGTCTAGTTCGCTGTTAAACACTTCAAGGCCATTTCTTTTGTGATGCGTTTTCTTTCCCAATGAAGATACATTTTGATATACCAAAAGACAAGTAAACCATATAAGTGAAGCAGAAGAGGGTAAAAAAGAATGAATTCATTTTTCACACAGGTGAGGTGAGCAGAGGCGTCTGTGCTAGCTTTTCTCAATGACATAGCTCCCCCTAGAGGAGCAAAGATGGATAATATAAATAAATCCTTCTTGCCGGTTTCATCCTCTCCCCCTCCCTCCCTTTCTGTGCCATAGAAAAGCTCTAAGCGGTCTTGTCAGTGCATAATCACAATCTCGCTAAGCAGCCTTCCTCGTGGTTTTATTGCAAAATGGAAGACAGACATTCATTTCGCCTCAAAGGCTACGTTGAAGACGCGGAGCAGAGACTTGCGCTGATTACCGACGTGTCAAGCTGACAGATAGACTTGGAGTTTATTTCAGTCCATTGAGGGCTGACTTGTATAAACCTAACAGGCCTTTTATGAACAAAAGGATACAACTCGAAGGACATTTACACAATCCCCTGGTCTCATTCGGTGATCAATATACAGACGCTCTCCACCTCCTTCCTCCCAAATCCTCCAATCCCTGTCTAAAATGATGTGCAGGGGAAATGTGGGAGTGTAATGCTCAACAAAGTAAAAGACAAGAAAAAAAAGTTTATTGCTCACCCTGATACATCTATTTCATGTCTGCATTCACATCTGCAAGACTTATCTGTTCATCTGTAATACGTCTCCGAGATGTCTCCTGTCAGATGTCTTATAGACATCTAGAAGATGAAAGATGTTGATGACTCAGAATGTATTTAAAACTGCCCATTCTAAGACGTTTATCAGATGTTTTTAAACAGCAGATGTTTTCCAGATCTCCAGGAGACATCTTACAGATGTACCTGTGCTATCTGGGAAGAGGTTTCTGTTTCATAGTTCAGGAGAGGAGTTTCAACTCCGTCCCAGATGTTTTCTCCTAAACAGAAACAATTGAGACCGTAATTGTTGAAAAACATGAAGAGTATGGACGTGTAAAATGAATGTTGATTATAGAAGTCAAAAAATCTGGATTTGGGTAAATCTGATGAGAAATGTTTGAGCCATTTATCCCTCCTGTCGCTTCTGTAACAGATTTCACAGTTTCAAGCTATAACATCTGCTATGCACTTCTGGGTATGTTGGAAAGGAATCTTGGAGACGTTGGAACGTGGGCCATCAAGGTCCAAGCACTGATGCTGGACAATGGGCCCGGGGCATGCTTCACAGTGAGCGTGGCAATTTATCTCGGATGGCTCGGTGTCTAAAATGTCAATATGACACTGCATTAAAATACATCTTGAATAGAATAACTGCAACCGAAATCACATACTTTTGGTCATGGAACACAAGTACAGGAGTCAAGTTATATGAATTACCTGGCTTTGCTACAATAAGTGTCAATTATTCATCATCGTTACGATCATCCTCTTTCTATATTTTGCGATTTATCATTCAGAACGGATTACGTTTTCAGCTGAGATTTTATCCTACATATCAAACTGTGTTGAAAGGTCACAGACAATGAAACAATCTCAACTCATTGTCTAGGCAGCTCGGCCATCAACACCGACAATAAATGCTTCAATAAAGCACAACCTTGAATCCGTGACGGCGAAACTTTCAAGTTTTCTCAGGTTGATTTTGGCTCGTAAACATCAGTGACAGGCTTTCCGCTTAGGCAATTCTCTCATGAGGTCAACGGCATCCTTTTATTGGTTTGTTAAGTTTAATGTTTGCATTGTAAAGCTGGAAATCTCTCATAAAATCTGGGAGCAGACATCGTAATGTCCCTCTCAACCTTGTACGTAGCAAAGAAACGGCACTGCTTTGACACCACTGTATTGACTACAATTGCTCTTCTATAGGTCTCTGTGGTCTCGGGTTTGCAGACACTATCCACAAATAAGTACACTACAGTTTTACAGGGTGACTGTAATCATCTTCAATACTCCTATATTCTACTTCACAGAAAGTGCAGTGTATCTTCAAATTTATTTGTATGATTGAAAGCGATATTTTAACGGTTTCGTGCATGTCTACCAGTCTTGCATTGAAGTGTTTATATTCAAGCCAAGCACCAAAACACGCCGTTAAACCCAGTGTGTTTTTCCAGTATTATGCTTCAGAGAAGAAAAAATAATATAGAAATAATATTTTATACACATCCCTGATGGAACAAAACAAAAGGAACCAAGACAGAAATTCTAATGGTTTCCATTAAAATACCATTATAAACCAGTAGCTTTTTTTCATTAAAACCATTACAAATTCCTTTTTGAAAGGTGTTTAGACATTATTCCAATAGGATTTAATAGTGTTCTATTGTTTATCTGCAAGATAACGTCCAACCATTTGAATCCAACACATAACAGTAGACACCATTATAGTTTCCATTAAAGCCAGCACAATTCCCATGATGACCATTTCATGTTCTATTCTGTTTTGGGAAGGATTATTTTGTTTTTATTTCAGCATGGGTAGCCATTTATACTTATCCTGGTCACTTTTGGCAACAAAACATCTGTCAGTCCCTAAAACTAATAAAGGTGTTCATTGACTAAGTTGAAGTTTTATAGATACAGTATATATATATAATATTAACAACTCAAATCCCAAACTTTACTACATACGACATACGAATATGATTTTATCTACAACATTCCCTTTTAAGTCATTTCAGGTACAATTTGCACAGTTCTGCTTTGAGGTGGTTTATCGATGCATATACCATCATCTCCATCAACTTCTAAAGAGCCAATGTTTTGGACTCTGGATAAAGCAGGTCATTGGGCAGGCAGCAACACTGTAAGTTCTGCACCGGGCTTTGGTTTCAAACGCTGGGGGTGGAAAATGTCATGACTACGAATGGATGAGTCTCAGAACTGCCAAGTAGGCTTTGGGAGCACTGGACCAAAAGGAGCCACAGAGGACCCGAGCCCTCTTCCTAATAAACTATTTAACACCTTAGATTAAGAAAACAGTGAATTATTGAAAGCCCAGAGCTCTGAGGAGAGGAGAAGGAAAGGGCTGAAAGCCACACTGTACTGAAGAAGCAGAATGTGTTGCAGCATGTTAAACGTCTTGAGAAATGAAGCGGCGCTCGGATAGAAATGCAATATGCAAAACGCAATAAATTAAAGACAGCCGACTATCAAGAAGAGAAATCAATTATAAAGAATTACAGAATGGACGATTTTTAATCTAAAAGATTTTCAACTGGATTTGCTTTTACGACACATGCTGCCAAAATGTCATCAAAGGCTAACATGACCTGCAGGGCTAGATTTATGCAAGATTAACTGTAGCTTGCACAAGAGATATTTAGCCTGCGTCTTTTTGCTCACTGTCTTCAATGATGAAGGGACGTCACACAACCTGTTCACATTGGCGTCGGCCCAATCTGGCAAACTTGCACCGTGGCAGATGAATCTTTGACGTCAAATACAAAAGATATGGGGAAGATTTCCCCATCCTTCACGATAAGCCCAAAAGTCACATTTTACTACTGTATTTAGCATTGAATATTCCATGCGATCCACGATTCAATGAGAACAGGCATATGACGCTTTTGGGCCGTGATCCACCAGTCGAGAGCCACTTTGAGAAATCATATCTGTAATTTTCCCCATCGTGGCTATGAAACCAGGCGAAAAAGGAGAATGTGTAGAGGTTGTTGATTTGATTCCAAGTACTATTGTGTCGATGCTGTTTTGCAGCAAAGATCAAGATGATTTTGCACATCATTGCTTTTGCATTACAGACAGAATTCTCTATCTATTTGTGACAGGAGAATAGGCACAAATCTCTCCATTTGCAGGTCAAGAAGGGCAAAGATTTCCTCTCGCACAAGAGACACATACAGTATCTGCATTGCCAATGAATGGTATAAGTATTTTATGGTAATGAAACAGTTCACCGATTTATTTGCCATCATGTCATTTCAAACCTTTATATGACTCATAAGTGGAACACAAAAGAAGATATTTTGAAAATGTCTCTGTGGTTTTGTGTCCATACAATGGAAGTCAATGGGGGGGTGATGTTGTTTGGTTACCAATGTTCTTCAACATATCTTATTTTGTGTTCTACAGAAGAAAGAAAATCATACAGGTTTAAAATGACTTTTGGAGGAGTAAATGAAGGAATTCGATTTTAACTACATAATTTTTTTAAGCAGACTATTCCTTTATGGACCGTTCATCCTAATTTAATGTTATAAAAGGGTCAGTTCTGGTCCTTGATTCTGATTGGCTTAGCAGAGTTTTAAGCCGTTATCAAATAACCCGATTTATAAAGGCTGACTGCATTGCATAGCATAAATGTCACTTTATTTCCTTTTTTTAATGAAAACTTGCTACGCATATTATATAAAAGCAATACGCCCTGCGAAGCTACAAGTCCATTTTATAACATCTAAGGGGGTTTTAGGCACAAATGCTCACAGATGTTATAAAATGCACTGTAACCCACTGCTTTTTGGGGCTTATTATTATTATTATTACAATATGTAGGACCATAATTTCACTACATATTATTGTTAGGAAGAACCCCTAAACTGAGACCAAGATAAGACTAGTGTGTGTTAGAAACTGGTTTTGGTTTTGTCTTGGTCTCATACCCTAAAATTGATCTGGAAGGATCCATATACATTAACCCTAAAAGTCAGAGGTTATAGCAGAGTTGACCTTAAACTCACCTTGAAAACCCTAACCTAACCCCAAGTGATTATTATAAATGATTTATCTATGCACACCTTTTTTTATTCATTTCCACTTGCAATCTTTGATCAAAAACATTAAGGTCCCATAAGACTTTAGACCCCATAGACTGTAAAATGGCATTCAAACCTGCCTCCATTTTGTTAGCACCGCCCAACAACAAACCAATCAAAACGGGAAAGCAAACTAAAGCACCACCCAACTTCTTTTCTGATTTCAGAAGCCATTGCACTCGGACATACGTCACTATACAGAAAATAAGTCAATATCAACTTCTGTTTCATGGTGACTTCCACCCTAGAAAGTCAGAGGTCATAGTAGAGGTGAATTGATGTCTAGGAATTGTATTTTGTTCTATAATAAAACACTGAAGAGACTATATGCACTATATGCACGTCACTCCTCTCTTCATTAAGTTACATTGGGTCCCTATAGTCGCTAGCATCAAATTCAAGACTCTGCTCCTGGCCTACAAGACCACCGCTGGTTTGTCAGCCCCTAATGTTCACTCGCTAATGCAGACTTATGTACCCGACAGATCATTACACTCTGCAAACGAACAACGTCTTGTGGTGCCATTCCAAAAAGGTTTCTGATTTCTATATCTTTTCAACAATACCTAATAAAAAAGCATGCTTAGATAAACTAAACTTGGCTCTGTACACTGTAGTAGGCTTTGTGAGAGATGTTTCTATGGCTCTTATGCTTTTTGTTGTCCTATTGTTGACCCAATTGCTTCCATTGTGTACCCAACTTCTAAGTCACTTTGGATAAAAGCGTCTGCTAAATGACTATTTGTAAATGCTATATAGAACTGTTTTCAACACTCAAATAAGAAATAAGCTCTTAATTATGTT
The DNA here is from genome assembly GCA_029783895.1 of Triplophysa bombifrons. Taxonomy (NCBI): domain Eukaryota; kingdom Metazoa; phylum Chordata; class Actinopteri; order Cypriniformes; family Nemacheilidae; genus Triplophysa; species Triplophysa bombifrons. The sequence continues at coordinate 3,018,781 of CM056472.1, forward strand.
TGATGCACAAAGTTAATTAAGATGTTAATAAATAATTAAGTAATATTTCTGCAGTTGTGGTCATGGCCAATCTTAAAAAAATTCTGAGTTCTCCTAGTCTGAGACCAAGACAAGACCGAGACCAAATACAATTCAAGACCAAGACAAGCCTAACAGAATAACAGAATGGTCTTAAGACCAGTCTCAACATCATGCTTAATTTTGGTTACAAGTTGACTACAATAACCTTGATACCCAAAACCCTTTAGTATACCCAATGGAATATATATCATTGACACCGGACAGACACCAGAGTACTAATACATTGCCAAAATAAAATCCATATACATATGTGGCCCTGGACCACAAAAACAGTCATTGGTCACAAAAAAGTAGCCAACAATACGTTGTATGGGTCAAGATGATTGATTTTTTGTAATGTGGATGCCGCATAAATCGCGAACAAAAATGACCAAAATAACACGCCTACTAACATCGCTCGCTTACGCCAATGCCTTTTCTATGGGAATGACCCACTCAAGCTTGGTATCTATGTAAAGCTTCGAATTTCATCTTTTGGGTTCATCTACTCCCCACTATGTCATTACAGCGGTAAGGCAATAGAAAGCTTTAAACAAACCAGTTTCTTCTTAACCATGGCTTTCTACACTGCTTCTGATGGACAACTTTAAAGGCGATTTTCTCAAAATATATATTTTTAAATAATTGCATAACGGCTAATATTGTCCTATCCTAACAAACCATACATCAATAAAACATTAATTTATTCAGTTTCCAGATGAGGTACAAATCTCAATAAAGAAACAACTGATACAGGGTCACATTTACCAGCTGAACAAATCACAACTCTGATGCCTCTGCAAAGAATCAATCCTCTCCCGACAAGCCACATGATTTAAAATCTAATTCATTTCAGTACAAAAAGTGAGCACTGGCTTGCCTTAAAGCAGTATCAAAAGTGTATAATTGTTGGCAATTAAAACAAAACATACCAAGAAATAACTTGAAGCTCAAGGCTTCTAACCAAAAATACCCGGGTCAAAGTTTAAAAAGATTCATCCTTGCAATGCAAATATTAAGACTTTGTTTATAGCCGCATAACTGCATCTGAATATATGAAGCGCTTATCAGGAAAAGGCGCTGCAGAAGAAAGCTGTTAAGCCACCTGCACGCTGGAGAACGCATTATCCTGGAACATCTGTGCGTCGAAAACAGAAATAAAATAATGAGGGAGATTATCTTTCCATTCAGACCCCTGCTTCGCTAAAGAGACTGCGTAATTGCACTGTCAGGGCGCGGGCCTGCGTGTGTCGTTTATGAGTTATAAATGCTTATATTCTGAACTTTGTGTAGCTGGTCTCATTGCATTTCCATATGAAAAACAGTAGAACTTTTAATTGCCCTTACGAAAGGCCTCATCATGCATTCAGACCAGTCATTCTTCTTTGACTGGTCTTTCTTCACACAAACACACACTTATGAACGGATCGACATTAATACTGCTAATTAGACTCCAAAAGGTGATTTCATAAAGGAGAATGCTTATATTACGATCTCGCTGAGCACGTCGGTGTGTGTTTGCAAGTATTCTTCATCTCAAATCAAGTGGAATGTTCTCCCCGTGTGCCGTGCGTCTACCTATCTGCCTTTTGTAGATCGTCACAGCGGGACCTTCTTCCATTACGCTAATGAGTGAGGAAATGAATGGCTTCTGAACAGACCTCGATGCCCCGGGTGAAAGCCGGTTTCCTGTGTGACGGAGAAGCTCACCGGGCCCCGTGCTGCTACGTTGCGAGTCGTTTCACAAAAGTTAAATTGGGTCTGTAATGATTTTGCATTTAAAAACCTTGTCCGGGTGTACGGGGCACGCATTGAAAACCAATAGGTAAACCTGATTGTGGATATGGTTAGAGATTTAAGTAAAATTCCTAAAATTAAAGGGATAATTCATCCAAAAACACTAAATTCTTACATCATTTATTCTCCCTCATATCACTTCAAACCTGTATGACATAAACAACATTTTTAACGAACGTTGGTAACCAAACAACACTGACCACCGTTGACTTCCATTGTATGAACACAAAACCACTGACACATTTCTCAAAACTAGTGCATTTAAGAAGTTAAACTATAACTGAATGTTTTGGCCTTTGGACGTGATGTTCAATGCAGTATTTTGTATGGCAGCACTGTATCTGGACTGTCTTCTGCATTCAGGGAAATGCACGCTGTGGTGTCAAAGGACATCATTTATTGTTCTTTTGCTCTTTTGATTTGTAGTATCTGGCAGTGTTTCGAATAACATAACCAGGCAGTATGTGTCTCCAGAGGGATTCCTCTTGAGTTCATATTTTGCATGTAGGGATGTGCATCAGAAGCATTAAACTCACTGTTAAATAAATAATAAAAACAACAACATCAGTAAATAAGGATAAATAAAACAGCACAGTCTTCTGTATATGCTAGTGCAATGCTAAAACTTGACAAAATGAAATTTAAGCAGATTTGAAATGTACATTCATCCTCTTACCAGAAAACTGACTAAGAATACCAATGACTCATCTTGCACTAAGGGGCGTGTCCAATTTCATTACATGACACTAGATGTCTTGGGCTTTAAGAACACAAGTTTTTTTATACCTTTTTTCAAAAGAAAATCTTTAAATCGAAGCTTGAACGTTGCGATTCATCTCTGACTGAGTGGGTTCGGTTCAAGGCTGAGAACTCTGAATTCTTCGAAACGCTTATGGAGAAAATCACTTTTGGAAAAAATTACTTCTGAAAAAAAGTGGGCCATTGCACTATTGACAGCACTGCAGGTGTGTGGGTGCAATACTACAGATTCATTGCAAATGCAGTTGTTAAGAGCGACCCCTCCGTAGTGCCATGGGTATGTGTAGCTGGAACACACTGCATGATATGCCATTGTAACACAGATCGCATCTTTTAAGGGTTGTGCTTGATATTGTATCAAATTATCAACCAGTTTTTTTATAACATGCTCTAAGGAGCTAAATATGTAAAAAATAACTCCTTTAAACATTAAACTATAAATAATAATGTAGCTAAGCGTTAGCCACAAAAGGGGACTGGTGCAGAATAGAATGGTTTCCATGTGATGCACAGTTAAGGCTGGATAACAGAACAAGACTTGAACGTTTGCATAGAAAACAATACATGATAAAATCTTCAGACTGGCGCAGACTTTCTGCAACAACTCCAGACTGAAAATATGTGCAAAAATCTTGTAGTGTATTCTCGCCATTAGGGGAATTTACAATACTGTTACAGTGCAGTTTTTATGTTCCTTGAGATCAAACCCACGTCTTGTGTTGCTAACAGGAACTCTTTCCACTCTAAAGGTGCACGCTTGTAGTACATACAGTAGTGATGCACCAAAATTAAAAAAAAAGTAACCGGTACAGGCGCCTCTCCCTTCAGTGCTTGGGCTCATTCTCACTCTAGCTGTTATCAAAGGACCGATCATGTAAGCGCGCCATAACAAAGGCTGAAACTCTATCATAACAAGATCAGCTCAAAACCAGCAAACAGAAAATGACACGCAAGTTCTGTGTTCTGCCTGTTGTTTTCATTAAATGATTGTGCACCATATATAAACGTCTCGTATTAGCAAGAGCTTCTGAGTTTGACTATAACTTGACTACTGTTATGCATATAAAAACTGAGTGAAAAAAGAATGATTCTAAACTACAATGTTTGGATGATTGGTAAAAAAGCTATATTTGATTATTATTTCAAAAAGGTTTTTTAAGTAATTTAAATATTCAAACTTTCCCTTTAGATCACGTCTGCGGTTTAGATGTTACTTTAAAGTGGCCGTGCAAAGGTGTTTCATGCATTCTGCATGACTTCTTTACAATGTTACAATGATGTCTTCTCATGCTTAACATGGTCAACTTGTCAATAAACAAGTTGGGCGCATTACGTATTATTTATGTGCTCAATACACTCCCAATACACGCGATCGTACAGTTTTCGGAAAGTTTTTTTTGAACATATAAAACTGTTTTTTAACAACTTTTCTTAGTCCCCAATTTGACAATTCTCCCGGAAAAGTTAATTAACACTTTGAAATATGATCCCTGGAAATGTTTTATGCAACTTCTATTGCTGTAGAAATATTTATGTATGTATTTAAGTTATTATTTAATAATATAGGTTTTTCCTCTGACTGCATATTGTTAAGTATATTGTTAGGGGCGATTCACATTTTGTGTCTGAAACGCATTGCTTTCTCCATTTTTCCTAAATCGCCTAGGAGTTTGAGCTCTACTGACATCTGTCGTTGCTAAGCAGCCATGGGCCACTCTAGCCATTGAGACGAGGAGATATAAACAAAGGATAAATGGATTATATGAACTGAAAATACCTTTGTAATAACTCTACTACTAGATTTACTAATAGTTTCTCCATCTTCACTGAGCCTGTTTATATTGGTTCGTTGGTTCCTCGTCACATGACCTGAGGAGAACCCGATTTTTGCATTTCTGGAAGAGAATGCGAGTGGTGCTTGATATACAGAAGCACTTCTGGGTGTGTGCCAGTGCTTTGCTATGCAGTTGCTATGGTGTACAGTAAGAGTGTTGTTATTTTAAGGATTCTTCTATGCCGTTGCTCAGTTGTTCAAGTTGAATGCTTACCAGCCCGTTTCAAAAAAGCCCACCCTGAGTCTCTGTTGTAAACAGGTCTTTGGATATGGGTCATCAATGCAAGTCTTGCTGTTGGCAATTCGCTCGATTCTGGGTACGATTCACGTCCACGGGATAAACGGTGCATCAGATATTCGTAACATGCCTCAGAAAACACCTCTGCTGGAGGGTTTCAAGAGGCTTAGCTGCTTGGACTGCACATAAACTGCCCTTGTGCTGATATCCGGCACTGACAAGCCCACATTACCCATCAGCCTGAAGAGACCGAACTGAAGCCTGAGCGATTCCAAACGTCAAACTGCGGATATATCTTTGACAGAGAAACAACTAAAATCTCCCTCAACTGCAAATGAAATATGCCCACAATTTAACATCTACTCTATTCTGTAGTCGGATAGAGGACACTTTTTTTAGTCTGTCCTATTCACCGGTGGATTTGTCCCTGACCTGGAGTCCATCAACAAGGCCCAGGACCCACTCCTGATGTTTGTTTGGCTGTCGGCCAATCATCTTTCCCCCCCAGGACCTTGGTCGGACGAAGCATCCCATTCAGACATGGTGCTGATTCAGGTGCCTTAAGAGATCAAAAAAATGACTGCGGATTAAATTTGGATGACCTCCTCGGCTGCTTTATTTATTTATGAATTATTCGAGTTTCTTCTCTCCCCATATCAGCAAAAAGTACTTCCGAACATTCTTCAACGTACCCAGCCTGGCATCATTTTTTCCCCCAGTGGCATTCTGCCAGCATTTGCATTAATGCGTGTACAAATCAAACAGATCCTGCGGATGTCAGAACTAATCTCCATCCGCAGCTGATCCGTTCTGTATTTTCAGAACTAGCCAGAGTCTGGGCGGGGGACGTGGCCCTTGTGTCCAAAACTGTTGCGCCTGTGTCGGTCAACAACAGAACTTGTATGGTGAGTCATGAGACATGGCCTGTTTATACCCTGATTACAAAGATATGTGATAAAGACATTCTGCTAACATTGCCATTACGTTACAAAATTTTTATTTCCGACTGCTTTTTAACCTTCAACTAACAACGTGAGAAACGATTTTTGTGTGTTTTTTTTGTCATGGTTTTGTCTTTATTGAATAGAGGGGAATGTGAAAACAGCAAAGTACATGGTTGAGAGAGGGGAACGGAACCAACAAAAGACCTTGAAGCGGTAATTCAACTGCCACTACGCTTTGTCATGTTTTTAAATGTCATTTTCATAACATTTTTAGAATGTTTAAAAATAACAGATGTAAAAAAAACTCATTTTTAACGTTACTGCGAGCCCTTTAGAGAACGTTCCCCTTTAGCTGGGTAATTATACCAGACATATTGATCGATAAATAAGCTCGAAATACGAATAGCTTTCTCTCCCATGCGTCTCTGGCTTGTGTAAACTCTCACTACAGAAGACATTTGCAGCCAATTGTTGCATGCAAAGGATTGTGGGATGTCATAAGGTGAAACTGAATCTATGCTGCCTTCTTGCAGCATCTTCTATGTTACGCAAACCAAACAAACGTGGCTCAAAACCTCAGTATGCTCTAGGGTCTTTTTTTATTCCAGACGAATCTCTTTTTCAGGCTGTATGCGTTTCTGAGCGTCAGGTGCGAGGAGGAAGCATTTAACTGGAAGGGCGTCAGAGCTACAGTTTCTCACCGCTTGAGTGAACGCGTGGGTTGAGCGTGTAGGTGTACCATAGAAGCAGCATTAAAACAGCTTGAATCTCTTTTGGGTATGTTGTAATTTCAAGAAATTCGCAACAAGGAGAGGATGAGCAGTTTCTTGTGGGCGGTTGTGGGAATAGCAGGCCCCATTACCGTCTCACGGCAGTAATTATAGTAAGTCTGTTTCTGGTCCGTCCAGATGGCTGCTGCTGCAATGTTTCTGAAGTTTAACTTTTCGGTTACAATCTGGCGAGATCTACGGTGCCTGCTCGAGGGTGCCACATTTGCAAGCGTATTATCTTTTCGGCTAGCAGCAAGCTTGGGTTACATTTCTATTCAGACGGCATAATTTTCGCATCTTCATACAGTTGTGAAGCTACCTGTGCCTTTTAGAATGTGCAGGTGTTACAAAAAGACCTGACCGTGTGAATAATTGTATTTTTTCTGCTCGAAATCACGCCCCTTATTTGCGAGAATGTGTTTAATCCAGTGAAAAGCCAGACCGTCGACGGTTTGTCTCGCTAAATGGATTCAATGCGCTGGAGAATAACAGATGTACGACTGTCTTTTCCCTCTTTGAAATACACTCAAGCGAGAAGAGAAATTGAAGTTCAGATAAATCGCTGGAACTTTCCTCAATTAATGATGCGAGACGTCTGTGGGCATGTTTGCAACGAGTATCATCATCTGTCTTGTGTGAATAAAATCAAAACGGGTGTGAATGGTGACACAAAACGCATTTGCATTATTACAAAGCCTTACAATATTTCAACATTTATAATATGTTCGATAGCAAGCAATGCGTAAAATGACCAAATAAAAGACTCGCTTCTCATCAAATATAATCGCGAGTATTCAAAGGACATGCATAAACAGGCCAATGAATTTATAGAGATGGGGTTTGTGGGAGGAGCTTGAAGGAAACCCCAAAATTAAAATTCATTGATCAGTTATTTACCCTCATGTTGTTCAAAACCTGAATACAGTAGGACTCTTTCTCTGGAACACCAAATATATTTAGAAAAATGTCCCTGTGGTTTTGTGTCCATAAAATGGAAGTCAATGGGGTTCAGTGCTGACAACATTCTTCAAAATATCTCATTTTGTCTTCTGCAGAAGAATGAACATCAAACAGCTTTGGAATGACATGAGGATGAAAAAAAGAAATTAATTTTAATTTTTTGGTTGAACTATCTCTAAGTATCAGCTTTGGTGCCCCATTAAAGTAAAAACTGCTGTGCATTCATTTTAGATTTTTAATGTCTTTAAGTACCACATTGGGCCCACTTTAGGGCCATTCACATAGAAATATTTTGTATTTTTCAGAGTGCCGCATGCGCAGAGCGGGTCATTTATAGGAAAGCATCACGGCTCACGTTTTACACCCCATAACCCACATAAATTTAGATTGCTATTGTAAATTTTCTCCCGCCGTCACTGTCTTGCCCAGGACAGTAACACAATGCAACGTTGCAAAGATTCTGTCAAAATTCGGCATTGGTACGATGTTATCACATAATCTCAATGTCAGTGCGAGTAAATTTGTGTTTGAATGATGCAACACACAGAAGTAGCTTCAACCGTAATGCACAAATATATTTGAATACGGTCGACTGGTTGTGTGAATGACTGCCATGACAAGCACACAGAATGCATAGCTGTTATCTGTTATGACAGACAGACTAGAATTCCCTGCATACCTGCTAAAAAAGGGTAGAAAGCACATGACATGATTAAAGCTAGTTCAGGTGGGAGTCACCGTAGAGACCGACACTCCCATCCCAGACACCAGTAGTACACTTATGACTTGTGACAGCTGGCACGTCTAAGTTGAGTGTGAAACAAACCTCCCCAGTCCAACAATAGCCTCTATTGACATTAAGCGAGAAATTGACTGAGGAAAAAATCCAAAACTTTTAACACCAAAGATATGCCTTAATAAATATAAGTATAAACTGCACTCAGATAGCACAGGTACGTCTGTTGAAGATCTGGAAAACATCTGATAAACGCCTTAGAAAAGAAGCAGTTTTACATACATTCTAAATAATAAACATTTTACAGACATCTTAAAGATGTCTATATGACATTTGAAAGGAAACGTCTCACATTCATCTTGCAGATGTAAATGCATACATCAAATAGACGTGGACAAAATTGGTGCATGCTTTAAGTGTAGAACTATATATTTAAAGTAGAATCACTTTGGCAGATTGATTGAATTCTACAGTATTTCAGGGAGACATGCGTGTCGTGTTCTTTAACAGTCCACCTGGAAACAACACAACTTTTACTGCGATAGACTGAAAGTAGACCTTTAAATATTTACTTTAAAGTCCCTGTGAACCAATATTTGCTATAGTTTTCACATCGGTATTTTGATGCGTTTTCGAGGGAAAAGCAATTTCAAAGGATAAAATGTGTGGCCGTGGCTTGCATTTTTTACTGCGAATTGATTGGATGTATAAAAACAGCCGTTGCATTTGAAATGAAACTAGCAGCAGACTGACAGTTGAAGGGGAGGAGTTAACGGATGCTCCGCCCAAGCAGTCTAATCTACATCATTTGAGATGGATAGTCATTACAGGGCGGAAGTGTATTTTCAGATTTTAATTGAAGATTGAGAGGGCACACAATTTAAAAAAAGAAAAAGACCCACCTTGATAAACTATTTACAATAAACGCTGCAATATTACATTAAAAAATAAGAATTGTCATTTTTGATTTCACTGGGACTTTAATAGAAGTATAATAATAGAACACTTAAACTTCAACAATGCCTGTTGACTATTGATCAGAAAAGAAATTTGGGTGGCACATGAGGATGTAACGAGAAAGCCAGGTGTACATTATTTAAAAGGTAAGTAAATAAGTTGATATAATGTGAAACTAACTATTTAAAGAGTACCTAGAATATGTTTTTTTTAGGTCCTACTTTGGTTTATGGAGTGTCCAACAACAAGTTTATGTACATACAATGTGTAAAAACACTATGTCGTAATAATGGACAGTTATTCGTACCTTACTTCTTGACTGACTCTCAAATGATTCATTCCGCTATTCATCCGTCTAGGCCCCGCCTACCCGCTAACCTTGTGTCATGTGATTGGTCAGATGGTGTAGTCTGTTGTTATTGGTCAAACGCGTTCATCATTTGTCGCAAATGGAAACCCACTACCATCATTACAGGATTACAGTTTACATGTGGTCGGATGTCATGTATATTAAATGTGTAGCTAGAGATGGCTGTGATTTTACCGTACCAATTTGAGCCCGAGTCTGACGAGGTAGCATCAGAAGACGCTAATCCACAACAAACTCCACCACGACTGGAGCAGGATGTTTGTCAGTGGCAAGTGACAACTCTTGTCATAAACCTCCCGGTGTGACAACATGCATGTTGTGCTTTTGCTCAATGAAATAAAATATTTTTTTTTCTTTAAATACTGTTAATACGTTAGTAATACTACTATTCGTCTTAACTGTGCGTTGTCATGGTACATCGAGCATTTCAGAAAGTTGACGTTATGAAAAATGATATATATGAAACCCAAATATATCTATATAGGTGCACGTGCGGCAAATGTGTCAAAATGCAAAGTTAATAGTCAGAAAAACAAACTGTAACACCCCAGAAATAACGGTACATGCTAATGCTAGCGTTATATGCATTAGCTAAACACAGACATAAGGTACGAAAATATTTCTTGAAGTTAAGACAAAAATCTAAAGTCACATTTACAGTTTGGGATTCGGTGGAGCTAACAGGTCCAAATAGAGTTGGTATTGCCCCCTCTTTCAAGGATAGTCATTTCACATACCCTACAGTGACCGCGCCAAGATTATTAAACCAATGTTCGGTGAAATGACGCGCGCACAGTTAAACTCTGGGGTTATACTCCTTTGGTATCGTTGGAAAAATGAATTGTAACCATTTTTCCCTCAGACGTTCTTCCTTTGATAGTTGAAATAAGACCGATTTAGTGTCACACCTTATAACACAGGCTCTAGACATGATACACACGCATCACGAACAAGCGACAGTGTTTGGGGGAGGAGAAATAAGTTCGCGGCAGTCTCAGCAAAAGTAGGCGGGGACTATGTGTAGTGACGTAGATACGCAGGTGAAATATTTCACGTCTCGTTTGTGTGATTCAGAGTCGACTCCCATTTTTAAAAGCAAATAACTTTGCTATTTATTCACATTCGGACTTACAACTTGGCAGAAAGCTTACTTTCAAACACGGCAACAGAACAGACTGCATGAAATGTCATTTTCATGATCTCATGCTACGTACTCTTTAAAGCCGATGATTTTTTGCTAAAACCTTTAAAAAAAGGTTTCCAGTGGTGGATTGTAAAAAATTGTGACCCAAGACATTAAGGCAGACTAGTTGTCTGTCTACCCTCATATCCTTACATTTATTCCCATCAAATTAAATATGATGTCCACTTAAGACTAACATCTTAAAAAAGATAATGTTCCCTTGAGCCCGTTTAAGCACAAGCCTTTTTGGAGGCCCATCTAGTCTTCAATTCAAGACATAATGCCCAATTAAAAGAAACTGCATTGTAAATATGAGAAACAAAGTAGCAGGTGCGTCATATAAAGTCTCAAAGATGCAATTGAATGAAAGAACACACACACACCACCACAGGTGAAAAAACTGCAAAAACAAACAATGACCTGTAGGCTACAAGTCAGAGTACAAAGCTTGCAATTATAGGTGTCCTGTCAGTGCCAACAGGAGGCCAAAAACTATTTTTTCTCCATGTTTTTCATTATTCAGTGAAAATAGTAACTGGCTGACGTTTAGCTAATGGACATTTTCCAAACAGCATTTATGCGTCCTTGGAAGGCCCTTCGCGAATGGGACACCATTTGTAGGGGTGTTCCAAACGAAAAAGAGCGAAGGGTCCTTTCAGAAGTCCGTTAGTGAGGGGTACATGCCATGGTCACTTCAAGGAAGTGAGTTCAGTTTGTGATCACGTGATCTTGGAGTTCCCGGCGATGCATTTTGAAGCAAATATAATAAGGGATTTTGACCTTACCTTCAAACATAAGTACAATTAATTAGTATGTATTTGTTTAACACTATTTTTGTCAGTCATACAAATGATTAAAAGTCCCGTGAACCGGAAGTTGTCATTTTTACTTCTGTATTCTGAAGCATTTCCTAGTGAAAAGCAATTTCAAAGGAGAAAAAGAGTGGGTGTGGCATGCATTTTACTGCGAATTGATTGGATGTATGCAAAACAGCCGTGGCATTTTGAAATAAAATTAGCAGCAGACTAACAGTTGAAGGGGGGGAGTTAACGGATGCTCCGCCCAAGCCATCTAATCTACGTCATTTGAGAAGGATCGTCATTACAGGGCGGAAATGCATTTTCAGATTTTAACCGAAGATCGCGAGGGTAAAAAGAAAATGACCCACCTAAATAAACTATTAACTATAAACGCAGCAATATTTCATCAAAAACTAGGCATTGTCATTTTTTTCACTGGGACTTTAATATGGTTAATATATAGTATAATTTAATTGAGTTTATAGGAAAATATATTTCATATGTTTAAAAATAGCTAATTGTTTATAGGTTTCCTGTATTATATACGTCCTTAATTAATACTAAGTGTAGTGAAAAAACAAGGTGAAATAAGCCATAATTACAACAACAAGAAATATTAAAAATGTTGTTTGTTTTCAACAAACGAGCGCTGGATTTAAAGTGCACATGCGGTGTTGTCAAGGTTACATTTGGCCAGTCATTCCCTTTGTGAAGGGAGTTCAAAACGCATCCACGAGAGACAGTAATGCCATAGACCCTTCAAACAGTTCACTTCAAGGGCTCAGCCCTTCGAAGGGAGAAGGGCATAGGGAAGCTCACTTCCGTTTGGAAAATGCCAAGTTTGTATATCAACTGTACAGCTGCAGTGGCTTGTTTCCAGGTGTCAGGTCACCGCGGGTCTCTCATCTGAAGACCTCTTACAATCAAATGCCCCGGGGCTTTAGTTCCACTGGCCCGATCTGTAATCCATGCCTGCTAAGGTCAATACTCGCTCAGTTTGAAAAAAAGGAAAATTTTAACCAATCCCCATAAATCTTCTCATTCTCTGGGCTGTATAGTGGTGAAAGAAAACCAGAGGCGTTAAAGCAATGCAGCTTTATAAAGATATAAATCCTACACTGCAAACATAAGGTGTCAGGCGAGTCAGATGGGATATAACTATAAGACAGAAAGATAAATGTTCAGAAAAGGTATTTGGCTTTCTGTCAGGATTCCTGTACAGAGTGTGTGTACCTCAGAAATGGCCTGGGCAACCCAGCTGGATGGTAATTCTAATCTGACACATTACGTGGAAACCGGAGACCAGATCTCAGATCAGTGTTGCTGGGGGACGTGGTGAAAAGCTCACAAAAATGCGCGAAGTGGAGCTGTAAATTTAATAGCTGCTTCGCTCAGGGCGTGTGAATTTGTGTAGTAAACCCGAAGTCTGCAAAATTTGGTTTGTTCAAGCGATTCTTCTTTAAAAATACACTTGAACTTTAAAGTTGATACGGAGCTGGAATTGTTTGAATGAAGGGCACGGTTGTGTGTGTATAATGGAATTATATGGTATAATGTGTGTGTGTTTGGCTTTGAACCGTCTATTCTGCAGTTAAAAGACTTGACTCTTTCATTAATCCAGTACTGGATGTCTTTCATCTGAGTGCACCTTGTAAAGCTATACATCGCTTAGTAACTTCTAAAGTGAATTCAACAGTTCCATAGTTCCTTATTTATTCATTCATTTGCCATTTTAGATTGATCATTAATGCACACCTTTTCCATTATCCTAAAGGTTACAGAAGGAGAAAGATCCACTTCAATAAGCTTCAATAATCAGTGAAATTATGCCGTACTGTAAAAAAGCAATTTATAATTACTTAACACCCTAGAGTGACATTTTTATAACTGCAAAAGATTCAATTCGATAGATTTTCTGTACTTGCGTATTTATTAATTGCTGTTCCGTATTTGATTATATATTAATGCATGTGACATTTCTGAAGGTGGAAGATGAAATTAAATTAAGCCATATTGTATATGAGCTATACATTTAAACATAATATCACACAATTATGTTTTCATTTAGGTTAAAACGGCTTCTAAATGACTCTACACAACATTGTATTTAACAACCGGGAGATATAAATTCCCCAAAATCATAAACCTTAATGCTATTTTAAACTCTTCACCAAGACTAAATATAGGGATATGTGATTTGGAAACATGCGTATTCGGGCTTTATATTTATCACCTATATGGTTACGGCGCCATCTCATGGACATTCACATACTTACAACTCTGTTATTTTGTACTTCCATATTCATAAAAAGCAAAACACTGTGACGTTCCATAATTCTTCAAAACTCCATTTCCAATGTAAATGTGACAATCATATTAAAAATGCATGCATTAAATTTGTATTGGGTAAAATGGATATGTCAAACAAACCAAGAGTCTGTAAGCCAGTGACACCACACCTTTCCAAGCCACTTTGCATTGATTTTAAACCAAGTTCACCCCAAAAATTGACACTCATGTCATTGCTGACTTGTGACACTCTCTTACTTCTGCAGAACACAAAAGCACCGATCAAAAGGAAAATCATTGATAACCAAATTGCCTTGGCCCCCATTGAGTTCTATTGCACTGAAATCTGTGCTACACTATTTCTGCATTTACTTCCAATAGTATGTATTAATAGTCTAGAGCTTAGTGTGTTATCATCACACATAAAATGTTTTACTTAATCTTTTATTGTATATTTTGTCATCTAATGCAATGACATATTCACATCAAGTCTGGCTAAGGAACAAAATATTTTTTGTGACCACTGTTGGTACCACTAAAGTCTTAATCCCTACTATTTAGGAAATTAACCAGACATGTAAGAACCCTTTAAATATTTAATTACACAATTTGTAACTTCCAAAAACGTCAATTTGTTTGTTTCAAAGGATACACGGCTCCGTGTTTGAAGCCTAAATGAGCCGCTGCTAAACTGCCTTTGGGAATAATTGACAAAAAACGCTTTAAGAAAATCAAATGCAAATTCACTTTCCACAAAAACAATAAAGGCAACTGTCCGATCAGCCACAAAATTCTGGGATTAAGAGTGAAGGGTAATAAGAAGCATGCCAGTCAAATTCCAAAGGAAAACACGCCGAACAAATCAATATAGTCGTTTTCAACCTCGGTCTGCATTTATAACAGGTGAAAGAATGTTTGAACAATGGATTATTGATTTTGTGCCAGGCAAACACCTCCTTCGGCTTATCAAAGTGAGCAGAAGCATTTGAAGACAACTTTTCTCAGAATTTTAGAGGTCTAACCCTCAGGCAGATCACAAAAGCCCAGAGTGTTATAATGGCCTCCATACCACTCAACGGCCTTTCAATTTCTGTTGAGACCTCATTCTAAGCAAACCACTTTACTGCCATATGATAATCTCATGGTTTCCCCCAAAATGTTCTGATAGGGCCTGACATGCCAGTTTATTTCAGCGAGTGAAATACTGCTCTTAAATCAGCACGCTCCCCAAACAGAGCATCTTCTTGTCAGGCTTTGAATCATTAAGCTGGAGTTATATTTGATCAGAGCGTTTGTACCCTCGCCTTTTTAAAGATACATATTTTGTGCGTTTGTAAAAATGTTTTTTGGATATCTATCCAACAGTGCAGCCAAAATATAGACAGTTGAACACTTTTTCTAATTTTGTCAAAAAGATTATCTTAAGATGTTTACACCATCATGACAGTAAAAAGACTCTTAAAAGGCTGCTTCACAATACTTGTTTTTATGAACGAAAATATAAGAATTAGATCAATTTTGGTTTTGAAAAAGCAAACAAAAATCTGCCTATGGGGTAAGGAATATAATATTTAATTTAAATGTACCTTTTTCATAAGTAGCTAATTTAAGGTTATTTATCTTAACTCATAGGCAGATGTTTTGCTTGTTTTAAACAAACTTACTTTATTCTCTTATTTTCTTGCATAAAACAAAGACAAAATATCTATCGCTTTCATTGTCAAGAAAATGTATCTTAAGATTTTTTTTACTAGAAAACACGACAAAAATGCTTAGTAAGAAATTCATTTTTGCAATGTGAAGATGCAGAATTCATAGGCCTATTTAAATATATTTGCTAGTTACTAGACCCCTACAACTTATACAGTTGAAATAGCCTACACAATTACATTAACAACCTGAAACATGTTTAAGAAATACAAGTTTTCAAAACAGCTCCACAAAAAGCTTTTTTCTAAGCTATCCACCGTGTTCCTCTGTTGTAAAGACAAGCGAAAATGGCGACATCTTCAGGACGAGAAGTGAGTTGCAGATAATATTAACAAAGCACGGGGACTCTCCAAATGATATAGTTTTGTTAAATTGGAAACCAATATTTTTAACCTGTCCTAATAAAGAACCATTAGGCCTAAAATCAGAAAGACCTTTGAGCAAATGGTTGCTTGTTATTAGGGGAACCAAAAGCTGTTTATTCTATGGCACTGATGTGACAATCCTTTTATATAGTCAATTGAGGATTTTAAAGTCACAATTAACTGATAAACATTGACTTGATTCAGATGTTAGCAGTTGAAATAAGCTGAAATTAACTACTTACAGATATCTCCAACTAATTCCTGTTCAGTAAAGCTTCTGTAACTTATCAATAGTAACCAAGGGGAGCAAAGCTTAGCAAAGGGTCAATTACAAAGAAATCACAAGGATATTTATAACTTCCACCAAAAAATAATATTAGAGTCTGCGCAACTTGCATTAGCCTCCATCTGCCTGGACAACTTTGGTGACTTGAAACAATGGTCTTAAATAAGATTTCACCTTCTGAGGCAGCAGAATTAATTGTAACATCTGCCCCGTGGTGCAGAGCTGACAGCAACTCCCCATCTTCAATTATTTCCAGCAAATGGCGTGAATCTGCCCACTTTTCTTCTATTATTCAATGTAATCTCAGCAATATTTCGCACCTGCCCAGATCTCAATATTATCATTCCCTCCAGAGGGTTGACGGCCTCATCGCTTCAGGCCATGCGGGGACCGTCTCGGCACGGAATGCTGAGGTGATGCTTTTCATTTCCGTTTTTAAGCCGCTACAGCAGAGGAGGTTATTGGTTTATGGACGTGACATTTTACAATGCGTGTCAGATCCCTGCCATCATTAGTGTGAACCGTTGTACTTATTTTTAACTGTTTGTTGATGCTGCGATTTATGAAATGCGTTGGCAAATCACATTTCATATGTTTTTGTAACACAAAACATCATTTGTTTCTTTTGCTTTTTAACATATGAAGTCTATTGGTTGCTTTCTTTATTATGACATTCCAGCTTGTCAATCATGTTACCCCTTTTCTGGTAGACTTAGACAGTTCCTGCTTTAGCTAGTTAAGAAGGCTGACTGGCAAACTGGCACATCATCCACCCCTGCTTGAAACTAGCATTCAATCACAACATAACATAACAAACCCTACTTGATTTTCTCAACAAAAATAAACCTTGAGACATCAGTAAAATGGTTTGTAAAATGTATTTTCATCAATATTTTATCCTCATGTCATTTCAAACCTGTAAGACTTTCTTCTACAAAACACAAAAGAAGATATTTTGTAGAATGCTGATAACCAAACAACATTGGCCCCCATTGACTTTCATCGTATTAACATAAAACTACAGAGACATTCCTCAAAATATCTTCTTTTATGTTCCACAGAAGAGTCATATTACACAGGCTTAGAATGAGATGACTATTTTCTGTTAGCTGTCCCTTCAAGGACAAGTTTAGAGTTTCAGTGCTTGTCTCTGATGCCTCAACATTTGCAAATGGCACAAAATAACAAGATGGAAGATGATGAAGATCTGAACAAACACAAAGGGTTTCCAGCGGCTATGGTACTTGAAACGCTAATTAACAAGAACACCAGCATTAAATTATTTATTTAAGGATGCCATATTATTTTAACTTTGAGACCCATAATTAACTAACTTGACATATTGAAATTGGAAAGAGTTACAATCTATATAAATCAAATAAAGGTCACTCTCATTACTGAGATAGGCTACCACACAATATTGCTGCAGATCCCACCGCGATATAAGACCCATATCACCCCAAAGCAACAATAGAGTGATTGTGGTAGAGATAATAGAAATGGGGGTCATGTGGCGCAAATACGTGTTTTTCTGTGTCTTTGGTGTGTTATAAGTTGCCCATGGATGTATTAAACACGTAAAATTGCAAAAATTTCAGTTTCGGAACAAAAGATGCATTCTAACTATAAGTGAATGCTCACCCTGACCTGCATTAAACGCCTCTTGTAACCCCAACCACACATATTTACGTCATTTCGTGGTATGACTTGACTAAGACCGCCCAAATGTATACGAAAGTAAGGTGGACGCACTTGTAAATCTCATCGTATCGTATCGTCGCGGAGACGCTGTTTGTTTTTTTTTGCGAAAAGAAAGTCTCTTTGCTTGTTTTTCCAAAGATGAGACGACTAGAAACGAATGGTTACATTTTATTTACAACACCGTTACTGTTCCAGAACAGTACAATCCGAATATTCAAGTGTGGGCAGCACATTTCATAGATGATTGCTTCATGAACCTGGGCAAGATCAAGGCCGGCTGTGCACGAAAGCTTTTGTTAAAAAGTGGAGCAATTCCAACCATTACAACTTCACAAGGACAATCTGGCGCTTCAGATTCGCAGATATTCGCAACGTGTAAAAAGACAACATAAGTTGATAAAAATATTTTTTTCAGTAATTTTGTTCTAACTAGAGGCAAAAAATGTTGTGTTAATACTGTGGTTAATTGTCTTTGTTGAGTCACGACGAGACATGGCGTAACACTGGTCGACCACTAATGGAAAATCTTTATAGCGTCGTATATAAAAGGTAAAATAGTTAGCTATAGTTTTTAACTTTTTAACAAAATATATATTTTTTAAAACCTTACCAATTCTTTACATCCTGGTCAAGTCGCACTGGCAAAGTGATATATCGGCTTGATCATCTTCATTTTCCGAATCAGAGTCGGCCTCGAAGTGATAAGGAAAGTACCGATGACATTTTATCACCTGTCAGTACAATTTCTTTGTAACCTGATGTTCTGGATATGGTAAGAGACGTTACATTTCCATCACACGGTTGCAGTCTTCGACCAATCACTACGCACCAGTTAACTGGCCAAATAAAATATCTTCGCGTTTAAGAGAGGCGGGGCAAAGAGGAGATACAAACATAAACGGTACGTGGAAAATACAGGATTTTTTAACCTTAAATCTTGTATACACATTGCATTACATCTAAAACAAACAATAATATTTGTTTTGGCTGTGACCCCTTTAAAATACATGTATGTATCGTGATGATACAAAAGATTCTGATATGCCACAAACCTTCATTTAAGTCTAGCAGCACCTAATCCTGGTTGTAAGATTGAACTTAAAATAAGATGTAAATGTTTTTCTTAAATCTGATTGGGTGATTTAAATGTTGTCCCAGGGTCAACATGATGTTGCCCTGAGGACATCAACCACTTGGCAAAATCAGGAGAGCTGACAGACGGCAGTACGCCACACTACAGATGAGAACATATGTTGGCACTATAGTGTTGTAATGGCTGGCAGAAGCCTGTTAAAGCTTGTTCTGCAGAGGATAATCAACACCTCCTCATGTGATAATGAAGCGTCTCTATGTTGTTTGTAACAGGCCTCAATAAGGTCACCACGACAAACACAGGGATTGGATTCAATTTGCAGTTTGACCTTCGCCGTTTTGAGGGTTGATGCAATTTGTGAGCTTCAATTTTACATTTCGCTGTTCTGAAAGCATCGGTGAAATTTATGCTCATGCATTGGCGAGATTAAGACGTGAAGATGCTTTGAAGATAAAAAATTCCCTTCCAAATAGGATCATTAATCCTATATGGCAAACATGATTTTAATATCAACACATATCTAAACCCCCTTAAATACATTTTGTTGAGGGTTTTTTTGTGTTGTGGAGAAGAAATTATTTTTATATGATAACTCTGAAAGTGTGACATCCTTCAAGACTTTCAAAGAAATTATTATATGAAGAGTTCATTTGCAAAAACATAACCCAAAATTTCAGAAATCATTTTTGGATTGTGCATTTCAAGCAAGTTAAATCAAACTGCAATTGGTTGTTTCAATAAAGATATAACTCAAACTTATACAGCTAACTAACAAAATAAAAACGTGATAACATTAGTAACATTAATAAGCTGTTTTTGGAAAGAATGTCTTTCACATTATTGTGAAACAATAATTAGTTTTCTTGTTTAGTTTTTCTTAACCAGTTTTTTATTCAGTATTTAACAACAAATTGCAAATCTGAAATATGTTATGCCCTCTTTGTCAATACATTTCAATAAATGACAAACTAAATACCACAAGAACAGCATTCACAGAAAAAAAAATCCTAATAGGCCTACAGTTACCAAATTTCTATACGGGCGAAAATGCACTACCATTAACAGCCACAGCGACTCATAGCTAATAGAGGGTATATGCATTGACCTCACTTTGATATGCCCTGGGACATACTCCCCTGGGTGGCAAACACCCACCAAAATGGCTGAGGAGAATAGGAGAAACAAAGAAACCGGGACTAAAACGCGTAATTATTTCCTGAAATTACAAGCAGCTGGACTCAACGGTGATCCTTAGGACTTCAAAAGGAATCAGGTATTCCTTGACACTGAAATGTTGTGCGGAATTGCGTTTCCTTATATAGTAAGCAGTCATTTTGCTTGAGTGTTTTGCCAACCACGGGGTGCGCTTCGGCGTGCTCACTTGGTGTTCATGTGGTAAAGTGACGAGACGTCCGTACCATCTATAGTGCAACATCTCTGCGTTCCATTCCAAAGTAATCATCCCTACTCCCTTCGAAGAGTAAAGCTCTTGATGATTAAACTATAGAGGGAAAAATGCAATTGTATCTCTTAGTTTTTATTCACTTGGCAAAAGGAGTGTGTTACCTTCATGAAGGGCCCCTTTCGGAGGGCGATATATCCAGTTTGGAACGCACCGACTGTGCTCACCAATTTCAGTGAGTTTTAGTGTACCAAGTTTAGTGTACATAAATAATATACTGTTGTAAGGTCCAGACAAAAGAAAACATGATCCGGAAATAGGCATTGGACTCTTGGGTTCACTTACAAAAATGAGCCACGGTTAAACTTTACTAACCACTACAGGTTTTAATGCTGTAAAATAACAACAGAAACCAAAAATATAGGGCCAGGGCCGGCGCCAAGAGGCACTCGCGGACCATGCCCCCCACAGAGTTGTTGTGATGATGCGTCCTTACGCAGCATATTAACGTTTCTATACATTCAAAGTAACAGATGCTCAATGCTTCACAAACGGAAGGCTCAGTTGGTTCAGCTTTGGAAAAGGAAAATGTACAAGCGAATGGAAGGACACAGTTTTAAGGAGGTTTAAAGTTCGCACGCCACGCCTTCAGCATTTTTTAAAAGGTACGTGCATTTCATTTACTTTTAGCAAGGTGCGAATGAGCATTAGGTCACAGCATAGGTAATAATTGTCAACCTGTTGTTTTTGTTGTGACTGTGTGTGGTAATATTGTTTAATTTGTGTTTTTCTTGTTCACTTGTACGGAAAATAGCATCCTGTACGAGTGTGCCCTTGCTCAGATGTGTTAGTTTTGACTCTTTTTGTATTAATGATGCTGATTGTGTGCCCCCCCACTGGGCGCCACTTGCCCTCCTGTAAGTCGTGGTCTGGCGCCGATTCTGTATAGGCCTATTATAGTCTAACAAAAATATAGTGTGACCATGATATTTGTTGGACAAGTGGCACCGTTTAAAAAAGTGCTACACTTTTACTACAAACCTAATTTTGAAACTGATTGCATCATCAACGTAAGAGTCGTTTTGGGCACTAGCAGCAGCTGTTGTTAAGAAATGACTCAAGAGCCAGCACGATTGCATTACTGTACTATTTGTGCCTTTGGATTACCACAAAAACCTAGAGCACACAATACCGCTCGCATTTGTCTTGTGTGGATGCTTTGTTTGAATGTCACTAAAATACCTCTAGAGCGCCTGCTATTATGCACCTGTGCATCTAGATTTCTCTCTCACGCCTCAGTCACATTATGCTCAGATTCACTGGTAAGCACAGTGAGGTGTGGACGTGTGTGGTGGTGAATGACTCTCATTCTCCTCTGGGACTGACTATTTCTCATGGCTGTCGGCACATGAGACACCTGTTGGTCAATATGTCAAATCGGGCACCACTTGGTTTACTCAAGAGCTGCTCTGGTCCCAATATCTGAAATATTCTCAAATAATAGAACCTCTTAAAAGAATGGACAGCTGCATTGTGGACAGTACACCCTGGACTCGCTGCAGATGATAGTTGGGATAAAGCATTGAGAAACAAGTACAGGTGGACGCTATAAGTGACTGCAGCCAGGTACAATAAATCATTCCCATACAACAACTTATAGCCGTTTACCAGAGACAAATCAAGTTCACGTCAAAAACCATACCGGCATGCAAAAGGAACAATATAAAGGGCTCCACTCCATTCTTCCTATCACACACAAAAAAAAACAGATGCACTCTACAAAATGTTGGCCAATTGTTATTCACTCATCTTCATGTGCTTTTAAACAAGTATGACCTTCCTGCATTACATCACTCTTGTCTTTACTTTCCGTTTTATAAGATGTATACATGTATTATAAATGTATTTTTATATTAAAATAAGATAAACAAATTATTTACAAACGGATAACCGCTTCAAACCCATACGTAGCAGACTGCTCTTGATACGGTGATGTCACACCAATATTTTTTATCTTGGGAGTTATATGAATATTAAATCTTTGAGTTTAATTGTAATATTTAATTACATCTGCCAGTCGTTAAATTGTGAAAATAGTTATGTCACCATAATAAATGTTTAGTTTTTTCACCAACTGTACAGAAAGTACATTTGGGAGACACTGAAATGAATGGGATTCTTTGCATTGAAGGAAACTATCACAGGCTTCATGACGCGAGTTACTTTTGCATATTCCATTCTCATAATCGAGGTCTACGCGAGCGTCGTAACTCTCTTGAGGGTCCGAAATCGCATACGTCACTACGTACTGAGTTTGAATAAGTACCTAAATATCGGCCGTTAAAACAGTAAGTTCAATATAGGGGGGAGTGGGAGTAGTATGAATACGTTTAGGACATACAGCGTCCGCCATGTTTTATGTTTATGTGACCCGTATGCTCTTTAACCGATGACGTAGGCTATCAACAACAACCTACACGTAAGCGTTGATAAAAACATAATTTAGTCACGAGAAATTCATTTATTGGCACGTACATTAAAAACGGACGTCCGCCTTAAATTTTCCCGCTATATTTATCTGAACTACTTTTGAAATTTGACCGTTGCTCAGGTCCCGTGGCATCATGGGATAGACAGGTGTCCACCCGATCCACACTCAAGAAGTAGTGGACCATCCGGCTATTTTTCGACTACTGTTTGCATACTCTGGTTTCGGACACACTCATGACTCATACTCATTTTAGCATACTGTATAGTGTGTGGAAGTATGCGATTTCGGCAGCAGCCTCATATTCAACGGCTCTGGGTTTGCGCAACACCGCGTTAAGTCGAAAACCACTAGGATTTGTGCATATTTTACTTTAATCTTATAGCAGCCATGCGATTTACTAGTCTATCTCTTTTATCAAAACAAATTTTGGCTGTACATAGGACTATAAAACAATGAATATGTCAAACGCAAATACAACGAGTTTATGTTTAAAGCTCCATATTTGGTCAACTTCATTCATTACAACTAAGCAATAAAACAGCTTACCTTTAAAAATGTCCAAACTGCCCCTTTCGCCTAATGTTGTTCTGAACAGGTCTTCGCATTATCTGCAACGCTGGCGTTGACTTTACATGTTTAGAATTGTCGTTCAGCAAAGTTTGTTCCGATTAATTGTGCTTCTCAAGCATGACTTTATTAATTCATTTTATTTAGCAAAATACCTCTCAAAACATGCCACTGTGACAGGTTACACAGGCACGGCTTCAGACGCTTCGTCTATAGACACAGGTGCGCAATAATTAGTACCAGGCTTGTTCGGTTTGACGCTGCGCAACAAAATCCGACAGGCGGATGACAAAGTACCGCGAGACCGATTCGAAAAGCCACAAAACGTTTGCTTTCGAATCGATCTAGCAGTACTTTGATTTCATCCGCCTGTCGGATCGTGCGGCGAAGCATCAAGTCGAACAAGCCAACTGTTCCATTATCACGTGATAAATGAGAGTTGGGTTATTTAACTTTCACTTCTTTTATTTTATTGTCTGCTACTCCACTGAATAAGACATTATTTAAAATTTGCAAACAATTTAACTCGACTTTTATTGCATGTATAGGTGTTGTAGCCCACCAGCAGGTGTGTTCAGAGCGCGATTTTGAAAAGGGAATCATTATGATTGGGCCGTCATTGGACAGTTAGTAGCCCAGTCACCGGGGGACTACATCATTTATAATGTATACAAAAAATAATAAAATACTCCATTAAAATAGGGAGTTTTGTCAGTCATGGTAACCTGCAGATTTGATGCAGGTATATTTTGAATGATTTGATGTGTTCTAGCACAAATGCATTGACATGTTATTTTCTACCATTAACTGTTTCAAATATTAGAACTGTATAGTATTAATATGAACTAATATATGTATATATAGATATATAGTTTGTGATTATAAATAATTTGACAGTGGAATAAAGGGTATGTTGGATTTACATACATGCCACAACTAGGCAACCTGTTATGATCAAAAGTTGTCTTGTAACAATGCTGTAAGGTTTACACCATGTAATGCTTCTGTGATTTATACACTACTATGTCTACACTACTACTTCACTGCAGGTGTTGCTAACAATGATTAAAACAACCGTACAACAATAGAAAAAGACACATGACACCAAAGCACATGTGGCCATTTTTCATTGTCACATGACCACATCTACAATTTATTCATGGAGGTCAAATACATGTGTGTTGATTTCAACCCAGTTATACACACAGACAATTGTGCTGTTGTAACTAATTTAAAGATCAGTGGTGTGACAAACCAAAGATTTTCATACATAGCAATGTACTACTGTATGAATATTGTATGTATATATATATATATATATATATATATATATATATATATATATATATATATACACACTCATCTAAAGGATTATTAGGAACACCATACTAATACTGTGTTTGACCCCCTTTCGCCTTCAGAACTGCCTTAATTCTACGTGGCATTGATTCAACAAGGTACTGAAAGCATTCAATAGAAATGTTGGCCCATATTGATAGGATAGCATCTTGCAGTTGATGGAGATTTGTGGGATGCACGAAGCTCCCGTTCCACCACATCCCAAAGATGCTCTATTGGGTTGAGATCTGGTGACTGTGGGGGCCATTTTAGTACAGTGAACTCATTGTCATGTTCAAGAAACCAATTTGAAATGATTTTGATAGTGATACATATATATTTTTTGAAGTAGTAGTGTCATCTCATGACTTTATTTGGATATAAATATATGAGTGAAGAAAAAAATGTTATAGTCGTATGTTAAGCAATGAAATTTTCATTGTCATAAATGCTTATTGACAAACTACTGTAAATGACTGCACAATGTTAATTTATATAACACCACTAGAGGGAAGTGTTTCTTTAGACATGTCAGCTTTCCTCTGATTTTTATGTATTTATTAATTTATAGTTGATAAACGCAAAACATAATGCAGAAAGTCGAAGTTAAGTTGACCAGTCTATCTTTTGAATAGCTCAATAGTTTTTAACAGATCAGTCCACAATAGATTTGATCACGCAAATAGATTTTAAAATGTCTATATAATCACAATTATTCAGCAAGCAAATGACCTACAAAGTTAATCAGCGCTGGAAAATGTAGACGAGAAAATCATCAGTACTGTTTTAACGTACGTTTAAAGTTAACCCTTTTGTTACCAATAAATGAAGGTGTAAATCACACATTAAAGACATTCGTAAACTCAATAGTTTTTAAAACAATGAATTATCAATAAAATATAAACGTAAATGAATTAATATAAATTGATTATATAGGTTAATACAAATTGTTATATAAAACCTATAACCAAACACAAACCGGCCAGGCACGTGTCCGAGGAAACCATCTATATAATAGATCGGTAGTTGAATAGATTCGAATATTTCTAAAAGCACCACATGAAGCCTATTATTGTTGTAACATAACTACCTGTTCTCCTTTATGACGTGTTCTGTCCTATAATAAATAATAGCCTTTTTCTAAAGGGACAGTTCACCCAAAATATGAAAATTCTGCCACTACTCACACTCCGGTCTTTCCAAACCTGTATAAATGTTGTTCTGTTAAGAACAAAGAAGTATATTTGCAAGAATGTTAGCAATTTGCAATTCAGGGACATCATTTACAATGGTAGAATTTTATTTTTATTTTTTTTGCTCTGTTGAACACAAAATAAGATATTTTGAAGAATTGAGGAAAACAAACAGTTCCGGGGCACCTTTGACAACCATTTAAATGTTTCCTACCATGGCAGTCAATGATGTCCCAGAAATGTCAGTGGCGCATTCTTCCAAATATCTTTCTTTGAGTTCAACAGAACAAAGAAATTATACAGATTCACAATTTTCTTTTTGGTGGGTACACCATTCCTTTAAATAAAATAAATAAACAAATATTTTCGGATGTTTTTTGTTAATCATTGTCTGGATTGGATGATAAGATATTTATTCCCCCTTCTAGTCGAAACTAATCTTTGTACGGAACGGAATTGAATTTCTTTATTAACTGAGTCGACACTTCATTCTTCAGTAAATTCTCCATCATTAAGTCTTTCACGACTCGTTCACGTGCGTCAGATTATAAATAAAATGTAAGACGTGACTGTGATTCATATGAAAGAATCGAGACAGGACATGTTTAAGAGAAGCAAATGCGCTATATACGTCCTCGCTATATTGTTTTGCGTTGTTGTTCTCTTAACCCTCATTTGTCTGCTGTAATTGGATAGGATGGTGCTATCTCTTTTAGCCCCCCCTCCTCTCTCTCTCTCTCTCTCTCTCTCTCTCTCTCTCTTTCTCTCTCTCTCTCTCAGTCTCTGACATCGGGATTTTCTCATACAGTAAGCGGCTGGCACTGACAATGTGGACATCAGCAGGGAATATATAGTATCTATCATCCACATCCGCATCGTGTTAGGCTATTCTATTCAACTTCACTATTAACAGGTAAGACGCCATCCTTACGTAACACCTCTTTTTTACGTCCTAATGTCGCATGTGTCGCTTTTGTCAAATGCGTCCGAACACGATCCGATCAGAAGTGAGAGGGATGTCACCCGGACTTGCGCTGATATCCCGTAGGAAAGCGCTGCTGTTGTTATGGCAATAAAAGCGTTTCGCGTCGCGTGCGGGTCCGTTGCAGCTCCGCGAATACAAGTTTAACAACTAATCCAGAGCAGTACTGTCCAGTTTACATCTTTAAAGGTACGTTTTATGTGCAGTTTATGTAACGTCTCTTGGAGTAAGCGTATGAGGGACATTTAATAGCATAAAAAACAGCAATCCTATCCGCGGTGCGCACGTGATGGAGAAGATCAGACTAGATTTGTTATTTGTGTATTTGAATACATGGTCAGGCGGTTGAACCAATGCAAAGCAATAGATGGAGCAAGCCTGAGCAGTGATTTAGAGCTCCACATCTCCTCTAAAATCAATATACAGGTTCGGAATTGGTTCACAAGGCACTTTAAAGATTTGGTTGAATACATGGTTCTTGAGTTACTATTTGGTGGTGATGATTAAATAAAGTTTGTTTCTTTATAGGCGGTTTCTAAACGGTGTTTTGGTTTCTGGGCTTTTAAGCATCAGCACGTAATTGGATTTCCAAAGAACAAAAAGCGCTTTGTGGATTTTTGAAAAGATTCAACAATAAAATCCTTCAGTTTATAGTGAAGCATTGGGACGGCATGTGACTGTGGGTTAGACAGAACTCACAGATTACAGACGGCCGGTTGCCTGGCTGTTCATTCCTCCAGGACATGTGATTTGATTTTGGATATTCTAATTGATTAGGTTGACCATGACATGAACCCCAAAATTACAGCAAACGCTCATTTGAATGAGTCAATGACAGAGCATCTTTGGAATCGAAATGATCTAGGACCCAGTGTCTGTTTGTGATCAGAAAAAAAAGATCAAGATTTTTAATGTCTCGTTTACTAGACATTGAGATTATATTGGTATTTCTGGGAGAAAAAAATAGTTTCAGAAAAGATCTTGACAATGTCACACACTAAACTCAGATTTGTCAAGTATGCAATCGATATTATCGAAGATCTCAATATGAACTCAAACATTTCTCATCAAGTTTACCCAAATCCAGATGATTTTTCCTTTACAATCCTGTGTCGTTGTGGCATTAAACTGTTTATGCAATATTCTCATTGGCTGAATTATTGAATGGATATCTTTGTTGTCGCTGTTTTGACTATAAACTACCTTTGAATTGAACTTTGGAAATTAATAGTTTGTACCTGGACGTGTTGTTAGCTCTGTCCTTACTGTCTGTATAGGAACATCACACTCACAAGCCCCATCAAAATGAGTCTATTTGATTTGAACTTCAAAGTGTCATCATCTAAGGGATCATGTACAGGCAGCCGGTTGTTATGACAGATATAAGATGGGTCTTGTATCACACTGAAGGGGCTATTTTCGCGATAACAGCCGACGGCCTGCACATTATCCCACTTATTACACGGCTACATGCCATATGAGAAATGTCCAGTTGGATATTAATTGTGATTATGAAATATTTTATTAGCTAATTTTTACAGAATGCAGACATTCCATGAGCAATTGCCATTTGCTTTCGGTTTTAAGGTAAGAAATGACGTTCAATGTCACGAACAGGCAATTTATCTTAATCTTTTGTAAAAAATAATTTCATATATGTTATTAAAAGACATGTTTATATTATTTTTTGTTTAATATTAAACTGTAACTGTCAAAATGATTTGCAGCATTTGGGTTACTGTGTGTTATTAGTTTTGAGTGGTTGTTATGTGGGAAAAACCAACCTGCAAATGTCGCGACTGGCCAATCAGAATCAAGCATTCCAGTGTTTGGCATCTCGCATAAATTTAGTTTAAACTCAAAATGTCTGTAGGTTGCTTTGTAATTGTTGCCATTAAGATTTTGACAAATCTCCACCAAAGCCCGTTAGCTTTGGTTCTTTGATTAAGTCCCTTGTCAACTCGAGACCCCTCAAACCGATATTCCCTCAAAACATGTTTATAGAAAATCAAATTGCCTCTCTGCTTGAGGAAATGAGAAGAGATGGAAAAAAGTGATGAATGACATGGTAAAAAAACGACGTGTTCACGTTAAACAAACTGGGAGATCTTGCCGTGTTTAAGCGACACAATGGCATTACGCCCCCCCCCCCCGCCATCGCAGACAGACGATTAACAGCAGTTTAATCTGCGTGAGGCCATATTCTCCTCAACATTCTGATCTGACGCACTATTTTTAGCCCCACAAAACAACCCGGCCCCCCTTCAACCCCCCCTCATCCCAGCTAAAAACGCTGCCTCGCTGCAGGCGTCTGTGAGGAATCCAGCATTTAAGATAAGAGTGCTCACTCGGCAGAGGATGCTAAGTTTATCCGCGTGTCACGCTTGTGGTTCATGCAAATTTTTCCCTTGTTTCTGCTGTTTTTGTGCTCTGAGTTTGCAGAGCGGAGTCCTCGGGCAAGATCATCTTACGTACATTCTGACAAAAGATCGGAGATATCGACTGTTTGGTTGTATGGTAGCATCGGTAAATGTGCCCTTAGGCCTGCGACATGACTTTAAGCCATCAAAGGTTTTTATTTAGACTTGAGACGTTCGGTGTTATTTACTCATTTCAAACCTTTATGACTTTCATTCTACTTCAGAACACAAAAGAAGATCATTTGAAGAGTGTTGACAACCAAACAACATTGACTCCCATTGACTGAACAGAACACCACTGAGACATTTCTCAAAATATTTCACAGATAAAAAGTGTCAAATACTGGTTTTGAGCAACATTTTTATTTTTGGTGAACTGTTCCTTCAGGTAAAGAGTTTAGTGTCAGATTGATAGTATAACAATGGCTTAACGTCAGTCGTGTGAGGTAAACAAATGAGATCCATTGAATGTGCTGTCTTTTGAGAACGTGCTGATTCCACCAGATAATCCACATATAGTGCTTCCTTTAGCTAAATCTGTCCCGTCTCATGAGGAATTTCCTGTCTGGTACAATTATGATTCGTGCAATGTATTTTATTTTTGACACATGACACTTCCCAGATTTAAAGGGGTTATTCAAAAGCAAACAGCTACGTTTTGGGTTTTAAAATTAATTTACAAATAAAATAAACAAGTATACATTTCATGTTTCACTACAGTATGTTGTCCTGATCATTCTTTCCTACATATTAAGTTATGAAATTTTACATTATTGCCATATGAATTTCACAGATGTCTATGACGTAGAAACAGCAAAGGTTAGATTTTACTTCAACCTGCCAATTCTTCTGCTCGGAAAAGAAGCGAGAAGAAAAGAATGTTAATTCTGAAAGCATATCTCATCTCACTGTTTTGCCATCTTCTGATATCAGCCAGCTTCAAACGAAATGCCATGGTTGTTGCTTTTGTCTAGAGACAGTATCTAAACTTAGAAGCGATTCTCCGTCGCGCGTGTTGTTTGACACTCATCTCTTCTACAGTCGAAACGCTGCTCCCATCAATGTCACAACACCCCCCTTGCCGCCCACTGTCAATGTTTTGCTTTTGCCTCCAACTTTTTTGATGCGTTTCTTTGGAAGAAGGAAGGTGTTGCAATTTAGAGCGCCAAGAATTTTTCACCAATTTTCGTTGGTTTCAAAGCGAACTGGCAGGGTTGCAATCAAAAAGTAAAATGATTTTTGAAAATGTGAGTTTGACACACGAGGGTGCGGAACTTATTGTCGTTTGGATGAGAAGCACATAGAGATGTTTAGCATTTAACTCGATATTGACTGTTAGTGAGAATTGTGTAATTGTGCCGTCGATTTTTACAAACTTACTCTGCATCGTTTCCAACAGAACGGTCCTTTC
This sequence comes from Triplophysa bombifrons, assembly GCA_029783895.1. Lineage (NCBI taxonomy): Eukaryota > Metazoa > Chordata > Actinopteri > Cypriniformes > Nemacheilidae > Triplophysa > Triplophysa bombifrons. The sequence goes on from CM056472.1 coordinate 3,049,437, forward strand.
ATAGAGAGAGAATACATATATTGTTTCATGCAAGCAGGAAGGAGTCGAGCAGCCCACTGTTCCGAACAAGCGGCCCCTTATTTTTCTGCTTTCTGAGAGATTGAGGTCATTGTTAATTGAAACACAGACACATGTTAATTACTGTGAGATATTTTCCCTTGAATCTCTCCAACTAACAACGTCCTTTAATAAATGATGAGCTTTCTCTCATTGCCGCGAGGAAAAATTTATTAAAGAAACAGTTGCCCACAAATCCTTGTGTTATTTACTTTAGTTTTTTCCTCTGTGGAACAATAACAGGAGAAGTTTTGAATTACATTACATGACTTTAAACATTCAGGCTGATGCATATGTCAGATGATACGTCATACGTAAACATCTACGACATCTCGCGAGTATGCGAGTTCACAGTCTATTTCTGATACAAGATGGGCCAGATCGATGTTTTTCTGTTAATATTTGTCTTTACTTAACACACTTATTAACACGATCTCAATTCAAATCGTAAATAATTTACCAGGTATGCTGTTCGAAGATAAATCATGATTAAACGGAAATAAAAGTTTGTTTACTGTGCACATTTGTTTTGTATGTTATAAACACGTGCACACATACATATTTATATTATTTAGGAAATATTTTCATGTATATATTTATATATCATTTAAGTTAAAATCCCCAGTGCACAGCCATACATTATGTAAGCAAAAACATTTTCGTTTGAAAGTACTAATTTATATGAATATTTACGACCTTATTTGTTCTTTTGTACGATTGCACCAGTGATATTTAAGGAAGGGGTAAGGGGAGGGGCTTCAGTATTCTTATGTATTTAGAAATGTTTTTTGTATAATTGACATTGTACGAATCTATGCGCGTACCTTCGTTTAGAAGAGTGGTGCTTATGCTTACATTGTGGGAGGTGCCATAGCAATCATGTGTGTTACATCACCCTCTGTGAAGGCTTTTTGTTAAGTGTTGCTGTTTTTTTTTTAGAGTGAACTATCTGCGTATTTCTTGTTTTTGAGCTACTGTTATAAAAACAGTACCTGTGAACACAACTTGCAGACAATAAAGAAGTGTGAAGTAAATTATTTGGTTCAACTGCTGTGAAATCACCATCCATTTTAAAGTTAGTCAGGGAGAAATAAAAACTGTATACACCATTACGGTTTATTTCATCAGCCCAGTGAGCTTTTTTAAGTAATTAACTCATTTCGCATGGAGACAGTTTCCTGACAACAACCGAAAATGTCTTCCATGGTGATTTTTGGGACATAATCAATCTGACATGTGTATCAAACACCTGTTTTCCCCAAACAGAATGGCTGCCACCTTCCATTCTAATCAGCCCAGAAGCGCGGATCTGAGAGAGATTCCCCCGAAGCCATATTTATAAGAAGCAATATCCACCTCCCACATCCTCAAATGATGCCCGTTCCGGAAAGGCATGCGCGTACCTGTGCGTCGTGGGCGCTTTGCCATGGCAAGCAGCTTTACAGTTCCATTTTCCAAAGTACTTAAGAAAGAGGGGGGTGGGACCTCTGCACTTTCCATCATTGGTTAAGAGTCTTTATGAAGGGAAATATAAGACACAGGAAATGGGAGTGCTCATTTGAAAGCACTCTGTATTCTCACAGGGATAGATGGGCACATGGGGAACCGTTGAAATCCACCATCAGGCTGGAAGGTTACAGGTTAATGACTCGCTCTGGAATAGGATAGGAGGATGAATGCTTTTTGGCAATCCGGCTAAGTGAAACTTGGGTTTTACAAACACGAACATATAGAAGTATATGAAGGATAGGGTACTGGCTGTAATACTCAGATGGTGAAGTCTACATGAAGTCAATATTGAACTAATTTGTGTTTTAACAGAGTAGGACGGATATTTTCAAGCTATACTCTTTCACAAGCTGTACGCTGATGGTGCTGTGATGATTATGAAATTTTGCTGAGAGGTACATTAACATTTAGCAGATGCTTCTATCCAAAGAGACTTAAAGGAAAGATTAAGTGTAACAATGTCACACGGAACTTGAGAAAGGTGAAAGGTTTAATAATAAAAAATGAAATCAGAAACAAAAAGGTACTTCAAAAACATCCAAGGGAACAAATGAAGGAATCAAAATAACATCCAAGTGACAAACAGGGTACTCCAAGAGACATCCAAAGAACAAATAGGGTAATCCAACACGACATTAACCAGCGTTACATAAACTAACATTAATACCAGACAAGGAACAATAGGCAAGTGTACATTAAGAATACATAAGAGTGTCCAGGAGGGGTAATGGGGTGCAGGTGCAAAAGTCAATGATGACTCGTGAGGGACCGTGGGAGAAGGACATCCTGCGGCAAAAACGGGGAAAACAGACTAAGGGACAGACAGAGTGTTACACTTAGGGAGTCAGTAATATAAGAAGTGCTTGTACAAGTTGAGAGAGAGAGGGTTAGGTTTTTTATAAATAAATAGAAAACCATTATTTGCCTAATAAACAACTGAATTGTCTGTTTTACAACTTCAATACTTTTTACTATGAACTGTAAAACCAATAGTCATACTTCATTCTTTCAATAACTGTCAATTTAATTTTTTATAAATTCTTACCTTCAGTTAATCAACTCATATATAGAAATCTTAAATACCTTTATTGAATTAAGAAATATTTGATAATTCAGGAAAAAAAAAGAAAAAATGAAGTAACTGTAAAGTTTTGTGGTTAGGTTAACTAATTGAAATGTATCATTTAAAAATAGTTTTAAATAAAATATAATTTTGAAAGCCCTAGCACTTACACCAAACAAACTTTTTGAGAAGTGTGTGCGTGCCCATCTGTGTGATCTCAATTAGGTACCTGCATTAAATGTTGAATAGGGATTTGTGTAGACTTGGACTTACATGTAGACTTGAATTTGAATGTAATGCATACAGTAAATGCACTACAACAATCAATCGCACAACACCCATAGTTATACAAATTTCATCAGAAAGATGAGGTCTCCACAATCAATCAGGAGATGCTCAAGCATGACTGCAGAACTACGCTGCAATTTTACATGAAACTAACAGCTGTCTGATGACTAACACAGCAACATAAATAGACTATTTCTCAACAGTTATGATTCATCCAAACCGGCACAGCATTTTTCCCTTTATTCACCAATTAATCTGTAATTCTTTACTTATTAAAATATGCTACTATATGTAGTCACTAATAAATAGGTTATTTAGTTTATAATATATATATATATATATATATATATATACTGTATAGATAGAGAGAAAGAGAGAGACATACATTGCATTTTAGTTTTTTTACCATTTTGTATGTTTCAATATTCTGCAAACAAAATTCTAATTATAACAATATTAACATTTGAAGTTTGGTCACTTATTCATAGAATGAAACAAAAATGACCATTTTAGTTCAACACATACCGGGTAAATTAAGAAAAACAGAAAATAACTTATAGTTTATATATCTAAAATCTCTTCCATAATGTAAACAATGATGTAATTGACCAGGAAATGTTTAAGCGATATCTGCCGTATGGGTGGTAGTGACCTTTCTGTGTGATATCTACCAAATATTATTTATATTACTAACAGCAGCTCTGGAAATGTTGATGACAGTGCTCATATGCTCCTACATTTTTTGTGACTAAAGACACTGCTCAAGCCAGGTTGAATTACACAGAGTGAATATATGGCGAGACGTTGCAATTGTGGCTGAGAAGAGCTTCCTTGTAATCGAATTGTACAAAGTGTGTGTTCCAGAAACCGGTGTAGAATTTGAAACTTTTCCGAAACGGTTACTGTAGCTCAACCACGAACAATGGAAGGGCCATGGCTTCCATTCCCAAGCAATGCGTTGCGAGTCTCTTTAGATAAAAGCATCCGCCAAATGTAATGATCTAGGTCAACCCATATGTCTCATACTGTACGTAGCACGCCAACCACAAATTTTATATGAACAAGTTCTCAAAAAAAAAAAATTTGCCTTATTCGATATGCCCGCCCTCAAGCATGACTTCACAATTATGTCAAGCAATGCTTTGGCTTGAACAAGTGGCTAAATGGTTCACTCGGCCGTAGAGAAGATAGCAGAAGTGCCAGAGTGCTTTATTATTTAAAACCCATATGCTCAGTGGACCAGGCTGGAGCCGTATCTACTGAGCATAGATGAGGTGGATTTCTTTTTTTGGTCCGACGACAAGACCCCCGCCAGACCCGAATCGACTACCACACAGTGCTTATATCCTGTGGACGCAACCAATCGTCTATCTTGGACTAATCTGATACCATCAGATACAGTGAATGTTGCATTTTCTGCCCCATGAGCTGGGCTGGTGGGCATCATCCTGAATAAGGTCAAGCTGATATGGCAAACAAAGGAAAAGGGGAGGAGCTACTTACTGATTGTTAAAATGCTTTCCTCATTTAATCATCCTCGTGTGATTCCAAACCTGCATGACTTTCTTTCTTCTGAAGAACATAAAGATTTTTTAAAGATCAACTACACAACCTCCATTGACTTCCAATGCATGAACACAATAGCAGACAAAAATATCTTCTTTCCTAAAGAAAGAGTCATACACAGGTTTTGAACCACACGTGCGTGAATAAATGATGACACATGTGCTTCACCCAAGAATGATGCATCAATCATGAGGTTTGTTGAAGAGAGCTATGCTATTGCTTTTCTAACCTATCTGACGTATAATTTTGACCTTGGGGATTATAACACTGGCGAAAAAATCTCATCGACGTATTGAAGAATGGTCCTGATCTAGGGACAACAATATATAGAGAGACTTGGGGGCTCTTTTGACGTTGGTCAATAAGCAGCCACTCAATGTGCCCCAGGAAGCAAAACATTATGAAGGATCATGGAGGCAGACAAGCATCACTCCCATTTTCTATAGAAATCTTGTTAATTTGACTTGATTTTCTCTTTTTCTTTCTTTAACTTCATGCACTTTGCCCTGCAACTATCCTCTTAGCTAACTAAGAAAAATGCCTTCTTGTTTTCCGAATAACAATAGCGAAGGATCCGTCATAATGGAAGCTCACATGTCATGAGGAATGCTCCTAAGGCGGCGCGAGGAGGGGGGCGATATTCCGTGTGGGCGCATGCATGCACGTCTTTATCCTCGAACACGTCAGAATGATTCATGCGATGACAGAGCAGCCACTGTGCCGGCCTCGCCATCTCTTCCTGCTCACAAGTGGCTGCTTTGTGCCTCTGTCAGGCCGGGCACAGGGCCGTACAGAAAGAGCAGGACGCGACTGTCCGGGACCTTTCAGCGGGAGATGCCCACTCTCTCTGGATTCGACCGGTTCCACACCGAGAAGGGGGAGGAGCCAGGAGAGGAGACAGCAACGGGGAGTCTTGCCAAGTCGGCGGGCAGCTTCCATTCCCATCCTGAATTTAATATCCTAATGTGTTCTGCGAATCGCAGATCTAATAAGAGAGAGAGATTGAGAGGGTGGGTGGGAAAGGGGAGAGAGAAGGAGGGCGGGCCTTTTCAATAATGAAAACTGGGCAGAAATCTCTCAAGCAGTGAGGGAGAGGGGGGTTGACGGCCTAACATAAATTACAGAGTCAGGAAGTGACACGCACGTTTCCAAAAGCTCTTGGAAATGCCAATATCTGGACTTATTTGTGTGCAAAGATGCCGGCCGGAGCAGAAAAAGGTCTTTGCAGGGGGGAAATTTTCTGAAGACTGAAGCACTGCTGACTGAGACACCTCAATCTGGCCATTCAGAAAGTCACTTTGTCTTCGTTGCATTTCAGTGTTGGGTGGTTTAGCTCAAATATCTGACCATTTTTATACGTTTGAGTAATAGGTGTTTATTTGATCAAATAGGGAAAACTACTGCACTCCTATTAATATTTTGTTGACCATGTCTTATTTTTGACTACGGCAGTCATTTTCTTCTGCCTTTGTTTATGTGTTGTGTGCCATTTTTGCCAACTTGCCTTAAATTATTGTTGATGTTGAGCTTATGTGTTCATTCTAAGCACTACACAACACATTTTTTGTGAATTCTTTAATAATATATTTGAATAAAGGCCTAATGCTAATAAGTATTTGGCCACTTAAATATACACCCACAGAAAAGACCACAATTGAAGGGAAAGACCACTACAAAATAATTGTCTGCTTTTCTGAATGTACTATTGATAGATATAGGTAAGTAAAATGGTCCCTTTTGTTTATCCTAAGAAGTCTTGACCACATTTCTCCAAATCAAAAATATTGTTTTCAGTTTGAACGTATATGCGGAAAACTTAAACAGGACAAACTGGTAAAATAACAAAAGGATTCGATGAGGATTCTTATTGGTTGTAACTTAGTATCTATAAAGCACATGCCTGACTTTTTTCCACATCCCTTAATCCTACCCAATACCTAAACCTAAAAACGACCTTATAAGCAGTTATTAGGAGTTTATTGAGGCAGACATCATGGTTAATAGTGAAAAAATGGACCCTAGTCTAAAGTGTGACTATCCTATCTGATGGAGGATTGTCACACTTTTCTGTCTTTCACTTTAATGTTGACGTGTCAAGTCAAATTCAGATGCCAAACTAGAACTGACACAATTAAAGAAATGCTTATAAAAGACAAAAGTTGCCTGGTCTCTTATTTTGTTACCGTTATATATCAGGTATATAAATACATAACAAAAACTATAGCTTCGATGGCCAAATTGACATCATTCAAAAAAACGTTTTAAGAGCATATCAAGAACTACTGGAATAACACGCATCATTCACAATAAGACCAGAAACGAGTTTTAGGAAGTAAATAGTCAATTTGGACTTTATGTTGACTTTAACTGAAACATGACCGAGAACTATAGCATCTCCTGACCAATAAATGAGTAACCTTTGAGCAATAAACATTTATTTACAGCACACTCTGTTCTCTCTCCCGATGTTTATCTCTCTCTCTCTCTCTTACAAAATCGCCTCTTATTTTCTGGTGAATATACACGTCTTTGCTGGTAATTACTGCACGGATCACTCTGTTATCTAGTGCAGAGGATGTAGTGTCAGTATAAATTAGGGATGAGACAGCCCTGCAGCTGACGGCTGTGTTCGTTTTGAAGATATAATCATCCACCAGCTCCAGTCCCCACCCACTCGTTACAGCAAAACAACGAGTTAATCTCTATTATTCCACTGCTAGATTTATCCAAATAAATCGATTATGGTGGCCTAGTTTGTGAGTCACGGTTTATGAACGGATGGGTTTAGCGTCCCCACGTCGGAGTGACGACAGGAAGGTTTAGTGTCATGGTGCTGTGGCTTAGGGGTCTAAATGCAGGTTCGTGGTAGTTCCAGAATGAAGGCAGTGCTCTGTGCACCGTTCGTTGAAATCGTCTATTTCCAGGAATTGGTAAATAAATCTGACTACGTGATCACTACCAAGGGTGCTTCAAGCATTGATAAAGGAGAGAACAGAAATTTCTCCTCATTTCTGTAATGGTTGTTCATTCTTGGGTTTGTCAATATTACCAATCATGTTAGAAATGACTACAATACGCATAACCCAGCAAATAAATAAATGTTTTCTGAATTGATGTGTTTTAAAAAATGTTGTTTAGAAAACACATCTAAAACGTCATTTGATCAAAACAATGTGCACTTCAGGGATTTGTATAATCAGCAATAACCGTAATTTTTAAAAAGACAAACAAAATGGCAACACTTAACAAATTTTTGAGCCTACAAACAAAGTGACTACGGTTAATGTATGTTTGTAAGCATACAAACAAGGTTACAACACTTATCGTAACTTTTAAGTATACAAACAGTGATAACACTCAACAAATTTTTTTATCATACAAACAAGTTTACAACACTTATCGTAACTTTTAAGTATACAAACAGTGATAACACTTAACTCAATTTTTAAGGATATAAACAAGGTTACCACACTTAACGTGATTTTTAAGCATACAAACAAGGTGACAACACTTAACGTAATTTTTAAGAATAGTAACAAGCTAAACCACAGTTGACGTAATTTTCAAGCATACAAACAAAGTGATAACACTTAATGTGATTTTTTAAGAATAGAAACAAGGTAAACCACACTTAACGTAATTGTTAAGCATACAAACAAAGTAATAACACTTAACGTGATTTTTAAGCATACAAACAAGGTGACAACACTTAACGTTATTTTTAAGAACAGAAACAAGGTAAACCACAGTTAACATAATTTTTTAACATACAAACAAAGTGATAACACTTAACGTGATTTTTAAGCATACAAACAAGGTGACATCACTTAACGTAATTTTTAAGAATAGTAACAAGGTAAACCACAGTTAACGTAATTTTCAAGCATACAAACAAAGTGATAACACTTTACATGATTTTTAAGAATATATATCTTTGTTCTGCTTAACACAACAGAAGATATTTGCAAGCATGTCAGTTCTCATCCAAACCTCAAACAGATCTCATCTCCCATTTACTCCCATAGGATTTATATTTCTTACATTAAAGTAAATGGGGGATGAGATCTGTTTAGCATAATGTTTAAACATACAAACAAAACTGTTAAACAGCTAAATCAAATTACAATTTAGTTGAGTAAACTGATTATTTTTATATTGTGAATATCATTTTATATTATTTTGTATAAATAATGAGTGTTAATATTGTGATAGTATTAGTCATGCAAGATGCAATTGAACAAAAACGAACCAAAAAAGTAACTTTTTACACTGTATGCGTCTTAAGTTGAACATTTTTAAAAGGCAAACGTCACCTATACAGGGCATAATAGCATCAGTAAGCAGTCTAAACAAGGGTAAAATACTTTCATAAATGCGTTCGTGAATGGATTTATTTTTACACATGATTCACTCCAGTGCTCGTGTTTGTGTTCCTCTGCGGCATGCGGCATTCTTTAACTCGCACCGAGCTGTTTATCATTCTAGAGGCTGGTTACCTCTCACCGGCTTTGATCAAACCCCGTTTCCACACACCCCTTCACTCCGCCTTTACTCGGCTTTCCATGACAGCGCTTGATGCCCGTTACCTCTGCATCTACTCGGTTATCCTCTGATGGCCTATGGGGGTTTTGATAGAATGTCATAGGTTGTTATGAGTGGGTGAGAAGTTTTGAGCTCTTAGAGGTTCCCCCCACCCGTCCCTGTGCACTAAGCCGTTTGTTTCTGCCGTGACAGTAGTAACCGCTAACCATTGCTAAAAGTGGCCCGCTTTTCCTAGCACTGGCTAATCTCACTTTGTTTTCGCAAAGCTAGCACCTAAATAGCTACTCTGGCTTTGCAAACGGTCGGCCAGGCCAGGGAATTATGGGACGTAATCAAAAGTGTACATCGCATGGCCATTGCGGATAAACCAACAATTGTTTAGCGAAGCTGCGACACGGTACATATTCATGACCTTTTAATGCAAGGTAGGGGTTTAACCATTCAATGTTTGAGTGTTTTTGTTTGCGACTTATTTTCTTCTTTCTGTCTGCCAAATGCATGAAATATTTAACAAGGTTTGTGCTATTTTTGGCTGGAAGTTCATTCAACCCAGTGTGTGTGGGTACGTGCTCCTTTTTCCTCAATCCAGCCATTATACGACGTCGACTGCATTTCAGTAGGAGGCATTTATATACTGCGTTCCAGCGTCAGACAAACAACAGCGTAGTCTCCTCAGATGAACACTTTAGGTTAATAAGCCTATAATGGACAGGAAGTATTAATACCGTATAGAATGTAACTGCTCTGTGGTCACAGGTACATTTTATTTATTGGATAAGCATTTGTTATGAATATTTTGGTTTGCATCCCTCTTTGCATTGTCTTGCGTTTTGATTACTTTCATAACATCCTGATTCCCTGCCACTTTCTGTCATCTCTCACCATCTCTCATCCTTTTCAATCCAACACCCCCCGTGCATTTGTCCATCAGAATGACGGACAGATGGGATGTGCCCTGGAACTGAAAATCTTCTGTTGTCAGAGACAGAAGGACCAAATTGTGGAGACATCTCAGTCAGAAAGAGCTAATCTAGAAACAGGTTCTGTTCGTAATGCGCTTAGCCTCTGTGCCCTGACCAATCAAAACTGATCCGTGGACAGTTTGTCTACTCAGGAATGATTTCCCGCTGGGCAAAAGGTTAGATCTGTGCTGCCGTGCTGTAGGTTGTCCACATGGCATTGAAGTGAAGTCAGTTGTTGAAGAACCGTCTCAAATCCTGACAGATGTCATAAAACGGTTGACTATTGATTGAAACGCTTTTATTTTCAACGTCAATGAATCATGTTAAGAGCTTTTGTGCATAGTTTTATCATTTCATAACTTCATGTATTTGAACATCAATCTTATTTGTTTGTTTTATTCGTCCTTAGCAATTTTAGAAGAAACATCTCAGGCCTGTTGATACTTAATCGAAACGCAACTGAACTCCATTGAATCTTCTGAGCTATGAGAGATCAAGGACTGAGCAATATCAGTCGCCAAGTTCTAACAAACCAATACTCCCCAGTTGTACGTTCCCTGAAGCGTGACCACAAAACAAGCCGCCTCGAATTAGATTCAAAGGTCACATCGGCGTAATAGTGCCGTTTATGGCGAGAGGAGATGAGACTTGTTTGAGCAATGCCTTTCAGGATCCTTCAAGACACGTCACTCACATCCAACGGACAACATGTAGAATTTGAGTATACAAGTGGCTTCAAATAAGGTCCTTCCACACATACCCAGAACTCAACATATAGACCCTGTTGTATCTGTGGGATGGTTTCTCATTAGAAAACTGGCTGCTTTCAGATGTTCTACATTTTGGATTACGGCCATGATAGATTTTGGAATACATGGCACTTTATTTCCTAGTTTATTGCGGCTTGGAAAACGAGGACAAAAATGATACCATCTATTATACATTGTTTACTTTGGATTCTTGACTTCAGGAGTTGCAGCATTTCAACTGGAAGTTATTTCTAAGTTGCATGAACTGGACGGAGACAAGTTCAATCAGTTTGAAAGACAGGTTACCCATGAGGTAGATTGAAGACGGGAACTGAAGGTCACAGACCAGACTGGCAGGTCACGTTGAAATCACGCATATAAATTATTTTTATTTCTTGTTTTTGGCCGACGCTCCGAGTGACCAATTTAGGTGACCGCTTAAGAGCCCTGGCATTCACTAAAGCATTCCGGGCAAGGTAAGCGCCCGCATTTAACTATGAGTTCTGGTGTTTTATCTGCGTGGCCTCTCGCCAACATAAATGAGTAGGTGTTACGATGCCCAGTCATGCTTTCGGTCTGGGTTATAATGTGTATAGTTGGGTTTCAAAGGGAGTGTTGAAAGAGAAACTGCCATACTATGATTTAACTGTTAAAATTACATACATGAGACATTTTTAATGTCGTTTAATGAAATATGGGTAAATCACTTACCAAGTGACATTTTTGTGCAAAAATCAATGGAAATCTAAATCTGAAATTCATTCAGAAATCACAAATACCTATTTTAACAGAAGATCATTTAATAGAAGCTCAAAAGAAAAATTGGGACTTTTTACACGTGTCCAAGTATATAACCACATTGTTTTTTTTTTTGCATGAATTAATTAAATAACTATAAAATGTATTTTTTAATGAATGGCCCTTTATTATTATAAAGTATAAAAATACCATGACAACCTAAGGAGGTTGGGGGCTTCATTGTTTAGAAAAAATGGCAAACAAAATATCCGATTTTTGTTTAACAAAATGCAATTTCTTATTCCCTTTCTACATTTTGTTCTCTTCTCGCTGCACAAACATGAAATGAAAACAATAAAATAAAGATGTTTCTAGTCCTCCGGCAGTGTATTCGGAACATAGTGATCTTGACATCCAAGACATTACGTGCACCTGCATTTTTAATTTCCACCCCGGCCACTCCACAGGGCCCTGGTTCCTTCACGAGAGATCAGTCAAAGCCAAAAGGAGATGTCTTTCCTGCTAGTCATATATTACTCTTTCTCTTTTCTATCCCTCTATCTCACGAGCCAGAGTACTTCACTAAAGACGTCTACTGCCACCGCTCGCCCGTCACAGGGTTTCAGCCTAGCGCTCCAGATGTAAAAATAGCGTGATGCAATCTGCCGATTGGCACTGTAATAAAAAATGATTTGTAAGCGTGTCTCAGTTTTTAGTTTAATGGCTGGAGCGGTTCCACGCGGAGCAAAAAGACACAAGCTTGCTGATGTAATTTAATTAAGAATAGCTTGGCTCGAATTACGGCCGATTTAGGCGCAAGGACAAAATGTACATAACCGTAATGTGTCCTTATAACATTTTCTGGTGGTTTGGGAAGCTGATTGGAGATCAGATGATGATCTCAAGGGAAAGGAGCAGAAAACTGCTGTCTGAATGTCGCTAATGGTGGTTAGATTATAAGCAGTGTTTGCTAGCAGAAGAATTACTAGAACTTTCATTTAGCGATTTGAATAAATGTTTACATGCACTTTATCCAGCTATGTTTTGCGCTTTGGAGGAACAAAACTTCAGAAATTTTAACTTATAAGGGTTTAAGGGCTTTAAGCTCTAAATGATCAAATTTACATTTTTAAACATCACCAACAAGAGACACATATGATTGATATTTAGGGATTGAATTATCACAGCAAATCAGATGTTCTGACCGGGGCCTCTAAGCAGCCACCCAGGAATTACCCTGAACATCTAAGCAGCCGCATATCAACATCCGTCAGTCACAGAAAAACATAGAACTTCCATAGCAAACACCCAGAACACCCTGGCCAACCTCATAACAACATGCTAAACGCCACCCAGAACACCCTAGCAACCCCATCACAACATGCTAAAAGCCATCCAGAACACCATAGCAATCCCATAGCAACATGCTAAAAACCACCCAGAACACCCTAGCAACACCATTACAACATGCTAAACGCCACCCAGAGTACCCTCCCTAGCCAACCACATAGAAACATATTGAACGCCACCCAGAACACCCTAGCAACCCCGTAACGGGATGCTAAAAGGCACCCTTAACAACGTAGCAGCACTATAACAACATGCTAAACGCCACCCAGAACACCATCCCTAGCCATCCTCATAACGTTAAAAGCCACCTAGAACAGCCTAGCAATCCCAATAGCGGCATGCTAAAAGCCTCCCAGAACACCTTTACAACATTATGACAACATTCTGAAAGCCATCCAGAACACCCTAGCAACCCCATAACAACATGCTAAAAGCCAGCAAAACCCTAGCAACCCCATAACAACAAAAGCCATTCAGAACAACATAGCAATCATATTGGAATGCAACTTTTAAAACACTAGCAGTGTTGGCCAAGCACCACACGTTTTCTATAGAAAATGTTAGATTCTAGTTTCTTTTAGCTCGTCACATCCTCCGTCTTTAATCCTCTGCAAAGTTTACTTCGCTAAAATGATCGGAGTCAAAGTTCAGGAAAGGATTATTTTATCAGTTCATGAGCAAGACGCTTTTGAAGAGTCTCATTTTTTTAACTCTTTAAAAGACTTATCCCAATCCACCTGCGTTCTTTATCTGTCCTTATCCTACTCTTAAACTCTTGAGTCTCCACAGATTCTGTCAACCATCTCTGCAGGGTAGGGAGAGTCCTGACAGGACTATACGATAACTATTACGGATGACAAATGCCATGACTCTAATTTACACATTTATCTCGCTTAGGAGTTTTCAGAAATCTATATGCTAATTTTTAGGTTAATCTTTACACCCAGGTCAAACAATGTGCCTTTATAAAAACTCCTGAGACATAATGCCTTCTTAAAGGGACAGTTCACCTTAAAATAAAAATTGTATCACCATTTATGTACCCTAATGTGGTTTCAAACCGGTTTATGACCCTTTCTTCTGTGGAACACTAAAGAAGACATTTTGAGAAATGATTTGTGTTCATACAATGGATGTCAATGTGGGCCAATATTGTTTGGTTACCAACGTAATATCTTCTATGCAGAAAAAAAGGATTCATGCAGGTTTGAAATTACATGAGGGTGAATAAATGATAAAAAGTGTATTTTTGGGTGAACTATCCCTTTAAGCATCAACTTAAATATATCAAAGCTAAACTTTCAACCCTGTTGCTTTCCACTATTCAATTCTGATCTCAAAGGTTGAGATCCAATCACTATCCATTAGGAGAAAAGGGAAAAAGTCTTTCACTTGTCTTCTGTAATGATCTGTCAATAAAAGTGCATTGAGTCAGTGCTCAATGAGCAGTATACATTGCAGTGGTTTATAACACAGGAAGAGTTCCCGTAAGCAGACAGTAATGCGAGTATCCATAACCTGACTGCCTGACTGTTCTGAGACTATCGATCATCTGGCTCGACACCCCCATCCCAGCATCTCCAGTGGCTTCTCGGGTTGCTTGCGTCATCATCATCTCACGGAACAAGAATAAAGTGACAGACTGAGAGATTGACCTTCAACCCAGAAAGCGGTCGAAAAAAAGGCGTTTCTGCTAAATTACAAGCTGTTCAAAGACACAATGTCTTAACCAAGGTCAAAGGAAGGATTGGAGGAGGACAACATTTTAAAATCGGTCATCAGTTACTCATCTGCATGTCATTTCAAACCTGCATGTCTTTCTTTTTTCTGCAGAACACGAAAGAAGATATTTTGAAGAATGTTGGTAACCAAAGAACACTGGACCTCATTGAATTCCATTGTTTGGACACAAAACCATTTCTCAAAATATCTTCTTTTGTGTTGCACGTCATGTTCGATGTCTTGCTCTATCTGCGAAACGGACGGAAAATATTGATGACTCATCTTGCCCTCAAGAGCGTATGCTCATTTTTTTCTAGACAGATGTTTTCTGGAATAATAATGTCGTTTGCATTAGCAAGTATAACATTCAAGTAGCTTTTTTCGAGGCTGTGACATAAACTAAAGGAAAGGAGAGAAAACTGCATTTGTCAAGCCATTTTATGGCATCTCTACTACTACACCAGCATGATATTTTTAGCGCACTGTATTTTAAAAGTCCCTCTGCTTCTCTTGTATTTTTCTAAGCTTTTGTCAGGAAACACAAATAGCAGAGAGAATACAAATTAACACACATTTCCTTGAAAATGAGCTAAATTCCACTGAGGGAGAGAATATTAAAAAAACACCTCAGAATAGCTTGGAATATTTTTTACCGAAGCATAAGAAACAAATGCATGTTGCATTATTCCCAACAGGACTGTATTACATATATTTATAGATGCTCTCTGGCTACGCTGTGCCTGCTGGCGTCGCAAGCGAATGTGTCCATAAATTGGTTGTAATCTGAGAGAATCGGCAGCATATGCAGAGATCTCGCCTGAGGGGCTAATGTGTCCCGCGAGTACCAAGCGGTCCCCGCCGCAGCGCACCTATTTACTCCTGCGTTAAGAGGATTTCACCAGATGAAAGCTTGATCTTTAGAGGGGTGCGTCATGTTCTTTGGGAAGACTCTTTCTAGAAGCTTGTTTTGGCCTTCAATTAGGGTGGATTTTTGCATTGAAAGAATAATACTTTGCGCTCTTAAACCCGAAATGCACTGTAACAAGTACACCAATTCCATGCTTGCCTTGGCCAGCCCATTGCTTGGTCACATGCTCTGCAATAGAAATGCCTTAAATGGGTGCCATTGCACAATGCTATTATTCACATGGCTAGCAATGAATGCTAGACCTTACTTGCCGAGCAAACTGTTGCTTCTGTGTGAGACTAATCGAGAGATAACTGAGTGCAAAAGACACTGAAATACACTTTAGATGAACCGCTCTGCGGCCGCCCCTCGTGGAAATTTTGAGGTAACCTCACTGCACAATGGATCACACTTCAGCGCATTTTGGAAACAAACAGTTGCTAGAAGTATCTTGCTAGAAGCATGTTTTGGCCTACTTTACATTAATGCCCACAATTTCACATCATGTGATGATAAGAATGTGTAGCATTTGGAATTTCTTGTGACGCTGATGTGAAGCATAATGGATTTGTTGTTATGCTAAGAATGCATAGAACATGCTTGCAAAGCTTATTAACACTATGGATTTGTAGGTATGCTACATAAAATTTTAATTTGTAGCTTTACACAATTTTTATGATGCTAAGAATGCACAGCATTTTGAATTTATTTTAATGCCACTGTCTAGCATTAATATTTTGTTTAGCTAAGAATATATAGCATTATGAATTTCACATGATGGTCTTGAGTAAAATTGTGATTTTTTTAGGCTAAGAATGTATAATATTATACATTTCTTGCGATGTTAAAATATATGTAGCTAGTTTATTATAATACCTACAACAGCGTTTCTGGTGATGCTAGGAATGTGACACATTAGGGATTTCTTGTGATGCTAATCTGTGGCATAATAATTTTTCTGTTTAATAAGAATGTGTTGCATTATGAATTTCACATGATGGTCTTGAGTAACATTAGGATTGTTTTAGGCTAAGAATGTATAACATTATGAATTTCTTGTGATGCTAAAATATATGTAGCTAGTTTATTATAATACCTACAACAGCGTTTCTGGTGATGCTAGGAATGTGACACATTAGGGATTTCTTGGGATGCTAATGTGTGGCATTAAGATTTCTTGTAATATTAAGAATGCGTAGCATTTTGAATTTCTTGTGATGCCACCATGTAGCATTTTCTGTTATCCTAAGATCGCGTGGCATTTTAAACTCTGCGTGTGATGTGCACTGTTATGGATTTTTCTGTCATGCTGAATATATAGCATTGTAAATTTCTTGTTGTGCTGTTGTGTAGCTTTATCATTATTTTGTTATTCTAAGCAGTTTGAATTGCTTTCGAATGCTAGCATAAAGTGTTTACAGTTTACATTATTGCCTGCTATAGTGCCCCTAGTGGAAAGGCAAAGAACTCTAGTACAAAACGATAAGCCAAACTTATTTGGTACAGAAACGACATTGAACTGAGCTTGCGTTGCAAAAATGGTCTATTTTTGTGTTTAAGGGGTGTTTGTAAGCCTTAGAATGTTTGTTAGCTTGTGTATTTCACATCTGCTGCCTTCAAAAAGAATAGGGAAACACGCACTGAGCAATGCATCTTTGATCTCCTCTAATAAACAGGCCCTATAAATGACCCACAAATGAGCCTGGGAGGAAATTCATTCTAGATACAGCAGGAAATGATGACTCGCATCTTAACGGGATTCTATATCGCCGTAGCGTGTTTCACAATTAGTCTTCTGAGCTCATCGATTAAAGTTCGCTATCTGACAGTGGACGAGACACGCCGATCCTTTGTGGGTGTTTTTTACCCGGAGGGGCCGTTCTGATTGCAGTCCAGATGTCCATTACTTTAATTGAAAGTAAAGAACAGCGGAATGCCAATTCGCAGGGAGAGAGAAAGAAGGAAAGAGCTAAAGTGCAGGCAAGGGAAGCTATTCCAGGTCCAAAGTAGTGGTTTTACTTTGCCTCTGTTCTGAGTGTCGGAAAGATCGGATGCATTATGATCTTTATAAAATTGAAATGAGAGCCGTCATCTCTCTCTTCAATTTGGATTTCAAGTTAACTGTAAACCATTTCAATATCGCTTATACAATCACTTTTAATTCAGATATGCATAAATGAAGTGATCACATGTTTCTGGTTGGGCTCAGCTAACCGGCAATATTGACACTGACTTCATTCTGGGTAGTGGAAAAACAAAGCTAAGTGACAATGCCTCGCATTTGTTTTGAAAGGTTTCTGTGCCTCTTGGTTGGATTTGTTTCAAACATTTTCAGGTGCTTAAACGTGTTTGAGGTTTTTATTCTAGCCTGATTGGTTGTTTTGAAAGATATGAGAGAATTGGTCATAACTGCATTTAAACCCTGTTTTTTCTTCCTCGGCCCTTTGGTTTGTACAAGTAAACGTGGTCACAGGGAACATGAGGAATAAGTGGATTTTAATAGGTAAATCCATCATTAAAACACAAGCAATATGGTTAAATATGTAGGCAGAGGAGATATTTCCACAAGATGTGTTTTTCTATGCAAATGATTTTCGGCACTTAATTAACTTGTGAATTAATCCGCTCAAGACTTTCATATTTTGAGCAATTATAATAGGCTTTTGTTCTGATTAATAATCAAAGCGTGGGACTCCTGCTACTAATAATTATAAAGCCTGATCAAATAAAAGTGTTGATCAAGAAAAATGAAACGAAACAACACTTTCTTGTCTTTCATGGCCAACTGCTGTAACGTACCATTATTGAATATTACTTTCCCGCAGCAATTTTGCTCATCAAACACAAGGACACAGAGTCATGATTTACACCGGTGACTGATTTACACGGTTATTTTGGGCCTTACTACAACAGGTGATATAAACAGTGAGCTTCATCTGTCTACAGGCACTTAAACCATTTTGGGTTTGCAGTTAGTTTAGTCTAAACTGCATTTTAATGCTGCCTTAAGCTTTAGAAGATACAAAAGCTGAAAAGTGTATTTGCCCTTTTATATGGAACGTAATAAACACAAACCAAACAATAAGATTATTCATAACAAACAGAATGAAGAATTTGGCAATAGTACAAAAACAGCTGCTTTTGCCAAATATTAAGATATCAGAAATATATTATAAATCTCAGGTATAGAAACAAAATAAGTGGCTGCACATTAGCTGTAAACTATATTAATTCTACAAGTATATGCATTTATTTCGGTGTATGTTACATCTTGTAAATTACTGCTTCGTTTGAGTATTATTTATACAGTACTTGTTGTGACCAAAAGCGATGTCAGGATGGGATATTTCTTCAACATTTGTTTTTATTATTCATTCAGGTTCCATTCAACCAGCAAAATTTACATTTACATTTAGTCATTTAGCAGACGCTTTTATCGAAAGCGACTTACAAGTTGGGTAAACAATGGAAGCAATTGGGTCAAACATTAGGACAACAAAAAGCATAAGAGCAATAAAAACATGTCTCATAATGCCTTCTATAGTGTAAAGAGCCAAGTTAGGTTTATCTAAGCTTAAATAAGCATGCATTTTTTACTTAGTTTTTTGATAATGTAGAAAAGATATAGAAATCAGAAATGATCACTCAGATGCAGACAGAAGAGATGTGTTTTCAGCCGATTCTTAAAGATGCCGACAGAATCTGCTGATCTTGTAGCAGCAGGCAGATCATTCCACAAATGTGGAGAAATATTAGGGGTATGGTATGAAATGGAATGAAAAACTCTTAACTTTTAAAGTATTTATTGGTATATATAATGTATCCTTTATCATGAACAAAAATAGCAAAAAAGCAATAGTATGTTAAACATCGACCACAATTTGATCGGTTATTAATATGTTGTTGATCTAATCTTGTTTTTGTGTACAATAAAGTATTGATTAAATTAATGGGTCTTAAGAATTGATTTTTTCCAAAGCTTCAGTTTACACTCCAAACACACAGCATTCATAAACAATGTTTAAATGCATTTTTTGTAATATTTTCATTATAATAACAATATATTTGAGTGAAGTGTCAAGTACATTTTCTAGCGTTGGACACCCCATTTGGCCACTTCTGCATGCACAGGTGAAAAAAGGCAATACATAGTAGTAAACATTATTTAAAGGAGTAGTTCGCTTCAAATTTTACTCAAATTCACTTTCAAATTACTATGGAAAGTGAATGGGGGCAAATTTGGAAGTGACCAACTCTTAAGTACACTTAAATAATGTTTTTCATTATCATTCTTCAAATGAATAATTCAAAATTAGTGCATAAAAATAGAGCACTTTAGTTATATTTAAGTGTATTAAAGTGCATGTTTTCCAACTGGGTGTATATATATTGAATGTATATACTGTATAAAGAAAACATACAAGCTAATTGAATAAGGTATATTTATATTGATCTATAAGCCGTCTAGGTTGATAAAAAAGCTATTCCCTGAATGCTGCTTCTGGTATCTGTGCGCAGAAGCAGATGGCTTAATGACCATGAGTCATTTTCCTACTGAATAGCGTCAGACACAGGAAGCCCAGCATTACATTATCTCTCGTAACTTGGAATTAGCACAATGGCTGTAAAAAGCTTGAGGGTCCTCGAGACCCCCGGGGGAGGGGGGGAATCAATAGGTCCAGTAGGGGTTAATGAGACAGATGTAGGTTGAGCAGAAGAGTTTGAATGCGATCTGGACAGCTTGGTCCACGGTAAACCAACCCAGGGAACAGACTGTGTCTCCAGCGCACCACTGGCCCCCCGGGGACAAAGACAGAGGGTTCACTCAGTAGATGAAACATGGACTGACACTCACTGGTCGAGTACAGCATGGTCCTGGTCATGCTATAGTGTCTTGGGTTGGCGTGTTAAGTTTTGATTTTTACCTTTGGATTGCAACAGCACAAATTGGAATTTTATATTGGAAAAACAACAGTGGATCCAGTCGGCGAGCCTACCGAAGACCCCTGGATGGTTTGTCAAATGACTCAATGCAAACAGCGTTCGGTGCTTTCCATTTTTCACGTCGGAGACATTTACTAATGAGGCGGCCTGTCATGCTCCACCATCAAAACACACATACACACACAAACACGATGACCGAATCGAGCTGTAAATCACAATTAGTGTGACATGTCTTAACAAGCCTGTCTGTTGTCACTCCGACGCCCCTCATAGCATAAACCTCCCGAATTACAATTATATAATTACATCATTTGTCCGTTCACCTACTGTAATTGGCACTGTGGTTTGGTATGTGGTTTTCTCATTTAAGAATAAAATTATGTTGTTTTGCTAATAAGATAAAGATTTATAAATGTCAGCGGTACATGGATTAGATCACTTGGTATTTGTATATAACTGGCTTTTGTTGTTTATCTCTATTGACCAAACGGAATAAATATTGAGATTTGTCTGTAATGATACATTCGGCGACAGCATTATTTAAAGAGAATTTGAAATCAAATTTATTAAAAATCTATTTATAATCTAGAATTATTTATTTCTGTGCCAAAAGCAGCTTTGGGGCAGAGGATTCAGTGGTGTGGAGGTTTTTTAAAGCTGCTTATCATTTTGTTTGTCTAAAGAAGAGTTTTTGGGAGAATCTGGGGCCGGATTCACAAAACATTCTTAAGAAGAAAATTATTCTTAACTGCCTCGATTAATCGAAAATCATAATTTTGACGTTTACTTCCCATTAAGAAATATTTATTTTCCCATTAAGGAATATTATATTTATTTTTATAATATTAAGGTCTAGCTCACTTTAGCTTTCATTATTATAGTGCTTTTTACATTATTCTGGGACAAAGTGACTCGAAATGGAGAAGGTCACAAGACTTATGTCGTAGTAACATACAAAATGTTTTTATTTTTTATATTATTTTTTTATATTATTAGTTTATATTTTAACGCTTGCTAATAAAGGCTATTAGCTAACATGCGATCGTAAATGCCGTTCAACACATCACATGCTAATATATATAGGCTACATAAGAATGCGATGTGCTTGTTACACACATTAAGTTTATTGTATAGATAAACATATACAGTTACCACACGAGCGATCATACGAGCGAGTTAAATCATATTATTTTATTCTTACGACAAAAATTAAGATGTTCTTAAAAATATATATGAGAATGTTATAAGAAATGTTTGAGAATTGCACTTGTGAACATTCTTACGAACTTCCTATAATTTATCTTACGAAAGTTCTTATATTTCGTTTTAAGAACATTTTTGTGAATCCGGCCCCTGATTTTCAGATTATTTTGACAAGCATGCTAAATGTTCACTATTTTAAAAACTACTTTTAAAGGGTTCCTATTTTTCAAAGTCTTTATTATGTTTATGATGTTCTAAACTAAAGGTGTTCATGTTTCGATTTTCAAAAAAGGTCTTTCACCTGCGTTTTACACAGAAAACATGCTGTTGAGTTCCTGGTTCTACGAAGTCCCTCCTTCTGAAATGCTCTGATTGGGCAAGCTGAGCCAGTCTTTTGTGATCGGTCTACCGAGTGCGTGTTGAGATGTTCCACCCATTAACCTAGCCCTGTTCCAGGGGGCAGGCAGGGTCAATGTACATTTTGGGATTTATGATGTCTCTAACCCAGAAAATAGTGTGTTGTAGTCCCTACGAGTCGTTCATTGTAGTCTTTAAAAAGTGATTTCTGTTCAAGAACACATCTTCCTTTTTTGTGAACGTTGAGCATTGTGACTTGCCATATGTCGTTTATGCTCAAACAGCTATACTACTCAATAACTAAATAAAAAAAAAGTGAAATTCCATCAGACCTCCCCTTTAAACAGGTTTCTAAAACACTCATTCATTGGTTAGATAAAAACAATTGTCTCGCCTCCAACTCTCACTGTTGGTTGAGGCAACGTTGCTGTTTAACCCAGAACGATTGGATGCTCGAAGACACAAAGCAATGTTTTTGTATTGCCCACTGATTTACTATGTCATACTTTTTTCTAAGAAAATCATCTTATAAATAGAATACTGAAAGACATCTCTGCATATTCAAATGAGACTTGAATAAAGTGTTTTTACACTCACACATCATAACATCATACAAAATAAATTAAAGGGCAGTGTCTTCACTGCAATTTAAAGGTAGAGGATAGTGTAAAAATAGCAACCATCGAGTTCTTCTAAAAGTTTGGTATTTATAGAAGGTTAGGTTACATTATTCATCAAAGTGTCTACATACATATTAATATCTCCGTACCATAAAGGGGAACAACATAAGATGTAGTTATCAAAAGCAGTGCCTATGTAACCTTTAACGTGCGTGACATTATATCAGTCGTGGTAATTATCACCTCCACGCGACTGAACATTAATCACGGCCGGCAATCTTTGAGCAAAATGAAGAAATAAACAGCGTGTCGCACAGCGTTGTACACTGAACGGGTCATTAGCGGCGTACGCTTCGCAACTCATTTTTCATATTACATTTGCGGAGGTAAATAATGCCCAGGTCTCTTTTGACATGATCTGACAGTGTGATAGGGTGAGGGGTCAGGACTCCTACAGAATGTTAGGGCATGGCGAGCGTGCAGCATCACTCCCCATAGACTTCATTAAAGCATTGACGAGGAGTTGTGTCAAGCTGACCCAATGCATTCGACCGTAGAGCAGTGTCGACTTTAAATAAATGTGCAGAAGTTTTAATAGTACAGTGGTAAATAAAAAGGCTGGACAGAATTTACTTATTAACGTCATCATCAACTAAGGGTGTTAAAGGGATAGTTCACCCAAAATAGATATTATTTCATTTATTCACCCATTTGGTTCAAAACCTGTATTTGACTCTTTCATCATTCTGTGGAACACAAATGAAGACATTCTGAGAAATGTCACAGTGTTTATATGTCTACACAAAGGAAGTCAACGGGTGTCCACAATTGTATACAGTACAAATAGCAAGACACACAAGAGAAATGCGCAGAGTCCTGTCGCCTATACTCTAATTCGAGCAGGCTGTCTGATTCCCTCAGGGGTCCAGCTGTCCGGCATGGAACAGCTGAGGAGCGTCCCAAAGATCAGAGGCACACGCCCGAACCGCTCTGCTTTTGCAGCTGACAAAAGCCCTGCCCCGAACCCTCCCTCCAGGCCCCCTCAGTTTGCTTTGTGCGACAGTCGAGGAATCCACCCCTGTGTGAAGGATGGGTGGCACGCCGTGTTGTTTTAGCACCCTGCTCTAGTGGGCTCAGGCGTCAAGTCCCTAAAACAACCGTGTCCGAGTCTCAATCTGTCATTGGAAGGGCTGACCGACACAGACCCTCGTAGGCTCGGGTGTCACAAGCCACCCTCCATGAACAAACAAAGCGTAACGACAGCAACTCGAAACATCAGACGCAAGTTCATTCAAATGGAAGATGCGTCGTGCGCTGTTATAATATGTATTTGGGTCAGTTTGTGTCGGGAAAGTTTTTTCGGGGTTTTTTCGGTAAGCTCCGTGTAACACAAGAAACAAGATACGGGCAGATTTTGAGAGAAGAAACGGAGACGGATTCATTTGACAAGTTCTTTTCTCTGAGGTCTTCAGGAAGCCCATGCTTCGGCCGATGACCAGCACTTATTGATGTCCAACTTAAAGGCACCCCTTCTGAGCTCGGCGAAGATTCAAGCAAAAGGGACCTGAGAATTTAATAACACTAGCCATCTCCTTCACATGTTCCCCTGGCCCCTTTTTCCAATCTCCATTGTATTTACACTGCCGTCTTTTGGTATGCGAGCAATCCTTGGCCACTTTAGAACCGAGGTCAGAGATGGGAATGAGAAAACAAGCCGGTCTAATTTTCTTCTGCCAATATTCTCGGCCAACGACCTTCAACCCGATTTAAGTGGAGGAAGCCAGCCAGGCGGCGGCCAAAGAATTGAGGGCTAAGAAAAGAAAAGTGGAAATGGACTTTCCTACCGGGTACACCAGACCCAATGGCGAAGGCCCGAGAAGAATAAATAACTCCACTGCCTTTCAAGAGCGACTAATTAAATCAAAATAGGCCAGTTTCAAGTTATTGCCTCTACTCATTAAGTGCTCACGTAGTCCTTGTTCTTGGAGCTTCGCTCGAAGTCTGAGATCACTGAGCAAATTTAATTCGGCACCGATGCTCAGCTGGAGTCTTTCGCACCAAATGAGGAAAAATTATGAGCAGAACAGCATTGGGTTTAAACAATAGGGAAATCGCAAACACATTCATATGCTAGTCACAGCGGTAGGATTAGCCGTCCTGTGTTTAACTTTGTTAACTACTTCTATTATGTGCAAAATTACAATTTTACTTGTGGGTTTAAGTACTTCCCTTGGTGTAGCCAGTGTGAAGGATGCTAGTCGAATTAGCGAAGGATGCTAGTGGAATTGTATTCAGGCAGTTTATATTTCTTGTACTTGTAAAAATCTAAAAAACACAGCAGCACTGATCTGACATTGCGAACTGCAGGCCACTCCTGAACATGCATGCTAATTATCCATGCTGTTCTTTAATTATGAGGGCTAAAGAATGGGGATTAGATTAGAAAGGTCATTACGGGCACACTTCCACGCTCACCACGTGGGCCGTTCTCACACACACCATAATCCGCCCACCGAATGATTAAATCACGACCTATGCGTGAGCTGTGCCAACCCTGTAAATCCGCCGCCAGCTTATCCAGCGCTAATTTAGGTGACGGCTCTGGCCACGAAGAATAGACATAGCAAACCCATTGGCGTAACTTTGTTTTGAAAAGTTGTTGGGACAAAAACAATAAATACTTTAAAAAAACTCGTTTGGAGTAAAACTACACTTTTTGAATCCAGCTCTCACAGTATGTGGTTCCCAACCTGTCATTTGGGGAAGGTCACGGTGCATCACACTTCAAAAACAGTTCATTCCAATGACTAAAAATGTCACTTGTTCGTTGGTTTTCGTGTTTTTGTGCTTGGACACGGGATGCACAAGCAAGCACGCAAATTCTGGCCGCATTTCTGGAGTCGCGGCCCTCTATCTTCCACAAAAATAAGTGAAGTGTGAGCAACAGGAGATGGTGAGAAACCGCCTGTGTTTTCCACGACGTTTAGAAGTTAATGGCCCATAAACAATACACACCTTCCGCAAGCATTTCTTAATTTCTTCCAAAAAGTAGTGGGGATATGTCAAAGATGCAAATTACGCCTACGAGCAAGCCCACCGGGAATTTAAACTTAAAAGAGTTGTTAGCATGTGCGTTTAAGCTAGTTAGCTGCATTTGATGTAGTGAAGAGGCATTTTCCTATAGTTTGATTCAAGATTATTATAGTCTCATTCAGTCCGTGATTAGGCTACATTCATTCAGGAAAGTGTTTCTGATTGCCTGTTTTACTTTTGCAGGACACACATCCTGACGCAGAAAAACCCATCAGGCATAATCTAGTCTAAAGAAATGCAAACGTTCAGACTCACAATTAATACGCAGGGACAATAAACTCGCAGTTAACATAAACATTTGGGCACACTTCAAAGGAAACAGATGTTTAACACATCAAATCGATAGTTTTATTCTGGTCTGTTTTATTGTCAATGTTCAGGCTATGTTTGTTAATGAGAATGTCTTCAATTGTGCAAAGTTTGTCTTTTTTTTGATAAAGCTAGTTAACTACAAAGCTTAAATGAAATTAATCAAATCAATATATTCGTTGTTAGTAACACAATTCAGACCTAGTAGCAAGCTAAAGTATGCTAACATTTCCATGTCTAGTTACCACATATATATATCCATTATTCAGTCCATGAGGCTAAACTCGTCCAGCAAATAAGTTCTCAAATGCATGTAGTAGAAGTAAGTAAAGGTCATCTCAAGCGCAGACGATCGATAGTATCCAATCCACACCGAACAGAATTAAACCTGTGTGAAACTACGCAGGGAGTTTAACTGAGAATGATGTTGCATTAATCCTGTGAACTTCTCTTATTTATGGAGCTCAAGCATGTCTCCCAGTGCTTCGATTTCAATGTTTGCGGTTCAGGATTTGAATACCACCCAACGTCCGACACTCGCTGCAAACAGCATTTCAGATTCTATGGTAATGAAAACTGCTTGCTCGCTGATCTGAGGTCAGGAGTATGTTTGTGCCTCCTCTTCCACCGGGAGTGGTTTGTGTTCTCTTCTGTGGAGACTGTTTTCAGATCAGCACTCTGGGGATGAGCTCATGCCTGCGGTCTCATGATTCATTCACACAGCTTTGGTCACTATTATTATTTTGATGCCTTTTAGTTTTCTGCTTGCCGTAGTTTTGCAATTGTTTATGTATTTTTACGCCTCTGCAGATGCATTTGAAATAAAAATCATATAATACGTGGTTTCAAAAATGACAGAGGCACTTGGGTTCCTAAAGGGGTAGAATATCCAAAAATGAAAAATATGTTTTATTATTCTGAAGCGCATGTGACTTTATCTTCAGACGTTAAAGGGAAAGTTCTCCCAAATATGGAAATTCTGTCCTCATTTTACTCACCCTCATGTCATTTCTAATCTATGTGACTTTCTTTCTTCTGCAGAACACAAAAGATATTTTGATGAGTGTTGGTAACCAAAAAACTGCAGTACTCGTTGACTGTATTGGTTTTGTGTCCATATAATGGAACTAAATGGATTTCAATGTTGTTTGGTTACTAACATTCTTCAAAATATCTTCTTTTGTGTTCTGCAGAAGAAAGTAAGTCATACAGGTTTGAAATAACCAAAAACAATGACAGAATATTCATTTTTGGCTGAATTACCCCTTTAATGTTAAGAAATTGTGTAATATTCAGATTTTCTTTAGTTTTTTTGTTTTCATACATGTTGTAATTGCCACGAGGACACACGATGCATTGAATTATGACTGATTCCTTTCATATTTGGGTATAATTTCATTTAAAAATTTATTTCTAAACCGTATGCTTGTGAATCTTTTGTGTCAAATCGGTATTCAAAGTTGCATCATTCTGTTGACATGTCCTGCCCGAACCGCTTGTACATTTGCCACTCGTGGCGTCGAGTCGCCTTCAGCAACAAGATGCTGGAACCCCTTTCCAGTTCTCCCACAACCATCTCCAACCAGTCCAAATCCTTTTGCGAGTTGTTTTCAGAGCTGTCACATAAATCTCCCGCGGCCCCTGGCCCTTCAGCGGCCAAGGTCACCGACGCCATTTAGCTGTCAATCTTCCGGCAGAGCCTCTTTCGCAAACCAAACAGCTCCCTGTGCTGCCCGCTCAGGCCTCTACTGAGAAGAAAGATGGACGTAAAGAATTCGAAACGTGAGAATAAATAGAATAGCGGACACAGAAGTGGTGTCGCTTTAAAATCAACTCATTGTAAACTGTCTGCTGGAATCTCTCGACACCATAATTATGCTAACACACCTCAAACCTTTCACAGTATAATACCTCTCTACTCTCCGATAATGTGCCGTTATCTTTTCCTCAAGGGTCTGCGCCTGCGTTTATTGACCTTTCAGTTGTCGTAGCGCCACGAGCTGTCGGCGCTGAAATGGATTTGCAAAAGATGGCAATCCGCCTATCAAGAGAAATTTGCGCCCACTCAGTCGCTTACGGTTACGAGGATGCCAAGACACCGGCAATTATCGCAACAAAACGTAATACGATTGTGATGCAACAGCCACAAAAAAGATCAGGCTTAATAGAATCTGACTGCTTTGTGCTTAAGCACGCACTCTTCGGAGAGAGGAGAACTCTTCTTCTTTGGAGAGCTGTTCAACGCCCCGCTATCCCACTCAGCATAATTATAGTGATCGCAAGTGCGAGATGACTGATGGGAGGAGAGGGAGGGAGAGACAGAGGGATGGATGGAGTGGGTGGAGGGAGGAAAGGCATAACGGTGTGATCTTGTTTTGTCTTGCGCTCCGGCAAGGTTCTGTCAGAGCGGAGACATGTAGGCACCCTACACTCTCTGCTGATCTAAATAGAGCGAGTGTTGGTGTGCCGATCAGTCTATGCGAGTAAATGTATGTTCACAAACAAATGTACTTCATTTTTGTCAAGGTCTTGTTTTGAGGCAATTCATTTCATATTTGAATTGTGTCATTTTAGGATGAAACTAAAAGAAAAAAATTAAAATGTTGATTTTCAGAACTGGAAAAGAAATGGACAATGTAATACATTTCTAAGATGCACTTAGTCTTTCGTAGTTGCTATGCAAGTATGCTACGCTAATCATATTTTACAAATTTTTCATGCAAACATGTTATCTAGGACATATGAACGGTTGGTAACAAAGATGACTTAAATCAGAGGTATTTACATATAAAACTCTTAAAAATACTTATAAAAAAAGGTGCTACGTGACGCCATAGAAATATGATTTTTGAAATCACTTTTATTTTAAGACTGTAGCAATGAAATCTTATTAGTTTAATTGCAAAGGTTAGATAGAGTGTTACAAATGGTTAGCTAAAACTAAATTCTGCTATTTCAGTACAAGAAGAGTGAGTAAAAGTGTAGGAGAGGATCATTCAATTCAATTCCTGATGGGGCAGGAAGCTAAAGAGCTTAATTCTACTCATAATCCAACACCTGACCCAGCTATTTAAAATCTTCAGGATTATAAAATTACAGGCAGGTGTGTGTTCATTAGCGCTGGAGCTAAATTGCAGAATGAAGTCCTCCAGGAATGGAACTGAATAGCTTTGTAGGTGGTGACCCCTTTAAATAACAATCCCAAACATCGAGTGCGTTTACATACAGAAAATAAACAGATTTCTATAAAAAAAATCTACTTATAAAAGAAACTTTCTCGTGTTTAAATGCATATCAATAAGCCGGTTAGGCAGAAAACCGTGTTAACATGGAAGTTTGAGACTTGTTAGATTTAAGGCTTGCAGTGATGTCACCATCGATAGTCTAGTAATTAAAAATGCAGCAGGAAATCGGTCAGAAGCTTTATTTTTATATCACTTCGCATGTCTGCAGTAACTGCATATGCAACAATAGTTTTTAACTTGCCAATTGCGTATCAACTGCATGATTCGAGAGTCGACTTTTATGCATTATTTTACTGTTACTTCCGTTTGAGACTTTTACTATTGCGCTGTCGGACATGAGCACATAAAACAAAACAGAATACGCCGTTTATGACCTTTCCCTAATAAAAAAAAAGATTTTACGCGTTTACATGACTTTACTTGTTATCAGCTTTTTAAGCATAATCGGAGTAAGACTGACTGTGCATCTAAACACACTCACTTTAAAGTGAATATTAAAAGTGAAATCTTTATCGCGTTATTACAAACGATTGTAAAGGTCATGGAAAACGTATCGGTTAGTGAATTAAGGCAAAAAATAAATAAATATTAAAATAATTTTAGAGCCAGTTATTTATTTACACCTACAGTATATATTGGCATTATGCTATTTTGTTTCGACCAGCGAGGAAACCTCATTGCTTGTGAATGTAAACAGATCATGCAAACTTAGACATGCCATTTTTTTACCAAATTTTAACAAAAGCATCAAACTCAAACAACATTGCAAAGTGGCTTTAGACACGCTTTCGCAACTGGCTCATGTGGGGATTGTCTTGCGAATCTAAATACACCCACGAATGCTTTTTTCGTCAGCAGAGAAAATATTATTTACTCAAGGCCTTCTGCTTCATTGTCTCTGCATAAGAGATTAGACACAATGCTTTTAAAGAGCTTCTTTTCATATCGTCAAACCAATTCAGGCGACAATAACATTAACTCAGCCCTTGTGTAATGCTAATAGACTTTTCAGTACAAGGACGGCCCCATGTTTTAGAGATAGAAGCTTGTCCATTTGGTGGAGTGATGCCATGATGGTAAACAAGCAAAGGGCTGGGCCATGAATCGGTCATGCATGGGTCATTGAGAAAGAGAAGTGGAGGTGGACAGAATGATTTTAACCCCATCCTGGAAGCACTCGAAAGCACTTCCATAATTCATGTACACTGAGATGAAGTGTCATGACTTGTAATAGAATACTTCTATTGTGACCTGATGAACATCCTCCAACAAGATTAATCTCACCTGTAACCCAGACTTGAATCTGTATGAGATCAGTAAACAATGAGGGTGAATAAATGATGTCGCTTAATGTGAATGTGAATTTGAATGAGAAAGATTTTGTAGTAAGTTGTGTTCACATACATTACATGATTGTGATTCTGAAACCTACAGGACCCTTTATTGGTAATCTCATTTCTGAGAAGCAAGTTTATTTTATGTAACTCATAAGGCAAAAAGGGTTCGAACTAGGGATGGGTGATATGGACTAAAATCCATATTGCGATATACATTGCAGCCTATTGCGATAACGATATATATAGCGATATATAAATTATAATAGAACCATTTCAGAACAGGTTACACAGACCTTTAGGAAAGCCAAACTGCTTAATGTATTTTTTTTTAAAGAAATAAAGAAACACATGTCGTTTTGAGAACATTTATTGTGCAAAAGCAAAACTGTAACTATACAACAAAATGTTGCAGATGAATATAAAATATAAATATAAAAGACTTCTAAAAGTCACTATACTTAGTTTAAGTCCATGGTTCTTAAATGCCACCCAAGTTGCAGAGAACAGAAAAACTGGTGTCTTTTTAGTTAAGGAACACACACTGTACTGAAAATACTTCCAGTATTAATTAGGCAAAGAAAATTATTTTGTGTAAATGCACAGATACTTTAAATAAAAACATATTTCAAACCTGCAGCCGAGGTAACTCATTTGGTTTTAAACATTTTGTTCTCCTAATGAAATTAAAACTGGTGTCTTGTTAATAAAGGAACGGACACTGTGAATTAGGGATATACTTCCAGTATTAGGCATGGCTATTTTAAATAAAGAAAATTCTTCCAAGTGTAGTGCACATATACTCCAAATGAAAACATTATAAAGTGCTAAATGAGAGTAAGTTTATACAGGAACGCCGCGCGAACAGCTGGCTGGTTGTTGCTAGCCCCAAAGCTAGCTCGACAAACCCATTCCCCACATGGATATTTGAAACGTTACCGCGTGAATTTCACTTCTCCGATGAGACCTTTTCTAGAAGCGTAGACAGGGTTCATTTGGACTTTTGGAGCTTTTTTCATTGAAATCTCTTCATTTTACAATGCGACTTTTCTCGGCGCGCTCGCTGCGGTCTTTGTGGAGTATCACTGGAGAGAGCGGCACTGTGCCATACTGACTCACCGACATCCAGTTGCTCAATTACTGACACAATTTCGCCACCGGTAAGTACCCAAACACAGCGAGTGTGCGTTATAGCTATTAATAACTTGATAGTGAAATGCTTGCGCGAGACGAGGAAAGTGGAGCGGCTTGCGGGTATGCGCGCGTGGGCGCCCGCGCACTCTCCTATAATAAACTCAGTTAAATAGCTGCACGTATCTTAGACGTTTTTCTTAAATGAAGCGTGTAGCTATCATTGTAGAACAGATTAGTCATGTTACCGCTCTTAGCTGGAACTTTTGCCCCACACACTCTACAGAGTATATTTTTCTGCTGCTCGTCGGACGGCTTAAATTCAAACCAAGTTCAAATAATAGATGTTGCACCTGTCTTTTTCACGAGCTCCTCTGTTTCGCTGACGCTTTCAGCCATGTTTATTCAAGATGACGAATATGATGATTCGTTGCAGCCGGCTGCAGCTCGTGGCTCTAAATTTCGCGGGTAGATTGCGTCATCAACATGCATTATCGCGATACTGCAATAGAATTAAAATCTCTATCGTAGGCCAATTTTGTATCGTTTATATCGCATATCGTTTATATCGCCCATTACTAGTTTGAACAATGGTATGGTGTTTTTCTTCTTCTGGTGCGAGAAAACCTTGACATCAAGTCAACTTCAAATGAAAAACAAATTTGTAGAATATGGCCGCTTTAAACAACAATCACAAAAACGGTAATGAAATCTTAAAGTTGAATCCATATTGCGTAATTACAAGGGATTGTAAAGGTCATGGAAATGAATCGCTTAGAAGATGCAGAGGCGTTTTTGTTTGTTTGTATTCATACTGTGCATTGCTATGTGACTTATGAACAGAATTTCTAATCAATGTTGAATTTTTCGTTTAAAAGAACGATTTGATGACTTTACTATCCACATGTAATTAAATGCATCTGTTAAGGAATTACGTCAAAAAAAGTGTATTGGTGCAGGAACACCTTGACTTGAAGTTAACTTCAAATAAGTAATAATATAGCTTAGTAGGATATGACCACATTTAATAACAACATATACGATATGTAGCCGCGGAAAAATAAAGTTTATATAAAGTTAAAGTTTATTCAATTAATTTTTCTGAATTTAAGTGTTTTCTGAAGTGTTACCCAATTTTTTATACAAATATAATACTTATTTGCAGAAAATGAAACCTGGAGAAACCGATCACAATAACAGAAAAGATGCTCTGTATTCTTTCACACCTCAAATACTGCAAAGGAAACTATTTCAGACTCACTTTTAAGCAATACAACAATAATATTTGTACATGTATCTAAAAAAAGTAATAAAAAAAAGTATGTGAGTTTTCTCGTGTCCTGTCATGCTTGGTCTCTCCGGAGGTTTGATTTTGTTGAAATCTGAAACACTGGACTGGGATGGCCACAATACATCTCGAAATGTTGATTATATGAAAGTTTAGAATGGTCTCTTCGTTTTTTCGGGCTGCCGCATGGTCCCTTCAATAACAATCATACCACATGTAAAGCAACACCGTACTATGCAGAACATCTTAACACTCTCATCAAAACCCAAGTGGTCATTAAGGGCTCTCTGGGGCTCTCCCTTCATTCCAGGTTGGTTGGTTTCTTATAACAGCAGTTGTATTCACAGAATGTGCCATTATAAATGTTGATGGGTGAAGGGGGTCCGCAGGACAAGCATGCAGAGAAATGACGTTACGTACGGCCTTGACCGGCACGGTGTGTGTTTGAGCTGTGCGGGGGAAGAGAGAGAAATAGACCAATGCAAATAGCAATACTCTGTCGTGACCTGGCACGCTCGCCTGCATACAGATGCTTTGAATGAATCCTGAGTTTGTATTCATATTCAAACCCACCCAACAGGAGCACAGGTGCTCCTGAGTGTCAATGCAATATATCGATCACAAGCACTGATCTGAAACGCGCTTAGATCACATCTCTAGCGCATGACGTATGGTCAATATCCCATGTTACGTTTATTTACAAGCTGTACGGACACCCAAGTAGTCTGCTGTTGCTTTATAAATGCTTAACTGAGTTCAGTATGTGATTTCTACATATTTGTGACCACAGGTGTAAGCCACCGGTCGGCATCTCTCCCACTCTCTCTTGCTATTTCTCTAATTGGTTGGCGGATCGCCTTGCGGGAGGAGAATAAATGAGACAGGCACAAGTAACGATCGCTTTGCGTTAATGACAAGCACACCCGCAGACACGACTGTCCAAATTACACGCCACCAAACTCCCACACACCCGGCAGCCAGATCCACCGATACCTCTCACCTATCAGAAATCTGTGACACGATTTTGAAGACGTCCCGTTGAAATTTCGAATGGGTTTTGATCCAAAAATACATTTTCTAATTGAGTGCGCGTGACGACGGCAGGTTTAATTAACCGGTAGGCAGATATCAGAGG
The DNA here is from genome assembly GCA_029783895.1 of Triplophysa bombifrons. Classification (NCBI taxonomy): domain Eukaryota; kingdom Metazoa; phylum Chordata; class Actinopteri; order Cypriniformes; family Nemacheilidae; genus Triplophysa; species Triplophysa bombifrons. The sequence goes on from CM056472.1 coordinate 3,083,549, forward strand.
GGAATGGCGAACAGATGACGGACGGTTTTCTTTCAGGGGTCATGAACTAGCTCAAGCTAATTCGTCATTAGCTTGCCGAGATGGATTTGAAGCGTGCGGGACTGGCACATGCCCATCCATTTTTATATGAAATTGCATGCAGAGGATATTTTAATACTTATATTTTATGTATTTGTGACCTTTTATTTTTTACAATGGGACATTTCTGATTGAAAAAATGTCAGAGAGACTATTTGAAACATTAAAGGACAGATTTTTGGAGAATCTAGTAGTGAGGTTGTTTTTCCATTTCCTAAAAATCTGCAAATTTAGACATCCAAGGTTTCGGAAGGACAACAATTATACATTTATATGCGGATGTAGGCATACAATGCCAGTCAAAAGTTTGATAACGATTGACTGAAATGTTTCTAATATTCTAGCGGCATCTAGCAGTCAAGTTGCGAATTGCAACCAACGGCACACTCCACCCCTTCTTTTTGAAGTACTACAGAGACTGAGAGAGAACTACGATGTCGTCGCGTTTTCGTTTTTTTCCTCGAAAGAAATAACGTATTTACGAAAGGTAGAGCTGTTTGTCTGTTTAGGGCTACTGTAAAAAAAAACGAAATGGCAAAAAACATTCCATGCATTCCTGTATGTAAATCAAACTCATTCTAAGGTTATATAAAACATAACGCTTCATCATGAAAGGTCTTAATACAGCTCTGAACCTAGAACACGTTGTATTTCTGTCAATAGATCCTCCAAAAAAATGCAAACTGGACTTAAAAAAATTGACTGGATTGTGAAAAAGTTGATGTTGCAATGTCAAAATATAAAGGATTTGTGACATCATCAGAAAAGAAAAGCTGTTTCACGTGCAGAGCGTTACTTCATGACTAAAATGCTCAAGTTAAACTAGCAGGTTCCAGTCCATTCTGCTCCAATCTAGCTGTTGTTGAACACACAAACATTCGACATGAAATGCCTCTGAACCACATCGCCTAAGAGCATAGCTTTCAAATCTAATATTGCTGAAACAACTCCAAACATTTGCTGTCTTGGATGTTTCTCAATGCTCTCTGTACAACGCGATCTATAAAAAGCAGTCAGACGGTCTCAATAGAATCTGTGCTGTTCCTTTCAGTTAGGGGAGCAGAAAACCTACAATTTCCTCTATCTAAAAAGAACGATTTTTCAAAACCAGCACCACCTCTCGCTCAACCCCGCCACGTCTGGGTCGCCACCAAAAACCGCGGAAATGCAGTGGGAGTAATTTCAGCGAGCACTTACAGTTCCTCTGACAGTGGCTAAATCGGTGATACTGGGTTTGCGATGTGCGCTGTTGTAACAGAACACCACATTGTCATCGTTCAGCTGCCCGGGCATTGTTGGATCAATGTGTCATGTGTGTCTTTGCTTAACAACTGAATACTTTGAGCGCAAGTTCAGACTGCACGGCTATCACAAAGCTTATTTACTGCTGAGACGTGGAGATTCAGTGTTCCTGTAACTTAACTGGCAGGGTAACAATGCCAAGGTCATGGGTTCCATCCCAAGACAGTATAACTCAAAAGTTGTTATGGATAAAAGCATCTGCCGGATGCACACATGAACTGAAAAGAGATTCATGTCGAGGCAAACAAAAATCTTCTGTTGATTTTGGTTTTGTGGTCAATATGTCAGAGAACTGGCCTGGTGGGTTGTGCATGTGGCCTGACAAGTTGTGACATGTGGGTAAACTATGGACTGAAAAAAAAAATCGGTTTTAGAAAACATGTTCTTGCATTTCATATAACTTATTATAAAGCCAATAATCATTTATATTTTGAAACATGTTTTCAGACTTCAAACTATAAATGCCCCTAAATACTGTAGATGTTGATGCGCTGAGATTTCATATCATACTGTAGAACGCATGCGGACGGTTGCAACGCCGAGTCATTGACATTTCATGTTTTTGTATGTTGTTGTTACAGAGAAGCGAGAGAAAGGAGAGACTCCTGCCTCCCCCCTCCCCACCCATTCCATCATCCGTAGAGCATCTTTCATGCGTCTCCCTGGGCACGACTCCCACGTCAGGATGAACTGTGAGCAGGATTTTGGAGATGGAGGAATGAACGTCACGCTAACCCTCCGCCTGCTCATGCATGGCAAGGTAAGAGCACTTACCCGAAGTGTTCGTGTATATTTTAAAATGATAAACTGAACTGACATTTTGAAGAACAAATATTGAGGGAAAAACTGTTTCGGAGGATTGCAAAATTGAAACTTTTTTAAATATACATGAAAAAACATTAAAAATAATACTATATAATAATATACAAATAATATACATTCTTACATATAAAATAATACTATATAATAATATAAATATAATTTAATATAATCTATATTTTGTGTTGTTTTTCTTCAATAGTTTGACTAAAATATTTAGAGAAAGTCTGTGAAAAGTGAAATGGACAGAAATGTGGAAAAAAGCTAAATGTACAGTAGTCAATGCACATTCAGTTATTTCTATTTGACTTGAATCTAAAGCCAGAAGAATCTAAAAAATAAAATTGCACAAAGCCCCAACGTCTAATGCAAATATAAACATTTAATTTAATATATACAAAAATGTATCATGAATAATACTTATAAATTAGAATTACAAATAATTATGAATAATAAAATAATCATTAACAATAAACAATTCTTATTTATTTATTATTAAAATAATAATAATTTGTTTATTTTTATTACAAAACAATACAGTGCACGAAATATAAATTAATTATAATATATTGTATTCTTAGATATTTAGAAAAACCTATCAACTCCATAAAACACTGATAATAATTGATTATGTTTATTAAGTTATTGTTTTTAAACATCATTTATTTGATCTCCTATTGCCCAGTCCTAATTCCAAACAAAATTACTTAAGTTATTAGTGTACAAACGCATGCAACGTTCGTGTCGTCATTGTGTGTTGTTAACATGTGCTTTTATCTGTCAGCCAACTGTCAACAGATTTCCTCCCACACTCCTGTAACTCATCTCTCACGTTTGCGTGAAAAATAAACCGAATGAGTCATTAAAAACAGTCATGAAAAATCCATGAAGATGTAACGAAGCGTTAATAAACTGCCACATTTAGGTGATTTATGTGCCAATTTATGTTAATTCTCTATCACATCAACAGATTGCGATGCTATTTTTTCAAAGACACTTTCAATGATGATAAAAACAGACATCATTCAGATGAGAGGATCTCCCTCAAGCTCAAAACGAGACACATGCTAACTGAAAACTTTTCTCAATGATGTCAAAGTAAAATTGGGTTCAAGAAGTTATAATACTTTACAAATCAATGTTCAATCCATGTGTCTGTCTGTGAAGTATCGACTTTTACATTTTTTGAACAAATTAATATTTAATATTGTAATGCCAATTCATTTAAACCGGTACCATGATATTACCCTTCCAGTTAAAAGACCTCAAATATAAACATAAATACCATGACAATACGGTGTACTTACTGAATTATCAAAGTATCATGTTATTATCATCTGATATGTGTCCCGATATCCTGCCTTATGTAAAAACCCTACAGACAAATATCTGGAACGTTCGCTTGCTGATCAATAATCTGACATTTGCTTTGTTTCTCTATTCACAGGAGGTTGGAAGCATCATAGGCAAGGTGAGCAAATATCTTTGTTCCCTCTGTTGACTTATGTTCTATGGATGTGTGTCCTGATGTTCTGTTGCTTTATAAAGCACAACATTACAATTCCGGAAGTAAAAACCCATTTGTTATCCACACAGAAAAAATTGCATTTCAGACAAGAATAAAATTTAATACGGACCTAGAATGTTAGCTTGACGATAATGAAATGACGAATTCCCAGTGGAAAACCCATACTACCCATAATTCTAAAGCGTAATCCTTTTTGGATCAACCAATCAGAAGGATCAGTGTTACCTTGGAAACGAGAACCAAAAGTGCTCGACAGCAAACGCGCACTCCCACAATGCATTGTGAAACTCTCCCTATCCACTCTTGAACAACTCGAATGATGCATTTAGATTTAAGTATTTAGCAAAAAACTTGAAGAATATGATAGAACAAATACATCTGGGAGACGTCTTTTTGATGTCTGCACTTACAAGACGTTTTTTTTTTGTTGCTTATCTGCAATACGTCTCTGAGACGTCTCTGTTTTTTTCCTAGTGGTGCCCTCCTGATCTTGTACACACACACACACAAAGGCCTAACGTACCTTTAAGTGGCTTAACCAAAGTGACTTTAACATATTAAAAGTTCTAATAAAATGGGATGAAAATGACCATTATTAACGTATATAAACCCAAACGGAAATGTATTTTTTAATCAAACATTTTTTATTAAACTTTATAGCCCACAAAACCCAACAGAATGAACCAGTCTTACTCATTCACATCTTGCAATCTCTGTGGTTCACTTTAAATGATTCAATGATCTCTTATATTCGCTAGCCACTGAAAAGTTCAACAGTTTAAATGAATCGGTTCAAATGAGTCATTCGTGTGCGAGTCATTCTCAACTTAGTGCACGTTCACACTGGCGAATTTGCTGTGTACAGAAAACGCTGATTCAACGATCCAACTGCACAGCTAAAGACATTACAATGATGTATGTCATGTTAATTTAAGAAAATTCTAAGAAATTTACGTACTTTGATGAAAAACATACACGCCTTAGTGTGCGGATTAAGAAATACGCCTGTACTGTGGCGTTATGCCGCAACTGCAGTTACAAATGACAGTGTTAAATGCACGCAGCATTTCTTGTGAAGACACCCGACAAAATTTTGGCGAGAGAGGAGGCAAGACATTTGACATTTCAATTCCTCTATGCAGGAAAAACCCTGGTCACATAAGTAGTATTTTTGATACGTGTAATGTTATCTTATGTACTTCGCAGTGTTTCATTGGAAGTATGATTGCCTCGAAATCATTTCAATACACGTTAAGTTAAAAACATAAATAATTGAGTGCGGTCATAAAAAGAATCATGCTCATTGATTTTCAAATACGTTTTTGCTTGTTGCAGTGTTTCGAATGGTCAAAATCCCAAATCCCAAATTAGACATCTACCGTATATGTCACTACGATGTTTCCTAACAAATTGTTTGTTAAATGCTCAAGTAGTGCATCATGTGTATTAATGATCTGGATGTATTACGAGATTAAATTCTACATCCAGCACTGTTTATCCCTAGAGCGAGTGCAATTGTCCAAACATGGCACAATGTGTCGAAGAGACCGAATGTAGATGTCATAATGATTAGTAAACAGCGTGTCAGCTGGTCACGATGTGATTTCTGTGTGTTTTTGTGGCCCGAAGCTACAAAACACATACTTACACAAACCGCCGACCACACAAAACACACACAGTTGTTGGCATTTCCTTGGCCACACATAAATCTCTGTGACACAAAGATGCTCCCTTCAGAACTGGTCTGGTAATAGGTCTCTGGGCCTAAGCCAGAGTTTTGGCTCGAGTGGCCACAATACAACAGCCAGACGGAGGAATACAGACCTCTGTGCTCCACAGGGAACTGCAGTGCTGAACACACACATCTTCTAACACATAGCTCACTTTGCCTTTTCCAACACAAATTGTCGCTCACTGTATTGCCCTAAAGCGATGCACAAAATAATTCATTAACTTTTATACAGTCTATCTTAAAATTGGAATATCCAAACATCAAAGGGAGATTTTTATGTTAGGATTGGTCAAGCTGGGTTGCACTGCCACTTCCTGTCGGAAAGATTCAACAAATATATCCGAAACAAGAAAGTTAACATGTGCAAAGATACACAAACTCAATTTCACATCATGAAGTTCCAAAATGAGCCAGTATGCAATGCATTGCCAGCTTTACCACTAGGAGTGCTATATTGCGCATTTGTGGAAACGTCTATATTCCAATGTCAGTTTTTTTATTAAGGCACCGCAACAGCTTAAAGAGAATTTTGTTTAGCAAGCGAGTTCGAGTTACCTAAATTGTTGGCATTTTTTATAGCTAGCTACTTGAGTTATAACAACCATTGCACTATCTGACCTATATATCTTCAAACACACAATCAAGCTCAAAGGTGTTTGCGATGACCAGTCAAAATAAAAGTCCAGGTAACTTGAACAAATTCTACACACACCCACATGAAAAAATCTGCAGTATAGAATATTATTTACTTTGGTTACTTTTGTTTTATTCTACATCATTTGTATGTATTTCTTTAAAACAAGCAGTGTGTTTAAAATAAATTGTTGATGTTTTAAATATTAATAATAAAAGAAAAACTAAATTTTACATGTCATTGAGTTTCAAAATGAGTCTTAACATAAGTATTGTAATTTCTGCATCGCCACTAGGGGCGCTAAACATTAGCGTAAACTATCTTCTACAGTGAAGTTATTTATCTTCATATTTTAGGTCAACTACTATTAAGGCACCGCAGTTTAAGGAGAATTTTGCTTAGCAAGCTGCCTATGTCGTCTGCATTTTTTAAAGCTAGCTACTTTCTTTCTTTTGCAGAACACAAGAAGATATTTAAACAAATGTTGGTTACAGAACAGCACAGTTAACTTCCTTTATTAACTTCTATTGTGACCATGCAAGTGAAAAGGGGTCTTTTAACAACATTCTTCAAAATATCTTCTTTTGTATTCTGCAGAAGAAAGTCATACAGGATTGAAATGACACGAGGTAAATGAGTAAATGAAGACAGAATTTTTATTTTGAAGGTGAACTACTTAAATGTATTTTTTATTTAAACCAAGCAGGCATTTTGTTTAAAATTTTGTTTACATCATTAATAATAAAAGACAAGCAATTTTATGTTTTGCATTTCTTCCCCCTAACTCAACCAAAAAACGAACACTGACCTAAAAAAACGATTTACGCACCGAACCGTGAATTGTATGTACAGTTACTCCCCTACTTTCAGGTGCTGATATGCTCCAGTCAGACATTTTAGTGGACTACTATGAATATTACATTCATTCATAGCAAACTGTAACCAAATGCAGCCATACCTGAGCTTTCTAATGACATTTATGGAGTTAGGATTCAGTAATGCTCCATCACGTTCAGGCTAAAGGATGCACTGTGGAAGATTGTGACATCCCCTGATGTTTTTTTTTGTTATTTTCTGCACCTCCTCTAAAGCTTGAGAGATTGAAGGGCTAAGGCATATATATTTCCCTGACGTAAAATCGATACACTAAGGTTTGGTTTCCCGAACACGGATTAAACATAGGCTTAAATTTGCGCAGTTACCGTGACTCTCCGTCACAAATTTCCATCGCAGACTGTCGTTGGGAAGAGGTACCTTGAGTTGATTACTATTCCTAATGCACCTTGAGGAGAAAGAGATGAAGGTGAATGGGAAATTACAAGATGTAATAGACCTCAGCTCAGAGTAGACGACATATGTAATTCGACGCGAATGAAAATGAAGCTGTTAGGGACAAAAGTACATTCCGTTCAAGGAGTCTCGTTCGAGAAACACAAGCTCAATGACTTTGTGTATATTGTTTGAACAAAAACATTCAGATGTTTTTTGGGCCTCATTCATGAAACTCAAGGTGATGAAATGTCCAGTGAAATGTTCATTCTAGTTCTTTTAAAAACACTTTCAAACTGTTTTCTAAAATCAAATTAAAACAGAAATTAGTTCTCCATCATGAACGGGTTTAAACGTGTTGTTTTAATGAATCGTGTTTTTCGTTGTTTTGGGATGTTCAAAGGTCAATTGATTCACACCTAAAATAACACTGTCATACAGTATTGACAGAACTGTTTTTTTGCACCCCACAACCTCATTTACATTCCAACTGAAAAATCGCTGAAAGAAAAGCAATTATGTTTTATCCAGCCTTTATCCCGTGTTTTAAGTCGCAGAAATGGGAGTTTCTTTGAATCTACATAAATACAAACATTAGGCCATCTCCACCAATGTTGTCCCAACTATCCTGACAGAGTTGTCTCCACAAACAATTTCATATTAAACAATGTTGTTGATTTGTTCAGGGTTTTGGAACTCCCAGAATGCTTTTCAGTGTGGTTAAATCATGTGGCTACTGTTATAGGGTGTTTTGTTTTATTCTGACTTTATTTATGCCTTTTTTTAATTGTTTTTATTGTTACTGTTTATTATTTTGGTGCATGGTAGGAGCTCATTTTTTTACTTAATGATGTTTATTATGTCTGTTAATGACCAAATGAAGCATCAAAGTGATATGAAAATCAATGAAAACTCCTTCATGTCATTCCAAACCTGCATGAGTTTTTTTCTTCTTCAGAACACAAAATTAAATACTTTAAAGAATGTTGGCAACCCAACAACATTGACCCCACCCATTGACTTCCACTGGATGGAAACAAAACTATTGAGACATTTCTCAAAATATCTTCTTTTGTGTTCAACGGAAGATAGAGTCATATGTTTTTTTTTGATCAAAGACAATGATAACAGAATTTTATTCTGTGGTCAAGTATCCCGTCAAAGTCTGTGCACATAAATGTAATTGTTTTCAAACCTTTTCTTTAGTAGATTTTCACATGTAGAAGTATAGAAGCAAGTATTGTGAACGTCACTACATATAGTTGTAAAAACTATAAGAATCGTTTAGCGATATAATAATATTAAAAGAATAATAAAACTTAGAGGGTGTTTAAATGATTTATGCGTTTAAGCCATTCGTTAAGACAAAAATGGCGTTTTGGGGGACCGAAAAAGCAAACTTTGAAAAACGTGTCTCAAAGCGCAACTTTTTGACAACGCCACCGTTTTCGTTTTCATGTAAACTCAAGACAGCACTTTCTGAAAATGATGACATTTGTATTACGTGCGCAGTCGAGCCAAAACAGTATGGCGGCTTCCCATACTGTGAGCTCTTGCTGCTCGACTATGTATTAACGTTTCCACAGCAAAATGTGAATTTGCTGCACCAATAAGACCAACAGAGACACACTATTTCGCCTGACTTGAAAAAAACATATACATCGACAAACGTTATAAAAAAAGCACTTTTTGCTTATAACTGTGCATGTGTATGTGTATGTGCCTCTGCACGTCCTGTTTCTTTACGCAACAACATCGCCATCCACTGGCCTGGCATGCACACTACAGCGTTTTTATCCGTTTTCCGGGATCCGTGTAAATGCAGAACGTTTTGAAAACGCTGTCATGTGAACGTGAAACTTTTAAAAAACGCAAAGGAAAAACTTTTCCGTTTTTCATTGTGTAAACATGGCCTAAGAATGGTTAGTTAAAATAGATCTATTTTTGTGTAAGTAACATTAGTTTTACTAGTATTAGTAGTCAATTATTATATGCATTCATGTGATTTTTTCAACAATCATTTTACCACCAAACACTAGAAAATATACTACATCAATGAATCAGCCAAAACATATCAGAATTCTTGCAACATTACCCAAATATGTGATTATTTTATAAGCATCTGTGAATAATGACACGTGCATCAAAGTGTGACGTTTTAACAGATTCTGTGCCATCAAAATATCTACTGCTGTTGGGATTTATGTGATGTGTGGTTCCGAAAAAAAAACGCTGTCTAAAAGGAAAATTTCCTTGATGAATTAAACCCACTCAAGCCCCCGTTATGACTCATCCCATCGTCTCTCTTGCCCATCTATAAACAATAAAACGCCATTCAAGCGTGCACAAGCAGGCATTTGGATTCTCGGTCATGACCGCATGGCACGTGTGTCTGATAGTGGGACGCTATCTAAAACTATCTAAGTGATTCATGGAATATTGATTCTCTAGTCAGCCCAATTGCAGGCCCTTCCATTGGAAAACCCACTCCCTCGGGACCCGTCCATGCAGATGCCATATTGCTGTGTAGCGAAGCAGAATTGATATTAATTTCAGCTAGCTGTTCAACTAGTCAAACTCACTTTAAGCTATTAGGGCATTGTGAAGGACGGCCACCCGTAAGAAAAAAGTATCACGCAAATAAACGCAACACATGCAAAGAGTGAATTATGATCTGCTTTCTCTCAACAGAAAGGAGAGACCGTGAAGAGGATACGAGAGGAGGTAAGCTGCATACTACATAGTTCCCTATTGTGTGTTTTTTTTACGTTCGACCATGCATCTTGCTTATTCCATGTTTTGCTAAAGGTAGCATGATGTTATGCAACGTGGAATTATCACGAATAAAACGCACAAAATGCCCTTGTTTAATTCAGTGTTCGTGCATTTCAGCTTTGCGTACGTGAAAGTCGTGAATGTAAGGAACATATCAATGTGAATATTTAAAAGAACCCTTTCATCTCAAGGGCATCTGACACGCACGCACGCAAAATATCATTAGTTTGATATGCTGGTATTTTTAAGGTAGTTGCTCATAACAATCGCTCCCAGATAAAGACTGAAGAGGGTTACCAAGGAGAGAGACCCAGGCGTGGGTGAGCATGTCCCTTCGAAAATAAGAAAACAACACAGTTAATCAGTAAAAATCCTTCATGCGCTAACTGAAACACACAATGTCTTTTCTTGTGTAGCTCTTCTTCACCCTACCATAATGGGCTTTGCCTTCTAACAACATAAAATGTCAAAAAGGCTTCGTTCCTTCACCCTAATTAAGGGTTTAGGGGTTGGCAAATGGAAACATGAGCCCGCGTACGAGCCTTCTCCATCGCATTAGTTGGGACACCGCAGGGGTCGATCCGCAGATGTCAGAAATAGACGAAATTGCCATCGGATTCCTTCGCTCTGTTATGTGCTTTTGTAATCGGATGAAGCTTAAAGGAATTGCCAAAATGGATCATTTTGTCTTCATTTGCTCACAAGTCGTACGGATTTGGAGGGACAAGAGAGCATGCCTGTCTTCCCCCGAATATTAGGAGAGATGCTTTTGAAAAATGTTCATGAGGGTACCAAAATAAATTAAAATTCACGATCATGTTATTCCAAACCTGTATGACTTTCTTTCGTCTGCAGAACACAAAAGAAGATATTTTGAGGAATGTTGGTAACCTAAAAACATTGGCCCCCATCGACTTTCATTGTATGAACAAAACCACGGACACATTTCTCAAAATATATTTTGTGTTTCACAGTAGAAAGAGTCACATACAGGGTTTGAACGATGTGAGTATAAATAAATATGTTTTTTAATGAACTGTCCCTTTAAAGTGTGCATGCTAATTGCTAATGCTACTGATTCTCAAATGCATCCGCTTATCTAATCGTGACACATTTTTCCTAAATAAATCAAAATGAAACTTCAAATTCATTTTTACACTAACTCATAACCATCCTATGACTTAAGAGGACTTGAAATATTGTTCCCATCATACACGCTACAACATTTTCCTTTTGTGTTTTATGGGAGAAACAGTCATGCAGATTTGGAAAGACACGTAGATGAGCAAACGATGACAGAACGTTCATTTCTCCAGAGACTCGAAAGAAAATGTAAAAATAATCTGTACTCTCATAAGCAACAGACTGTACAACGAAATATATTAGTACCCTGGCACAAGCACAACTGCCTAAATATAGTTATGACATCGTAAATTATAGGTTTGATGTAGGGGTCCACAAAAAGAAACAGACGTGGCTTACAAAGTGAACTCTCGGAGAATGAGTAAAGGCGTTTTGTAGGGGCGCATGCATTTGGGCACGATTGATAGAGAGATCAGTTTCAGTGAAGCAGACAGGCTGAGACAGTAAATCACACCGGCCGGTCCAGATCTCTCATATCTACACAGACGCATTTATACACTTGCATAAACTATGATTAGATTGCTGAGAGTGTAAACACAGAAAAAAAGAAAAATGTTATTGCTTTGAGGTTGTTATTTTATTTACCTAAGACATAAACAGTGTTATTTAGACTTTGGAGTCTTGGAGAGTTTGATCTAATACACAGACTGGCTGTAGAACCTGTATTGGGACTATATAGTAAATGCAACAAAACATGCACAAAAAACATATAAGCAACAAAGCGAAACATGATTTGGACTATTTATGAGTCCTTTAAATAGTGAAGACCACCTTAACAAACAGTAGGTTTTTCATATCTTATCATATTTTTTCATATATCTTGAAGAATCAGGTAAAGCCACAAAACACAATCTTTACAAGTGTATGTTTAAGAATGCACACTGCTTTGTAAACAGCCTCAAACCTTTTTTTCTAAAGGCCCCATCATCCCAAAGGCCGCTTTCAAACACACCCATATTTATTTATTTGATCTTTCAAAGTGAAGTGTGGCCACGGCAAGCACTCCATCTACTTGTTTGAACTCCGCTATTATTTAGAGAGAGACACCGAACAAACGATAGACAGCCTTAGAGAGAAAGAGATTACAAATAAACCCTTTTGGGGGGAGATTTTGGAGGAAGGAATAGAAAGATGTCCATGTGGAGTGCCAGCTTCCATTGAGGAGAGAAGGTGAATTTTACTGAGACATACGTTGTGATTTGTATAATCTCGTCAAAAATCTAAATATTTTTTGCTCAAATTTACTGGAGAGTAATATCTGTTTGATAGATTATTTTTCACAGTGTTTCTCATTATTCATTTCGATATTTATTGAATATCACCACTAAAACTACAAACTCGTGGCAGGCAATGCGAATGATGTAAATCCGGCGGCGCAAAAGCTGTGAACGCGTGTCAATTTCATCTTCCGCAAAGGTTGAAAATATTTTTGAGATCGCGTCACTCACGTGAAAATAACGAACATTTCCTGTGAGAAATAAGGAGCGTGGAACACTGGTGTGAACCCAGCATAAGTGCTGCTGACATCCAGCGTCCAACATTCAATTAAAATCTCAATAATACAAAAAAAATTAAAAATAGAAATGATGTCATTATTATTTCTCGCTTTATGCTTAAAATTTTTATTTTTCGAATACAAAAAGGTCAACTTTTGTTCTAAGATTGTGAAAGAATTTCCATTTTTTGAAAGGCGGAAAGACTAGAACAGCAGGAAACAGGATGCGCGTGTTAAAACAAAAATGATACATATCTGTTTAGATTCTCGTTCTGATTCCATCTGGTTCTTCTGTTCCATCTTTCCATCCGTACAGAGCAGTGCACGTATCAATATCTCCGAAGGCTCATGCCCGGAGCGAATCATCACTATCACAGGGTCCACAGAGTGTGTGTTCAGAGCCTTCACCATGATCACAATCAAACTAGAGGAGGTGAGTACACTTTCATACACTGTGTGTTCATAAGTGAGCATTAGAAGTAGACATCAATACATAAATCATGAATTTACTACAAGAATTCACAATAATGACATGCTCATGACAATTATTGACATTGACTTATCGACCTTTATTATTTATGTTTTAATTATAATAATGCTCAAGTGTATTTTTATTTTCTTAATAAAAATTTCATATGTATAATTTATATTATCATATGTAGTAACATAATATAACAATAATCATGGTTATTATTTATTATTATTATTATCACAATTTTTGTCAATGTATATATATTGCGACAGCTTTAGTTTATTATTGTTTATACTATACGACGACTTAAAAAAAGGGACTTTTTCTCAAATTGACAATGAAAGATGCTTACGTTTCTGAAAATGGATAGCTAAACTATGCTCATATTACAGCTAGTTAATAGAGGGTGTCTAGTTTGGACTAATAATCGGTTTCTAGTTATACAAATGATAATATTTCATAATATAAGTTAAATTGTATTGCCCAATTTTTTTCTCTTACACTAAGTAATGGAGTCAGGGTCTGAATGAATAAACATGTCTACAGTAGATGCTGAAAGGTGTTTGGATCTCAGAGATTCTAGGACAGGGTTTGTAAGAACAGCTGGGTGAAGCAGTGGGTAGTTTTCATTTATCTTCAAACGGTCCCATAGCAATAGGGTGCCTGTCTGTGGTGGGATTATCCCGTCGAAATAATTTGGGCCCCAGCACACATAACAACCCCCTCGGCGATGCCAGGGAACGATTGATGAAAAGAGACATCCAGCTCTGTGAAGAAACATACGCCAGACTTCAACATCCCACATCGCTGTGGGAATAAAACATTACTGGTGATGTGTGGCGCTATTTCAATGTTAAAATACTTTCTGCTATTTCAGTTTAATATGCAGAGACACGTGTAAGTAAGCCATTCGCGGGACAATTTTCCCTAAAAAATGTAAACAAATTCAAAACATTGTTTGTTCTGCTAAAGCTTTCCTGTAGCTCAGTGGTAAGAGCATTGGGTTAACAACGCAAGGTTGTGGGTTTGAGCCCAGGGGATTGCAAATACCTATGTAAAATGTATAGTATAAAGCAATGCAAGTCGCTTTGGATAAAAGCGTCTGCTAAATGTAAATGTTTGGGCATCTTATTGGCTCATCCAATGGTACGAGTTTGGGGCGGGACTATCTATGAGTTCGGCCAATCAAAAACTTGTAAAGTTCATTTGTGGAAGCAAGTGAGTTATTACTTTTCGACAGTACCCATTGTAACATAAATTTGCATTCGACACACATCTGCGGTTTATGACATCATCAAAGTTATATAACCGCCAGTCAATGATGTGTATCTGTCTGCCTGCAGCATGTCATATCAACCCCTACCAAGTAATAATGAATCTTCTTACTCCTGCTAAATCTATTATGTATTTGATATCCGTTCAGGGCAGGCAGGGTGCCATTCATTAAACATCTGTTAGGAATCTCCCTCACCCGGTGCGCCGCACGTGCCCGCTTCCTTCTACCCATAAGGGAGAAACGCTCGAGGCAGCGGCATGCTTTCGCCTATACCGACCATGTGACGAGGATTACTGGTTGAATTTTACCAGCAGCTCCGTTGAGGTCTGGCACAACTTTGATGCCGGATGTAAAAGTCTGCCGCTTTAGAGAGGACACAGAGGGAGAGAAAGGGGCTAAATCAATGTTTTTTTGTCGATCTGTGGCGGAATAGAGAGAAAGGGCTTTTGGGACTTAAAAGGAAGTGGAGAACTGGAGTTAATAAATATAATAACTTTTCTATTTTAAAGGCAAAAAATCTTACAACCACAGGGTATGTCATGAGACTGAGACAGTGTGTTTGAGCCCACGTGCAAGTCATTCCATATGGAGGAAGAAGAGCAAACTGTGCCCCCAAAATGTATAAAAGGGAATTGAGGACAAAAAAAAACGTTAAATATTTGAACAAAATTACGACTACATGCATTTCTCACAAGTCAAAATAAAAGGAACATCATTTTGAAATATAGACGGTTTCATAGAACACATGTGCCTGGCCCACAGTTAAAGGGGTCATATGGCGCGAATATGTGTTTTATTATGTGTCTTTGGTGTGTTATAAGTTGCCCATGCATGAATTAGATTTTTAAAATTGCAAAAATTAGAGTGTCAGAACAAAATATAAATTCTATCTAAAAGCAAATGCTCACTCAGACCTGTTTGAAACGCCTCGTAGAATTGCCTTTGAACCTGATGTTCCAAATATGGTAAGACGCGTTACATTTCCGTCACACGTTTGCAGTGTTCAACCAATCACTACACACTGGTTAACTGGCCAATCATAGCTTTTCAGAGCGATGAGCTTTATTAAAAATCTGCGCGTTTTGGAGAGGCCGGGAGATACAAACATGCACGGTATGTGGAAAATACAGCGTTTTTAACCTTAAATCGTGTATACACATTGCATTACATCTAAAATAACAGATCATTTTTGTTTTAGTCGTGTCATATGACCCCATTAACTTCTGGTCTGTGTTTGGTTATAATATAAAAAATGTATTTTCTATTTAATATATATTTTTATTGTATATTAATTGTGTTAAAATAAAACTTATATTCTTTGTGGATGTCGACCGGAAGTTAAGTTTGGGCCACATAACATTTGTTTATGTTCTTTCCGACGAAACCGCCTATCGAGGAAGTGACATCATTACATTTTTTAAAGGGCCAAGTTCAACAGTGGCTTTCCTAAGATTCATCAAGCATAACATTTCTAGCCTTAACATAAAACAGACAGAAATAACAGTGTCTTACTATTACTATTTATAAAATGTACCGCGGCTAGCCCACACTGGCAAACAAGTCCCTCAAAAATGAAACTTTTTTTTCATTCAAGGAAAGCTCTAGCAACAAGACAATCACAGGTTCCAACAGAAAAAAAGCCTTAGAATGACAACCAACAAAAAAACTATACAGCCTGCCTTGCACGGGAACAGTCATTCATGCCACCAACACGCTTTTAACCTTGACTTGTTTTTAAAAACTATTTTGACAGATTTGTATTTCAGTTTTAAATAAGCTTTGCCCGATCAAGAGCTCTTAGAGATTGTCATAAACTCTGGGCCCTCTTATTTAACATGCCATGTGCAAACAGATAGCGTCAATCTATTGACAGAAATATCTAGATTGATATTTTATGTTCCAGTTGTTGAAGGATATTCGAGGGAGGTTGTGGAACAGAACTTCCTATTATGAGATTGAAAGCGAACCCTCCTAATTAATCATGAATAAACTAAGACTATCGATGCCCAGCTAAATTATGTATTTTTTTATAATGTATCAGTTTCGAACAAGTAGCATTTTAGTGCAAAAGAACATTGCATTGGTGTTATATTGTCACGTTTTTTACATCAATGAAAATGGGGGTAAGATTTATTTTAGGTATAACAAGTTGCAATGTAGTTGAACCAAACTTTGCGGTGATTTCTTCAAATCAAGTTTACAGATTTAATTTGGTGTGTGGTATATGTTTTTTTTTGTTTTACTGATTTGCGTCCCTGGGTAGTATTTTGTCCATTTAGCTTCAGTGTTGTTATCAACTTTTTGTTAGCTGCTAGTGTAGCTAACTACTGTACCAAACTGCAGCTGTTCTTTGAAACTGTAGGAACAACTTACTCAATTTACAGTGGCTTCTCTAAAACTTATTAATATAACTATTATTCATTTGAAAAAAGACCAAAAATGAAAAGTCAGACATTCAGATATTCCTTTGCTCTTTTCTATACCAAACCGCCACAGTATCAACAAGAACACATCCTCAGCTTCCTCTTTCCACCTCCTATTTATTCTCTGGAGGTTTCAGTGCGAGATGTTGAAAGAACACAACACCGTTGTCTCTCAAACCCCGGCACTGATGGGAACTAAACAAGAGGAAAAAAATCTGCAGCCGTTACTTTCGGAGACGCGAGGTGTATATATTCGGCTCACGTAGGTGCGGTCTGGGTTGATGGGCAGGGAGACAGCACACTCTATTTACATTTCAAACCCGCCAAGATTTCTTCTCCCCTCTAATTGATTACAGCGCTGGTGGGCCGCGATTCAGTCTGATATTTATTACCAGGTTTAATTAAAGAAAAAGCCTCTGAAAGTGCACCGGGTGAATAATGGGCGGCGAAACTGATTTCTCTTAGTGGCAAGAATATGAAGGTGGAGGTCTTACGAGGCGGTTCTCGGCATTCTGAACTTTATTTAAAGGAATAGCTTATCATTTAGGTCATACAAAACAAACAATTTAGGTGAATGGTAACTTAGACTCAATTAAGATTTTTAATGAATAGTGATTTGAATTGTCTTTTTTTGCATGATGTGTAAATATTATTTACATTGTATTGCTTGTTTTGTACTTTTGTAGCACAAACAAATTATATCATGTGCTTTTGGAGATCAACAAGCCTAGTCCCCATCCAGTTTCATAATATGGAAGTAAGCATAAAATGAAACGTGAACTGTTCCTTTAACATGCATTGCCATAGAACAAAGATGCCCAAACTAGGGCGCACAAACCAAAGTTGCTTCCCTTAATGAAAAGAGAAAAAATTAAAAAACTAATGTAGCTTCTATTTTTGGGCTGCAAAACATGTACATTTAATATTCATACTATTGTGAATTTGACATTTATTTAACGTATATGTGTATTTCAAAGTACAACATCACAATAAAATACAGTTTGGTAATGCAAAGTTTACTGTCAGACAATCAACTTTCATTGGCCCTTCATATGTCAACTTCTGGGCATTTCTGCCAAAGAACCATTTACAAAATGCTATTTTATAATCTAAAGATCCTCTTTCCACCACAAAGAACATTTTTAAAACCTTCTTCAGATTTTAAAGGTTCTTTATGGAACCGTTTAGCCCAAAAAAATCCTTAATCACATCGCGAATCACATTTTTTTTAAGAGCCTTGCGCACACGTCACATCTTGATAAAGACGACCCGTGAGATTTGACAGGTTGGTAAATATCATTTAATCTGGTCATGAAAATCGATAGGTGTCTTCAACTGCGATGTGACGGTGTTCAATCAACTGTAACCTTTTGTTAAGCGGCCCACATCGATCGGCAAACTCTGAATAGGGAAATTGATTAAAGCAGCTTCGGTAAAGAACATTTCATAAGATCGTGCTCGAAAACCACAAGGGTTGCTGGTCCAAAGTGGTATTTTCAGACCTCGAAACAAAGCACTTGCTTAACAGCAATCTAACACACATCCTGACAAAATCTTTCGACTGCCACTTAAAATGAAGTTTTCTATATAGTTCCAGACCAGATCTTCAACCACTATATCTAAAAAACCCTGAACTTTCCATTAAACATGCTGTCAATTCTGTTTGACCCTCAAGGACTTGTCTGCTCTCGTGGCGAACGGCACGGTCACCAGCAAGCCTCCGGTCACACTACGGCTGGTTATCCCGGCCAGCCAGTGCGGTTCGCTCATCGGCAAGGGCGGCTCCAAAATCAAAGAGATCAGAGAGGTGAGTGCCTATACAACAGACTTTTCATATCCCTATCCTTCCCCCTCCCTCCCCAGACAACGTCTATGTTAGGACTGCCTGCGCCGTTGCATATTTCATTGCTTGGGATGCCAGTAAAAGCCCATTTATTTTACATTTATGGTCTCTGGGCTGTCAGGATGGTATGAGGTAATGTTGAACGGTCCGTCAAGCTAAACTCGGAGCGCTCTGTAATGCACTTGCAGAGGGCGTGGGGAAGGGGAGGGTTGCTGGAGATGGCGAATAGCGAGCGTGTTAAACTAATCATAGCAGGAAAGTTGGTTTAGAAACGGAGTGGAGGCTTTCAAGTCAGATGCGCAGAGTAAACACAGCAGAGCTGACAATGTTTTAGTCCTTTCCGTTCGCTTCGTTGGGTTGGGTGAGCTATTAGGTTTTTTACGTAGACTCTGCTTTTGAGAATGAATATACAGGGGCCTAACCAAGCCGTACGGTGGAAAGAAATTCAGGAAAAATGTCTGAAGTTATCTGAATGTGATGGCACCTAAATCATTTAGAATAATGACAGTTTCTTGGAGAAGTTGAGTTTTCCCACTTAAAATAACTTGTTTAGACCAGCATGAATTCACTGCTTGTTATTTCTGTCTTTTGTGTAATGTTGGTTGATCAAAAGAGCCTTGCTAAGCTCTGCTCAACAGTGTTGACTCATCTCAAAAAAATTCTCAATTGTTTCAACCCGTGAATGGGTCAAATATGTACATTTTCTAGATTGATTTAAACCAACGCTTGGGTTTGTCCATATTGTAATCATTCATGGCTGGAAACAACTCCTCAATTTCTTAGAGATTAGTCAACCCTGTTGAGAATCCTACACCACAACCCCATGGGACTAGCAGTCGAAATATATACAAAACATACACTTTTCAGGATTGTTCATTAACGTTGTTGATGTGCCAACTATCACATTTATTTCACACACTTTTAAGTTCATTCGGGGCAACACATTTGTATCCGTCCATGTGCTCATTGGGAATCACACCCTTGACTTTGGCAATGTTACTGGAACACTAACAGTCTGTTCTTTGTCTTTGTGTCTATGTCAGAAAACAGGAGCTCAGGTACAGGTGGCTGGAGATCTACTCCCAAACTCCACAGAGAGAGGGGTGACAATATCCGGCAGCCAGGAAGCCATCATCCAGTGCGTCAAACTCATCTGCACTGTAATACTGGAGGTAATTCAACGCTTGAGACTTTTTATTGAGCTATTAAGCAATAGCAGATCCATTTTGGCATCATTTACGAAATCTGTATGCGGGCGTTCACTTTGAAAATCTGTAGTGGATGACTTTCGTGTGATATTCTTTATCTGCGAGACTTCAAAAGGCCTCCATACTTCAAAGGCAGCTTGCTGTTATTTCGGTTTGAGCTTTTTTGTGGCATTCAAATGAATAGGAAGTCATTTGCTACAGGCTCGACTGTATTTTTATGTCTTTTTGGAACCGTCAGATGCTTCAAGTACTCCGTCAAGATACTTGATCTAACTAAGCAGACATTAAAATCAGTACGGCAATGATTAGCGAATGTACTTTTTCAAATGTCCAACAGCGTGAAATGAATTTGCTCTCAAATGGTTTTCTTTGCACACGAGTGGCTCGGGAAAAGATTTTAGTTTTTAATAAGCGTGATTGTACTCGCTCTGTTTCATTGGGAAAGAACAAGAAGAACAGGCCGGATGGCGGCGGCTACATGCCCCATTTTAGGAATCCTCAACCGTCTGCCTGCTCCGGGATGCAAATTATGCAAAGTCATTCAATGATTTTTAAAATATTCTTTTTGTTTGGTTGAGCAACCGTGGGGGATGTGCTTCACCGAGTCTTTGTTACATCAACCTTGGACTATTGTGTTGTACCTTTGGATTTTGTTAAACGAATAACAATATGTGGCCGGAAATACCTAGCTATCACTGTACTATTTTATTAAGATGATGTTCTTTGGTCTAATAAGTCAAACACCGAGATTTCATTTAATTTTGTTTTAGGATACTGGATTTTATTTACAAGTTCAATAAATCTTTGTTCCAGTTCACGTTTTGTAGCCCTGCAGCCTACCCAAGGCAAATTTGTCCATCTGAGAATATCATGAGCAAGCATTAATGCTCTCAAAAGCATTTTAAAATAATCCACCAAACGACTTCCTGTGAGAGGATAATGGTGTGCTTTTAAGTGATGCAACGGAGAGCTAATCGATAAATGTGTTGCATTTGTGCGCTGCGTCAGTATTTCCACTCATTAAGATAGATAATATGTTTAAATGAGTCGCTGCAGATGCCTCGGGTTAAGAGAAAGCCTGATTTCTGGAAGAACTTTTAGCGCTGTTGCTTAATGAGCTGAATATGATAGTCACAGTTTGAATCTGAGGTTGAATCTTTAGGGTACTGAGTTAAGGGTAATAATTGTTAACTTTCTGTTTACAGTCTCCTCCGAAGGGTGCTACAATTCCGTACCGCCCCAGTCCCGCTCCTGGTACCGTTCTCCTAGCTGGAAATCAGGTAAATATGTCAATGTGCTCATTTATAAACAACAAAATTGGTCCCATTTTCTTTTCTCGTAATAACCCTCATTATTAAGTGTTGAGGCCTTGTTCACACTGCACACGAATCCGATTTTTTTTTCTTTAATAAATCCTAAAATCTTAATTGGATTGCGAACATCAAAGGACTTTGAATTAAGGATCCCGAAATGTGCTTTTGACTTATAATTTCACACTACGTAAATAATATTGCTATTATAATCATATTTTTTGTCCTGTTTTTATAAAAAACATCAAAACATCCTAACAACTAGAAAATTACCTGAGGAACAAAATTGTGTACGATTTTAAACCTTATTTTCAAATAATTTATCGTAAAATAACTTTTTGCTAACAGCAATGGCAAATAGCTTTTTCTTGAATTAAGCATAAATTTAAGAACATTAAGTGTGATTAGGCTTAAATAAAAAAAAAGGATGAGAAAGATAAATGTAAAAACATATAAAAATATAAAACCTACATACAAACATGTAATCTAATGCAGGGCGTTTCAAAACTTGAGTCCGGGGGGGCTCCAGAAGTTCCAAAGGGGTCCCCAGAAAATTTCAGAGAAACAAAAAGTGTTTCTCTCTTCTTTCTTGCTAAATGAATATTGTCCAGAATTGTTTATATATATTTTTCTTACTACAGTTATCAATACTACTCGGCAATATTTTGTGTAAAAATGCCATAAAAATAAATTGCAATTTTTAATGAAAATATTTATTGTTTATTCTTCAATATTACTTCTAGGCAATGATTTAATATACAATAAAACCCACACTATTCATTTGTTATAGGTTAAGTCACATGCGAGAGAGAGAGAGAGAGAGAGAGAGAGAGAGAGAGAGAGAGAGAGAGAGAAAGGGAAAGGGGGTCCTCACTAGGCCTGCACGATTAATCGTTTTTAAACCGAAATCGCAGTTTGAAGGGATGCGATGTTCAAATCGCAAAAGCTGCAATTATTTCGATTAAGGGCTTTAAATATGATAAAATGCACCTACGTAGTACTTCATAGTTTGCTTCTGCAATTTTACGTTTAACCAATAGGGGACATTTTAACACTGTACATGCTTTTGAATTAGCAAAGGACGTCTTTTGGAAAAGATGTGCGCGAAAGGGAGCAGCAGTTAAAAATACACAACAAAGTAATGTTATGTCTGCTGAAGCGCAAAGTCCTGCAGCAGCAAACTACTTGGTACCTAAAAGAACAAGCAACGCTTATGTTTGGAACTATTTTGGATTTCGACCTTATGATGTTCTTCCAAAGCAAGTGCTTTGTAAAACATGCCGAAAGTCTGTGTCGACCTCGCGAGGCAACCCAACCAATCTCTATCAACACCTGCAGAGGTATCACAGACTAATCTATGATGAATGCAAGGACAACAAATTTGGATGCCAGACGGGCGGAGCAAATAACGGCTTTAATTACTAAAATGATCGCTAAGGATTCGCTTCCGATCAGCTTTGTCGAAGGAGAGGGCTTTAAAAATTTATACAGCCCGAGTTTACTGTTAGTCTAGAAAAACGATCACTGCCAGATTGGAGAAACTTGTTCATGACACTAGAAATGGAAGACTTTTGAGCTGTTCCGGGACTGTTAAAAAATGCCTTTTATGTTTTAACACGTTTTAAGTCTGGTCTAAAATATTTATGCCTTTATTATATTTTCCTTGATCAATCACCCTGCTGTTTTTTAGTTGGTTTAAATGTGCATGCTCATATTTTACATGGAAATGTTCTAGCATTATGAGCGGCTGATGCATGATCATTCGGTCATTCGGGCGTTATCTTAATGTTTAGCTTGATGTAAGATTGCCTATTCCATAATAAATAAAGCAGTGTGTCGTCACGGATTTAAAGTGGTCTCTCTCTCTCCGTTAATGTGTGTGTAATTCTGTAAATGCGTCCATATGGGGGAGGGGTGCGAATTTTGAATAATCTTCGAATAGTTCTCATCGATCTTCGAATATTATTTTTGCCTTAAATGCCCATCCCTAGTTTATACTTGTTAATTTAACTATTTAAAATACTGTTGTTATTCTCTTAATTTGTCATGACATTTCTGCATGTCTTTCTTTGATGCATGCTGTTAAAACAAACACAACAAACCTAGCTCTTTTTTTTTAAAATAGTATTCAAATTGCATTTTAAATCGCAAATCGCAATTTTGGTCAGAAAAATCACAATTCGATTTTTTCTTCAAATCGTGCAGCCCTAGTCCTCACCAAGGCATCATCATATTTGGGGGGTCCCAGGCATTGTAATTTTTAAAAGAAACCTGTTCTAGTGTGTTTTGATGTATCTAAAAAAAGTCCTACCTTACCCAACTTTGCTTCTTGTAAATTAATTGATTAAAGGACGTTTTGATTTTTTTTGTTTGAAAATAGACAAAAACTGATTAAGAATGTTGCTTTGTTAGAACAACTGAAAGGTTTTGACATGCCATAAAATGTTTTTTTTCCCTCCGATCTGAACAAGGCTCACATCTCATGTCTAATCCTAAAAATCAGTACTGAGATAAACCAGATCTATTTTACATTAAACCAAAACAAATCGAACCTTTACCCATTCTGGTCCTCATCTACGTAACATTAGCGATATGCATTTCTGTGCACATCATTCATAAAACCATTCTTATATAAATTGCATTATGCATTATAATGGGACGATGTATATAAGAATGGCTTTATGTACCATTTACACAGAAATTCATTGTGTGTTTCATGAATATGGCCCGGAGTGTGCAGTGACAACAGTTGACATTCAGACTCCTAATATAGTACAGCCTCAGAGCTCCGCACAGCTGACAGCACGCTGCCTCCATTTTCTTTAATAAAGGGAGTCTGTCCATCAATGAAGAGTGTGGGGGGAGCTGTCTGTGTTTTATGAAATATTTCTCAAACTTGTTTGTTGTCTGTTCTCATTTATGTTGTGGAAAGATGGAAAACAAAGTTGAAGTATAACAAACGTCGAATAAAGAAACTTTCAATTTACGAGCGAGACGCCAAATTTCTATTTAGCCCTGTTTATTTCTGTACGGTTTGATGATACTGTCATGTATGAAACATGCAGCTTGTAACACATTTCAATTTGTTTATTAGACAAGCAGAACGTTGTGTCAATTTACAAACTCCATAATACAAAATTGCGACGTTTTCCCATTACATTATTTTTGCACATTATTTAGATATACACATGCTCAATAGGCATCCCTAAAATTTAAAGTTAAATATTTTTCAGTACATTCTTAAGTACATTATCGATAAAGATAGTCTTAGATTTTTTATTTATTTACTATTTTTGTCAAATATATTTTCTTTAGGTTTAACATCTACTAGTTTTAACGTCTATTAGTTCAAACATTGTTTTAGCTGTATATCCATTCGTCCTACATTTTCTCAGACAACTCTTCAGAAAAGACTATAGTGGACGGTGTTTATTCATGTTGACACGGCTTTTTATTATCATTTCACTACAACAGTAGAATTAAGCTCAAACAGTCTCATGAATATTCATCTGTATTAAAATCGATTTACAGCCATTCGCCGGAGTGTAATAAATCGAAGTGTCTTTAACTTTGACGTGTGCCCTCATGATACATTGTCTGTTTCATATATTTACCAACCTGTCATAACCAGAGCAAGATTCATGTCTAATATTAAAATAATGTTCATTGCTTCATACCATAAAATGTGTTTTCTTCCCATTAACCTCTTTACGGTAATGACACTAGTAACAGCAAAACTGCCACTTGTGCACGAATATGAATATGCGTAATGGTAATGACATGCGAATGAAGCCTTGGTTTGTGTCTCTGTCCCCCATTTGCCTTTCTAAGGTTTTCGAAACGTCAGAGTTTGCGTCTCACCCGCTTTTCTCGATGGCTCAGGGAGGGCTGGATCTGCAACAAGTGAGTATCATTTATCCATGACGGCTAGGGAGACGTGCACCCTGCTCTTTCTTTCTTTGCCTCTTCCGCCCCAGCATGGAGGTGGGAATTCTGTTCCCCCTGTCATTCCTCTTACCGCATGTTGCAGCCAGTGTCCTCCCCATTTGAGCGAGGGGGCGCGACAATATACAAGCAATTACTGTTTTTAGGACTTGAGGTTGTTTTTCTTGTTGACGCTTCATTTATGCATGGCTTCACCCTCGGCCCCTGCAACTGTGTTGCTTTTATTGATGCTGCGAGCTTTGACTCGTCTTTGCTCAACTTTTGGGATAAACAGTATCTTTATGTGCACAACTTTGCACACATGAATTGAAATTTAACAAAATTGCTAAGTAATGAAATACTTCACACAACAATGAGAATTTTGACACGCTTCTGTTGTTTCAACTCAGATTTTTATCCAAACCTTAAAATTACTGGGAAAATGGAAAATGATTCATACTGTAATGCCTAAAAAATACAAAAATCACCAGCTTGATATAAGTCTACACAACTTGTGTGCAGATTTATATAGCTCTTCTGCAGCCATTTACACACTGTGATGTTTTTTAAATGAGAACGTGTCTGGTGAGACATGGAACATAATATATTTCAATTTATTTTACAACGAAAATGTATTTTTATTCATATTTTCCTTTTTTTACTTTGTCTTAAATCTCCATCTACTTTCCCTATATAGAGAAAAGCAGCATTCATTCACACACGCTATCAAAACACCCTCTGTGTTTCAAATTCAAATCTATGATTTAAGTTTGATTTAAGGGTAAGATCGGGAGTTTTAGATAAACTGTCTATTCTAATAACTTCCATCCGGGTTTCCCTGATCTTACTCTAAGCTTGCAGAGAACTTGTATCTAATGTGGCACAATTTTACAGTTTAATACGGCCTGTTCTAGATGTTTGACTGCTTTCTGATGCCATCATAATTTACTCATAATCTCTCAACTTTTAGAATCAGCATTATGTGTTTGTGTATATGTATATGGGAACATTTAGATGGGGGTGAGTTTTTTAAATAGATCATGATCAGTCATGTAATACAAAAAGAGAGGATGAGAGTTTGTAGATGACCCCTACATTTTATCTTAGAGTAAACTAGTCCTTTAAGACTCAGAGCTAAGTGTTATAAGGGGAACCATGTGACTTTGCAATGCACAATATCCTCGAGGTCTGTAAAGAGAAGGTGGGAGATTTGAGGAATAAGTGCTGTCTGACAGATAACTGATGGACATAAAGAGAGGGGGAAACTAAGTGTCATCAGAAAGGTAAAAATATGGAGAAACACACTGAGGGGTCATGGGTAGTAGTCAAATACTAGTTCTCACAGACTCACTTCGCAAAACAAGCTACATCCAGCCTGACTAAGGCTCATGTTTCTCCCCAAACAACATTCTCCTTGAGAACTATAACCAATCAAGTATTAACCCGGCTGTCAGAGACACAAACTAGGGTTCCTCCTTAACATGGACTGCCATTTCTGCATCACTGATCTTTGGATTTCCATCCTCCATTTTCCCCTTCCCTTGTTCCTCTCTCTCTCTCTCTCTCTCTCTGACTTTTCACTCTCGCTTCTCTCTTTCACGTGTTTAAACTTTTAAACGGGGTTATGCAAGAGAACCTCTGGGAACGCACTGTAGCGTTCTTCATAGCGTCTGGCTATTTGGCTTCTCATTCAGTTTGATGCAGAGGCCTTGATTCTGCGTTCACATCTGCACCCTTTCAAGCAGCTGTGGTGATTTATAAGGATGTAGAAGTGAAAACAAGATTTTTACATGCGCTTTTGAAGTATTTTGATGTGTGTAGACTGCTTCCATGATTCAGAATGTTTATTTTAATTTAGCTAGGTTGTTCTTATAGACAACATTGCAAGATGTAAACACTGGTCCAGAAGCACTTCTGGTTTCAGTTTTTGTTTTTTTATTAGTGTTGTTTTAAATATTACATGTGTAATTAAACATTAAAGATATTTGTTAAAGTGGCTATAAATATTCTGTTTGTTGTGTTTGGTTCAAACATTTGTGTAACTGAAACAGGAAGTTGTTTCTGGACCAGCATTCTATAGTATCTATAGGTCTATAGTATATCTCCATTGGATTGACGTCACAACATTGAACACATCAACAGTGTTTCCGCTACGATTTTGTGGAACTGTGGCCCTGGATGACGTCCATTTCGATTCTACTATCTGATAATTCTGAATTTTAATACAACTCATTGCTCTATAAAACACCTTAAAGACTAGCGATTTTGGCTATATTCTGTCACACAGCGCATGTACAGCCTCTGTCTAACCATGTACTTATTTAAAGACAAACTTTGTTCATGCTTATAT
Organism: Triplophysa bombifrons; assembly: GCA_029783895.1. NCBI lineage: Eukaryota > Metazoa > Chordata > Actinopteri > Cypriniformes > Nemacheilidae > Triplophysa > Triplophysa bombifrons. Next base: position 3,111,130 of record CM056472.1, read on the forward strand.
CCAAACAGTCGATAACAGTGACAGTTTTTGGAAACGCTGTTTTATACTCGTTTATTCACGAGTTGGACTTGGCTATCCAGTGAACTAAATGTGTTGCATCTCCCTGCCGCTCACTGCTCATAGTTGACGCTAAGAGAGACGATCCCTGCACCAGGAAAGGGAGACCTCACGCTCTTGGGGCAATACTGACGACGTACTTCCACTGAATGAAGGTTTATCCAAAATGCATGTTTTTTGAACAAACTGCTAACTTAGCAACAATGGCTGGATAAATGTCACTGTAGTTGTGGTGGGAAAGACTTTTGTTGCAGTGGCGCGCCATCGCAAAATTACAAAAGCGGAAACACTGCATCAACAACCACAAAAATGTTAACAGCTAGTTAGACCGTAATAGATGTAATAGTTTAGAAATTTGGCAATAATGAATAACAGTTACTTTGACAGTTATATTGACATTAGCGCATTAGCAATTACTTATTTATAGCAAATAGCTTTTAGTTTATAACCTATACATTTAAAACAATGTACAGGGTATGTAATAAAATACAAAATGTTTTTACAAAATGTCAACAAAGAGGAAAATCTTTTCCAAGGCAGAGCAAAGGCTAGCTGATACATTGAATATTACATATAATTAATGCAAATATTGTGATTAAGATTACAGAACTTTGTGAATATTGAATGTTGTTGAAAATTAAAATTATAATGCAATACAGATGGCACCAATAGTAGCTTCACATTTGACTTCTCATAAGTACGGCAAAACTTAATGCGGTATGGTGACAATCATTATGGTTAGATATGGAGAAATAATATTAAAATCTCACACAGTTGTACATATTGTAGTTTGAACAAGACGAAGTGGGCGTAAAACAAGTGTCGCTGTAAAAAAAAATCGGCAGATGTGCAGAGAAAATCACATTCATTCATCCCGTTTATACTGTATATTCACACCGGTTTCTGTTTCTCTTTCAGGCATATACTGTACAAAACCAATATGGCATTCCACACTCAGAGGTAAGAGAGAAAATCTTCAAACATGTTCAATGTGTATCTTCTGAGAGTCCTTCTGTGAAGTCCAAGCTTGTTTAACACGTCTAAATGAAGAACTGTATGAGAGCTGTGGCGTCTGATAAGAGTAATTAAACCTTTTTGTACAAACTAGACTGATGTTTCTTTCTGTTTCTGTTTTTATCTCAGCTGGCCAAGTTGCATCAGTTGTCCATGCAGCAGGGTCTTGCCCCCATGTCTCAGCCCACAGCCACTCAAATCCTGCCCGGTATGTTATCCCTGTCCAATTTCTTTTTGAAGTGGAATAATCTTAAAGAGGGTTGAGATGGAGACAGATCACACAAATGGTGTTTAGAGGTTCAAACATTGTTCTTTGAGGCGATCCAGATTCATATTGGCTTATATGTGAACACTCAAAATGAACTGAATCTGTTTCCGAAGTGTATGGTGTTATTGAATCAACAATTATATTTTCTACGTTTCAGGAATGAACAATACAACTTTAAATTCACATACACGTTAATGTTGTTGTGATCCGCTTCCACTCTCCGTATGAATGCACACCGAGAATGAGAATTGTGTTTATTTTTTGGTCCACAAAGTAGTTTGAGTTTTTTGTTAAGCAGACTCCAGTGTGTAAATACATGTCAGGAGCGCTCGGTCTAAGACCTCCCAAAAAGCCATCGGCCACCCAGGTTCAAGCTATTACACCTGAGCTCCGTGAAGCATACGGCACATGTAGATTAGACGAGCAAAAATGGGCCAAGCCTTACAAGACTTCACAGGCAGCTCCTGGGGCTTTTCACAGCCATTACGAATTTCAGACTGAAGCAAAAGGAGGGACTCTCTCTATTTCTCGCTCCAAGTGTCTCGTATTTTTCCACACAAGCAGACATCCAATTATGCAGCCACCCGAAGTTATTCGGCGATGTCTTTCAACTTGTCTGGAGATTCCCAACATTTGTTTAGCGAAAGGTTTGTTGCGCAGGCACTCCTACAGCCAGCAGACTGTTGAACATTATGGTAAATAAGCACTTTGTAGCAAATGTGAGAATCAGAAAGGCCCTCGGAGCAACCGAGAAGTCTAAAGAAATGCAATAGTTGCCCCTCCTGCCGCTAAAACTACGAGAGCACATCCACTCGTGATATGGCTGGGAAATTCGATTATGTCTGAGGTAAAAAGCTCATCAGTCAAGGCAATGTTTCAGTCTATTAAATAGGCCCCTGTTGGGATGGAAGGCAGCGCTGGGTCTGGACCTCCTGCTGTCACAGGAAGTGGAGAAGAAGAGAGGCACGCTAGCTCTGTGACTGTCATTAGCGGTTAGGTGATAGCATCCAGGTTTAGCTATTGAGAATGCTTCATGTTAAATGGAAAACTCGGTTATGGTGGATTGATGGATTTAAAGTGACAGTAGTTAGTGTGGAAGCCAAAGAGTTTTGAATTTGATTTTTAGCGTGAAACCATGATAAGACTACTGCATATGTGACTTGAGAATGAAAATTCTGTCATCATTTCCTTACCTTCCAGTTGTTCCAAATCTTTATACATTTCTTTGTTCTGATGACGCTTTTGACCAGACAGATTTTGCCCCCCATTGACTATCATAGTAGGCAAAAATACAATGGTTGTTGCAAGTGCCCCAGGACTGTTTGCTGTCCTACATTCTTCAAAATATCTTCTTTTGTGTACAACAGAACAAAAAAATATTAATTTATTTTTCCTACAATGGGGAGAATGTTTGGTTATCGGCATTCTTCCAAATATATTTATCTGTGTTGATCAGAACAAAGAAATGTATACAGATTTGGAACAACTCGAAGGTGAGTAAATGATGATAGAATTTTCATTTTTTGGGTAAACTATCCCTTCAATGACAGAAAAGAGAAATTGGTGTACTGCACAGGGGTTCTCAACCATTTGAGACTATTTTATTCAACACTTTTCAAAGGCCCCCCTCTCACTTACGAAACCTCAAAATTTCTACGGAAATAATATTTTACAGCGTGACATGAACTAGAAATCGTTTAACGTTATCAGAAAATGGCCAAATAATAAGAAATATCTTGTGTTTTTGTCAATTTATTTCAATGTTTATCTCGATTAATTTTAAAATATAGTCATCTCGAGGCACCCTTGAAAGTCAGACCCTTCTGGGCCCTCCTGTTGAGAACCACTGCACAAGATTATAGGTGCAATTTGTAACTTTCGCTTCTATATAGTCATCTCTGTTTAAAACATAAAATTGGAGATTAGTTTACGTACTTTTCTTGAAAGATCATGATGCTAAACTATGGCTTCGTTTACAATAATGTTGTAATAATTAAGTCTTTTGAAACAATATTCGCCACTATAGCATTTGTAAGTACCGTTTTTTTTTCAGAGAGTAACTTTTCCTTTGAATCTCCCGTCTTCAATGTGTGCTTTTGGTTGAGCCAGTGTTATGTCAAGCACTGTCAGGCAGCACAAAAAATGTTTTTAAGTGATTTCTCCTTCAGTTTGTTAACTTGGTACTTGTTTGTCTTCCGGCAGGCATCGATTCCAGCTCCCAGACAGCGTCACAAGAACTCCTCATTCCAAATGACGTAAGAGCTCTTTACTTTTATGTATGTTTCTTTACCGTTTAAATTGGTAAACGAGACTTGTTTTTCGCAGAAAATAAAATATAAAGATGTCAATTATACAATTTCTCATTATAATTAACGGAACGAAATCAGAGCAACATTGCTTAAAAAAGCAGAGTTTTATGTTTCATGCAGTCTCTATAAAAGGAATATTTTACCATAAAAAGTCTCTATTTAAATGTATTCAAAGCATTCGGATCATTAAAAAAACGTATGCATGTGTCAAGTGATGGATTGCCCATGCAACTTTACATCTTCCATCAAACACAGGACTCGTGCGCCTCACGAGGTCCATCCGAACCCTGCCGCGTCTGATATGCTTAGCGTTGCTGGGCTGTCAAAACAGAGATGGTAAATAAAGCCTCAGCCTTTTGTCAGAGCTCTAGCATGTGAGACAGAGCCAGCACCCAGGGGGCATGCGGGACGTTCCCTTCATGCCTGCTGACCGGGGCTCCCTCTCCCCCTCACGTCTCCCTGAGATCAGAGGATTAATGGACGGTACAGACTCGGTCCACACTCAACCTATGATTCCAGCTGATCTTGTTTTGTATTTTAAGGCCCTTGTCAGTCCAACAATAATATACTGGTGTTTGATGCTAGTAATTACATTCTACAAGTAGTGGGCGGGTTTCAGTAAAACATTCTATCAAAGCTTCAAGGTTTAAAACAAGTTACAGTACAGGTCCACAACAGGTTTTTTTCTTTCCTTTGAAATGCATTGCTGTGTATTGTCTGTTGTACTTACTTTAAACTGATAAGACTTATTGTCGCACACATTATTTACAGACATTTAATGTTTAAAAAATAAGATAAACATTTTGGTGCACGCTTATATCATTGTGTCAGTAATGATTTTTAAATATAAAACACAAAAATCAACATATAACAGCTTTGTTCCACCCTGAACAAAGAACAATTAAAAAAAATCTATTTTTGTATTTTACTGAAAATCTCATTACCGTAACACGTCAAGGTATGTCTAAGTGCACAATACGTTGTGATTTAAAGTGATAGTTCACCCTAAAATGAAAATTCTGTCAATATTTACTCAACCTCGTGTCATTTCAAACCTGTATGACTTTATTTCTTCCTCAGAACACAAAGTAAGATATTTTGAAGAAAGTTGGTAAACGAAGAAAGTCTGTCCCTATTCACTTCTATTGGAAAGACATAAAAACCATTGCAAGTGAATAGGTGCCGTTACCAACTTTATTCAAATTATCTTCTTTTGTAAAATAAAGTCACGCAGGTTTGAAATGACACGAGAGCGGGTAAATATTGCCGGAATTTCATTGTTGGGTGAACTATCACTTTAAATAGCGTAAAATTTAAATATTCTGAAACAAATTAACTGGATGTTCTACTAAATGTTCGCAGAATAGTTATGCATAATACAAGTAAAGAAAAAGCAGAAGTGTCCATGACTAATGTTCTTCTTATCCTCCGTGATATGTTAAGGACTTTTTACAATCGACACACTTACAGGCCAATACGTTCAAAATGGAAAACATGTTAACAGATTTTTTTTATTTATTTCTATAGGTAAAAGTTGATTGTGACTAGCAATAGAGGTTGTTTAGTATTTTAAATAAATAATTAATAGATATTCTTATTTAATGTCTAATTAGCTATGATAGATACAAACTTGCCAAGTCAGCATGACTTCTTTTTTAGCAAAACATGGTATAGTATTGTCATGGAATGGTTACTGTAGATTTTTAAGGTTCAAAAACATTTTCAATTGTCAGTAAGAGTATTGAATTTATGCTTTAAACATGTCAGACTTTTTTATTGCTTAAAAAGAAATTTGCTGATGCATCTATTTAAAAAAATCATGTTTGACATATCTGAGACAACGATTTTGTGCGAATCACCCAATTATTTCTAGAAATCACCAACAATTTATTAGATAAATTAGTGCCCTTCATATGAGAATTGAAACCAGGGCCTCCATCTTGATTCTGGTAATGGCTAAATTGTTGGACAAATTGTTTTATTATTCAGGCAGATTTGAAGTTGGCAGCGTGAACCAGCATTTGCGAAACTTGTGTGGTTGAGTGGATGCATTATCTAGAGAGATTTCCTAAAAGCGTTAATCATTGATCACCTTCAGGCACTCGGCCACATTAACATTCGCCTCGTATCAGATTGACATAGGCTTTAAAAAAAACTTGACTCTCCTGAATGTATTCATAAGCCACTAGACCTCATTTCTAAATCTCGGCCAGCATGACACGATGCACTTCAAAGAAACAGCATCCGTTTTTCCAATCAGGGGCCAACGTAGCATGCTTGTACATTCGTATTCCTGCACAAACCCGTAAACAGGGAGACGGAAAGCATGTATTATTGAAATACCCTCACAGCAATGCGATTCCAAAGCAAGGCGACATCAAACAGACATCAAACGCTTGGCGTGCTAAGTTGTTTATCATTCGCAATCAGGTTTCTCGCTACAGAGGACCTGTTTTTTCCACCAGGAACACGACGCAATTAGATTGGGATCAGATCGGAGCTTGAGAGCGCGACAGTTGCGGGGGATACGGCAGGGTCCTCAAGTCACATATCTACCTGCTCCGGGATTGCTCTGCGAGAGCCGGATGAGAATTTTGGCCACACCGATATTAGTCGGCAGGTGACATGTCCTCACATGGGTCCCCAGATTATCACAAATTAAAGCCCACAATGGTGATACACTTAAAATAGACCCGTCTCCAGCTTAGCTGAAAAATATACACCTGTCTCCTGCGTAGATTTGACCCGTCCTGCGCCATGTTGTTTAAATAGCATTTGCACTCATTTGTGCGCATTGTTGGAACGTTGCTATTTTGAGGAACTGAAAATAGACTGCGTCATAGACCAACTCAAACCTGGTCTAAAGGCAACGGTGCAATATTTTTGTGATATTTAAAGAGCACGTTAGTAGAAAATGCGCCTCTGGGCGGGTGCACAATGCGCTTTCACTTTACTTATAACACAGAGGGAAGCACATCAGCACACAAACGTGCCAAATATTTAAAAAAAATGGAGTACAATGTAAAAGATTATTGTTGTGTACATGGAAATAAAAATCCAGCTGTTCCTGTAGATGGTCTGCTCGTGCACTTTAAACCTCACGCACAAGGAGATGGATTTCCTCTCTAGAGGATCGTCCAGTCTTTGCTCTTGCAAATTTCCGCCGTTTTAATAGCAAAACCGCCATGGCACGAGCACAACTGGCTCTTAAAGGGAATGCGAGATGACACTCTGGTTTACTGCACGTTACGCCCCAAAAACACTCATTACTCATTAAGAGAATCGGGACAACCCGATTAGACCATGCGCCCAGACACGCTGACCATTTTCCCATCATTATACTAGCAAAAGTGGTTTCGGACAACCCCTGAGTGCACCTGAGCTGTGCGCTTTAGACCATGCGCTTAGATCGTTAAAATAGGGCCCTTTGTTTCTTTGTCCTATGACTTGGGAAGAGATCATTCTTAGATTTCTGAAAATGAAGGATGTCAGTGAGATATGTGGTTTAGTAAACATGTTATTCTAGAATGCTCCACGTCAAAGTGCCAGCGAGACCTGGCGGCCAGCTACACACACTTAGCTACAATCAACTGAGCCATTAATAGACCCTGGACACCGGGGAGAGCTGTGTGACGAATCAAGGGCTTTGACGTCTGAATGACTCTTGAGGAAAGGAATGCTTTGTGGACACGGTGAGGGCTGGGGGTGGGACACAAGGTTGATAAAAGACAAGCTGTCAGACATTTGAATACTAAACAGCAACTCATCCTGGTTAGGGTCACTTCACTTTATCATGGTCCAAGCTTGACGCCAACACTTAGGGGTCACCCAGCCCCCTCGACCCTTTTTCCTGCAAGTCGTACACAACTCCACAAGTTAGAAACTCAAATTCTGGGAATAATCACTGGGGTTGTGTGTTATAACAAAGGGTGGCCTGTTGATATGCCAACACCATCAAAATTTGTCCTCAAGCGGCTGCTTTATTAGATCAACCGGCATTAAAATTGTGGACGACCAGCTTTACCAGCTAAATTCTGGTGGCTCAACCAACAAAGGACAGGTCAGAACCGGCATAGAAATTCATGCCGCTGTAAGCCAGCCTTTTCATCAAAATATTTCCTGCTCTGCAAGCACGGTTGTAAAAAGCTTGATGCAGCCTTGTAGGATGAATTGAGTTCACCACCTGTTGTTGGTTTAAATCGTCTGTATCCGCAAAACAAACAGAGCCATTAGCAGATGCTCGAGACGGATACGGTGCCCTGCGTAGGCAGAGCTTTGTCAAGGTAGGCCTACAGTAGACAAATTCATAGATAAACCAACAACTTCTGACTCCCCGACCTTAACAGAGCACAGCAGGACTCGCAGTAACACACAGCCATATGTGATGGCATGCACACAGAGATGGAATTGTTTTTGTAGTAATGCATTAGATACAAGCGTGAGAATGCATGAAACGCTCTCCATTAAAATCAACAGTCACCAAGCCCCACAGATAGGTGGTAGGATTGTCATGTTGTATGAATTTTGATAGGACTGCAAATGACAAAGCTAGTCACTTCAGACTACAAAATCTTGTTTTCTATGATGTAGCCAATACAGGTGTTTCTCTGGTTAGAGTTGGAAATTAAGTTTTGTAACAAACCCTCCATGTTGGCTTAAGATTTATTCATCAACCCGATTTCTCTTGGTTTGCTTACAGCTGATTGGTTCAATAATCGGCAGGCAGGGTACAAAAATCAACGAGATCCGCCAGGTATCCGGGGCCCAGATTAAGATCGGCAGTCAGCTCGACAGCACCAGTGACCGACACGTTACCATCACAGGCTCCCCAATCAGCATCAACCTGGCCCAGTATCTGATCACATCCTGGTAAGCATCCGAGCCATTGTGTTCCTACTTAGCCACTCTGTATATCTATCCAATGTTGCATTTTACGACATAATATTGTAGATCCACATCCACACCTTTGGGAATATTCTTTTGGGGTCTTTCCAGTCTATAGTTTGCAGGCCAAAGAAAGCACTTGAGCAAAACTACAAAGCAAAAGATGTGAACGAAGGAAGCCAGGGCGAGGGATTAATTGGCCAGGTTTCAAGCCAGAAGCTTGTTAGAGCGAAAGGCAGGGCATTTTGGCTGCCTCAAAGACAGACTGTAATTTTCTCCCACGAGATCTTTGCAGTTGCAATTTGATCAAATGTTGTGTCACGCAAGAAAGCATAATTAGGGTTCGAGCCCGAAGGGCTAGAAATTCCAGATTATTTTTGCTCAGCAAAGACTTCCCTGTCATTGCTAGGCCTTAATTTAATTCGCTAATGTAGGAAATTGATAGTTTGGTTTTAAGCCCTGGTTTAGGAAAATGAGGTAGAATTTGTTAAGCGCTCATAAATCTGAGGGAATTCAAAGCGGGAAGAAGACATGTTTATCGTTTTTGGTTGGCACAAAGTTCAGATCAGCAGCAGAATGACATGACTAGAATTTAAGCTGTCGACCTGAGCATATTCACTAATGAATAATAATGAGGTAAGGGAATAAATTAAGTCTCCACTCAAATCCAGAGGCTTTTCAGCATGTAGTTACTGCTGTTTTTCATCGTTCCAGTACTAACAGACAGAGAAATATCGGTTCCCAATGAATGTAGTGACATGGACACGGCTACATAATAATTCTCCAGTCAAGGTTTGACTCAGCAAGTTGACAGGGAGTAATAATTAGGTCTTGAATGAAATATTCATGCTCGTCTCAGGTGTGTTCAACAAGCAGACTGGTGCGTAATGTCAAGCCCCTCATTTTATTTTAAGCATTCTGCATGAAAAAATGACTGTTGGTTTCAAGGTATTTTGGAAAAGCTTTTGTTGTTTTGATTATGTCTTAATATGATTGATTTCAGCGGTTTCTCATTAGTTGAAGTCATATCAGTTTAATTTTTTTGCCAATCTACGCAGATCCCACAGCAATTCAAGGCACTCTAGCATCAAAATATATTTTAATGAATTCAAGCCATTAAGATCAAACCTGATTATTCATTTCCTGGAGGTCCTATCGGCAGACGTCAGTCCCAATCAATGTCACTTTCGAAGAATTCTTCATCTGATAGACGTTTCAGTGCATTGCATCAGAATGTTCTGCATATTGAACACACCCCCATTTGAAAATGTCACACGACATCAATTCAACATAAGCCCTATAGTGTCAACAATCCAATCGCACATTAAATGTCAGTGCACGTTTGATTACATGCATTTGCAATTAGTAACATGTTGACAAATGCATCTTTTTTACGATTGAATACACTGCAAAGAAAGTTCTTGATCAGTATTTTTGTCTGGTTTTACCCAAAAAATGATTACGAAACATCCTAAAAGCAAGATAAAAAAGGTACTGAGAATCAAAACAGTGTCTTGTGTCTCATATCTTGAATTGTTCTTACTTTGTTGGCAAATTGTGTCAGTGCTGTCTAATCGATTAACCGCGATTAATTGATTCCAAAATAAACGTTTGCGTTTATGTGTGTGTTGTGTATATTTTAGGGCTGTCAGTCGATTAATCACGATTAATCACATTCAGAATAAACAGTTGTGTTTACATAATATATGTCTGTGTACTGTGCATATTAGTTCTGTATTCATTTTGTTAAACACTTACACGTATACATATTAAGCAAGTATTTACATGTCTTATTTATATTGATCAATTTAAATTATATATACTGTTTATACATGTTAATATCTTATATTTTCCTTAAATATATGCATGTGTATGTTTTTCTAAGCAAAACATTATATGCACAGTACACAGACATATATTATGTCAACACAAACGTTTATTTTGGATGTGATTAACCGCGATTAATCGTTTAAGAACCCTAGTATAGTTACATGTATATCTAAATGCACACACAAAACAAATATTTATGTAAGTACATATACATTTATGTTTAAAAATAAGTTATATTTTGTATAAATATGCATGACTAACACTTTGTAAATATGTACATGTATTCGTATATACTCTACATACAGTATAAATATACACTCGATACACGGATTAAAAATACAACCAATTAGTTTGAAGCAGTTTTAATCGTGATTATTCGATTCGACAGCACTCACGTTTTACACAAAATGTCGTCCAATTGTTAGATTTTTGCTTAAAACAAGTAAAACCATTTGCAAAAGAAAACAAAATTAGTTCAAGAGACATTTTCTGATCACGTTTTGTATTAACTTGTTTTGTTTTCAGTACATTTATCTCGTTTTTTGGATGTTTAGATTTTTTTTAAACGAGCCAAGAATGCCGATTAGGATGATTGCAGTGTCAAAAGATAAAAGAAATGCTACTGAAATTGAAATCATTTTGTTTCTTTTTCCTAAGCCCCTACCCAAGCCATCACCCCGAATTAAACAGCTCCTTTCCCATGAGTGCAAAGGTCCCCCCTCAAATAATCTGTTGCAACCACCAGCAAAACACACCTCTCTTATGATTTTTGGTTTCTGTTTTTCTTTTACGAATTTTGTTTTTCTGTTATTTCTCTCAATTTTTTGTTTAACATGTCTTTTATTTGACCTTCTAACCCTTTTCCATCCGCCTCCCTCTCCTGTTCCTCCACCCTCCTCCCCTCCACCTCCTCTCCCTCCCCCTCGTACAGTTTAGAGACCGCCAAATCCACTGCCCAGTCCTCCTCCATGTCGACCCCTGTAGACCTCAACATGAGCTTCACCCAGACTGCTCCCCCTGCATCGTCCTCTGCCGCAGCCCTGGCAGCGATGGGCGGCCTGCCCCACGCTCAAATGTTGGGCTCCCCCTATACCCTTCCCCTCTCCAGCCTCCTGGGAATCAAATCATTCCCCTTCCTGGCGCTCTCGGCCCCCGGTGCTGGGGCCGCCCCTACTCACGGCACCCTGGCTTCCTACACCGCCAAGATCTCCTCCGCCAACGGCATCAAGAAACCGGAGCGACAGAAGTTTGCGCCCTACTGAGAAACTTCCGAAACCTTTGTTCTCGAGGCAAGAACCGGAGAGGAATCCGTTGTGGATGCTTCTTCTAGCCTGATGTAGCCGTGTAGTTGAAACAGAAAGTACCAACTTGTTTCCTTTTTTTTGTAGCTTGTCCTAAAAAAATAATGGCAAAATTTGTTTTAATGTTGTTTTTGGCTGAGGTAGCCGCTAAAGCCATAGACTATTCCTAATCTCCTATTTTCCCGAAATATCTTTACACGCGTTTATTGTCTGCTCTTATTTATTGATAACGATGAAATATTCCCGCAAAGATTTATAACGTAGAACACTGTTGACTGATGCTAATCTCTTACGTATCAGCTTTTATACAATGATGTCTGTGAATGCTTCTGTATACAACTTCCTGATTTTTTTAGGAATCTTTAAACGATGTATTAAATTGAAAATACGGAGAAAGAAAAGAAAACGTTTTTAAAATGTCAACAGATCTAAACCTCGCTTTTGTGTTAACTTTTTACGTTTCGTTCACATTCGTTTTGAGATGTTATTTATTTTATTTATTGTAAGGAGTGTTTCTTTTACGATCAATGTTTGTTTTCTGTAACAGCTGCAGGTGAAATACGACAACAACAACGAAAATCTTCCATTCAATCATGATACACACATTCTAATAGACGCGCATATGAACCACTTCTTTACGTAGTGATCTTCTTTACGGTTTTATGGAAAGCGTACAGTGCCGCGGTGAAGTCTACCATTATTAAAACTACAAATACTAAACATTACACACTAAATAAATCTTTTTTCAAACTCGGCTGAAAACGGCAGGGTATGGAAGGTGATGTCCTTGTCAGGAGGTTTCCTTCACTGTTTCTGATGGTGTAAAATGACTACTATGCATGGTGACTTGTCAGAAACTAATGCTGCATGTTGACTCAGCCCCTCACACGTACGCACTAGCAAAGACAAATAACAGTGTAGGTCTTTTAAAATAGGCAGTGTTGCAGAAGAGCAATATTGGTTCAACACACACACACACACACACACACACAAGTATAGCAGACCTAGATGTAAACATGCTTCGACTGTAGCCACAGGAATTATTATGCTCGCTCACGAGAGTATCTTACATGGACTTCCTTTTTTCTTTTCTTTTTATTAAAATGAATATAGAAATATCACACTTATTTTTCTAAAACTAGAGTCCTAAAATTGAATGTGACCACTCACATCGATTCATTCACTCGTAGATGTGGTGTAACCTTAAGTTTGTCGTTTTGTTCCTTCATGATTTGTTTAGATAGATTTCTCAAACGTCTGTCCCATACTCATTTGCATGAATTTAACTTGGCGTCTATGCAAAACATCTCGGGGTGGTTCGGCGAAGTATCCTGTGTCAACAGCCCTGAACAAACCATCGTTGACAAAGGGCTGAAACCGGAACCCAAGGCAAGAACAATGATGCTTTCGATTTTATGAACCATGCTTTGTAACATATATACTGTATACATGAATATATACGTTGTATTATATCCATACTTCCCATTCCAAAGCACTGTTGCACTTCACCATTCGGAAACTGTTCAGATGCTTGAATTATCCGACATCTGTTTTTTGGATTTACACGTTTTCGTTTGTCAGCCTCGGCATAAATGCTCTTGTTTTAGTTCCATTCATCAATGCCATACAAATGAATAAAAACAATACTGTATTAACGTAATCCTGCCTCTTGTGTCTTCTTTTAACTGTGTGGATTGGAACAATGGTGGAGCGTGTGGGCCAGTACGGTCACGATGCCTAACTTTAACGACGAATAGTTGGAGCTAAAATATAAAGAATAGTCTGAATAATGTAAGATGTCAGATTTACAAATGAGCTGTCCTGTGTGATGCCTGCTTTGTTTTTTACAACAATAAACCACTAAATGAAAAAATTACAATTAATTTTACTGGAAAGGTGTTTGGGCGCCTAGGAAAGCTCCGTAACTGTGGTCAAAAACTGATATATCTCAGAGCATCAACTATTTCACTGATTTAAAGAAAAAAGGGAACAGTAATATGAAAGAAGACACCGAGGTTCAATAAAAAAATATATTAAGAATCGCTTGTTAGCAGCCTTAGATTTGACAGTATTTTTTTCGATTTCTTTTCTACATAGAGATGTGGTTAAAATTTACAAATCACACTTCTGGTTTGTACATCAGAATACTGTATAGGTTCTCAAACTTAAAATTAAAACCAAACATAAAGTTATTTGACCTTGCTGGACGATTACAGCATAAACTGACTTTCAGTCAAACTTGAAATATAAACTCTGAGAGATGTGTTTATTACCAATATGTTGAATCGTCTGTTTCATCATTCGACAGAGTCTAGACATCAGGAAAATATTTGTCTATATACGTTTTCTATTTAAAAGAGAGTAATAAACGCGTTACGGAGATGACCAAAACATTTGTTTTTGAGAGACAACATATTTTCTAGGATTTCTGTGAATATAAATGTACTAACCAGAAGCAATAAAAAAAACAAAGTGAGAAGGGATGCCTCTTCATAGACCATGAAATAGTTACTGTATTTGTATCAATTTCCATGTGCCCATTTCTGAGGGATATGGACTGTTATGACGTGATGATTCTGAAGAAAAACTAGATTCTGAACTAGTATCAATATGGTAAAAACTTTTGGTAAAACAAAATATAATTACATTTTTTCCCTTTTTGTACAATTTTAGAAATGAACTGTTAAAATGTGGTAATGATAATAATTGTGATTTATAAATGACAAATCAATATTGTGTGGGTGTTATACTGTAAATAATTTGGCAATTGCTTATAGTTTTGCCTTAAAATCCACAATGTTGCCTACCAACACTCACATTTACAGTGATTCATTGCCAAAAAAAACAGAAGTAAGTTACTGTAAAGTAAGCACATTAGTATAGATCTATGTCACAATTTCAGCTATAATATAGATTTTTGCTTTATCATTTACATCCATCATTCATATTGTAGAGCTTGAACTTAATTTCCAGACTTTTCTGGTCTCTCGAAGCATGACATTGTTTTTACAAGCTTTAGCATCCTTTCAAAGCTAATTAAAAAGCTACCGCGCCGCAGCCCTTTAAAACAAGCGATCTAAAATAAGACATCCACGCTTTGTTTCAACAAGTCCCTCTTGTGTCACTCATTGCACAAGGTGTATTTTCATTCCGGCGGAAAGGCAATTTTGTGAGTAATGCAGGCGCGTCTCTACAGCGATAGCCTAAATTCATGTGTATAATAAACAAACTGTGCTATAATAACATGCTGACACACCAGCGATCCTCATGTCTCACAATCCCAGCTGAACCCGGGCTAATAGCGCCACCCAACTGGCGGCTGGCCATCACGCTTCTAAACGCGACGACGCCAGAGATGAAAGCGGTCTATGAATAAAGCTCACACCTCACAGCAGCTGCTCAAACACAAACAAATTCTTACAGGCGGGGGTTTGCTAGGGGATGTAACGACAGCCTAACCACAGTCTCCAGCTCTCACAAAGGACCCTAGTTGTCCACACACAACAACTCACGACAGCTCGCAAAAACCACCAGGTTCTTTTTAGTCCCCCGTCGATGTCGACCGCGAGTAATTACGCAAGAGATAACTTCCTTCAGTCAGTGAGTGGAATGATAATTACAATTTACCAACAATTAACGACAATCTGAGGAAAAAGCGGTTTAAAACGGAAGTCTGTAATTATATGGCCTCTTGGTTTGGGCTTGGCACACGACGCAAGAATGCGTTCCGTGCCACGTACTCGGAAAAAAAAACTTTGAATTGGGATTCAATTTAGGGGAAACTGAAATTCAGCTCAGCCCATTAAACAAAAAATAGAGCGTATTTCTAGCCTAAAGCTATTCGGAAAAGACTAAGAATTATTTCGGGTCGCTGTGACCTTCCCAGAGGGAACGTGAAAGCCTGTATATTGGAGTGTAACAGGAAAATGAAAGGATTTCAAAAATAGAAACTTTGCCAATTCTCAGGGCCTATTAACAGGGAGCAACAACTAATCTCCATCATAACATGACTTCAGAAAACAGAAGTGAGACATGTACATTGTATTGATTTTGCTTTCAGGCCTGGATTTGCCCATACAAACATATATTACTTATGACATATGAGCAAGTCTGAGGTCTGTATGATATCCACTCACTGTATATATTTACTATTACACTATTATAAGCATTTATTTCTGCACCACTTGCATTACTAATTGATGGAAACCGATTTCCTTAACGCTACTATACACCACCTGTCTTTGGTTAAATAAACAAGCCATTTATATAAAACACTGCTTCAGGCCTATTATCTGAAATTTGCAATGTGACAGATGGATCCTATTCGGTGATGACATCACAAAAGGGTCAAACATCTTCTGTGACTAATACATCGGATGTTCTTTACATAATGGTGACACCGGTCACCAATAGCCAATATTTAGCAAGATGCATCATGGGATAGTAAGACATTCATGCATGCAGATTTTGTTGGTTTTGAAGTGCATCGCCAAATGTGTATAATAGCAGACAGTTCTTCAAGATCAAAAAGAGGATCAAAGGAAAAATAAATATTATTCATTTATTTTTCAGAAGACCTGTTAATGAGTTGTTGTTGTTGTTGTTTTTTGTGGTGTGTTGATGTGATTCACAAACATTTATGTTCAACTCCTAAATAAAGCTCAAGGAACATTTAATTATTCTTTTTTATAATTTAATTGGCAAAATACACATTAGATAAATGAATTTGGTGCCTGACAAGAGATCCACATGTATGTTGTTGTAAAACAACTGTTGTCTTATAAACATATCAAATGTAACTTACTATATAATAGTGTAAAAATGTTAATGTTAACATTATATATATATATATATATATATATATATATTTATTTATTTTTAATTTAAATAATTTAAATTAAATAATAATTTATTAGCATATAAGCTAATTGACTGCAAGATGATTAGCATTCTAGCCTAGCTTACACAAATGAATATCCTACAATTGTTTTTTCTTACTATTCATCTTCTTTAGCTACACATGCTAACAAAAAAAGATAAGCAAGATTATTTTGAAGATTGTGGAAAATGAAATTCTTAACGCACAGATGCTGTTCTCCAGTGGGTATAAATCTGTGGGGGGGGATATTTTAATGCACAACACCGGGTTCAAAAGTTGAACACATCTGAAAACGACTCTCAGTTTGAAGAAAGAATCTCATTTACATTAATGCAAATACAATATAGGTTGTTGGGACAAGACACTCCAGAAAAGCCTAAAGCAGATTTGTCAAAGATAGATTAAAGAATACTCACATTTTTTTAACTGTCCTTGTAACTGTGGGACTGGTGTTTTTAGTGTGTGAACATGTTGTGGTGTTAAGGATGTAATTCCTTTTGGTATTTTCCCAGACTAAATTAGAGATTCTATTACACTAGGGAGAAGTTTATAGGTATATTGTTGGGGATATGTGGCTTTACTTTTTTGAACTGTGGGATTAAAATGGCGCATTCTACGGAGCTGATCTTTTACAAAACTGAAATTTTGTCAAAGACACTATTGTAGTTTGAACACTCAAGACATGGATCACATTAAAATGCTTTTTCCCAACAAAGAGGCAGATATTTTCTGAGTGATCCTGTGTCAAATTTACCTAAGCTTCCTTCAAATGAGCATCACAGTTGAACAAACAATAATTTGAAAACACAATCAACTGTTTTTTGTTCGTATCTGGTAGCACTAAAGCAATATATTTGCTAGTGTACTCCTAAACTGTGACAAATCATCCAATATCACATAACATTGTATCTTTACCTTCCACAAAAACAGAGAGAAAATAGTAATGACTCACCTTGCACTTATGGGCGTGGCCAATTTTCTGTCCAATCAACTGCTCTAGAATGTAACCCCCCCAGGAACCGCCAGCCTAGGAACAGCACAAAGCAAATCACTGCTCACAGACTAAAGGTCACTGAACGTTAAAGAGTAAGTTCACCCAATAAAGAAAATTATGGCATCATTTTACTCACCCTAAGGTTGTTCCAAAAATAACTCTCTTCTATTGAACAGAAATTAAGATATTTGGTAGAATGTCAGTAATCAAACAGATCTGCCATAGTAGGGATTTCAATGGGGGGTGAGATCTGTCTGATGACATTCTCCCAAATATCTTCCTTTGTGTTTTGCAGAACAGAAACAATTATACAGGTTTGGAACAATCTAAGGGTGAGTAAATGACTTTGTTAGGCGTGTTTGTCGCGATGCTCGTTTTTTGTTTGTGGTGTAAATCAATTGTTTTTGCGTTTACAACTTGTTTCCCTGCTGCGCTAAGATCATATTTAGAGCCCTGTGATTTCCGCGATGTGGAATAGCGATCTGGCTTTTCAAATATGCCATCTGCTCGTTTTGCATGAATGTTATTGAGCAGCACAATACAACGTATTACACACGTGTGACGCTCGCGCATTTGTCTGCATCTCTGTATGAGGACATGAACACATGCACTCCATCTCCAGCGCTGATCTGGAGCTGTGTCCCAAATGACATACTATGCACTTTGCCCTTAAACTATGCACTGTGGACTCAACCGTGTAGTGTATGAATTTTAGTAGGGTAGTATCGTCCCAAATGGACTACCAAACCGTTTCCTACTAACCGGAAGTACATCGGTTTCCTAGACGAGCGCAAATGACGTCAAACGCACAATGCGTGTGAATAAAAATCGATTTGTGCATTGTTGATTTAATGTAGTTTCCATGTGTTTTGGGCATCGTTACTTTTGTCATCATCAGATTGAAGCGTTGTCACTCTGAGGGAGACTTTCTCTCGAGCAGCGTCCGATAGCCTCCTTCCGCTAAGTAACCAAAACTGCGACCGTTGAGTGCGTGAAGTGTTCACAGTTCCAAACTTTATATTTTCGGTCGAAAAAGTGCATCATCCAGGTTCTTAAAGTACACTTATTTTTTGAGTATTTTCAATGTGAACGCACTGACACTTTTTAAACTACAAAATGGCGTAGAATAGTGCATAAGTGCGCGGTTTATGACGCACCTTTGAGGTTTATCTCATTAGCGTTTCACTGTTTGAAAAAAACTGTCGTCAACGACACACTCTATGCGACGACCCTTCAAAATAAAAGTCTGGTTAACTTTAACATCAAAATTGTAAACAAAACACATTGTATTAAAACATTAACTACAGTTAATTGTACTATTCTAGTAGTAAACTGATAAACACTAGAGTATACTTACTCTAACTTAAACTAAATAAAAACATAATAAAGGAATTCGGGTCTAACTCAATTATATGGCTACCCAACTGTAAAATAAATGTCATTCGTCAGTTACCTGCCTATTTATGCGATAAACTACACATAAATATGTTTTATGTGTAAATATATTTTTCTAATATAACATTCTTGTGATAAAGCCTACAACTGTTTGGCCTGTGCAACAAAACTTTAACCCTCTGTGGCATCAGTGATATGTGCAAAAGAAGTTAACGCACAGCCATGAAGCTATTCCCATTTCCCTGTCCCAACACATCAAGACAAATGAAAAAAAGAGGTTTGTTTTGTAGCTTTATATTGAGTTTTTCTACTGGATAACAGAGCTGCGACGAAGTAATTTCTGGCTTCCTTTGACAGCTGCAATACATTTTATAATGGTTATAGGAATGGGGCTTGGAGAACTAGTGCAAAGTTGATCTTTAGGAAATTGGATTCACATGAGGAGAGATAATGTTTACATTCAAATGATAATTTAGAGTAAAGCAATTAAATCCCATAATGTAGCTATAAATACATGCATTGACATTTATCAGACAGCGGTGTTTGTGGATGTTTCTCTATACTTGGCATCAAGCCCAGCAGATGTTTTTCTTCATACAATGGTTGAGTACTTAACTGCATTATTTATGTCGCTTCATAAAAGCCTACACCGCAGAAGATTGTGTTGATAAATAGCTTTACATTGCTTTCTCAATATATTTTCAGCAAAAATAGGCTAGAGCACAGAAACTTATATTATAACACACAGCGCCGCTGACGCAGGCAATATTGTGACCTGCTAATACGGCAAGCGAAACAAATACACGCCGCTTGCACGTGCGGCAAGATACATGCACGGTGCCAGAGCAAAGGTCCGTGCGTGTTAAGTGTTTCTACATGGGCCTTGTGACAGGGCTTCGTCCCAAACGTTAATACACTAGGCACACTGCCTATTTATCCAGCTATTCATACGTACATCACGTACCAACCGCCTTCCCATTCACTGCATGCAAAGCGAATTGTGAGAGGCTCGACTGAATGACCTGCTTATCAACACAAGCCTTCAAAAGAACCAAAGCTTTCTTTTGAGCATAGAGGAGACGGCTCAATGACATTTCTTTGTGCTGACACCGGACCCCCTTTACTTTATCCCGCCTCTGTGACAGCGATCCTCAATCCAATACCATAAACTCCTCACCTCAAATCAAAGCCCTATGAAGTTTTCTGTCCCAGAGGGCCGTCTGTGGTGGGACGGTTCAGGAGGGCAATCCGAAAAAGGGATCAATTCCTGAAACGGGAGGAGGTGGAGCACCTGGACCCCCGACACCATCTGCTTGCCCCGGGGCTGCTGTTTTGGGGGGTAAAAGACAAACATACCACACCTTTCAATACATACAGCTGTACTCATGGGTGTCACATAACGTGAAGTTGTTGGATTCTGTCTATATGCAAATAAATCATGAAAACCAAGGCCGATTTGCTGAATGTTTAAAAATGTCTCTTTGATTTTTTTCCTAATACTGTAACTCATTATGTTCTCTTATATGTGCTGTACATCTTTATGTTCTTTTAAACTGACTTGTGTTTCTGCTTTGTAAACTTTTGTTTTTTAAGTTCGTAGATGCATCACTTTTACATACATCACATTTAGTTGCTGTTAAATATAGTCTAGCTCGCAAAATTAAACTTTGTTCCTATTCCTTTAAATTTGTAACACTTAAGGATGAGGCTATATTTTCCCTATTTTTCAATTTGATACTTTACTTGATATTAAAGAAACAGTTCACCCAAACTTAAATGTAATTTTTCCTTCTATGGAAGTCAATGGTGGCCAAGAACTGTTTGGTTCTTTGTGTTCATCAGAACAAAGAAATGTATACAAATGTATACAGAACTCGAGGGTGACCAAATTATGACAGAATTTTCATTTTTGAGTGAACTGCCATCTGTTACTTTTGCATTTCTTTGCCTTTTATCCTTTTCTGTTTGAGATATGGAATCGCATTTTCTTTAGCATAGTTATTTTTTAACTGGCTGACCTAAAACTTTCCCACAAAATCCATTTTTTTGTTCTTCTACTTGCTCAATATTTCTATTTTTATTACACACTGTAAAAATGTTATTTTACAGATTTATTTAAAAGATTTTTTATGTATTATTAATTCTAGAATTACAAAAAAAGATGCAAATTTACAAGTTAAATAGCATGGAAAACATGTAATTTAACTGTACAAAAATGTTATTTTATGTTTATTTTGGCACCTCAGCTGCCAAAATATAAAAGTTTTTTACGGATATTTTAACACTGTTTATTTTTCCAAAATTTACAGATTACAGCTTTAAATAAGATTTGCATAATTTGGTCTATATCACTGTACTGTCCATCTGATGTAAATTTTTCTAGTGTATAAAAACGATTATAAATGTGCCGTTTTAAATCTTTAATACAGTAATCTCATAACAATCTACAAAAAGTAATAAGCAACAATTAACTAGATTTTTTCAAGAGCAACACACCCAACGCCGATCATCAAACTCCGGGGAAAACGCTGAATTATTAAAGCATTGATTATAAGGGCGAGTTGATTGATTCATCATTACATAAAGTTTCATTGGAGCTACTAACTGCTTTATAAAGTGCCTACGCTTTTAAAGCAGAACCAGTGAATTATAAGTTCAAAAGCTCCCCTGTTGTGAAGCACGCTCTTTATTAGCATTTATTTCTAATTAGAGGTGGGATACATCCACTTCCCCTAAGGCAACCAAAAATGTTCAGACCACCATTACAAACTCTGATGTTTCATTTAACTTCATATTCCTTGGATTGTCTTAAATTTTGTTGAAAATAAATGCATATATTTGTTATTGGCAGTCAAGATTGTTTGACTACATAAGCATATTGCTTACAATTCAACTTGTAAAATGATTTCCTACAAACTTGAACAAGCAGGGTCGGTTCTGTTTAATCGGATATTTTACCAAAATTTTGATCTGTCTAAAGCAGAAAATGTACAAAATGTATATGATGATAAAGTAGCAATATAACAATGGTTTGAGTCCTATTTGAAGAAACTCAATAAATAAAGCACTTAATTATTTTAACAAAAAATAATGTTATTCTATCATTAGGTTAAGGTAACAATTTACATCTTTATGTGGTGAGAACTTATGATTTTAACAGGTTGTCGGTTGAGATAACGCCCAAAAGTGCTTCTGATAGTTGCAATTTTTTTACAGTGCCATTAATACATATTTACCCTCCCTGATAGTGTCCCGTTTCTGTATGCTGTTATCTTTTCCTGGACCACAACTTCAGCGGATCTTTTGCATCCAATGACAACGGGCCGCCAAGGTCTATCTAAAGGAGAAAACAAATAATGTTGATCTCAGGTATTAATTGTTCTTATTTATGCATATCATATCGAAAAATAAATACTTTATTGTTTTATTCACGGTAAAACTAAATATAAACAACCATTTAATCAACTGTGGCAGCGAATTTCACAGTGTAGGCAAAAACATGGTGCATCTGTACAGTATGATTGATTCTCAAATGCCCTACCAGTGTGATGTACACAGGTGTATTCACATATGATAGTTGTGCCGCCTTTAATGTATGCGGAGTTGAATTAAAATCTATATATTACAGTCATGGAAATTACCATTGAAACTCTGAATAACTTATAGTGGATTGGAATTACAGTAGAGCATGGGGACCTTAAAGGAAGAGTTCACCCAAAAATGCTGTCATTTAATCACCCCCAAGTTGTTTATAATCTGTATAAATGTCTTTGTTCTGATGATCACAGAGAAAGATATTTGGAAGAATGCTCTGTAACCAAAAAGTTGGCCACCATTGACTACCAAAGTATAAAAATGACAATGGTAGTCAAAAGTGGCCCAGAACTGTTTGCTTTCCTACATTCTTCAAAATATCTCCTTTTGTGTTCAACAGAACAAAAAAATATAAAGCAAATTTTCCTACTATGGTGGCCAAGTACTGTCTGAATTTTGGGTGAACTGCTCCTTTAAGAAAACATTTACAATACAAACAATCTTTCTTCGTGTCATCTATGTTGTCTTGGGGTGGAGGAAACGACTGCAAAAATGTTTCTAATTCAAGCGGGGTATAAAATATGTGTTTGAAATCACATTAACCAGACTTTTGACTTTAAACCTACTGAGTTGCATGTTGTGTGTCATCTTCCCCATGTGACACGTGCCCCGGTCTCCAGTATGCTCCTGACATCATCTTGACATGTATCGTGGGAGAGAGATGGCCATTCAAACACGCATCTACAGTGCTGCTCTGTCTGTTCTATTGTGCCTGTTTCATGCTTTATAAATACACCGGCAATCTCATCGGGATAAAACAGAAGGCGATTGTCTTAGGAAGAATTCCACTCTTGTCTGCTTTAAACGAGTCGGATTTGCGGAACAGCGCAGTAAGCTCTCAACAGCGGTGAGGAGCTTTCTTTGTAGACATATAACAATGCTTGAAGCGTTATGGTAGGTATGCCATACAAACATGCCAGACGGCCAAACGCCAGCCAGCCGACTGCCTGCTTGACAGAACTCAAAGCCAGGGATTCAGAAAGGCTCAGTTGACATCATCTGGTAGAGCATTTGGTTGCCGGCGATGTTGCGGTTACACCACATCTGTGGAACACAAAAGAAGATATTTAGAGAAATGTGCTCAAACAGTGTATGTCAATGGTTTGGCTACATAGAGGTTTGGAGTTTTTTTTCACATTCACTTATTGCATTAAAAAGTCCTGAATAACAGTGATGTCTTAAAGATCTAAGCTGTGAAGGTCCCATCGTATATTAAAGGGATTGTTCACCCAAAAATTAAATTTTGTCATTATTCTACCCCCAGTGTGTTCCTAAGCTGTATACATTTATTTGTTCTGCTATAACAAAGGAAGATTTTTGGAAAATGTCAGTCACCAAACAGATCTCATCCCCATTGACTCCAATAGTATTTATTTTCCCTATTATGGCAGTGAGTGGGGGATGAGATCTGTTTGGGTATTGACATTCTTCCAAATATCTTCCTTTGTGTTCAGCAGAACAAAGAAATTTATACAGCTTAGGTACAACCTGAGGGTGAGTAAATGATGACAGAATTTTTATCTTTGGGTGAACTGTCCCTTTAATAGGATACAGGTCATGTGTGTCACTAATGGCTGGACTCTAGCATATGCTTGTTCACCTGTGTTCTTACCAAGGGTCCATAAAGAGAACAACTTACCAGATCTGATCATCTCTCTGGCCCAGCCGAGAGGCTGCGGGACCACGTTCCATTGATTTTTCCTGCTTTAATGGATTTCATTGGACCTCTCATGATTCTGCATTAATATTTCATTACTTGTGTCTTCCATTTCCTGGCTTTAAGAGCACCGGGCTGGCTTACAGCGAAGCACTGCGGGTCGATGGATTGCTACCAGGAACCATCCGAGTCCCAGATACGCCCATGAGCCGTCCACACCCTGGGGATCGAAACGGTGACCCTCATGGATCCAAAATGACAAAGGGAGAAAAGCACTTTTGTAAACAGATCAAACACAAATATGAAAATGATGGTGTTTACTCACCTTAATGGTTTGTTTTTCCATCAAAAAGGAAAAGCTTCAGGTAGTCTGCCAACCTCCAATACGGACATAAACAAAACATCACAGTTCCTTTTACTGAGCGAACAAAAATATTTATTCGACAAATCTGAGCCGGAATGAGACTCGTGTGCTTGTAAATAAATTACCTAGTTTGAGGTGAGAGCTCACTTAGTAAATGTTTCATGTACCAGAATGCATTGCCAAAAAAATCTGTTCCATCAAAAAGCAAGCTTTTTTTATTGGTATGAATAGTTTTTTTTTTTCCGGTTAGCTGACACACACCTGAGAACAACATGTGACATCTTTTAGCTAGAGACATCTACACGACGTCTTGTAGATAGGATTAATATTATATTCTTCAGTTGAGATGAATTGTGGACATTAATGTATTCAAGAGCAACAGCGCAAACTAAAGCGATGAGACATATGCAGGTCAGACGGGCTGCTGGCTCAGCACACCATGGAAAGATGCTTTGCTAAAAAAGCTTTTCATGTGCCGCTTCAAAGGATCCGTCAATGTCAATAAAGAAAGAAGTGTCTGCGACAAATAGTTTTGACTTGAGAATTCTCTCCGTCTCTCTACTGTGCCTTGAATATTGAGCATATATTTTGTATGAAGCGGATAAAAGAATATGAAACGCTCTCAACATAAGATCAAACTTACAGTATGTTTATAAAAAATTCTCCAATAATTCTTTATTATGATTGGCCACTTGTTGTATTAAGCTATCAAAGGTAATAAATTATACGAGGTTGTATTTGTTAACATTAGTAAATGCATTAGCTAACATGAACTAACGTTGAATAGGATGTTTTTACAGTATTTATCTTGCATTGTTAGTTAATACAAATACAACAGTTAATACATTTTTTAGCTCACTAAAAGTAGACACCCTTCCCTCAGCACATGTGAACCAGAGTATGCACTATTCATGTTTGTCAGTAAAATGAAATTATGATTTTGAGCGTATGCCTCCACAGCAAATTATTTTTCAGATCATGGCTGGTAAATTTAATATAGTTCGTCCAGACTTTTGACTGATAAAGATACTTATTTACAATAGACGGTTTCCTTGGACATTCGCGCCAGGCCTGAAGTTAATGTCCGGTCCGTGTTTGTTAATCTGTCTGGCTAATAATATAATTATTTATACTTTATTTAATCTATATTTATTGTATTGTATAATATGCAATTTATTGAATTTTATTTTTTTATTATTAACTTGCTAGTTAATGTAATTTATTGTCATCAGAAATAATCTACAGGGACTCTATTCTTTGTGGATGTGTAGCGAAAGTTACGTTTGGAGCAAAAAAAGTGCATCCCAGTAACGTTTGTTTATTAGAGGTTCTCAACAGGGGGACCCCAGCTGACTTCCAGGGGGCCTCAAGATGACTAAAAAGTTACAATTAAGACAAAATGAGCAGGGAACTACATTAAAAAGATATATATTTATTTATCATTTGGCCATTTTTATAATGAATAAACGCTTTTTCAATTTATGTCAAGGTCTGAAATAAATTATTGGGTAGAAATCGATTATTATTGCATATAGTGGGGGGGGGGGGGGCTTGGAGTCAATAGGTTGATGTTGTTGATTTGAAACCGTCTATACTCACCCTCACGTGGAACCATACCCTTTTCCCCCTAACAACAAAGAGGAATTTCTGATGAATGTACATGTAGTCTGTCAAGCTTCAAAAGGGACAACAATAAACACATCATAAACATAGTCCATATAATCCAAATCTTTGCTAAAAATATCATTATCCACGGCAGCTTTCAAAACAAATATGATGCTGTTAGACGAACATTAACATTAAAATTTAGTAACGCCCCTTTTGTCCTAATAAGACATTCTCACCGTCTTCAGTCTACATAAAACAAAAAGCCTTGATTCAGGTTCATGAATCACACTTCTCCAGCACACACCATCAGATGTCAGTGGATTGTACATCACAGCAGCAAGTGCAAACACAAAATTCTTCATTAATGACTGGATTGTGGGAATTACCTGTCAAGCCGAAAGCAGGAGGTCCGGTCAATTAAGTAACCCAAAGGTCTTTAACAGGACGACCTGTCAGAGACATCTATCGCAGGCTTAGCCAAATACGGATCAGTGTCAAGTAGTTCACACTACTTCCTTCATTATTAACGAGCCTTATAAAACAAGAAACACTTAGGATTTTTCAGAATTAATATTTTTTTTTATATGAAACTGATGCATAAATATCACATGCAATCTTAATTTGCGTTTCAGCACAGGCGAAACTAAATGACTGCTTTCAAGTCAGTGTTAAATGCGGCAACAACGTTCCAGCAAGCGTTTAATATTCACAGCATCAACTCTTATCCCTAGAGCAACATCCCACTTGCACAGCAGGGACTCCTGGATTCATATGTTGGGTTAAACCTCACATTTTTCTTGGACAACACTGCCACCTAGTGGCTTTAACGAGGGTCTTCACATTTAGGCCTTATTTGAACTCTTTGTATAAGGGATGCGGTTGCTTGGTTACCACTTTAACCTTCACAACTTTTGTTGGCACCCTAAGATGGAGAGGTAACTATGGAGACAAGACATTGCTCAAGGATGTTAAGTGACGTCTGTTGCCCATTTACCTCCGTTATGACACATTTGAAGTTTTAACGTTTTAAACGAATTTGACATTTGCAAATAAGGACCAGGAGTGAGATTTAAAACAAGAACATGTTTACTTACAGTTTTGTGATATACATGGTTTGCATACAGACAGGAAAAAAAGATTTTCCTAGAAAAAATGTGTTACAAAAAGGAGTGATGAAAGAGGGGATATAACAACAGAAGGCAATAAAAACAAAAAAATGACTGTGTTCAGTGCAAAGGTTATAGTGTTGGCAGACAGGCTTTCAAACACCAATAACTAAAATCTCAAAATAACACTTGATTCGAGCTTGACAATCATCACGAAACTGAAATGGCTGGACATTTTATAGCTGATACAAAAGCACCTGTTAAAACCAGAGTTGGCTTAATTTACCGGGTTAAAATGACCTGGCAAGAAGTCATACAAAGGAGGGCAGTCGAAACATGGACAATGCATAAAAAAACATTCCTGCGTACAAACAAACAGTTACACAAGCAATAGTGTTCGTAACGGTTACAGACTTTAGTGTATTCGGATTGGTACAGTACACGTATAGTCACATGACCTCTGTTAGTATTCCAGGGGCATATTTAAAACACAATGGCATTGCAGTGGGCTCAAAAACAGAGAAGTTCATTTTGTTGAAGAAACCTGATGCGTTACGTGATTTAAGAGGTAGATGCCATATGCCTTCTGGAGTACTGTATATCGATGACAGCGGAAAAAACACACTTGTATCCAGTTAGTGTAAATGTACAAAGTTATGTAATGTGGGAGACAATAACTGTTAAATGTGTTAAAAAGCGACGAACATATTATTCTACTTGAATTCAGGTCAATGATTTCATTTATGAAACAAATGTAAAATCGTCACAATTTGTGGATTAAATGCACATTTGTTATGCTTGTATTTCATAAACGCCGCCTGTTCTTACACCCATTACATCAAATGGCAAAAATAATTCTGTCAATTTGCCTTGCGTGCCACATTATAAACACATTTTTTAAGAAGACAATGACCCTAACGAACAATGTTTGGTCAAAACGACAGTAAAACCAGCTGGTATGTTTGTTGACGCATGTTGGGGAGATTTTCCATATTAAAAACCTTTCAAAAGTAAATGGAGTGAATGCCATGGAGTTAAAAACACTAAAATCAAAGGCATAACATCTGGATGGTCGTGGGAATAAAGTGTTATCTAA
This sequence comes from Triplophysa bombifrons, assembly GCA_029783895.1. Lineage (NCBI taxonomy): Eukaryota > Metazoa > Chordata > Actinopteri > Cypriniformes > Nemacheilidae > Triplophysa > Triplophysa bombifrons. The sequence continues at coordinate 3,139,486 of CM056472.1, forward strand.
CGTATTGAAATGGAAGTGTTAAGAGTCTCTAACCACCACAATGACCAGATGCTCCTCCTCAAGTTTTCCAAGAGTTTTCAGCGCAGTCTGGAGATACTGCTGTGAGAAATCGCACGGCGGAAAAGCGTACAACATGCCCCCCATCTCCTTCTCTTTGGGGCCACCAAGAGGCAAACCGATGACCCCGGCCGCCTGCTTGTTCCTGAGGTAAGTCACCAGGTTTCGGAGAAGGCGCTGCTGAAGGCCCGGTTCTGGAGCCGGGGCTTCGCGGTCCACGGGTCCCTGGACAGCGAGGAGCACGGCGTACCCATTCGGGCCGCCCAGTTTGATGCGCCGCGTCACCTCGTCCAGTTTTGGCTGATCCAACCTCAGCCGCTGAGCAATTTTGAGCTGGGTGATCTTGGACCCGCCCGCTTGATTGTCCCTCATGAGGGAATGAAGAAAACTGGCGCCGCCTTCCAGCATGTGCATGTTTGTGGGGAAGCAGCTATTTTTGAGAACAAGAGAACCGCGCCACACGCGACTAAGAGTCTGAGCATATTCCGAGAGCGTGCTGGGCTTTTTGGAGTCCGTTTTGGATTTTTCCGTTTGGGAGTCGGGGTCGCTTTCGCTTTTGCGATGGTTGCGTTCGGCGTCCTTCCTCGAGTGCGAGGACTCGTCTTGTGCGGAGCGTTCGTCACCGGAGTGTCTGCTTATGTCAGGAGTGTGATCGAGGGGTTCGGAAGTGGAGTCTGGGAGTCGCCCGCGGCCCCGGTCCGGGCTGTCCTCCGGGGTGGAGGGGGCTCGTCCGCGTACCTTTGACCTTCCACGCTCCTCTGTGGCACGCTCGATGGGGCTGGGGCTCTTCCGTTTGCGACGCTCCTCCAAGGTTTTCCCCTGTGCACGTTCCAGTTCTCGCTCTTTAATCCAGCGTTCCCGGCTGCGGCTACGACTGCGCGGCCTTGCTCGGCCAAACGCATCCGGGTTCGCCCTCCGCTCCGCACCTTTTGGCGGACTCCACTCTCGGTCCGACAGGCGGTCTTTTTCCCGTTCCACAAACAGGGGATGGGTGGGTGAACGTGCTCTTGCCCTAAGTTCTCTTTCTAGACTGCGGTGCCGTCCGTAGCCTTCGGGCAGGACGTCGAAATGTGGAGGGGGGAGCAGAGGAGGCTGGTACTGTTGAGGGTACGCACGGGTCTCCTCCGCTTTGGCAAAATCTACACGGAGCCTGCGGTTCGGACCGCCCAGCGGGAAGCCTCGCATTTGCGTGCAGGCGGCCTGGGCCGCGTCCAGGCTCTCGTAATGAATGTAGGCAAAATTATCTCCTTTGACGTAGTCTATGGTGCGAATACTCCCAAAGCGGTCAAACTCGCGGGCTAAAGCGGCCAGCGATGTGTTCGGGCCGAGCCCGCCCACCCACAGCCGGGTCGTCGGATTGGCTTTGCCGTATCCGATCTTAATCGGGTTTCCATTAATCATACGTCCCTGCATGGCCACTTTTGCTCGATGAGCCATATCCAAGTTCTGAAATTTGAGAAAAGCATAAGCACCCCCCTGTCCGCGCGCCGGCCGCTTGATGACCACTTCTTCGATAATCCCATACTTTTCGAACCCCTGTCGTAGTTCCACCTCGGAAATGTTATGATCCAAGTTGCCAATGAATAAATTCCGTGTGGCTCTCTGATCGTCCTCTGGTTTTAAGTCGTCCTCGGGTAGCTGATATGCATACGCACGACTCCTTTCCTCCAAGGCGCTATAATAGTCCAAAACTTTTTCCCGACTGAGTCCAATACCATCAACGTAATGCCTTGCTCTCACATCCCTCGTACTACCTCCAGCACCTGGAGAAAGAGACCGCTGTCTGTACGCATACGCAGCACCGTGCACGGACACGTAACTTACGTCAGGAGGTGTGACACTTCGACGCCGCATGTACATGGGTTCAACTTTGAGGGGGCGATCGTAAAGCACTAACCTCGTTTTAGCGTGCCGCGCTTCCCGCGCGTTTTCCGTGTGCCGGAAGTTTACGTAGGCGATGCGACCCAGTTCAGGCGTGTGAGAAAGCTTGACGCTCACGTCGCCGAACTTTTTAAACTCGTGAAACAGTCCGTCCTCTATGTGCTCGTCAGAAAGCTGTGAGCCGAGGTTGCTTATAAGTAGTGTCTTGTATTCAAGTCGCGGGCCCACTATGTCGGCAGACGCGGTCTTACCTTTCGGCAAAACCGATGCGGTACGGAGCGGGGCTCGACCCAGCAGTCCAAGTTCGCGGTGATGGAGGCTGTCGCGCTCTTCTCGCGCCCGCGGTTTTTCCCGCTCTCGGCTGCGGCTCCGTTTGTGGTAACTTCGGCTCTCGGCGAGGAGTAGCGCGAGCGGCGGGTTCGCCTCGCGCTCTCGGTCCCGTTCGCGGACGCGTTTGGCGAGCGCCCTGGACGGACTCGCGTCGCGTTCGGCCTGCCGCTTCATTTTACAGTGATGCTCCCCCTGGCAAAAATACAAAATCAGCACCGATGTGAATTCTCACGGCTCCTGGAAACGGTGCACATTCGTGAGGGGAGTTTAATCCAACGCGTGCACGAAAAAAACTACCGGCGGGATATTTGTTTATACGGTTAAAAATAAAGCAACAAACATTAGAGTCGCCGCAGCTGCATCTACTCCGCCATCTTGGACAAAAGGAATGTGCGCGCGCCCGCGGGAGGGAGGAGACGTCGCTGACGTCAGCGCGGATTGCGAGAGAATGTTAGAAAATCTTTTTTTTTCCTCAAAATAACACGTTGAGGAAGCGAATTAGAAAATATTTTTGTTTGCGAGTCTAAAACTGCTTTTCATTTTCAATAGCAGAGAAAATACAATGGCTGAATTACTGCACAAGTATGCTATCCGGTTTTTAAGTATGCATACTATGCAATAATAATTGCTAGCAACAGAAGTATGCTGTAGTGTTGTCATACGACAATGTGAAATCATCTGGGTGGGTAATGAATGTGGTAGAAAAGATGCTTTTATGATCTGGCCGAGCATTGTGGTGCATAAATAGAAATTTTATTTCAAAATAAAACATGGTTTAAAGTAAATGTTTACAACAAACGTTTAAGAAAATACAATAAAATGACAAAACAAAATATTTTTCATCTTTTAATGAAAAAGACAGTATAACCATATTAAACACATTTTACAGCAAAGTCCATTCAAACTGACCCACAGGTTTTGAAGGCAAGACTCTTACCGTCCATGTCATTTAATACGAGTCAACTAGTAAAGCCAATCCCCTCAAAAAAAATCTATTTATATATTCAAACTATGCAAAGTGTGTCAAATGATACCATAACATCTGGAGGTAAATGTAGGTCGTGGTGGATCTCATCGAGCCTGTGTCACGGGTTATAAACGAAAAGTTGTATTTGCATGGTAATGCGTTTGCTTGAATTCACGATGTTGACCCCAGGAGAGCATGGTAAAGTGACAGCACAATGCAAACCCCCACTGTTAGGTGGTCAGTTAGCCGAACCTTCCACCCTAAACGGATTTGGCCACTGCCTTGGGTCCCATTATTAAGTGGGTGTTTACAGATCTGTCCTTGCCTTGGCCGCGTTAGGTGCGTATTTGGGCATGAGCTCATTGATCTTGCGGATGAAGTCAGATTTCTCCGCACATCCTTTGCAGGACTCTCCCCATTCCTCCAAAATTTTCTTCAGATCTTTCACTTTCAGCTTCTTGAGGTCGACCGTGCTCAAGTCAACTTGTTTATCTAGAAGAAAGGGAAACGTGTTTACCACATTGATGGTGCTTATTTTAAAACCAAATGTCTTACTGCATGATTAACACCAAGACAGACGTTTAAACCAGAGGGCGACAACTTCAGGGCTATGATTCTTCGCCAACACACCCTAAATAATTTAGTTACGAGTTGTCTCAAAGTCAAAAGCTCTATCCCATGAGTCTGTGCTATATACATCCTCAAGCATGACTATATTTAAAAAGCCTCTTGCAACTATTTGTTAAAAAAAAATATCTTGTGGTTTTATGATTAGATTTTCATAAAGATGACATACAGAGTAAAACAGCAGTAGTGACAGGCCAATCGTTTTTCTGCATTAAGCTGTTAAGAGGTGAAAGTTCCCATTTGCATCAATTGAGAAACTATCAACAGCCTGGCCTTGTCAATGGATAATAAACATGTTTGCTTTTCAAAATAATATTTGAGTAAAAGAAGCATCCGTTTAATTTAGGCTGTTTGGTGTATATGTCATCAATAAATGTTACATTTAATGATAGATGAACATTAAATCACACAGCCTCTTTAGACCAGTGGTACCCAACATTATATTTGCATCGGTATAAAATAATCCATTCAGGAACAGGGTTGTGAAACTACTACAAAACGGCAGCAATGCATGAAATCAACACGGAAACAAATGTCTCATGCAAATACAATTTTCAACCTACCATATTTCAGTTCACAAATTTGGGTGTCTTTCTTTTTGAGTTTTTCGCAGATCTTGTCTGCTGGCATGTGGTAACTCATGGGTTTGGAAACTTCATTAGTCATTTTTGTAGCTGCATCGCTTGTTGCACCTATATAATAACACTGTACACAAAATAACAAAATAGTTCATAAATGAACAGAAATGATGTACAGTATAGAACTTCATATAGACAAAGACACACTTACGAAGCGGTTTTCTTTCCCTTTGGCATCTTTGCAAGCTTTTAGAAGAGCTTTTTCAATAGAGTCACTGTTGAATTTAACATCATTGTCTTGTAGCGTCTGGTAAAAGCGTTCCAGAAATCCCACACAAACTAGAATGTTGAGACAAAGAAAACGTCAACAATTTTCATAAGATTTTGATTTTTTTTACAAAATCAGTTATCAGTATATCTTTGGGTACGTTTTACGCCACACTAGAGCAACAAACTTTAGATTGTATTAATTTAAAATATTTTTAGACAACTGGACCATTATGTTACTCCAGTTAAATCTGAGTTCAGAAACAGGTTATTTCATCAGATGTGTCATAACACTGATATCATTACGTAACCCAGTGCCTACAGCATCCTAAATGAGAATTTATCGAGAAAATATAAAATACGTATTGTTTAAAATATACCTGCATACAAAGACAATATTAAGAACAAATTCACCAAATTCAAGATGTTTTAAATACAAAATGTTATAATATATGACGTTTATCTTACATTTATAGTATACATGAAAAATATGCTATAGAACAAGTTATATATGAACTGTGTATATTTAAAATTGTAAAAAGTATATATGCTAGCACCACCGAAACTAAATCAATAGTTTATTCAGTAATCCAGAGAAAAAACATCTACAATATAAACGTAAACTACATATAGAAACTAAACTTAAGAAGATCAATAAAGTGATATGCGAGATGCTCTTGACAGGGAAGACATGTGTTTATATCGCGAGCATATTAACAAACTCACCATCACATTCTCCATCTTTCAAAGCATCACTGAAGCTCGGCACGAGCGCGAGGGCGAGCGCCACAGAGAGTCCGCTTACACATATCATCGTAAAAGCAAAAAGAGCGTCTAACTACTTAAATATCTTATGAAAGCACCGGTATGAGCATAAGGATACCGGCCGTACAGCAGTCAACGTACTGATTCAACACAGCTTCCTACAACTCATAAACCCGCCTACTCTCACATCTGATTGGGTAAGGTTACACTCCTCACGATCCTATTGGTTTAAATGTGACGTCGCAACACGCACTCTTGTCTAATTGGATGTGTAGTGTTCGTTCAGGAGTGAGTCCAGTTGGCGGCCTCTGATTGGGTGCGAGGGTGTGATTACGTGTCGTCTGAATCAAACGCCATCGTTGTAGTTCAGTGATTTTTTTTACATTTATCTATTTTTATTTACTAGGTCCTGAATTTATCGTTGGTCTGATGCGTCGAGTCTTGTGTGTCTGTTTCCTTTTTGTTGTAAATATATTTTGTTTTAAAAATAGTTCACTGATTTTGTGGCGTCATTACACAAATCAACTCTTTTATAAGTAAATAGGCATAAATATATATTTTCCAGGAAAATAATCTTGATATTTAAACGATTGCTTCATCAATATTCAGTAAGTACTTGTTTTTAAAATGTATTTCGAAATGGGAAAAATTATATTTTCAATACTTTTCCACTAGGGTGTGTTGTTGCATAAGAAAGTACAAACGAATGTATGTACAATAGCAACATCATGCACCTGAAGAAAAGAAAGCCAGGCAAATATAAGTTGATAAAACATCATCTTTAATATTAGGCATTATTAATGAATTACAAGTCACAGCGGTTAAGTGAGTAGGAAAAAAAAGTGTATTTACATCTAAAATCCACACCACATTTATTCATGCTATCACAATATATACAGAAAAAAATACTTGAGAATACTTGTACAAAGGTTTTCATATTTCTGCATGGTAAAACGTAACTTCTTTAGATTCTGATGCAAAATACACACAATAACTGCAGTGATTAGCTCATTGATTTTTTTTTTCATTTTAACTCGTTTGCATTTTAGTTTTAAAAACACATTTACATCAGAAAGTACAAGGCAGACAATTAATCTCAGTCTATACATGATTTGTCCTTCTTGACCATATAAATACAAAGCTTTTGAAGGATTATATACACAAAATAAAGCCAGACATGGTGTGGTACAAACTGTAATGCAGGTCAGTGTTTAGTACCCCTCTTATTCAGTTTTTCTTATGTACAAAAAGTCACTTTTCCAGTGTTACAACTTTGCACATTTGCCAAAACTATCCATTTTCAACATACTGCAATATCTTTCTTTCAATCAATGTTCTCAGCAAAATACAGAAGAAAAAAATATTTCATTAGCAAATAACACCTAATGCTGTATATATGAACAAACTACTGATCGAATACTGAATTGCAGATCATTATCAGGGCAACCTCATCATGTAAAAATAAAACATCACCCTCAAACTCCATATCCAAAACCTCAGCTTTCCTCTACTGAGATATTAAACATGTAAATATGTACAATTGTTTTACATGATATTTTGTGCCAAATGAGTAAGCGGTTTAAATGAATTGTGATTATATGTTTAATGCTTTTTTATTATTTTTGGGCTTGAATATGCAAGCAAAATAATGATTTTGGTGGATGAGTACAAGACATACAGTATCCGTCAGTCAATATTTACATGCAAAATGTCTGGAAAGCCATAAGAAAAAATGTTGAAAACAATAAATATCAAATACCAATGCCTTTTTGTTTATCCGTGCTAATTTTCACAGAATGGGCCGTCCCGGACACACTTAAGCAGTTTATACTCTTTCCTATATCACACGATCTTTGCATAGATTGCAGTTCCATCCCTGATCACTCAATATTTAATGTATATAAAAAATAATTATTAAAATGATTGAAGGGTAATCCCAATAACTATTACAAACTAATCCGTAAACCATATCTGTATGTCTTTAAAATGCAAGTTTTTACTACTAATGTGAACAATCATCAGCTTGGACTTAAAGAAATGGCATTTCGATATTTAAAATGGAGATACGAGGTTAGTTAATGGTTACGGGATAATATTATGTGATGCATGATAGATTCTCAGGTTTACAAAATGCCCCTTATCAAAACATACACTTGTATTGAATTTGCTTGGCCATAAAAAATAAGATACAATGTGCCATTACGTTAACATGCATTTGACACTGTACATATCTCTCGATGACCATTACAGTGTTCATATTACAAAAGCGCACATAAAAAACTTGTAGATTTCCTAAACACTTGCCATTACCCTTTGATGCGGGACTAGTATGGGACTGAAGTTTATTTCATATGAGCATTATGATTTTACTGTATACTTTGTGTTTGCATGCCAAACTTTTAAAAGACTTCATCGTATTTCCCAAACGCCAAACATAAAGTCTAAGTTACATGAAGCACATTGAACAATAACCCATAAACTATTAACAATTCATATGATAATGCCCACACACAAAAAAAACTGTCAAAATAAATAACAACCAGGTCCTAACCAGATGTTACTCTTCCAGATTGCAATTAAACGTGGCAAAACAACACAACTACAGCCATATAGTGTTAATTTAACGTTTAATATACAGTTATGTAGAGCATGACTGTAAACCAATGAGATTTCAATTTGTATTGGAATAGAAAGCATTTTGGGTCCACCCTGGTTTATGTGGACGACTATTTTTAATTAAAAGATGAAAACTGAACCAAAAGTCCCGTTCAGACCGACAGCGACAGAGAGACGCGATCTCATTCATTTTAATGGGAGCTCGGCTACTTCCAGCAACACGAGCGACAGTGACCATTGACGACAGGAGTAGGCGACAGTCTGAACACAGCGTAACGCCAGCTTGAAAAGTCCCTAGATAAGTGCTAGCTTAATTAGCACATTTAATAATAGATTAACAACGGCATCACATCATATTTGCACTAACTTGGCTGGAAATGATTGGTTCTTGGAAACACTGCTTTGTATGGGCAAATCTCTTTCATTCTTTCGATTTGTTCCTGTCCCGGGAAAGCAAGACAGCTAAATTCAGAAAAAGTCACTAGTTTTGTTGCTAGGTGCTTGTTTGAAAGCAAGTTGCTAAATCTAGTGACCTGAACTCGTCATTTCTGGTTAAGACATGGTCTCAAAGGCCATTCTTGCTTTTTACTTAAAAATGATTTTGCTATTGCCAAGCATGTTTAGGCTTTTACAACAACTCAAATCCATTCAAGTCCAAATAAACCCAATGCAAAAAATATTATCAGTATCGTGACGTAAAGTGAATTAATGTTGAGAATGATAAGATAGACAAGCAATGCCTCTACCAGACCTTCCTTCAAGTGGCAGATGACAATATCGTGACCACCAGTGTAGAGAACATGCAGAACTGTACATATAAATGAGCTCTTAAAATAACACGCACTTTCAAGTCATCAAAAATTGTTACTCAGGTATCGAGTGCGAATCCATCAGCAGCTGAAGGACTTGACGTCCATAAACACATCAGTGCAACATAAAACACGCACACTCATAAATCTTGCTTTCAGCCTCCTAAACATACTATATAATCTTTCAAAGCTATATTTATGATATAATCTAAGCTGTATTTATTCTCTCTCTCACCTTTTTAATTTTACTATACAATTATATTAAAGTCTTGGAATTTTATAACAGCTCTATCTAAAAATATATACTTTTTTATGAAAACTGTCAACTCAGAGGAACAGAAATCACATCCCAAAGAAACCTGCTGAGACCGAAAGCTGCTTTACCGTAAGGAGACATCTAGGAAATGGCTTTGATATAACAGCTCTTTGAATGTTGTGTTATTATCATAACGGGATAGTAATGTTAGGCGAGGCTGACTTGCTTGCGAGGCATGACAATATTGTGGGTGTAATGAGGCTTTACGGAGATTGTTAAAGCCTTTTAGTGTCAAATCAGTGCAGCTTCTCTCTGGAGAAGCTTCTCGCAAACATGCAGGAGGTGTTTTGGGCCGGTAATGAAGTTTTGGCATGTTATTTCTGACACTGTGTTGACACACTTTTAATGCACTTGAATGGAAAAGTGAATATCTTGTCAAGAGAAGAAATCATGCTGAAACGATCTTCAAAGAACTTCTATTATCCACTCATATGTTGGGAAGATGCAAATCAAAGTAGTGCCTAAAACTTAAGCTGTTTGACCACCGCTAGCATCATTATTTAAAAATATATGTGAATAACTTATAAGGTTTTGGTGGCCTAAGGATAAGTGCTTAAGTGCAACCCCGCCGGAGTGGAAAAGTGCTTCCTGGCAAGGTTTGACAACACTATTATTTCAGTAACACAAGGTTTGGATTGTAAAACAACTTCAAAAGAGATATAGGCCGACAATTTTTCCATCTAGTACATGGCAGATTACCCTGCCTACCAGTTAAATCACGTGATCATTGTGCTTCCTGTACCATCTGAGCATATCTTTCCATGCCTTCACATATCTGGGTTATCACGGCCGTGTACATATGCTTTGGGCATACAGGTCTGGGCTATACGAGCCCGTTGAACACCCGCAAAACACAAAAATCTCACTAGTTTGGAAGCTCAGCAACATGGCAAGCACTTCTGAAAAGCTTTACACTATATATATGGGAAGAATAGGGGAAGTTTCAAACCAGTTCCTTCGGGGCGTCAACATTCCCAGAACCCAAAAACACATCAACAAAATCCAAAAGTCCAGGCAGAACCTTATTTTTCATCTATTCTTCGCTGATTCCATGTTCCCAGGCCACTTTAGCTTGTTCTTCCTTGTTGGTGAGCAGAGGCTGCGAGATCTTGCGAGGCATGGGCCTTGGAACCGGCCTTAGGTCCTCTTCAGGGATGCATCCTTCCCTCAGGTAAGGTTTGGGGGGAAGAGCAGGTGCAGGGTCGTGGTGATGATAATGGGGGTGGGTGATGTGAATTGCGTGTGGATGGTGGTGGTGAAGGTGCATGTGATGGTGACTATCTGGGGGTACTCCCGGGGTCACGCCCAATGGGGCTGAGTGACTGCGGCACGGAGCGGGCTTGAGAGAGTCCAGAACCTCGGGCTCGGAGATGCTGTAGCGCACGGGGAGGTAGGGGCTCTCGGCTTCCTCTGTGTCCGTGGTCCAAGCCTGGCTGCTCGGCATGGAGTCCATGGTGTCGGCTTGTGCCGGAGGCTCGGAGGAGGACTGGCCGAAGTTGCTCTCGCTCAAGGAGGAAACGCCACTGCTGGCGCTGCCAGAGAGCGTGGAGTTACTGCCATCCAGGCCTGATTGTGGACTGGTGGGTGAGGCAGGTATAGGGTGCAGGGGAGACTGGTGAGGATCAGAAGTGAAAGGTTGTTACGTATATACTTTCACATCAAAACCTTTCTACCAAGAACATCAAGATTATTTATTGAAAACCAAGTATATCCAGAGCCAGACTCAAGTATATTTCAACTCAGGGTGACATTTGGGGTCAACGCAAGGAATCTCAATGCACTGCTTCTCATATACTAGCGGGAACATGCACGAAACGGGTAAGCATAAGACACATCTAGGCGGAGGATACCTTTCTTAAGGAGCGCGCAGGGAGAGCTGGAGGGTGTTCGCTGGTCTGGTGGTGGAAGGCATCAAAGTGCATCGAGAAGTGTCCTAAAGGGGGAGACACAGGCGGACAGAACACGGGTTGGAAAGAGGACACGCCACAGGCAGATCCACACACACGCGCATGCACACACACTCAGCGAGCGCTATGAAGGACACTTTCTGAACTTAGCTGATGTTCAGAGCAGAATGATGACTGGGAGGGAAACAGGGTGGAAAGGGACCTAGTGGTCTGGATCATGTGATGACATAGGATTGTTTTAATTTGTCCAGACAACCTAAACAGATTTTGTGCATGGCGCTAGCAACGCCAAGGTCATGGGTTTGACCCCAGGGATTGCACATTCTCAATAACAAATGTGTAGGAAAATGCTATTTAATTCGCCTTGGATAAGTGTCTGCCAAATGCATAAACGTAAATGTAAATATCTAAGCTGTATTCCGTGCCAAATCTCACTCTATATCGCCACCTCTTTATGAAACATACAATTGCAGGTAACTTTACATAAGGGGTAAATTGAAATGATGTCAAGCTCAACTTTTAAAATATGATTGGCTTACCGTTGTGAATCTTGGTAAGATTTTTGCTGCACAATTGATTTTTGTTTACTTTTAACCAATTATTCCAATAATTCCAATTTTGGACCCCCCTTGTATTGTTACAGAGTTCCACTTTAAATTGTGTTTAAATACCACCTAATTCTACATTCTGTTGGTCTCAACCTTCAGTACTTCCTTACAGTACATGCATATTGTGTCAGGTTCTTGTTTCCGAGGTTTGATTTATCAGGTACACACACCATAAAACTTTAAAATCTTATTTAAATTCATGCCAGAAGTAAAAGAAACACCCTTAAGTCTTTCTTTGCACATATACACACTGCTTTCTTACCGGGAGGGAGGGTGCGGGGGGGTACGGGCGGTCCCATCACACTCCCCACATGAGCAGAGAGGAACGGGAGAGTGTCCCTGGTGCCACTGTCCAAACTCCAGCTGCTTGGAGCAGTCAACACTGCGAGAGAGAAAGAAGAGAAATGACCATCACAATCCACTCACTTGTGCTGACCTGTTGGATCTAAACCTGAATGTCACGTTTCTCAAGAAGTCCTGCTCAAAATACCAGAATGGGTAGTCTTGAATGTTGAAACAAGCATCAAGCTGGCTCCTTAAGTAGCACAACAAACTAGATCAATACAAAAAGTGTTGCTTGACTCTACTGGAGGGTAACACCGGTGGACCAAGTACAATGTAAACATATTGATAGACCAGCTAGACCAACACCAAATCAGCACTATCCAGGCAACATAAACATCTTGAATTTCCAAATAATCTGACATTCACACTGGTTCAGGATCTGTGAGGGCAAAACATAAGCAACAGCAAATGCTACCCATCTAATTTCGAACACGTAGTGATGTTTACATCTAAAGCCGCAATCTGTATCTTTTGACTCTCTATCACCATCTCTGTTTGAAACACAAAATTGTATGTTGCTTTACACACTCAAATTATTATTTTATTTGGGAAAACAGGATGGCTGAACAGGTTCCCTGAAATTTGACCCAACAGCTGAATAAATCATTATTCATTTTCAACACATGTCCTTGCTCATTAATAGTTTTTTGTTTATTAGATAACAACCTATAACCTGCAGCTTTAATGACTTGAGTTTGACAGTCCTTAAAGACGTAATGGCATTTACTTAAACCATATTGTCACCTCTGGCTGTACAGGTGATTATGGGTTTGTGGAGGAGTAGAGTGGTACTGTTGGTTTAGAGAATCATACACACCCAGTCATACCTTTATCAGCCACAGAGAGATTCGGGTCACTGCAGGGTTTGCAGGGGCCAATGACCTGATGGTACAAAGCCCTCTGGTGATTGGTCGGCTTTAAGGAAAAAGCAAAAAAATACTAATGCATATGATTTTAACAGACATCTTCTGGCCATTCAATCTGAAACATCCTTCATCATTGGTTATGGGTGTGTAAGACATTAATAAACTGGGTTTTGAGGCGGACCTGTCCATTCTCAGTGAGGTTAGGGTACAAGGCGCTGCTGGGACGGTCCCTGTGGGGCGGCAGAAGCATCAACATCTCTCGATTGTGTCTGTATCGGTCAGGGAGTGATGGGGACCCAACTGAAGAGGGAAAAATTTAACTCACTGGTGAGACATCATGAAGTCATGAGAAACATTTCAGTCTAGTGACCCTAAACGTTTCTACATTAGTGAACATACTGACTGTCCATCCACTAACTTGATTTTCAGATGTTGGTGCTCACCTCTGATGCTGGTGTGACCTGAGTTGATCATCTGTGACGGAGCCGAATGAGTCGAGCTCAAGCTGGATGATGATGGACTAGGCTGAAAATATTACACAGGGTGAGATACAGATGTCTTTGTAGCATGTAACATACAAACGTGAGATAAAACCAATTGTAATGGTTATATACTGCCATTACAATGTTAAATTTGTCATTCCTAAAGCGTTCTCAATGTTTGTTAACATGCTGATAGGTATTTGCTACAATTTTACAGTATTGCCGAATGCTAGGCCACTGCTTAGAGGGATGCAAAGCAGTGTCTAGGGTGTGCCTAGGTAGTTGCTATGATGTTCTTATCAGTTTCTTGGGTGATACTAGACAGTTGCTATTGTATTTCCTTCGGTTGGATGGCAGAGTTCTCAATTGTGTTTCAATTCAGTATCAACGTAGCCTCTGATGTTTCTCCAAAATTAACTTTTTTAGCTTGTTTAGATCTCTTCTGAAAATCTTAATGGTGACATTGGTAAGTTTTCTGAATCTACTCTTTCACTAAGTTCTGTCATCACTTACTCACTCTCAGGTAGTTTTAAACTTGTATAAATGTGCTTGTTCTGCTGAACACAAAGAAAGATATGTGGAAAACGTTTGTAACCAAATGGTTCTGGGGCACTTTTGACTACCATTATATGAAAAGAAAATCTCTATGATAGTCAATGGTGCCCAGAACTGTTGTGTTCCCCACATTCTTCAAAACATCTTTCTTTTTGTGTTCAACAGAACAGAGAAATGAGCACAGGTTTGGATCAACTCAAATATGAGTAAATGATGACAGAATTTTGATTTTTGGATGAACTGTTCCTTTAATGCTATGCTCTACGATAAAGGGAATCACACAAGTGTCCTGGACCAAGAAAACACTCCCAAAGAGTTCCTGTGGCACACCTGCATGCGGTAGAGATCCTCCGGGTGCTCCATCATGCCGTCTGTCAGGATGAGCAGGTTTCCTGTCTCACTGGAGGTGTGAGAGGAAAGAGAAGAGGAGGAGTGGCGGATAGAGCCCAACACATTCAGAGGGCTGGACAGACAGACAGACAAACAGATACATGCAGGGATGGAGTGACCATAAAGAAAAGGACAGAAAAGAGGCAAATAATGGCAGAAGCAAGAGGAGGTGTTCAAATATGAGTTATGCAGTGGTGTATAAATGCAGGCATGCAGGGATGTGAAGGTGAGTCGTGAAAAACAGAGGAAAAGATGGAGGAAAAGAGAGAGAGGTTCGTAGGTTGGTAAAACAAACCGTATTAGAGAGTGATACAGGCATTCGTGCAGGTATGAATGAAACAAAACAACATTGGAAAGATGAGGAAAAAAAGGATGTTAACATGCACACAGATGCCAAACATTTGAGGAAAAGTGACAGCAGAAAGAGAGAGAGACAGAGAGAGAGAGAGACATGTGAAAGATGTGGTGGAACAGAGGTTTGCGTGTTTAGAGTGGGTGGCATGACTGTGTACGGTGTTTATGGGGAATCCACAGTCAAAAAGGAAGGACTATGTCTTTGGCTAAAGCTCTTTAACCCAAATACATGTGTGTACACATAAACACACACAGACACTACACATACTTATTACAATACGATATATGGAGCATAAAGTGCTAAACAGGAAATAAATATTAAAACTAAATGAAAGGCTGAGGCTATACAAAATGCAATATTGAAAATAAAGATTGAAAACTTTCATTTATAAAAAGTGGTTGTTAAATATTAGTATGTAAAAAACAAAATTATAGACAATTGTCCGACTATATTTGAAATCCAGGCTTAAGTCTCAAAATCTAGTTAGGAAATTAATAGCATCGGAGTCAAAAATAGGTAATGTGCGTGTTTTCCATTAAACAAAAATGTAAACACAAAAGTTTCACTTATTATACGAGTAATAGAAACATTAATGATTTCACAAGCATATTTACATATCAGATTTGCATAGATTTGGGATCAAAAAATGAAACGCAAATAATACTTAAATATATGTAATAAAAAAATATTTCCTGTTTGGCAAACCGCTAAAGAGCATTTTTCTTATTTATTTATTTGTAAGTAAGTATGTATGTGCAAACAGATGGCATTTGTTTTGCATTTTGTGAATTTTATATTTAGCATGCTAGCCTATTAAGCTTATATTTAATTTAAAGTAGTGATGCACCGATATATCGACCCATATTCGATACCGGTCGATAAGAGCAATTTTTCAAGATATCGGCAATGAATTTGTGCTCTGTATTTAGAAAATGTTAAGGAACATCATTGGTTTGATGTTCAAAAGTAATAGTCATTGTGAAAGAATAACATTCCGAAAGTTAAGAAATCTTAATTTAATTTTCAGAATATGTATCGGCAGATATCACTTATAGATATCACTATAATCGGCTATCGTATCGGTTGAGAAATCTAGTATCGTTGCATCTCTAATTTAAAGTATCATTATAACGTTTACCATAAAACTGATTGGTTATGTAAATAAATCGTTTTGATTATAAATAATCAGGTGATTATTTTAATATTACAATTGCATTGAGCTATCAGCTGATTGGTCATTATGTATGTTTGTGTTTATGCATTCATGTGTACTCACCTGTGTCTATGCATGAGTTTTATACTCTCAGGACTCATGGGACTGTGGGTGGCGAGCATACCGCGTGGGGTGCTGGCCCCTGAGCAGGCCGGGCTCAGTTTATCAAGACCGGGCAGGCCCTGCAGGGCCACATAGAAACACTACTCTGAATATTCACACTGTCCCACACATACTGAAGAAGTCACTTAACAGATCTAAAGATCTCATGTAGAGTTGAAAACTATTTTTATAAATGTATAAATGAATAAGAAGCAGATGTGAGGTCTCACATGACAAAGACTGCTCCTCATCATCTGGAACTGATCAATGAGTTTCTTGTGCAAAGGACGCATTTCCGGATGCACCAGTTTCTCATGGACCGCCAACCCAACGCTCAGGACATGAACCTGTCAAGTTATTTATGAAGAGAGTTTATTAGCCTGAAGATTAATAAAACTCAGCCAAAATCTATTTTGTTGAACTGAAGAGTCAGTGTGTTTACCTGTTCTTGCATGAGATCCTTGAGCTGGGTGATTTTCTCCGTATCTTCAGGGTGACTGCTAATGTATTCTTTATCGAAGAAAGCCTGCACAACATCAAGCATAAAAGCACTGTCAATTTCTTGAACTTAAATGAATTTTTTCACTTGAATGTATTTGATGTTTCATGATCAATTAAGTATTATGAAGGCTTCAATTTTCATAGACGATATAAAGAACAGCCCAATGAAACAATGTTTTTTGTTTCAAACTCCAAAAATGTAAAAGCTTTTGAACTTGAATTCTCAGAAGTGACTGCTTATGAATGATTATTTGATCTTTAAACAACCCATTTTACTTATATAAAATGTGATTTATTCCTAAGAGAAACTTATTCTAACAAAGAAAGTGATTTTTGGTTTTGTATTGATTTGTAATACTGCTATGACTTTATACATATGCCTACAGTAACAGCCACGACTTTAAGTGTCTACCGTGGCTTTAGTCTTCCAAAGTGCCAACTTTTAACCAAATTCTGACACTCACTTCCTGGTATCTGGCGATTCCGCCATTGACAGCCGCGTCAATGACTCCGTTGAGGCACATGCTGAGCAGGTTTACGTTTCCGTGAAGCTGCTTGTGTTGGTATTGGCTGATCAGGGTACGCAGCTCCTGGTTCTTATTTTCTACCACGTAAATGGCGTTCTCGAGCGGACTCACTTCAATCTACATAACAGATGTAGACAAACATTATACAATCTGCTTTGATTGTAAATCAAGATTTTCTCATATTTTTATCACATTCGGATACATTATTTGATCTATTTTTATATTAAAAAAATAGATTTCAAGTATATAAGATGTTTGAATTTTGATGGTGTAACTGGTCGACAAATTACAAGTTTTTTTAAATAGACCAAATTTATAGTCAAATTAATACAAACTATACAGATATTTTTTCGAAACTGACTGCCAAGTCCTGGAAGTCTAAAGATATTTTATGTAAAGGAATTATAAAAATCAAATTATTTTTATAATAATGTTGTTGGACTACTCGCCAGCTCTCGTTTCTCCACCTCGAACCAACGGGAGATCCCGGGCAGAGGATGTGTAAGGATGAGTGTAGTCCGCTCAATCCAGAGACTCTGAAAAACACCACAGTGACATCACACAAAAATGAACAACCGGATGTTTCTTCCAAACAGCAGCAGGAAGTTTCGCTACAGCATTGTTTTCCAGTACATTTGAGATGTTCACCTTAAATTCGTTCTCCCTGTCTTTTAGCCCCTTGTGGAAAGGACGGTCGTAACGAAATCGTCGGACGTTATTGACTCTGTAAAAGCTTTTGATGCGGTCTGGCACGCGTTCCATCTGCAACACGTCGACATTTTCTGAAACCGGTGTTACCGCATAGATCTGTAGGTCTGTGGGGCTTTATAAAGGAAATACCAGCTTGCAGGTTTTTGAGCAAATTGAAATTGTACTGCAAAACTACCAAAGCTTTAAAATGTAATATGAATATCTGCTGAGAAAAAGTTACACGAAGTTACACTTAAAAGTTACAAGTCACTTTTAATCTACTACACTGGTTCATTCATTGGTGTCGAGGTATTGAAAATTGCAAGTCACAAAGTCATTCAGCCTCTCCTGAATCTCAAAAAAAGTAATTTTACTCTCCCTCATTCCTCCACAGGCCCCACAACCATATACAATTTTTATTACAGAGAAGGATACACTGGGCATCACCCTGTAAAATGGACTCATCTGGTTGATTCGGGTGTTGCATGGCAATAGCTTGTGGAAATTCTCCCAGCATTCTTTGCTGAAAGGCTTCAAGTCTCTCATAGTCATGACCCCGGCAAACAAACTCCTTATTCTGCGTGGAAAGAAAGAAATACAGATAAAGAGCAAGACCTGGAATCTTACAATCAAAGTTAAGCAGAGAAAATGGCCTTACATTTTTTATGTTTTGAAATAAATATGAATGAGAGTGTATATAATATGCTTTCCTTTCATCTTAAGAGTTTATGAGACAGAACAGAATATTATATCATATTTTATTCACTCACCCTGAGGAAGAAGGGAAATTTTCGTCCGTAAAATCCCACCCTGAAAAACTCGGGCTCAAGTCTCTGCGTCTCCATGATGTTGTCATAATACGCGGCTTCCATTTTCTGAATAAAAATAAATCTTTAAATATTCATTTAAAATTTGGGATTAGGATTTGCTCCTTCCTCAGCTTAATAATGCAAAACATTATAACAGCACATCAGTAGAAATTAGGTTCACTGAAGGTGTTGTTATATAAAATCTATTTATAAATTCACATATACACAAAGAATAAAAAAAAATGCTGACCCGTATCCAGCTGAGACTCTGATAATCATAAAGGGACTCGTACTGGAAGGCTAGTTCTCGGCACAAGGGGATGCCGTACTCCCAACACTGAAATCATATAACATCAAATTTGTTGTACAATTAGAACAAGATTTGCATTTCTAGAGGAAATACCAGCACTTCAAAGGCACAAAAGAATAGCGTTAAATTTTAGAGCTGGATTTAACTGTAGCCACAGACATCTAAATTGTTGCAATGTAACAGTATCTAAAGATTGTAAAACTGAAAAGACCAGTGCTGCACTGTTAATCATATTTTAATCGGGATCATCGTGATTTCTGCCTTCCGTAATTCATAAAGTATAATCGTGGCAATGTTAATGTGTTAATAGCACTCACAAAACATCATCATGATAAACTCAGAAATTGTTCATGCGCATGATTGATAGAGAGTTTTAAAGTTGTCGCAGAAGTTCAACAACGACAGATTATAACATGTTTTCATTGAATGTTAAGTGTATTAAATATGTGGGGAAAAAATTCTAAATTTAACGTATAATTGTGATTACTAATGTTCAACGCAAAATAATCGTGATTATCATTTTGTGCAGCCCTACATATCACTATTTAGTATTCAAATAAATTTAAGTAAGCTAAACAGACAAAACGAAACATTTTAAACGCTATACCTTTCCCTTGTTGAAGTAGTGGATAACTTTACGACAGAGACCCTCTTTGCGATGCCATTCACTCTGTGCAGGATAGTGTAGGAATTCTCGGAGAGGTCTTTCCTCCCAGTGTAGCAGCTCCCAGTACAGCAGAAGAGTAAACGCCGCCTCTATGAAACAGAACAGATTGTGTAGCTGAATTACTCTCGAGTAAGAATTTTTTCACCTGACAGAACATGTATAAGATCACAAGTTCAAAGCCCCGATAAAACACATAAAATGTCTGAATAAAATCTGGAATGTAATGAAATCGAATCTCCATTTAAATCCTACAGAAGTCGTTTACTTTTCTACTTTCATAATAGATCATGTTGGCTGGTTGTAGGCTACATAATCCCTCTTTCAAAGAAAACAAGCAAACAATTTGGTTTCAAAATTTGTAAATATAATATTAGAGATTATAATCAGGTATAGCTATATTGAATTTATTTTTAAAAGTCACCGTGAACCGAAAGTTGTGATCGTCTTAACTTCCATACTCTGATGCGTATCAAAGTGAAACGGAATATAAATTAGAGGGCGTGGAATGAGTTTTTTAATACGAATTGATTGGAACATGGAAAGCTAGCGTTTCTTTTTTTAAATAGAATTGCAAGTAGACTTGGGGGCCATTCACGGGTCTTTGCATCTAAAGATGCTCAGGGATGTTTTTTAAACACAGTATAGAACCGAGGGTCTTGAGACGTCTCCGCAATTATGCCATGTCATGCTAGCTCGCAACGCTTGCCCCGCCTCCAGGTTCTTCTCATTGGTCTAAAGCTTTGGAACTGTCATTGATGAGCAGCTCTGTGTGTAAAAGTTGAACTAGGAATAACAGATCTCGGGATATCACGACTAGCCAATAAGAATCCAGTATTCCAGAAAGCCGTGTAAAAACAGACAATTGTGAGAATTATGAGAACATTTTCAATTGGATTGATGAAGGTGTCTCACCTGTGTAGTTTTCAGCCTGCAGGTGCATGTCGCACAGCTTGTGAATGTATCGGATGTACATCTCCTCCTTGTTAATCTCTGACTTGTAGAAATTCTAAAACACAACAGCAAATATCACAACGATGCTAATGGCGGAAATAAAACTCATCTTTGAGTTTAAAGGACAAAACTTACCAACAGGTTGACGGTGCAGCCTATTTTCTTGTTTTCCGTTTCATCACCTTTCATGCAATCCCTGTCGACACAAGAAACAAATGACGAATTAATGGCAATAAATAATATAGACTCTTTAAATTTTTTCCATAAATAGAATGTACACAATACACGACGTGTGTTTTATACCTGTAGTCAAGCAGTCGTTCCATTAATCGTGTGACAGACGTGACGAATGAAACGCCCGTTTCCCTCCAGGTCTCCTGCTCTATCTTCTCCAGCAGACTATACATAAACAGCAAACAGACACATATGTGTAAGAGCACTTCACATGTTGTTGGTAAAAAAAACACCCTTTAATGGCACGCAGACTCTCTCTGAAGTTATTAGTGTCATCTGATTGGTTGAACAAGGTTAGTGTCATCTTACCTGGGGTACGGCCCAAAGAGTTGTGTTCTAAATATCCCGCAGCACAAGGCAAAGCAGAGACACTCAGATTATAACAAGAGCAGTACAAAAACTGGTGTTGAAGGTGTGTGTCGGACTGGAGAGGGAATGTGTGTGTGTGTGTGTCCGTGTGTGTCCGTGTACGTGTTTGTACTCACAGTAAACTGAAGAGTTCTCTGTAATTCTCGTCTCCTTTGCCTTCAGACACGAGACTGTCCAGTTTGTCAATCAGTTCTGCCTCCACCTGTAAACATCAACAGAATTAAAATCAGATACACTAACAAATGATGTAGATTGCAAGATAATTTAAGGAAGATTCCACCCAAGAATATAAAGAAATGTGCACATGATTGTATTTTGGTACCATTTATTCAAATCTAAACTATATATCAAGATCCAAAAAGCACTATTAAAGAAGTACAACTGATATGTTCTGTAAACATCCATCTTTATTTTATGTCTCCTGCCACCATACAATAGCTTTGTAAACTGTCAGAGAAGTGAAATATTTGCAGCCTGAATATATGCAAATTCCAACCAAACAGTGACAGAATAGTCATTTTAGGGTGAACTGTTCCTTTAAGAGAGACAAAAAAATATCTAAGATATACTGGACCTGTTTAAAATTGCCGTTCTTTCGCTGTTCCCAGTCCATCATGTCATGGAAGATGGGGATCATTATATTTCGGACTTCATTTTGTGGTACAAGAGTCACACCCAAAAACGGCCCAATCATTCCCGGTATAAAGTGGATTTTATTCTCACCTGCAAAAAAACAACACTGACTTGTGCTGCCTTAGTTTTTAGCAGTGATTATTGAAAATCATTATAATATGACTTATTCTGAAGAATAACAGAACCATGAGCCCTCTCAACCCCGTGAAATTTCACAGTCGATTCTTGTCACACTTTTACAAGATTTGTTACGTTGATTTATTTACTCACATTAATATATAAGCAACAAATGCTGAAATTAAGTTGTTTAGTTTGATCAGGGATTTATAACTTTTAACATATAGGGGCAGTTTCCCAGACAGAGATTAGCTTAGAAAAAATATAACTGATGTGCATCTTGAGACAAAACATTTGGACTGATATAAGTAATTTGTATTCTTTAAAAGTTCAGGCATTAGGACATTACAGTACGAAAACAGCATAATATACAAATAGCCATCTAAAAAGTATTGTAAAATAATACAAGTACAAAATACAAGATCTATTTAATAATTTTATCTATTTAACAAGAACATGCTTACAAAAAGAAAAAAATGCTTATAAATGAAGTTACATCCAACACTATGCGGGTGAAGAGAGCTCTTGAGATACTACACTAAATTCAAAGTCACAGAGCTCTCTCTTTCACCTGTAGAGGCCAGTATTGCGTTTTCTTGCAAACATTCCATATGTGTGTGGATGCAGAAAAATGCAGGAAAACATCAGGAAGGGAGAAGTAATGAGAACACTTACCCAGATTCTGCCACATGCTAAATAGTTCATAAGCCATCATGACTCTCATATCACCATACCTGTGAGAACATGACAAACAAAGCAAAGAACGCATCGCATAGAGTTATAAACCACTTCTGAAGTCAACACAAGCAAACACAGCCTTGTAGCATGGGAATCTGTGCTTTGAGTATATATTAACTCATTCGCCGCCAGCCTCTTTAAAGAAAATTTGCCAGCCTACGCCAGCGTTTTTTAACATTTTCACTCATATTTAATAGCTCACAGTGAATTTTCTGTAAATAATATATGGACAAACAATATGTCAAATGAAAGAACAGAGTCTCAGCTTTTAAACAAAATAAACCATCAAAACAAAATAAACCAAAAATGCATCATTTTGATTAAACAGATAATTAAAGTTTTTTGTCAAAGATTCCGGCAAGATTACACTCAGAACAATCATTAAAAACCGCTAAAACATATACGATCTAGGTTCTGGGATTCTGTACTTTTTCCCAGTGGTGTGTAATAGCGCCACCTGCTGTACAACAGTACAAACACTGATTGCCGTGAAAACTCGTTTTGGCAGGGAAGCTTGTTTTTTTAATGACGAGATAACTTGTCAATGGCGGTGAAAGAGTTAAAGAGGCTAATGTCGTAAGTAGTAAGCTTTAAGTTTCGCTTTCTTTTGTCAAAGCCTGGTTGGCTATCGCAACAGGTGAAGAAAACCTCAAACCCCAAAATATTAATAGAGTCAGATTAAGTTCTTCTCTATGTTCAACTTGAACAGAACATAATAAACAGTATATATATTGTACTAACAATGGAAATCTATGGGTGTATAGCATGAGAATTATTTATATTATTAAAAATAAACAAACGTCACAGGTTTCTAAAATATTCTAACCATAACATTGAAACATTATACAGTTACTAAAGTTATATGCAAACATTCAAGATAATAATCATGGAAATCTATGCAACTCAGTAAGTTTGAGAGGGATCTGCCAGATATGTTGAAATGAGTAAAGTTAAGCAGGTGGACTTCTCTGTACTGTTTTTAGATCTACTGCTCATTACTGCCCGTGAATTAAGATGATAGAGACTTACTTGTCAAAGACTTTCTTTCTTTTGGCTGCTGTCAGAGTCTCCAGCTGTAGACTGGGCTGGTTGATAAAGAGTACAGCCAGACTGAAGTATGAATTCCACACCTGTTGCACAAATAAACACACAAAAGCTTTAGTACCTTTTCTGCTCCACCGATAAAATCAGACACTTTTTGGAGATCTTGACACAGTTTTGGAGGAGACTACTAAAAGTGGTTATACAATTGCTCATACAAACGAGTCTATACGATGAGGATATTGCTGACAGCTGGAATGTTGGCGGACGAGACACAGGCGCGGGAGCGTGGGTAATGTAGTCCGAGGGGGAAACACGGGAGAGACAGATGGGAAACGTGACAGAACTCTCCCCTCTCAGAAGGGCCTAAGATGTTGCAACTGGGGAGGATGTCCTGGAGGCTGACGGGGAACACACACTTGACAGCAGGGGAAGCCTCCGGGACGGTGCTACCGGCATCGGGGTTCAGAGGGTCCATGGAGGTGCCGGTAGCTCAGGCGGCCAAGGTGGTGTGGGCAGTTCGGATTGGGGGCATGTAGCGAGGAGGCAGTTTGGGTGGCCATAGGGGTGCCGCCCGCACCAGGAGACTAATTGCCATGAAGCTGGAATTGGGAGAACTGGGGTGCTGTCGTGGCGAGGAGGCTGGTGAGAGTTAACACAACCGTGGCGTACCGCTTGCCACCAACGGTCCTTGTGGTCGTCCGAACACTGCCCCCCCAAAAATAAATTACTTGGGAAAAGTCCCGGGACTTTTTTACTGCAGAGGAGTCAGGGGAAGCCTCGGAGGAGGAGCCAGGGGAAGCCTCCCATGCAGAGTCAGGGAATGGCTCGGGAGAAGGCTTGGGGAAAATTGAAGAGGGACAGGGGCACAGATCTGGCTCAGAGAGTGCTTGATTGGGCCCGGTACAAAACTCTGGAGTGGGCTTGGGAGCTGTGGCAGTCTCATAGAACAGCTGAACGGCAAGGGGGAACTCCGGAGCAGAGATGCTGCAGGGCTCAGAGGCAGAGAAGGCGAGTGGCTTCGTGAGCAGTGAAGTCAGCTACCTCTAGTGCGGAGATGCCGGCTGGCTCGAAAGAGCAGTGGCGTGAAGGTTCGGGAGAGAGCTGGGTGGTAGAGGAGTGAGGTGTGGACCTGGAGTAAGCCGGAACAGCCCCCGCAAACGACCGGTACCGGACGACCAACTCTCAAGTCCCCATCAGACCTCCAGACGCAGAAGTCATAGCCATCCGCTTTGAGGACTCGATTTAGTCTCGAGCAGATAGTTGTCCAGACCAGTAAAAAAAACGCAATTTAGGATGGGATTGTTCCAACCCGTCCGATAAGACACCTTGGGTCTATTAGGATGGCCTCTGGAGAGAAGATGTAATAATCATATAAAAAAGAATTTTGGGTCCGTTCTTCTGTCATGACTGCCCCAGATTCGAGACATGCGGAGAGTGCAAAACGATACTTTTAATGACCATAATGTTGTGACTTTAATGTTGATTTTACAATGTCTTTTCTGATTTAAATAATAATTGTAATATCTTTTTTAACCTGCAAAACCCGCATCCCTTTAACCAGGATGTCACTCAGCTACAGAACAGCATCAATCATCTAAAATCAAGACCACTTTAACATTTAAGCTGATCTAATAATGTCTAGATTGTTTTTAGCACAGTTAGTCCATTTAAGTCCAGCAATTACAGGGAGCACCTTGTTTTTCTCTAATAGATAACCTTCATTAATTATTCACTAGATTGAAACTTTTCAGAGGCTATATCCCTGCTCAACAACACCATCTGTTTTGTTCAGGGAGATCTGCTTCCTTATGGAGTGGATTAGAGAGTCCAGTGCCCAATAGCGGGACTACATAAACACACATACGGGCACATTTGCATACATGTGAGAAGAGTGTGTGTTTCAGTACACATCAGTCAAATGTGTGCAAGGATGTGTGTGTTTTAGTCACGGCCACAGACCTTGAAATCAAAGTCGGCGTCTGTGAAGCTTTTATGGAGAGCAGGGGATAGATATTGAGTTGTGCTCACGATGATACTGCAAGAGAGAGAGAGAGAGAGAGAGAGAGAGACCACGATCAAAACAAGATTTAATCACTCCATTGAAAGCTTTATTTAAACATTCCGGATATTATAAATATAACATAAAATATCGGGATTTGACTAGCTAATAAACATGTTTATAAATTAAAAATAAGTTTATTTTAGTGAACGCAGTACCACTAGAAAATAAAACTATAAAAGAATAAAGATACAAGCAAGTGACGGAGGGGCGGATTCTCACTTGCTGGTCAGAAGGCGCATGACGTTCCAGTCCCGAGGAAAGATGCTGAGCTTCATTAGGTTTCTGAACACACAGAAGATCTTCAGCAAGAATTCCTGGAAGAGATTAAACGCATGAGAGGGATGTTGAACCGCATTATTATTTAATACACATTTCTAAAATAGTTAAGTAATATTACACAACTCTCTGGAATCCTTGAGGTGGGTTCTGACGGTACCCAGTTAAATGTGTTTTTGAAAAGCACCTGATGTTCCCAGGAGTATTTTGACTCACCTTTAACTCCTCTTTGCTCTGAAAGTTGTCCAGCAGGTGTTGGAAGTGAATGTCTGACATTTGACGCAGGAGGGACAACAGACACGACACGTATTCCCCCTGCCAATCAGAAAGCGGGGAAGTCTCTGTGAGCCAATCCGTCTGTTCATTTGATCCTCAAATATCCAATAAAATGCATTTTAAGGGAGCGGGGTGGCAAAATGAATGAGAGGTGAGGAGACGAAAATACAGTATATGGGTGAATTTCAGAAACCCGGCAACAGAAGACTTTTAAAAATGACTTAAAGAACTTAAAATAGTATCATTCCAAATTGCCATTACACAAATGCAAATAACAAAAACTTTAATGCATAAAGTACGTATTCATCATAGCATAATAAGTTATACTATTGTATACTATACTGTTAAAAAAGATCATATTTACACATGGAATACTGTATATTAATATAATTAGGGGTTCGAGGTGAAACATGACCTTGGGATTTTACCTTGTGGTGTGTTTTTCATGAAATTCACCATCATGAAAACATAATATGTGAGTCAGTGAGTGTAAGAAACATAAAAGACAACGCACACATATAATAATGTAAAATAGAGAGAGAGGGGTGAGGAGGTGGAAATAGAGTGCAACAGTGACCACCTACTTTTCCTTATCACCAGGATTTACTTTAAAGTGTCATGATTCTGCCTCTTTTGATCACGTTTTCTTAGTCTTGTGGCAGGATCATGACAGACCCACGTGTTTAGTGTGAGAGAGACATGGCATTGTTTTATTTTGGCATGCGATGCGCTCTGGTCTCTGGTCTCATCTCTGTCCTCGCCCTCTCGTTTCCTCATTATTGATTGTCAATTATTTCATGCCCTGCACCTGTTCGCCTCTTGATTTGGTTCCCTATTTAATGCCATTGTGTTTGCTGTCCTGTGCTGATTCGTTTTGCTTTGTGCCCCTGTGGATTTCTTTCTCTGTGGATTTATGCCGTCAAGTCAAGATCAAGTTGTGTAAGTTCTTGTCTATGTTAAGTGTTGTTTAGTCCAGTCAGTTTATCGTATCCTTTGATATCATATCTTTATTATTGTTCATTGCTGTTTACCCCCCTGGTGGGTTTTCATTTTGTGTTTATCGATTAAAGTTATTGTTTT
This sequence comes from Triplophysa bombifrons, assembly GCA_029783895.1. Taxonomy (NCBI): domain Eukaryota; kingdom Metazoa; phylum Chordata; class Actinopteri; order Cypriniformes; family Nemacheilidae; genus Triplophysa; species Triplophysa bombifrons. The sequence goes on from CM056472.1 coordinate 3,166,806, forward strand.
CCCACCACCTACCGCTGCCTGCAATTGGGTTCATTCTCAAGTTGTTTCCTGATATAAAGGTCATATGGTGCAAATAGGTGTTTTTCTGTGACTTTGGTGAGATATAAGTTGCCCAAGCATTTATTGGACACGTAAAATTGCAAAAATTAAACTGTTGTAACAAAAGATACATTCTATCTCAAAGCTAATGCTCACCCAGACCTGCCTGAAACCCCTTTTGTAACAACAACCCCAGTTTGTGGTATGACTTGACTAAGACCGTCAAAATGTATAAGCAAGTAAGGTGGGCGCACCTGTCAGTACAATTGCTCTGGAACCTGATGTTCCAAATATGGTGAGAGGTGTTACATATCTGTCACACGCTTGCAGTTTTCTACCAATCACTACGCACTGGTTAACTGGCCAATCATAGCACACCTCGGGTTTCAGAGAGGCGGGGCGAAGAGGATATACAAACATGCACCGTTTGTGGAAAATTCAGCGTTTTTTTATCTTAAATCACGTATACACGTTACATTACATCTAAAACAAACGATAATACAAATTTTAGCCCTGTCATATCACCCCTTTAAGGTTTGACACCAAGAACCAAAATAATAAATTACATTTCATGTTACGATGGTGACATCAAAAGTGAGTGTAAGTGTAAATTTGTGTAAGTGTAAGGAAAACACGCATTACATATCATATTTGCACGTGTACATTCTAGCCAGTGAGGAAAAGGTGTCGTTATCAAGTCCTTCGCTGACGATTTTGAACAACTGCAGCGACTGGTGTTGTTCTGCTCTTATGGACAAAGTTTCTAATCAGAATGCATTTCTTATGTCAGGCGGCAGTCGGCCAAGCCTTTCGTCTCTCCCAGCACAACAGTGATTTTAGTATGAATTAATGAAGTATATTAATTTTTCATGGAACGCAGACACCAGGTCTAGGTTTATTCATTATAGAGAAAATATTTGTCACTTGTATTTTGTACCCCGACGGTGCGATCTCTAGCAAGAAAAGGAGGAGTTTAGGAAAGGATGTTAAAAAAGAAACAGAGAGATGGTGATCTCAGTAGGGGGGATGCTGCTAAGCAGGTGGGTGAGAAGATTGAAGGAATGGAGGTAAGGGAAAAGGGTAGAAGAATCAGATTGTTAGTTACTAACAGTGATTTCGGCCGTGCACTGTGGACAGCGCTGCCCTCTTACCGCCTCCTGCGACTGAGATTTACTCATGATGGCCAACAGCGTCTGTAACAACACATCTAACAAACTCTCCACCATCATTTCCACCTCTTCCTGTACAGAGCTCTCCTGCAAACAGGAACAGAGAAACGGTTTTCCTCGATCAAAGCTGAAAATCAGAAGTCCAGAAGATTTGTACAAGAGGTGATTGTGTTTGTGTACCAGTGAGCTGCTCTTAATAATGGAGAAGATGCTGCTCAGGATCCCCGAACAGATGAGAAGCTCCTTCTGTTGCCTCAGATGCAGATGAATGTGATGTAGAACTACAGGAAGCAGAATCCTCCTTGATTCTGTAGACAAAGAGAGACAAAGGTTGATAAACATGCATGCCACAGTTAAATTGATGTAACTGAACAATGGCGTTACCCATTGACTGGTTGTATGTCTATACACCAGAAGTCAATGGCTACAGCCTTTGTTCGTTTAACAACATCCTTCAAAATGTCTTCTGTTGTGTTCCTCAGAAAAAATTGTCAGAGTTGAAATGACAAGAAAAAAATGGTAAATGGTAAAGAATGGTAAATAAATGTGTTAATAGTTAATAAAAACATTTTAACAATGGTAAAATCACTGTACAATGTACAAAGTACAACTACTTAATGCTTTATCAAAGATGCTGCATACAATCAAGCGTGTTCATTTCTAAGACAAAATGTTTTCTGTCATTTGTAAATCAAAACCATAAAAGTGTCTCCTCTAAATTAATAAATAAGTGTAAATCCAAAATATTCAATAAACAATTTTTATAAAAAGGGAAAATATCGGCCAGTCAAAAAATCTATTTGAATTATACTAATCACGCTATTTGCCAATCAAATAAATAAAGAACCTAAAACATTATGGACACAACTTCTGTACGTTGGGCTTGTTCATTGATTTTTGATCACATGTACCGATTTGCATATTTTGTTATATTTAGCTCAAGTCCTCCCATCAACCACAATAGGTTCCTCCAATTTAATGTATTACACTGAGATATTTTTTTACTTATAAAACTATTTTATTGGTGTACAATTTGTTTTTCTTTAGATTCATTAAAGTCATGAAATGATAAGTTAAAAAATTGAACATATATATATATTTATTTTAAATATTAAAAAAGCACAACAAAGGGTATTTTGAATATTAATGCATTGCTATTAAATGTTTATTTGACTTTACATTGTTATATGTTTTCCTGAGGCAGCAGTCCATTTTAAACCGTTTCCTATCCAAAATATTTTGATGGCAAAATGCTACAATCGATCAATTATAATCAACCATTTCAATACAACAGGGAATGTCGAACGTCACATGACCAAACCGGAAAACGGGTGTTGACTGTCTTCTTGTCGGAAAAAAAGTGTTAATAGCATTATAAATTAACCAGGATAACTATAGATTTTTGCTGTAAACAAAAAGCTAACCTAGTTTGCTGCTTTCATTTTTAGTGCTTATTTATTTGTTTAGATTAAATTCTTTATTTATGAATCTGCATGTATTATGTACATTGAGTAAGCACTTTTTGGTGTCTTTTCTTAAAAGCATTTTGAGTAAAACAGTAAAACTATGCAACGAGCGCAAAAGATCTAAACCGGAAGCGACGAGACCTGTTTTCTAGTTTCTGCATGTGACGTTCAGCATAAAGACTATTTTCATATTAAAACTTTGCTTCATCTACAGTTGTCACACATCAAACGCCACAATGAATTGAATGTTTAAACTCCTACCGGGGAAGGAGAAAAGTCTACTGTCCACCGTACGTGCGATGGACTGCAGTTTGACCACATCCATGGACTGACCGATGTGCACTGTGCTGGGCATGCTGCCCAGAGTTCCCCTCACAAATTCTGCCACTTCCTGCACTGTGAACATCTGCAGGAGCTCATCAAATATAGCCGGGAATGAGTTGAGAAGGGCAGCCTGCAGAGTAGATAAAGAAAGACAAGAACAATGATGTAAAGTAAGTTTCGGTGAAGGATATAACTCAATATGTCAAGAGACTGTTGGCCAAAGATGGGATCATGGGAACTTTCTGGACATCATCCAGTAGCAAGTCATTAATAAAGTCACGGTGTCAGACAGTCAAATATTATTTCAAATAAAGAAAAGTGACATTTCTTTAGCCCTGTCTACTTCTGCTTAGGTCTTTTCCAATCCCCTCTTTGCTCAACAGTCCAGCTACACCATTCATTGCAAGCAATGTCACCTTTGGTTCCCAGTTCAATACCAAAAAATGCTTGAAGTGATCCAAACTTGTGAGGGAAGGTATTAAATGCTTGTGTGGGAGAAGATTCAGCATCAAACACAGCAATCAAAACTCAAACACGTCAAACCAAAACCAAGCAGCTTTGGGGGAGTTGGGAAGCATTTGCCGGTGTTGGTCAGTTTGTCGGTCGATATTGGGTTCTGGTGGCTTTCTGGTGGTCTGGAGTGGTTGCAAGGATGTTTTGCACCTGGACGATGGATTGGGTTGTGAGGGTGTCTCCGTTACTGTGTGACAATTCAACAAGCTGCAAACTACTTACGGACAGAGGAGAGGGCCGTGGGGCATTACAACTCAACGGCTGAACGCAGCTGCCCTGGTTGGTAGTGGCTGGTCCTGTAGGAGGCTGGGGACCCTGGGGGAGTACAGTGAGGTGGGGCAGGATTGGGTCAAGAACCGGGGCAAGTATGGGAGGTGTTCACAAAGGTACAATACGGGGCAGTTTAGGAATAAATTGAAGTCAATAAAAAACGAGAATACAGTCTTGGAATTCTTAAAATGGTGTGTGGGATGGAATGAAGTGTGTTCACACGTTATTTCTGTCACGATTTTTGGCAAACATTAAAAAAGGTCCCACGGAACCAAACACCCCACAATGGTTCCCCTGTAATTATCTCACACTGGCTATAGAAATGACATCTCCAATGAAAAATGTTATATCTTGTGACCAGATATCATCTAGCAACCACCTTAGCAACCACATAACACAATCACCCCATCATCCTGACATGATGGGGTTCATTTTTCACAGTTAAGCAACACCCAAATTGTCTTAAATGTTCAAATGTTCTTCAGAAACATTCAAAAATGGTCTAATGTTGTCAGATCAACAACTTAGAGGCTGTGGTGTAGGTGTCGATCTTCTCATGTCCCCCTGGTCTTGTGTTCTTCAGGTTTAACACTTCACATCTGCTTCAACCATGCAAGCAGAGCTACTCCAGAAGCCTGAGGAAAAACCTCACGTCGTCTGATCGCATCTCACTCTACATGAGAAATTATTTAACAGCTTCTCCTTCTGATGGGGCTGTCGAAAGCGTTTAGATGTGCAACTTCTTCAGGGCAGACCTAGACTGACACATCAATATGATAGAAGACTAAACAAACCGAGTCTAAAGAAAACAGCTTTAATCCTGTTGGTTTTAGATGTTAAATGTTTACCTTAACAACTGTTAATATCAAGCTATTTATTTTCAGTATATTCTCTTTTATGAAAGCACAGACTTAAGCTTCAAGCATGTTTTTGTTTGTTATTTGTCTCGTGTTAAATGTAGAAAATAACATCATGAGTGTATGTTGGTGTGAATGTAATTACTTCTAATATGAAGCCTCAGACCAATAAACATTTGCATCTCTTATTGTACAATTTGTTGTTTAATTTGATATATTTTATAAGTATCTTCTGTGCATTGCACTCTTAGAAACGTGCAGTCTGCTTACACACAGTCGTCCCGTGAACTAATAAAATTGAAAAATCTCTTATCTTTGACCTTAGTTTGTTTCTGACCTGGGTGAAAATGAGGGTCTCCGAGCTGCGGCTGTCCAGGCTGAGCACGAAGCGGATGGACTGGAAAAGCTCCTGGATGCTGGCGCGGAACTGGTCCTCTTCCATCCCGCAGGTGGCCCGCGAGTAGAGGATCCGTGACTGGACGATGAATTTAAACAGGTATTCCAGAGCCTAGAGGAGATTTATAGTTAACATGTGTACATGAAAAAATGTAAATGATAACTTTATGTGTTTTGACCGATCCGAGAGCTAACCGATAATGCCCACCAAGATGAATTCAAGAAAGCTCATAATTTACAGATTTATAAGATATTCATAACTTGGATCACAATGCTTAATAACATTTGCTGGGGTCGAGTTATTTGTTCTGGTCCTTTGAGGACAACACTTGCTGCTACAGCCCTTTTAATGCAATGTATTATTTATTTGAGTTCCTGTACAAGCTGAAGCGTGAATGACTTTGTGGATTTTGTCTCTTGATCTATTGCATTATTTGCACGGTAATAAGCATAACATTTAATGATTTAACTGACAAATAAACATCTTAGGCATGTTCCCGGTTTCCAGTAAGAATGAAAATGTCGCTGCTGTCATTCTAAAACCTCATATCTCCATATTTAGATTTTTTGTCATAAATCATTTATATTATCGATCCTTCACTGGGTTTTGCGAATATCTAAAAGTCTTCTTTTTTTTCATCATGTTTGTTGCAAGACAGATGTTATGAAACACTGCTTTGCAAAAAGGCGGAAGTTAAATTACGTAACTGTGAAAAGGGCGTATTATTAGTAATTTCAGAAGGACAGCAACGATGTGTAAAGATTTTTCATTTGTGGTTGGGAACATTGATACAGTATATAAACTAACTGGGGGAATGGTGAAGGAATTGAGATCTTACCCGCATTGCTTCTTGGATGTGATCCTGTCGTACAACTTCAGCTGATCGGTCCATATACCATTTCAGACAGCGAATCAGCTCTCTGAGTTTAAAATGGAAAATCGGGTTAGATTATACCACGGGACTGTTATTTGATATTAACCATTTCTTGCCATGTTGCCCCAGAACAAAAAAAAAACCCATTGGGTTCATTTTGCAAGGACGTGATCCATGTATGACGCCAATAGAATAGTAAATAACAAGGGATGACCTTGAATTAACCAAAGCAATGTTTTTTTGTTGGTCACACAGCATCCTTGTTTGTCTGTTCTTTGTTCTAGAGAATGACCTTCATGAAAGCACTACACACTAAAATATGATTTAAACATTTGTTAGAGAGTAAATTTTACTTCTGTAGTCATAAATGATTTGAATGACATAAGGAGCACATACAAGTAAGACTTCCTAATTGTGTAGGTTGTCCGGACGTGGTATCATTGCAAAGAATGCACCCACTATAGAAACTATGACTATTATTTTGTTGTACTTGTATATGCTTCTGTAGGCCCGAAATATTGTCTTTAAAAAAAAATTCACTGAAAATGGATGTACTTACTTGTAAGCCAACGCTCCAGCGAAATGTTTCTGGATGTAAGTGTCCATCACAGGCCTGAAGTGATAAAACTTACTGTCCCGAAGTAGATTGATGACAAACACCTGGATAAAGAAAAACATCAGAGGTCAGTTTCAAACCTCTATTTGAAGGGGAACTGGTCTGGTAACAGAATACACATTCTAAAAAAAACAGTGGCTTGAAATATGTAGTTTGGAGGATAGTAATGCTTCTAAGGGGATCATAATATATTTTTCATAAATAATGTTAATTAAGATTTCTTTTTCCAAATCATTCCTAAATTACTTTTTTTACTTTTTAAATGACTTATGAGTATTGTTTCTTTAACAACAACAAAATGTAAAGGCCTACTTGCATATAACAAAGTAACAAGACTGCATCCATAAATAAGCAGGAACATATATTTCTGATAAGTTTTATATTTTTAACATAATAATATACATTTTAAAGTCTGCGTTGAATTGAATCAGACTTAAATTAAAAGATTCTTGTTAAAAACAAACGTCAGCCCTTTTTATTGATGGGATCTTCTAGATAGATATGCAGAAAGACAAGCTTAACCTCATTTTATGCTCAATATTAGTTAGTCTGGGAATTAGAAAATGCTGAGATGAAGATGCTAAAATATAACATCATTTCATTTTGATTTGCACATTTTGATTTATCTTAAAACACTCACAATGTTATTTCCACACAGTGTAGTTACATCTGTGTTATTCATGTTTTTAAGTTTATTATTATCATGAGATGTGAAAAGAAAAGAAAATAGAATAAGTGACCCTAAACTTTTGTGTATGTTGATGTGTCTTTCCAGTATCAAAAAGTCAGACTGTTCATAGTTTGTAGCCTAGTTTCCGGATATCCGGGTTTTTTTTGACTAAGGAAAAAGTTGAACAAAGTTTTACTGCTTTTATAACACTAATCTTGAAAGATTAAGGACTTTTTCATATAACCCCTTTAAGTGTGTTCTCATTTTGCAAAAGCTGAACATCTCTTGAAGTTGATTTTAATTCACAAAGACAAGTGTCTTGACTAAAAATGGCAAACTCCAAAGTACTGCTGTACATTTCTCAAAATGAACAAACCAGCGGGGCATGTACATTATTCTTCGCGCAGAAACATGACAGATGTATTCGGGCAAGAGAGGCTAGAACATCTTGACTCTTTTTGCAGAAGTACAGGAAGCTAAAGGCTCTCTGGAGACGGCACCATCAGGCAGCTGTGAACGCCTAATAATGCCTGGATCCTTGCCAGCAGAAACCGTTCATTTTTCAAACCGAGAACACACACAAACACTCAGCTTGGGCTCTCCTGAATGTGATGAATCGTGTATGTTTAAAGACGTGAACACGTACAGGCGTGCTTGTATAGTAAATGCGGTTCTTGATTAATGAGGACTGAAGACGTTGTTATAACAGTGAATTATTAATGTTAAGTAGACCTACGTGGTCTTAAAATAATGATGTATTAACATTTTCTCACCAGTGACTGGAATACCAGCGGTCCATATTTGTCCGTGTTGTCATCCAGAATGGAAAACAGAGTGTCAAGAATATCTTGAAGAAACTGTAGAAGAAATATAGAAAATTAGCATGTCATTCACATTATTGAGACATTAATGTTCATCTGTTCATTTTTAATAAAGGAACGGTGTACACAACAGAATGCTCACTTTGACAATTTCCTCCCCGCAGACATGCCGCAACCGACCCAAAATGTCCATTACACGGTCCGGATGTGCTTTCCACTTTAATAAAGCTAGCAGATCAACTAAAGAGACATAATAGGAGCATGTTATAACCCTGATAATAACCGCAGAAACTGATGCGTGCAAAAAAAAAATGCTGTACAACGTTTGTAAAGGATATTGCATTATTAAGTATTTATACAACAGTTCGACGGCACAAGTTTATAGATAAATTAGAAACCATGGTGATAGTGGTGTAATATCTCATGGCTCTCTGCCCATCAGACTCGAGAACCAGAAAGAACGGTTATAAATATGTAATAACATTGTTATTACGGGATAATAAGTTACCGTTCTGTGTTAGTTTAGTGGAGGAGAGCTGAGTTGAGATCCATAGGTTTTCCTTGGTGCTGCGCTGGAATATGAGGCTGGATGGGATGTTGGGGCAGCCATTGAAGTCGTCCTTACAGCAGGGCAGTCCCAGGTATAGAGCGTGGTTACTGAAGGTTGTGTTTTCATCGCACTGATTCAATGACAGAAAAAAACATTGTTTTACATTTCAACGAAAGCATTTCTGTTTATTTATGTAAACAAATGTATATCTTTGTTGATGTTTGTATATATTTAGAGGACTTTTAACACCTTTTATTGTGACAGGAAAATCTAGAGCTGGTAGGAAAGCTTCGGACAGAGATAGGGGAGTGGGTTCGGGAATGGAATCTCGGGACAGGAATCGAAATCGGATCGCCATGGTAGCACTGGCACTATATGTCGGCACGCTAACCACAGAGCTTTGCCGGCCCAAATATCTATTTTTGTATTAAAAATAAATCTTTAAAGAGATTTAGCTATGTTTACATTATTTTATTTCTGTTTTAAAATTATAATACTTTATATAAATATAAATAAATAAGTGCTCAAAATTAATTAGGTTTTTCATATTTTAAATGAAAACAATATATTTTACAAAAAATGTTTAATACATATATTATAGATATTTCATTAAAAATATAATATAAAATAATATTATTTTTATTTTGTAAACCATAAACAATACACTCTATGTGACTCATATAAGTATTTTAACTTTGTGTCAGTCATAATTATAAGTAGATTGCGACAACAAATCCACTAGAAACAACATAATAAATACATATATTTTATATTAATGTTATTATTTTAAATTATAATAAATTTTTTTAATTAAATGAACTTTATAACGACTTACACATTTTTTTTATTTTTTTATTTAACACATTTTTACAGGACACATTGATTTTCGGATCGTCTGATACTGATAATTATTATTAATTGAATAGCAGCAAGCAAAGCAAGAGCGGACATCGCCTTCACCTTGTAGACGTAAAGCTCATGGCTTTCATCTGACAGCGTGGTCCCGTCCTCCCGCATTAGTGGAGTGAAAGCAAAGCCAAAAAGCTTTTTCTCTCCTTTGTCCTTTGCTGCAGGGACACAAAAAAGGAATACTTTGCAATTTGGCTGATAAGTTTCAAGTAGAAGCACTTTCAGATCATTCAGATGCATTATATTACTTCACGAGTACAAATTTAGTTTTAAAATTTCGGTGCTGGATTAACAGCAATAATGCACGTTTCTTGCTGGAGATTCCTCTTATCATTATATTTGGTTTATAAAAAATAGGTAAGCACAAACTATCCTTATCCTCAGATCAAAAAGACTTTTAACAGCATTAGTATATCAGTGATTTATTGAAACTGATGCATCCTTACTTGAACAGTGTCTAAACTCAAAACGTAGATGGGACCCCCGGAATCGGTCAATGGGGATGGGAAGTTTGATGACCTCACTCCAGCGTGGACTGTTGTTGTGGTAGAGGACGAAAGATCGGTATTCGCTTATGTTGTGTTCTCCTGAGCCCAGACTGATGCATTCCTGATAAAATGACATAAAAAATGCTCAAAGAGATTAGCTTTTGTGCAGCAAAGTTTGTGACGCACAATAATTATGGATGAGACTACATGATTAAACAGAAAAGCTACGTGTCATTTGTACATTTAGACATAATATTGGGTTTGACGTACTTTGAGGAACTCGCCATCAGCATAGAGCACATACATGGTGACCTCGATGTTCTTCTGAACGCTCTTGCCGCCCCTTTCAAAGTCTCCTCTCTCAAGTATGAGGTAGAGATCGTTGCGTACATCAACTACACATCAACAAAAACAAAATTTGCTCTTTGAAATGCGAACAAAATTAGGTAAATTGAGTCATTGTGTAGCTTCTGTTGTGAAACTAAAACACGTTTGTATTTGATCCTGCTAACGAATACTAATGACATTACAATGTCAAGTTAAAAAACAGCATTCGTTTATCTTACATTACTAACATTACTAACAGAACGTGGTGCTTTTTTATCATGTTCCTACACCTACATGTTTTTTTTTCAAGTTTACAAGAGAACGCTGTTTTGGATGGACCCATGCAGCACTTTGAATTTAACTCCTCTTTTAAATCCTTTTACAGAGTGTAATAAAAGCTGTCGCCCTGTAAAGGTCAAACCGTTCGTCCAGCTGAATCCTGCAGGAGCAGAAGATGGCCCACCGGCCGGAAGAAATACTGTCCAGATTTTCTTTAGTTTTCGTCACGGCATACGTGACCCCTGTTTCAGGCAATTCTCACATTATCGACCCCTTTAATCGGAGGACATGGCTTCCTACTTTTCCTCCGCAAAAATGTGGCCTCATCCTTGTTGTCACACCTAAAATAGATATTCTTTCCTCCTAGAATAATACTTGGTGTGCACAAGGGAAGAAAAACTTTTTTTTTGCTGTTAGCGCAAGAAGTTTGCGAGGCTTAACACGATTTATTTCAATTACAGTTGACGCAATGAACGAAAATTGAGAATACTTGCTTAGAAAGCGGCTAAAAAAGGATTCTTGTTGTTAACACCCACCCGCAGCTGAATCTGCAGACAGATACGAGTCTGGTGATGTATATTTGGGTTTATACTTTAAGCGAAACCTACATTTGCTCTGTTAACGGAACACCAGATATCCCTTGAATATCTTTTTGGGGCGCACAATTTCTTTTAAAAGGAAAAAAGCACCTCTCGCTGTTTTTTCCAATAAAACCGATGATCTATTTATGCGTAAAGTAGCTGACAAAAATAGTGACTTTTGAGAAATAAGGAACAAAATGTTGCACCTGAAGATCTGTCGTGACTTGGCACAGCTTTGCAATGGCTGTTGAATCTATAAAATGCTATTAAATAGAAATACAAACTGTACAGATTTATCCACAGTTGTATATACAGTAATATAACAACATGGGCTCAGTTATAACAACACTTTACAACATTTCCGAGTATTTGTAAACACAAGACTCTTCTTAAGATTCTTTAATCTATTCAAAAATACATCAGATTTAATGTTTTATAAAAATACAAAGACATCCATTTTTCTTACTTCTATAATTATTAAACTCTAAATGCATTAAAAAATTTGACCTTACAATTTACTCTTACATGCTTCATTTTACATTTGGTGCCCCGTAGTACTTTTCAATATTACATCCAAAGAAACCAACAAGAAAGGAATCTAGATAAGTGAATATTGCCTGCAGCTCCACTTCGTAATGCTGGACGGACCAAACAGCAAAGTATGAACGACTAAATAAAGCCTTGTTCACTTGTCTGTTTGGCTGACAGTATTTTATAGTTCCACACCACGGTACAAATGTTATCTGGCACCAGCAGGCCGGTTTCGCTGGATTGCGTCCCTGTTCAGAGACTTTCTGTAATGGGTTACAGCCACAGTCTTACAGGCCTTTTCAACACTGCCTAAGAGTCGTCTGGGTTTATAAAATCCACATAAAGCTCTCTATTGAGTGAACGACTACAAATTCCTGCCAAAAAAAAACAATGCTGGTGCATGCCCAGCTGAAATGAGGAAAAAATCCAGACAGCAGTAGGATTTACAGGTATAGCAGATATTATGGCTGGGGGTTTAGATTGTTATGGTTTGTATAATAAGAGGAACGTGTAGAACAAACCCAAAAAACTTTTATTGAGTCTTGGCAATTGTTTGCAAGATATAATCAATTTGCAGTAGAAAAACAAGCCACGCCATCTAATTTTCTCTTTTGATAATGCATCACAATACTGAAGTAAAGAATTGGCATTTAGTTGCAAAAAAATAAAAAGTAAACAAAGTAAAAGTACAAAATAAAAGGAAAGGAAAATAACTGAAAATATTAAAAAGAAACATGATATAACAAAACTAAGCACATAAAGGTAAACAAAATTTAGTACGTTTTAATATTTATATAAAAAAAGAATACAATTAAATAAAAAGTAAATTGAAGTAGAAGTACATATAAAATGAAAAATATATATGAAGAAATAAAAAATAACAAAAAAACAATAATGCGGATGAACTTATGCAAAACTATAGTATCTCTAGTGTTAATAACATTTCATAAGTCTAACATTTCAAACTTTCTTTAAATAGCTGCCCTGTATATCAATATTGTTTGATAAAAAACTTTGTACCGCAATGCACCCAAAACCTGGGACCATGCATTAGCAACCAGCCAAATGTGATCTCTTTAGAGAATGAAGTCAATGCATCAATCTGAAACCAGCCCCTTTGAGAAATACCTATGTAAGACCCCCATCACACTTTGGCTACCCGAAGCGTATTGACCTATTGGCGTTTCAAAATGCTGAATTGAAAAAGCTCAAGCTCCTCTGTGATTAGAATTGAACTACCCAGGGCTGCTCGATATACGGATGATCAACCCTTCACTGAAGCTCTTGAGAAGATGCACGACCTCAGAGACGACTGAATAAAAATCAGCAACGAAGATGGAGGACGCTTGCAGATCCCATCAATCAACTCGAGGGGGATGCAAGACCATTGCTTGATATTATGGATGAGATGGGTGGGGAAGGGTCTCTGGAGTTCTAAGAATAAGTCAGATCTCTAAAGGTGCACCGAGTGACATGAGAAACATCAGGTGGCGGCTTTTGAGATGCCCCAGGGCTTCTGCTGAATCAGAGGGAAGGGATTTTGTCACTGGGCTTTGACGTGGCAAGAGTCCAGCTGATTTCACAAGCCCTCTGGGGCATAGATCAGACAGTTAGTGCAGTCTGTTTAAATGTGGGTAATGTTGGTACAAGCATGATTCACCCCAGTCAAAAAATGAGGGTGATGTGACCTTACGGGTCCAGAACTAATGCTCATGCCTAAAATAACATGGGCATTAAAAAACCATAGACAAAAGGCGGGATCTGAGTCATATATATTGCGGTGGGCTATTTCACTTTGTCCAGTTCGTAAGCACCTGTCAACCGTAGCCTACTGAGCTAACCGTAGCTAACCTCTATTGAGATCACAAGGAACATCTTACTGTGTGTTCAGACCAAATGCGACTTGCACGAATGAATCGCGCTATTCGCGTGTAGTTGGACGCTCGAAGAATTGCGATTGATGCATTTCGCGTCAATCGTGCCACAAGTAAGTCTATCGCGTCTTTGCATTGACTTAACATGTAAATCACTCGCGCTTAACGCGCCATTCGCGTTTGGTCTGAACGCAACATTAGAAACTAAAAAGCAACACCACGTCGAGTTTTAGAAAATGTTAAAATATAAATTATTCAAATAAATAAATGAATTAAATGGGAATGCAGCAGTTCAGTATGGACATAACCAATAGTTATCAACATATATACAGTAAAGAATACCAACAGATATACTTTAGCTGTTTATTGAGATCAGAGATTACAATGAATAATGAATAAATAGTAAAAAATAACTTAATTTAAAAAATAATTATAGTTGATGATAATAATAACAATTATTATTATGTTCCTCCCTTCATATTTTTTATGTTGGTTGCTAAATTGTAAACAAATTTACAATTTAACAAACTTCTCTACTTATTTATGTTTACTTTTGGGCCGCGTAGTTTATGTCCAATGCCTTTTAACTATACTACTTAAAAACAACAACTTAACTTTGGCTGCTTAATTTTAAATCCTTGTTCAATTTTCTGGAAAAACACTCACGTATTTAAAGTGATAGTTCACCCAAAAATGAAAATTCTGTCATAATATATTCACTCTCTTGTCATTTTAAACATGCATCACTTTCCTTTTTCTGCAGAATATTTTGAAGAATGATGTCAAATTGAACATTGACAGTATCACTTCACTTGCATTGGTCATATGTCCTTCCAATAGAAGTAAATGGGACTGTTACCATTAGCACAAAATGATAAAATGACTTTTTCTTAAAAAGCTTAATTCATGAGATTTTCTTAACAGTGTGCCATTCCCAAAGTAGTAAGTCTCAGAGTCATCCAGCCCTTTGTTAAATACTTTGTTAAATTCAACCGCGACCTTCACAGGACTTACCTGGCATGATGACATCAGGAAAACCCAGCTTGCGTGTGACGGCCACGCCGCGGTTGAATATCATGGGGTTTTCCCTTCGCACCTGCTCCATGTCGCCCCGCAGAAGCTGCAGAGATATTATCAAACCTGCAGGACAACAAGAGTTTGGGCCAAATGTGAGATGACTTCATTACAACGACCGGAGTAATTATCATCTACGATTACCTTGTTATTATTTATAAACCCGGTCTTTATTTCAGAAAATGTGATAAGCTGGCTGCCAGTAACTGCTACAAAGGCATTGTTTTGTGTCTATACTGCTGCTAATAACCTGGCACCCCGCTACCTTTAATCCTTCATTAAACTGAACATGCCAGGCCGCCCGCCGAAATCAGTCATTTGGATTGCCTGGCTCCTCCGATTCCCAGCTGGAGGGGTTTTCCGTTCATCCAGGTCTAGAAATATTCAGCCTATTCCCTTAACCCCAATATGAACTCTCAGTTGGAACAGCTGATG
The DNA here is from genome assembly GCA_029783895.1 of Triplophysa bombifrons. Lineage (NCBI taxonomy): Eukaryota > Metazoa > Chordata > Actinopteri > Cypriniformes > Nemacheilidae > Triplophysa > Triplophysa bombifrons. The sequence continues at coordinate 3,181,870 of CM056472.1, forward strand.
TGTCAATTATTACCCTTCGAATTTGCTTCCTCTCCTGATACATTTTTGGGACGTTTTTAGCTCCTCAAAGTCATTTTGGGTTCTTGTATCATATACATTCTTTATATTCAATTACCGCTTATTCACAAATTATACAACACATAATGAAGATATTAGAGGACAATCAGACACAATACAGATTTCAGCTAAATCAAAACAAATGGGGTTTCAAAAACTTTTTACAAGGACTGACTGGCGGCATCTAGTGGTGAGGTTGCGAACTGCAACCAATGGCTCTCCACTCCCTTTCGAAGCACTACGGTAGCTGACACAGAACAAAGATTACGGTTCTTTGCAGGATGAGATATCTTATTTTCGAAACGTGCTCTGTAGAGCAGTTTGTCCATATAAGGCTACTGTAGAAACGACATGGCGAATTCCATGTTAGGGGACCCGCGGTGTATGTAGTTAGAAAAACCCCATTCTAAGGTTATAAAAACATAACTCCTCATTATGTAAGGTCTTTATACACCTCTGAACATGGAACACGTTGCATTTCTGTCAACAGATCCTCCAAAAAATACACATTGGACCCCTTAAATACCCAACAAGTGTCTGTCTGCTTTTAAAGTGCTCTTACCGTAGTTAGTGCTGGGCGCTGTGTATTTGGTACTAGACTTGCGGATAATGTTCTCATGGATCTGGTACCACTCATTCTCATTATTACAACTGGGAAAGAGACAAGAAACAAAAAAGAAGACAAGCATTAAGATATTAAGAAGAGATAAAGAAAGTCTATTCATCACATGTATTCCTGTAATTCCCAGATGTGTAGACTCAGATGTGAAATGGTAAGTATAGACATAACTCAACATTGATACTAACAGACCTTGTCCACATAGGGCATCATAGAATTAGCTAAACTAGGCCTGGATTCTAAGAAAAATTAACGTTTATTTTCTGAATGAAACAGAACAAGGAATTAAATAAATGTAAGGCAGGATTTGATTTTTTCATTCGCAAGATTGTTTTGTATTGCGTAGGCTACCGTCTACAATTACATTTGGTTTTTAATATATGTGACCCTGTTTATGAAAACCCATCTGGTCATTTGTGATTTTCTTTTATAAAATCATCCTAAATAATCTAAAGAATATTCTGTGAAAATATTACCTTGATATCTTAAATTTTGATGGAGTAAGGCCGTGTCAAAGATTGAAATCAATGTTTAGGAAACCAATTTCTGTAATTCATGCATAATAATAGCTAGTGTCAATCATTAATTCCATCAATTATCATATTATGCATGAAAAATGTTACTGTATCTCAAAATGAAATGTATTGTTTATCATTAAGCAATAAACACACATTATCATTATCTATCATGCCGATATGCCTTATTCAGCATTAGAAAGGTCAGACCCTATCTCACGGAGCATGAGGCACAACTCCTTGTCCAGGCACTGGTAATCTCAAGGTTGGACTACTGCAATGCTCTCCTTGCTGGGCTTCCTGCAAAGGCTATCAGACCGCTCCAGCTGGTTCAGAACGCAGCAGCACGCCTCGTCTTCCAACAGCCCAAGAGGGCTCACGTGACTCCCCTTTTCATCTCTCTTCACTGGCTACCGGTTGCAGCCCGTATCAGATTCAAGTCACTAATGCTTGCCTACAGGACTGTCACTGGATCTAATGGATATAATTGTTTCTATTACATATCAATTAGTTCCTGTGTAAGTAGACGGTTCTTATCAAGTTTAAGATGTAAATGCACCATAGGTCTGTCTATGCAAAACCACTACAGACAAGTGTAGAAGTTCACTCAAGTGCGCATTCTATAATAAGCGATAATGTTCGCATTGAGAGACATTTAACCCCAACTGGCACCGTTCATAAATTAACACTCTGAACAAGCCAACAGCAAATGAAAACCTAGCAGTCAAGTACAGCCAAGCACTGAACGCCATCACCTATGAAGACTATCAGTGCACTCCACAGTTTAAAATCAGAGATGCACGGCCCTCTCGTGTGCGGGAACAGAGCCAGTACGTTCCAGCATTAGTAGCTGGTAAATCGCTGCGGGCCAGTTGTTGAAGTTTTGAGCACAGCAGCTCTCTGGCCTGAGGGGAACTGATGTTTTTAAAGCCTGATCCAGTAGTGTCTAAAGGCGCGGTAGCAGCTGAAAGGGACCTCTGTCAGCTAATGCTAGTTTAAACGGCGGGAGAGGGGGCAGATGCTTTGTGGGAACTCCCGCGGAGTCCATCTGGTTGACTGTCGCTGTGACTTGTTCCAAGGGCGTCAAGGGTGGTTATGGTGTGTCGCTCGCAGGGTCGCAACGGCTTTATGCCGAATGCATGAGGAAAGCCGCACGCCATGTTTCTTTTCACAGACTCTTTGATGATAAAAGCTGCTAAATTACAGAACATGAAGGGGTGTTTTCACAGCAAAGCTGACTGGCTGAAACGCATTACATTCCCTATCTAGTCTACCACTAGATGTCTCCACGTAACTAGCATACTCGGACACACATGCGCAAGCACACACAGGCACAAACACTGCCCAAAAACAAATACACATTTAATCACATTTCATGCATATATTATTAACAATGTCTACATTTTGTATTTATGCATTTTGCTTGAATCCAAAGTGACTTCAAGGTGCATTCAAGATATACATTTCATCACAATAAGAGCCATACTTCACTTAAACTGATGGCTTAACATAACATTATTGCTGAGGTATCAAAACAAATACTGCCGTTTCCTATCTCTCCCACACACGCACACCTTCTTTCTTCTTCCAGGAGTTCTTCTTTCATTTAACCAGTTCTGTCAGTTCCCCAGACCATAAAACAGAGGAGGGCTTACCGCATGGTTGCGCACAGAGGTAATGAAAGTCTGTGATGGAGATAGCTAGAAGATTTGACCACGTGTCACCGTCCGGGAGGAAATATACCTGTATGCCGCTATATTTGCTGTATGCTGTTTTCAGTAACACGCAGCACTTTTTTAAAACGTGTGAGCTGCCCTGCCGTCTAGTGTTCCTGTAGTTCACTGGGTAGAACACTGTATTGCACAAAGGGGTTTGAAACAAGTCGCTTTGCATAAAACTATCTGCTAAACACGTCAATAGAAAATGGCAGGTGCAACATCTTAACAAAAAAACAATGACACAAATAACCCTGATAGCACACAAACATGATCTGGCAGCCATCTGTTTGATGTCTGCATTTACATCTGCAAGACATAGTTTGCTCATCTGCTCGACTCGGAGACGTCTGCTGTCAAATGTCATACAGACAGCTAAAAGATGTCTGTAAGATGTTTACGATTTAGGATGGATGTAAAACTGCTCTTTCTAAGATGTTTAGCAGATACACAGCAGACGTTTTCCAGATCTCCAGATCTTTAGCAGACATCTTACAGACCTACCTGTGCTAGCAGGGAACAACATAAGGGTAACCACTATTTAGTCGAAAACTCAGTGTGGCACACAACAATTGCTCCTGAAATGCAACACATGGGACATTTTACCTTTTCTAACTGATTCCTGTCCATAATGTTAGCATTTGGCTAAGCTAACAATAGTACAGTATAAGCGAAAAAACTATTTGAACATACAAATATTGAGTAAATTATTCAATTCTTCACTTCTTTTATCTTTTAATAATATGTATAATGTGACCCTGGACAACAAAACCAGTCTTAAGTAGCACAGGAACATTTTCAGTAATCTGCAAAATACAGAGTATGGGTAAAAATTACAGATTTTTCTTTTATGGCAAAAATCATTAAGATGTTAAGTAAAGATCATGTTCCATAAAGATGTTTTATAAATTTCCAACCGTAAATGTATAAAAACTTTATTTTGCCTCAGATTAACTACTTCAAAGAGATTCTCTCAATATTTAGCTTTTTTGCACCCTCAGATTCCAGCTTTGTGAACAGTTGTTGTCCCGCCAGATAGTGTCCTATCCTAACAAACTATATATCAATAGAAAGCCTATTTATTCCCATTTAAATCTCAAGCCTAAAGGCTAGTTTTTTCATCAAGGGTAACATATAAAAACAACCTTTACTATACCTTATTTCTATAAACTTGCCTCTATCCATTATGGGGTTGAATAGACACTGCACAATGCTTACATGCTAATGCTAATCTTAAAAGGCGGCACACTGACACGAACTAATTCTGAAATGCTTTTAGGATGCCTTAAAATGTTATGTACTGTAGGCAGACAACATAAACATCTCGATATTTTGGTAAATTTCACTGTTTTTAGGCTCGTCTAAGAGGTGTCTGTAAAACAATTTGTTGAGTAATTCGCATTTGAGAGAGCATCTTGTCATTTATGGTGTCATTTCTGTTTAGAATGATCAAGGCACAATTTACATGAATTTATGTTTACAACATGTTCAGCTCAAATGATCGAGTCTAAAAGAATCCCCGGTACTCTAATAGCTGGAACCGAAAGGTTAATATATTATTGATCCGTTTTTATCCATCAACTCAAGTGTTTTGTCAAGGCCTTAGATTCTGTAAACCAAGCGAGCAATTTATCACTCCAAGTTTATTGTAGTTCACAATTGTAGTTTCTGTCTTTACGGAACTGATCAATCATAAAGACGAATGATTCCATAGTGAGTAAAAGAGACTTACGTGTAAACTTTAAGCACAAAGTCTTTCTCTTCTTTGAGTTCAGAGATGGTCTGCAGGATGTCGCTCATGGCGAGCACTGCACATCCGTACGGCCGGCGGTACTGGACATGAGGAGGACCTTTCTTTGAGTCATTCAGCAACATCCGCCCTGTTGTTCATAAATCCTGTTATTTTTGACTATTTAAACAGACTGCAATTCCTTTTGATACCACTAGGGGAGCAGAATTTGTTTAAAGACACAATCCGTAACTTTGACTTTTGACTCTCTGTCGCCATCTCTGCTCGAAACAAAACATTGCATGCGTACGTATCTTTTTGTGTGTTGAAGTGAAATGTCATCAAACTGACATCTCATCAAAATCATATGTGACACTTCAACTTATAAATCAACATGGTAAGCTAATATATCATGTGTACAGTGATGTTAACTACATTGATGTTCAGATTACTTTGATATTCTCTTAACCGGTATAATAAGGCGAAGGAAGGGATGCTTTTCTATTTTAAGACTGGCCTGTACAGAGCCAGAAAATGTCGCCTTTGATTTGCGGGGGGCACAGGACCTGTTCCACTATTCAAGTTGTTTGTCTCTGTGAAAATGGAACAGCAACACCGCGCTTACGTAACAGATCTAGAGATGCAATTGTTGCAGCAGGGAAATGTGTTGCCTCATGGCATCTCTGCCACATTTGTTTCAAAATAAAGGAAATGGATAGAGCTAGGAATTGTGGGAGGCGAGAGATACTCACCCGTCCTAATGACCTGCGACACGATATACAGATCTCGCTTCATGTCTTTGTTGCTAAGATCCTGTTTGGGAAATGAGAGAAGCAAATGAGCGTTTGTAAGATGTACACGGATGAAAAAATGATGGAGAGCAAATGGAGACTGTTGGAAGTATTGTGCATGCTAAATGATTCTCATAAGAAATGGACTAGACTGTTCAAAAACCAACACCTGAAAATGAACTCTCATTTCTAGAACATTTCCACATAATCTGAGCTATCCATGTCAATCTCATTGCGCTGAATGTGCAAAATACAAAAACATTACTGAGACCTCCATTAATTCTCTTGAACTATAAAAGAGTAATCCCTTAAACAAGTAAACAAATTCAATGAACACTATTGTGCGTTAATGTCTATTTGTAAGCATGTTTTTTACAATCCCAAGCAATAACAAGAGTTTATGAACTGTTCTCACCGTAAAGAGCGCGCAGAGACGGTCAACCTTCTCTGGATTTTTGGGCCCCCCGTTTTTGTTAAGTCTCACCATAAACTTCTCACTGTAGAAAGAAATCGAAGTTCATTCAAAGTTCATTGACAAAGGTAATCATTTAGTCAAGAAAACTTAACAACTAAAACCCATATTGGACATCAAATGTACTCCATTTCCTCATGTATTAAACATTTAATGTTGAAAATTACAGCCGCGGAAAAAATAAAGAGACCATTTTTAAGTTAAATTTAATCAGCATTAATAGATGTATTGTGACCATTCCAGTCCATTGTCTGTTGAAATTCAACAAAATCAAAGCTCAGGGGATACAAAGTCATCCAACGGCAATGTGAAAGACGTGTAAAAACGTTTCCTAAATACATGTAGAAATATTACTGTTGTATTGCTTAAAAGTGAATCTGGACTTGTTTTCTATGCACTATTTGAGTTCTGGAAAAATACAGAGCATCTTTTCTGTTAGTTTGACCTGTTCATTTTCTGCAAACAAATGCAAAAAGAAACAATAGTTTTATTAGAAATTTGGGATGAATATTGTCAGTAGTTCACAGAATGAAACCAAAATGAACTTTTTACCTAAACTCGTACCGATAAATAGTAAAACAGCTGCCGTATATGCGTCTCCTTAAAAATGCAACCCTATTCTTTAGAAAAGACCTATAATATTTTCTTTTGGGTCGTGGAGATCAAGTAACTAATGGCCTCACTAACCAAGTTAAAATTAGTCGTCAACACCGTATTCATTAAAAATCTTCCGAAATTAAGTGGATGAAATTTTAATATAAATGTAACTTCAGGGCCCCTGTTGCTCTTAATGACAACAAATTAAAAAGACACTAGTGAATTATTCTAGACCCCATACGACGAAGACACTGGCGGAGAACGGCGCTGAGCACAACTAATGTTCTTCTTCTCTCTTGCTTTCCAGCGTGGATGTAAAGATGAATGAGTCCAACGGGCCATAATCGGATCACAGGAAATAGAGCTGCACACTTCCTGTCTGCTTCGATACAGCCTAATGGAGTCTGGGACGCCACACGGGCGATTACAGCAAAAGACCGCAGCTACGACGAAGTGCTTGACATGATCTGTGTGAGAGACATGCAGTTGCTGGAAATATACAGTAGGTGCTTTTTGGTGAACCGTGTCTTTAAGAATTCAACATTTTGTTTTTCCAAATATTTAGAACCACATCGATTCAAGAAATGCTGGTGCAATGGAAATGCACACCAATGACTCTCTCAGTAAAGTGCCAGTAAAGTCTGAAATGTTATTGTCGAGATCTTAATTAGATATTAATTCGCAACTGCGAGCCAGCTTCCCTATGCCGAGAATGCTTCACATGCCATATGCCATCCACAGGAACCAGTCCTCATGCATATCAAATACACTGCGTCAAAAACAAAACTGGGCTTCAAAATATTTCTCTGTTACCGTTGCACTTTGCAAAACATTAGGTCGTTTGTTTTTTCCGAGATACAGACGAGTGACTTTGGGGCGACTTCATTTATTTCTGTCATGCACAACTGAAACGAACGTGAGTATATTTTGTGTGTGTGAGATCAGAGGCCCTCACTTGAACACCACAGCTAGGAAACATGGACTCGAGTTCTATAACGTTTTGATTACAGAACCAGATCCACAATTAAGAGAACTTTATAATTATTTATTATTAAAGTTCTCATTGATCAACAATAAAACCTGAAGATTGTTTTGAATTGTAAATAGACCGCCAACTCTTATTTAAATTGTTAATTTATTCATATGTGGACGTATTACCTTAGTGGATATATATTAAGATTTTTTCTGCAAATTAACTAACACAAAGCTTCAATTGTCTTTGAATTACTAATTAAATGCATATATATATTAACTGAATGCCCTGGATGCTGATTGGTTAATTCAGGTTCAGTATACAATATTATTTGATCACATGGCTCTCTGGAATACTTGATTCTGATTGGTCGGCTGCAACATGATCTGATTTCTCCAAAACTGATAACACACTGCTTATCCAGATACTGCAAGTTATACCGGTACTAATTTTCTATTTAACATATCACTCTGTTGTCTCTTCTACTCTCAAGTAGAGATGCACTGATATATCGGCAAATAATCGGTATCGGCCGATAAAAGCAACTTTTTGATATGTAGTTTAAAATCAGCCAATGATCAGAGCCGATATATTCTGTCTATTAAATGAGTACAAGAAACTGCAATTAATTTTTGCTCTGAATATAGAAAAAGTAAAAAAAAAACTATTAGTCATTAGTCATTGAATGAATAAATAACATTCAGCAGATATCGGCATATATCACTAAATAATCGGCTGTCGGTATCGGTGGAAAAATGTAGTATCATTACAAGTATATTTAAAAAAAAAATCCCAGAGTATTTTTTCTTTAGAAATGTTTTACTTTACTACATTATAAAGCATATATCATGAGCTCCACTACATTTCATAAATAAAAAAAGTACCTTTCATACTTACAATTACATAAAGTACATAAAAATGTAGTACTTTCAGACTATTTATACTTCATACCTTAGTATTTTTATTACAAATTTAGTAAAAGAAAGGAATTAATCAGGAAGTATTTTTATAAAAAATAGTGAAGAAAAAGGATATATGTTTTACAATGGTGAATTACACATTTCTGTGTAAAAGTAAAAACACTAATACAGTACAAAAAACACTTAAAAAAGTCCTTGTCCTGTCCCCCTATGCTCTTTTCTCATGCAAATATTCAAAAATAATAAGAATCTTACGAAAAAAGGAACTATCGACAGAATATTTCAAAACAACATTTCATGTCCAATTATTCTCTTGTGAGATAATGAGATGAGATGCATTACACCCTGCTTCTCATCGGGGTCTTGATCACTCTTTCAGGTTTTATAAGCGTTTTTTTCCTTGATACTTGAAGCGAATCTTCGTTGTCACATGTACCTGAGTGCGTCTACACAATCCTGCACGTTTTATAAATTCATATTAAATCACGCTGAGAAAACATCTCTACTGAGAACAACCAATCATATAGTTGGAAGGCACGACCCACTTCACTGAAGGAGACGGTATTGTCTTCTGATGGCAGAAAGTATTCATTAAAATCTTCTCTCACACGCAGCACTATTATTCACTCAGCTTTGTCGCGCTGAAACGACTCAGGGCCGATTGTTCAAATCCCATTGTGTAATGATTGTTATCTCATAGAGCACATGGTAATAACATACTTAACGTCCGGAGTGTGTGAAGGATGATAGGATATTAGGCTGACGTATGATCCTTGTAAAACATGTTCAGACGTTGGATTTGAGTTTGGGAAGGACAAGGGTTTCAGTACAGGAAAATGAACTACTGGAGAGCTTCTAATACAGTAACCAAGTGCAAATATTGAAGGGCTGTAAAAAGCTGTATTATACACTTTTATAAATAGAGACACACAGGATTTTAAACAGTTATATAAAGAACACGACAACTAGAGATGAGATAATGCACATACAATACACGTAATGGCAGACAGTAAAGACGCCGATAAAGACGGATCTTATCATAAACTAAAACTAACACTGTGTCTACACCGGACACGACACCACAAAAGAAGTTTGATGCGCATTTGAACCCATTATAATTGTAAATTTGTCCACACTGGATGCGGCGCAGTGTGACGCAACAAACCCATTACAACATACCGTGTTTCGCGTTGGTCGCATTGTAAATGTTTTTGATAACATATATAAAAATAAGCATCAAAATGACATTATATTTGATTAACCTCAAATTACTGGTGTAACAACACAGTATATCGACGTATGTCATTTTAAAATAATGGGTTATTTCATTTTTTTATTGTTTTAATAATATTCTTAAATCCAGTTTCAATTTTACACTTTGTTCAAAACATTGTAATACAATCGTAATGGTGAACCCAGTGTCGTGTATTGTTACACAGCTACCACAAACGGTTATGTTTACATAAATATATTATTTAAAGTTGATATTGGTAAACATATTTGGGTTAAAAGTTCATTCTGGAAAAGCTCCCAGCATGCACTGCAGCATGACTAGAATCCTGCAGTTACTGTTATTGTTTTCATGACTTTGTTATGTTATTTTCATGTTGACTTAAGAGTCATATAAAACCACACAATAAAAAATAGCAAGGATGATAATTCAATTATGAGTATTCATACAACTGTTATAAGAACTGGCCAGCTGTGCTCAGAGAAAGTGAGAAACAGATCTGATGGAGATATGTTCGGCCTGCTGGGACTGAAAACAGGGCCACTGTAGATGGAACAACAAGCATAACATTACTCCCATCACTTCAACTGGATTTGTTCTTGTTGCATGCGAGCAAGCTTAAATATGTGCGTCATGATGCGGGCGGGTGTGATTTGTGGAAATAAGTGGCAGACATTCAAACAGAAACAGGTGAGAAACTTCACAAAAAGAAATTGTGAGATGTTGAGAAACAGACCGTTTGGGGGCAGATATGTTACGTATCCTTCTTTTAAGCATGAAAACAATAACAGAATTAAGGGGTCTGATGTACACTTATTCCATGGCACAATATGGGCAGTAACACGCACATATCGAGATTTATAAATGATTACATACGGACACTTGACTGTGGTATGCACACTCTAAGAATAAAATTCACGCAAAGGCCTCTGGTGTTCCGTACATAATTGATCTCTGCATTTTATTCTGAAAAATAAAAATAGTTTTCACAGTTTTCACTGTACATCAAAAGTCTGCAATCGTAACTTTAGACGTTTATCAAACTTCCTTGATCTGGCTCAAACGCGTATCTATATCAAACGTCCAGGAACGCAAAAAAATAACATGACAGCAAATGCAATATGCGTATGATTCACTTCAAAAGTCGGAATCAAAAATAAAGAGGTTTACTTTGACACTTGAGTATTTTGTAATGGACTTTCGTGCTTTTTGAAGTCAACTTCCTTTCAAGTTATCTTTATTTTTCCTTCTGTATAATAATTGGGTTGCGCTACTGAGAAACTTCAACCATTTTGAAAGTTTGCTGCAACGTGCGTCTCTGTAACAAACCAAATGGTTACACACGGTATGTCTCTCCTTTCAGAGTTGACCAGGAAATGTATAAATTTGGATGAAACCTGTGGCCCACTCCAGGGTCAGACAGCTTTTGAGAGGGAGGCAGAAGCACCATTATCAGCCTGTCAAAGCCGAAGCAGTTAGGAGTGGGTGGAGAGAGAGAGAGAGTGAGATAGAGAGAGAGAGAAAGAGAGCTCTGTGGGTGCTTTGTGAATAATCATCTTGGCCGGCTTTCTTCGGCTGGTGCAATTTATGTAACACCAGGCACTTTGGTGTATTTTTCCAGGTTTGCAATCACGATGCAGTTTGTCCATATAATAAAAGGACAGATAGGAATTAAAACATCAGGTGAAAATTTCATCACTCAAAACGTTCACTCATCATTTACTCACTCACTTGTCATTTATAATCTTCTGCAGAACACAAAAGAAGATATTTTGAAGAATGTTGGTAACCGAACAATGGCGGGGCGAGTTAATGTGAGAATTTTTGGGTGAACTATCCCTTTAAATTGATCCTTAAAAGCTCTGAATCCCTTTGTTGGTTTGGTTAGCTACGTATGTCTTACATGTTAAAGAATGTTAAACAAGCAAAAGCAAAGTAAAGCACGGGGATACTTTCTAGACGTGCCATGAAAGATATCCATGATGAAGTTGTGTTGATGTTATGGAATGAGACATTTAGGAAGGATTTATAAAGAGAAAGCATTCTGTCTCAATGTTGAGACTGATCAGCACGGCGTCCGTCTTTTATGGTCAAAGTCTCAAGAAATGTATGCTAACCTACCCCATAGCACTGTGACCAATTTCTTTTTCAGTTGAGCCGCTAAAATTGCTGCCATCAGTATTAAAAATGAGCAAGCAGGGAAGAACGTACAGGAGGGATTTGTGAGGGTCTGGACACCCAAATTAAAATTTCCCCCAAATGAACTCAACATCGTTTAAATTCTGCGTCATATTTAAAGAAGGTTTTAATAGTCCATCCATCCATCCATCTTCTTCCGCTTATCCGGGGCCGGGTCGCGGGGGCAGCAGTCTAAGCAGGGCTGCCCAGACTTCCCTCTCCCTAGACACTTCCTCCAGCTCTTCCGGGGGGACACCGAGGCGTTCCCAGGCCAGCCGGGAGACATAGTCCCTCCAGCGTGTCCTAGGTCTTCCCCGGGGTCTTCTCCCGGTGGGACATGCCCGGAACACCTTCCCGGGAAGGCGTCCAGGGGGCATCCGGAAAAGATGCCCGAGCCACCTCAGCTGGCCCCTCTCGATGTGGAGGAGCAGCGGATCTACTCTGAGCTCCTCCCGAGTGACCGAGCTTCTCACCCTATCTCTAAGGGATCGCCCGGCCACCCTGCGGAGAAAGCTCATTTCGGCCGCCTGTATCCGCGATCTTGTCCTTTCGGTCATGACCCACAGCTCATGACCATAGGTGAGAGTAGGAACGTAGATTGACCGGTAAATCGAGAGCTTCGCCTTGCGGCTCAGCTCCTTCTTCACCACGACAGACCGGTACAGCGACTGCATTACTACAGAAGCTGCCCTGATCCGTCTGTCAATCTCCCGTTCCATCCTTCCCTCACTCGTGAACAAGACCCCCAGATACTTGAACTCCTCCACTTGAGGCAGGAACTCTCCACCTACCTGAAGTGAGCAAGCCACCCTTTTCCGACTGAGAACCATGGCCTCAGATTTGGAGGTGCTGATTCTCATCCCAGCCGCTTCACACTCGGCTGCAAACCGTCCCAGTGCATGCTGGAGGTCCTGGTCTGATGGGGCCAGCACGATGACATCATCCGCAAAGAGCAGAGATGAAATCGTGTGGTCCCCAAACCCGACGCCCTCCGGCCCCTGGCTGCGCCTAGAAATTCTGTCCATAAAAATTATGAACAGAACCGGCGACAAAGGGCAGCCCTGCCGGAGTCCAACATGCACCGGGAACAAGTCTGACTTACTGCCGGCAATGCGAACCAAGCTCCTACTCCGGTCGTACAGGGACCGGATGGCCCTTAGCAAAGGGTCCCGAATCCCATACTCCCGGAGCACCCTCCACAAGAGGCCGCGAGGGACACAGTCGAATGCCTTCTCCAAATCCACAAAACACATGTGGATTGGTTGGGCAAACTCCCATGAACCCTCCAGCACCCTGGAGAGGGTATAGAGCTGGTCCAGTGTTCCACGACCGGGACGGAAACCACACTGTTCCTCCTGAATCCGAGGTTCTACTATCGGCCGGATTCTCCTCTCCAGTACCCTGGCATAGACTTTCCTGGGACACCCTAGGCCGGAGGTCGATGATCGACTTTGTAGTTGTTTCATCTGACCTACGGCCGTATGTCTTGGACACTCGGGTGAAGAGAGGGGCGGAGCTGTCAACCGATCACCACCTGGTGGTGAGTTGGATCCGATGGCGGGGGAGGAAGCTGGACAGACGCGGCAGACCCAAACGTACTGTGAGGGTCTGTTGGGAACGTTTGGCTGAATCGCCTGTCAGAAAGATCTTCAACTTCCACCTCCGGCAGAGCTTCGACCAGATCCCGAGGGAGTCTGGAGATATTGAGTCTGAGTGGACCATATTCTTCACCTCCATTGTCAACGCAGCCACTCGGAGCTGTGGCCGTAAGGTCTCCGGTGCCTGTCGAGGCGGCAATCCCCGAACCCGGTGGTGGACACCGGAAGTAAGGGATGCCGTCAAGCTGAAGAAGGAGTCCTATCGGGCCTGGTTGGCTTGTGGGACTCCCGAGGCAGCTGACAGGTACCGACAGGCCAAGCGGACTGCAGCCCGGGTGGTTGGGGAGGCAAAAACTCGGGCCTGGGAGGAGTTCGGTGAGGCCATGGAGAAAGACTATCGGTCAGCCTCGAAGAGATTCTGGCAAACCGTCCGGCGCCTCAGGAGGGGGAAACAGTGCCCTACCAACGCTGTGTACAGTGGAGGGGGGCAGCTGTTGACCTCGACCGGGGATATCATCGGGCGGTGGAAGGAATACTTCGAGGATCTCCTCAATCCCGCCATCACGTCTTCCATTGAGGAAGCAGAGGCAGAGGGCTCGGAGGCGGACTCGCCCATCACCCGGGCTGAAGTCACCGAGGTAGTCAAGAAACTCCTCGGTGGCAAGGCACCGGGGGTGGATGAGATCCGCCCTGAGTACCTCAAGTCTCTGGATGTTGTGGGGCTGTCTTGGCTGACACGCCTCTGCAGCATCGCGTGGCGGTCGGGGACAGTGCCCTTGGACTGGCAGACCGGGGTGGTGGTCCCTCTTTTTAAGAAGGGGGACCGGAGGGTGTGCTCCAACTATCGGGGGATCACACTTCTCAGCCTCCCCGGGAAAGTCTATGCCAGGGTACTGGAGAGGAGAATCCGGCCGATAGTAGGTTTTAATAGTGTGTCGTACATTTCTGACAAGTTAAATTCAGTCAGGATGTATTTTCACATGATGCTGGACAGAAGTCTTGTTTGCTCGAAACGGTTACTATAGCAACAGCGCAAGCTGCTTTATTGAAATCAGTCCTAACAACAACGTTTTACGAGGTTTATAAAGTTTTTCTGATCAAGGACATTTGGATAACTGTGGTCAATTATATGGACATGTAATAAGTCATATTTCCAAACTTGACAAGTTAGAAGGTTGTCTAAAGGCCATATGCATAATACACAATTAAGGGAGCATTGTTTACAGCAGGCAGATTTTAAGCCCGATTGTAACTGTATTGAAATTTATCGTTAAACATAAAAGCTGATGCAGAAATGCGTTTTGCTAAAAAAGTTCCATCTCTAAATATACCCACCATTAACTGACCGCTTGTATAACAAAAAATTAAGTACAAACTAAGGCAAAACTCTATTATGGTAAAATACAGTAAAATGGTTAACAGATGACACTGCTCTTTTAAGTTAAGGGGCTGTTCTCAGTTATTTCTTTTTTACAACATTCCATAAAGGGACTAAACGTATCGAACAGAAAGATTAAAGTCATCATCTCCAATTCACAGTGGCTTACAAAGGCTTCTCTAATTTAATTAATGAGGTGTATGAATTACTTTTTAAACACTCCCAAAGGAGAAATCTGGCAGTGGCCTCATTTCTCTTAAGATTAACGCATTGAACTACGAAGGAAAAACAAAACAAGCTGGCTTTGTAATAAAGGATCTCCTCCGTTTTAAGTTTAATTGGAAGCGATGAAAATGGACATTCTTCAAGATAGTTTATAACCGAATGCCTGAACTGCTGGAATTCTGAATTGAGTCTATCAATCTATATCGTATTTCTGCTACTAAATGTAACATCAACACTCTATATTGTCAGATCTCAGATTCCCCTCAACCAAACAAAATGAATAAATATTTTATCCTCTACAACGATTTGTCAAACCTGGGTGCCATTTCGGGAAAAACAATACAAAACTTGGCCTCTGTTCAAAGGCAGTATTTGTGCAAGCTCTCCTTTCGAAGACATGTTTTAAAGATGATCTAAGTTTGCTTATTGGATAAGATCAGCTGTACTGTTTTCATAAATACAGTGCATTCATGTTTTTACAGAATAATAACTGATAAAAGCATCTTGACCTGATTTGTTTGCCTTCTCTCAGGTCATAAAGAGAGAAGAAGATATCGGTGTCCTCGCCGATGGTGTTGTATGTGAAGCTCTTCAGGTTGACGAAAAGATGGTGCGGCACAGGCATCCGACACGAGTCACC
Organism: Triplophysa bombifrons; assembly: GCA_029783895.1. Lineage (NCBI taxonomy): Eukaryota > Metazoa > Chordata > Actinopteri > Cypriniformes > Nemacheilidae > Triplophysa > Triplophysa bombifrons. Next base: position 3,197,508 of record CM056472.1, read on the forward strand.
GTGTCTCTGTCGTCCTCCATCCTGAAAACACCAACACAATATGATAAAAATAATAATACGCTAATATACGTCAACATAACATCAACACAACATCATTAGAACTCTAATATAACGTCAACATAACATCAACACAACATCATAAGAACGTTAATATAATGTCAACATAACATCAACACAACATCAATAGAACGCTAATATAACGTAAACATAACATTAACACAACATCATAAAACGCTAATATAACGTCAACATAATATCAACACAACATCATCAGAACGATGATATAACTTCACAATAATTTTAACACAACATCCTCAGAATGCTAATATAACGTCAATATAACATATTATCAACACAACACATCATAAATCCGCTAATACAACGTCAATATAACAAAACAACAACATCATAAGAACGCTAATATAATGTCAACATAACATCAACACAACATCATAAAAACGCTAATATATGTCAACATAACATCAACACAACATCATAAGAACTCTTATATAACGTCAACATAACATCAACACAACATGATAAAAATGCTTATATAACGTCAACATAACATCAACACAACATCATAAAAACACTAATATAACGTCAACATAACATCAACACAACATCATAAGAACGCTAATATAACGTCAAAATAACATCAACACAACATCCTCAGAATGCTAATATAACGTCCACATAACATCAACACAACATCATCAGAATGCTTATATAACGTCAACATAAGATCAACATCATAAGAACTCTAATATAACATCAACATAACATCAACACAACACAACATTATCAGGATGCTAATATAATGTCAATATAAGATCAACATCATAAGAACTCTAATATAACGTCAACATAACATCAACACAACACAACATTATCAGGATGCTAATATAACGTCAACATAACATCAACACAACATTAGACGTTAAACCGAGGTACTGACTCCCTGTGGTCATTAAAAATACCATTGCACTTCTTGTAAAGAGTAGGGGTATATCCTCTGTTTCCTGGGCAGATTCCCTCCAATGGCCCTTGTCAATCATGGCCTTCTAATATTCCCCACCCTCTAAATTGGCTCTATCCCTCTCTCTCCTCTTCACCGATAGCACGTGGGTGATGAGCCTACTGGCGCCGTTGAACTGTGGCTGCCGTCGCATTATCCAAGTGGATGCTGCACATTGGTTGTGGGTGAGGAGAGACCCCCCTCATATGATTTTAAAGCGCTTTGGGTGTACAGCAATACACAATAAACTTCTATATAAATGCCTCATTCATTCATTCATAAGAACGCTAATATACGTCAACATAACATCTACACAACATCCTCAACACGCTAAAATAATGTCAACATAACATAATACAACATAAAATCAACATTAAATTAGGAGCTGAGGTATAAAACGCTTATATTCAATAATGCATCCCTAGATTCTTATTGCCTTTATTATTGACCTATATTCAAGACTACACTTTAAGCACACTGCTACAGAAGTATGTTCACACAAGCGTAAAGGTTAAAGGTCTTTTATCATGATGACTAACACAAAGTGAACAAGGTGTTCAGACAAACTCAACATTTCTTGTCACATTTAAGCCTATGGTGAAGCGTGACCTACACGTAGATCTGCATGTGTTAACATGTTAAAGGCTCTTAATACTTCTGACAACTCAAATGCTGCTAAAAATGACAGATATACCTGGGTTGTGCTTTGCTGGACGCTGTGTCGGCTGGATAGGTGCTGGAGATAGAAAGAAAGAAAGAAAGAAAGAAAGAAAGAAAGAGAGGTTAAATGCATGCAACACGTACATGTTAAATGCAAGTGGTATCAAGTAAGTTTAAATCAAAAGATTTGAATTGTTTTTATTAGATTATGTCATTTACAATCCTACACACAAATTAAAATTGTTGAAGGGATAGTTCACCCAAATTTCTTCTGCAGAACACAAAATAAGATATTTTGCAGAATGTTGGTGACCAAACAACATTGACCCCCATTGACGTCCATTGAATTAAATCAAAACATTTCTCAAAATATCTTCTTTTGTGTTTCATTGAAAAAATAGTCGTATACAGGTTTTGAACCAGACACGGGTGAGTTAATAATGACAGAAATACATTTTTTGAACTAATCCTTTAAGTACCCCAAACTTTCTCAAAATGGAACGGCGTCATATACACATACATATGAACTGAAATGTAACAAACATGGACTTCGAGCCACAAAACTTAATTTTAAATGCATGATGTTTTAAAAAATATATAATCAACAAGGGATCTTAGAGATGAGAAGAATTTTAAAAGCCAGCGAGAGACATACGCATTTGCTTAAATGGGGAAAATATTTCAGTCTCGCAGATGTAATTTCACAAAACCTCCCTATCTGTGTGGTTTGAAGAACAATGCTTTACATCTTCATGCGGCTCAGCACCGAAACGTGTTATTTGTAAGAACATTCGAACGTAAAGCCATGTCAAGTTACATTTATTCATTCTGAGTTGCAGGCTTTGAAATTAAAGTCGCGCAGAATTTTCAGTCCAGGATCTGTAATTCAGTAAATAGAAGATTTGCTCAAGGCTTTGAGTGCTTCTACACGACACTGTACAGATCCCTCACAGCCTTATCTCAGGAGATGTACGATTTTGATTATTCAGGCACTGTCAGCACAAAACTAAGCTGAAAACGCATTTTCATAATCACACGGTAAAACACACAAGCGCACATCTTACCCTGGAGCCTGTCTGTGTCTGCATGTGTCTCTCCAGTGTTTTTCACTGCCATTACAATAAATTACTCAGCGTTTTAACACACGCCCCATTGATAAATGCAACAGAGGTGGGGGGTCGTACAAAACACGCTGTAGTACAAATCAACACTAGATGAAGATTCCCTGTGCTGAGCTTTCACACAACCCTATGGATTTCTGGGGAGATGACGTGACTGTGTGGTTGCCAGGTTGTTCCAAGTGGTTGTATGAATTGTGTAGTGTGTTCTGGGTAGATTCTCAGTGGTAGTCAGGGTGATCTGGGTGGATGGGATGGCGCTGTTGCTAGAGTGTGCTAAGCAGTCATTAAAGTGTTGCCGTAAGGTTGCTATGGTGCTTCTCTGTGGTACCTAGGGTGTTCTGAGTGATCAGACTGACACGGTTGCTAAGTAGTTATTTCTTTAGCAAACACCAGTTCTCATCATGCTAGTAAGAAAAAATCTAAAAACTGTCGTTCTCTATAAACAGACAATGAAAAAAAGGAATTAGAGCTTAATTTGCAAACACAGCGGAGGAATTCAGGCCGAACTGAGAAATGTCTCAAAACAAATATCTTTCCTTCTGTTCTCAGTCTCACCATCAGGGAGGCTAAACGCGTGCCTGCCGGGACTCATTAATGGAAAATAACGCCTCGCGGCACCGTGAGCTCAGCGAACATGTTCGACAGAATTCACAGCCGTGTTACGGCGCTCTTCTGTGAGAGTTTAGTACTGATGTCATGTTTATCAAAATACATTTATTATACTGCTCTGACGTGAAATAAAGACTGGAGAGTCATTTAACCGACACTATAGAACTTTGCCTACTTAGACAACTATGTATAACGTGATTGTGTGGAGAGCTTACACATATTTCTTGTTTAAAAGATGCTTGACTTACAATTGAGTTAACGTGATAGTGAAGAGCGTGTTACCTTTAAAATCATAACATACATCCCTTCCATGTGCAATACTGCCTTTAATTTGAATTGAACCAAAATGAGGTGTCTATAAAGGGATCTTAATTATGTAGTTATGGTGTGATGCCTTAAAATGTTGTTTAGGTAGGCACTGGGGTTTAGTGTTTTCCTCAAGGGCACAATGATGGCAAAATCTCATTAGGTCTGCATTTCGCTCATAGCATTAGATTACACAAACACTTGACGTTGCATTTTTTCTTGCACTGCTCCTTCAAACAAGAGCTTTTATTTAATTTCAATAATACTTTCAGAGGATAGTTTGTTAATCATTTTTAAAAGTGACAAAAAGAAGGTTGCCTTATTTGTAACAGGGTTGAAGAAATGTAAGTATAAGAGCCCATATAATATTTAATTCGCTCTCCATGGTTTGACAATTATGTATGAAAATGACCCTATTCATTTAATGATGAAATAATGAAATTATTATTGAGTGAACTTGAAGCAAACAGGTCTGTTGAGAGATTAAATTGAATCTATATTTTGGTTCCCTGAAGACAATTCAGCAACAATTTCTAAGAAAACTAAAGGTCTCGAGTCTCTGCAGCATCGATGCTCTTGGTCACCTGAGGGGAAGCAAAAGTCTTCTTAAATCTATGTTCTTTCAGAAGCTTTCTTTATTTCTTCTCTCGCTTTATTTTTGGTTTTTGTGTGAAGCTCCTCCACCTCCCACATATCAGGCTGTACAAATCTCTCTGACCTCAGCATTTGGCACTTAAAACTCAAATCGAGATTTGTATCTACACAAGACGACATGCTTTTCTTTCTTTCTTTGAATTTATCAAAAAAGTTAGTTAAACCTCTTAGTCAATAGCTCGCCTTTCTGTCGATAGCTCTGTGCTTCTCTTTTATGTTCTCCACTATTGCAACTTTCTAAAATCAGGAGGTGACAGACGTCAATTCACCTTGAGTTCAAAAGGTATAAGCTGATCTCCAGGTGTGCCAAACAAAGTGCCAAAACTCCTGTGGGAAACCATAGAACACTCTGTGCCAATTCCAGAAAACCCAGTACAAAAACAAACTACTTAAAAAAATCCTGTATTTTACTTAAAATATATTTTTTATCTGCAGTGTTTGGCATCAATGGTTAAAATGAATTAAGTAATTTCAGGGATAATACATAAATACGGCTAAAACTGAACTTTCTAGACAATCTTTTACCTAAACTTTCAAAAACAAGCAGTTATTATTTATTCATTTTTATACAAAAATGAAAGAGAAAACTTGTGAATTATGTTCTCCAAATAAATAAAGTTACATGTAACAAACATATATGTGTTTCTTCTTACACCACATTCCTGTCTTTGAATGCAGGAATGCTTCAGCAAGGCTTTCTTTACCCAGAATTCTGTCTGCGAATTCAACTCTTCGAATGCAGAATACACGTTAAAGAAGTATATTTAGACACAGAAAGAAAGCCTTCTGTGTCATATTGTAGAGTGGGCTTGAGATCCCACACAAAGCAGACACGCACACGGCAGTATAGACACAAATCACGAAAAAAGATTGAGCGAATATCCATGTTAGCAGATTTCTCTATAAGATTCATTTGTAAAAGACTCTGAATAAAAACAAATGCAAGCGTTAAAACATGATAATATTAAAGCAACCTACAATAAAACAATAAAGGATGGGAATAAAGTATATTTTACAATTCAGAGATATAAACTAAAGGTAAAAATAGACTTTGACTTTAAGAATACATCTCATCTAAGCTGCATAAATAGTTTTTCCCACAAAGCTGAATATGTAAATGATTCATACCGATAAGCCATCATGGGTAAACGGCCTTCAATGGAGCGTTTAAAAAAAACATTTCTGTTTTCTAATTGTTCAGCTTATTCTACAGGTGGGAGAGAGGTTACATCTGCGAGTTAAGCCGACATTATGCACATATGCAAAAACGATTAGAGAAAACCATTAAACATTAAATGAATTCCTGCTCTCATCTACATGGATGACTCATGTATATTAATAGAACAGTTTTACACAAGCTGCAGAAATCCAAGTAAGACAAACACCAAAAAGAGACACAACATGTCAATAATCATTCGTTAATAAAATTTCAATATTTCAGGTTTTATTATTATAAGGTTTTATCTTTTCAATTATTCAGACTGATAACAAATGTGGCATACACTGAAAACTAGTTTGAACTAGTAGGAACGTTTTTTTTGTAAAGTTACTTGCCCCCCAAAAAGCTAAAATTGTGTGCAAAAAAATCATGCACATATAGAATGTGAAGCTGACGACAAGCCCTATGTTGCATGTTGCGGTGGCGCCGCCATCTTGGGAGGATAATACGCCACTGCTATTATTATTTTGATATGTACCGTTACTTGTTTTGTTTGATATATGGAGAAATCAAAAGTGAATGAACCAGGGGGTTTTCCTGAAGGGCTCTGCGTAATGCTATTGCAGTTTTTTCACATAGCAAGACCGACCTAGCATAGTTATATTTCCTAATCAAACAAGAAAAGCAAAACACCTCATTGAAAGCACTAGCAGCCATCCTCCCAAGATGGCGCAACATTCAACATGGTGTTATGTCGATTAACAAGCGCTATTATCTGTCAAAATATAAAAAGTAAATCATACTAGATGTTTTTTCAGTGTATATAGAAACAAAAACCTAATTTTGTAATGTTGGCTAGTCATTAAAAAAATTAGAAAACAATAAAGATATAATTTGCTAAATATTTTGGTAGGGCTCTCAAACATCGTGATAAATTGGATCCATAATAAAAGTTTGTGTTCACATAATATATGTCTGTGTTCCGTGCATGTTCATTTTGTATTCATAAACACAAAAACATACACATACATGTATATAATTAGGAAATATTTACATGTATTTATTTATATTCACCAATCATTTAAATAATTTATAAACGTTTAGTCATTTCATATTTTTCATATTATTTAAATATATGCATGTATGTTTATGTGCACAGAACAGAGACATATATTTGGTAAACACAAACTTTTATTTTGGATACGATTAATCACGATTAACCATTTCACAGCCCTACGTTTTGGATAAAATAAACAAAAATCTGTCATTAAAAAAGTGTATTTCTTACATGGTTATGATTTCGCGGGAAATGTCAGTATGATGTCGACTCTAACCTACATAAGCTATGCGAAGAAACCTGCATTTTTGCAGCTTTAATACTTTATTACCCCATTAGGTAACCAGAATTGTTAAGTGTAATGCACAAGACATTTTGTTCTATATTTAGCATATTATTTGTTTACAACCATCTGTAAAAAATAAATTCACATGATTTAAAAACCCAAACATTGCAAAAACATCCTCTGAATGTTGTTCTACGAACATCTGGCATGCCATGTTTCAGAAACATGTTGCAATATTCAAATGCTTTTAAAACTGCTAAAGATAAAAACACACACATGGATTTGTATGTTTGCTGTTATGTGTCAAAATGTAGTACAGGAGTGCTTACCATTTTGTAGAGGTCTGAAACACTTATCTGGTCTGCGTCAACCATTTCGAACTCCTTTCTGGGCACTAAATCCAAGGCTAAGTGTCTGTTAAGCACACAAAAGAAAGTGTTTAAAATAGCTTACAAGCCCAAAATACTTAACAAGTATGCAGATAATCATAGTGTTAGTAAAGAAACTGAAAATGTAATCATGTCGTAACCAGTGTCATGAGGGACTATTTGATCCATTACTGCTAAATACTTAGTCATGATGTCCTCAAACTAAGAAAGATTTCAAAGCCAATTTTTCATAATAGTTTCCGAAAGTTATTTTTGGTTTATCCACACATATCCTGTTCATATCAAAAGGATCCTATGGTTAAGACCGAGAGAGATGCTAGAACTCTCAGCTTTCATAGCAAAGACATTTAGAAACTGGTGTCGCTCTCCCAACCCGTCGATTAAAGCTTGCAGTAATGGCACGTCATACAGCATGTGTACACAACGTAAACATTGCTTCTTCCAGTCTTACAGACATAGGTAAACTGCATCAACACCTTAAGGTTTAATACTAGATTTAAACTGACTAGGTCAGCAGCAATACACATCAATGAGACTTTTATTGGAATCATAAGATTTAATAAGTTTGCTGTTACAACCCAATTTTATTATTTGTGGTATTCGATTTGTACGTTTGCTTTATGTCTTCTGTTCGTTGCCAGCTTCGTTGGAAGTCTCTTTATTTTTAAACCTGTTTTATTGTTTCTCCAGGTAAATGAGTCAAACTTTGAAAAGTAAAAGGACACATTACTTTTATACCCATTCAAGATATGCATTTTATAAATATGTTTGTTCCCTGGGATTCGAACCAATGACCTTTGCGTCGCTTAAAAATTACTCAACTAATTGAGCTACGTGAATAAATACACTATTATATTTAATAACCTAGTATAACATGCAGTTGTGCTCTCAGCCAATATTCCGCCCTATCCGGGGGGACGCTTATACTTGTAAATGAAGAAAATCTGCATGTTTCCTAAATCTCTCAATGCAAATGAGCTCAAAGAGAGACATTCTGAATCACTGGCTTGTATCAGACCCTAAAAAAAATCTATTTGCGGACGGCTTTGTTTATACAAACAGTAATAAACACATTATGTGACAATTAAATCGCTTTAGTAATGACAAGCTTGATGTACCTCACAATTGTTGCATGCAGCCGAGTAAAATGGGAATGCCTCTGATTTGCAAACATCAAGACGTCAAATATTTAAATATGTATTTTAAATGAGACTCAATAAAATCACTCTATTCTACTCTAGACAGGACAAATTTCAATACAGTGATCATATTATTTATTAAATAGCGGTTCTATACGGTTGCTAGGGTGTTCTGAGCGGTTGCTAGGGCAGTATTTGATGTCCCATGCAATAGATACGAGATCACCTCAGGAGTAAGTTTATATACCGTACAGAGCGAGGTCTAATGAAAGACATTATTAGATTGTTTGAGAAACACTGGAGATGCTTTTCAAGTCATCCTTTCCGTATTTATAGAAATCGTCGGTAAGTGCTGCTGTCTCACATCCATCTCATCCCATTTACTCAATTATCTCTGGATTGCTGATCTGGAGACCTGGCAGTGATCTACTGCTGAAAGCTCACGGCCACAAAGTGCCTCATCACACAAGTGAATCTTCAGGTGACCTTGGACGAGAGAGCGGAACATCTTATCTCTTAGGCAATGTTGGTTTGGATTACTCGCCTATTTAATCACTTCTATGAGACGCGAACCCTGTGACCCTTATTTTGGAGGTCTGGTTAGGGAGAACTGTAGACGGTTGATGATATTTTTACAGTATACGTTTAGAACATCTTGTACTTGGAAAATATAAAAATTGTATGGAATTTTACTATTAATTGTTAATTATTTGATATTAATTTATATAATGTATATACAAAATAGCTGCATTTTATTTATTATCGATTTATATTGATTTTATAATTTTTTTATTTCCTGCTGGATTTGAAAACAGGCTAGTAACTAACCTAGAAGATGATCCAACAATCTATGACATTGTACTGTAAATTTAAAAAGTAATAAATAATTCTAATTAATAAAGATTTAACTGTAATATACAGCATATAGATAATAGATAAAGCATTTAATGCCATTTAAAATAGTGCTGTGTTAACATTGTTGTTTTGATTTTATTTTATATAATTGTGCTAAATAAATATATATATTATATAGTATATATATTTAGGGTGTGCATGTGATGTCACTTTTCCAAATAAACAAGCAAAAACACCTTCCATTGAGTGGCAAAACACTCAGCAAAATGGCTGTTTATAATATCAGGAAATGCAATTCCGCGCAATATATCGGTGTCCAAGGACACCGGGTTCCTTTGTAAGTCATAAAGATCACCGTCGACTCCAACTGGTCTTTAATGCTCAGCAAAAAATTGTGTGATTTAGTCGCGGTTTCTTTGTTTCTCTTATTGAAAGCATACCACTCAAGGGAACGTGTAAGGGGGCGTGTCCCGGCGTGTTCACTTGGGAAAGTGACGTCATTGCATGCCCTCTATATAATTTAGGGTTGTCTAGCGATTAGCAACAAATCTTATGTAAAATAAAAGTTTTTATTTACATAATATATGTGTGCGTGCTGTGTAAAATAATTGTATACAATGTATGTATGTATAAATAAAAACACATACATGTGTTTATTTATGAAATATGTACATTTTTAAATGAATATACAATTTATTTTATACATCAATATAAATATTTAATATATATAAATATTTTTTTTCTTAAAATTATACATGTATATGTGCATATTTATATAAAGTATACATACATATTATACATAGTAAACAAAAAACTTTTATTTTGCATAGAATTAGTCACAAATAATCATTTGAGAGCCCTAATTTATTAATTGATTGAATATAGATTATAAGTTCGATCGGCAGTTTTCCTAGCATCTCTTTCCTGTTTGCCGAAAAAAACTTTAAAAACCTCCCAAAAAGATGAAATGATGATGAAACAACAGCAAACACTGAAGCAAACTCAGGGAGCTGCGAAGAATCGCATTAAAATGCTTCTTAAACTGTGTAGGTAAAAAATGGGGGTGGTATCTTGCGTTTTTATCCTGCGTAAAAAGTCTCCTTACTCCCAATAAAACAACCTTGCTCTAAATGTTCTACCATCTGCATTTCTCAACGTAATTCACATTATCCACCCAGTAAATGACATACTGCATGTTCTTGTTTCCCTCATTTTCGCTGCCGAGCCGGGCCAAGTCTTTCTGAGGCTCCGGTAGGCTGCCACCATCTATCTCTAGCATTTCAGCTCGGATGACTCTGTACTCAGGAGGCCTCGGCCTCTAGCATGTTTTGAAGTCTGGCAGATCTCCACGACGCACAAGTGCTTATTTAAACAACCCTCAATTGAGTGAAGTGCAATGGACCTGGACGTTAAACGCATTTAAGTAAACGGTCAAGTGTTCAATGACTCGTTCAATAGGAAGAAGGACTGACATATCTTGTCTGTATAAGAGTGCTGCAACATGCCATGTGTAAAATTAAGAAGGTCCTGATAATTGAAGAAAGCTCTCCTAAGCATCAGCATTCATCTCAATGGCGTTCAGTTCTCAGAGCCAATCACATGAGCTGTACATATCATGTGACCGATTACCTTCAGATAAAATTCTGTCATCATTCACTCACCCTGTTGTCATTCCAAACTTGTAAGACTTTCTTTCTACTGCAGAACACAAAAGATGATATTTTGAAGGATGTTGTAACCGAACAATATTGACCCCCATTGCCTTCCGTTATATGGACACAAAACCACAGAGACATTTCTCGAAATACCTTCTTTTGTGTTCAACAGAAAAAAAGAGTCTTAAACAGGTTTTTGGCATGAGGGAGAATAAATGAATATCTTCAAGGTTTTCAATTGAGATTTTCATAAGATATTTCAGGTCAACATTATTCAGGACATATAAAAAGTCGGTGACTCACTCATTGCCCCAGTCCAGTCGTACGGTGATGTGACGCTTGACTTCGCGGACCTGATCTTGGGTCAGGTGACCTGAAAGCAGTTGTCGCCTCAGATCAATCAGCTCATTCATAACGTGACGGAGCTTGTAAAAGAGGTCGACTTTGTGTTTCTGTAAAAAGAAAAAGAAAGAGAGAAGGCAAATTTATTTCACTCATTCTTTTTTTTTTAGATTCAACCATTTATATGCACTGTAATGTTTGTAATAAGTCATTTTCTAGTAAGAAATTTTCTTTAACATTCTAGTAACAATGTTAAATTTCATCTGTTTCCAAAGTGCTGACACTGTAGAATGATGAAGAAAAACATTTTCAACACTTTCATTTGTTTCTTTTCTTCATGTATATCCTCCTAAAATGCTTATTGTTCTGTATGTTGGTTTATTAACCCATAGAACAAAATACCATTTCAACCACTTATTTGTTATAACTGATGGTTTTGAACTGGTGGATTACAAACCAAAAACTGTACATTTTGTCTATTTTGATTGAAAATACACAATATCTAGAAATACATTGCATTACACGATCCCAACGAAGAACAACCACATCTAAGCAAATAAAATGCAATAATGCAGCATAAACCTATAATTCACTGGCCTTCATATTAAAAAACCCAACGAGTACTTTAGAATTACATTTCACTCCAAAATACAATACATTCTGGCTTTCTGAGTAAATTATAGAGTATAATCCAATTATACAAAGCCAAAAAATCGAATCAATCGCATGTTGGTACAGAAAACTAGCCTGTGGCTTTAAATGCAAATCCTGATCTGGTGACTTCATCGCTGAAGCTATAAAACTTCTCAAGATGCCTTTTTTATGCAAATACACATCCATAAGAACCTCTGAAAGAAAAGTAAAAAATTCAATTTAGGCATAAACACATTAGCTTTGATTTAACACTTGACAACAGCTTTATCGTCAAGCTGACATCAAGACAAACTTAGCTTGACAGCAAAACTTTAATATTGGAGTCGTATATTTGACACTGAAATATTTCCTGATGGCATGCACTTGTGTTAAGTCAAAACTTTCTTTATAAAATAGTATAAACAAAATAGTATGCACACAATCAGACTTTTTGTAATAACCTCAGTATTATAATTCAGAGACTCAATTTCACATTGTAAAGATACAAATCTACAGCCGATACAAAGTACTGGTTTTGTACCAGAGTAAAAAGTGATGGTATAAACTGAAATTACATAACTCTCAACAATATCTCTTTTGTAATGAAACTACTGCAGTACTCATTCTGTCCTCTAGGGTGCTTCAAAAAGTACTACAGCATTATGTCCTAAAACAACACTATAATATTATAATGTAGCACTTTGTCCTCAGCTTTGCTAGCAGCCTTTTGCGTTCTTCAGATTGACAGAATGATTGTGTACAAGACAACTTGTTCTTTAAAAAGGTGGATCATCCACTGGCCATCATCTAAACACGTCTCAAACCACTAGGCTTTCCTTCTGAGTTGGTGTATGATAGATGACACTGCCTCCCATGTCGACCCTCAGGAAGACATACGGGGGACGGATCGGTGAGTTTATCGGTGTGCAGTCTCCAGCGCCCTTCATCACGTAACTATTCAGGATTGAAGTTTGACACATTCTTGATAAAGCAAGGGAACTCGGGCAAGAACGTCTGCCTAGACACCCACACACAAGTGGCATGTGTGTAGAATGATGTATCTGTCAATATTTCTTTCCATTGTGTGTGAATGGGGAAATCAGCTGGGGGTCCGGAAATTCCTGGGTGAAAATGCACAAAAGCCACATTTGTCCATACTGTGGTGAATAATGGCCGTCTCCTACTGATGGTGGCATCAATAATTGTCACTCAATCATACAGTTACCAATAATTCACTGCCTGTCTCATGGCGACTTTCTCTGAGAATCAAACACATGCAGCGCAGCACATCTTAAGACAGATTCCCATCTCCTGGATAACATAATGTAATATATCAACAACTAAGCATTTTATGAAAGTGTACCATAACAGAAGTCTAGCATAGTCTACCAAACCAGTTCAAGATGGTTTGGTGTTGATCTGTTTGGTGGACCAGAATAGTAATTTTGATGAAGTTGACCAGGGAAGCCTTGTTGGTTTCAAGACCTATTACCTTTCAAGTAGGCTCTTGACACAATGTCCTTACAAAGCGCATATACTGTATACACTGTATGTATATATGTGACCCTGGATCACAAAACCAGTCTTCATAGCGGCTACAAGCACACTCTGTAAATTCTGTGTTACGGTCGGTACATACATCCCCATCCATCCCTGTTTTTATTTAAAAAAAAGGCCTTAAAAATCTCATTACAGTAACCGAATGTCACTACCATTGCATGCTTCGTAAAAAGCTTAGAGTTTTTTAGATTGCTTACCAAGTTTTTATTCACCATAGATAATCAGACATTAATACAGTACAATAAAATCAATAATGTAACTTTTGTTTACATTTGGGAAACTACATGTAATGGTAATGATAACCAATATTGTAGTGTGCATAGTATACATTTTTTAGGAGAAATATAAAGAAACCTGTTAACCTGTTTGGAAGGCAGATGTGTGCTAAGCATAAAGAGTGTTATCATGTTAATTAAATTTCATGCAGTGTGTAATGTTGTGTGAATGTAAGCAGTCTGCCAAGTTGTGAAGCCGTAGGTGAATGAATAACAAAGTTATCGTCTGGGAAATAGGGAGTCGACTCTGAATCATGCAAACGAGTCATCCCTAGTCCGATTCTTGAACCGCCGTAGATTAACGTCTCTACAAATAGTCCTCGCCAACGTATGGCTAGGACTGCCCGCTAAAACTTCACACTTCTCCCGCAAACACTATAGCTTGTGAGCCTCATTCGCGGTAGACCAATCACAGCAGACTAAACCATCTGACCAATCACATCAGAGTAGGCTGGTGGAAAGGAGGGGATTAAACAGATGACTCGCCGAACGAATCGTTTTAGAGTCAGTCCAGAAGTAAGGTAAGAAAAACTGCATATTGTAACAAAATAATAGGGTTTTTACACCATGTACAGTATGTACGTAAACTTTTTGGACAGTCCAATGAAAGTGTTACAGAGGATGAGAACATCAGTCACACATTTTTTTACCCACAATATCTATTTTTATTTTACAAGAATATCGATATGCAAATGTTTAGTTTTTTTTGAACGTCCAATTATTATTTTTGGATTTTTTTTATTCTGTTAACATTTAAATATATCATGCACTCAAATATAGATGCGGGTGTTACGGTAATGAGATCTTCAGCAGAAAATGCAATAAAATACAATTATAACACATCCATGTGCAACAATTATTCTTTGGTTAGCCTAGTATTCTTCTTCTTTCTATTATTTCTCTATATTATGCACAAAAAAGTGCTTCAAAAATATATTTGACTGGGGCGCCAACCAGCAAACCCCCACTTTTGCTATAAATTCACAGTTTTCAAGAACACATTTCGTTGCAATTACTTACAAAGCTAAAATCTGGGACTGTACCGTTCCTATTATTATGTATAACCTCGGATTGTGAACGCTGTGTCACTTTTGTGCAATAAAAGATTTTATAGATATTAATATTACTGTAATTTGCCTATTATAAGAGTCCCTGGACACCTGCGTTCTGTTCCCTTCAACTGTTCTTGTTATCATTAAATAAAAAAGCCATAACTTTGTTCAACTTTTATAATAACCCTCAAACAGTGTCAATTTTCAGTGTACGTCATTAAGGAGTAGTGAAATCATTATGGTCTTTTCCAAACATTCCCAGTCCTGTAGGCTGAAATCCTACTGAACAGTCGGATGCAAGTCAGATCTACTAGAATAATCTCCAGTTCAGGACACATTTTAGCACAGGCTAACACTTCAGACTCCAGACTGAATCCTGATGAAATGACTCAATATGATCAATGCGATTTATGCCGTTCCATTTGGCCGGATCTGCTATCTAAAATGAAGAGAATATGCATCAAGTTTCCTGCGAACTGTGCGAAGCATTTCAAAAAAAGAAAACATCAGAATTGGTCAGACGAGATTAAAAAGACACGAAACGCTTATTTCCGGGTTCCGATGTTCTTGGTCGCTGTCATGTGAGGTTTTTTGGAACTTTGGCAAAGGAAGTGTGTTTGAGTACACGGCGTAGGGTCATTTTCCCTCCGGCTCCATTTGTTGCAATATCTCTCCATTGCAATCCGTTTACCCCAATCAAAAACAGATTGGCCAGCCTCGGTACTATAATGGAATTATTATTGTTTTAAATTGGCTGCCGAGAGACCTGTCTCAGTCTCAGGCTCTAACTGAAATAAAAGGTCTGATGGAAGGGGAGGGCACGGGCAGAACATCGCCTCCTCACCTGTGTATAAAAGATGGATCGCATCCAGCCAGAATCCATCAGGATCCTCCGTCACTTATAATTGGGCTCTAGTCGATTAATAAGCACTTGACATTTAAGATATTATAAACAATATGAACACTTTCTACACTCATTTAATCCAAGTGTTGGGTTTGTCTAGATTTTACCCAACCGTGACTTGAAACAAATCCAGCATTATGACTATGGTTTACCCACCCATCGCACTACCACGGCACAACCACTATGATTTTTATAGACAGAAGGTCACATGCACAACATTTGTGGTGTGTGCTTGAGGGAATGCAGCTGAGGATAACATGAAAAAGTGTGTGGGAGGGGCGCTGGAGCACATGTTGAGCTGAGCCCTGCGAGGAACATGTATTTATCGCACTATCTACAACTGAATGACTCACAGGCTTTAAATACAAACGTCCAATTGAGCTCCAGGTGTCAGAATCGGATTTCAACACATCCAGCTGTCAGCAAATGCATTTACATTTATTCGTATACGTCAAGCTACCTCAAAACGAGCGAGTATTCGATCTTTTCTAAGTACATTCAGTGGAAATATACACCTGTCTTTTATCTCATGAAGATATTTGTGACTGTATGTTCTCAGGACTGATGCTTAATTTTGAACACGATGGAAAACTTGAATTGATATTCACAGTAGCAGGTGCAGCACAAAAGTACAACGTTTGGCAAATGTTCCCCAATGTCTTACTCGTATTGTTAGTCATATGCCAACGGGGATTATGACATCTCCTTCTGGAACTATCAATTTTGTTTCCTCCTTATTAAATGAAACATTTATTAAATCAGTGTCTATATATCATGTGTTATGTATTAGAATATATCTATTGTTATATAGGAAGATATAAATATACGGCACTCCTACACGTCAGCCTTCACTGAGGACACAGCCTCAAACAGCATCAAAGCATTTAGTATTAAAGCTTTCTATGTTTAGCAGGTTAAATGAACCGTTACAGATGTGAGCCTAAAGAGTGAACGCAACACCAAAGAATTATCAACATGCTGAAATCTAAAAATAAATCGGAAAATAGAACTGACCAGTATTGTGGGTAATAATTAATCCGAACATTGTTTTTTTCATCATTTATTGCACGCATCACTGATAGCAGACATACATCTGGGAGACGTCTATTTGACATGATATTTTAGGTTGTTTGCTCATCTGCAATACATCTCGGAGATGTCTCAGTCAGATGTCAAATGGACATCTAGAAGATGTCTGTTAGATGTTTATAATTTAGAATATTTGTAAAACTGCCTTTTCTAAAGAGGACTTTCAGATGTCTTTACACAGAAGATGCTTTCAAGATCTTAAGGAGGCATCTTATAGAACTCCGTGTGATATCTGGGATGTCATTCCAAACCTGTATGTACTTTCCTCCTTCAGCAGAACACCAAAGAAGATATTTTGAAGTAGGAACCAAACAACATTAACCCCCATTGACTTCCATTGTATGCACAAAAAAACACTGAGACATTTTTCAAAATATCTTCTTTTATGTTTCAAAAAGTCATATACAGATTTTGAATGACATTTTTTTTCTTTTAAGAGGAAGTTCCTAATCTAGTGCACCAGGTAAAAGTCTGAAACTACTTTTTCTTTTCAGCTGTTGTCACTAATACAAATAACTAATACTAATAACTAATAATAATACTAATAACTAATAACTAATAACTATTAAATATTAAATATTAACCAATAACTAATAACTAATAACTAATAATAATAACTAATACTAATAACTCTTTTGTACTCATGTCCCTGTTATATATCTACAAACATTCACAATCCAGTTAACTGTGTCCTGATCTACATGTTGTACGTCACATTAAGCAAAATGTCTCTCCATGCTAAAAAACAGTTTGTAAACCCCTGTTGAAAAAAAAAACTTTTAATGCTGGTTTAAGCTGGTGTTGGTCCTTAGCTGGTTTAAGATGGTGAGGAACCAGCACATGACCATCTTAAACCAGCTAAGGACCAGTACACGACCAGATCATGACCAGCACAAACCAGCACATGACCAGCACAAACCGGCATCAAAACATACCTAACCCAGCATATGATGTTTACAAAATGGACAGCAGATCTCAAAGAAAATGAACAGACTACGCATGAAACGCAAACAAGACACGGCGCAGGAAAAACTGTAATCGAGACGTTTTAGTTCCTTGAATTGCTCTGTCCTCCATCTGAGTGTGTGAGATGACTCACACCTTTCCTCCCACATGCCGCACAGTCACCGCCGCACAGTCCATGCTAACGCTCACCTGCGCTGGCCGACTCACACACTCTATATACAGGTCTTTTAACTGCAGCTCCGACGTTTATGATTTCTATTGGAAAGCTAACAGATGGTAAAAGAATGTCATGTTTAGGTTGTTCAGGATATGCTAGAAGGAACAAGGTAGCGAAAGCTACCAAAAGTGTGTGTTATAGAAGGTCAGTAAGAAACAAAATGACATTATTGAGTCGTTTAAGTGACACTATGACATTATCGAGCGATTTGTTTGGATCTTAAACCCAAAGTAACCCAAACAAACCTAAACGGCTCAGTTTTCCTGATAGCAGACAAACATCTGGGGGAGATCTATTTGACGTCGCCTTTACATCTGCAAGACGTATTTCTTTGATTGTTTGGTCATTTGCAACGCGTCCCTGAGATATAGATGTCTCATATAGACATCTAGAAGATGTCAGTAAGATGTTTGTAATTTATAAACCAGAGCCATTGTGAAAGAGAGTTCTGCCAATGGTAGTCTGTTTGATTCATGGAGCCTTCAGATAGTTCAAGGAAGTTACAGTTGTGTTCAAAATTATTCAACCCCCACTGAAATTGATTGTTTTGGTCGGTTTGACATTGATTATGATCATTCAGTCATCCTGCTTACAATTAAATCAAAGAGGCACGTGTAGGTCAGACAAATATAACATAACATTTATAATGAAATAACCACAAATGTCTTTTCTGAGCTCACATCATTATCAGTTTTATTCAACCCCCAAGTGACATTCAATCTTAGTACTTAGTACAACATCCTTTTACAGTTATAACAGCTTTTAAACGTGAAGCATAGCTTGACACAAGTGTCTTGCAGCAATCTACGGGTATCTTCGCCCATTCATCATGGGCAAAAGCCTCCAGTTCAGTCACATTCTTAGGCTTGCGCACTGCAACTGCTTTCTTCAAGTCCCACCAGAGGTTCTCAATCGGATTTAAGTCTGGTGACTGCGATGGCCACTTCAAAATGTTCCAGCCTTTAATCTGCAACCATGCTCTAGTGGACTTGGAGGTATGCTTGGGATCATTGTCCTGTTGAAAGGTCCAACGTCTTCCAAGCCTCAGGTTTGTGACGGACTGCATCACATTGTCATCCAATATCTCCTGGTACTGAAGAGAATTCATGGTACCTTGCACATGCTGAAGCTTCCCAGTACCTGCAGAAGCAAAACAGCCCCAAAGCATGATTGACCCCCCGCCATGCTTCACAGTAGGCAAGGTGTTCTTTTCTTCATAGGCCTTGTTCTTCCTCCTCCAAACATAGCGTTGATCCATGGGCCCAAACAGTTCTAATTTTGTTTCATCAGTCCACAGAACACTATCCCAAAACTTCTGTGGTTTGTCCACATGACTTTTGGCATACTGCAGTCAACTCTTCTTATTCTTTGGGGACAGCAAGGGGGTGCGCCTGGGAGTTCTGGCATGGAGGCCTTCATTACGCAGGGTGCGCTGTGTTGTCTGAGCAGAAACTTCAGTACCCACATCTGACAAATCTTTTCTCAGTTCCTCAGCAGTCACACGGGGACTTTTCTCCACTCTACGTTTTAGGTAGCGCACAGCAGTCGAAGTCAGCATCTTCTTTCTGCCACGACCAGGTAGCGTTTCAACAGTGCCCTTTGCCTTGAATTTGCGAATGATGCTTTCTATGGTGTCTCTTGGTATGTTTAACATCTTTGCAAACTTCTTATAGCCATTGCCCTTCCTGTGAAGAGTAATCACCTGTTCTCTTGTCTTCCTGGACCATTCTCTTGACCTCACCATGTTTGTAACCACACCAGTAAATGTCTAGAAGGAGCTGAGTATCACAGTCATTTTAAAGCTGCCTAATTGGTGCTTATTAGGCTTTATTGCTGCTCCCTGATATCCACAGGTGTTTTCAATACCTGATTGAAAACACTTCATTGAACCTCTGTTCTTCAGAGTGGTAGTCTTTAAGGGGTTGAATAATTATGTCAATGAAGAATTCACAAAAGAAACATTTACTACTTTATTACAAAACTAACTGATGTCATTTTAGTTGCATATGGTTCTTTAAGAAGTCCTTGTAGGATTTCATTCTGAATACAATTACAAATGTACACTAAATTCCCTAAAACCATTTACAGCATTGGGGGTTGAATAATTTTGAACACAACTGTATGTTTTCTCTTTAAATGCTTTGTTTCGTTCATTTTTTATTCATTAAATGGTTTTCGTCTTTAAATGGGTTAGAAGTTTACCTCAGTTGGTCTGTTTAGTCGCAACTCCATGCGTTGGAACTATTGCAACTATTGAGAACCTCAGTTTACCGCCATTGCTGTGAAAAAACCGTTCCATTGGAGTCAACAGAGTTGACTCGACTCTCTCTCTCAATGGCTCAGTATAAAACTGTTTTTTTTACACAGCAGTTGTTTTCCAGATCTATAGCAGACATCTTACAGACGTACCTGTGCTATCTGGGTCAAGTCTGCTCCTTAACACAGTTTAACAAACACTGTAAAACATCTTAATAGAAGAACAACAGAAAAAAATATGAATACAGCTCTTAATAGCACTTCTTCTAGATCAATACGTTCTATATGCAGATTTTTATATGCATGTAATATGACCAGATAACATCACTTTATACGCCAAAATGTGCAGCATACAAGAAAGATCAGAAAACCTCAAACCATTTTCAAAAACACGATAAACTGTAGGTAACGCTTCAATATTAATGCAGTATAACAGGGCTGCCATATAAAACTACACCAACTCCCCTGAAACACAAGTTTAGTGAGGAAAATGTCAGTATATCTTGACAGAATGCTTCAATTACAGCAGCACTCGTGGGAAAGCCACCACGTCTGAGACAGATATGCTACATTAACTCGAAGGTTGATGGTTTGAGAATCATTTTCAAACAGCACGCATGACTATTCCACTATTGATAAACCAATACCATTGAAACAACGATATTTGCTCCGGATTATTCAGTCCAGGAGATGTTATGAAAGGACAATGACCTGAAGAAGTGCATTCTGGGAACTGAAAGCTCTACCAAAGCCCTTAATGCCAGAAGGATGGTTTGATAGCAATAGTCTGCTTCAGAAACACAATTAAATGTTAATGTGAGGTTTAACATCTCAAACTGGACATGTGATATCATCCAAGCAATCCCGAGCCAAGCAAAGCTACGTGTTCAGTAAAAAGGATCTTGTTTGTGAACATGTTGGGAAGGTAATAGTAGTTGACACTCAAGTAGCAAGCGTGAGAGAACGTGACAGTGCGTGACAACGTTTATGCGTGTTAAATGTACAGTACACTACTCCCAAACCTCTCACGAACTGGCATGACCTTTGCTCGGGGCACGCTATCACACTTCTCCCAGTGTTTTACATTGCCCAGCAGAAATGTCAAGTCTTTTCATGCCCTTCGCTGTGCAAAAAACACATGCAGAGCAAGAAGCAGAACATATGGAGAGTCGAAAATAAGGCAAAAGTGATACATAACTATTCTGATATGCAACAAACATGCAAGCTGGTTAAGTTGAATAGAATGGAGTCAGAAATCAAAGTGCACATCCATTCAAATCGAATATTCTTCCATCATCAATAATATGATAAACAAGTGTTATAGAGCCTCACATGGTTTAAAAACAACCTGTAATTTTAAATGGTTTTGATCAAACAATTTCTTTGCAATATTGAGACACAAAATTGTTAGCAATGATATTGAAACAACACAAAACAGCAATAAGTAGCATTTTAGCAAAACTGAAACTTAAAATGCTATGAAGAGTCAAGTTAACTTTAAAGAGCTTGTAAGGCAACTTTACAAGAGAAAAAGGAAGTAAACATGTTCGAACAGAGAATAAAAAGAGATATAACCCTATACGTAATATGAAATCAAATACAAATTTGATTTGAAATCGTTTTGTGTAATTTGGCTGAAGCTTTTATCCAAAGTGATTTACAGCACATTCAGGATATACATATGTTATAGATGACAGAGATAAACAGCCATTTTACAATACAACTGTAGAGTGAACTGCTATGGAAGCATTTCTAGGAACACTTTTGCACTATCGATAATAATAGAAATGACAATATTGTTTACAATGACGTTCAAACAATAAGCATCAGAATTTGATGCATATTATGTCATATATAATCAATATAAAAAATAACCAAAGACTACAGATATTAGTGCTGTTACTGTAAATGATATAAGAAGATATAACAAACGAGACAGAATAATGAAGCCCCGCCTTCTAGAATAAGCAACCAATCATCAATTGCATAAGACTAACAAATCCCTGGAAGGAGGGGCTCTGTACAGAGTGTTCTCAAGTGCTTGCCAATCAAAAGCCCTGAACATAATTTTTACAATAAAAACTGGAAGTAAAACTCCACAACTTTTGGGATCACTTTGCATTACTCAAAATGTTTCATGAATTAGGTTTGGTCAAAAACACGTTATTGAAAAAAACGGTAATCTGATTCATCGCTAACATGCTTTGAAATATCTGAAGCATTTTATAAAACCCTATAAAAGTTTATGATACCTTTACGATGCTTGTAATGCTTTTTAAGTTTAAGACACATTTCCCCCATTCTCTCCCTCTTTTAATAAATGAAAGTAACAAAAAAAGTGTGTTTTATGGAAGAAATGACATGATTAAACTAAGAGTTCAAATTAAAAGCAAAAACTAACTTGCCCACTTTAATATCTGTTAAAAAAATTCGCTTTTCATGTTTCAATGCTAAATCACAACCGTATTCTCGAAATTCCCTCCGAAAAACGCTCATCCTGATATAATTTTTTTTTGCAAATACATTGGATGACAAATAAAAAGCTATTGCAACAAACAGAGAGACAAGCGGTTGTGTTGCATTACCACAACCCTCTGACAACATCACATGCTGACTTTAGTCCACTCGAAGGGTCTTAACCCTGGCCCAACCTGAGGGCCTGCACGCAACTGAAGAAACACTACAAGCCGATCTACGCTCTGTCAAAAGACCAGCATGCTTTGCGACCGGCATCGAAAAGCCGTGCGGTCTCAAATGAGCAATCCTAACGGTTAAATAAAAACCGCATCAACTTACCGCTACAGAGCGAGATGTTTCCCCTCCGAGCGTTCCTGCGGAATAGCTCTAAACATGCGCCACTCTCCTGACATGAGTGGAAATCACAGGCTGTCAAATACCTCTCTTCAAATATCTCTCTTCCTCTGCAACTGGTCTCTCTCCCTGACACGCATGCTGTGTCTTTCTCACTTTCCCTCACACACAGAAACACGTTGCCACCCACGTCAACCGGGAACGCACGCTTTCCCAGGCATGCGGCACAAAGTGCGACCCCTTTCTCACGCGAGCGCCGTCTCTTTAATTTATCACTGATCTCTTTCGGACGACCGCTTTTCCTTCCTTTCTTTTTGCCTGACGTCCTGGTGGTTCTTTTCCTCGCTGTATTGAAGTTACTTAACTAATGCTGCGTGAAGCTCTCGGCAGCCCACACGCAAATGCGCTCCCTCCCTCGCCGTCTCCGAAGAAACGCGGAGGGATGCCTTGAACGCTTGGTATTGGAGGAAACAGCTGCCAGCTTCCTCAGCTGTGCCAAGCCTCTCTTGCTCGCTGAATTGTGCAAACAGACAGAGGTGAGCGATGTTCTATAGAGGAACATTGAGACACTATCATACATGAACAACAATCCAGATTATATACAGTATTTTTAGAGTTTCAAATCTCAAAAGGATTGAAAGGTGAATGGTTGCCAGGGAATTGTTAGGTGGTTGCTAAGGTGTATTCCCTGTCTGCATAGAATCGAAAACTAGATGCTATCTTAATTGCCTGATTTGGAAGCGATCTACAAATATTGCGTATATAGTGTAATACATTGAGTGTCGGCCATTTTGTAGTGATATCTTATTATACTATTTAATTCTGTACATTTGTTCCTCTTTTTTTTACCCACAATTCATGTTAGATGTGCACTCCCTTACTCACTCATTTCTATGTTAGATCACGAAATGACAAGCTGACTTGAGTGAGCTGGAAAATACTGACAGGAAACCATACAAGTATATGGTCGCTGTCCTTCCAAAACCTCGGATGTCCAAATATAAAAAAAGAAAAAGACACTGTACTTTTTAAATGAATAACTACTGTATTGTTCAAGTCGAGGAGAACTTTTTAACAAATTCTATTGGTTTGACAAAACCCATTGACAAACTCGGTGGGGAAGTTTGTTTTTAATGATAAAAGGGTAACTAAAAATAGCCTAGTGATGTACGGCAAAAAATGAAATATGGAGATACGAGGTTTCAGAAAGACAGCAGTGATATGTTGAAACATTTTTTATATTGTCTTGTTATTGGAAAAATAATGAAATACACTGTGATTTGTAGACAGGAGTGTTGTATTTTGAATAAAATAGCACAAATATAATAATTCAATATATAAACTATAATAAATAAACATAGTAAATAAACATTCATGTTTTGTCTCTTTATTATTATTTGTTATTATTATCTTAAATTAGAAAAAGTGAAAAGACAAATTTGACCAGTTTTACAATATGATAATTTAAGCCACGCAGATCTTATTGTAAATAAAGTCTAATATTTATGATGCAAATATCCACGTCAGTAATCACTAATCCATGATAATTATAAAATCTCAATATTTTTTTGGCATTTTGCCTTTAATTGTAAAGCATAGTAGTAGAGAGGAAAGGAAGTGAACTGGGAGAGAGAAGGGGGTACGTTCAAAAAAGGACCACAAGACAGGAATTGAACTCAGGTCGCCCGATGTGCAACCGCGCCACATGTTGGAGTACTGTCCACTAGGCTATCAGCTCCGACTTTGTTTCATTCTTGCCCATTAACTGGACTTTGCAATAAAAAGAATAGAGTGAAGAAGTAACCGGTTTAAGACTCATAATCCAATAAAGTTTCATGTAAGCATATTGCGAAGCCAGCAACGAGGCACTGCTCTAACACACAAATATCTGTGTGCGCTATATGATACCAGCCTGTATGAGCAATAGTTATGCTACTTTTAGCAAACACCATGAAAAGACAGACTAAAAATTTGTTTTCAAGTGAGTTCTTATCCACTGAGAGGAGTGGGCAATCTGGAATCGTGCAAACAAACCAAAACACACCTCTTACAATCGAATCACAAATCACTGAAGCAACGAATCGAATCACAGCCCACAATTGAGTAGAAAGGAAAATGTGTCGAGATGAAGCTATCAGATTCCTTATTTGTGGATCCCAGAGAGGTTTTGTAAGACTGCAGGCCTGATATTCTCACTCGTGGATGGGCTGTACAAATTGTGCGAGTGCTTGTAAACAGCGAGAGAGTGTAAAAAGCGTTAGTCGCTGAGAGAGGCATCTGTGTGGCCATATTGTAATGAAGGACCCGGCAGCCTGTCTCACTGATGCTTTCCTGATGCTGCCATATTGATGCAGATTTTCACGAATTGTTTCAGAGCAGATTTCTTGTGTCGCAGGCACAGTTAGGGAACCTTAAAAAGTAAGAGGGAGGATGTTATATATGCTTGACTCACCGTTACGTAAACTGAAGTGACATTTTTCAGTTTGGAAGCGATTGTGCAACGTCTACACTCCTGCACAGCAGTGTTGATGTATTTGTTTACATAGATATACCAGATGTGTGAGAAGACTGCTCCACACAGTGATTCGGCCGCCATTTTGGAATAGTGTACATTTCAGTTACTGGCATCAATCTCAGTACAAATCAGTCAGTTTATTAACATGCCCAACATTGCACAGCATCTAGAAATGTGATAACTTTTCACAATGTTCAACTTTGGTTACTTTTAAAATGTCTAACACGTCTTACAGCAAACACGTTTGTTGTTACACAACAGGGTTGTGTGTTGTACCGGTGCTACGATAGCATTGCGATGCTTAAGCTTCAAAATACTGGTGATGCCACTCTATTTTTTAAGTAATGTTGCACACATGCATTAAAATGTTAATTCCAGCGCTCATGTTTGCAAGATCCCCCCCAAAAATAATTGTGAGTGTCTGCGTCTTTTTGTTGCACCTTTAAATGCTGTTTAATCCCTAAATGAATCAAACGAGTTTGGACATGTCATTCATATAGACACGTCAGCTGTTTTGAACAAATCGGTTGAATGATTCAGTGACTGATCACTACTTACTGATTACTTTTACATTTACAACAATATTGCTGTATAGATGAAATGTACATTAAATTAGTTTCCATTTCATTCTCTACCGCTTATCCGAACTACCTCGGGTCACGGGGAGCCTGCGCCTATCTCAGGAGTCATCGGGCATCAAGGGAGGATACACCCTGGATGGAGTGCCAACCCATCACAGGGCACACACACTCACTCATTCACTCACGCACTCACACCCTACGGACAATTTTTCCAGAGATGCCAATCAACCTACCATGCATGTCTTTGGACCCATTAAATTAGTTTCTACATGAAAAGTTTTGCTGTATAGTTGAGCATTTGCCATACTAAAATGAAGCAAAATTCTTAAGACACTATAGTTCTTTTGATTCTTAGTAAATATTAGTTGTTAATTCAGTTGTTATATAAGTTATAAAAGTAGAATATAAGTTATTAAGTCAGGCCAGACAGGAAAACAGGGAGCGGATCCAAATGCAGTACAATGTGTCTTCATAAAATCCAAATAGTCACAGTAAGTTCAAAGGGAAACATAATATCCATGAACACAAGAGATACACGACGGCGTAACATTAAACAATGATTTACAAGAGAGAAAACGTTTCAGAAAGGAGGTTTAGTGAAAAGTTTAGTTCAGTATATTAACCCTTAAACGAGGGATACTCTGGATTTTTTTTTTTGTCAAACCCGAGAAAGCGGGGTAACTCAAGCCCGTATATGAAGAGGCTGCATTAATTCAAAGGGATGTACTTTGATTTCAGTAGAAGAATTTAGGACCCTAGTGGAATTTAGCAATTTCCCTGTGAATTTTTATTAAAACTGTATCATGTTTCTTTACAGTGAATGAGATATATCAAAGTTGTGGTGCCAGCGCTTAACTCAAGGTAAGCCCACCCATAGTTGATAGAACTTACTCAAATCAGAGTTTCACATCTCCGTGTAAATCAACTCATAGTTCACATTTTAACTTGGTGTTGCTTGTACCTTCTTATGGAAACGGGCACCTGAACACAAGAGCAATATATACAGATTTGTAGCGACAAACAGGAAATTGGACACAGGTGAAAGCGGTTAACAATGAGAAGACACAAGGCATGATGGGATATGGAGTCTTCGAACAAAACATAGGCAGAAACAATGAGCAACATGACGCCCTCAGGTGGAGAGCCGAGGGCCAGCAACGGGGTGTGACAAAAGTATATTATTTAGAGCAGTTTTTAAAATTACTTGGGTTATTACTAGAAATTACAGTATTGAACATTAAATAGGTGAATACTGCATTATATTATAGTATGATAAAGTTTCCTATAGTGACTTCTATATGTACTAGTAATCTACAGAATTTTTAAATGTGGATTGTTTTGTATGATTGATGGATGAAGATTTATCATATAGCCAGTTATGCTTCTCATTCGAATTAAGTATTGGAAATTGGGACTAGATTTCCTCTAGTTTGTGTATTTTGAAAAAACTTGTAAAATTGAACCACCACAACATTGAACAGTATCGAACTTGGTATCGTGATATAGTAGTGTAATATATGTTCATGGCATCGCGACAACCCCACTACTTTTATGGCACACAAATTCCAAACGTACCTCTTTATTCCCAAAATATTCAGTTTCGAGTCAAAAACTGTTCATTTGCTCATTTCAAAACAACTAGATGTCATCGAAACAATGTCAGACCAAAACATGATAACAGTTACTTCATAAAATCCAACTCCAAAAAAAGTTTTTCCTGTACACGGTGACATTGTTGACAACGCAAGAAATGTAGTCGTCACATGAGACATTATTTAACCAGGTGTGAATGGCACCATGGGACCCTGCATTCTGGCCTGCGTCAAACTTCAGCATTAGAACACTGTGTTCACGTATTATAGACAAAAATAATACTTTGTCCGTCCCGAAAATAAATAATAAAATAGAAGTGCCAAAGTATGATATGTAGCACGTTCAGCGCACAGCATGATTGGACTAAAACAGCTTCAACAAAATAGGGAAACAAATGGATTTGGATAATAATAAGTGAGGTTGGGGCAGAATCACATGCAATGCGTTATGGGTGATCTGGCATAGGGATTTCATTTAAAGAGCTGCAAAAATGTAGATATGTTGTTTTTGAATGTTTTTTAGACTTCAGTTGTGGTTTTATAACAGATTATTCTTTATAAAATAACTGCAGGATGGGATTTAAAAATCCATCAAAAAATTGACAGGAAAACTGACAGCAAAATAACATATTTATCTACAAATAACTGTAGGATGGGATTAAATGTCAGAAATTGACAGAGACTTTAACTATGACAAAAATCTATGAGAGAGGTGGCGTATGACAAAATAACAAGCTAGCTATTGTTATCCAATTGCAAGATATTACCCTCGATGACATCACACAAACAAAGAAAGGCTTAAAAGTGTTACTACAACACAATTATAATTTTTTCCTTCGAAAAACATCCACTGAGAAATTGCGGAAGATGTATAAAAAATGTGCTACATTTGGATTTCATGTTTACTTAAATAGAGATACAGACAATATAATATGATATAGCTTCTAAAAGAGCAAATTAGATTGACATTTGTACCATTACGATTTATACAGTTGTGTAGTTTATAATACATACATAATAATATCGTATGATAAAGAAGCTAATATGCTTTTGACAGACATATTATATAGGAAAAGCAACAAAATCTCTCAGACCTGACACTAATATGAAAGTAAAATTTTCCATTTCTCAACACAAAGAGGGCATCTGTAGAAAATATCTCAAACCGAGCTACATCACCTCTGTATGAATCAGTGATCGTGAACCTTTTATACTGCTCGCTTACATTCGGTAATGAACCAATATGTGACCGTCAAAAATAAAGCTAAAAAAAGGCCCTTCGCAGTCAGCCCCCCTCCATCTTTTGTCATCGTGACTCTAAATATATAGTTCGGTCGATCCTCGATCCATGTGTGTTGTAAACCTATTGGACACGCTGCTTCCCCGTATCAGAATTCAGCAGAAAGTTCCAGCCGAATGAGTCACTCGGAGTGAATCATCATTCCAGCGGCGAGTCTCAGAGAGATTGGGCTAAAACTGTATTATATACCTTACATCCAAGAGCGCCGTATATGTATGCTAATCATGGAACTGTTCATCGGTGATGAAACTAAGATCGAAACAAAACCAGAAAGTCACAGCATCGCAGACGTGACTGTTCCTCATGTGCATTTAAATATTTAAATAAAAAAAGCCCAAACCTGAAACTAAAGGTGTTGTGTGAGATGTTATTACATTATTCAGCCAGATTAAAAATAACGACATTTAATTCTGTCATTCATTTCTTATCCTCGTGTCATGACTTTTTTCACGAAAAAAGCACAAAAAGAGAAGTTCGGCAGGAATGAAGTCATATTAAAAAGTCGGTAAATGATACATTAAAAAATGCCAAAAGTCTCCATACAGACCTCATATAAGCATTTCAAAAATGAGGATTCAGCCAACACAGAATTATCTGATCTTTTTTACTTACTGTACCGTACTTTACGGTACTGTATTAATATCAGTTGCCACAATCGTGTCTGTGTTATTTATCCTAAGCAATATTAAAAGACTAATGTAAAATAAGCAAACAATAACTGAGCTCTCCATGGGCTCACATGTGACCCGAATGTGCAAAGCCTTGAGATCTTTTAAACAAATGATCTCTCTTTAGCGCAAAAGATATAGCCGTTGATTTTCATGTGGGAGCTCAGATCAAAAGTGCTAAGAATGATTATTGTTGAGTTTTGTTTTTGTGATCAGGTGTAAAATTCCCTCCCGCACACATTCTCAGACATGTCCGTCACCGTCAGGTCATCTCCGGGCATCTCCCATTCTCTCGTTTTTGCTCATCCGTGATTGATAAAGCTTTCAACTGCACAACTAGTTGCTTAGCAACCCTTCAAAGAACCGCAGGGCTATGCAGGGGAATTTCTGATGCTCCACAACAAACTATCTGCATTAGCAAACATGCAGTGCTTATTACCAGTGATGTGTTGTGGTTTATAGATCAAAGAATCTAGGTACAGTAAATATGCTGTTCTTCGTTGACAGCAATTTGGAGTGGTGTATCTGCAAAGTGCAAATGCGTTTAAAGAAAGGACTCTTGATGTGGCATGCTGTTCAAAATATGTACAGTTGTCAATGGTATTGACCTGCAGTTCAAGTGACTGTAGGTCAAGAATGGCTCTAAACGTTTGCATGTAAACACCGCAGTTAGTAGTATTTTAGCTACATATTCTTTCCACATCAAAAAATCCAAAAGTTAAAGGAATTGAATGTCCAATACTGTACAGTTTTAGTCAAGGGGTCTGTGATGGAGAGGGCTCACCCCCTTCCCAATATGTGCTATCATTATTATTTTTGTAATAATATATAATATATATAATATTTTTATTTAAAACTTAATTGTAATTTCTTATTTTAATACATTTTTAATGTATGTTTAAATTACAAAAATTGTTTTAATAATTTTTTTCAAACTACCCTCTTTTAAACTCCAGTGTATTTTGGGGATTTGGTATCTGAATTTAAAAGCCCTACCCAGATACATTGTAATAATTTGATAATAATTTAAAATAATTGTTATGTTACTTCAGAGATACAGTGATATTCTTGAGTAAAAGCTTTCATTTGATACAGTATATGACTCATCTGTGTTTTGTGAGATATATGAATTTTGAATATTATTCGCATAATTTTCAAAGGGTAGGAAGGGGTTGGTTTTGGAAAGAAAATTCAGACCTTTTTATGTTCTTTTATGTCACATAATGTAAAATTTATGGGTCTGAAAGCTAAGGTTCTACACTTTCAAAAGACACCATAAATCACAATTTATTATAAACCCACAATTTATAGATTTGATGACGCAATTTTGGACCCCCCATTGGTTCCACAGGGGTGGCGGAGTTTAAGAGGTTTTAATAAATATGGAATTTAACATGTATAGTATGTGCATAAACATTTATTTACCATTAAGTGGTCAGATTATTTATTCCATCTAATAAAAAGTTATCTACAACAGTAATAAATGCATGACTGTAAAAATTAATAAGTTTCTTATATAACACAATAGTATGCAAACTATTTAAGTTTATTAATCCTACTATAACTTTAAACTATGTACATGTGTATTTATACGTTAACAAAAATCATCACTAGCATTGATTACTTTGACAAGTTGAACTTAGTTAATTCAATTTACAGATTCAAGTTAAGGTAAGTAAACCAAACTCAATCTCAACAAGTCTACATGTTCACGTATCTGGACACTATGTGGAAAGCAATTGCCTTAAATTTCTGAAGTACTCTACAAAATAATACTCTTTTAATTGTATTATGGTGTGCATGAGCTTTAGTACAGCGGTGAGTAGGTGGTACGTTGAATCTCTTAATTTTATTAAGTGGTACTTGATATGGAAAGTTTGAAAACCTCTGGTCTAACCCATTGAGTTGCGGCACACCAATTAAATTGATGTATTCAAATTTAAAAATGTATGTAAATAGGACCAGCCCACGATTCCAGACCCTGTTCAGGTTTAACAGACTTTAATTGGCATGTTACAGAATCTGTGCAGACCCCCTCTGCATACCCACCCTTTCTCAAAATCTACCAATCACAACACGTCTGTCCATTCTTAGTGACAGCATTGGAAGGAAACCGCAAACAGGCTGAAACATTATCATTAAGCGCCGTCAACAACAGTGTTCGAGCGAGATGCTGAAAATACATAGGAAGTGGAGTAGTATCGCCTGGGGAAGATGGTAATGTGCTTCATTTTGGGTAACACGCTGTGCGGTAAGTATTCTTGCTCACGCTCTGGGCCTTTATATGGATCCACGTGGCTCAGAACACTGGAAAAATTCTGGTCTCTCTCTCTCTTTTCCATCGTGACGCCCCGCCGCGGCCATTTGTGAAATGTGCTTAGATGAAGTGGGCACTGCGGTGGGCGATGGATCGAGAGCCAGAGATGCAGAAAAAGGGAGATGTGGTTGAAAAAGAAAACTTGAGATTGCCAAAGAGCCTGTAGTATTGGTTTTATTGAAAGTTTAGTTGTTTTAGTCAGGCTGAGATCTGCATCTGAATAGGGTTTGTGCTTCTTGTTATATTCATTATATATAATGAGGTCATATTCTATACTTTCGTGTCACATTTTTCCCTCTGAAGTTCATTGTATTGTCGTATTAACTTTAGATCAAAATTGTAGTAATTTAGTTTTACATAAAGTTAGTGTTTTTCACCATCTCCTTGACCTTCAGAATTTAACAGGCTGTTTTTATCATTCCCCCTATTGAAATTCTTCAAAGAGAAAGTATAATTTTTCAACAAAGGGTCAGCTAAATAATGCGCTTAAACTTTAAAAAAATGTTTGTCAACCTCAGGAGGTCAAACTTAATATTTTGTGAGCAGTTTTCTTTCAACAAGCTTCTCAATCTTTGCATCACAGTACCAAAATGAGAGATGCAAAAGATTGTAATGACTCTAATTTGTGTTATTTTATCATTTATAGCAGGAAAATTAAATAATAAATATCACTGCGGTCCTTCCAAATCCTTTTATCTCCATATTTCGTGATTTTCATTTTTGGCCATAAATTGTTATTATTAGGCAGGCACCCTATATGTTTGTCACTGGGTTTTGCAGATATTTAACCAATAAAAAGTATTAAAAAGTGCTTATCAACTTTGACAACACAATATTTTTTCTTTAAAAAGTCAGTGTTTTTTCCATTTCCAATGTTTTAACAATGGTACACAGTATTGGCCGAAATACTGACAGATCTACATTGAATAAATATATTAAATATTCAATTAAATTGGTTTCATATAGCACTAAATATAATAATAAATATATTAGAAAAAATGATGCATGTTGTTGTGTTGGGAGCGTAGCTTTGAGAAGAATTTAAATAAGCTTTGCAGATAATTTTACACCAAATTAAAAAAATAATAATAATAATACAAAATATTGAACACTAAAAACTGTACAAATCTGTAGTTAATGTATGCTTAATTTAATGAGCTTTTTTGTTGTCCTGAATCTGAGCAATAATTTTATTTAGTGTATATTACACTTAATCCACA
Organism: Triplophysa bombifrons; assembly: GCA_029783895.1. NCBI lineage: Eukaryota > Metazoa > Chordata > Actinopteri > Cypriniformes > Nemacheilidae > Triplophysa > Triplophysa bombifrons. Next base: position 3,230,714 of record CM056472.1, read on the forward strand.
TTCTCAGATATGCTGTAGTTCACCTTTTTAACAAAAAAAGTGTAATAAATACCCTAAAGGTTGAGGGGTTTTGTCCCTTTTGAAGCATACACCTCATATTTTGATTGTTAAATCTAACTTCAGGGCATTACATGTTAAAATCTTGAACAAGAACTCCCTATACATCAATTTTATTCTCTACTGCATATTACATACTATAAGCATATGCACAAACTAAAGACGGGTTGTTAATCTTGTTTGTTAAGAGGTTTCCAATAGCATTTGTGTTGTGTGTGAATGTTTCCACACAGACGGACTAACAGAAACACAACAATGCTTTGGAACAAGACGTTATTTTCTGGTACGTCCGCACGTGTTCAGCTCTGTTGCGTTACCTAAGATCTGAAGAGAAGAGATGTTTTCGCAGGCTGATCTGGACAGAGGTCCGGTTGCCGAGCATACACACCGATCGCCCCCTCACCTCTGTGGAGGCTGCCATTGGATAGGAGGTTGCCGTAGTAACAGCAATTCGGCAGGCTAGTCAGACAGTGCGTGGCAGCCCACGCAGTTCACTGACACTACGATTCTCGCTGTCTAGCAAACAGAGGCGGTAGGACGGAACGTGGCCAATAACAAGCAGCTATCTTCAGCATGGCTGAATATCAAGCTTTCAATATTGTATTCATATCACAATCTTATTTTTGCTCAATTGACACAAATACATAAGAGCATATGTGAATTTTTATGTGAATATGCCTTCTATGAAGTTGTTGAAACAAAATTGCAACTATTAAAATGCAATACAGCCTTAATTTTTATATAATAAAATTGCCTTCAAGTTATATTTTGTTTAATATTAAATATCATTATTATTATTATTATTAGTAGTAGTAGTAGTGTAGTATATGGATGCGCTTAATGTAAAAACATAACTTACTGTTATGATTACTTACCGATTACACCATATTTTACAGTGTAGGCTACATTTTTGCATCTGTAAATTTAAAATTGACATCAACATAAAACAAGTAAAAAAAGTGAAGTTGCAACTTTTAGCCAAAAACAACAATCAAGCTCAGAATGAATAAAAACAGATTTTTAGATATAGATATATAAACTAAAGGTATTTTACTCCTATTACTGCTCTGTGTAGAGATAACAGTATACTCTCACAAGATTCAGAGAAAATCTCATCTATTGTCAGAGAAATCTCATTTTGTCAATGGTGACCTGAATGTTTCGACACATTTCATCTCACTACTGTCACTGTGCTGAAGTGATCGAGTTGAATATATGTGATATCAGGGACTGAACACTGCACACGATATATATTTCTAACATTTTTGGGATGTAGACTTTCAAGGACTGCACTTTTTGTTCAGTGGTTGCGTAAATTTCTATTATCAATTATTTAGTGTTTCCTCATTTTTGTTAAGAAATATTATATATTATAATATATTATGTAAAAGCATTTTTCTAAAAGCAGCGTGTACGATTAGAGTATTTTAAATGTTTCCTGAAATGTATTTTTGCAGTGGTGGGCATAGATTAATTTTTTTAATCTAGATTAATCTAGATTAAAAGGGCTCATTTTAATTCTGCGGAAGGCATTCAGAATATGTGTGCTACCCAAATAATGACTAAAAGTAAGTCTTTGAGAACGGGTTTCTCAAGCCAGGTGGCACATTAGATCAGGGGCTCATCTCCTGTTTCCAAAATGCATCACAAACTGCTTGAGGAAGCTGTTCTACTATGATAATTGGTGATGAAAATAAAATTATGTTCAATAAGATGTAATTGTGTTTACTTCCGCATTAGCTAAGGGATGCTCTGCGTTTAGGTGGTACTTGAGACTGGAAGAGCTCCAACAGTACATTTACATTTAGTCATTTAGCAGACGCTTTTATCAAAAGCGACTTACAAAGAGTTAGGGAGCAACAAGCGATATGTCATACAGGAGCCATAATACATTAGGTACCAATACAAAGTTACTGGTTTCAACTAAAGCTAGACCTGTTGAGAGAATTTTTTTTTTTTTTTTAAACCAACTGTATGTAAACTAATTCCGTACAGTAATCCAATTCCACATTGCACAAGGTGCTAACAACCTTAGTCTTGTCGAGGTTTCCATTGTGAAGCTTCTTAAAAATAAATTTTCCCTGAAGCAAGCCCGGCGGTTTCATACCTGCATCCATGTTAGCACGTCACGTTTGATGTGGTAATTTCACAGTAACGTTATGTTGTGTTCAGTCCAAACGCGAATGGCGCGTCAAGCGCGAGTGATTTACATGTTAAGTCAATGCAAAGACGCGATAGACCTACTTGCTGCGCAAATCGCGCGAATGAAGCCCTGGTTATGAGATGATGAGGCGGCGCGAATGACGCGAATGAAGCCCTGGTTATTAGATGATGAGGCGGCGCGAATGACGCGAATGAAGCCCTGGTTATGAGATGATGAGGCGGCGCGAATGACGCGAATGATGCGAATGAAGCCCTGGTTATGAGATGATGAGGCGGTGCGAATGACGCGAATGAAGCCCTGGTTATTAGATGATGAGGCGGCGCGAATGACGCGAATGAAGCCCTGGTTATGAGATGATGAGGCGGCGCGAATGACGCGAATGACGCGAATGACGCGAATGAAGCCCTGGTTATGAGATGATGAGGCGGCGCGAATGACGCGAATGATGCGAATGACGCGAATGAAGCCCTGGTTATGAGATGATGAGGCGGCGCGAATGACGCGAATGATGTGAATTACGTGAATGAAGCCCTGGTTATGAGATGATGAGGCGGCGCGAATGACGCGAATGAAGCCCTGGTTATGAGATGATGAGGCGGCGCGAATGACGCGAATGATGCGAATGACGCGAATGAAGCCCTGGTTATGAGATGATGAGGCGGCGCGAATGACGCGAATGATGCGAATTACGTGAATGAAGCCCTGGTTATGAGATGATGAGGCAGTGCGAATGACGCGAATGAAGCCCTGGTTATGAGATGATGAGGCGGCGCGAATGACGCGAATGATGCGAATTACGCGAATGAAGCCCTGGTTATGAGATGATGAGGCGGCGCGAATGACGCGAATGAAGCCCTGGTTATTAGATGATGAGGCGGCGCGAATGACGCGAATGAAGCCCTGGTTATGAGATGATGAGGCGGCGCGAATGACGCGAATGATGCGAATTACGCGAATGAAGCCCTGGTTATGAGATGATGAGGCGGCGCGAATGACGCGAATGATGCGAATGACGCGAATGAAGCCCTGGTTATGAGATGATGAGGCGGCGCGAATGACGCGAATGATGCGAATTACGCGAATGAAGCCCTGGTTATGAGATGATGAGGCGGCGCGAATGACGCGAATGAAGCCCTGGTTATTAGATGATGAGGCGGCGCGAATGACGCGAATGAAGCCCTGGTTATGAGATGATGAGGCAGTGCGAATGACGCGAATGAAGCCCTGGTTATGAGATGATGAGGCGGCGCGAATGACGCGAATGATGCGAATGACGCGAATGAAGCCCTGGTTATGAGATGATGAGGCGGCGCGAATGACGCGAATGATGCGAATTACGCGAATGAAGCCCTGGTTATGAGATGATGAGGCGGCGCGAATGACGCGAATGAAGCCCTGGTTATTAGATGATGAGGCGGCGCGAATGACGCGAATGAAGCCCTGGTTATGAGATGATGAGGCAGTGCGAATGACGCGAATGAAGCCCTGGTTATGAGATGATGAGGCGGCGCGAATAACGCGGATCACGCGAGTTGAAAACTCTCGTTCTGGCCCCCTACAGTGCAATTAAGCTGGTATACATCCGCGCTAAAATATCAAGGTGAAATTCATCATAGCTTGCGCAGTATAGACCCAGCTCCCAACCCAACTTTGAGAATAGATTAACGGCGACATTTTTTTTATCGCGCGATAAGAGCCTCACTGCGTTAACGCCGTTAACGGCCCACCACTAATTTTTTGTTTGTTTTATTCATATTTTAAACTGGTTTAAATTTTTAAATCTTTCGTTTTTATGTTAATTTTAGTTAAAGTTTTAGCAATTTTGTTAAATGCTTTCGTCATTTTATAATATATTTGTTTATGTTTTATGTTGCTATATAATATTAATTAATTTCTATTTTAGATTTATTTTTTGTTTATTATTATAATTTTAGTGCTTCAAACTTATTTCTTTATATTTTTGATTTCCTAGTAACTTGCGCTCTTGTATTTCCTTGGTAATAGTAATGCGTTAATCTTCAAAAAATATTCCTTATATACAGTGATTCACACTCGGATAAGAAGTATTATATTAATTACTTTTATTCCATGATGGGAGGCAAGATAACACAAACGTTTGGCTAATGCCTTCTTCAGTGTGTTTAGCCATAAAGTTGATCACATCCACATTTAAAATGATCTCATCATTATCATCATTGTCCTCACCTGTGTATCCCAATTGTTTAACGCTGAACAATATAATTCGATAACAACTTAAATTCCGATCTTCATTAATATCACCAACACATAATCAACACCATCTCACATCCAAAGTCAAACCAAAGAAAACTCAAAACAGCATCTAAAAAAATAACTATAATGAAAAAAGGAAGAAAAAATTTATCATTACAAAAATAATATATATATAAACACTGCCACAGCATAAGCATAGAGAAGTAAGCAAAAACAAACCCAATTCCCAATTATGTGTACTGAAAATTTACAATTAAACTTATTATATGAAAAGGTCATCGATTTTGAACTTCGGAGTTTAATTTTGAAGCAACATAGTTACGTTTTTTACAACAATTTTAAGGTCAATATTTAATTTGATTTTAATGAACAGAGACGTTTTCATTTTTTGAGTAAACTAAAATAACCTTGGGGCACACAGTGTCAAGATCATCAATGGAGTTGCTATTTGAAGTTTTCCTAAGTAGCGCGACACGAATGAGTGATCTTGACCCATCTGAGTGGTCTTTATGTCAAAAGGAATGGCAATTAAATTACAACCAGGCCTACAGCGATCTTTCACAAGCGCTAATAAGACATGTAGCACTTCTTCAGAAAACCCAAGGTAATTATCTGTTTAACATCTGGCCTGTTTCAACACTCTGTCATGCTGCCTGAGCACTTCCAGAAAAATGTGGAGGCGTGTCACTCTTTGAGTTAGAGATGTATCAGTTAAGGAATCCTTATGGAAGATAACTGGTATATACTTGGTCATTTAATTTCATTCTTATATTTTAGAGTAAACAATGAGTGTAGCATACAAAACTGTGTTGAACCTAAATAACCTAAAAAAATGAAAAGTGGTATTAGGGTAAAAAGGCACTGATTTGTTGCTTGACCTCCTTGAGAAAGTTGTTAGTGATGGTAATACGTTGTGAGTCATCTTTAACACACTAACACATTCAGAGACACTTTAACCTCGCAGTACAACTTCCTCTTTGCTGAAAACTCAGTGCTAAAACCAGACATAGGTGCCGTGGTCAATCAAGTGAGCATGTGAATCCCGACTGAACACGTCGCAACCTGGCACCATGTTTTGCCTCGGGCTGCGTAGCCAACACATCTTACCTTCCCGAGGTTGTGACCTATCTGCATCTGTATCAAATCCACTACAAGGGTTGGAAAAGTGTCGGAAAGTAACCACCTACTGTACAAATGCTACTAAATGAACAACAGTAGATTTGTATTTTTTAGATCTGTCAAACGATTAAATGCACGGAGAATAAAGCTTTTGTTCACATTTCATTTTAAAATACATAAATTTTGTATTTCTATTCACATACACATACATGTATACGTACAGTATTGAGGATATATTTAGTTGGATTTTTTTATATAATTTAAATAATATAAATGTTTATACATCTTTATTTTTATGAATACAATAATAATATGCAGATGCACACAGACATATATTTTGTTAAACCAAAATTGCTTTCAGGATGCAATTAACCATGATTAATAGTTTTATTGAATATTTTTATACGTTTTTTAAGTCACTTCATATATACCGGCGTACATTTATAATCACGAAAGTACATCAGTTCATATAGATCGTTTATTTCACGTGAAATATTGAAAGTATTGCTTAACTTCTTACAGTAAGTAAGTTACATAAAGCTTCAAGTCAAAAAATGTCATTTACTATGTATATTGCATAAAAAATATGATGTGTTTCCAAATGAAAGAAACATTATTGAATATAATAAATTTTATGTACATAAATGTAGTAAACAAATAAAAACTAAAATAAAAACAACATTAAAAAACATGTGAATAATGTCAATTATTTAAAGTAAATAAATTAAATGAATAAACAAATAATTAAAATACACCGTAAATAAAGTAAAAAGTCATTTAAAATGTGAGGCTGAATTATATTTAATTTATTTTTCTGTGGCTTTTGAGATAATCATTTGCCAGTTGTTAAAACATTATAAATACATTTAAATTAAAATATAGTTTGTAGTTTAGGTGTGTTTATGTAGATTTGAACGGCTTCAAATAACGAATAGTTTGTTGCTTTGTGAGCTATGATTTTATGTTTACAAATAACAACGGCAAGCCTCTGTCGGTCAATTATGCTTTATAGCTACCTGAGAAAATCACATCTGAGTTAAAAACCCTACAGGCCTACAGAAGGTGCAAGACATGGTTTTCTAATGTTGCTGACCGCGGGAGCACTGTAAGTGACAGTTAACCAGGATGAAGTGACAGTGTGACACAAGGTTTCATCATTCTGATGGGATGTAAATAAAAAAGCTTTCACGCGTATGCTTCTAACGTCTTTGGTGGCTTGCCCTGCAGGCAGCATCGCTGGTGGGGGTCGGACCAAAGGGGTCTTGACATGCGGTTGTGTGTAAAACAGAGCTGAGTGCAGTAATAAAGCTGTATGGAACATGGGTGCATTAATAACATGCTTTTATGGAATAGGTGAAAATGTCAAATCCCAACGTCGCTTGGTTTAGCAATGCCATGAATACAAGACTTTCTTGAAGGTCACAGGAGAAACCCCATAGTACCTTTACATGAATTGATATGCCGGTAAGCAGCCATTGGTGAAAAGGAAAACCAGACAGACATACACATCTTTCTAATTTTCTTATTCTATTCCTGAGCAGAAAGTATTTTCAGTCTGGCATCTGTGATCATATTGATATGACTGTTACTGAGGCCTGTGGGAGCAAATGATCAGTGACTTGTGACAAATGTCTCAGTGTTGCTGAAACAAATGGTCCTGGAGAGACCAGATTTTGTAATGAGCATCTGATGTCATGAACAGCATGAAGCGTCTCTAATATAAGATAATAATTCAAGGGTGCTGGAAAGTTATGTAATAATGGTAACATTACCTGACATCTAAGACATAAGCCACAGATCTCCATTGGTATGACTAATCCGTGAGACTGATAAATTAGCCCAGTTTTATAAAACAGTAGTCGGTAGCGAAACCTGTCAGTCAATATAAAGCCTCAACTGTTATGCTACAACAATCCTCAGGCATGTATTGTATGCTCGCACCATCCATTGCATTTTTAGGAATGTCAACAACCTTCTTTACTGTGTACTGTATCAACAATTCACCAATAACACACAACTAGGGCTGGACCGATGGGCCGCTTTTTGGCCCCAGTCCAGCCCTAAGCACAACGTTAAGGAACAATATACACCAAAAAGCAGTTTGGTAAACTAGAATCTGCTTTCTATAGGAAAATTTACAAGTAACATTACAAGCTAAAGTAACTTGCTATGTCATAATGTTTCATTTAAATAGGTGATATAATTTATTTATATTATATTTAGGTAAAACAAAATAATAATTTTTAAAGTATTAAAGTATTTTACCGGGTGAATTTTGCTTTATATAAAAAAAGTGAAATAAATATATAGAAAACATATAAGCATTAAGAATTTTGTTTAGCACTGACATTAAAACAAGTCACAAAACTACATTATTATTATTAACATTTAATTTATATTATAGAACTATTGTTGTTTTCAATTTTTGTTGTTAAATATTGTACTTTTTAATTATATATGATTATATAATATTTATTGTGTATTATATTTATTTAATATATATATATATATATATATATATATATTATTTACTGTACTGTATATATATATACCACTTAAAAAGATGTGAACAACACTGGTCTTACGCTGCTCCAGAAAAACTCCTGTATAACTTCCCTAAATATTAAACAAACTTCTGAAGAAAATACAACAAACGTAACATCCAGAATAAAAATGTTAAACAATAATTCATTCATTGATTTAATTCATTATGGAAGATATTATATTATATTAAAAAAATACAAAGAACCAGACGTGCTTTAGGACCAGTGTTTACATCTTGCGAAACGGTCTATGATATTATAATATAATATTTGATCATATTATTAGACTCAATGTTATTATAAAAATTACATTAAATTATGATGACTTATAAGATATTTAACAACAAAATTGCATAAATTTAAACACAACAGCAACAACAAGCTATTTTTAAAACTTTGTAATCTGGTTAATCTATGATTGATTTTTAGAGAATTTCAAATACACCGATTTAAATCTATTCACACGCACAACAATATTAACACTTTACTAATTAAACACACATCAATGTGAAGATGGCAAAGTGCATCTGCCAGACCAACCACAGCCAAACTATCAAACAGCAAATCTCTAAAACATTGTTCAATAATTAGTCACAACTAATTTTATCACCGACACTGGCTTCCAAAAAGAGCGGCAGCTTTGGTCAGAGTCCCAGAAACATTGACGTTCCTAATGGAGACTGTTTGTATCAAGCCATTACGACGACAGTTTCCACGTGACTGGCTGCCTGCCCTGTCCACATCTCTCTAACCGATGCCGTGGAGCGTGAATCCCCGCTATCAGCCTAGCTGCAGACTCGCCTTGCTTTGTGTTCCCCCTGTTACGTAACCTTAAATCGGTACGAATTAGTCATCCTCTTTTCTACTGGCCACCAAATTAGCCTGTATAAGGAGTCCTGTCAGAATCCTGTAGGTTTATTATAAGTGTCTTTGAGTTTATGATGTTTGAGAAGGTCTAAAATTAGTCCTTACAGGAAATTACATGAAAATGAACATTTTTTCTCAAAAAGCAGTAAGCAATGACGTTGTAAAATCTGAGGCGGTTACATCATCCTAGAAGGAAATGTTATTGATGTTGGCCTTTCATATCTGAGATTTACATTTGTGTTTTATTGAAGTATCATCTTAGTTCTCAGATGTTTCTCCTTAATTTAAATTAAAATGGATACAAATGATTAAAATTCATGAAGAGTATGGAGGTGTAAAAGGGCAATGCCGTGAAAATGTCAACCTTATCACGTTTTTACTATGGTAACACAGATTTGAACATTTGGTAGTTCAAATATCCATGTGAGATCTCTCTTTAAATTTGTAAGCATTTGTTTTATTTTTAGTGCATGCTTTTTCATAGTCAGGTAAGGGCCATTTTCAGGATTGTCACATCCATAACGCTACATATTCCTGATAAATGGACACAAGAAAATGAATATAAAGTAACTATTTGATCTTCTAAAAAGAGGCATCCCTTCTCCATTCATTGGGTATTATTGCTTCAGGATTGTGCATTTTATTTTACATAAATCCTACAAAGTTTATCGTTTTCCAAAAAACGAGTTGTCACATCCATGACGCATATTTATTTAAAATATAATCTTTTTTCAAAGACTGACATTTTCTGATGTTTAGACTCTATCAACAAGGGTTCAGTAAAATATAAACAGATGTTTCAATATTATCGTAACAAATTAATTCTCTGAGCATTTTTAATGTCACGTCCATAACGCTGGAATTGCCCAAAATAAATGTACTGTAGATTGTAGTGGTAATATAATCTGACTTTGGCTAAAGTTGATGAGAAACATTTGAGTTTACATTTAAATCTTCAATAAAACTGACTATTGATGACACATGGCAAATCTGAGCTCAGTTTGTGCTTTCTTACGAGATGTTTTCCATGTCAAAGGCCGTTGCTGTTTACGCAACACAAGAGAAAAGCAGACGCAGTGAGTTGCATTGTCATTCCTACACTAATGCTTGTCAATCATCAGGCTCATATAAAACACTGTCAGAGTTCATCTTTCCTCATTTGTAAGAAGGGCAACACATTTGTGTCTACTACAAAGCTTCTCCTGCTTTATAATTATTCAAATTATCTTCACACGTGTTTTCTTAGGTAACATAAAAGACGTCTTTGATGTTCAAGGTGATTCATCTGCATAAACCTTTGAATCCAAAATAAAAAGAAAGTACGCATAAAGGCCTTCCGAGGGTTGGCGACAAAATAAAATCGCATTCTTAGTAATAATCTTCCTTAAAGATTCCTAAATGCTTGTTAATACTAGAAGTTTTAAGGTAAAATCTATGCAGCGCTAAACAGATATCTGAAAAGGTTTTTCAAGAAACACTATTAATGCCCTCCATATTCTGTAGGCTGGGCAAACATGTGGCCACACCCCAAAATCATGCCATTGGCTGATCTAGAAAATGCTTTGAAAAAATATTTCAAGTGCAGACAATGAGCCTATTATGATTGAACACAACCAAGTCAAATTTCTGTGTGAAAAGTAAAACACACAGCCATGTTGCAAACCTGCGTTTACTAGCAATTTACATGCGTTTTAGTCATTCATAAATTGTTTATAAAACTATTCCTACGTAAATTCTCAAATTAAGTTGAACGTCACAAACTACATGAAAATGGTTTAATTGTATTTAATAATATTAGTTTTTCATTGATTATTGCCAGTACTGATAAATTGTGACACATCTAATCAAATTACCTATATATTTATATATTTTTTAATAATTGCACTTTTTGAAAAAACAGCATATGTATCCGTATTTTCATGTTACGTGTTTTGTTTTATATTGAATTATATAGAAACTGTTTGGTTTAGGGGCGGGGTTGGGTTGGGTTACATGCTCAAGTTGTACAAAATAATACATTTAACATCTGAATAATTTAAAAGTCATTACACCCAGTGTTGGGCAAGTTACTCTAAAAAAGAAATTAAATACAAGTTACTTATTACATATTCAATAATGTAATTAGATTACTGAACAAATGACTCTCTCCAAAAAGTATTTCATTAATACTAAATACTAATAACTAAATTCTTTCAATATCCTATTGATACTACGAATCGAATCGACCATGATTAGTTAAGTGATTCAAGGATAGACATGAAATGTTTCATTCATTCAAATAAATAATTTAGAACCACATAAAGTAGTATTGTGAGAATTATACATTAAAGCACAGATTTTAAATTTAGACTTTAAATTGTGATGTCAGTTCTACTATTGCACACACATTTATTACACACAGTATTAAGTTTAATTACATCAGAAGTAACTTCAATTAAATTACAGAAAAAATCTGAGTAATCCCTTACTTTACTTTTTCAAGGGAAAAGTGACTTAATTACAGTAACTAATTACTTAGTAATTAGTTACACCCAACACTGATCACACCCAATATAATATAATATGGTGATGTTAACATTACTATTGTCGCATCGATGTCACATACAGTTCGTCTCTTTAGCGCCCCCGGAAGACTTTTGTGTCTCAAAACTGTACCGATATATGTTTTTTTGCGGCGCTCGAAAAAGTGTACAGAGTAACGTATTTCCTATGAGACCAGGCAGAACTTTACTGAATCTCGACTGTCTCCTACATCCACAGTACCTGAGCCCTAAAGCCCCATAATCCAGTCTCCAGAGTGACATGAGTTTTTGTAGCCGGCTAACTGCAACTGTGCCCGCGACTAATCCGAGATGAAGGAGAAGTCTATCAGATAGGACTTACCACATACAACTGCTTCCACAAAACGGACCACTCCTGCAGTGTAGAGGTGACCTCTGTCACAATGGGGTCTTCCAGTGGGACCACCGTCTCGTATTGGCTGCAGAAAAACACACACACCATAGGTTAGTGCGGACGATTGCGGTTAAAGGTTAGATTAGACAGTACTTTGTATCCATTATCAAATATAGATTGATATGTCCCACCCTAACTTCCTGTTTCAATAGGAAACACGTCAACCAGAATAGAAAATCGCATTTGTCAACCTATTTAAATGAGCCGTTAAAATAACAGCGGACACAGAGGTATTATCTGTAAACCAATTCGAAATTAAATTCTGCTTTCATCGCTGCTTCATCTTCCTGCTGTCTCTTCAGTTCTCACAGTCCATTTATCTTCAGCATTCTGTTGTATCCCAGCCCACTGGTGTCCTTCCTCTGCCCTTCTCTGACACACTGTGGAAATAGATTGATCTCTGTGTTCTGCTTTATCATTGCATGTGTCCAAAGATTCCTCCGAAAAGCCCACATCTTTCACGGAGTCATTTTCCTTCCCCTTGAGAAGATTCTGATGAAACCCGACATTTTAAACCCGGGACACGTGTCAGACGACGAGGCAAAGTGCTTGCCTACAGTAAATCCTCTTATTTTTAAATTTAACCGCGACGTTTGAACGAAAGTTGCGACCAATTTAAGTATTGCGACATTTCGAAGTGAAATGGACCCAAGGGATGTGCTTAACTGCGCTGCCTGCACACTATAAAGACAGGCTCATGCATGTGTGTGCTCGTGAGCTGCGGGAAAACTGTGAAGACCTACATGCAGTGATATGCGAACACCTGCGAAAAACACTGGAAGACATCAAAAGCTAAAACAAACTGGCTGACAGCCCCACACGAGCAGTTTCTCGCGATCTCAGAAGAGAAGTCCCTGTGGGACTGACAACCAAGAGTAACTCGATGTTTTCCAACACATGCTTACACTGTAGTACTGTTGAATGGCGGGTGGTTGATGCTTTACACATATTAAGCAGCTTGTCACTAAATCTGGTGAATCTTATTTATGCAAGTGAATAAATCTGTAAGCTCTCGAGTCTTTGCATCGATCTTTGAATTATGAAAAAATAGTCCGAAATGTTCAAGAACACTAAACACATGATCAAAAGGCAACAAACGCCAACAAACACTAAAATTTATAAGATATATCTGATATATGGCCTGATGGGTATGATTTTTAGAAACTTCATTTTTAAATCTCGCATCACATATATCCATTAAGTCTAAATTAAGTGACTTTATGCTTCAAACAAGAAAAAATATCTGCAATTGGGGTGAGGAAAAAAATCACTAAGCTTAATTCAAGTTAAGTTAAAGCTTGAATTGAGTTTATTGAATTAAGTTAAAGCATGAATTAAGTTTATTTTTCTTATCCCACTGGCAAATATATTTTCTTGTTTTAAACACACACTTTTTTTCAGGAAACAAGACTTAATATCCTCTGTAATTTTACCTCTCAAACAAATCCATCTTGAATTTTTGGTTTTAATACAGTAAACAAGACAACAATACTTAGTAAGAAATATATTTTTTTGCAGTAAACACTGGTAATATATAAGACACACGAGTTGATGTTTAATATTGCATCAATATATCACGACAAAAGTAAATAAAAATAATCATAAAAACATTTAATGATGTAATATGCAATTATAAAATCTTCTAGACTAAAGTCTCATTCGCATTAACCTTTTAACAATTTTTGTTATTAAAAAACAGATTTATGATGCATGTTTCAAAATAGAAACAACTTGACCACATTAATCTGTGTATAAACACTAGATAAACAATATGGTATATATACGTGGTATAAACACTAGATTAACACTAGATATGTTGTATTAACACTAAATATACTTTTAAATACTAGAAAAACACTACATATTCTCATAAGCAAAATAGCTGAATGAAGTTTTAAAAACTAAGATCTAAATGAAATTCTATGGATAGACAGACACACACAAACACAGACAGTCAAGCAAACAGATAATACTGTAAAAAATAATATGTAAATAATATTGCAAATAATATAATTGATGCCGTATAACCGACTAAGCTCAATATCTAAGAAAATCTTTGAACACGTTACAAACAAGAGTACACGCTCCCAAAAGACAAAAACAGCTCAAAACACACTTGAACACTAAAAGTAAAAGGAAGAAACACAAAATGTCTTCTCTTTTAACAATATCCATTTCTCTTTTATCCATTTTTTGTTCCCCACTAAGTGAAGAGCTTTGCAAGTATAAAGATTCTTATCCAGTAGTATAATGTTTCTTACCCCCTGTTGGAGACGACGGCCTTCTTCAAGTGGACGTAGCTGGCCGGGAAGATTCCCTGTGGACCAAAAAGGAAGAACATTAGATCTCAGGTACTTTAACTGCAAGCTAGTGCTTCAATGACGAGAGGAAGATAGTGTCCACTCAGTCACAGTGATCTTGACCAACCAGAAGACGATTCTAGTGGTCCTTCTTGATGTAGATCGTGTCATAATCATTACTGGGTTTTGCTTGGTTTATAGCCTGAGGGAGGTTTATCTCTTGCGGAGAACCAGGAACTTAAGTGAACTCAACTTGACGTGTCAACGCTCATGCACTTTGGAGTTGAGAACTTTTTCATTTCAGACTGGTTGTTGTAGGGATCAGTGTCAAGGGTGCAGTTAGTTGAATTAATGCGAGCCGACTTAATAACAGTTGCGACTTAACCACTGGTGGCGACTTTCAGGTTTAGCATCATTTAACAGCAGTTGCCATCGTGAACTGTATAAGTACAAGTATTTAAGTATAAGAATATGATTGCATCAATCTAGACGAGAATATAAATATGGGTTGTCAACATGATCAAAGCCATAGAAGCTCACATTCAGTAGGAACACATAAATTGTGCATATAAATATATAACTTATATTGTGGTACAAAATATACAGTATTAACATACAGTGTATATAGCATCTAATCGCGGAAACTCTGCTGATTCCCAACTCAATATAACTTAATCCCTACGGGGAGTTCCAGGGAATTAATTAAGTCATCCTTATTTTACGATGCACGTTTGAGTGATTTCCGCCAAAAGAGATTTGATGAATTTTGTTGTAAAACAACTTTGTCTACTTCACTTACAGACTAGTGATGCACGTTAGATGTGTAATTGAGGCTTTATCTTTCTGTTTTAACATTCTTGGGCTGGCAGATGGGATTATGGGAAACATAGTCTTGTAGCACAAGCCCATCGCTTTATAAACAACCTGATTGAGCCGTATGTTCAATACAATAATTCTGACGTGACTGATTAATTCTTGACCATTTTTTACATTTGTCAACCAACTACATTACACTCCATTACAACCAAAGAACCGTGATGTTCAAACATCTCAGCTGAAGAATCCAGATGATGGAGGTTCTTGCCACATGCGGTTGTTGTCTAATCGTCTTTGCTTGTTGACTTTCAAAAGGTCAGATTCATTAGTAATCGAGGACACCAAATGCTCTCGAACAAACTTCCATCTGCTGGGGGGATTCCATATGCGTGGATGACAGGTCAGCATATGTTATTATTCATGAGATGGGTGGTCGCCTGCTAATCGACATAAAGACCGACTATTGTTTACAGAGAGCTTGTGTCGTCTCGACGGCTATTGTGAATAAATTAACATGCTTTAAGAACCAAAAACGGATCGTGTTTTTAATTAAATCCAAATTGGTATTTCCACGAATAGCCCTAAAGGCCAAAGTAGTCTACAGTATGAAGATGTTATAGTTGAGGTTCTGTACAATTCATGTGTGAATCGAATGAGTACATGTGCACTGTTGATCTTAAAAAAAACTTAAACTAAGAAAGAGGTGGCGAATTCGTATGAATATTTACGATGTGAATCGCACAAAAACGCAATGAAGCTCCTCACCTAGACCCACCCCTAAACCTGACATCACCGGCATGAATGCAACGTACGAATACGATTTTTTGAATCTTACGAATTAGACAACTCAAAAATAGTACCGAATTCCTTTCAGATGTCAAAACCCAAAAAATGGGAATGACTTCACAAATAGGCTTTATTTATTAATTAATTTTTATTTAAAACATTCTGTAAATGAAAACCGAAAAAAGGGGATTGTGGGAAAGATCAAAAGTACGAGAGATTGGAAAAAAGACACTGCACATACTCGTGAGGGGTTTGATCAATAATTTAAGCTGAAGGCATTTCCCCACTCCATTTGAATTACAGATCTATGAGGACACTTTCAAATCTTCCACTGTCATTGTGTCCTGCATTTAGATATTAATTTACTGTAGGAAGTAGATACAGTAATAAAGTCGCTTGATGTGAGGCAAAACAGATGTGTGTGTGTGTGTGTACACATCATCTCCATCTGTTGAAACTCTTATTATCAGTATGTCTATGAGTGAAAGAAGCATATATTTCATTATAAAATATAATAAACTGAGTAATAAGGAACAAAAGTGGCATGAGTCACACAAACAATGACAGCTATTGAGTCAGCAGGTGACACAGTGACGAACTGGAAGAGTTATTTATTCTGAACGGTTCACAAAATGTAAAAGTTTTACAAATATTTTAGAAAATCAGATGACAATATATATATATATATATATGTGCATACACATGAAAAAACAAGTTTTGTTTTGGTATTAAGATGAAGGATATGCTAATAATAACGATTCACATTTCGAGTCTAAAACCGCGCTTTTTCCAAAGCGCCTGGACTTTGCGCTCTCCTGGCGTCTGTCGTCGCTAAGCAACCATGGGCCACGATAGCCCTTGAGACGAGGAGATATAAACAAAGGAGATATGGATTATATGCACTGAAACTACATGGTAATAACTCTTCTACTAGATTTAGTTATGCTATGATCATCTGTGTCTCCATTTTCATTGAGCTTGTCTATATTGACTGGTCGGTTCTTGTCACATGACCTGCCGTGCGCTTGCGGCTTTCTGAAAAGAGTGTGTCGCCCCCTATTTACTGCCGCGGAAAAGACGCGAAATGCGAATCGGGCATTAAAGTAACAAAAAAGTGCACATAAATCAGATCTATGATTTGTGGACAAAAAAGCGCATCACCTTAGCGCATGATATCATATGTTTGTTTGCATTATGAAAGTCTTGCGTGACCATGGAATCAGGTTGCAGAAATTATGAAAGAGGTCTTAAAGGTCCAGTGTATGAAATGTATCTAGGCCATCTAGTGGTGAGGCTGTGAATTTCAACCAAATGATCACTTTGCCCTCCCCCCAGCCCTTCAAAGCACAACACAGTCACAGTTATTGCCCCAAGGATGTACTTTTCACACGCTCCCTCACGAGTCCCTCATTGACTTTTGCACCTGCACCCCATCATCTAGTTCATCCCCGTCATCTGTTTAGCCCTTGTTATCTGTTCTATTTAAGTTCACCGCTTAGTTCTGTTCATGGTCGGTTATTAATGTTACTAATTATGTTATTAACCTTCCACTAAGGCAACCAAGTTAACTTGAAGTGAAAATTCAACTAAACTACAAGCGCAATAAAGATACACCTACTGTAACAGCGGCCCCTTATTAAAATCATTCCCGGTAGTAACTCTTCTCTCGAGTCTGTGAAAGACAGCAACCATTTGTTTGCTTAAAGAAACTCTAATTGAACCTAGATAATTTCTTAATAAACGTCTCTGTCGTTGTGGTGCATGATTCATCAGTCTGCTCATTCAAAGACAAAAGCCTTGCAATGTTAAATCGAAATGTTATAACTTTCTTGCCTCTCCTCTTCAGCTGAATGTAACCAAGGCCGACCGAGTGTGGAAAAATAATCATCAGGAACATGCACATTGATGCATTGTTGCATAAAACCGCAGATGCAGGATTTTCGTCCTTAATATCTCATTGAAATCGTTGTCGCATTGCATTTGGATGCTTGGAAGACAATGTATAAAGACACAACATTTGTTTTGCAACATTGTATGATTATCACCGGAGAAGATAAACTGTGTTTAAAGTTCCTGTCTCATGAAACATTATAAATGTCTAATATAGGAGCGTAGGAGTTATTTATACTGTAAATCTGTAAAGACATAGAATGGACTTGAAACGTCCAGTTTTCTTTGTGTTGTTGTATTTTACACTGAAACAGAAAGTTAGGACGGGCCTTATTTAATGGCTCATCCCACTTTTGAAATAGACGATACTATTTAGATTACATCACAGAAATGTAATGACATTTTTATGCATTATGCACTTTTATCCAAAGCAACATACATTGCATTATCCTATACATTTAAGGTCTAAGTATTTGCAATCCCCTGGGATCGAACCCACAACCTTGCGTTGTTTATGCAATGCTCTTATCACTGAGCTACAGGAAATCTAATGAGAAACTGAAATGTAAATAGTGCAGCAAGGGAGAGACAGTAAGTCTTGACCTCTAAACAACCTCTAAATGTGAACATTGTCAATGTTTTGGAGCATGTTAAGTCGAAAAACTTGATTTCATGGGGACTTTAAAGACCAGGGACAATGTGAAGTCCCGCTGTGCTGGATAATTTTATCCTTTAAAATGAATCGCTAACCATTAAATTTCATTTTTTAAATATTTTTTTTCCTGTTTATTTTTTTTAATGCCTTGAAATAGCTTAAATCTAACTCTACACCTCAGCTTCATTAAGTATACACAGATTACGTGAATATGCAGAATCAGATAAGCCCCGCCTCCACTCAATCACACTCCTTGGTTCCAGATGCTGCTAAAACTCAAAGTAAAACTGAGAGCTGACATCATTTAAGCCCGAATCTATGCACCATCTTTGCATATTTTTGCTTCAAACTGCTGATCCACAGGGCCCAAATGAGTTGATGTGATTGGTTACAGGTTTATGACATCATTTATTAACTGTCTTTTGGTAAATTCATTTAATAAAATAAATAATGTTTACCTTAAAGATACAGTGTTTAATATTTTGATAGATCTAATGACAGAAATGCAATATAATATATCTAACTATGTCTTCTGAGAAACAGTATATGAAGGGCTTACATAATGAAACAATATTTTTTTATTATCTTAGAATGAGCTATTTCTATCTAAATACACCCTTACATGGCATTGGTAATGTTGTTTCTACAGTAGCCCTAAACGGACAAACTGCTTACAGAGCAGTCTCATAAATACGTTATCTCTTTCGGCTAAGAAGCGAAAACGTGTCGTTGTGTCAGCCACCATGCTCCTTCGAAATCTCCACATTACTCCTCTATTTTTCAAAATGTTAATGAATCAGTTCACGTTCATTTTACTAAAACGTTTACATTCATGTTAAAAATGTTTATAAAATGTTAGAAATGGTTATATTCATGTTAAAAACACAAGCAAGCAAGGTTAAGAGTTTAGATACATTAAGTGTTTTTTTCTTCTAATATACAGTAGCGTTAAATCTACAGACAACTTTAAGACTTAAAGAACAACTCTCCCACCTGTTTCCATTAAGTTATGTAACTATCCCCGGCACACACACACTTATTCAAGTCAATTAATTCCCCATGAATAAATTCCCTTCATTTCTTATTGTTATGAACACACCTCTTCACTCATTAAAACATCTAATCAGGCATAAATTGAGTTTTTGAACAACATTTAATGTCTAATGAAATCACTTTTAACTCTGATAATACAGTTTTGTACATATTCATAAATGTACATCACCAACTTGATCGGTTAACCTGTGGCTCAAACTAAAAAGATTGTAAACCCTCAGAGCACACAAACAATATTAGCTGCTTTCAAAAATAGACAATCATGTTTTTTTCCTTATATTGCATAACATTCATTAATGACTTAGTAATTGAAGTCCTCATAAATAAGCAAACACAGGAAATCGCCACAGAAAGTGAAAATCCCATAACAACAGGCATGAAGTGATGTGTTGCAGACTGACCTCTAGAGATATATTTAAAGAGACAGTGACAAAGCAGAGGCACCAATATGTCAGGTTTAAATTCATCTGGGTAAAACACGCTATCTTTTTCAGTCTCAATTCATCTTGATTTAAAGGCGAGGTCTGTGTGAGGGACTGTCTAGCAGACGCGCTCCCCTGTGTCACCCCTTTTGACCCCACTTCCTGCGCGACGGCACGTTACGTTTCCTCTCTGTCATAGGAGTGATGACCTGTTCTAATCGGCAGGAATTCCTCTCTTGAGACCTGTCTGACTGTGGCCTGGATTCGGGAATAGACGCTCTCGTTCTTTGGGAAAGATGCCCCACATTTTTTGTTAAAAAGAAGAAACCTACTGTACCTGTTGGTGATTTTTATCAATTTAAAGGGACAGTTCACCCAAAAATTAACATTCTTTCATTATTTGTAACCCTGGATCAAAAACCAGTTTTAATTATCGCTTTTTCTTTTATGTTTATGTTCCATGAAGATATTTAGTACCTTAAA
This sequence comes from Triplophysa bombifrons, assembly GCA_029783895.1. Taxonomy (NCBI): domain Eukaryota; kingdom Metazoa; phylum Chordata; class Actinopteri; order Cypriniformes; family Nemacheilidae; genus Triplophysa; species Triplophysa bombifrons. Next base: position 3,251,056 of record CM056472.1, read on the forward strand.
TATGGAGGGGATGGCCTGTCACAGTGCCCCTGATTAACAACTTCAAAGGTAATTTTCTCAATATTTCGATTTTTTGCACCCTCAGATTCCAGAGATTTAAACGGTTGTATCTCAGTCAGATATCGTCCTATTCTAACAACTCATACATAAATAGAAACTTATTTATTCAGCGTTCAGATTATGTAAACATCTCAATTTCCAAAAATTTACCCATAAGACAGGTTTTGTTGTCCAGGGTCACATTTATTCACTCTTATGTAATTTCAAACCTGTATGAGTTTCTTCTGCAGAACTGAAACGAAGCAATTTTGAAGAATGTTGATAACCAAACAACATCGCCCCGCCCCCTTTGACTGAACACGGAACCACATTTCTCAAAATATCTTCTTTTGTGTTCCACACAATAAAGAATCATATACAAGCTTTGATGGTAATAAAATAATGACCGATTTTGTTTTATTTTACTACAATCACAGATCACTGGGTCATATAAGTTACGATGACTCATGCCGTCTTTCACCAAATTTGACACCACAAAACAGTTCATAAAACTTATTTTAAAGTGTGTCTGAACATTTCAATCACCACAAAACAGACAAAGACCGACTAAAACTGACGGAAGTCATTTACAAACACTTCCCACACTGTATCTTTTGTCGCAGGCCGTTCACAATAGAGAAAAACTGCCATAATTGCAATGCATGACTGAAAACTGTGTAATTTAGCAAAAAAGGACTAAATGCACTGGAAAAGCTTTCATTATATATCCAATGTGCCCTTGTCTTTCTTGTCAGTACTTTCAGTGGAAAACCAACTCTCTGGGCGTTCTGAATCCTTGCCCGTCAATCAAACCAGCCCATATTGTTTGCCGCATTGTGTGCTATCCGTGCTAATCTTGCCAGGCTGTTTGTTTTGCTTGTCTTGGAGGCGGTAAAATATGTTGTGCCTTTTAGTTTCACCAGACGATGTACTGTCGGGTGACATTCAGACTGAATTAAAGTTAGGAGTCATGCCAATCAAATATTAAAGTCAAAGCGAGGTGCCCTCTGCAATACGGAGGAACGTGAATTGATCTATTATCAAATGATTGGATGGTGAAAAGTGGCTGTGACATAACTGAACAGAATCTGCAGTCTTCATCAGGTCTGCAAAGTGGAAAGATGATTCTGGTCCACAACTTTTTGTGTCGTATACCACCCCGTAATCTAAACAAATTTACTAAAGCATTAGTTTGAGGTTTCCCTGCTATTTTAAATGTGTAGTGTGTGATTTATTGGATGTTAAACCGATGGCATGAGGTTGGGATGTTCGGTTAACGTTTTTTGATAAAATCGTGCAGAAATAACTTTGGGTAATCCACAATTTTGCCTCTATATCGACATCTCTGTTTGAAAAGTAAAATTGCAGGTTACTTTACGTAATAGTCTCTATGTGAGTTGAAGTCAAATTACAACAAACTGACCTTTCATGACACTCCCATGAAATTGTACGAAAGCTCAGTTAATAAATAATCATTATAATCTTACTGTTGTGAATCGGGTTAAGGTAAGGAGACAGTTTTGAAAACAGACTGTTTACATACCTGCTCAGTTACCGTTTTTATATATTTTTAATAGAGATGAACCGATATATCCGCCAATAATTGGTATCCGGCAATAAAAGCATTTTTTACGGTTGACAGTTTAAAAAAAGGCCAATGATCAGGGCCGATACATCAAGTCAGTCAAAAGAGGTTAGGAAAAAGTTATGAATTTGTGCGATGTATATAAAAAAACAACACCAGTTAAATGTTCAATAATAATAGTTAAAGTATGAATTAATAACATTCAGAAAGATAAGAAAAAATGTTTTTATCATCAGAATTGGTATCGGTAGATAATCGGTTGACGGTCTCGGTGGAAAGATTTAACGAATCTCAATTTTCTTTCCAAAAAACTAACTGAATGCATCTTTAAGCTTTCGAAAATTCAAGAAACGGACAACATATGTATGTTATCATAACATGTTCAATAAAATTATTAATAGCTTATTTTCCTACATTTTTATGTCATTTTATTTTTTGGATTTCTATTGTTTTGTTATACTTAATCTTGTGAAGGCTCTGCAATACCACCACAAACCCGTAGGGGGCTGAGACTGAGACCCTATGCGTTCTCCACAACCCTGCACCCTGCTCCAACCGACAAGATAAGGAAATTGCGCCAAGCAAACTAATTTCGGCAGAGATTTTAATGTGCATTTGCATAAATTCTTTAGTGACTTCCTATAGTCACTTTAAAAACAGAACTGAATATGCAAATAAATGCTGTCAGCATACATTCTAAATGAATTCTCTAATTGCTCTTTACTTCTTTGTGCAAATGCAAGGGATTGAGCAATTTGACCTTTTGCAAGTCAAATCTCTCCTCTCTTTTCCGACTGTAGTACTTGTTCCGAAACGCATTCCGAGTGTTGGTTTGTGCGCTCTGGGGTGTTGGTGCGTAGGTGGACAGGTGTGGGTGGAAGATTTCTGATGAAAATAATTGATTGAGGAAGAGACATTTAAAATAGGGAAGAGAGCGCTCAGCCAAAACCACACAAGCACTCAGTGCTGCATAACCACGCAAGTATTCACAAGGCAGTAAAGCAAAGCTTTCAAGGGACCCTGTAAGAGCTTTCATTAGACAACTGAAGTCTCGTAAATGACAAATGAAAGTCAGATGAGATCACAAATGATAATTGACACGTCTTAAACAAGTAAAAGGGTCTTAAATAAATACTCAGGGTTAAATGCAAGTCAGACTCCATCGGCACTGTGGCATTACGTCACATACACATTTTGGTATTGTGCAAACTGAAGGATGAGTCTAAACAGACACTGTCTGTAGCACATCTGGTAGGACATGGGGCTAGTTGAAGGTCATTGGTTTGATTTTTACGAATAAACCTACTTATAAAACGTATAGCTTGAATGCAATTTTAGGTCCTATAGATTAATTGTTAAGCAATATTAATTTTGCTGTTGGTCATACTTTGCAATACAGTCTCATTTATTAACATAAGTTAATCTATTAGCTACCCTATGCAACTTTAATTGCATTTACCTTGTTAATTTTACCATGTAACATGGTTTATTCAAATTGATCCGTTGTGCATTAATGAATGTTAACAAATACAAACATTTAATTTTAAGAATGTATTAGTAAATGTTAAGAATTAGCTAGAATTTAATAGAATTTAAAATAAACTTTTTAATACTATTTGCCACTGCAGTTTAAGGTCCCTTGCAATTACATTGAAGCTATATGATAAGTTAAATAAACATGTAGCGAGGAAGGCGGGACGGTAGCCGTAGGGGAAGGCCGTTGCGCGTGCAGCTGATTTCCACTATCACTCACGCCACCGGCCCCGACCCACGTCTCCCGTCCCGCCTTCCTCGCTACAAAACAATATATGACAAGCTCAATAAACAATAAAGAAAAATTAAGTTTTTAAGAGTTAGGTCTCTAGTAAGATCTTTATCATGTATTTTTTTAATAAATAGCTATTTTTTATACATTTTTATATTAAAATTGTTCTATGATTTTTTATATACAGATTGAGTTACCAGATTGAATTTATACAGCAGTTTGGTCTATAAACAAACATACAACTGTGTAGTTGCATATGCGACCTGTTTCAGCTTACGACCATTACATGAAATTTGAGTTATAATATAAACGAAAGTCTTTAAAATCAAACGGCACACTTTTTAAAGCTAAGAAGAGGAAAAAGTTCAGTAGATACGCTGATCATTATTCTGATCATTATTCTAGCCGGTGTTCTTTCCTCTTAGCCGCAGGTAATGGAATGAGTTTACCGACCTTATTCACACCGTGAGTACAACCCCGTGGCTTCTGCAGCGCTGGCTTGGCACATGAATTGTGAAGCAGGTGCCAGCCCAGTGTCACCTCTACAGCAGATTAGCAAGGATTGGCTGTAGATTGCGTTTCTGCGGACCGTGAGTGCAACGGGCACCGCAGGCACCTCCGCCGGGCGCTTCGAGGTCTTGCCACGTGGCACGCACACACATGCGGTAACGTGCAGGCAGCCCCACGGATTCTCACCTCGAGGAAAGTGTCAACTGGCATGCGGCGTGGCACACCTGCGCCTGACGGATGGCCAGAGTGAGATCCGCGCAACAATGTCTGTGATTGAGTTCACAGTAAGTTCAGATACTATATGGGATATATCAAATCCTACTATTTTCTAGATTATTAATGTAATGAAATACATTTCACATACATATACTTTCAAATTAATCCTTAAGCGAATACCTGTTTTTAATTTCCATATAGCTGCCAGATGAGTAAGTCACTGATGCTCTTCTGTTTGTTCGTATACAGTATGTTACTGTTGAATGATTTGGCGTGAAAGTCCCCTTAGCTTTGGTGGTTTTGATCAGAGCTCCTTCATAGTACAGTCAAAGCTCCATAAAGGTCAAGGCATGCATACCATTTTTCGGTTGTCCTTTGTAAGGTGAACTTTACTCACATAAAAGTAAATTGTTGGAAAATGTCAGCTGTTGGAAACGGATATGCCAACATATGCCTGAACACGACATATATTTGAACTGAGTTATCGAATAGTAGGACTTGAGCTTGCAACTCGCTTGCTGAATAATAGTTTGCTGTTATACTGTAAGAGCTGAAGTAAAAGATTGAATTTACAATACAGTTCTTATGTCTTGAGAGATTCCCAGTACATTCCATATGGCCAAGACAAAAAAATCACAGATTAAATCTCTTTAATGTCTCAGTAATTGCTCCTAGATATCAATACGATTAAATTGAGAAAATATAAATTTTTGCTTAAGTCTCATCTGCGTTTTCTCCTGAGAAAAAGACATCTCACAAATATCCCCATCAGAGTTTCAGAAGAAATCTCAACAGTATCTCAGGTTTTTCAAGTCTGCAATTTAAACTCAATAATATTGAATATTTCAATATAAACACAAATATTTCTCATAAATTTAACCCAAATCCAGATTATTTTACCTCTATACCTCGATACTCTATTTATTAAAACAACACTCATTTGTTTCTGTTTTTATTTCTCCAATTTTAGGAGAAACATTTGAAACAAAGATCTTTAAATAAATCACAACTGAGATCTCCATCAGACATGAATTATAAAAGAGCAATTTCTGAGCATTCATTTATGGCTGGGTCAGAAAAAGCTGTATAATGAACACATTCTTAGGCCGTATCTTAACTGTGTCAGTGAGAGAGAGCAGATGTATTTCACTATGTGTCCTCAGATAACATCAAAACCAGCCTAGTGGGACCTGACAAGGGAATAAATATTAGAGGTATACAAGCAAAATGCATCTACTTTCATCCTTATAAGAATATAAAAACTTTTAGGATAAAATAACTGTAGGTCTCGCAAATGTGTCAGTGCAACAATTTATGTAAGCATAGTTGTTAGGCTATTGGTTGAAATGATTTTGCCACCAACTAAAAATCTGATATTGATGTTTTCCAAACATCACATTACAAACATAACGTTTAGAAATAAATAGATTCACATTAATGAGGTTTTGCTATTTTTAAAAAGAAAAAAATGATCCCCTTTATTACTAAAATTCAACTCGCAACCTGTTTCCAGGCCTTTATTGTAAAGCATATCCGCTGATTTCATTACTGACGACGACAGACATAAAACCGGCCGTTTCAACTGCCTTCCTGTAAGCAAGACGAATGTTGTGTGGTAAACGGATTTCACAGCATCCATTTTTGTCTAGGAGTCTGAGTGTCTCATTCAGTGAAATCATCCATGTCAATTGTCCAACACATCCATGAATTATTATTGACAGACACAGGTAAACACGACAAACATGACTTTTAGATGTATGGGAATTATATTACAATTATATTACAAAGATTTGGAAAATATTCTGCACTTAAGTTCCTATCCCATGATTAAGACCAAGGCATTTGGTGTAACTGTAAGATCTCAACTGGTTTTACATCTGGACCCTGATTTACACATTAACATTTAGTATTTTATCAAACAAAATATGAATGAAAAAACTCGCATTTTGTGCTTTTTGATAGTAATTTACCACACAAAACAAAGCGCAACATGAAAAAAAAAAAAAATCTGATTTAGTTCATAGGCCTGTTGCAATAAGATATGCAACGGTACTACATTTGTCCAACGATAATCAATTATTCAGAGTGATATCTGTCGATAATGATTCTGAGGATTACATGAATATTTCTTAACCTTCTGATTATATAAATTAATAGCATTTTCTTGTCCTCGTTTTTATTGACCGAATTTTACGGTATTGATCATCTGCGGTTTTAAAATTATCAGCCGATTTAAATAATTACTTTTATCAACCGATACCAATTATTGGCCAATATATCGGTCATCATTGTATCTCTAGTTGTATCAATTTATCGACTTATCGTGCAAAATATAAACATGATGTTGACCGTTTTGGTGATGCGATATACTGTATTGCAATTCTGTTTATATGAAGGTTTGTTTATATCAATTTAATAACGTTAAGATTTTATCTGATTGCACTGTCTCTGTCTCAATGCAAATCTACCAATCATAATCAAGTACCGAAACTAGCCTTTTAAAACAAATGTTTATTGTTTATTTATTTTGAATATCGATTTACACTCTAATTATTATTTGCATTATTAACATTCCAATGTCAAAATATTCTTAAGAATTAAAAGACCTTTGTTCTATGAAAGGCCGTACTTGCATTATTTTATTATCAATTTTAAAATCAGTGGATTAACATTTTCATAATATATAGAATAATATAGTTTATCGCAATTATTTCTCAGGCAAAATATATTATTTCTCAGGCCAAACAAAAACTTGTTATCGTGACAGGCCTACAGTATTTGTTCATGGTTCTCATGAAAAACGGTGTGTTAACGTTAACATATGAATTTGTTTCGAAAGATATGCCAAGAATTTTCTAAAAATTGGCAGCAGCATTTTGCAATATATGCAACACTAACCGAAAATAGCTGTATTACCTTTGGATTAAGTATAAATAGTAGTTAGATGCTATTGGTACTTATAAATAGTGGTAGATAATGTTACTATTTGCACCTCACTATTGTTGTGCATTATATTAATAACAGTGTAAATTATAATATTTATAAAAATGAGAAAATTTATACAAGCTTATTGAGATACTAAAGCCCTCCACCTACCACTAACCTTACCCTAAACCTCAACTTTATGAGTAACAACGTATTTTAAGTCTTAAATCAATTTTATTGAAACTTTTCACCTTAGGCCACTGGAGTCGCTGTTTGAAATGGTGTACTTCTTACACTTTCTCTATTCCAGTCACATATTTGTGGGCGGAGCTATTGCAAATAGTATTAGCCAAAAAGGTGGGCTATTTGTATTCAGTGTTAATAGACACTTTGTTAAAAAACTTTATTGATTTTAACAATGTTTTTCCTGCAGTATGGTATTAAAAACATTTTATCACAGATATGTCATGACCCCGCTAGTTGAGAACAACTGATCTGGTTCTTCATTGTGGGTTTGACATTTAGATTCACCCGTGGGTCAAAAATAACATGAATTATTACTGTAAATATTCAATTTACCTTGATTGTTGGTTTCTTGGTGGAAAACCCTCTGTACCATCCTGCAAAAGACAAAAGTTAACATGTTATTCATGACACAACACATCAGCTGAGTTAAATCTTACGACCCATTCTAAATTGTTCACAGAATCCCTACAAATTGTGCTGGTATCTAAAACATCACGTTGAATTTTGTTGCTTGTACAGTTTGTATGCTGAAATTGCCCATGTCACTTCTGTATTGTCAGAACAGGATGTATACACAATCCATCATTCGTTTTCAGACTGCACAAAAGTACTTCCCTTGGTTCCTAATGCACTGGATCATATAGCTATGCAGTTGTGAAGGCCACATCTTTAGATGATGTAGAACTTAAATTTCAGAACATTGCACTTTAGTACACCAAGGTCTCTGGCTGACGTCCAGTACCTTTCTGAAATACCATCTCCTTACAGATTCAGCACACTGCTGGAAAACCCGACTGGCCTCAACCAACATCATAATGAGCTTTCAGTCCATAATAAACGAGCGAGGTGCATGAATTCAGTCTCCGCACAGTATGTCACCTAATTAATGCGGTAAGAAAGCCAGCTGTCCATAATTTTTGCGCAACGTTAAAGGCACAGAGAGTTGCACAGCTAGACGGCGGCATATTTAAATAGTCTTTAAGACTTCTTATCTTCCAAAGTTTATAAAACATTGCTTTTCGATATTTTCACACAAATCAGTACAGTAATGTACAGTAATAATTCATGTTATTATTAATTGGAATTAAAGGTTAAATGCATATTTTCTATGTAAAAAATATTTTTAGATGTTTGACCATGTGGAGCATAAATGTGGTGATGTTTTCAAAACACTTCTTCACAGTCCAACTTCTGACTCAACCAATGGCGTGACTTCAGGGTCGAATCAGATTCGTTGATTTCTATAGGGACGTTTTTTTTATTTATCCAATTCTGACTGGCATCTGATGGTGGATTGATCTGGCTAACCCCGTTGGTGCTCTGGACACATCATTTACAGGACCATTACTCTGCTTCTGTCTATTTTAGTGCTTTTTAATTGGAGGACACAAATGACCTGCATCTCATCTGAAGCAAATTAACCAGCCATTAACAAAGACCTATTGTGGCGGGAACTCATTTGCATAATACTGATTTGAATTACACACCTGGCTAAAAGAGCACTTGGTGATTGTGGGTTGACTACCTTTACACGCTGGGTTCAGCTGGCAAACACTGTGGCTGTGATTAGGGTTGGATATCATTTTAATTTTAGCGATTCTGACTCTGCTTATTGAATGCGGTTCTTATCGATTCTCTTTTCCGATTCCAATATTTTTGGGGGAAGATAAAATATAGCAAATACTGAAAGAAAGCAGTTCTTACCTTTTATTCTTGTCACATTTAGGCTATAACCAGTAACTGTTAACTGTGACAATTCGTCAAATAATAAAAATAAACAACACTTCTATTAAGTAATAATCAGAAGCAATTACAAACCCAAACTATTTAGGTATAACACAAAAATACAACATATATAACATGCAGTAGCTAAATCGTCCATTTTCTAAACAATTATTTGCGAATAAATTACTGAATTAATTCATTTTTTTAAAGCGATTAAATTAATAATTCAAATTAATTTAATTTAAAATGAACTAGAACATGTTGTCCTATAGCTTCCGAATGTATTTATTTGTGATCACTATAAAAAAAGTTAAGTAACTTAAACAAAACTGATTGTCTTTTCATCTCTATCTGTATTTTGTACCGTAGTGAGACGCTCCTAATAGCTCTGTTGCGTTGCAGCAGAAGGACTCGAGGCTGAGTTTTAACACGGTGGATTCCTTCAGATTAAAGACGCGTTTCATCATATAAGAGGTACTTCCTCCCTTTCACAAAATATCTTTACCACACGTATTGCATGTGGCAATGCTATTATCTTTTTTCACGAAGTTTAACCAAACTTTTGCACGTTTGCTGCGTTCATAGTGCCGATGGTAATGAAGTGAGCACGTGCCTAATGAGATAAGGTTCTTGTTGCAGGTCCTGGCAGACAGATACACTTGTTAAATGCTCACTGCCGTTCGCGAGTGATTGAAAACATCCGGAATCAGTAAACAGAACTCAAATGCGCGCGTCCTATCTAATCCCTGGTTCTTTGAAATTTGGAACCGGTTCTCGATACCCAACCCAAGCTGTGATGGGCCACAAAACAATTAGTCAAGTCATTGTCTATAACAGGATAACCAAAAATTATGAAATATTGAGGTAGATCAGTTATAAATATTAGTTTATTTTATTGGCCAAAGTTGATTTTATTGCCTTTCTAACAAACATATTTAATTTAATAATATGAAAAATCACTGCTGTTCTATTTCTACCCTTATTTTTACTCAATATTTCATAAAAAGAAGAAAAAGATAAATCACAGATACTAACTGCAATATTCAAATCAAAACGGTAGTTTGATGCAACTATTAACGCAGTCATTTGCAAAATCTGCTGGGAAGATGATGGAAAATTCATAAGCTTGGTTAGTAACGTTGTGCGCACCTGCGGCCATCTGTCCCAAACGCAATCCAGACCCCACGCATTTTTTATTGCAGTCGATCTTTGTTATCATCCACCCCAGCTGTGTCTCTAACAGTGAGGTGGACTTCGAATTTACCTTTTAGGTTTTGCACAAACTGGCATAAAACGTCATTCAATAATAGCCGCTTGCACTTTCAGTGTCTCTTTAGCACCTAAACCAACCAATCTATTAGCTAATGAATGGAATAAACTTTAGAATGTTTTCAACATATTAGCAAATCACTGTTAGCTTGCTACAAGCTGCCTAAACACTAGCTAGCAAATTAGACGTCTAGTTGACGCTCTCTAGAGAAGAAACCAGACAAAACAACTTCAGAAAAGTTGACAGTGTTGTACACAAACACTAAGCTAGTGGCTGACTGTAGGCATTAGCTGTGATAGATTAGCAGACGGCTCATGTGGTGAGACTTCCGTGTGGATGTTGTGGATTTCAACATCAACATACAGCTGCATACAAATATCAGCTGATGAAATGTGTCATGTGTCTTTGTGTCTCTCAACAGGTTTAGACGGCAGGGACTTGTTGAGCTGTCAGACTGTTTGTGTTCACAGCTGTGAGGGCTGACTCAACAGGTTTCACGTCAGAGAGCCAAACCCCTGTAGGATGAATACTGCTCCTGCCATCGTCTGTCGGTCTGTCTGTTTCTCTATCTTTGTCTTTATCCTGTTTGTCTCTCTATATGTTGTTGCATCAACCTGTCGGTTCTTGTCTGTCTGTCTGCTTTTCTATCTTTCTGTCTCTCTGTCTGTCATCCCATCTGTCTGTCTGTTGTTCCATCTACCTGTCTGATTCTCTGTCTTTCATTTCATCCATCTGTCTGCCATTCTTTCTCACCGTATGTCTCTCTGTCTGCCATTCCATCTATCTGTCTGTCTCTGTCTATCCATCTGTCTGTCTGCCATTTCATCTATCCATCTGTTTTTTCTGTCTGCCAGATGAAATATCAATCTGCCTGACACTCCACCTGTCTGTCTGTCTATATGTCTCTCTGTTACTGATATTTTGTCTACCTGTCTCTCTCTGTAAGCCTGTATCATTGTCTGACATTCTATCTGTCTCTCTCTCCGTCTGTGAATCCATCTGTCTGTCTGCCATTCCATCTATCAGTCTTTCTGTCATTCTATCTATCTATGAATGTATATCTGCCATTCCAGCTATCTGTCTCCCGTTGCCTATATCTATCTGTTTGTCTTTCATTCCATCTATCTGTCTGTATCTGTGTCTATCTGCTTGCCATTGAATCCAACTGCCTGTCTATCTTTCTTTCTCTGTCTGTCATTCCATTGATCTGTCTGTCTCTGTCTATCTGTCTGCCATTGCATCTATCTCCTTGGCTCTGTCTGTCTGTTTGTCTGCCACTCAATCTACATGTCTGTTTCTCTGTCTGTCATTCCATCTGTCTGTCTGTATCTTTGTCTATCTGTCTGCTATTTCATCTATCTGTCTGTGTCTCTTTTGGCCATTCTATCTATCTGTCTGTTTCTGCCTACCTGTCCACCATTTCATCTATCTGTCTGTCTTTCTGTCTGTCATTCCTTCTATCTGTGGGTCTCTGTGTATTAGTCTGCTACTTCATCTACCGACTGTGTCTCTGTTGGCCATTTTATCTATCTGTCTGTCTGTCTGCCTGCCTGTCTGTCATTACTTGTATCTGTAGGTCTCTGTCTATCTGCCTGTCTGCTATTTAATCTACAAGTCTATTTCTCTTTTGCCTGTTCCATCTATCTGTCTGTCTCTCTGTCTGTCATTCCATCGATCTGTCTGTATCTTTGTCTATCCGTCTGCTATTGCATCTACCTGTCTGTGTCTCTTTTGGCCATTCTATCTTTCTGTCTGTCTCTGCCTAATTGTCCACCATTTCGTCTATCTGTCTGTCATTCCTTCTATCTGTGGGCCCCTTTGTATCAGTCTGCTATTTCATCTACCCACTGTGTCTCTGTTAGCATTGTTTCTATCTATCTGTCTGTCTGTCTGTCATTACTTGTATCTGTAGGTATCTGTCTATCTGCCTGTCTGCTATTTCATCTACCGACTGTGTCTCTGTTAGCATTGTATCTTTCTATCTATCTGTCTGTCTGTCTGTCATTACTTGTATCTGTAGGTATCTGTCTATCTGCCTGTCTGCTATTTAATCTACAAGGCTATGTCTCTTTTGGCAGTTCCATCTATCTGTCTGTCTCTCTGTCTGTTATTCCTTATATCTGTCTGTCTCTGTCTGTTTGTCTGCCATTCCATCAATGTGTCTTTCATTCCTTCTACCTGTGGGTCGCTGGCAATATGTCTGTCTGTTATTTCATCTACCTGTCTGTGTCTCTGTTGACCATTTCATCTATCTGTCTGTCTGTCTGTCTGTCTGTCTGTCTACCATTGCATCTATTAATCTGTCTGTTTGTCATTTTATAGCTATCTATCTTTCTGTCCACCTTCCCTCTTTCTGTCTGTCTTTCAATCTGTCTGCCTATCCATCTATCTTTCCATCCATGCACCTATCCTCATTTCTATTCCACAGTCTCGGGAAACACTGCAGTAACTTGAACATTGGCCCTGGTTCTGTTTACAATAAAAAGGGAAACCCCCGATGAGCAGAGGCAGTCAAGTATACTGCCATGTCTTCAAACGCACGCTCGTCTCTCAACTTCCCAGCAGATGACACTGCAAAAAACTTCAGCCCTCAGAACAGAACGCTCCAGTCAGCCCACTGCAGGCCACTGTGACACTCAGAGCTCAGAGCTCTCAAAAGCTTCGATTTTCCAAGCATCCATTACCTCAAAAGCATTTCACTGCAGCAAAACAATCAATACGCACAGCAAACTGCTAACCCTGTGAATCAGAGCACGGATTATCCCGGGTCTTGAAGCCAAATCAAAACCTCTCGCCTCACCTACTGACCTGCACCCGAATCCACAAATACACACACATACAAGTGTATGTCAAGTCGCACACTTTTGAGTGCTTCAAACTGTGCATACTTGGAGAAATTGAAGGGTTTGGTCACCCACAATTCTGTAATCATTTACTTGCCCACATTTTGTTCCGACTTCCTTGAAGAATTGTCAGTTTTATGAACAATAATGGTCTTATTTTTTTCTTTTTTTTTTCAGCATGACAATCCAAAAATCGCAGATCATTTTTATAGTGTGGAAAACGTATGTTCCACAGACGAATGAACAGTTTTGGAACAACATAAGTCCATTATGAGAGAACTGAAGTTTGGGTGGACAGCTCTATTGTATGCAATACTTTTAGCTTTAAGATGTCGACCAGGCAGTTAAATAGGTTTTTTATTGTAACACTACCCACTCTCGGTCACTGTACTTCCAAAATAAGCCCCAGATAACTTGACAGGTAGCAAAAAATAGCACACAGGACATTTAAAACACCTTCTACCAGTCACACACCTCAGGCCGAGGCTTTGTGTTTGACTCAACATATATTTCTTCTTTCACAAGGCTACAGTATCCTTCAGTAGATGATGAACCATGCAGCACTTTTTTGCCTGCGGGCTCTGAATATCAGGCTGTAACCGTGACCATTGACAGCTCTCGGGAACAAGCATTTTTTATTTCTGACCTTTACACACCGAAATCGAGCAAATTCTCTTTCGATGTCCAGAGGGAGCTCAATTTTACAATTCTGTTGCCAGAGAGTAAATCTGTAGGCTGTGTGTTTACATTGAGCTTTTAAATTCATATAACATGATAACTCGTGGGGATCCCAAAATATTATAAAATGTGCTGGTAGATTGTTTTAAAGGGATTTCAAACCTGTATGACTTTCTTTTTACAGCAGAAAACAAAAGATATTTTGAAGAATGTTGGTAATCAAACAACATTGGACTCCTTTGACTTCCATTATATAGATATAGTACCAAACCATCAGGACATTTCTCTAAATATCCCCTGCTGAAAAAATACAATAGAAGCCGTTCTATTTGTATTCGCTTTAATGTAAACTGTTATGGGGTTTATTGGTGTGTGATGGATTCTTTTGGTGGGATGTTAAATCCTGCTGGAATAATGCCCAAAACACACAACAAAAAGGAATTTTGTAATGGTTTTAATGGAAAAGGTGTTGAGTTGTAGGATAATCTAATGGAAATCATTAGAATTTCTGTGATGGTTTCTGATGGGTTTCCATCTATTTTTTCAGCAGGGTCTTCTTTCGTGTTCCACATAAGAAAGAGTCATCTACAGGTTTTGAATGACATAAGGGTGAATAAATGATTGAATCGATAATAAGACCATATATCAAAACCCGAGTTCACAGATGGGTACACAAGGTCCACAAGGTGGATCTACACGACCGACATTACGGTAAGCTACTGTAGCTAACAGTATGTTGAATAACTTAAAAAGAATTCAGATATTCTAATAATCCATTGAACTTTGAAGATGTAGTCTTCTCATCATAATACATGCTAATGAAACATTTACTACAGCGTGAAGTCGAGTGAAATCTCTACCCTGGGGGCCTCCTGTTGAAAGTCTCTCAGTTGAGTTTAGGTATTCAAAATTATTCTGGTTTCTGAATTTAAGACTGCCAGCAGTACGGGTTACATTTTCTCAGGAGAAATGAAGAGATGGATTTTTCTTGTAATTTACAAGTTTACAAGTTGACCCAAAAGCGGATGGGGGACGCCGTGTGACTTCAAGTGTGAATAAAACAAGTACCAAAACTCTTAAAAATAAGTTTTTGTTCTCGTTTCGAAGAGAACCTACTAACCCTTTAATCTTAATCATTAGAAAACAAGATGTATGTGATATTTGACATGAATGTCTTACCTTCACACTTCTCCAAGATCTGAACTGTTTCTCCAAGCTCTAGAGACAGACCATGTGAGACAGATCCACGGAAACTACAGACCACTGAAAAAAAGAGGAAACAGAGAAAAGGTGTTAGATAAGAAGTACTGTCTGTATTTGAGGATTGCATATGTGCAAAAACATTTGCATTGAAATGTATTCCTGTATCGCGACTTATAAAACATAACCAAGGTCACGGATTGGACACCCAGGGGATGCCAAAACCGATCACATGTATCTTAAATGCACTTCGCTTTGGATAAGTGTTTGCTAAAACAACACTTTCATATCATAAAAATGGATTATATTTCATCGTTGCACATTAAACATTACAGTCACCTGTTTATGTATAACAGAAGAGAGAAACTGAGGTACAACATACAGCTTTCCTCAGGAGCAAGCAACGCATGCTGCATGTGAATAATGAATCTGTATTCTCCACACTTTTATTGTTCAGATTCAGGGGGGTTTAGAGCATGATTTGGCTGGAGATGCACAGGATATGTGTAGCCCAGCGCTTTCTCTTTTGTTTACGGATAAGCCATTAAGACAAAGCTACTATAATATTCAGGTCATCTGCAGGCCATGCATTCGCCGCTGGGTTCAGCTGAACAGAAAATGTCTGTTTGCTGTCTGCTTTTAAGCTCCACTGTTGTGTTCGGCTATGAAAACCATTACATAGCTTCTTCCGAAATATTAAAATATATATAAATATAAAGAATGACAGAGATTCATAAAGCTTTGTATACTGTAATGCTTTGTAGGCCTAAATATAACTCCGGAATCTGAGGTCGCAAAATTAAAAATATTGAGAAAATCGCTTTTAAAGTTGTCCATCAAAGACCGTGTAGCAGGCCGTTGCTAAGAAGATACAGGTTTGTTTTAACGCTGCAAAGACGTTGTGGAGAGTAAATGAACGCAAAAGCTGAATTTCAAAGCTTTAGATCAGTGGTCACCAACCCTGCTCCTGGAGATCTACCGTCTGCAAGATTTTAGCTCCAACCTCAATCAAACACACCTGAACTATCTAATCAAGGCGTTCAGGTTTGCTTAATAATTAGAGACAGGTGTGCTTAAGCAGGGTTGGAGCTACAGTCTGCAGGACGGTAGATCTCCAGGAGCAGGGTTGGTGACCACTGCTTTAGATAGATACCAAACTTTAGTGGGCAATTCTCAAAGAACAGGCGGCAGCAATGAAGTTTGTAGGCGTGTTTCCCGCCATTTTTGTTAGCGATTTTGCTGCATCCACTCACAAAAATAATGTTTTAATATGTAAACGGTAGGAAATTTACAAAATATCTTCATGGAACATGATCTTTACTAAATATCCTAATGATTTTTGGCATAAAAGACAAGTCGATCATTTTGACCCATAGCCTACAATGTAATTTTGGCTATTACTGCAAATGTTCTCGTGCTACTGGTTTTGTGATCCAGGGTCACGTATATACTTATATATACGTATTATAATTGTTCAGTACCATGAACGAGTAATGAGCCATTAGTATCATTAAAGTTGGTATTATACCTTATATTGCTATCATATACTGTTGTGTACCAACATTAACACAACATTTCCCCCGAAACCATGTTTAATCGGAAATACAAGGTTTATGACTTGGGATCAGGTAGATACGAGATAACGCTGATATTGATAAGAATGGTACGGACACAGATGTCGCTGTATGTGTTCATCAAAGTCTGCGGTCGCGTAGAGCCTTTTGACAAGGCTTGTTTATTTATTTTAAAGGTTTAAGAACTGTAAGTGATGCAATACAAAAAACGATGAGCTGACTAGGCTGTCTAAATAGGCGGAAATTAGCCTAATCTGCTCGCAAATTTACCTTTGTGGCTTCCTTCTGCACCGAAGCATTACAGCTATCGATTTTCAACAAAACAGGCCTACTCAAATGTATCTAACCTTACTATTTTCACTCGTTAACACAAGTTATCCGACTTGCAATCAGGAGACGTAATGCCGAGAGGCTCCCGCGGAGTGAAGAAGAGGAGGAGGACAGTTGAAGTGTCCAACGGAGTTAAAAGATTTGCTCTCAAGGTATTTTCAACAGTTTAGATTGGTTAAAAATTTGTAAAAATAACAGACCCACATATGAGGACTGACCAATAGCATCGATTTGTGAAAAATATGAAATTGACAAAATTTGGATTTAGGATGTTTCCGCCCGACAGCTGATATAAATTAATCAAACAAATCTAAAATATGTGTTTGGTGTTACAGTTTGATGGTACTATGAATACTGACACAATGCAGAAAATAGAGCAGCCATACAAACGACACGATTTTTTTATCACTTAAAGGCGGGATGTACTATTTCTCATAGCCGTTGTTGATTTTCAAATCACCAAAAAAGACACACTCCTACCCCCATCTTTCGCTTTCGTCAGCGCTTGGGGTGACTAATGTCCATCCAGTGCACTGTGCACCTTACTGCTGATTGGCTACAAGGTTGTTTTGGTACTCGACCCTACTTCTAAACTAGCATAATTTGGAAATTGGACACCCGCCTTTAATGTATTTCAGTATCACAAAAGAAAAAAATTGCATGTAGTGCAGCTTTAAAAGTAAAGACATCCCGAACATATTGCCATGGTAACATAAACACAGCATCCCAGCAATCCGTACTGATGAAACCGACCACATGCATGACCAGCGTTCCAAGAGCAACTGTCACCCAACTAGTCTTTGTTATAATAATAATAGCCAAATAGCTATTTTTTGTTCTTTCTTACTGTTCCTCTCAGAAACCGTCACAATATGGAAGTCAAACAGGTTGTCAATGTCAATTCATCTCGATGTTAACACCTAAAAACTGATCATCAAATTGTAAGCGTGTGTGAAACCGAGATTTTCTTTAATGGAATATCTTTGGAGGAAGCACATTCCCAAAATAAACATCTCCTTCCTCTATTGTAGACTCATGTTATTTTTAAGTCAGTCGAAAATCCCCCAACCTGGGAAACAAGCCATTCCCTGCCTCTTTCATTATATTTGGATGAGATTATAATAGTCAGACAGTCGTACAGCAGCAGAAATGCCCGGAACAAAGCTCTCTAAATCCATTTGTATTTGCGCAACACGATCCTGTCTGGCCTGTTTTGCAGAGCTGAATCTGTACACAGGCGTTTGATGGGCCCTCTCAGGATATAAAATTGATATCCATGCCAGTTCATACCAATATCTCGACCAGATACGAAGCGCTTGTACTGTTACCATGCAACAGGCCCCACAGAACAGAGAAACACATGCAACATGCAACAAAATATAAAATTTGTGTTAGCGTGTTGACAAAATGTTGATATTCTCTCCCACTTAAAAATCGCTTTGGAAAAAAGCGTCTGCCAAATGAAGAAATGTCATGTAAATTTATCAGTATAAAAATGTGCCACTCAGTCAGGAATTGAAAATGGTATATACAGCATGTACAGTATACTGTATGTATATTAAAAACATGACAGCACATATTGGATTTAAGTCATATATTGTGTACCTGTATTAAAAAAACGTTTTATATGAAGTCACAATATCCTCTTAAATGTTCAAGTGTTTAGTTTGAATTATATAAACATCATCATTCCCAAGATGCTGCCAAAACATCCTTTCTGTTCAACCAGTCTGGCAGTTAGACGCTGTTGCTTATTTAAACATTTTTCATGACATTGTGTCATTTGTTATTTATTCCCAAAGATCGCACATTAATATTTAATGCCTGTCCGGAGGCTCCTACTGCAGATTCCAAGAAAGCATGTGATCAAGCCAAAGATCTACTGTATATGCTGTGACTTTTCATTAATAATCTCACTTAAAGACAGAATGTCACAAATTTCACCGTGGTAATGTAGTGAGAAGATTTTCTGGTTACACTTTACAATAAGGTGCTATTAGTTAACAATAGTAAATGCATTAGTTAACAATAAACCATTAAGGCCACACAAATTATTCTCCTCGCTGAACATTGAGACAATATAGATACGCATCCTGTTTCAAGCTAATTTTCAACATCTCCAGTCCAGTAAAACTTAGTGATCAATGCCTTGATGTTTTATTGTTTTAACTATTTCCTGAAAGCTATTTTGTATCTTGTGTACAACAGAACTTTATATTTTGGTTTTATCCATTGTGATAAATGATTAAGGGGGTTTGGGCTTTGTGTTACTAATATTTATTCTCCTGTGCAAGAAGAAGTGATGACTGGACAACATCATGTTTATGGTCACCTTGGCGTGTATATATCAATGGGAATATACTTGACAGATATTTTAGTCAAAAGAATTTCAAAGGGTGTCAATAACTTTGACCAGGGTGTATAAGAGCAAAACATTTCCCCTACTTCAATTTGTTATACTTCCATAAAATGATGCAATATTGTAGATTTTTTTAATAAAAGATCAAAAGGAGAAACAATGCAGATTTATTTTTACAGCCTTCTTTGCCCATATTTACCAAGGGTGCCAATAATAGTGGAGGGCACTGTATGGTTACAAATGGGCGTATATAGGGGGGTGACAGGTACTTGCAGGTCACTTGCAGGTGATTTTTGATTTATAAAGCAAATATTGCTTACATGTGTGCATACGTGGTTTTAGAAGTCTGAATATATTTGGCCGTACGCTATTTTTGGCTTTCACATGCACGTACACTAGTAGAAAGGATCCAACCCGTAGTTTTATAAATGAGACCCATGGTACGATCGTACATTTCAGTATGATTTGCCTTCGCAGAGTGAGAATGGCATCCAGCAAAGCCTGTTAAGTATTAAATTTACTAATTTTATGTCATCTGTTCTATAAAATTGCTACAAGATTTTTTTAATAACGAAACTTATATAGCGATATATCGTTCCTGTGATAAAAACTTTGCCAGCCCCAAAATTACATTGTCGTCGCGCATGCTATTGGGTTAATAACAAATTAGCAATGACGGTATTCAAATCACAACATCTGACCATGCTCTGCTGCGCTAACTCTCAACATGACAGAAATAAATTAACAGCTGGGTGTCAACCAAACCGAAGAGTCAAAGACTTCCATGACACAAGTTAAAAGAAAAACACACATCCTTAGAGGAGATGACATATTAATTAAAGCAAATACACCTCGTCAAATTAGCATTTGTTGTGGCGCCTGCCAGCAAAATTGTTGCGTGGCAAATGACTGTGCGCGCATGATTAGTGCAATTTACCAGCACGCTATGACAGACATGCTAGCTGAGGGCAAATGATCCCTTAGCATGGGAAACAGTTTTCTTCTCAATTCAAATCTGCAGGATGACAAAAGTCAGTCATTATCGGATTCATATTTGCCTTAAGTAACGAATCAGATTTCAGTCTACTTGCCTTATGACTACCACGACGTGCTAAACCTGTAGGCAAAATTAAGACGCAAGCGTGCGCTGACTATGAAGATGTTTTCATCTGACGGGTGAGGGCCACGAGAGCCCACGGGGCAGCACCTCTTTCTGCAGTCCTGAATACTGTCCTGTCTTGCCACATAAACAAACGACAAGCCAAATGGATCCCTGCTGGCTCGGTTTATATGTGTGTCTTAATAATCTGCTAAACAAACAAGCGGAAACAATATTACATCTGGGTTTATGGGGGGGAAACAGTTTTTTCTTCTCAGTTTTACTGACAGATATTGCAAGAACGAGCTAGCAATGTTCTACATACTTGATTTACAGGGACATTTTGCTTCCTGTCATGAAGACAATTTATTAAACACTAGATGGCACTCTCTTTTAAACATGACAGAAAATGTCGTCTTTTGGCCTTTCTGGAGATGTGTGATGACATACAGCTCTATTACACAAGACGGTTGCTTCTTTATACAATGGAGTATGTAAGCATTAGTCATCTGTGAGCAGGGACGAGCTGTACTGCATTACTGCATGGAGTGTGACTAGCGTTATATTGGTGGCAGGCTTTTTGACATTGACAATGACACACTATACAAATTAAAATCCCAATTCACATCATCCATTGAGACTGAATGAATTCAGTGAGATGTGCTACGTTCAGGATGTTGAACAAACAGAGCAATGTACTGACAGCACCACAGAGCCTGAGTGTTGACACTTTATCTAAGATTTAAAGGGACAGGTCACCCAACAATAAAACTTTTGTCTTCATTTACTCACCCTCTTACAATATCAAACCTGTATGACTTTCTTTTTTCTGTAGAACACAAAAGAAGATATTCTGAAGAATGTTGAAAGAATTTACATTATTGGGTCAACTATCCACGGGGGGCACGGTGGCTTAGTGGTTAGCACGTTCGCCTCACACCTCCAGGGTTGGGGGTTCGATTCCCGCTTCTGACCTGTGTGTGTGGAGTTTGCATGTTCTCCCCGTGCCTCGGGGGTTTCCTCCGGGTACTCCGGTTTCCTCCCCTGGTCCAAAGACATGCATGGTAGGTTGATTGGCATCTCTGGAAAAATTGTCCGTAGGGTGTGAGTGCGTGAGTGAATGAGTGAGTGTGTGTGCCCTGCGATGGGTTGGCACTCCATCCAGGGTGTATCCTGCCTTGATGCCCGATGACTCCTGAGATAGGCGCAGGCTCCCCGTGACCCGAGGTAGTTCGGATAAGCGGTAGAAAATGGATGGATGGATGGGTCAACTATCTCTTTACCGCACAAATGGCTTGATTATTGAACTCTATGCCTTAAAGCCACAGTTCAATAAAAAAAAATCATAGTTTACTCACTCTAATCTTGTTTCAAACCTGTGTGACTTTCTTTCTTCTCCAGAACACAAAAGAAGATACTTTGAAGAATGTTGGTAACCCAACAGCGTTGATCCCTGTTGACTTCCATTGAATGGACACAAAACCGCCGAGACATTTCTCTAAATATCTTCCTTTGTTTTGCACAGAGTCATATACAGGATTTGAATGACATAAGTGTGAGTAAATGACAGCAGAATTTAGATTTTAGGGTGAACTATGCCTTTAAAATGGGATGGAAAAATGATGCGCCATCTTTTTTTAAATCCACAGTTAGACAAAATTGGAATTATGACTTCAACTCGAAAAATAGTCCCATGCTTTTTCTTAAATATTTTGCAAAAAGAGATTAATTATATAAATAATCACTATTATATTTTATATTTTTATTACTGTGTAATTTATTACATTCAAAAAATCAAAATCATGAACATGAAGTTCTCATCTGGTTACTATAACAACATGATATGAGTGCATCATAAGACGTCCCAATGGGTTTTGTAATACCTGGAGAGAACTGTGTTAGCATTCATCTAAATGGCAGATCCATCCATGTGATGTAGTTATGACATCTACCAGCAGGGGCAAACCTGGCCATGCCAACAGTCAAAGCAAGATCCCTTGATGTTTCTGAACATGAGTCATTGGCTGTCTATCTTTAACAAACCATAGCTCCATACGACTTCTTGAGCACCATGAATTTGATTCCCGCCGTAACGGAGGGCAAGGAAATCTAATACAAACTTTGGCACGACGTTCTTATGATGGCGTAAGGGCGGCAATAAACTGAATTGATGAGACAGAAAGGCAGCAGCTGTTGTACATTGTGCTGGCTGCGCTCTTATTTGAAGTGTATTCTACCTGAACACTTTGGACACTTCTGAATCTGGGCACACTGCCGACAGCCAGATGAACAAAATGGCCCATTTGCCCGCATCCATCACGGCCTCTGAGGTGTGCAGGACAGACGTAAAATACCCTTTGATTTCATATGCTGTTCTGAGAGCAGAAGAGGTGATGTGGATGTGACTGAGTGCAGGATGTGACCGGGAGGATGAGGGTGGTCTGAGATCATTGGGGATAGTTCAGCCAAAAAATAAATACTGTCATCATTTTGTCGACCTCATGTCTTTCAAAACTTGTATGCGACTCTTTCTTCTGTGGAACACAAAAGAAGATATTTTCTAGAAATGTCTCAATGATTTTGTGTCCACACAATGAAAGTCAATAGGATCCAATGTCTTTTGGTTTTCAACATTCTTCAAAATATCTTCTTTTGTGTTCTGCATAGGAAAGAACATCATACATTTTTTAAATGACATCGGGGGGAGAAAATGATGAAAGAATTTTCATTTTCATGTTTTGTCAAAGGTATTTCTCTGACCCTAGCAACTGTCTAGAAACACCTTAAAATAAAACACCTTAGAAATATGCAGCAATCATAGCACCTCCAAAACAAAAGATGAGAAGAGGGAAACAACATAAGAAAAATCTAACAAGCAAACCACAACACAAATACAACGCAACAAATATGACATAAGGTGTACTTTATAATGATGTATCATTATACCTTAAAGGGACAGGTCACCTAAAAATAAACATTCTGTCATCTTTTACTCACCCTCCAGTTGTTCCAAATTTGTGTACATTTCTTTGTTCTGATGGCAGAATATTTATTTTTGGGTGAACTGTTCCTTTATCATTATTTTATTATGTTTTGCCGAACAATTAACAAATAAAATAAAAAGACATACTGTAGTAGAGTCTGTCAATGTAGGCAGAAACATGCACTTCCAGCCCAGATAAATAAACTTTAAGTTGCAGAAATCACTACAACTTACTACCGACTGAATCCAAGTTATGACATTTTGTTTCTATGAAAAATGATTAAGGATTTGAAAGGAGAAGAGATTTCAATTGCTTTGGCCTCTCACAAAACCCTCAAACACACTGAATGGCGAACAGATGGATCCTACAAATCCTTACACTTCCAGACACACACTTGTTTACAGTTTTTCCCAGTGTCCCAATTTATACAGCAAGTGTCACATGGAGTGTCAGAGAATTCACTAATCCGGCTGCGAACACAACGACGTGTCGGATACAATACCATCTGCTAGACAGTAAAAACATCTACATGTGAGATCTCAGTTACTGCCGTCAGTTTTCCAAAGCGTCAAAGACACCATTTAACAGATATTTTAAATTCTATTTTACTCTAAATTTACTCTTTTAAATTCCGATTTGTGTTTGGCTAGTATCTAATAATATAACTATTTATATATATATATTTTAATATTAGTTTGTTTTATTATTTTACTGTATAATAATAGTATTAAATAAACGATTTGTTGAATTTTGTTGTATGTTAATTTTATTAAATAAACGATTTCTTGAATGGGTCCTGTAGTTCTGTCGTATTTAAACAAACCGTATGGTTCATTGACATCAAGTGGTTAAGCTTGGTATCGCAGTCTAAATTCAAAATATTGCAGAGACAAGTTTAGCCAAGTAACGCTTCTTCTCGGTATCTTTTGATTGTTATCAGAAATAATCTACAGGCACTTTTTAGTTCGTGAATGTGTTCCGGAAGTCAAGTTCGGGTCACAAAAGTGGGCATGCGCGGTAACTTTTGTTAATGTTGTTAAGATGAAACCGTCTATTCTTCAAGTACTTACATTTTTTAGTAATATAGCACCAATAGAGTTAAACAAGTTCACAAACACAAAAGCCTAGCCCCAAAGCATTAGGGGTAAAATTAGAGCACTGTCAGGCGGAATAGGGTTAACATACAATGCCAGATGAACACGACCTTAATCCATTCTGTTGCAAACAAAAGCCAGCATTCTGCATTTGGTGCAGAACCAGAAGAGGTGCAACAGCCTCAAAACAGCCTGTCTGTCTTTCTGAACCACAGAATTATAAAAACACAGCATACTCCACCTAGCTCGAGTTCATTTGGTCTTATCCACTGGTGGAGTCCTTCAAATTCCAATTTTTGTATTGTTTTCCTAAACAGCTCTGATGGATTTTCGCATGATTAAATTTGTATCGAGGAGGCCGTCCGAGTCTCATTTTTAATCAACACATCATTTCAATTACTAGGGGGATATGTGGTTGTCAGCGAGAGAGAAAGATTGTAGCAAATAGCGGATACTATAAGGTTTTTTAACCTTACTGAGTCATCCCTGTTACAGATTCGGAAGTCACTGTATCCCACGCCTATATTTTAAGCACAAGTAGGAGGCATTGATTTTAGCGTGCAGACCGCTCCAAAGGCGGAGCTGGTTCTTCGTTTGGTTTATTATTTACTTGGTCTATCACTTCAGAATGCTTGGAATATAACACTCAAGTCATAAGGATTCCTTTCTGTAGCTAAACAATTTTGGACTTCATTGACATTAACTGTGAGAAAAAAAACTGCTAACGGTAAAAAAACTGTATTCTTGAACTAATTGCTTAACTCTGTAAAAACTTAGCAATAATTTCAAAGCCATTACTATTATCATTACCTCCATCGACTAGGGCATTTAGATCCCATGACTTACTAAACATTACGTTGTCAATAATAAAATCAATATTGTAAAGAAAGTTTCCTGTTTTCTAAGCCATTAAACCTAAGCTGTACATTACATTTTACGAGGGCCTGTCATAAAATGTAAGCTCAATGATTTGAATAGCCATTAGACTTGTCTGACAGTTAAAATATTTTTAGCTATTTAATTGGTTGAAAAAGTGACACTGTACACATAATGGGCCTCATTTATCAATCTAACGTAGAAACGAGTGCAGATCCGTGTGCAGAAATCATCGTACGACAGGGGTTATCCGGGATTCATCAAACATTTGTTTGCCGACAATTTCATCGTACGAATGATCGTTACTTGATAAATGCGGCGGCTGATATCGATCGTAATTTACTTATCATGTCCTATAGATTCAGAGTGTATACACCTCGCCCCTAGATTTTGAAAAGAGCTTTTCCAATTTAGAAATTACAAAACTGTTTCGATAGAGATGACTGCTGCGGACAACAGTGTTGGTGTAGTGAGCCGAACTCCAGGATTTTAATTTCTTATAGGATATTTATGTTTTGTAAATATGACAGCAAATATTTTATTGTATAGTTAGTGTTCCACTATTGTTTTTACACTGAAATGATTTTTGTTAATTTAAAGGGGTGATTCGCCAGAAATACATGTTTTTCTTTGTCTCTATGGTGTGTAATAAGTTGCCCATATGTATGTATTAGACACGTAAAATTGCAAAAATGTAAGTGTCGGAAAAAAAGATGTATTTTATCAAGAAGCGATAGGTCTTATCCAGACCTGCATCAAATGCCACATCAAATGACACATTTAAACTACGTATAATGCATTTAAATTGGAACCAAACTAATCTGACTTCAGTCTTGTAAAGCTTTAAGTTACATCATTGTGTTAATGCAAAAACGATATATAAATAACTTTAATAAATCATTTTTGAAGCGCAACGATAGAATAATGTTAATATGTAAATGTTTTCATAAAGTTTTTTTCATTTAGGTGATGAAAACATCTTCTGTGGCGGAGGAGACAGCATGTTTCTAAGCAGGTTAAAGTTTTAAAATCTAATACTGCCATCTTGCATGTCAGGCTGCTTAAATCAAGCACACACAGTTTTATGTTCACTTAATTTATTTTTTCTCTTTTATATCTGTGAGGGGCAGGACCTCAGCCCCCACAAACCGGCCTGGAACCTGCAACACAAAGCCAGGCAACCACGAGCTGTGACCCTGTGCGCGTCTTCCACCCCATTGGAAATCGCACAAATAAAACAACCATCAAAGTTTTCTGTTTTCATTAAAATGCATATTTGTCAAACAAAGATTTGCAAATAGGTAAACTTACTTGTAATTGATTATTGTAGGTTTTTAAATGTTTAACTTTTAAAGGCGGGGTGACCGATTTCCGAATAACGCTTTAGACAAGTCGGGCCGAGTACCAAACAACCTTGTAGCCAATAACCAGTAAGGTGCAAGTGCAAAGGACGGAAATTAGCCGAGCACTGACGAGAGCGAAAAATGGAGGTAGGGGTGTGTTTGTTTTGATGATTTGAACATCAACCACGGCTAAGAGAAATCGGACACCCCACCTTTAACTGTGCATTTTAATTGTGGTAAATTATCTTAGAAGTTGCCTAAAAGCTCATCAAAGCACCTGATAACCTTGTCGTTTCAAACAATCAAGTAATTGTATAATTAAGATAGAAAAGAATCTTCTTTATTAATATGATGAAAATAAGAAATCGCATCAATCTATTTTTAAATGTGTTATACTAAGCGGAAAAAAAACAAATCTTTCTATTTGTCATTATTCCTTTTCAGTTATCAAAAGGGTAGAGCGTACACAGAACTGAGACCTGTTGTAAGATTTGATCGTAGCAACCGCTCACATTCATATTGATAAATGCCAAGTTTTGCATGGAAACGACCGTAAGCCCAGTTTTGGTCATATGCACATTTCATAAATGAGGCCCAATGTGTCTCTATACTGTAGGTGACGTTCATTCTGCCTACGCGTGCTGGGCAAATTCAAGGATTCCGAGTCCTTTTTTTTGTCACATCCATAACACAAAACATCACGTCCATAACGCTGGAATTGCCCCGTTAGTAAACTGTTTCTTCTACATTTTTTCAGCATTTTATAACGTTTTACCCTCACTATCTTTGTAAAGGCCTACACAGTATTCATCAAAAAAATATTCACCCTCATGTCATTTGAAACCTGTGTATGACTCTTTCTTCTGTGGAACACAAAAAAGAAGATATTTTGAGAAATGTCTGCCTGGTTTCGTGTTCATACACTGGAAGTCAATGGGGTCCAATGTTGTATGGTTACCAACATTCTTCAAAATACCTTTTTTGTGATCTGCAGAAGTAAGAAACCTATACACCGTTGAAATAATGAGTAATTGATGACAGAATTGAAATTTTGGGATTAACTATTAGACTCAGATGAGCCTGTAGAGCTTGTATTGCGTGCCAACTGCGGATCACTGACTGTATGGCAAAAGGGAGTCAAGCTTACGATAAGCATTAGCTGGATTTCCATATGACTGGACCATGTGAGTGCCAAACCAGTTCCATTAAACTGTGCTAAACGCAGTAAAGAAACCACATTATCCAAGATCCTGAAGTTAAGATGTTTGACGTTGCGATGTTTAAAAGAAATTCTAATGGCACACTGTATTCTTATTGCTAATTTAACACTGGCAAGTTGTCTAAAGCAGATGTTGACACATTTGACACCGCTGCGTTTCCTTTTTGTTTTGCTCTTATTTTCTTCTGTCTATTCAGATTTCCCTTCGAGGGATCAAAAGCTTTGCTAATTGAGTATTAGAAACGATGCATGATTACACAGATGAAATGATTTTTTGCTCGAGCACATATGGGCTTCGTGGAGAAACAGTTGCGTCAACCCACTCAATGTTCCCTGCATATCCATCCGCAAAATTAACGACAGGCGCTATCCTTAATATGAAAATTATAAACAGCCCCAGAGCATTTACATTTATTATGATCGCATTTATGTATTTGTGTGTCTATTTATTAGCGTGATTGCTTTAAATCTGCCTTTACCAAACAAGGCTTACTAAAGCTTCCCAAAATGTTGAATCCTACAGAAATGAAGGGGTCAATAAATTAACCAATGAAAATCACTCCTGCAGAACGACCGATTGGTATAATTGATTTTGCTTCCCATTTCATTGGAGTGAACAGCTATGTTTTACGGCAGCGCTGATCAGGACAAAGGCAGCATTATAAAGGATTATGCTGGATTAGCAGAAAATTCTGACTGACAACAAACCCAAACATAACAGCATGTCAGTGTACATGTAAATGCTAGAGTAATGTTAAAATAAGAGGGATTCCTCTTTATGATTCAATTCAATATATTTTAATTTTTGGATATTTAGCATACTTTTACCTAACACATAGGACAAGAGACTTCTTAAACGTTCAACTGACCTAAAAAGAAAATATTTTCTATCCCTGCTTTGCACCTACACTTTTACAGTAGAGAATGAAAATCTACATCTTTTCTCACTTGTCTCACTATCCAATCTGTCACTTGAGGACAGTAGATAATGTTTTAGTGTAGTATGGAGTAGACTGCATTATTTCCACGGGCTAATTCTGCTGCTTCTAGGAACCTAAGGTTATGATGTTATCTTAAAAGCTAATTGAGTTACACGGCTAGAAACAAGGGGTGATAAGCTACAACACTAGTGAGCAGACTGCCAGTAGGGGTGTTAATGTGTTTGCATTAAGAAAATATCAACTTTCTGAATCTACACAGCTAGTAGTTTTTCTGGCATCAGCATGTGTGACTTCATGCTTTGACTTCTAAAAGTCAATTCTACAAAAAGTCAGGTACATATCCATCATTGAAACTCCACTAATTGCAGTATATTTAATCAAAAGATAACTGAATATACGAACATAAACATTTGACCTTGAACTTCACTTATCTTATCTTGAACACAAAGATAGGCTGGAGACAATAAAAAAAACGAGGGCTATACTGTATATACTGTTCTAGGGATCGGCATTTAAAGCAAAAATAATATTCGAAGATCGATGAGAACTATTCGAAGATTATTCGAAATTCGCACCCCTCCCCCCCATTTAAGCTTTAAATCCGTGACGACACACTGCTTTATTTATTATGGAATAGGCAAGCTAGCCATGCATTAAGATAACGTGCTGAAACATTAATATATTAACAACCGAATGACGGCACTTATTAACAGTACGTCGATCAGAATCAAGCACTCATAATGCTAGGGCATTTCCTTGTAGAATATGAGCATGCACATTTATACCAACTAAAAAACAGCAGTGTGGTTGATCAAGGAAAATATATTAAAGCTAGCAACTTGCTGACCTGTGGATGGACCTGCTGGGTGCTTGGGCCTCAAATGATTGTGCATCGTACTTGTTGATCCATGATAAGCCAGCTTTGCATTGCAGAGTTTGCACTGCGCTTTATTCTCAATCATTTTATTGAAGGACCCCACACAGAACAAATTTTTGACATCGTCTCAATTTATCGTTTCCCTTATGCCACGCAGGTCTACAGTGTACGTAACTTCGTTAACAATTGTTGTGAGAAAATGTTTTCCTCTACTGTCTCTTGATTAACAGCCTTTAGGTTTAAGGTGCGTCGTTATTGGCAGCGCCACCCTTTGGTTACATGAACATGTTAAGTGTAAAAAAACAGCGATTTTTTTTAAGATCGCACACACTATTCGAAATTCTATAATTAAAAAACTAATCGAATATTCAAAATTCGTGACTCATCCCTAGTATATACTAGCATTTTTTTGGGCTGATACCGATTTTAACAAACAACTATTGGCCGATACCGATATGGGTCAATTGAATACAGTACTATACAATACTAGCTAGTTTTTCTGCAAATTTATTTTACTGAACATGAATTGGATCCATTTAAGATTTTAAGAGAGGCACAACTGTAAATGTGCCTAAATGTAAATACAAGTTAAGATAAAAATACAATAAGACAACATGACAATCTCCAAAGGTTATTTTTGCTATCCAATATTTATATTATTTAAAAACATAAACTCAAATTTGACTTAAAATGGATCATTTCTGTAATATATTTAAATAAGGTCTGTGCTGTTGTTATTTACAGTTATTATTTTGCACAGAGAAAAAAAATGATATTCAGACTTCCAACTCATTGCCTCCATGCAGTTAATTAATACACCAGGGACCTATGAAATCCGGTTTTATTTTTTGCGTTTTAATTTTTCTGGATTCTTAGTTTTCTTTTTTTCTGTGGTGAATTTCATGCTACTGCCGATAGGCCGATGGTGTTCAATTAACCCAATATTGGCCGGTTAATATCGGCTGCTGATACATCGGTGCATCCCTAGTATATACATAAACATACTAATTAAGACATACTAATTAAGGGAACACCTGGACACAAATAAGGGTAACATGAAAAGACTACAAAAACAATGAACTAAACTACAAAAGGACTTCAAAATAAAAGCAACAGAACCCTGACAATATGTTTATAATATATTATACAACTCGAAATCGAGATTTTATTTGCTAATAAAAACAAGTTTTATTATGTTATCATGTTTTTATTGTGTTTTTACAAGTTATTATTACTTAATCAAAAAAACCCAGCTGCAGTTTGACTGACATTACTTGGAATACATAATAAAAAGACAAGATTTTGGAATAAAAGATTTATTCGTTTTTGCAAATGAACTCTTCAAATGTATTAATAACATAAATATAAATAATACACTAATTGGAAAAATAATCAAAGTATGAGTAAAATATAGGCTTAACAGGACTTAAGTTATTTAATGTCACAAAATATGGTTTTATTGTAAATAATTCAGTTTCAGTAACTGGTTGCCATTTCAACACAGTATGTGGTGGCATTTCATTTCACCATATGACCCATAATGGTTACAATCGCTCTCTTTGCCTTTCTACATTTGTATATAAAGTGTGATTCATTGGCCATAGAAAGAAAAAACACCATATATAGAATTAAAGATGAATTTGACTAATAGCCTCTTCAATGAATCTCATCTAAAACCGAAAATTCTTTTGGGCATCATAATTATGCAGTGAAAATCTGATATTGTGACAGCTAACTACTACTAGATACTACTATTACTGCTCCTCTTAACTGGTTGGTGTTGGGGGAAATGGCAAATTAGCTCAGTTAAAGAAAAATAAGCACTTTCCCCCCAGGGCCCTGTTAGAGTCAGTTAATCTGATCAATTTACTGACCTGAAAATGCTAACACACATCTGCTCACAGACGTGCAGCAGTGGCTGCGGGAGGCCGAGTGAGCGAGAGAGCGTGATGTGACGTGATGACGAATCTGTGTGTTGAGTTACTGCCAGCATGCTACTGTTCCACTGCACACTACCCTTATAATGGACACATTACGCAATCGTAGATATAAGAGGACCTTGGGTGGCTCGATTTTACGTAATGCGAGCATTACTGTGGTAGAGGTTACATACAATATAAAGTAGCAGTTATCAAGAAAGCGTCGGTACGCAACCCAGTATTGTCTAATCGGTCACTTTTTTGGAGAAATGGTTACAGGAATAGTCATAAAATTAATAGGAAAAGAGACATTTTATATTGTTATTAAAAGTAAGGTGTGTAATTTGCACTAAACAGAACTCGAAAAACAATGATTGTTACAAATTTCAAATTTATGCACCACTGGTTGGACAATCCCTTCCTAAGAGTTAATCATTGGTGAAGTTGCTAAAAAAACGGATTTCAATTTTGTTTGATGTACAAATGTCTCCCACACAAAAAATAATGAAATATAAATGCACCCAAAAGAAGGTTTAAGTTTTGAAGCCACTAAGCACCCAATAAAGCCCCTTGTGTTTCTCATTGACAAATGTTTTTTTTTCACCCAAAATATTCCACGCAAAACAGCAATACAACATTTAAGCGGCGTGATTAACTCAAAAACAACTGATGAAGTAACTGAATTGTAGGGGAACAACGTGTAAAGTTGGAGATGAGACCAATGGGCTGACGCACATGATGCTGTGCCGGTGGAGCTGGAATGTGCCGTGCAAGCTTTCTGAACCGAACGCTGTCGAATTTCGCTTTTGTCCGTTCGTTTGTGTTTTCTGTGGGGGGGGGGCGGGCTATTGATTTCACATGAGCTACGTCCCTCGAGGGGTCAAACTGTCCGAGCAGGTTTGCGTTTTGCGTGCAAGCGTATCAGATGTCCCTGGTCTGAAAATAGCTTGGGCTCCTTATTTGAAGCAACTTTCAACAAATCCATGCAGAAAATCAATGTACCTTGTTTTCTTGTTTTTCGCTTGCTGTTGTGTCCCTATTTGAGAGATTTGAGAACAGAAAATGATGGAGACAGACACTCCTTTTCCAGAGAACGGGCAGCATTCCCACAGACCTGAGATCTAAATGATGATGTACCTGACTAACCACAAACAAACAATTGCCAACCAACAAACAAACACACCGCATTGTGGTCTTCTTAACAAGCCTGTCCTCTTGTTCTGAGAAGACTGGATTTTGTATTCACGTCCAAGCTGCTTTTATTCAGCTAGATATTTATGGAATACTGTAAAGTCACTGACCAATCATAATCCAGTATTCCGGAAAGCTTTTTAACAATACAACATTCAACAGAAGCCTTCAACAATACTACCCAAATGACTTTGGCACCGGGTCTGTGGTGAATCAAAGCCTGGTGTTGTCGCATCACCAATCATGTGCCATGATGTGGAGGATGGGCCACTAAGTAAAAGAAGATAGTGTTTGATTACATTGATACTCTCTCTCCCATCTAGCACCAACTACACTGTCATGATACCACCAGCCGCCATCACAATGGACTGAAATGCCCATGTATTTGTCAATTTCACACATATGCATTGGACAGTGAACTGTAATATGGTGTGTGAACAAAACAATCTGATACAGAATGGCTAAGATAAACAGAATGTAGGCGATACGCCCAAAACAATTTATTGCCATAACAGCAAATATACAGATATTCAGTTCAGTTAAGGTTTTGAAACACCCATTGTTTCGTTTTTTTAGAATAATAGTAAATCATCAAAACTAAGGAACACAACATTGAAAACTATAGAAATTTCGTTGCGACAAAATCCAAAAAAATCATAATAACATTATTGTCATGATCCTGTCCTTCTTGTCAGGAGTTTTCGAGCTCTTTGGACAGGGTCATGACAGTACCATGTACAGTGCCGGTTTGTAGTACCTACCATGTTTGTGTCTCGCCTTAGGACAATTAATATTATCCATGTCTTGCCTTGCCGTGTTTGTTGACGTTGTCTCATCGTTTGAACTTTGTTTATTTTTTGCCCCCTGGAGGCAAGTGTTTATTTAGAATTCTGGTTTTGTGAGCATGTTTTCCCCATCATGGGTTTTTTGTTTATCATTAAAAAGATCTTGTGTTAACCCTGTACTGCCTGCATCTGGGTTCTTCTGCCACATCCCTGACAATTATATATAAGTATCTTTAAATTATAAAAAAAAATGTAAAATCATATTAATTTAAAATATATATAATTTAGAAAAATACATAACAGAACAACAATTACAGAAATTCATATGTTGGTGCAATCATATGTTGTGTAAAAAAATATTTTCAAAATTAAACCAGACACCTTAAGATTAAAATACTTTTTGTCTCAATATTTCTGAAAAGTTAGTGTTGTTCATTTGAATAAAATCGTAACAAAACACTTACAAAATTCACCATGTGGTAATTTAGTGAAAAAGTTATTCTTATCTTACACCGTGTCTACGCGGCGGGGCACGACACAAGACACAAAAGACAATAGAGTGCGTTAGAATCCCATTACTATGTTACATTTTGTTTCCACTGGATGCAGCAGGACGCGACACGACAAACACATTAAATCCAAGCCAATTGTCATGTCGCGTTGCATCGCGATTGATTATTTTCGATTTTAATTTGGAACCAAAGAAATTGTTGAAAAGGACAAAACAGTACAGTAAATATACGTTATTAAATAGTTTCAAATCTAAATTCCAAATTGTTTTATTTAAATCCACTCTGAACAACAAAACAAGACAAAAAACTGATGAACGCATTTTTTGTATTACAATACCAGGTTGTATCGATTCTGTTCTGTAATGCCGCATTATTTACGTACGAGAGTTGTTGACTTTTTATTTCCGCAACACCACCGTACGGAAATTTATAGTGCTTAAAGTTTAATGACTGCGGTGTAATTATTAAACAGATAAAAACCGTCAAGGTGCTACTAGCGCACAGCTTTAATTCAAAAGTGAACGTGTCCTCATCAAAATAATTTGCGAATCTTAACACATTCTTCTCAGCTGCTGGGAAGTTCTGTTAATGAGTCTCTCAGTTGGAATGAATTCCCCTTTTTACTTCTACTCTGAATAAAACATAGTAATTATAAGAACATGTGAGAAAAATCCAGTGGGTTCTAAAGACAAACACACATATGTAATGATGTGAGTGATGGATGTGTGCGAGGGGTAAAACCCCCATGCAAGGAGGAAGAGAGTGCATTCATGCATGTGATCGCAACTAGGCCAGCAGGCAAAATGTTGCAACTGTATTTCCATGTGCATGCGAATACGCATGAAGCTAATTTTAGCTTTTGTAGCTTTTTCAATGTACACTTCAATTTGCTTCGAGTGGTTGATCCAAGAAAATGACTCAAATAACGGGTCAGTGTTGATGTTTAAGACCTCACTAGAGGCAAAGTCACAGTACGACAAAGAAGCATGCTGGGGTTTTCTTGAGGGTCTTATGGCTAAACCAGTACATTAGCATACGTAAGATCACTTTTGTGGTTAAACCGATTCGAACTGCTTTCCGCTGGAAGGATACACAACAATAAAAAAAAGCAAATGGTCCAAGTGGCAAAGCGACTAAGCATGTTAGAAGATGCATGTTAAAACAAGACATTCCCCAACACGGATAATGAGCTAAATCTTTCATAAATGTATGCAAGGGCAAAGCATGTTAGAAGTCAAAACTGTGCTAGCAGTGGATGGGTTTTACAAAATGAATGTTCAAATTCCTTTGTGGCAGTTTTGTAGAGAGGGTCTATTTCAAAATCATTTTCAGAAATCCAATGTAAAAATATCTTTAAACATGCAAAATTGCAGCAAACGGTAAATGTATTTTTTTAAGTTTTATTCATAGTTTTTTATTACATAAAATTGTAGTTATACATTAAACATTTAGCTGTAGGTTTTTGATTCATTATATTATATATTATTTCATTACATTATATATTTTTGGAAAAATAATATATATCTTGCAGTCATGAAACGTTTGTAAATAAGAATATATAAATAAATAATATATATATTATAAACTATACTGGTTTAATATATTATAAAATAAAATGTATAAACTAAATTATATATAAAATATTTTTGTTAAAGTATGTCATGGAAAGTATCAGTGTTTCCCATTTTTTACTTAGACTATGGCGACCCACCATATTCAATTTGTTCCTGCCATGATTCCAAAGCGAGCCCAAAATAAAACAATAAAACATTTCTATGGGTTTAGAGTTTTTTTCAGACAATGTTGTGGTTATAAATCAGAACTGACAAAAGAAACAGAAAATATGTACATGTGGACAGATTTAGTGGTTAATATTAAAATACGGACGTCAGAGATACTATGATACAATGACATCAAAAAAAATTTTAATTAACAAATTGACATCATCCAGCTCCACGGTTCAATAAAATCCTGTGGGAAACACCTAGTATGGTTTAACTACCACAATAGGATCCTATAAACTACTGTATTTTGATTCTAAGGGTTCTTTCACTTTATATATTCTTATAGAAATACCAAAATAAGAACAATAACGAATGATCAAACTATTTAAACAAAAACTACACAACCACTTGCATAATGGACCATTATCTTCTTTTAACTTTGTCAGAGGCAGGTGTATTATAAATTGCTACAACAAAGAAAACAAGAAAAGGACATTGCCAGAAAGTAATATTATTCATAAAAGTCTCAGACCACACATTAAGTGGACATCTTAAGTGATGCAGAAACACACATGAATGGTATAACCGTATATGCCTCCGCGATTAGGTGCAGCATCTGCTCAAACCAGCCAGGGACGTCTCTCTCATACCTGCGCTCCATTCAAATGAAACAATGCGAAGAGGTTTTGCTTAAGTCTCCTGGCAGCAGCCGGAATTCCCCACGCACCTGCAGCCTCGCGGAATCAACTTTTTTTATTGAGGTCAACAGGACCTGCTTTAACTCAAGGGTATAAAAATTCATCTCGGGAACCAGGTGGCATTGTTTTATTGTGCCAACCCAGAGAAGATAAAAGGAAAACCCCAGAGCCTTTCAGAGGATACGAGCGAAAAATCTAAAGAGCCAAGCGTCTTCTGCGAGCAGCTTTCCCAAAACCGTCTGTAGGCCCTTCACACTTTCTTTCTATTTCTCTTTCAG
Source organism: Triplophysa bombifrons (assembly GCA_029783895.1). Taxonomy (NCBI): domain Eukaryota; kingdom Metazoa; phylum Chordata; class Actinopteri; order Cypriniformes; family Nemacheilidae; genus Triplophysa; species Triplophysa bombifrons. The sequence continues at coordinate 3,287,861 of CM056472.1, forward strand.
TCTCTGAGCGAGTTTTGGCTCTACGCTGGCTTTCCCAATCAGCCGTGAATGAAATCTGTCAGGCTGATCACGGCAGCTCTCGCGCGACGGTTAATGAGGTCAGTGGCACTCATCTGCACATGCCAGAACGTCCACAGCCAGTTCACTTTCTGATGCCCAGGTGCCAACTTTTCCAATGCTCTTTCCTCAGAGGTCACTTCTACACAATGCATTTTCTGTAAAGCGTTATACCACGATGGTGATGAATTGTATGATAGTTATGCCTCACAGTAGACGTTGAAAACTGAAAATCAGGCAATTTCAAAATTCCCTGAGATTTACGTTCACATTTACACATAATCCAAAACCGCTTCCATAACTCAGTTATGGATATGTCCAACTACAATGGCTATAGAAACTTTATTTTGAAAAATAAAACTTTTGTTCCTCAAATGCCAAACCAATTTAAAAGTATATTGTCCAAAAAACAAAGGTATTACACCATGGCACTTGAAATATACAACCTGCATGTTTGTATTCTTCTGCAGAACACAAAACTTGAATAACCAAACAACACTGGCCACCGTTGACCGTTGTATGAACACAAAACCGCTGAGACATTTCTCAAAATATCTTCTGTTGTGTTCCACGGAATTAACAGTCGTATACAGGTTTTGAACAACCTGAGGGTGAATAATGACAACATTTCTATTTTTAGGCAAACCTCCTTTAAGGGGTACCAGCATTTTTGGATGCAATTCCATTTTAATGTCTAATGTCAGTCAACAGTTTGCTTAATTCTGTAGCAGTGGTTCTCAACAGGGGGGTCCCAGCTGACTTCCAAGGGGTCCTCAAGATGAGGAAAATATTGATATATATTTTTTTTTTATTTCGCCATTTTTATAATAAATATTTTTTTTCCAGTAAGAGTAAAGCTCTGAAATATTTTGAGTTTCTTTGGGGTTTTGTGAGTGGGGGGGGGGGGGCTTTGAATATTGTTGAATACAATGGGGGGCCTTGGAGCCAAAAAGGTAGAGAACCCCTGTTACTGTAAACTAAACTCGGACATCAACAGAACGATATTTACTGCACTCAATAATTCAAAATGCATTTACCATAATCAAATTCATAATGCTACCCTGTAATAAAATACAAGCATCACGCTCAGGCCTGCTTGCGTGCTTTCCCTCGCCGTTGCAAAGGTGCCCAAAGATGGAGTTTCTACTGGATTAGAGTCCAGATGGTGACTCCGCATAGTAACTGGAGCAGTGGGCTAATCCACCATTACACAGGCTTAAAGTCACTGTTATCATCGACCTCTCTCCACTCGACAGATAAAATGTATCCAATGATCAGCAGATATACAGAAACTATAGTATTGTTACCAATGTAATCTTGTTGAAAAGAAATGTGATTTAGGGTACGTTTACCCTAATACTGAAACGGCCATTGTTATGTAAACGAATGGCCATGACAAGTTTTCTGTGTTTAGTTTGCGCATAAGCTCTTAAAAAAATCCTTAGAATGTGATTAATCACTGCACACAGCCAATGGAATTGATTTCCATGACTTTCACTATGTTTCGTTATTGGACAGCACCATTAACATATTACAGGGTCAACCCATTTAGAGCAACCCAAGGTTAAGTACCATGCTCAAGGGCATAATGGTGTCATCTAATGGCTTGCTTATTATGAGGATCAACGCGGCATCCTTCTAGTTACCGGCTCTGAGTCTTAACTACTATACAACACCACCGACAAGTCAATTTAATCACGTCAAGACACTCTTTAGTGTCTTAATGTCTATTAAGACAATTAGAAAGTGCTAAAAATTAATTATGTCACTAAACTAAACCATAATTTCCACTTACAGTAGCAAAAGTCAGTGAAAGCAGAAAGACAGCTCTGTGAGCCAAGTGCATTTCATATTGTCATGGCCAGTAAACGGATTACTTAAAGTGTGTCCGGGTGTGTGCTAAGAATCACGCTGGGAAACCATCCTGTCCTGCAGTGCGCTGCACTTGGCAGGGCCCGAGTGCCCTCCTCCATCCAAGCATGCCGCCCAGAAGAACAAAAGCCAACGGCTAATCCCAAGGTGCCAGCTCTGGCCGGCCCAACTGACCGTTGCAACTTCCTGTTGCCAATATCTTTGGGGATTGCCTGAGACACTTGAGAAAATTGAAAAATGGATTACAAAAATAGAGTTTGCAGCACAAGGGTGAAGGTGTGGAAGGGGTTAAGGAGGTTTTGGAAGGATTTGAGTTTTGTTTATGGGCAACGGAGCAGAGAGCAAGCAATTTTGGGTTTCTACCTGGATCACTTTGTGGAAAGACTAGCATGTCATGTTTTGGATGCTAATGTGTTATTGTCCCCCATTTGGATTTTTTTATATTGTACACAGCAACTAGCATTACTATCTAAGTTTTGCTAGTGAGGGGTTAGCAATTCCTGGTCAAATGGCAATCGATCCAAATCAATAAAGACGACATCTTCAAATTAGAGTCAGAATAATGCAATTTTACGGACAAAGAGGAAAATCGCAAAATCACCTTGATTTTAGTTTTGTCCATGGGACAAAGCAGGAATTTGTTTTTCTAGCTGGATCACTTTGTGGAAAAGACTAGCATGCCATGTTTTGGATTTCAATGTGTGTTGTAGCTAAAAACCCAGCTTCCCAGCAACTAACATTACTATCTTAATTTTGCTGATGAGTAGCATAGCATTTCTGGTCAAGCAATTTGGAACATTGTTGAAAATTCAAAATGGCTGCCAAGATTTTCTAGCTCTGATAGCATCTTTGGTTTAGAGTCCGAACAAGCCAGTTTCACAAACAAAAAGTAAAATCGCTAAATCACGTTAACACGCATCTTTGGTTACGACGAGAACATTCAAGAAAACAATCGAGAAACGGGTGTTGATTGTTAATGTATTAAGATTAATTTATTTGTCTCGCTGCGTTTAGGGATCCTGTTCAAAAAAATAATACAAAAGTGAAAGTTGAAAAATGCAACACATTGACAGATTCATTGTTTTGTGCTCTCTAGTCGAGACAGTAGAGGTGGCACTGGAAAGGGAAGGTTTTGGACACAGGAATGATAAAAGCAAATGCACGAAGATGGGAGGGAGGAGAGGGTAGACAGCAGCTATTGGACGCAGGCAGATAAATCCCCAGGACCAGATGGTGCTCCAGCATTCACAGATTAGCAGCCGAACTAAAGCCTGAAACCCATTCAAACACGCACATGCAGCTTTGTTTCTCTACTGTATATTAGTGAAGACATCTCATACAGACTGATAACAAAATGCAATTACCAACAAAGAACATCACCAAATTTACCGTTAAGAAAGACTCTTACAGTATCCCCTCACTACCCTATTAAGAAACTACAGGTACATATGAGAGGATTCTCTGATCTCTTTAGCTGCCACTTGAAATTCCACAAGCAACTGGAAATTGAGTGATCTTGTGCTGACACAGCATGCAGGATGGAAATCTCTCCTGGACCTGTCTTACGCATCGTGTGTCAGTGTCCTGCTCTCCTGTGTATCTCGGGATGAGGGTTTGTATATGCGTGCAGAGTAATATTTGTGTGACGCTTCCTACTTCGAAACATTCATGGAACGTATCCATTGTCTTTGGTTCAAAATCAGTAAGCACATTACATATTTCAATTCGTCATGCTATCTCTGATAACTCATTTCTTACTTCTTGTGAGAAGCTTTGATGGCACCATGAAATTGCTATTTGGATATTGAAACCGGTGTACTTTCACCCCTAAGAAATTAAGCTCAGCATAATTGAATTTGCTTTGAAAAAGGATTGTGTCGTTTCTAAGTCAGTAGCACCAAATGGTTAAGCAAACTAACAGTTGTTTCCACACCCTGCCTCCAATTGTTTGGACCAAAACACAACTTATTTAAATCAAACGTTGTCAAGTTGAACCACTAAATCGGAGGGATTTGTTACATTTTTCAGGCTATAAATGGTTGACAATGTCCTCTGCATATTAAACCAGCAGATATATATAGATTTAAATGTAAGTAACAGTATAATTAAAGAATATAATTGAGGTACAGTGAAATAAATGTATTATATAAAAATTATAAAATCTAAGCTTATTTTGTCCGCATTTAGGTATGCCTGTAAGTAGCTGCCTTTCGCCCTCAACATTCAACATGAATATAACAGAACAGATATTAAATTAGCATTATATAAATATATAAACAGTCCCATTACTGCTGCTTTGATGTCAACAGCCTGGGATTTATCATCAAACAGTGAGAAATGTTGGTAAAATTTGCGATGATGCCAACTGATTTTTGCATTCATGAGTCAATCATAAGCATTAGTTCAGAGAATGCACGCTAGTTTCATAGCATGATCACAAATCAGATCCTTTACCGAGTTTATAAATCTGATCCTTATTAGGTTTACAAAACAGATCAAGGGCGCGTTTCCCGAAACCTTCTCATCATTATGTCGTTCTTAAGTTATACCTTAAGCTGTACCTTATCGTTAATATGTTTCCCGAAACGTTCTTAGTTAAGTATACAGTAAGTCATAGTTTCGGAAGGTTGATCTGGAGCGCTCTTCGCTTTACCTTAACAGTGTTGACGGTTCACTCCGCTAGTGGCCACTGTGAAAAAACGTCTTCTTTACATTGAAGTCCAAGATTCTAATTTTAAATACACCGGTATTTTGATGTGTCTTCATGCAAAGAACATAATTGTCACACTGATGGTTGTTTAGCTATTTAATTATATTATCCAAAATATAACAGCTGGCAAACCAAAGAATTTGGAGTGTATTTAAATGGAAAGATTGTGGTAGGAAGTTGTGATACAGCGAATATTACAGCGCAATCCGCGGATTAATTTAGTGTATGTGCATTTAATCAGTGAAAATTTGCTACAATTTTTGCTTCAGGTATAATTATATTTATAGAAAATAAAAGTTTAACTGCCACAGCAGGAAATTCACCAGCTTTTAGATCTTGTTGGTCTAACTTGAGACACACTCAACGGTGCAGAGTCTTTCCAGCTATAGCTGTTGATTACATGTTCCTCGTTCTGCCCTTTTATTGAGAAGATAAAGCCACTATAGCAACATATATATTAATATATATTACGATCATATAAACTAGGGGTTCCCAAACACATGTTTAATGAAAGGTATCTCATAGGACACTATTAAATGAGAAAATAGGGAAAAAACGCACATTCAAAACATTCATATTTCTCCTGTCATGACTGAATCAAATTAATTGCAATATTATAACACTTCATTTTAGGGCTGCACAATTATGGCATACTTGTTTACATTATTCCTCTTGATATTGTAAACGGACACTTGCGCCTCCAGTGTGCAACCACAATAAATGTGTGAACTAAACAAGTGTAATTGTAAGTTTCTGTAATACACTTTTTAAATACACCGCAACAGCAAGCAGCTTTACGTGATCCTCCTTATGACCCAAAGTTTGAGAACCTTTGATATAAATGATCATATTGCCAGTAAGTGTAGCGTGAGACATTTTGCCATGAGATTGCGGGTTCGCACACTCATTTCACGATTAAATAAAATCCATGCTTGGATTAAGTTTGTAATGTGCTTTTTTATCCTATGAGTCCTAATAAATACAACCTCAGCTATTTCTAAAGTACGACACAATCTCTCATAAGGCAGACCCTGTATAGAGTAAATAAATGATTGTGGAGCGATTCGATTGCCATTAATTCAGCACCACGCCATGTACAGCACATGTTAACTTGGCATGTAGGAAAGCAACCACCTAAGGCAGGGGTTTTCAACTGGTTCTGTGCCAGGGACCACCATTCTGACTACCAAGTAATCGGCGGCCCACTATTGTGTGTGTGTGTATGTACCAGAGTTGCCAGGTCCAAGAAATATTTAATTATATGCCCATAACCCCTCAAAACCCGCCTAATTGTAATGAAAACTAGCCCAATTTTTTCCCTGTGTCGAATCAAAGTTACTCCCTAAAAACTCCCTAAAAACGTTTCTATTGCCATATTTTTTTATCTGAATGGTTTTCTGGGTATTGTATATATCGTTTTGTTCTGTTGAACACAAAATACGTTTTGGGATATTTAGGAAAGCAAACAATTCTGGATCATGTTTGACTACCATTAATTTTTTCCTGCTATGGTAGTCAATGATGCCAAAGAATTTTCAGCAGCTAACATTCTACCAAATATCTTTGTGTTCAACCGGACAAATAATTGTATACAGGTTTGAAACAACTAGAGTTATTCATAACAGAATTAAAATTTTTGGGTGAAGTGTCCCTTTAAAAATATCCCACATCTGCCACGCACGCAAATGGACGAGAAACATGTTTTCTCTTCGTAAGACATTCAGAAACTTGCTTAAGAAATAAGGATGGTTACATTTACTGCATAATATATAATGTGTAGAAGCACGTCAACGTTTTTTTTAGTTGTTGTAGACTGCGTATAGCGCTGCTCAAACGTGATATTTGGCCGGCGGGAGAATCAAGTGTTGTACACTCATCATGAGTGATTTCTTTCATTGTGCAAGGTGACATTCACCTGACGAAACATTGGTAAAAACATCATTCGGATGAACTGTGTCTAATACCACCGCTAATTTCTCCTCTTTGGTTGAGATGAGCTCCCGCGTTCCTCCCTGTACTGTAGCCTGTCTGTCAGACTCGTTCTCCACGCTTTTGAGAACGGGCCGGTCCTGGAGTTGCCAGGTATTCATTCGGAGTTTGAATACACAATAAGAAACGCATCAGTTATCATTTATCCTTAGGATATAAATAAACATTTTGGCGGCCGCAGTACATTATGAAAGTAGCCCAAAAACTTGCAACCCGCGGCTCCATAATTTACCCCGCAACTGCATTCTCACAATAGCCCAATTGTGCGGGAAAACCGCGACCCTGGAAACACTGGCATGGACGTACATGTACGTATATGAAGTTGGGGAAGCAAAACACAACGTTAGCAAAGCATAAGATAGACCTGATAGGTGCAAAGCAAGCCTATCCTGTGTAAGTTTGAATCTCAACTCAAACTCAAATTATTTTAAATATTTTCATTCAATTTAGTATTCCCACCACTGCAAAAATATTCTGGAAATGTTTGGAAAAATAACTTATGGAAAAAAAGTGATTTTAATAGTGAAATTAGGTAGGCTGGAATGCATGTCACGGACCACATGCAATGCCGCCGCGGACCACCAGGGGGCCGCGGACCACCGGTTGAAAACCCCTGACCTAAGGTATAGTTCCAGAAACACACGTAGAAAAGGTATACCTGTAGTTATGATATACATCAAAAGTCTTCGTAGCACGCTAAGAGACAAGGTTATCAGGAAACACAGCCCAGATCATTTATAGTTTTTAAATCTGATCATTAACAATGTTTTACAAATCAGATGGTTTACCGTTTACAAATCAGATTGTTTACAGTTATAAATCCGATTGTCTACAGGGAATTGTTTATAAATTGGATCAGTTTACAACTCAGATTATTTACAGAGATCAGACCATTTATAAGAATTTATTAATAATATTGATCCGATTCTACATTTTAATCAACTTTGACTGTGCCAGCTCCACATACAATAACTTCCAATATTCAGCAACATGGTTTTAATAAAAATCCCTACACAAACATCAGATCAATGCCTGACACTGTTAGGAGTTTCTAAGGTTTTAATAGACCAATATGAAATGAAAAAAGAAATGCAATGTGAGCGCATTTAAAAGGAGAAATGTTTTAGTCGGCTGAATAAAATGGAGTACTGAGGACTTAAGTAATGTCAGTTAGATTTGTCACAATGTCTAAAGGTCTTAGACACATTATAGGTATCTTTACACTGATGCCAGATTTATCAGCTCATTTAATTTATATGCTTTGCCAGTACACAGACGCAAAACATAGAAACTGCAGGCGCTATGTATCCCTTTGAATAAAAGCACCTGTCAAACAAACAGAATGTCAATTTAATTTGCATAGAGAAAATGCACATTGGGTTCTTATTACAGCAATGTTTTTAATGTGGTTTAGCTCTTGGATGGGATGTAAATTTAGGCAGAAAGGAAATCTTATATTCATATGGCTAGATACATTGCATGTCCTAAGGAGGCTTGAGACCCGTGACCCCAACATTGTGTGTTGAATTTGGTCAAACATGCAAACATGCAAAAATGCTCCAGAAACAGAATTAAAAAACCTTCAGTTATGACGAGGTAGGCGCACATAAACACACATCTTGCGTTTATGCGGTGGAGGAACGTGCGCCACAGCGTTGCCAAACCGTAAGTGTGTATTAGCGTGCATGGTAGATCAGACTTAAAACTAGTCATAGCACAGATGCATTAGCACAGGGACAGCTGGGAATTGGGTCAAAGTAATTGCCCATCAGTGGAAACGTGAGAAGAACAAAAAAATGGAAAGAGAGGCAGAGGAAGAGAGAGATTTACAGATGTGTGAAATGTGAGAAAGTGGGGGTTGGGAGACAGGAAATGTAAACGATACCACAAATAGAAGAAATTTCAAGGAGAAAAGAGGAAAGGAAAACTGTAAGCTAAAATGAGATGAAGCATGCACACTGGTCGTTCATAATTTAGGATAATTGGAAGGGTTTGAGGCTGACACTGCCCTTTCTGCATGCAATCTATTTATTTGATGTTACCATTGCCAAGCATGTCGCTTAAAGAGCTAGATTCCAAACAGCTCATTTGCTGACAATTTCCTGCAATGCATATTGTTAACAAAAAGATGCTTTCTTAAAGGTCCAGTGTATTAAATGTAGTATCATCTTGTTGTGAGGTTACGAATTGCAACCAACGGCTCACTCCACCCATCGCCCCTCACTTATTTAGCACTACGGAGGCTGACCAAAGATTAGGATGTCGTCACATTTTTGTTTTGCTAAACGAGAGCAGTTTGTCCATTATCCATTAAACAACTTGCGGAATTCCAATCCAAGGGACCCACGCTATATGTAGATAGAAATAGCTCATTCTAAGGTAATAAAAAAAAACATAACCCTTCATTATGCAAGGTCTTTATACACCCCCGAAGACATAGTTATGAATATTATATTGCATTTCTGTCAAAAGATCCTACGAAAGATTACACACAGCACCTTTAAAGCTGCAATCTGTAACTTTTCATCTTTACTTCAAATTATAAATCATTATTATGACCATACACATGTAAATCAAAGAGAGGCAGTTGTCCTTTGGAACACCTGTATGCACTTATCTAAGGATACGGCAGGCAGTTTTAGAGGTGTTAGCAATAGCAAGCTAGCTTTAAACACAATTTCCCGTGCTCCCTTTAGAGAGCTCACCACAGCCTCCCACGAAAGGATTCTATTTGTCTATAAAATAACAAGTCAATGTGTTGACACAATACGTGTTTTAAGTTTAAAAAAATCATTGTATTTTTTTTTAATTTCTGAGGATGTGGCAACAAATGTTCAGTACAAAATTGTACATTCTACATATATATTCTTAGCTATTTTTTGTTGCTGTGAGAAAAACTGATTTTTTGCAGTTTTGTTTTGCTTGTTACTGGTTTCTTTACAAGTGAACCACAAAAATAACCTGGGAATACACTTATGGGGGAATTGGAAATGCAGTTATTTTTGTCATCACTAAGGCTGTTTGAATCTTGGGTCTTAGTGACCACAAACACACCTGCCTGGCAGATACACATAAACACCCAAAGAGAACATTCTACACAGTCACCATTACTGAAGTCACTGAGGTTAATCAAAAGTGTGTCGTTTTAACAGCTGACTTCAGCCGTCTATTTTGGGCTTAGAGAAAAGGACCGAATGGCGATTTTTAGGAGAGAAAATATAAATCTGCGGACTAGCCATCAGCACATTAAGAATGATCTGGAAAACAATGAGACTGAAACAGGTGAAATAACAAGTTTAAGACTTTTATACAAATACTTTTTGTTTCGTAACTGTGACATTCAAAGTACATTATCTGTTTATTCTCTCGATTGTGTATTGTGTTCATATATCTATTATCACTATTAAGATTATTTCTTAACTTCTACATATTCAATTTGAGTATATGTTTTGGTCATAAAAGAACCCACTGCCAACAAGTATTTTAGTAAATTGCTTGCCTCATAATATACATCATGTGGATAGGAAGAATAGCTTTGAAACTAAATATTAGAAAGACTTCAGAGTAGGCTGTTTGATATTGACTAGTAAGCGACCACCTACCAAACACCCAGAACACCCTAGCATCCGCATATTAAATTTCAAACAATCCAACAAATAATCAATATCTATGTATAATTTATAGTTCCATCACAAAAGGTCATTGACACATGCCGTTCACCAGTTTGACAGTGCTTTGCTCACTAAAGCATGCTGATTTCTGATTGTGACATCAGGGTTGTTATGGTAATGCTGGAATCCCTGTGCCAGAGTTCTGCAGGGCCGGCTTCTGTTTCACTGCGGTTGCCATAACAACAGCGGAAATCTCTGTCAGAATCCCACAATGCTCATGGCCCTTCTGCTGGGCCAGTCTACAAGGGGGATGACTGAACATCCTTATGGGAAGCAGGAAGATACCGCAGTCACACACATTTTACAGTTTTTAATAAGGCAAAGTATGGGGAATGATAGAACAGTACCAACATTTAGGAGAACCGGAACTTACAAAAGTACAATCCAAAAATACTAAACTTACTGTTTCTGTAGCGGGTAAATTCAGATTTTCTGTGATAACTGGATGATTTACCAAATTGACAAAGTATACAGAGCATACTTAAAGGGATAGTTCACCCAACAATTGTTCATTGTTACTCACCCTAAAGTTGTTCTAAACCTGTATGAACATCTTTGTTCTGTGCACACAAAAGAAGATATTTTGAAAATTGTGGGAAACCAAACAGTTTGGGGCACCATTGACTACAATAGTGGTAGTTTTGCTTCCTATGGTAGTCAATGGTGACCCAGAACATTGGTTACTAACACTCCCCCAAAAATCTTCTGTTGTGTTCAGAAGAACAAATACATTGATATAGGTTTGGAACAACTTCAGGGAAAGTTCATGATGACAGCACATTTTCCCTTTAACTTTCCCCTTTCTCTGTTTTAAATAAACCAGAAGTTTTTTTTACATTTTTGGACTCGATTAACCTACTAAAAGATTAAAAAAATAAAAACGTGAGTTTTAAAATGATCAGACATTAACTTTAAAACTGAATCATGCTTTTTTAAAGAAAAGAGAACAAATTGCCTCTCACATGCGACGTAATGCAGCATAATACTGTGCACAGTTTCACAGCTTCACGACCATAACAAATTAAATAAAGCCCCCAATTACCAAAAACAGACTTGAAGTATTTATTTTCCTTTGGAAAAAATTATGATCAAACGGCGTAGTAAATTACTGTAATATGCAAGACATTATATGCACAAATCGACCACTGCGAGCAACAAACCCAAAGCCGCTACTGAAGTGTGCAAGTTCTTTGTCGAAATCTCTGAGCACGCTCATCTTATAGCAAAGTTCACCGATTAGCGACAACTTCGTGACATCTGGCTTCCGACAAGATGAATCAATCGAGGACTATAAACGGCAAACAGAAACCTTTGACTTCCAGAAAGTTCCCTGAAGACAGAGTGCCTGTAACATACTTCGAATCTGCAAATTATTGATGTGAGAAACGTTTCGAGATTTGATCCGTGATGTAGCTGGTTTAGCCTTGTGACGAGTGACTGAACAAGATCTAATCGAGTTTGTTCAGCTAGCGAGCCTGATTGATTCAATCCCTACCGTCGCTGCAACCCGCGGGCGACAAAGTCAGGGATTTTATTGGAAAAGCTCAGCTCGGGAAACTCTCGGGTGAACGTTTTACTAATGAGCTGACAGCTGCTCAGTCGGGCCATTCAGGAGCGTCGGATTTGGCCGGAGGAAAAGGTAAATAGAGAAGAATCCGTTGAAGCGCTTTCACGGTGATTATGTCGCTATTGACATAAGACCTGGGATTTCGGCGAGGAGACATGTTTGTGGAGTATCTAACGGAGGATTTGTTGAATGCCTTTTGGGTGTTACAGAACCGTGGTAAACACATTTGCCGCCAGACCATCTCAGGTATCAATCGTTGTGTTGAACAAAGAATCTGTGTTCAGCACCTTGGATAGCGTCTCATGTGAAAACCACACGATATGTTTCTTCACCTTCCTCTTCTGAGGAAATCACATTGCAAAACATGTAATTGTAATAATCTTGAATTCACATAAAAAAAAAAAAAATCATCTTTTATACACCCTCATGTGTTTCAAAACCTGTATATGATTATTTGTAAATGACAAAAAAGAGATTTGAAGAAATGTCTCAGTGGTTTTGTGTCCACACCATAGAAGTCAATGGGGGTAAATGTTGTTTGGGTATCAACATTTTTTCAAATTAATTTATTCTTGTTCTGCAGAAGAAAGAAAGTCGTACAGGTTTGGAATCCTCGCTTAAGGCTCAAATTCGAATAATGTTTAGTTTAAATCATTGACACAATCTTATTCAGTCGATATTAAAGAAATCAAGGTTACAGTTTCACAGAATTGTTCTTTTCATTTGTACAATGTTTTAAACAGCAAAACACAAAAATGGCTTTAGCTAGGTTTTCACAGGCAAGTTCACATTTCTCTGTTTTTTTCAGATGCTTTTATCCAAACCATATACATTTTATCAGTGTGTGTGTTTCCTGGAATTCGAACCCACAACCTTTGCACAGCAAATGCAAATGCAACGAATCTTTGCTCGCCAAAAAAAAACTATTTGACTTTTTTCACAAACAAATATAAATGTACAAGATAACAAGGGAACAAAACGACAGATCTGTTGTCGAGCTGTCAATATTACTCATATCCAGTCCAATGCCATTGGGACAGCTCCAAGCTGGCAGGAAGACTTCATTAAGACATCCTATTAAATAGCTTTCAAATTCACAATGGAAGAGTTCTGGTTTTATATATAATTGATATTTATGGCCTACAGCAAACATTCAGCCACTCTGGCCGGGCAGGGGCGCGTATGGAGAGGAAGCTTGCGAAACAAAGCTTGTGTGAGCTACATGTGACAGGACTCGCATGCCAATGCTATTCCCTAGCCGACTTCCTTTTTCACAAAATACATGTCTGCTCGCATCACCGCGGCGGTATTTTTCGGTGGATGGGCCCCTCTGGTCAAGCGTGTGCTGTAAACTCTAAGGTGGAGGTTTGTGTTGAATCAATGACTGTGAACTTGTCTGTCACTGTGTTTTGTGTCTTTGTGTGTCCTGTCAGTATCTCTCCCTCTCCCGTGTTCACCTCTCGCTGTGAAAGTCATTACTTCTAGTTTATCAAATGAATAGCCATGAAATTAAGAAATACTCCAGCTGTTTCATATGGCTGTATTAGGGAGACAGGAAAAACATTCTAAACAAAACGCTGTGACAGTTTTACTGGCTTTAAGATTGTGCTTATCAGCAGGTGAGCATCTGAATATACAAAATATAAACCAAATTCATAAATATAATAAATTGCAAAGTGACATGTCATCAAACTAATGTACATTTTTTGAAGGAAATATAGCCCAGTTGTTATTTTACAAGTATAAAAATGGCTGGCATGTTGCTAGGGTATTGGGTGGTTGCTAATGTATTACTAAAGTGTTAATGCCGTTTATATGGCATTTGCTAGAGTGGTCAATGTGGTTCCTTACTTAAAAATTGCAGGGTTGTTATAACCCAGTGTTGGGTAAAATATGGACACTGGAAGCTGGTTAACCTGAGTTTTGTATAAATTCAGCTACAAATTAGGCATTTGACACAACCATCAGTTGCAAGAACACATCATACTCTCACAAAAATGCTGGGTTACTTTCAACCCAGCTTTGAGTCAAATAGGACGAACCCAACCGTTGGATTGTATATGAACCTATGCTGGGTTGTTTCAACCAGTTAGATGGATCAGCATGAATTAGCCTTTAGATCTCAGGTAACTTTAAGCCTAACGGTTGAATTTGCCAAGCGTGATGTTGGGAATTATATTTATGTATGATATCTGGGTCCATACGTATTATTTTCCACCCATTTTTTTAACCACTAACTAGGCAAAGATCATCTGTGAAAAGCACTGTAAAAAAACTTAGTTGCTTTTAACCCATGGTTGGGTACAATATGAACGAAAGTTAAGAAACCTACTTGGTTTATAAACTAACCTATAGTGGGTGTTTCAAACCCAAATTGTTGGCACAGCATATGTTAGTTTATAACCCAACGGTTGGGTTTGCCCATATTTTACCCAACCATGGATTGAAATCAACCCATTATTTTCAGGGAACATAATTGTAAATAGTAGAGGTTAAACCATAGTTCAATATTAAAGGTTATAAACCAGTGTTGGGTAAAGAATTATGCAAATAAACCTGTGTTGTCCTTTGTGTCAGCGCAAAATGCTGGGTTGTTATAACCCATTGTTGGGTCAAATATAAACATTTACTGGAAATATTTAACCCATAATAAATATTAAACACTACTTCAACTCTTCTTATTATTCTTAGTATTTTTAGAGTGTTATACTCAAAAACTACCTATAATACTCACAATAACTAACCTTCAACTTTTTCAATAGACTGTCGCAACCAAATCAAAGCCTGCAGCAACTCAAAGTAGAAAATATCTCACCTTTACTCAGACGTTAAGTGCTTTTGTTCTCGTTGTTGATGAGCATGATGCCTTGCTGCTTGATCTTCTGAACAATTATGAACTTTTCCCCCATGTGTCTGATAACATGATAAAATTCTTATCCTCCCTGTCCACCTATAATACATGCTATGACTGACCTCAGCCTTTTCATTAAGCAAAGATGAATATTCAAACGCAAAGATACAAAGTGTCAACAGGCACAGCGGGAGTCAGGACTTCTATGGCTATTTACTCAATACAGATTCATTTAAGAGACAATATACTTCCTCCATCTGTCTTGTTCCTTTTGGCGAAGCAAAACACAAATCAGCCCAAAACTTGATGTTTGCTGTTAGCAATTATATTTTCATGTCTATCAACACATGTTAAGTGATAATGCTGCATAAACCAGAACAGCAGCTGATGTCAGACCTCCTACATAGAAAATTGATGTGTGTGTGACTCTCTGATGTGGCACCGGATGGGAGGTATAAATGGGACTAGAAAAGATGTTGTTACGCAACATCTGAGTAAAAAGAGAATACGTGCAAATTGCATTTCACCTCTAGGCAGGTGAAATTCGCCTCTTCAACTTCAAAATTGCACAATCCGGCCTCTTGGAGAACATTTTCATCTTATTATCGTCATTATGCCAGCAATGTCACCTACAGCTTTTCCGTCACTAAAATGAGCCAGCGCTTTACATATTACCAGTCTCAAAACTAAACTAAAAGGTGCAATTTATTATATGTGATGGGAAACATCAACCCACAGATAGTTTCCTTGTTTCAACACAAAATCACCTGATCTGAATCCGGTCTATAGAGTTGAATTGATACCCAGGTCACTAATATCTCAAGTCTGCTAAATGCAACGACAAGGTTAATGTAAAAAACCTCCAGTGCTAATGTAGAATCAATGTTGAAACAACATTGGCCAAATGAGTTTACTACAGTAAATGTAGGCGAGAGGAGAAAAATGGCCTTCATTGATGTGAACTGTGCGCTGCATTAGCAGGCTAGGGGGTTAGCATCACATTCAACATGCTCAATGTATTACAAAGACTCATTCACACCCAACACGAGCGTGAATAGCTGTTTTTCAACGGCGTGCCAGAGGGGCCGGCCCTTTTGGAGAACATCCACGAGTTACCACCTTCCTCTGGCTAGGAATGTGAAGCTCCCATCCTTTTGACAGATCTACTTTTATAGATTGACAATCGGTAGTCTGTTTGCAGTTTGTCATTATGTAGCTCTTTAATATAATTGTTGAGAACTAAACTGGTATTTAGTCATAGCGTTGACAAAACACTCCTGTATTCGGTACTTTAGTGTTTGGTTGGTCATTTGAACCATTTATCTATCTGTCTGTCAATCTATCTACAGTCTTATACTGCTCTATACTATACAACCTAGACTCTATGGATATATTACAAACTCTTATTTAACTTATTCACCCTTGACTACTTTTATGTAAAAAATATATTCAACTTGTTCAACCTGATTTTTGTTTTGTTTGCGATGGTAGTGGGATTTTGCAGTTTTGGGAGAAGAAAGTGGCTCGCTAACACAACAGGTTAAACAGTAATCTATCAACCTTCAATTTATAAAATAAATGGTTTTCTTAAGTATCAAACTAACCAGGTTGGTAACAAGACCGTAATAAGCATATTCTCCAATCTTGATGTAAAAAGATTCAAATTAATGAGATGATCTGGCAGAGATCATTTCCATGGCAACCAAAGATACATTTTTTTAACTTAATCTTTAAAAAATAAGTTGTATGCTTTTTAACGTTTATATTTTAAGTTTCCAAATATATATGAATTAAAAGACTGGGCTTTTAAAAAAGGCTCAAAAAGTCTAGTTAGGAAACAAAGACAAAACCTTGCAATTATAAGGTTCTATCTGACATTTTTGTCATAATTGAGTTATCACTATGTGATGTTGCTTTTTGTCTTTGCATTGTGTAATTTCTAAGACTTTTTATAAGAACCAAACAGGTTTTATCTACAATTGAATGCTAAAACAATGAAGCATCTCAAAACTAGAAAAAAACTAGAATCATATAATCCAAGGCGCCAATTCTGGCTAATTTATTCTTTCAATTTAGTATATAAAATAACGTGATAAAAAAGCCACAAAATAAAAAGTTAAACCATTTCAATCTTTTAAACCTAACATATGTGTGTTACTTTTACGTGTTTTTACTTAAAATTAAACTACGTAATAAAAGTAATTTGTGTAAACTAATGCAGATCACATGGAATGTTCTCAAACCACTTCTGCAACATTTGAACTTAGTAAATTACATCTGCCAGAGATGCTGAAGGCTGCCATTTTGTATTATGACTCACACAGGAAGTGAACCAACAGAGCAGTGTCTAACAACAAAATAATTCAACCGATTAATCTGCATTTTATCAGAGACGTGATACATGACCAGCCGTACACCCGCCCTTTAATGTTGTTTTCTCTCAACACTGTGACTCATCAGGCCATTATGAGACAAATCATTCAAATTCTCCATCTACTGCAATGTTACAACGTCTGCCATTCACACAAACCCTTTATAAGTATATTTTACTTATAAACACCATAGTAGGTTCGAATGTCATCTTCATCCAGTATAAAACCAGTCCGATAAGAACGTGATGCTGTCGTGTTGGTGACCACTGCAGCTGTGTTAGTGCATTGTCCCCAAGCTTTCTTTTCCTAAAGCTGGTGTTATTATTTTTTTTTTTGCATAAGGCTTACGCTAAATCTCTTTGACGAAGATGATCGGTAGAGTTAGTGCGTGATTTAGTTATTAGTCATGTTTAGGCATTTTCCTCCATACACCTGTTGGAACCGCACTCCTTTTAGCGCCCCCTGTCGGTGCTATTTCCACGAACAACATCAGCAGTGTGTACTACTGTAACATCATGTTAGTATTCAACAGTCGTGCAGACAGATTTACATCACGAATTCAATAGACTTTTATAAATACACACTTAGTAATAGCAGAATGTACACTGATAAAGGTTAGAAAATACCGTGCGTTTAAATAAACAATTTACATTACATAGTCAATTGGTTTATACATCGTCTAGTTTTAAATGACATCAATGTCCTTCAAGTGATTCACCTGCCTTATAAAACCTCATTTCATATCATTTAATAACCTGAAGCTGATAATTCGTTTCACAACGACCAATAAAAACAATATTTTTCAACTCACCCACTCCGATTTTCTCGTCCTCGGTCGGTGTCCACATGATCCCGGTAAAATCACCAAGATATCAGAAGAGTGTTGAAATGACACATGAAAGTTAAAGCAGACGTGTTTATTTAGAGATGTGTATTTCTCATCCTATTAAACATCCGCGCGTCTGGATCTCCGTTATGGATGCAGCAGCATCTGAGGATGGAGACGATCATTTATTTATTTCATCGCCTCGGTCTGTCCGCGATTTAACGGCGAAATCCGTTAAAACACCACGAGGACGAGCTGCCCGTGTGTGTCACGGCGCGTTTGGCGTTTTTTGAGCGTGACTGGTGCGATAGCCCGTGATTTCGCGATAATTCTGTTCGGTTTACGGGAGACTCTTCAGCGCCGGTGCTGCGCCATCTTCATCTCTCCGTCCGTCCACCGTCACATGACGCACACTGTCGCTCTTCAACGGGACACGCGCTGTACCGCGGACAGAACGCACGAGAGGGAGCGCGCGCTGAATGGACTCATTTAGGAGTTTTCCGGACCGGGTTGAATTTTATCATGTTTACCGGTCACGTTAGTTTTCACTGTAGGGTGTAATTACGTTACACTGAGTAATATAAAACCGAACAGTGCGTAGCCAACTATAGAAATGATCACGGTAACCACTGGCGCACTTAAAATGTTATTACAGTTATGCTTATATAAAGCCATAATACAGAGCCTACGTATAAACACCGTAACAAGCTTTCATCTTTCTTTCATTTTATCGTCTTGTATCATATTATTGGCGATAACACATGAGACCAGTTTTAAAGGATCGAGACTAATATGAGTTTTTAAGGACTGACAATGATTAATATCAGTCTGATTTATGATATAGCCTGTAACGCGATTTAATAATAGCAATTGAGATTAAAGTTAAGATTTTCATTAAAATTAAACAAAGAAAAGATGAAACATTCACTTGGAAATATTGTATAACTTAAATGTTTAGTTAGACTCATGTAACCAACACTTTGGGTTATTTTCAAAAGTTTGCATAAAATACTGATAATCTCATAATGGCAATATATTGGCAGATGATAAATCCATCACTAGTAACCTCTGACTTTGTCTTTTATAAAAGAACCAAGGTTTGCTTTTTGGTTTATTTGTTGTAAATACCATAGAAACCACACATTAACCAGTGTCTTACTATAGTTTAACAAGGATATTTGTATAAAACAGTAATGCAAAAAAAACGAATACACTTTTATTATAACACAACCATGAATAATTTTCCTAACAAACATTTTAGTGCAAAATCTTTATATTTTTGTAAGCATAACACATGCATTATTTATTGTGGCTTGGTCTGCCACATGCCACATCTGAATGTGGGGTGACCAGCCATCTGGCAAACCTGTTATACTTCCTAATCTAACTATTTGGGTATAATTGCGTTGCCAGCCCTGTCTCTGATAAGCGTGAGTGTGACGCTGGAATCCACGCACCTGCTTTTATTTACCATGTGAGATTCTAGCTACCTGTTGACAACAGTCATTCTGTATTCTTTATGCCTTCAATGGTCCTATTAGAATGCAAGAATTCTCCTTTAATGACTTTTTGTTTTCTTAGTTCTATTCACGTATGTCTATACATGAGATTAAAACCAGTATTATGTCACAGAAAGCAAAATGCTCGTGCTGAAGAATATTATCATTGTATGAATAAAAACAGGAAAAGGCATCTTTAATGGTTCAAGAGTCCAGGCGAAGGCAGATGGGGGGGGGGGGTTATTCCCGTCTCATTTACCTAAGCATTCGTTAAGAAGTGACAGAGTCAATTAGTGCATATGTGTCACCTCACATCTCCCGCTGCACATGCATCAGACATACACATACAAATGCCTTCATCCACAAAGACAAATGTGTGTCATACAAAAACATTTTTCCCTGAAGGCTTTTACAATGATAAGCATATTATTATAAAAATAGTGTCAATCTTACAATTTATACAATCTGCTTACAATATAACCTATGCATTGCTTTTAACAGTGCATAAAGCTGCAGAATGACCTTTCTGACCTTCTTTCTTTCCAAGCCACTGATGCTTAAACTCAAGTTCATTGTTTATTTTTAGTATGTAACGGTGATTTTCTGCTCACACCTAGATGCTGCGAGAACTGAATAAACATCCCGGACATGAGGTAACCATGGCGACGGGAACAGCAACCTGCCGCATTTTCCGAAGCAGCTTAATGGTCATTGTGGGTGTTGCGGATTCTCCTAACCGCCCGAGCGAATCGCCCACACATTTCTTCAAAGAAATCCCTCCTTTTCGTTCAAAGTCCACATTTAATGTCACGTATAGCACACCGAGTTCACAATTGCAACATCTCGGATGCTTTTAACCTAAGCAATGTCAGGCATTTTTGTGTTACAATTGTGCATTATAGGCTAGCTAGATTTATCAATCAAAGATCTTTGTAGATATTATTTCTTTAAGGAGAAAGTGTGTTAGTATAGTGCTCTCATATCTGTATTGACAGTCTCTAGCGTGAGATAAGAAAAGAGTCTTTGGTGTCAGAGGGAATTCTGTTTGTTACTCTGGTTGGCTGCGATTCAAGACTCTCAAGGCACGAACATGAACACTGAGTCATCACGATTCAACTGACAACTCTCCAGATGTACTGAGTTTACTCCATTTTGTAGGTTTAAAAAGTATAAAAAGCATCCTTGCAGAGATGTGTGTGTTGCTGCATGGAACCCCTATTCTCTAAAGCTTAGATTTGTTTTGAGCACAATATGAAATGTCAAAGTCCCTATATTCTGGCTTTGTTTATCAACAAGATTTTCATATGAATTGTCTATGCTTTGTAAAACAATAACTCAATAGTCTTTATATATCAATACAAAATATTTATGCAACAATACACATTGAATTGTTCTCAACATAGTTACATTCAAAACAGTTTGATAATAAATTAAACCTGCTAGAAAATCAGATTCATAATTAAACATCTACAGAGAGACAAACAAATTCCAATAAAATACATAATAAAAGTCTAGTTAGTACCACTGATCGCCATAGATCCGTGGTTAGTACTCTAGTGTGCCAACACAGTCTCACGGGAACTCGTGAAACTCGAACCATAATCTATTAATTCGTGTTCATCAACATGAATTTCCCCCTTTTTTGTGTGTCAGTCAGCAGGACTTTCCATCTGTGCAATGGTTTCAACACCTTTTCTGATTTATGTGTAAACATCAGTTTACAGTGACACCATGTGGTTGTTATATAGATTACATAAGAAGGATTTGAAATAGCTTAAAGGGATAGTTCAGCCCAAAACTCCAATTTGCCGTTTATTTACTCACCCCCAGGACATCTGAGATGTATGTGACATTTTTTCTTGAGTAGAACCATAAAGAAGATTGTTTGATAAATCCGCAGCCCTCTGTGCTTCATATAATGGGAGTCTATGGGGTCCGCCGTTCTGAGAGTTCCTTAAGCACATAATTCCAAAAAGTGGCTCCTGGCAACATGTTGACGTTTCATGAAGTGACTCGCTCGATATTTTCATAAATTTCATAAATATTAGCCATTCTGTACAGCCTCAACACTCCCTTCCTGCAGGTGGCGCTAAACATACCAGACGCTGGTATGCCATCCGCCACCAAATACTACAAGAAGAAGATTGCGATTGTGTGCAGAGGCTCCATTATGGCTAATATAATTAAAAATGACTTATAGTTTTTATGAAAATACCAAACGATTAATTGTAGTCTGAAGTTAAATCCGATTGAGTCAGATTAACACAAAAAAGTATAATTTTCTGTTTTGATTTCTTAACATCAATAGTAAAAAGGAAAAAAATCAGCAGGTCACATATATGAAACAGATTCCAAATTAAATATTTTGATTAAACAACGCATTCAAGTCTAAACCTGCCGATTACGTGGGAAGAGTAACGGGGATTCCCATGTGAGGACAAAACAGTCTAATAGGGGTCTCTGCATGTCGGAGAAATGGGCGTGTCAAAATGTGGGGGCGTGCCGAACGGATTTTCATTGACGAACGGTGCTCTTTCTTTACAACTTTGTTTACCAATCAGCGTTAACCACACACATACGTAATTTATTTTAAACAGGAAAAAGATCGCAATAAGGTGTGTAATGCAAAGGTTTTAATTTGTGATCATAAACCCTTAAAACGATATAAACTTTTATCAGACAAATCTGTTTTTGCCATTTTTACAATTCAGTCAAAAGAACTCCAGCAAAAGTGCTCCAAAAATACGTTTAACTAATAAATACATGCAGCCAGGCTGTGTATAGTAATGAAACTCTGACTGACCTCAGTCAAAATGATTAGTCTTGAAACTAATAGATTCATCAGACCAACGATTGCCCATTATGAAATGTAACCAAAACTAGGCTAATAATCCTATTACTGTTCTTGGCGGCGCTAACAGCCCGGTGATCACAGAGAACTCACATTAGATTCGCGTCGAGGCCAGTTTTAAAATAGGCACTAGTGTCATTATAAATCAACTGCACATTATCGGTTTCATATTTAAAATCTTCGATACAAAACACCACATTGAAAAAGTGGCTCTAGATGTAGGCCAATAGCGTTTAAGATGACGGGCAGCTTTCGTGTCCAATTGAAAACATCTTTCGACACACCCCTTACGCCCAGTTCTCCGAACTGCAGATACCCCTGTCAAACATTGATGCCTCGACACAAAGCTTACTTTTAAAACGTTACAACTGCTAGCTTGTCGATTAGGATGACAATTAATCCGATATTATATTAAAACAGTCATGATTTTATTTAGTAACACATAGCTATAGCTGTTTGTGCAAAAAACATCGGTTGAATAAAAAGCTTTACTTAAAGCCAGGGGGCGACCTCGGACTGCTATGAGAATATGACCATCTTACAAATACTCAGAAACTTTTCAATACAGATAGGATTTTAATGTTCATATTTAAATATGAAGAAGACAGCAAGACAGATGACAGCAGCCAAATGCATGTCAAAACTTTTTACCATGGTATTATTTATAATTGCCTTTTTACTGTATGCCTTTCATGTACAGATTTTAACCTTTGTCTGATACAAACTTTCAATCTTGGGCTATTAACGTAAATGAAAACAGACTGACACAAACATACACATATTATCATGCTTTTACCACACAAACAATAAACATCATAAATTGCTGCCCCGATAATGAAGACAAGCAAATTGTTTTCAGTATAAAATAGAATGTACTGCTTAAAAATATGACACATAAAATAACTAATATTTATGGCAAAATATAGCCTATAATAGAACGTTAAACAAATTTCAAGTAGTTGTTTTGACAGTAAAGCACGTCAAACTCTGATGTGAAATTGAACATTAATATATCTTTCCCAAAAAATATAACAATATTAAAATATAAACGATGAGTAGTGCAAAGCAGATTTTACCCTTCAATTTTACAGATTTTAAAACATGAAACTTCTGCCCATAAAACACTGCAATTGTTCTGAACCTCTAGTGTGCTCCAGATACAAATAATACACTGTGTAACAGGCAACTTTTGATAAATACTGCTTTCAAAGCATTCTACACTCAAAAAATTAAATAGTGGTATTAAGACGAATAAATGGTATATTATGCTGTTATTACTTAAATATAGAGCCGCAAAAAGCCCATTTTTAAGGCAGGGAAAGTATAACATTTTGCTCAAGGACAGAGAAGCAATCAATTGCATTTATAAACAGTGCATAATGTCCATTTAACATTACAACATTTTGGTATAGATAATCAAATTGAAATAGGATTGACTCCCTTAAACTACAGTGGAGCTACATACACACCTGAAACAGCAATGGTTGACCTACAGTTATTATGAATTCCATTAACCTTAAAATAAAATAATGGCCTAAATACTACATGTTGTGTAGTAACTCAGATAAAGAGCAGAATGGAAATAGAAAGCAAAGCCGCTGTGACAATCTTTTCCGGTCCTTGTTGTGCTCCATGGTTTGATTTCTCTGTGAGACATAACAATAATTACAGAAAAAGTTATAAAGACAGTTCTATCATTTCAAAAGCAACATGTAGGCCTGATGCTTTTTAATTTTGTAAGTGTGAAACATTATCTTTAATTTGAACAGTTATACATTTATATCTTATATCTTATCTTTATATGCAAATCTAATGACATTATACTCACATTCCCTGCAAAAAGCTCAGATTAGAAATCATTATTATAAGATAAATGTTATGAATCGGCATAAGGTAAGGTAAGAATGTTTTTATGTATTGTATATTACAAGTTTTTTTTTTTTTTCTTTAAACCAGAAATAAGTTACAGATTACAGCATAAAAAAGTTTGTGTTTTTACTTGAGATGAGAAGCTCAACCTTCTTAATTACAGACAGATTCATGAGAAAACAGGAGTATGTTCCTGCATCAGTGTTTCAAAGATTGTTGAGCCGGATGGAGAAGTTTCCTTTTCAAATATTCTTTAGAAAACATTGCAGTTCTGTTTTTGTACTCTGGCTGCTGGCTCTCTACTGATTCTACACCTTTAATTATATCATACACATTCAAGCTTTCATTGTGTCTCCAATGTACATTTATGTCTTGAATTGAAGGCTGATCTTTACTTCCAGAACATGGTAAGCCAGCAAAACCTCCAACAAAACCTTCAACTGTGACCTGGACACTGAGAACACAGACATACAAATAAATTAGGAAAAACACAGTTACTGTAGGCAATAAACATAGGACTGTTTGTGTTTTAGCACCTACCTTAATGTAAACATACATTAAGGTAGGTGACAAGGAACAGGCTGTAAAAAAAACAAGGAACAGGCTGTAAAAAAATATTAGTTTTCACAACACATGCGAGTTTGGTTTGGATCTATATAATACCTTTTGTAAAAATAAAATAATGAGAACAGACATATTTACTTCAAATACAAAAGTAGATAAAGATAATAATTAAGATTTAGATAAAAATTAATCATAATGCATAGAAAGGGCAGCAAAATAAATTTGCCTATGAAGTTTAAAAAGGTATGGAGAACACACACATGTCTTTTGTTGCTGAAATTCATTGCATTTTTTTACAATTTCACCTTTTTTAGATGCTAACCAAAACAGGGAAATTCCAACAAGGACTGGTCGTAACATGCAGTTACTCTCGAAAAAACAAAACTATGCCAGTTGAGAAAAAAGTGAGAGACTACATTCCAGAGTTCACTGTTTATGGTTTGTGGTTTAAAGTATGTGGATGTGACAAAAAAGGATGCACATTTCTAATGTGAGATACTTTGTAGGATTTCTATGAATTAAATTTGGACCGTTACTTCACTTTGTTTCAGAAAGTTGTAATATGTTTAGTTTGATTAAAACTAAATTCATACCTTACAAGTATTTAAACTGTTAGAGGGATAGTTCACCCAAAAAAAGTTCTGTCGTGAATAAGTCACTCTCTAATTGTTCCAATCCTGTATAGTTATAGTCACCCTTTTTGGGTGAATTATCCCTATAACCAAAATATGTATTTATTTTTCAAAGACACAAGAAATTATACAACAATATAAGTTACAGTGAAATACCTGCCAATACTGAAGTACAGAAGAGTTGCACGTTTTGAAATGCTGTTACCCCCTCCAGCACTGGAGTTTTCATAGTAACGTCACACTTTCATGTCAGGGTTTGGCAGGGCAGAAGAACCCGATGCAGCCAGGTGGTGATGAAGGGTAAACAAAGGTTTATTTAACCCAAAAACAGGAGCAAAACAAAAGCCCAACGTTGGGGGTTAACAAAGACAAGACCAAATAATATATCTAACAAAAGAAACAAAAATAATTCCCACAAGGGAGCAAAAAACTAAACCAAAACAAGTCGACACAACGTCACAAAAAAACAGGCAAGGTAAGGGATCTACAGACAGGATATAGCACGGGCAAGGCAAGACACGGCACAATACAATACAATACAAACAAGGTACAAAGTATAAGGTATAGCGTACAGGGTACAATGAACGAGCACAGGACAATGAACACGAGAATGTTTTAAACAAGATTACGGGCAAACAAGAGAACATGACAATAGGGTTGGGGTGTGACAACAAAAACAACAAGCGGGACAGTCTTAGCCCTTGGTGGCACTCGGGAGCGCGAAGACCCGGAGGGCTTGACAGGAGGAGTTCTGGGGGAAGCAGTCTTGGTCCCCGGCTGGAATGCCGGGCTGGACCCTGGCTGGAATGCCGGACTGGACCCAGGCTGGAATGCCGCACTTGACCCTGGCTTGAATGCCGGCCTGGTCCACGGTTGGACTGCCAGACTGGACCACGGCTGGAATGCCGGACTGGACCACGGCTGGAATGCCGAACTGGACACAGACTGGAAGGCCGGCTGACACACGGACTGGATCGCCAGCTGGCACATGGACTGGATCACCGGCTGGCACACGGACTGGATCGCCGGCTTGCACACGGACTGGATCGCCGGCTGGCACACGGACTGGATCGCCGGCTGGGCAGCGCTCTCTGGCGGCTGGGCAGCGCTCTCCGAACTGGGGCCACCAACTTGGGCAGTGCCCCCCTCCTCCGCTTACTCTTTTTCGACTGGCCCACGGTAGGTGTGCCTGGCTGCAGAGAAGCAGTGGGGGGCACGACCATCTCCGCGGTGGAGGAGTTGGGCGAGGAGTCCCACAACTCCCTCCGTCCATGCCTGCCACGGAGACCAGTCGGTGATGTCGAAGCTGCTGCAGACGAGGCGGAAGGAACGGTGATGCCAACAACCCCCGCCTGCAGGGTACGACCCTCTGGGATAGCGGCCAGCGGAGATGGATAGCTGGATTGTGCTGGGACCCTTGACTCCGTTCTGTTCATTGCATACCACCACACGACATTGAAGTCCAGCGGTCTCAGCATCCTCATCTCCGCTGGCGACAGAGGGTCCCTGAGGCCGCGGCTGAACAATGCCGCAAACTCCGCCTCCCCAAAGACCACCTCCTCTGCGGCATCCAGGAACCTATCCACATAGGTCCCCAGGTCGTTGTTTCCTTAGCGGATACCGCAGAGGTGGCACGCCTGGCGGGATCACAAACAGTTTACACTGCCTACTGGGTTTCATGAGGTCTCGTTCATTCTGTCAGGGTTTGGCAAGGTACAGGAAGGTGGTGTTGAAGCGTAAACAAAGGTTTATTTTAACTCAAAAACAGGAACAAAACAAAAGCCCACGAAGGGGGGTAACAAAGACAAGACTAAATAATATATCTAACAACAAGAAACGAAAAGAATTCCCACAAGGGGGCAAAAAACTATAACAAAACAAGTCGACACAATGTCACAAAACAACAGGCAAGGTAAGGGATCTACAGACAGGATATAGCACGGGCAAGGCAAGACACAACACGGCACGGCATGGCACGACGCTGCACGATACGATACGATGCGGTGGGATACAATGCGATACAAACAACGTACAAGGTACAGCGTACAGGGTACAATGAACGAGCACAGGACAATGACCAAAAGGATGTTTTAAAGGGAGACAGACAAAGGCAAGGCAAGGCAAGGCAAGGCAAGCCAAGGCAAGGCAATTTTATTTATATAGCACATTTCATACACAGTGGCAATTCAAAGTGCTTTACATAGAAGAAATTAAAATAATAAAAAGAAATAAGAGTAATTAAAACAGTTTATAAAAATAAAATACAGTACAGTACAGACAGTCGGACGAACATTGGCACAGTGCTCATTCATTAAATGCATAGCTAAACAGATGCGTTTTGAGTCTGGATTTGAAAGTGACTATTGTAGGAGCACATCTGATCTCCTCTGGAAGCTGGTTCCAGCTGCGGCTGGCATAATAGCTAAAAGCAGATTCGCCATGCTTTGAGTGAACCCTTGGTATTTCTAGCTGATATGATCCTAGTGATCTGAGTGATCTGTTGGGTTTATATTCATTGAGCATCTCTGCAATGTATTGAGGTCCTAGGCCATTGAATGATTTATATACCAGTAATAATACTTTAAAATCAATCCTAAATTTAACTGGGAGCCAGTGTAAAGACCTGAGGACTGGTGTGATATGTTCATATTTTCTAGTTCTGCTCAGAATCCTGGCGGCAGCGTTCTGTATGAGCTGCAACTGTCTAATGGTCTTTTTGGGAAGGCCAGTGAGGAGTCCATTACAGTAATCCACCCTGCTGGTGATGAAAGCATGAACAAGTTTCTCTAAGTCTTGTCTGGAAACAAAGCATCTAATTCTTGCAATATTTTTCAGATGGTAGTATGCTGATTTGGTTATTGCTTTGACATGACTACTGAAGCTAAGGTCTGACTCTAGTGTCACACCAAGATTCCTGACTTGATTTTTAGTTGTCTGACCCCTAGAGTGAAGGTATGCGTTCACCTTGAGAACTTCATCTTTGTTTCCAAATGCAATGACTTCAGTTTTGTCTTTGTTTAATTGAAGAAAGTTTTGACACATCCAATTGTTGACTTCATCGATGCATTGGCACAGGGAGTCAATGGGGCTGTAATCGTTAGGCGATAGGGCTAAGTAGATCTGTGTGTCGTCTGCATAGCTGTGGTAAGCAATTTTGTTCTTTCTCATTATTTGGCTCATTGGGAGCATATACAGGTTGAACAGGATTGGCGCAAGAATTGAGCCTTGAGGGACTCCGCATGTCATGGATGTCCATTCAGACTTATGATCTCCTATACTCACATAATAACCTCTCCCATCTAAGTATGACCTGAACCATTTTAGGACTATCCCAGAGAGCCCCACCCAGTTTTCCAGCCTGTCAAGAAGTATGTTATGATCGACAGTGTCAAATGCAGCACTGAGGTCGAGTAGTATCAGCACTGATAATTTGCCTGAATCAGTATTTAAGCGAATATCGTTTATTATCTTTATGAGCGCTGTCTCTGTGCTGTGATGTGGTCGGAAACCAGATTGAAAATTGTCAAAGTATCCATTCGCGCATAAGAATTTATTCAGCTGATTGAAGACAACTTTTTCAATGATCTTGCCTATGAAAGGAAGATTTGAGATCGGTCTATAGCTGCTTAATATGGTCTTATCCAGATTGTTCTTTTTCAGGAGGGGCTTTACAACTGCAGTTTTCAGGGAGTTTGGAAAACTCCCAGAGAGAAGTGAGGCATTTACCACTTCTAGAAGATCTGCTTCTAAACTGTTTAACACACTTTTGAAAAATGATATGGGAAGTGTGTCAAGAGAACAGGTTGATGTTTTAAGGTGCTGTACGGTTTCTTCCAAAATTGTGCCATCAATTTCTTTGAAGTCAGACATAGTAACAACTTTCTCAGGTGGTTTGATTATCTGTCTAACCCCAGGGCAACTCAAGGATGTGCTGATCACCTTTCTGATATTATTGATTTTCTCACAGAAGAAAGAAGCAAACTCACTGCACTTGTTGTCTGAGAGCATTTCACTGGGAATCTGGTTTGGCGGGTTTGTCAGTCTCTCTACAGTAGCAAAAAGAGTGCGTGTGTTGTTTAAATTACTGTTTATAATATTTGAGAAGAAAGTCTGTCTAGCTTTGCCTAGTTCCATATTAAAAGCATGTAGGCTGTCTTTGTAGATGTTATAATGGACTACAAGTTTTGTCTTCCGCCATATGCGTTCTGCTTTTCTGCATTGTCTTTTCATATTTTGCACTGCTGTTGAGTTTCTCCAAGGTGCTTTTTATCTGCCACTCTTCTTCCTGACTTTCACAGGAGCAATATCATCAATTACAGTTTTAACTTTTGAGTTAAAGGAATCAAGGAGAAAATCAACAGAGTCTGCAGATATGCTTGGTGTTAAGGATATAGCCTTCATAAATAGTACACTAGTGTTCTCATTTAAGCATCTCTTCTTGACAGACACAGATCTAGCTTCAGTGGCAGGAGAGATCAATATATCAAAGAAAATACAGAAATGATCAGACAGTGCTAAATCCATGATAACAATCGATGAAATGTTTAGACCCTTACTGATAAGTAAATCTAGAGTGTGCCCACGATTGTGTGTGGGTGCATGTACATGCTGAGTAAGATCAAAAGTTTTTAAAACAGTATTGATTTCTTTTGCCATATTGGTTTCTGCATTATCTATGTGGATGTTAAAATCTCCAGCAATGGCAAAACAGTCAAACTCTGAGGTAATTGTCGATAACAGTTCTGTAAAGTCCTCAGCAAAGGCTGGAGAGTATTTTGGAGGCCTGTAAATAATGATAAGTAAAATGCGTGGAGCACCTTTTAACACAATACCCAGATATTCGAAAGACAAGTAATTCCCAAATGATTTTTGCTTACATTGATAGATATCTTTAAAAAGAGCAGCTAGACCCCCACCTCTCTTAACAGCTCTGCAGACACTCATAAAAGTAAAGTTAGGGGGG
Organism: Triplophysa bombifrons; assembly: GCA_029783895.1. NCBI lineage: Eukaryota > Metazoa > Chordata > Actinopteri > Cypriniformes > Nemacheilidae > Triplophysa > Triplophysa bombifrons. Next base: position 3,318,154 of record CM056472.1, read on the forward strand.
GCTGCTTCGTTTAGGATTGTTGCACTGCAGCTGTCTTCTAGCCAGGTTTCATTCAGAAGCATAAAATCCAGATTGTTTGTGGTTATTAAGTCGTTGACTAGAAGTGATTTATTTTTAAGTGAGCGGATGTTAAGGAGTGCTAACTTACAAAAGGATAATTAACAAGGGGCAAGTGTGGGTAATGAAACACTAATGGGAAGGTGACTAGGAAACGAGATGGTGGGAACAGAGACGCGGACCGGAGAGAGTGTATAGAAGAGCGCTGGGTAAACTATCGCTCTCTCTCCACACGAAACCTAAGGCTATGCCATGGCACCGCCCCAAGACCAAGAATAGACATGACAAGACACATGACACTTTCATTAATCTCAGCATTTGAGTACATAAAAACCATACCTCGAAAACAGGCGTACTCCAGCAGAAATGGTAAAATTATATAAAAATGAAAAAACTATAGGCCCAAATAAAAAAATATGTGGTTGACATTTCGATTACGTGTAATACCATGTTAAGCATGTGGTATTATAGGCTAGATCTACCTGTTTCTTAACAGTAATGTATATCTACGTTGACCCGTTTCTGTCTATAAAAAATATCCTTTCATCCCTTAGGAAGATGAACCATGTTGTAGCGCAGATTGATTATGATAAACATCTGTATCACCATAGTCTTACTAAAAACGGCCTACGGGTATGTTATTGTGGTCATAGTGACGTGGTTAGTAAATATTTCCTACAAAAAATTGTTACAGCATGCTTTGTATAAATTTGAATTTCGTCATTTCGAAATTTTTAAAACTTAAATGTTCTGGGTCAGCTTTATTTTGCAGGTTTACAAGAATTAAATTATTCCATCATGTTATACATTGATTGTCTTGTCGTTCATAGAGCATTTTATGAAATACTTTCAAGTGATTTTCGTCAAAGTTTACATCTTTCCGGTATAACATCCTTCTTTTGGAGGGCTCGTCTTCTGTAACGGCGTCATGATGAGCAAGCGAGTCCCCCTCGAATTCGGTCCCCTTAGGACCCCTAGTCATCATGTAAAAATAGTTTTTTTTCAATTGCATCTGCTTCATCCGCGATAAAAAACGCGAACAGGATGTCTTCCATTGCTGACGTTTGCAGTCCAACAACACAGTGAGATTCAGGAAGTGTCCGGCTTGCCTGCACTTTTTTGACTCCTTCCCTTACTGCAGCCCCCTACTTTCGTCTTCACTTCAGGGGGGCAATGTGCATCTCAAACGAGACTATTGTTTTGAATTGAGTCTCCTTAAATGTGCGCTAAACAAGCCTAAAACAATTTTGTTTATTTTTGATTAAGAATTTATATATTCATCCTCGGCTAAGTTCAACACAATTTTTTAAACGTTGGCCTTGTGATCTTTTCTTAATGTAACTCATTGGCTTTCTGTGTTGACCACTTAACAATAAGAAGTAGCCTGTTTAAAAATATATTAACATGTAATTTTAAAACCAACAAATACGCTATAATGACGGAAGCATGGCGGATACATTCTTAAATGTATGTTTTTCATTCTAAATGAATGTATTAATTATTTACTTATTCACATTATTGCTTATTTATTTTCTATCAAACCAGCTATTCAAGAATAAAAACGTTTAATGTAGTGCATTTTCTTACTTAAGGTAATAAACCATGTTTTATTGTAGATTTGTAATTGTCTCTGGGCTCTGTAAAGCTGAACACCACAGCTTCTGTATTATAGATAAATATACATAACAACATACATTTATATTAGGAAGTGAATACATAAGAATAGTGTATATAAATAAGCAGTTTAATGAGTCATGACAAATTAAGTCGAGACATTTAGAGTCGACTCCCCATCCCTAGTATCAAATAGCATAGCATAGAACTACGTGGTTAGCTAGCGCTTGTGAAAAATCCAGCCCTAGCACTTACCAAACATTCACAAAAATTTGAATTATTGTACCAGTCGGGATCCTAAAGGGGACCGAATTCCAAGGGGGAATCGATACCTCATGACAACGGTAGACTGCAGCCAAAGACAGTGTGGAGGAGCCTGGGTAATGAAGTCAGAGGGGGAACCGTGACAACAGTATAGCCTATATTAATATATCATTTTTTAATGCGTGTTTTCTTTTTAAGATGTAACACTCTTTTAACAAGACAAGAGAATGTGAGTGATTGAGTTTGTGCACAGAAATAAAATAATGAGAGTGTGGTCAGTGCAAACATGACTAACTTCCTCTGGATGTGGTTGAAGTATTCACCTCTACGCATAAAATCTCCTAAGTTTCATTTCTAAGGTATGAGAACGTCTAGACTGCATCATGTATATGATCAAATGCTTTAGCATAAAGATCTTGCTTATTGAGTTCTGTAAGTTATCTCGTTTGATCCCTTTTCTTTCGATGTAATTTGTGACCTATCTGTCATAAATACATTGATTTATGATGTTTTGATGACACAGTAGTTTTAAGGGTGATAATCTTAATCATACTTGCTTTTTTATCGCATAGATTTTCTCATATGGTCTCGGGCTGCAGATACTTTGAAGGATCAAGTTACAGATTTGGGACAGAATGTGACTATAAACTGTTATTTAGATGAGGAGGTTAATTGGCTTTTTCTAAAACTTCCACATCGACCTGTTATGATATTACGCACTATGCTATCAGGACCATTTTACAGCAATGTAAGACTGAAACACAAATATTCAGTCCAATTAAAATATCATCTTTTTATAAATAATGTCACTCATGATGATTTAGGAGTCTATTACTGTATGAGGATAGGGCCAACTAATATCGGAGAATTCGGCAATGGCACTAGACTATACATCATTGGTAAATAATTTTGGGGGTTAAAGTCATGCTTAAATTATTTATAATTTGTTATATACTATTCTGATTAGACAGTTGAAAAAATAACTAAACCAGACATTACAAAACATTACAGAACCGGCTCCAGAAAGCCAAAACAATACTGTTCTGAAGTGTATTGAGCAAAATACGACACAATGGCTGTTTGTCATGTCTGGTCTGATGAATGGGGTTCTGCTCATTGTCCTTACAGGTGAGATTTTCTCTAATTGATCTGTTAAATCACATTTGGTCTTTAAGGTACATTTATCATTATGAATTCAATCTAATGTCATTCTTAACTGGAGTACTTTTAATGTGGCAGTATTTTAAATTTAAGTGTAGCTTTTTAATTAACGCCTAATTAGAATTTGCTTTGTGATTATCAAAGGACTATTAAAGGTCGTTGCGTGTGGAAGTCGGAGAACCAGCAAAAACTCAAAAACAGCTCAAGATGACTTACAACAGCCACAAGATAAGGATCTTGAACAAGCCCAAGATTCAGACCAAAGCCAGGTAAACACATTTGTATATTCAAGGCTTTTGCAACAAATAAATCTGTTTGGATTTAGTTAGTATTAAAATAACAAGGGGCCCGTGTTTGCACTTGGTCGTTGACGGAGATTGCCAGAGCTGGTATAAACCAATGTACAGTGTAAAATCCTAGAACTTGACTTTGCATGATGAATGACTAACTTTCAGTTAAGAGGGAACATTGAACAACATTTAAAAAAACATGCTTTATGTGTACCCAGCGTTTCGAATGGTCCTCCTTGGTTAACACTTGCAGCATGATCTCACTATTATATGAGGCATGAAGTTCAAACGCTAACACTAATGCTCTGTTGTTTTTCAGTATACTGAGGTGAATTATACTACACCGCATAATCACATCCCCCTCAACAGCACCTAAGCACTTGTACAGCTGCACAAATCACAAAAATGACAACTAACTTCATTAGATATCTCACATTGTTTGATATTTGAAGTTTTATTAGTTATTGTAATACTATATTTACTATATGTAGATGTCTCTTTAAAATACTTAGAAGATTTACCTTATACCAGATGTCTTTTATGTGTCATTTAACCACGGAAACGGTTTAATAAAGATTTTAGCATAATATAAAATAAACTGTAGGCAATTTATTAAATCTGTCTTAATTCTTTGCTTTTCAAAGCTCACCTTTGATTTTATTCCTGTAAGTGCATTGTTGGGTTACCGGACATGTGTCTCTGTGTCCACAAATGTGCCAGAAGTTAATAAAGAAATAAAGCTGTCTCTCACATCTACTTTTGTATTTCACAAATGGCTAGGTTGTATGGCTCAGGAATTACATAAAATAATGAATATCATTTAACGTGATGACATTGCATTTTATATTTTCTCTTAAATGACCATTTATGATAGAAATGAAGGAATTGTCTAATTGATATAAGACAGGTAGGGAATCAGCTTTGTGAATAACACATTGTAATATCATTGTATGCAATATAATGACATTCAATAATTTGTAGTATAACTGTAAATAATAGGTATTCAATTGAGCGACACCCACACAAGTTTGCACATGTGTGGCTAACACTTTACTAAGCCTCATGCATGAAAAGCTCAACAAAATCTGCTGCTGGTTTTGCACAATACAAAACACAAAGAAGCCTAATAATTTGGCAGACACCAATTTCAAAAATGGACAAACCAATAGATAATGTTTAAACTAACCAAGAGATCAACTTTGGCCAAATGTATCATATATTATATTATCATGATTTCTTAATCTTAAAGATTGTGTTAAATCATTTTGTCCAATTGAGTTTTAGTAGTAACAGCTTAATTGTTTATGCTCCTGCTGTAACAACGGGAAGACGGACGAAGACGAATGGAGACGCAACAGGTAATAATCCAAAATGGGTTTAATGGTAACTGGAGTCCAAGACATACACAGGAGCAGAAAACATGGGGGGGACGCAACCGGGTTTACAATAAAATACTCGACAAGGGATACAATGAAGGGGAGAACCTAAATACAAGAGATAACGAGGGAACAACAGGTGCTGGGGATTAACTAATAATGAAGAACAGGTGAAGACAGTCAATGACGAGGGAGTGTGTACAAACGGCAGTCCATAGGGAAAACGTGGAAAACAAGGGAAGGGGCAAACAGGAGTGTTATACCTGCGGATCAATCGAGCAAAAAAGCAACTGTAAAACCATACCAAACAGTCAGAAACCTTTGGGGTTAGTAAATAAATCATAAAAAACAACCTTACCTTTGAGTTATCTTTAATGAGCAGCAGAGCTTCTCAAACTAAGCATTTACAACATGTAATTTCTAGATGGGGCGATAGCAATGCTCGTCTAGTATGTGCACTATTGAAGATGAACTAGAATGCAGCAGCACATTTCGATTTCAAAGAGCACTTCTTCATTTCTCTACACTAGCTTGCTGCACACATCAAGTAGAAATCATTGCCGCGTGCAGCTGAAAACTATTGCACGCCCGTGGCGTCCACAAACCATTTCTGGGGCAATGTACATAGTAAAGCTAAAAGCTCCAATAAGCACAACGCCCCTTAGCTGTTATAAAATACACTTAAGCAACTGCTTTGCTGGGCTTATTGCTTTTATAAAATGTTTTTATGCATAGCAAGGAAAGAAACACAGCTGCAACAACATTGGCGCAGTGATACGAAACACAGAAACACAGATGCACAGTGATACGCCGTAAGCAGTTACAAATCAGGTATTTTATAAAAGAATTTCTCAATTAATTCTGCATATTAATAATTATGCAGACATTATACACCAAAACACTTCACTGACAAATTTAAAACCCTTGAATAGTGTTCACAATTCTTTATGTAGGTTTGTTTTGAGATGCCCATACATAACTCATCATTGTGCTCCGTATGAAACTCTTGGCTGCCTTCAACCAAAATCCCAAAGGAAATATCATTGGCTTCAGGTTCTTTTTAAATGCGTTTATTTTAATTATCCTTATTATTTAAAACTGTTTTTGGTCTTTTTTTCTTCCTCTTATCCCCAAGACACATACAGTATCCTTTTTTTCTTGTTCCGAGAATTTGCACAGAAGTGGGTCGCAGGTCATTCCAATATAAAGCCCCATTCGACTGGAACAATCTCCCCTCTTCTTTTAAATCATTTACTTCTTTTTGTTCTTTTAAGTCCAACTTATTTTCTCATTTGAAAAAACGTGTGTGTTTTTTTAATTAATGTCTCTGTATTTTTCCTTTTTTATAGTTGCGCTTATATGTTACTATGGTGACTGTATGGGTAAGGTGTTGTGAGTGACCTAGCCTTTTTTGCTGTTTTTGTGTGTTTTTTTGTTGTATTTGTTGTATTCTATATGTGCCATTGGGACCCCCTTGAAAATTAGATGTTACATCTCAAGGGGCTATACCGTTTCAATACATTTCAAATTATACCATCTTAGACCGTAGCTCAACCAATCAGAATCAAAGACCAGAACTGACCGTTTTATAAATACATATAGGCACACAATGTCAGTGTGAATAAACAGTGAATAATATCAAATAGAACATTATAAACTCAAAATTAGCCCAAAGATGACATGGTTGTTTGTCTGACACATCTTCAGGAGCGAACAGATCCTGTAGCTCTGACATGCAAACATAGGCCTACTCTAATGCTGCTAACTATAAGCTTTGCCAGTTTTAGTCAAATTAAGTTAACTTAACTGTTGAAGGAAAGTCACAAGTTGAATCAGGTACAGCACCACTCAGTTTTGACATTCGATAAACAGCACCCTTGAGATAAGTTGTGCTCTAGACTACAATGGACTATTTTTAGACTATGTCTGCTTACTAAAGTCATGAGTAGATACACATGCATAAAGACCAACAATGTGGTCAGCTCAAACCTCTTCCTCTTTCACCTCAGTTTTAAACTTCGTTCACTGTGAAGAAATCGATAGATTCAAGACATCATGACAAAAAGTTTTGCCAAATGGTTGAACCTAAAGATTATACAGCTTCAGCTATGTAAGTTCATTTTAATTTATTATGAATACTTTTTATTTTTCTGTGTTAACATTAAAACAGCTTTTTAAATGAAACAATTCAAAATAATAGTACGTGATTGTGCTTGATTTTTGTCTCATAGATTTTCTCCTATGGTTTCAAACTGCCGCGACATTAGAAGACCAGCAAACAGATTTGGGATAGAATGTGACTATAAACTGTGATCTGGATGTAAAAGAGATTTATTGGCTTTTAATAAAACTACCACATCCACCAGTTATGATATTACGTACCCTGTCAGCAGGAGCGTTTCATTACAATGAACAATTCAGACACAAATATTCTGTTCAATCTGAACATCATCTGTTTATAAATAATGTCACTCATGATGAGTTAGGTGTTTATTACTGTGTGAACACCGGCACTACAGGCAGAAAATTCAGCAATGGAACCAGATTACAGATCATTAGTAAGTGATTAATTCATGCTATTGGTATAGTGTTATAATTGTTATAATATCCTATTTAGAAACATACATAACTTACACAAAAGTGGTAACTGTACTTCAGTGGTTGCACAGTGCTGAAATATTTTTTTATTACAGACCCAACTTCAGAAAGCCAACCATCACATTGTTTCTTTATTTATACCTTAATATCTACTCTGATGAATGCGGTTCTGCTCATTTTGATTATAGGTGAGTGATTCTTTTATACTCAAAGGCATAGTTTGAACTGAATTGAGCATTTTCTCATTATTTACGTGACCCAATGTCTCATTTATCAATGTAATGTCATATTTTACATTTAATTACACTTTAACATCATAAAGGTTTTAAAAAATAGATAATCTAGCAGTCATGCTTAAGCTGCTTTGTTAAGAATTTACTAAAATTGAACACTTAAAGTTATTACTCATTGATAATATTTACAATTGGCAAAACTTTCATATGGCAGAATGGCACGTAATGTTCAGTTACAACACACGGCAACTAATTGCATATCGGTATTAAAGATGTCAATATGGCACATACATTTAATCATTTCACTGACAAATTGAAAGACAATTCACTGTGTCATTCCTATTAAGGACTCGTAGTGGTGCTTGTCATTGAAAGTAAGAGAACCAGAAAAGGCTTAAAACAATTTGAAGATATTGACCCACAGGAGCTCACTAATCAACTTCAAGCCTCAACCCAAATACAGGTAAATTACAAAAAAAAACAGCTACAGCATAAATATGGCTTTTGCAACTGTTTTGAAATTTTTTGTATGATGACTGTAAAAAAATCCTGTAAAAAAAGGACGCCAGACGTATACTGTAAAATAAATGTCTTTTTTTCATTTTTGTATGTTTTGTGTATTTTAACTGTGTTGGACCGTTTTTCAAAAATAAGTGAAAATCTGTAAATCCGTGACATTACAGTTTTTACATTATGAAAATCTGTACAAAACTGACAGTAAAATTATTTTTTACATGTAATCAGTAAAAATGCAATTTGTGTATTTATGGGCATTTAAATGCTAATACCGGTTTCTCTTTTGTTTTCAGTATACAGCTGCCCAAATGACCTTCTGGCCATGACTAACCATGTTTAATTTCTTACTGCATTTAAAAATGAACAATTTATTAAATATTGTATAACTTCACTTAAGTAGATTTTTTAGGTTGTGGTTCTCTAAATGTATGCTGTATAGACATACATAATGTAAGATGCTTGGCAATATTCACATAAGTGTTCATTTTGAATCTTGGTTTGTTATTTGTACAGTATTTTTAAGGCTTTTTACCAAACAATTACATTACACTCTGTGGTCAAATAGGTTTTAAGTTTCCAAATTCGGAATATAGACATTCTTTTCCATTTTCCTATAACTAAATCATCATTATCAAAACGTGTTACTTTACCGATCATATTCCTGTAGTCTACTACAATCATGGACATGGATTTGAATTTTTCTACTTTTTATTCAGATTCCAAAAGATTGAAACACCTGCAGAGGGCGTTAAAACAGATTCCAAAGCTTAGACATGCACTTACTAGTGCACATGGGTTTTGAGCTTCTTAACAAGAATGTAGTTATCAGTTAATTATCAGCTGTTATGTGTGTGCCATTCAATAAAGGCTTTTTACTAAGACGCGGTGTGACATTTTGCTAAACGGAAGAAACAATCTTATAGTGCACACTAGAATATTGAAAATGATGGCTAAAGAGACATGGACATTAAAGCAAATTGGTCAATGATTGCAACTTGGAAAATGCAGAAAATTTTACAAGCGAAAGATTACAGGATTTATGTGAGTGATAAATACGATTAAGCTCAGTGCAAACCAGACTAACTTCCTCTTAACTTGGTTCAAATATATTCCACTTTATCTGGAACGCTCTGGGGTAAAGTTGTGAGAAAGTCTAGACTGCATCATGTTTATGGTAAAAAGGTTTTAGCATGAAGATCATGTAGCATCAGTTAAAACTCTTGTTATCCTTTCAGTACTTCACATGTGTCATGAATATTGTTTTTTGTTCTTGTATTAATCCAAATTACAATGATGTTTTTCATTGTTTTTAGGTGATAGATATGGCCTCAAGACTAATAAAGAGTCTAATGTTATTCTACGTCATGTAAACTTTTCTGTCAAATTAAACACAATAATACTTATGGCTCATGCTTGTTATTTTAAGGCAAATAGAACATAACATTCATATCTACTTTATACCCCTTCGCATACCCCTAAGAAATGTGACACCATGTCTACACTGTTATACATATGCGTCGCTAGCTCCTATATTTCAAAGCAAATACAGCGATGTTTATCACAAACTTCAGAGATGCCGCCCACACCTGCAGTAGTCCTTTCAGTTTCATAGGTTAAACTCTTAAAACTGGCCCTGGACTTTTTCACCAATGGCAGCACATCACATATTCGCAACCCCCCACCCCAAAAGCCGCAAAAACTCATAAACAATTCAATTGACCTACAACAGCATGAAGTTATTGATCATCTTGAACAACCTCATGATTCTGTCCGGAAACAGGTAAACTGCATGCAGATCATAAGTTAACACAAGGAGTTCACATGCGCTGGTATCAAAAATAGCCTATGATAACCTGTTTTAGGCAAATCAATAAACATGCTCCACATAAAAAAATGTTTTGTCTACTCACTTCATGTCTGGAATACAAATGCAACTAGAGTTTTTAATTTCCGGGGACTTCATTGGGCAGTGGAAGGAATACTTTGAGGATCTCCTCAATCCCACCGTCACGTCTTCCAATGAGGAAGCAGAGGCTGAGGGCTCAGAGGCGGACTCGTCCATCACCCGGGCTGAAGTCATCGAGGTAGTCAAGAAACTCCTCGGTGGCAGGGCACCGGGGGTGGATGAGATTCGCCCTGAGTACCCCAAGTCTCTGGATGTTATGGGGCTGTCTTGGCTGACACACCTCTGCAGCACCGCGTGGCGGTCGGGGAGAGTGCCCTTGGACCGGGGTGTCGGTCCCTCTTTTTAAGAAGGGGGACCAGAGGGTGTGCTCCAACTATCGGGGATCACACTTCTCAGCCTCCCCGGGAAAGTCTATGCCAGGGTACTGGAGAGGAGAATCCGGCCGATGGTAGAACCTCAGATTCAGGAGGAACAGTGTGGTTTTCGTCCCGGTTGTGTAACGCTGGACCAGCTCTATACCCTCTCCAGGGTGCTGGAGGGTTCATGGGAGTTTGCCCAACCAATCCACATGTGTTTTGTGGATTTGGAGAAGGCATTCGACTGTGTCCCTCGCGGCATCTTGTGGAGGGTGCTCCAGCAGTATGGGATTAGGGACCCTTTGCTAAGGGCTATCCAGTCCCTGTACGACCGGAGCAGGAGCTTGGTTTGCATTGCCGGCAGTAAGTCAGACTTGTTTCCGGTGCATAGTGGACTCCGGCAGGGCTGCCCTTTGTCGCTGGTTCTGTTCATAATTTTTATGGACAGAATTTCTAGGCTTAGCGAAGGGGCCGGAGGGCGTCGGGTTTGGGGACCACATGATTTAATCTCTGCTCTTTGCGGATGATGTCGTCATGCTGGCCCCATGCAAATTTCATTCGCCAAATTTCATTGGCCTTTTCTATAGTAGTCAGAGTTGATTGTTCCTCAAGGGCGAACCCCATCTGTCGTTCTCGACACAGTCTCGTTCCCTCCATCAGGGAACTGAGGTTACATACGTAACCAAGACGATCTCTCGCGACACCTCATTGCGAACAGTTAGCCTAAATATATTTTTATTTCATTATGTAAATGTGGATTGATACTGTTGTTTTGAATAACATTTATGATCTTGTACTCACCTTCATGTCATCAGAATTCGTACGACATTCTTCAGTGAAACACAAAATGAATTAAAGTTAATTCAATAAACATCCGGAATCATAAACGATTTTAACCTTTTATGAACTATTCAGGCAAACGTCATTTTGTTAATATCTGGTCATTTTGGGTGAAAAAAACCCCATTGAGATCGTGACAAAACAAAACGTTTATGTTGCATCGCTAAAACTCTGACATGGTTTGTTTACATTTAGTACTGTTTAAAAGAATAATAAAATAGATGTGAAATATATCACCATAAAGACAAGGCAGCTTCATTTTTTTATGCTTTACGAAAAAAGCGATTGAATCACATTGCCTTGTTTAAAACATCCCAAACGCGTAGGACTGCATCTTGTCCAGACAGATCGACGTTTGGCATCAAAGTAACGCGAGAGCAGTTAAAAATCTCACGTAGTAGATTGCTCTCGCGGTACCTGACGTCACATTCCTATCAGACTGCGCTGCAGACCATACGACGTCGAACACGCATTCATGCTCTTTTCAGCAGATTGCTTCAGTAAACAGCGGCATTTGGTCTGTGCACGTTTATCTTAACATTTCTCGAATAAAGATTCTCATTTATGATCATAATTCACAATATGTGGAGATATGATGATCATTTAACAGCCCCATGTGATGAGCCTTACCTAAAGCCAGGAGGCGAGCTCGGATGACATGGATACATGAACGCCATATTAAAACAATACAGCGAATATAGTTATGCTCTTTCACTTTAATGTGTATGTTTTGTTTTACCTTTATCCCCCAGACAAACTGAAACAAACGCTTTGAAGATTAAACCAATTTCAAATATTCCAGGAGTCAAACACTAAATAAACAAATAATGTATTTGGTTACAAACTGTCACATATAAAACAATATCGCACAGCAATATTTTTACAAATTATAGGAATTATAATTATAACAGTTTTTAAAAACTTATAATGACCTAATAAAATGTAACAGGCAAATTGTAATAAAATACTGCTTATTCAAATAAAATACTGAGGTCTGTTATTTCTTGAGTAGGCTAAAAAGAAAAATAGAAAAGGCACATTTAAAAAAAAGTGCATAGATAAAAACACAACACAATCACCATGTAAACATTACAACATTCTGTAGTGACATATATAAATACAGAACAAACAGTGGTGGCATTTTGTTTTCTTCATCTGTGAAAGAATATTGTACAAATCTTTTGATCATGCTCTGTATGCAACTGCTTTTAAATGACATAACCACTCTGGACCTTTGGTTGCCAATTATAACATAAATAAGCATCAGTGCATTGCAAGAGAATTGCTAATATGTTTTTAAGTGCATAATTGTATTTGCTGTGGGTGGTCTTTCATGAACAAAATTTAAAGTGATAGTTCACCCAAAATCAAATAAGTTTTTTTTTTAGATTAACTTGAATAAATACATGTGGTCCAATAAATACGAACACATTGAACTTGAAATGGTATGAATACCACACACAGTTTGACATTGCTTAGACAAAGAGTAGAATAGAAATAGCAAGCAAAGAGGTGGTAACAATCTTCTCAGGTCCTGTTTGTGCTCCTTTGTTACGCATGTCTGGTTTCTCTGTAAGACAAAACAACAATTACAGAAAAGAAAGGACAAATTGGTCAGTTCCATGCCTGATGTCATACACATTTCACTTTTGTAACACAATAAAATTTTGATTTAATGAGAAAAAGATGAAAGCAGCACCTGTTGATAGATCAGTGGAATTGTTTGGTCTAATTCCATCTACTTTGGACAAAAGTTTATGTTAGCAACCAGAGACATACAGCAAAGACTGAAGTGTCAATAAAAAATTAGTTCTGTCCTCTATTAGTAAAGACTGAATACACAGTTGTCACAATTGATGAATTCTTATTTTAAATTTCATCATGTTTTCAAATCATTATAGAGTATACTAATAGGATTATTATTTCAGAATAATAACAATGTATTCATCTGTCCAATACGACCAGTGACCTGTTGCACGAAGCTTTCAGTGGCTACCATAGTGGACTTATCAATTGTCAGCATATTGACACAAATATGACAAGAGAATGTTTTGGAAAAACATAATTATACTTTTTATCATAATATGCACACAATACAGAAAACACAACATTATAATAACCACTTTGGATGATGCGTTGTTATAGCTGCTGCCAAGATCTTTTGGAGTTTGGATTGCATCAAAGTAATATCAAGATTAAATTCAGTTACATGACATTTCAATTTAAGACTTTGTATTATCTTTGGCTAAAAACCAACCGAAAACGAACTTTGGCTGCTGAAACTGTTGCTTTCTGCTGTTAACATGGTTTTAAACTAGTCATTTTTGCATAAAAGATTTTCTTGCTCCTCTAAAGAAGAAATATGCACACCTTAACGCATCTCAAAGCTTTGCTGTCTGCTTGCTTTAAGTGCATACACAAAATCACTAACTATGGATTCAGAGTTTGTTCAAAATGCTTCGTGCAACAGGCCTCAAAAACACATATGAACAAAAAGTAAGCAGAAATGTATTACTTCAATATATCCAGACAATGTAAGAAACTGTTTGTATACAATGTATTGATTGATTTACACACCTCTGAGGTGAAGCTTGACTTTCTGAATGTCTCCCTCTTTATTGATATAACAGGAGTACGTTCCTGCATCAGTGTCTCGTAGGTTGTTGAGTTGGAGGGAAAAGTTTCCCTTCAAATAACGTTCAGGAAAAGTTTCAACTCTGTTCTTAAACTCTAGCTGCTGTTTCTCTGCTGATCCTTTACCTTTATTAATTTCATACACCTTCAAGCTATTATTATGTCGCCAGTATACTTCAATGTATTCAAGTGACGGCTGATCTTCGCGTCCAGAACATGGTAGGACAACAGAGGCTCCAATAACACCCTCAACTTCCTCGACCTTCGGAGACACTGAAAACATAGACGCATAAAAGATGAGTCGACAAACCTATTTTCTGAAGGGGTCATATGACAAGGCTAAAACGAATATTCTCGTTTGCTTTAGATGTAATGCAATGTATACTGTATACGTGATTTAAGGTTTAAAAACGCTGTATTTTTCACGACCATGTATGTTTGTATCTCCTCTTTGCCCCGCCTCTCTGAAACATGTGTTTTTTTACAACGCTTATGGCTCTGAAAAAGCGAGGTGTGCTATGATTGGCCAGTTAACCAGTGCGTATTGATTGGTCGAATACTGCAATTGTGTGACGGAAATGTAACGCCTCTTACCATATTTGGATCATCAGGTTCTATACCAATTGTACTGACAGGTACGTCCACCTTACTTGCTTATACATTTGGGTGGTCTTCTTCAAATCATACCACGAACTGAAATAGATATGTGGGGGTGTGATTACAGGAGGTGTTTCAGGCAGGTCTGGGTGAGCATTCGCTTTTAGATAGAATGCATCTTTTGTTCTGACACTTTCGTTTTGCAATTTTATGTGTCTAATACATGCATGGGCAACTTATAACACATCAAAGACACAGAAAAACGCATATTCGTGCCATATGACCCCTTTAATGGCTTGAAATTTGCAAATAACTGTCAGTGTTTCAATTCTTACCTCCATGTATAAACATGTAAACCATAAGGATCCTGTAAAGAATTAATTAGACAGTTTACTTTTCACTCTAGCACACTGAAATATATTACCTTTTTAATGCACAAATATTATGGCTGCCTACAGACTTAGGTTACATTAGGTTTTCACTATGGTTCTCTAACAAAATGTAGAAAAATATCTGTTTTGACACGATTGCAAAAAGCAGAACAAATAAAGGACAACAAAGCATAGATGACATGATGATTCTAAAAGGGAAGTATCACATGATGTGTCTTTAGATGATCACATCGAATTCTGCATGATCCATTAAATCTGTTTTTGTACGGAATCAGCTGTAACTGCAAATGCGAGCCAAAACAGGAAAATGGCAGCACGGACAAGCAGTGACATGCTCTGATCTTGAACAGTTTAAATATTGCTTCATGATGGATGGATGAGCACGTTTAGACACGTTCTAATCGTGTACTTACCCCTCCCACAGTAAGGGCCTTCATAAGGGTCAACATTTAAGTACAGAGCGAGCGCTGTAACAGTTACTTTACAGTATTAATAAAATACATAACAGCGCTAGACAAGTTCAGCCACGTGTGTAAGTTAATATATAATGCTACGTTATACGTATGCGAGAATTGAGATTTGATAAGATAAGGACCCAAGAAACGTGTTTAAGAACTGATGTTAATATAAACCTTCCTTAAAAGTAATTTATTATCGTTTTCTCTTTTCTTTAATAATTTCGTTATTTTGAAGAAAGAGAGGGACTTCCCCATATTTTGAGAAACCCCGCTATATCCGCTGTATCTGATAACGTTATATTTAGTGAAAAGTAAAGAAAACTTACCTTACGAACATGACAGTGAGATGAAATAATTTAGCTGTATAAATTATTGACTCGCGCCTTTATAACTCAATATTTATATCGCAAATCAGAAACTGCGGAAAAAAGGGTTAGACTTAGAATCTCACGAGAGTTAAAACGAGGCGTTGCGGCCTGACGTCATGTGATGTTTTTATGATGTGATATTTCACCACTAGACGGCGTTCTGGTCGCGTTGCACTCGTCGATAGTCACTGGAGTGGAATTCCCCCAACATTCACTATAAATGTACAAATATATAAAAATACTCGTTACAGCTTGCAAAACCAAATCCCTCACCTGCTTGTTTCTTTTGATAATAATTGCCATAGGCTACTCTAGTTAGACTCTAGAGTCTCATGCAAAAACTTGTTGTTCTCTCTTATACTTTTTGAAGATCTTAAAGACAGATCTATTCGGTTGTAAAAACTAACAGCGTGACATTATTGGCCGAAATATGTTCTTTTTATAATATGAGTTTATTAAGTATTATGTATTACGTTCCATTAATTAAGGGCTACATGAGAGGCCTGACACACCTGCCCCAGAGGATGCCAACCAAAGCTTGGATGTGCAGTATTTGTTTTATTAATTCGATGTAGTATCACTCCGCCATTTCGCTATAATTTCAGTCTTTACAACCTAAATTGATTTGTACTCCAAATTGAAATGTATAGCCTACATAGTAAGCCATCTGGGTATACTAAGAATTCTCATCTCAACATACAGTAGGCTACTTCTATACTAATTCTAATTACCAAACATGTGCTTTTAACACACTGTACAATTATTTTTTAGTAATGTGTGTAGAACTGAATGTGCTGTGTATTAAAAGGATCACGAGTGGTTAAATTTAGACACAAGAGTTAAAGACTAAAAGATGCGGTTAACGCTAACTTGATTACTTCCTCTCGATGCGGGTATACGCTTGAAAGCTGTCGGGTAACGTTTTGTCTCAGAAGTGTGAGAATATCTAGCCTGCATCATGTTTATGATCAAACGCTTTAGCATGAAGGTCATCCAGTTTCAGTTCTGTGAGTTAAATCTTTTTTAATATCTTTCCACAAGCTTTGTAAACTACACGAACACATTGTTTTCTTTGATTTTTTTGTGATAGATCTTCTCATATGGTTTCAAACTGCAGAGACTTTCACAGATCGATTAACAGATTTGGGACTGAATGTGACTATAAAGTGTGATCTACACGAAGAGGAGGTTTATTGGTTTTTCCTAAAAGTACCAGATCCACCAGTGATGATATTACGCACGTTTTCATCACCTTTTTATTACAATGAAAGATTCACAAACAAATATTCAGTTGAATCTAAAAATCATCTGTTTATAAATAATGTCACTCATGATGAGTTAGTAGTTTATTACTGTATGAATCCAGAGACTAAAGGCAAACAATTCAGCAATGGAACCAGATTACACATCAATAGTAAGTACCCATTCATTCAATAAATTACATTAATCTGATTACGGTATAATTTGTTATACACTTCTTTATTATGCTTAGAAACTATTTCTGCGACAAGTAGTGATGGTAAGAAACAGACACAATGGCTGGTTATCATGTCTGGACTGATGAATGGTGTTCTGCTTATTGTGGTTATAGGTGAGGTTTTTCACTATATGTAAAAAACATGGTATTACACAAAAAAGCATTCCAAAATTTCATGCTTTCATTTTTGCAGCACAATTAAACATTTTCCAAGCATATCATTGAAAGTTTATAATGCTTATAATAACAGTTTATAATGACCACAAATATTAAACATCATAAAGAATTGAAACAATTTGTACATGTAATCTATACAGCAAAATTGGGTGAGGAACACATTGAAATTTAAGACAATAGAACAACAGTATTTTCATTTTTTGTTAAAGTTAAATATAATAAGTTAAATCTGAATTTACCTTGTGATTACTTAAGGCCTTTTAAAGGTGTTTGTGTGTGGAAGTAGGAGAACCAGGCAAAACTCCGAACCAAGTTCAGACGACTTACAACGGCCACGAGTTATGGATCCTGAACAAGATTCAGGCCAAACAGAGGTGAACTGCATGTCCTTTAAGCTATTACTAAAATCACAGTACAAGTTATTTAATGCTAAATGGTCATTTATTATATTCAAGGCATTTGAAACCTATTGAATTCTTTGGATCACAAACCATCTGAAGAATTCTTTCACACTGCATTAAATCCTGGGCTATAGCCTTATTATGTTAAACTCAAGACCACTTTTTACTTTGGGTAAAGCAACATTAATTCAATTCAATTTATTAAGCGTTTTGGTTGCAAAGCTGCTTTGCATTGTATATTTAGGCAGTGGTAACTGTAGTAAAGAGAAACAAATAGTTACAATATAACAATAAGACTATTATTTATATGAAAAAAGCAATTACGGTTTATATCACAGTTATATTTAGAGTATTTGAAAGGAAAGATGGGGACATTATCAAGCTTGCCCCATATAAGTCTTAGAAGTTCTGGTTGACCAGGTGGCACAAGGACGAGCATCTGGCTGAATTAAGTATAAATACAAAAAGTATCAATGACCTTGAGATGATTTTGATATTCTGGGACCATTAATAGAGTTTTACAACAGCAGTGTGCGCAATGGATTGTAATCTGACAATAGTTTGCAAAGACACTGCGGGGGAAAACGTTGTAATCAGGACATAACAGTGTATTCAGAACCTTTTTGATCTTGTTCAAATGCTAAGACTGGTGTTCTTTTGCTTTTTCAGTATGCTGAGGTGCATCTTCCCACACAACCCATTTGCCCCACACCATGCAAGCCCA
Source organism: Triplophysa bombifrons (assembly GCA_029783895.1). Classification (NCBI taxonomy): domain Eukaryota; kingdom Metazoa; phylum Chordata; class Actinopteri; order Cypriniformes; family Nemacheilidae; genus Triplophysa; species Triplophysa bombifrons. The sequence goes on from CM056472.1 coordinate 3,336,593, forward strand.
TCCATTTCAACAGCACCTACGCGCTTGTACAGCTGTCACGAAACTAATCGCAACTAAATTCATTGTGTTTATCATAGTGTCTAATAGTCAAGTTTTATTCATTAGGTATTGTATAATTTTATGCATGGATCTCTCCTGATATTACTTTATCTTACCATATTTCTATCTTGGCTTCTTATTTGAGATTATTTTTAATTATTTTATGTAATATGTAAGTGATTTATTTAATCTAACATTATTCATTCAAAGTGTTGTGCATTTGATGGCTAAACTTTGATTTGATTTGTGTTTAAAGTTCCAGTGTGTAATTTTGAGGAGGATCTATAGACAGAAATGCAATACAATAGTCTTCAGATGTGTATAAAGAGCTTACACTATGAAGCGATATGTTTTTATTGCCTTGGAATGAGCTATTTCTATCTACATACACTGCGGGTCCCCTTACATATAATTCACCATGTTTTGTCAGCCGTCGTAATGCTTCTACCGGGCTAGATTTCACTGACTGGACCTTTTAGTGCAATGTTGCCAATGTTTTAAAAAACTGTGCTAGATAGAAATGTACTTTGTGTTGAAACCTAAGAGGAACTCCCGTTTATTTGATATCATCATGCATGTGTTCAATCATATTTTAAATGAAGTTAATACAAATAGTGTATGGTAATAGGCTGAACACTCTTTAAGGCTAATAACAAGCGCCAACAAACACTACAAACACCAACATTCCCAATTCTCATTCCTATTGATTCAACAAACTCTAATAAACACATATGTTGGCAATTGATAAATCACTGTGGACATGCCTAAACAGTTATGGGTATAGTTAATTAACATCCACTGCAACTTTGCATTCTTGTGGTTTACACTTTAGCCACATGTTTACACTACCAGAAGCTCAGTAAAATGTTCCACTTGTTTGGCATAATACAAACCACAAAAGCTAACCTACAACAAGAATTAACATTTTTTTAAATGGAAAAATATTGGGTAAACAGATATAAAAATGACCGTAAATGGGTCTATACAGTAGGTCTACACATGAGATGTCAACGAAATCACAGCAGTTTGCTATTCAGCTCAGTTACAGAGCATAAACTTAACATATTGTTGGGCCTGTTTATTCTTTACTGGATTTTACTGATATTTTTGTACAGTATTTTACTTCATGCGTAAAGTGAAATTTGGATGCTGTGTTACATTTTATAAAACAGCTGTACTCTGTTCTGATACTATCGTGGCCAGTGTAGAAACTGTGTTACAGTATGTCACTTTTAACAAGAAAAAGATTACAGCATCTATGTGAGTTAAGCGCAAGATTAGGTAACACTTTCCTTGAGGCATGTATGTATAATGCATTATAAAAGTAGTATGAAAACATTGTAATGCACCTTTTTATGCACTGTAATGTCTTATAAATAATTGTTATTACAGTTCATAACACTTAGCAATTCATTGTTACACTTAATATTTTAAATTTGTTATAATTCTTTAAAACTACATAAAATGCATTTCAACACACATTATGAAGAATTATAATGCATTTTACCCTTCAGTAACTCTTTATAATGCATGCATACATGCTTCAAGTAAGGTGTAACCCAAGATTAAATACTAATAGTGTGGTTAGTGCAGGGCTGACTTACTTCCTGTTAACCTGGTTACAGTGTGCGTAAAGTCAAGATAAAGTCTAGACTTCATCATGTTTATAATGAAATGTTTTAGAATGATGACATTTTATGTAGTTTCAGTTCTGTGAGTTAAATCTCTTCTTAAATATCCTTCCTGTTCTTTATAAACTATTTGTCATGAATATTTGATTTATGCTCTCCATTTTTAAGTCCGTCCTCAACTGCAAGCGGAAACTCATATGTACCATGATGCTCTGTTGTTTTTTTTAGTATGCTAAATCTTCCCATACTGCAAAAACAGGGCCGGTTTAACATGAGAGGTGGGGCTGAAGACGCAGGGCCCTCGGAAGAAGGGGGTCCTTGATTAGCTGGAGGAAATGGGATTTGTCCTTACATCATTGATTGGCAATTCATTTAAGTGGTTGATTATAAAATAACAAGAAACTATTGGAAAATGTTCCTGACTGATATACAGTAATTCCCCGTCCAATCAAAATCACTTTACAGTTTGCGCCATCACGTCGGGAAACGCCTCTTTGCGTTATGCATTCAAAAAAAGTGATAGTGGTGCGCAAAAGTAGAAATAAAGTTCAAATCTTACAGCTAAAATTACAATACTAACTAACTTCTGATCAGTTTCGTATAAAAGGAAATTCCCGGTGGCAGCGACAATATTTTGCATCACGCTCCGTCCGTCCTCTCCTTGAACTGCCACCTTACCGTGGTGGAGGGGTTTGAGTACCCGAAAGACCCTAGGAGCTAAGTTGTCTGGGGCTATATGCCCCTGGTAGGGTCTCCCAAGGCAAACAGGTCCTAGGCGACGGGTCAGACCAAGAGCGATTCAAAAACCCTTATGATGACAACAATTTCGAGGACCGTGACGTCGCCCGGCATGGCGCAGCCGGGGCCCCACCCTGGAGCCAGGCCCGGGGTTGGGGCTCGTATGCGAGCGCCTGGTGGTCGGGCCTTCCCCCATGGGGTCCGGCCGGGCTCTGCCCGAAGGAGCGACGTGGGGCTACCCTCCCGTGGACCCACCACCTACAGGTGGGACCGTAAGGGGCGGTGCAAAGTGGATCGGGTGGTAGTCGAAGGCGGGGGCCTCGACAACCTGATCCCTGGACGCGGAATCCAGCTCTAGGGACATGGAACGTCACCTCTCTGACGGGGTAGGAGCCAGAGATTGTGCATGAGGTTCAGAGATTCCGACTAGAGATAGTCGGGATCACCTCTATGCACAGCTTGGGCTCTGGAACCACACTCCTCGAGGGAGGATGGACTCTTCAGCACTCTGGAGTTGCCCAGGGTGAGAGGCGGCGTGCTGGTGTGGGGTTGCTTATTGCCCCCCAGCTCAGCCGCCGTGTGTTGGAGTTTACCCCAGTGAATGAGAGGGTCGCTTCTCTACGCCTTCGGGTCGGGGATAGGTCTCTCACTGTCGTTTGCGCCTATGGGCCAAATGGCAGTGTAGAGTACCTGGCCTTCTTGGAGACTCTGGAAGGGGTGCTGGAAAGCGCCCCGACTGGGGACTCCATCGTTCTGCTGGGAGACTTCAACGCCCACGTGGGCAACGACAGTGACACCTGGAGGGGCGTGATTGGGAGGAACGGCCCCCCTGATCTGAACCCGAGTGGTGTTCTGTTATTGGACTTCTGGTCTAGTTACAGTTTGGCCATAACGAACACCATGTTCAAGCATAAGGGTGTCCATCAGTGCACAGGGCACCAGGACACCCTTGGCCGGAGGTCGATGATAGACTTCGTGGTTGTTTCATCTGACCTACGGCCGTATGTCTTGGACACTCAGGTGAAGAGAGGGGCGGAGCTGTCAACCGATCACCACCTGGTGGTGAGTTGGATCCGATGGCGGGGGAGGAAGCTGGACAGACTCGGCAGACCCAAACGTACTGTGAGGGTCTGTTGGGAACGTTTGGCCGAATCGCCTGTCAGAGAGATATTCAACTTCCACCTCCGGCAGAGCTTCGACCAGATCCCGAGGGAGTCTGGAGATATTGAGTCCGAGTGATCATGTTCTCCACCTCCATTGTCAAAGCAGCCACTCGAAGCTGTGGCCATAAGGTCTCCGGTGCCTGCCTCCCGAACCCGGTGGTGGACACTGGAAGTAAGGGATGCCGTCAAGCTGAAGAAGGAGTCCTATCGGGCCTGGCTGGCTTGTGGGACTCCCGAGGCAATGGACAGGTACCGACAGGCCAAGCGGACTACAGCCCGGGTGGTTGGGGAGGCAAAAACTCGGGCCTGTGGCCCAAAACTCCTCGGTGGCAGGGCACCGGGGTGGACGAGATCCGCCCTGAATACCTCAAATCTCTCAATGTTGTGGGGCTGTCTTGGCTGACACGCCTCTGCAGCATCGCGTGGCGGTCGGGGAAAGTGCCCTTGGACTGGCAGACCAGGGTGGTGGTCCCTCTTTTTAAGAAGGGGGACCGGAGGGTGTGCTCCAACTATCGGGCGATCACACTTCTCAGCCTCCCCGGGAAAGTCTATGCCAGGGTACTGGAGAGGAGAATCCGGCCGATGGTAGAACCTCGGATTCAGGAGGAACAGTGTGGTTTCCGTCCCGGTCGTGGAACACTGGACCAGCTCTATACCCTCTCCAGGGTGCTGGAGGGTTCATGGGAGTTTTCCCAACCAATCCACATGTGTTTTGTGGATTTGGAGAAGGCATTCGACTGTGTCCCTCGCGGGATCTTGTGGAGGGTGCTCCGGGAGGGATTCTGGACCCTTTGCTAAGGGCTATCCGGTCCCTGTACGACTGGAGCAGGAGCTTGGTTCGGATTGCCGGCAGTAAGTCAGACTTGTTCCCGGTGCATGTTGGACTCCGGCAGGGTTGCCCTTTGTCGCCGGTTCTGTTCATAATTTTTATGGACAGAATTTCTAGGCGCAGCCAGGGGCCGGAGGGCGTCGGGTTTGGGGACCACACGATTTCATCTCTGCTCTTTGCGGATGATGTCATCGTGCTGGCCCCATCAGACCAGGACATTCAGCATGCACTGGGACGGTTTGCAGCCGAGTGTGAAGCGGCTGGGATGAGAATCAGCACCTCCAAATCTGAGGCCATGGTTCTCAGTCGGAAAAGGGTGGCTTGCTCACTTCAGGTAGGTGGAGAGTTCCTGCCTCAAGTGGAGGAGTTCAATTATCTGGGGGTCTTGTTCACGAGTGAGGGAAGGATGGAACGGGAGATTGACAGACGGATTGGTGCAGCTTCTGCAATAATGCAGTCGCTGTACCGGTCTGTTGTGGTGAAGAAGGAGCTGAGCCGCAAGGCGAAGCTCTCGATTTACCTGTCAATCTACATTCCTACTCTCACCTATGGACATGAGCTGTGGGTCATGACCGAAAGGACAAGATCCCGGATACAGACGGCCGAAATGAGCTTTCTCCACAGGGTGGCCGGGCGATCCCTTAGAGATAGGGTGAGAAGCTCGGTCACTCGGGAGCTGATTGGGAGGAACTCAGAGTAGATCCGCTGTTCCTCCACATCGAGAGGGGCCAGCTGAGTTGGCTCGGGCACCTTTTCCGGATGCCCCCTGGACGCCTTCCCGGGAAGGTGTTCCGGGCATGTCCCACCGGGAGAAGACCCAGAGGAAGACCTAGGACACGCTTGAGGGACTATGTCTCCCAGCTGGCCTGGGAACGCCTCTGTGTCCCCCCGGAAGAGCTGGAGAAAGTTTCTAGGGACAGGGAAGTCTGGGCTTCCCTACGTAGACTGCTGCCCCTGCGACCCGGCCCCGGATAAGCGGAAGAAAATGGATGGATGGAAGGCTCCGTCCGTCACAAATCAATGTGCTATAGGCTATATGTTGAAGGCTAGTTAGCAACACCAGTAAGTTGTTGTTCTTGTAACCAACCAGTTAGAAAGCAAGGGTTTTATAAATGTTTACTTTGCCCCTTTAGATGAAACGAAGGTAATGGTACAGTGCACAATGAAATATTTGCATCAGATCGGTAACAAATGCGAGGGGATGAGTGCGCTCCTTTATCAAATTTATATAAAGTCTCGTTTGCGGTCATCAGAAAGGCAGAGCCATTTAACACGGATGTCCCTTGAATCTCATGGTGAGCATGGATTCAAACCATATAGTTAGTGTTTTCTGTTCAGCTAAAGTTCAAAAGAAGACTTTTCAACGGCAAGACCCTATTTTAAGTATGTATTGCAAAATATGTACTAAGGAAGTATGATTGCAAATGTTTTTGTTGATTTTGAAAACATGTTTGTTTGAAGTTCATATATGGAGTTAATATCAATGTTTTTATAAATAGCCTGGAAAGTTTAGTATGCAAACGTGTATTTATATAATCGGAAATTAAATATAAATAGGTTAATAATGAAATAGGTTATAAATTAAATTACAATAATAAAAAAATCTATATAACGATTAGAAAATTCTAAATAAATCATAACTATAAAATGAAATTTAAATAGTAGAAAATTAGATAAAATAATAAGAAAATACAATATATTAATAAAATGTAATAAACACATAGTAAAGACACTGGGGGGCAATAAAATGAAGGGGGCCTTTGGGTTTGCTAAAACCTCAGGGCCCAATGTGTTCATTCATATCAACCAGTAGCGAACCCTGGGGGAGCCCTCTGTGATGGCCTAAACTATCGGCAAGTCGGCAAGTAATTCAAGATCATTCAGCAGTCGCAGTTATGCAACCTCATACACTTTCTGTGCAGCCTGCACATTGTGCAAGAAGTCGAAGGTATACTTACATCGGGCGCTCTCTGTTAGCAAACCTTTGGCTGACTGTACAGCAAATCAATGGCGAGATTCATTTTGAGTGACAGTAAAACTGACCAATCATATCACCTTTCTAAACGGGCGCGCTTTGTTTTTTGCTAACTTTCCGCCATCTGGGGGTTTGTTCACCAGCATTCTCGTGCAGGTTTGCCAACCGCCACATTTTTTTAAAAAGAAGAAGAAATGCAAATCAAAACACAAAACGCTTACAGGCTGTGGATGAACTTTGTTATCAAGTCTCGGAAAAAAGATGATAAGGATCAAACGTCACGGTTCGTTACTGATATCAACAGCACTTGTACAGCTCCCAAATTACAAACATATGACTAACTAACTTTTGGTGACGTCTGATAAAAGTATTTTAGAAAGTTAAATTAGGCCATTAATGTTACTAATGATATCATTAGTAGAATAACACATTGCAATTATTTATTAACATTTAACCAGGGCCCAAAATATTTATTATTAAAATGTTTATTTTTGTAGCATAATTATGTAAAAAAGTTAAACCTATAATGTACTTCATTTTGCATTCGAAGGCTACTTTTTCTGCGGCCGATTTTATTTGTGTTAAAGTGCAATGCTGGCGTCTCTTTCTGTGACCACAGATGTTTAAAAAGAACTGCGTTGGAAATTACAGGAGAATGAAAGCTGTGTCTCACATCTCCTTTTGTTTTCACATATAAATGAAGTAATATGAGGTCAGAAATGACATAACGGTAAATACGTGTAAATAAAATTACTGCGTGATGATTTCACTAATGTCATTGCCAATTTGTGATAGAAATTGTTGTTGAAAGTCACATTTATTTGATATAAGACAAAATGTTTTGAATCACCTTTCGGAATATAAATAAATATGAACATTGAATTGTTATTGGACCAATATGCTTTAAACAATAGGTATGTAAGCAAAGCTACATTCACACAGCTGTGGCTCAAACTTAGGTGACCACATGTTTTCACTAGCAAAGCTCAGAAAAATTTTCTACTTTGGCACAGTACAAACCACAAAGTCTGAGCTACAAATAACTATAATCATTTAGTGCGTGCATTTTTGATGTACTTAAACAGAGTTGGTTTCAACTAAAGAGTTGACTAAATTTTTTAAACATCAAATTATCAGGATTCTCTTTATCTCAAAGGTTGTGTTAAGTTGATTTGTGCATTTGTTTTATTGGTGTAACAGCGTACTCATTTTCTTGATGCTCATCAATTACGCCATACCAAACAGAAAACTTTAAGGTAGGTCTCTTTAAGCTTCTTAAGCATGCACAACATGTCATTTCTAGACTGGAGTATAGCAATGCTCAGCAAGCATGCAACCACACCAATACAAATGACACAGACTGCAGCAGCACGATTACTCTTCAAAGACCCTCTAAAGAGCACGTCTTCATCTCTCTCCACTATAGCCACCAGTTGAAATCATTGCCGCTTGCAGCTGAAAACTATTGTACACCATGTGGCGTGCTCAGACCTCTGCTGGGCAGAGGTCTGAGCACGCCACAAAGACCAAAAAGGCGCTTAAAAGCTGTCACTGATACATGTATCATAAATGTATTTTTTATCTTAATGGAAAGTTTTTTTTTAAATTTACATAAAAAGTCATGATTAAAATGTCAACACTGATTTTTGTTTTAATCTTACAGTACTTAATAAACAATGCTGTGCAGTTTCTTTCGTTTTTTTCACAAGTTGGTGTCTGAACTGAACAACTGCAGTATCCATTCACTTCTTTTGTAAGAACACTTATGCAAAAAATGCAAGTGAATGGGTACGGCAGTTGTTACCAATATTCCTTAAAACACATTTGTGTTCTGCAGAAGACATTAAGTCATACAGGTTTGAAATGTCGAGGGTGCATAAATGATGACAGAATTTCCATTTTTTGCTTGAACTATCCCTTTAAGATAACATAGTTGTTTATCTGACACACCTGCAGGAAGAGGCAACATAACGTGCTAAACAGTCAGAAACTTTTGGGTAATCTTAAATGAGCAGTTGACCTTCTCAAAGTGAGAATGCACAACGTGTAAATCTAGACTGGAGTTCTTTTTTAAAATTGGTTCTTTGTATATTGTTTATACTATATCTTTTATTTTTGTTATAATCTGTTTTGAGCTTTAAAAGAATCAAAAATCTCCCTCGTTTTGAAAAACATGCATAACAGTGACTGTACGACAATGGTCATACCAAACTTTAACTTCCTCTTCCTTATGATGTTTCCCCTCTGTTTTTAAGTAGGTGTGTGAAGAAATCAATACATTTTCCTAAAACTACCAGATCCACCAGTGATGATATTACGCACGTTTTCATCACCTTTTTATTACAATGAAAGATTCACAAACAAATATTCAGTTCAATCTAAAAATCATCTGTTTATAAATAATGTCACTCATGATGAGTTAGGAGATTATTACTGTATGAATCCAGAGACTAAAAGCAAAGAATTCAGCGATGGAACCAGATTACACATCAATGGTAAGGGAATAATCCAATATTAATGTTATTTATAACATCGCCCGGTTTTATAGACATGGCATAGCCTAAACTGGGATTGTGCCTTAATTGATTAAGGCTATATATTTTATGTCGCTTTTATTAAAATGGCGTAGGAAAAAGAATACTGATGTGCATCTTGAGACAAATCATTGACACTGACATCTTTTAAGTCAGGGCAAGTTATTTTAATTTAAAAGAGCTCAAAATTCTTTTCAGTCTGTGAAAGCGGGTCATAGTGTTTTAATTGTTATAATATATATTTAGAAACACACACATGCAACAATGCATTAACCGTACATTATTGGTTGCACAGTGCTGAATAAACAGTGTTTTATATTACAGAGAGCCTAAATAGTTTTGAGAAGAAACAATGTCCGGTAATTAACTTAATATCTGCTCTGATGAATGGTGTTCTGATCATCCTGGTTGTAGGTGAGTGATTCTTATACACTCTGTAGATAGTGTAGAATTTTTTTTAAAGAGTTTGACCCAAATTGATTATTTTGCAGTTATTTATATGTCTCATTCATAAATGTAATGTAATTTTTGCCATGCAATTACAGTTTTTAACAATCATACAGGTTTAAATAAAACAGATTAACCTACCATATCAGTCATGTTTATTCTGCGGTGTGGATATTTTTCTCAAATTTAATTTATTATTCATTGATAACATTCACAATTGGCAAACCTTTCATTTATCTTGATTTTGAGTTCAGTTACTGCACACGACAATTAAGCCATATATTGGTATTAAAGATGTCAAGTCGACACATGTATTTATTCAATCCATTTCAATAAATCTGAATTCACTGTGTTATTCCAAGAACTTCTAGTTGCGCTTGTTCGTGAAAGTAAGAGAACCAGAAAAGGTTTAAAACAATTTCAAGATATTGACCCACAGGAGCTCATGAATCTTAAACAACATCAAGACTCAACCCAAACACAGGTAAATGGAGCTGTAGAAAAATATTTGAACTAATTATAAAAATATAATCTAAATCTGATTTTGTTTATTTTATTTTTACAGTAGGTATTTCAAATGCTAATAGTTTATTCTGTTGTATTTCAGTATGTTCAGGCGGAGATTCCCACACTGTGCATTAGGTTTTAGTCCAATAATGTCAACGGCACCCACACATGTTGGTGAACTGCTTAGTGTGAAGAATGTGGTTATAAGTTAATTATCAGTTGTATGTATAAGTTGTTATGTGCCATTTAATAAAAACCATTTTAAGACTTGTTGTGACATTTTTTAAATGGAAGTAACAAACTTAGCACACATTAAAATATGGATGTAATAGCTAATGATGGCTAAACTGACATGATCAAATGACAGTAACTTGGCCTATATACAGTACACAGGAGGTGTCACTGTGAAGAAAATTATAGCAGTTTCCTATTCAGCTCAGATACGGGGTAAAAACTTATATTGTTGAACCTGTTCTTCTAGGCCTACATATTATTTATACTTTTCATTGGATTTTAAGGAGATTTTTGTTTCATGCTTATAGTAAAATATGGATGCTTCATTGTCATTCATGTTCCCCATAGTATAAAAACAGCTGGATGTTCAGATTTATTATACTAAAGACACAGGTTGTGCTTAAGACCAACATTATAATGTTGATGGTAAAATCTAGACTGCATCATGTTTGCATCAAGCCATTGTGTTGTGGTGTCTGACAGTCCGAAGCCTGAATGAACTACTACAATCCCTACATTCGTTCACATACTTTTACCCACAATGCACTCTGATTTTGAGTGTACATCTGATTTACATCTCATTCACTATTTCTCATGAGACAACACGAGACGATCGCCTGATTAAAACCTGCTGGAGGACACTGACAGTTAACACCGCAAATGTATTTTCATATTTGAATGCTCAAACTCCAATGTGACTGCACTATACACTCACCTAAAGTATTATTAGGAACACTATACTAATACTGTGTTTGACCCCCTTTCGCCTTCAGAACTGCCTTAATTTTACGTGGCATTGATTCAACAAGGTGCTGAAAGCATTCTTTAGAAATGTTGGCCCATATTGATAGGATAGCATCTTGCAGTTGATGGAGATTTGTGGGATGCACGAAGCTCCCGTTCCACCACATCCCAAAGATGCTCTATTGGGTTGAGATCTGGTGACTGTAGGGGCCATTTTAGTACAGTGAACTCATTGTCATGTTCAAGAAACCAATTTGAAATGATTGGAGCTTTGTGACATGGTGCATTATCCTGCTGGAAGTAGCCATCAGAGAGGATGGGTACATGGTGGTCATAAAGGGATGGACATGGTCAGAAACAATGCTCAGGTAGGCCGTGGCATTTAAACGATGCCCAATTGGCACTAAGGAGCCTAAAGTGTGCCAAGAAAACATCCCCCACACCATTACACCACCATAATTGCATTAATGAGAAATTGAACAGGTGTTCCTAATAATCCTTTAGGTGAGTGTAAATCAAAGTCGTGAGATCAAACTGTGTCGGAACTCTCTTTTTCAACTGTACTCACACCAGTTCTATTTAAAGGAGCAGATTTTTATTTACAGCGGCCACTAGCGTTGTATTATAAATTTGCAACATATCTATCAGTCCAAACACGACTGTACAATTTTACTCAATTATGAATAGATTTACAGTTAATCGGCGTGTCACATGCATTCTGAACCGTAGAGCACGATCCACACGTTTCACCCAGAACATTTTTAGCGCAGGCGACAGGGAGAGGAAACGCGCGTTCAAGAGTTGTCTGTCCGTTTACGGCTTCTTTACAAACATGGCTGTGAATTCAATGTTTAGGCCCGCTCTGTATGTCAATATAAACAGCTTATTCCAAGGTATTACGAACATAACGATTCACTAAGTGAGGTCTTTATACAACTTTGAAGACATTGTTTTGTATATTATGGTATATTACATTTATGTCAACAGATCCTCCCAAAAACCCTGTAAAGTTCCTTTAAGAACAACGCTCCCTTTGCTGATTGCAAAGTCTGGTGGATTATGTTTTCTAGCTTTTGTCTACACAATGACTGTTCATCATTGGCAAATGACCACACTCACAGTGGGAAAAAATTATTTATTTTTATAATATTCTAGACCAAAACATGTACAACCATCATAAAGCACAGTAGCATGTCATCCAGATGTTATAAAAACAGTATCGATTTGGAGACACTAATCTGCCATTTTCCAATCTGGAGTAATAATGGCAATATTTAGTGCAACTTTAAAATTAAAGGAATATTAGAGTTTTTTTGCATGAAAGTAAGATCAACAGCCAAAACTCAAAAACGAATAGAAATGACTTACAAAAGCATGAAGTTATGAATCTTCAACAGCCGCATGATTCCGTCCAAACACAGAGTTAACAGTGAGGGCGTGCCTACATACACAAAATAAGAAGATATTGAAATCAGCCTATAAGTTTTTAACTTGTTTCATGTATTTACATAACTGGCTTCACAGAAAATCCAATTTACATGTAACAAGTTTGTGATTTTGCACTTTTTTTGCATTAAAGGTTCAGGTTCATCAGAGGTGTATAAAGACCTTACATAATGAAGCATTATGTTTATATTACCTTAGAATGAGCTATTTTTTTAATCTTACAGCGCCGGTACCCTTACATGGAATTCATGTTTCATACATGTTTTGTCAGCCTCTGTAATACTTTGAAATGGAAGGGGGAGGTGTGGAGTGAGATGTTGGTTGCAATTCGCAACCTCAGCGCAAGATGCCGCTTGATGTTTCTAGCTGGTCCTTTAAGTCAAGAGCAGTTTTATGTTATTTTACTTTTATTTACTTTTCTTACACATGGCACCCGTTCACCCTGGAAATTGTGCTAGAGTTTGCAGTTGTTGTTTTTAGCATAAGCATATAAAAAGTGACCTACAGTCTACCGGTGACTTATTTTTGTATTTATTTTTACTTCTTAATTCTGTGCATTTGAAGGCAAAAATTTTATTTGTGTGAACGCTCAATGCTGGGTTACCAGAAATGTATCTAATCACACACATACACACAAGCACACAAACTGTTTCCGAGCTGAAGTGTGGAATATCCCAAGGCTGCGTTCAAATACACCCACTTATTAAGTCTTTGCCACTCGTAAGATGTTGCGGAAAGCTTTCCAGTGTAAAATCTATATATTCTTTGTTTGGCTAACATGTGTTTTACTTTTGTTTTTCCTTTTTTTGGGTACACCTGCTTTGATACAATAGCCAACATATAAAGCTCTACAAAAATAAATCTGACTTGACATGACTATATAATAAGGATATTGCATGTAATTTCGTAGTAAAACGTAGTGTTACACATTTTACTAGGGGAAAACTCCAGAGTTCTGTATTTTGTAAAACTGCTTTCTATCACATAATTAGAAACAGCACATTAATCAATGTTATATGTTTGCACTTGTATACTATATGCTCACTTAGGATCTTCACGCCCCCTAGACCGCTTTGGATGAAAACAGGAAATACGTCACGAAAGTAGTCAAGAGGTCAAGTGCAAAGACCGCAAGTGGGGGTATTTGGACGCATCCTAAATCCGAGGTATTTTGAACGCAGCATAATTTTAACAGCGATGATGAGAACGTGTGAATTGTTATCAGTTACGGTTTTTCAGACCGAAGAGCTTTGATTAAGCTCAATTCAAATTCAATCGACTTCAATTAAAATACATTCTGAAATCGCTCAAATTAAGGAGTTTGCTGAAAAACAGTCCCGTTAATTGCATGTTAAAATGAAAATGATTTATGTTGTACAAATGTCTTCAATACGGCTAAATGCTGGCTTTATGGACCACAGAGCGCCCCCCGCAGGAAGAATAAGTTGGCGCCGTCGTCTTGGAAACAGATTTGGCGCCCAGTGATGTGCGAAGCAGACGACGTAAAGCATTCTGGGTAATTTTGAAAGATGGCGGACGAAGTGGAGCAGGTTTGCTTTTTGTGTTTGGCATTTACTCGCAATAGTTTAAAAACGAATTCCTGATCTAAACTTTGTCCTTTATCAAAGCGTTGATATGTTCCGTCCATTGAACGTCTGAATTTACATACGGCTTTGAATGCTTAGATATGTTAAACAGTAGGTGTGATGGTGCGTTTGTCAATGTGATTTTAAGTAACGTCATTACAGTAATCATTTGTTTTGAACTTGTTTTGCAGCAACAAACCACCAATACTGTTGAAGAGCCTCTGGATCTGATCCGGTTGAGTTTAGATGAGAGGATCTATGTGAAGATGAGAAACGACAGAGAGCTGCGCGGCAGACTGCACGTGAGACCAGCCTCCTGTCTCACATTACTTATTGATAGTTTTCTTCTTTTTTTAGCTGCTGTTTACGTTCATTAGGACATCAATCTACCTCACTTCTAGTTATTTAGTGTTTTCATAACATACCACTGCTATATTTATGACCGCAAATTTGTCTGAAAGATTTGAGTGTTTTTTTTCTACAATTGTTTGCTGGTGATTTTGATTTAGTGCAGATAAACAATTAAAACTTAAATAAACATAATGCATTGCAAAGACACCCAAAGTGAAATAAACTTGACTACAAATTCCAACATGATATTCTGAAGTACTACGTTACATGAAGACTTTGAAAAATCTGAACAATGGATAATACACTAAAAGTGTTACAGCTATTACATTTAAAACCCCTACAAAGATAGCATAACAGTATAAAACCTAAGAATGTACTAATATTGCATGCTGCAGAAATTATAAATATTTATGCAGGTAATGTACATTTGTTTATTATAATTATGATATTTTTTATATTGGCTACTTTTCCTTACAAGGGTATATATATCATGTTAAAGTTCATGCCATTGTGTAGATAGAATCTGTGTTTCTATAGCGTCACCAAAAATAGGTCAAAAATGATGACCGTGTTTGTCAGTTCTAGAAATTATAAATGACACTTCACCGTTAAAATGACATTGTGGGACAGTGCGAAAGACTCATTTCATGTCTTTGACTGTAGGCCTATGACCAGCATTTAAACATGATCCTCGGCGATGTTGAGGAGACGGTCACGACTGTGGAGATTGATGAAGAGACGTATGAGGAGATTTATAAGGTAACTGTTTGCATTCATATCTGGTTTGAAGTAAGTTATGTGGTTTTCACTCATGTATTCGATAGTAAGACATTATATTATGTAGTCTTACTACATAGTTATTTTTAACAGTAATAATAATAATGTTTAGTTATTAAATTATCTAATGTAATGCTTCGTATGATGGGTATTATGATATCAATAAACCGGTTAGTACGGTGGTGCATGTGACATGCTTAATATCTCTTTTGATTTTGCAGTCAACGAAGAGAAACATTCCCATGCTGTTTGTCCGAGGGGATGGAGTCGTGCTAGTAGCCCCCCCGCTGAGAGTAGGATAACTTCATTTGGACAAGCTCATCTGACCTACATCATTTTTGTTTCCTAAGATGGACTTTTAAGTGAATAACATTTTTGTTTTGAACCGCAGAGTTCTGTTTGTTTTGAAGTCGATGTTCAATTGCATTATATGTTTGGCAAACTCTAAGGTATTATGTACTTTTTCGATACTGGTAAAGTAATTAAAAGTTTTATTTTCAGAAAACGGATATTTTCAAAAAATAATAAAAAACATGTTATGATCAGGCAAACCCTTTTCCATAAAACATGTAATTTGCTGTGTTGGCCACATTTTTTTAATAAGCATTTCTCCACATTATCACCACACATGACATTAGAACAGAAAACCTTGTTTTTAAACTAATACCCTGAAAAAGCTAGAAAAGTTTGTTGGAATTTTTGACTGTCCTATATTGAAAAAAATCATTTCCAACTGTGATTTACTGTACTGACAATTTTTTCATAGCGAACCAGCAAAGAAATGTAATTAAATTGATCCGTTTTCAGTAGATTTTTTTATAAATAACCTCTGCATTATAGGGTTATTGATATACTCAAGTATGACCAGCAGAGGGAGCCAATGTCACATCCAATTCATAAGTCCTAAAGGGATTGTTCACCCAAAAATTAAAGTTCTGTCATAAATTACGCGCTAGCTGTATAAACCTGTTTAAATACAGACAACGTATGCTTGTAACCAAAAAGTTCTTGGACCACATTGACTAGCATAGTAGGAAAAATTGCAATAGTCAAAACTGTTTGCTGTCCTACATTCTTCAAAATATATTTTTGTGTTCAACAGAACAATCATTATTAACATTTTTCCTACTATGGTAGTTGATGGGATCCAATAACTGTTTGGTAATAAGCATTCTTCTGAATATATTTCTCTGTTCATCAGAACAAAGAAATCTATACAGATCTGGAACAACTCGGACGTGAGTAAATGACAGAATTTTTACTTTTGGGAAAACTTTCCCTTTAAGTTATACAGGGGTTAGCTGTTGAACTACCTCTGTTTCAGTCTCTGTCGGTCATAGCAAGTTCTGCTGGGATGGTGGTCTATAATGTATATCATCTGACTTTTCTAACAGTGCTTCTTCAGTTTAGATTACACAGGATGCTAAATTGATCTTTTGGGGTCTTAGAGCACTACCCTTTCCCTAAAAATCCAACCTTTGTTTTACACACCAAAATAACTCTTTCTCATGACAGGGGTCTTTTCTATTAGTGGGACAGTGATGCACAGTTCTCATTCAGGATAGTTTTAGTATTTCCCACGGTCTAAAAATAACCCCCATGCAGGCTGTTGATACCCAAATATAGCTACGTTTAGGACCGAACCATTGGGGGCACGGTTCTGACTGACAAATGGTAGATAAATGTCTCTAACTATATATAACTTGCACTGACTCAGATGCAGCTCAATTTAAAGAGAATAAAGAAGAATATGCATCCAGATGTTTCATTACGTTTAACAACATTGGCATAAAAGTGTGTATTTCCATCTGTTTTTCAGTAAATCCTCAAAACAGTTTAGAAATCATGATGGAATGCAATGTCTTTCAATTAAATGTGAACTTTTTTATTGGGAGTTAACCATGCCCTCAAGATGGTTTACATACTTTTCGTAATTTTTACCAAATGATGAAGTATGCAGACATTTTTAAGGATGAGTTTATAAATGGAATTTGTGGCGTATTCTTGCACTTAAATCACATTTCGTGACCACTGTTATTTACTCACTTTGACCCCTCTGTCAATGTTTCTTCAGTGGGGAAATCAGTTTTTATTGGTCATACAGTTTGCATATGTCATGGTATATTTCTGTAGTTATGGGGGGTTTAATTTGAACATAATTTTTGAATTTGCACTGATTACATATGTGGAACACAGCAGCATCTGTTCATTCATCCAGAAATACCCGCAGGTGCATCCTTATGAATGCTAAATTAGACATAAAATAATGAATGTTTTTTGTTAAATCTGTTTTATATAGTATTAAACTACAGTTTCAGGTATTGTTTTGGTGACAGCCCTGCGTTTAAACAATTTCTCCTATGCTTTAATCCAATTACTTATCAAATGGATCCAAGATTGACTGTCTGGTAAGTTCGCCCCTGCTGGTGAATCCTGTATTTACATCTTATGTCAAAAACATTTACTGCTGTCATAAATTACTGTATATTATGACAAACTGACATTTTTATATTATTATTTTAGATTTTTTTATAGGACTCAAACTTTAAAATGTATTATTATTTTTATACTTTTTTTGGATGGGCTTGGAACTGTGCATCTTGAAGTGCCATCATTTTCAAGTAGAGTGATTGGGTTAAAAACCCACTTAATGTTTATCATTATTATTGTTGTTATTTATTGTGTACTGAAATACAAATGCATACCGTTTGCACTTATATCGTGTTGCTCTGAACTGAAGCTGAATTGATCTGTTTAAAAATAAAACTACATATATACGTAAAGCAAACAAACATCCTATTTTCTAAATAACTAAGGCTTGAAGCATGTTGGCTGTTTTTTTAATGTTGACATCGCAGTCGTGAGGGACGTGGCATCAACGGCCTGTGCTTCTATAGGGACATGCTTGACTCTAATCTTAGGCTGAGCGTCCAGCAATCCTTCTAAGCAGGAAATAGCAGCGCTAAACATAGACCCATCTGGGCAAATAAGTGCAAAAGATTGTTCAAGTCATTTATTTTGTAAATATGTCTGCGATGTCCATTACTGTGCAAGGCTTCTATAAATATGACAAATGCAAGTAAGACATCTAATCTTCTAAATAAACCTTAATTGAATCTTTAAAATCTATCACACTGAGGTGTCAATGATCTACACAGGGAACATTTATAATATTATATGTTTTTATCAATCACAAGGTTCTAACACTATTAAACTGTTTTTTTATATGCACCTGGCTGTCAATAACAATTCACATCTATTATCAGAAAAACTGAGATTTTTTACAGGGAAAATATGGGAACAAAAGCAACCCGGCCTTTCTGGGCTGTGGTAAGCCTTGCATTGATTATTTGCTCAATCATTTTTGCACTTTTTCTATTTTTGCATTTTCAACAAAACCTAAAACTATTTTCAATGTACAGTAACACGGTTGACAATGCATGTTTTGAAAGTGAATTGTCCCCAATCATTTTTTGTTACAATTTAGGCACAATAAACGTTTTTTACGGTTGGAAAGTTGCATTTCTCTATTTTTTGGTTTGGATTCTGTAAAGACTGAAACTGCTTATTATTGTGTCAAAATAGTTATTGTATTCAAAGCAAGTAAACAAAATTGCAAACAAGTTATTTTCTCATGTCATTTTTTTGTCAGACAAATGCTTTTCTCTCGATTCTTGTTTTAATTTTAAAAAGTGCATGGATAAATGAATTCTTCGTGATATAATATATTCCATTAACATGTCCATTTTTATAAACAAAAAATATTCTCATTGAAATAGATTTGTCAGACAAACGATAAACAGTGGCATGTTGAATTCTAATGGTTATTTAGTCCTCTGTAGTACCAAACTTTGATTTAATTTTCCCAGAAAAAATACAGACAGACACATGGCCGAAAATCTAATTTATCCTCTCGGCCTGTCATCTGAAGACATGTTGAAGAAAAACAGTACTTATTTAGAACTGTGGTTATATTACAATCAAGAAACGGGCCAAATATGAATGTTAAGTGTATTTTCAAAATACATTCAAATACCATTTGCAATTCCCTGTAATGAACTGTAATCTATTACATTTAGAGACTTATCATGAAGAACACAAGATGGCTGCTGTTATGTCTGGATTTTAATCTAACGTAAATCCTTCTAATCTTTTTTTTTAATGAAGTGGACCTGGAACTATATACAGTATATACATTATGAATTGTGGACAGTATTATTAGTATTGACTGTGAATTTTGGTCCGGTGAACATCAGCATAGGCCTTGCTGGATCTGAACATCAACTAATATAAGATGGAAACATTGCTCATTGGAAACTGGATATAAAGGCATAGCACTCTAAAATGGATATAAACAAATCTAAGACAGAATTGGATAGACTCCGGATTATATAACCAAACTGGAAAAACCAAATGAGGAAAATAAACAACTTGGTGGATGGGATTGCTGATACAAACTGAGAATCAGAGACAGAAATTAATCCTCACAAGCAGTTTAAAATGGGCTGGCACAAAACGGAGACTGAACACGTTCTTGGCCAGTACCAGGAGAGAGGGAAACTCAGAAATTTTCTTGACTCTTGTGCTTTAGGGATAAACAAACTTCTCTAAAATCATATTTTCCGCCAGGACAGACAAACATTCACAATGATTACTTCGATGGATGAACTGCAACCCTTAATATAAGATGTATTAGTTGTAGAAATAGAATTCCTTCAACATCAACCGACTTGCTTTGGTTTCCACGTGAATTGTGCTGTTTTCATACTATTTCATTCTCATAAATCATATTATTTACTTTTACAAAAACATTGTATAAATTTAGTTTGAATGGAGTACTGTAGAAATTGACACTATACGATCTGTCCAGTTAATATAAAACGTCCCTGCTCGGGTCAGTTGATACCTATAGTGGCGTCCAGGATTTCTGTGGTTAAAAAGTTCACCAAAGCTTTTTTCCTGACCCTCAAATGGGCGAATTTGCGCTAAAGAATTTACAATAAGTCTTTGAAAACAGCTTCTTTCCACAACTTCATAACACAAGCTCCCAGAAGAGTCTGGACAGACTGGAGATTCCACCTTTGATGGCTTTTCAAGACATGCTACAAACGGTTTCTGGTTCACAAGTGTCATTTGGAGGCTACGCTCTGGGTAATTTGCATCGCTCTGAGAATATTTTTTGGTTTCCGTTGACTTTGAATGAGCAATTTTGTAAGTGTACTGCTTACATGCGAAACCATAAAGCCACAACAAGTGAAACGGTTTGTTTTTCTGCTGTACGTTTATTTTTTAAATGCTGGTTTTATTCTGGAGAATTGTGACCATGAATAACGTTGAAGTCAAACATAATTTCCTGTGTTTGTCGCAGGTGGTATCTTACTTCAAAGCCCATTACAAATTCACGTGACGTACTTTCACGCCGTCCTGATCCGTCAAAAAGGTTTATAGAGCGATTGTCTGTATAATAATGAAATGATATCACATATGGGACCGGGTCCACGGAGTTTGATATATGGGCACCTGTGAATTCTCACTTGACTCTGGACAGCTGCTTTACCCTTTAAGCGTCACAATGACGGATTGGAGAAGCTATGCCAGGGAAAAAATAAATGCCTCTGGTAACCTTGAGCAGAGGCGTGCGTCAGAGATTCAACCCGACATTTCACTTGGCCACGGTGCGGCGTGACTGTTTGTATTTCGTGATGGAACATCAATCATAATGATTTTAATAAAAATGGTTTCAATTGTGATTCCAATTAACAATTTTACAATTCTAAGCTTTTTGTGGTAAATAAATTCATGGGATCACATCTTTCTCATCACAGTCAATTCATAATGAAAAAAAAAATTGCTTTACAGAAATAACTTGTAATTTTAGATGTTAACGGACATTGGAGTCCAATATTGTATCTGAATGTGAAAATCTGAACTGAAAATACTAATCTAAATTCTTTGTTTTTAATTCTGAACCCAGCCTACACTACAATGTGACATTTAACAGATTTCTACTATTTCATTTTACAACATTTTCATGTTTCTTGAGAGTAAAATTACTGAACTGTACTACACATGTATAAGTTTAGAGAGAAGAACATGTGATTTTGACAAAAAAAGTTCTTAACGTTTTTTTCTTTCTGCCAGAATATTACAGTTTTTTACTGTATTTTTATGGTGTATAGCCATGCCAAACAGAATGTTGTTAACTCATTTAACGCTATTTACTCATGTGCATTTGTGATACTAAGTATATACAATATTGTTGTAGGAATAAATGGTCATGGGTTTGATTCAGGAACCGATTCCAATACAAATGGTACTTGTGAATGTGTCCAAAGAAAGCACCTGCTGACTGCATCATTGCTGGCCGCAGTCCACGCTGTCTCACATACCCTCAGCACACCTGACGCTTGTATCCGCATGTTTGTTAATGAGGCTATTGTGCCACCGATGCAGTTCTCCTTTCACAACACTGGACTGATTCCCTGAATCAGTTCTGGTGCTTTTGTCTGAATCATTAGAATCTGAATAGCAACACTTGTGCTGCTACATATTGTTTGTATATTAATTGTTCCCTGTGGTATATTTTTGGCATTTGACAGTGGACCCATATTGTTTTTCTTAACAATGGGTTAATATTCATGGTACTGTGTCAGTGGTGTGCAGGGGGGACTTTTGCACCTGTGTCACTGTGGGGAAGAGGGAATAGATTTCAGGCCTACGACAACATATTGCTTTCTGTTAAATAAACTTCATAACAATTTGTTATTTTAAACCAATTAAATCAGATTTTTGGGCTAATTAAATGAAAAATTGTCACAAAAATCCAATAGACAATATGTTGTCACTTTTGTCGTCATTGATTGTTAAATTGTTATAATCCTTGTAACATAAGTACTTCTGTGGAAAACCACTGTTTGACTTTGGGCTGTAGAAATGCAGTGTTTCTAGTTGACAACAACTCTATTAAACACAGCTCAATTGCTCATGCGACAGTAAAGCGCCTTCGACCACAGAACTTGCGTGTTACTGGCAACAAAATCCAATAAAATTGTATTCTTGGTTCTGTTTTTGTACACACTTTTATAATGCTATTTAGCGTAGTTCATTTCGTCCAAGGTCAACCTCATTCCTTTAATATTATTGTGCTTTTTAAACAACATTACACCCATTAGCCTCTTGGATATATTGTCTAATAAAACAAAATGTTTAATATAGTTTGACATATCCAGGCAATGATACAAGCAACTTAAAATGGCTTTCAGTCATGTTTGTTTTGGACAAGGTAGTTGGACGCTAGCTGTTATGTGTTATCCCTGAGTACTTTATTCTATCTTAAAACTTCAGTTTTTGTCATTTACACAAAAATTATAGTGATTTGTAACATAATGTTTATGGTTAAGGTAACTTGCTAAAAATGTTAAAACTGTGTGTTGTGCGGAAAAATAGCAGCTAGCATGTGTCGCTAATGATTGAAGTGAATAAAATACAAATACAAAAGTGTGCAAATAAATACAATTACGTAGTATATTGGATGCATTGAGCTTGCTGCAAAGTATTCAGGGTTTGCTTTATCCAAAAGGATGATATATGGAATACTTTTTTAGGATTCAACCAAAGAGGGTTTTGCCACCTTCACCTGCACATCTGTTATAATATTTAGATTTCCCTGCATAAAATACTCCCACTACCTGACAGAGGCAACTTGGAGGTGGCTCTCAACCATTGATGTGTGTAGGGGGTTGAAAATGTCTGTCCAAATCATGTCAGACAAGGGTTGAGTTCAGAGCTGCTTATTCAATGGTTGGAGGTTCAGTTCAATATGAGTTTGCCATGGACTATATACTGTCATCATTGTGTTTTGAGAACTGAGCCTCAGGGGACTGTCTCTATGATTTGGATAAAGTGCATCTGTTAAATGCCAAATAGCCAACACAAACTTCATGAGAATGAGAAAGTTTCCAAATTTGGATCACATTTAGGATCCTGAGGGGATACGTTTAATTTACATTCTTATGAACCCAGGGACTCAAGCACATGAGCCATGTTCAAGTTTAATGGATACAGTATAAATAATAAAAAATAAAATAATAAAATGGTAACACTTGTTAACAGTTAGGTAATGCATTAGCTAACATGAACTAACAGTGAACAACACTTCTACAGCATTTATTAATCTTCGTTCATGTTAATTTCTGCATTTACTAATGCAGTTTTCAAATCAAACGTGGTTCTTAAAATGAGGTGATGCACCATATTACATCAGTAACTGTACATGAAGTAACTTCACCAAAGATTAATATATGTTAATAAACCGTATTTAGTTAATTTAATTTAATGCATTTACTACTGTTAACAAATAGCACCTTATCGTAAAGTGTCACCAATAAAATAAATAATAAACAATAAAATAAAATAGAATAGAATAGAATAATAAAACTATTACAATAGGTTTTCGTTTACCACGAAACAACACTGTAAAACTTTGCTGTAATTTCGCATTAGGTTTGCTAGTAACTTCCTGTATATTTAATGTACAATTTTGTTTTAAGCATACACTTACCAAGTTTATACATTTTTCTTTCATCAAACAAGACTAGATATCTTGGGTCACTTTTATGGTTATATAAATGTATCGTAATTTACGAAGTTTTAAAAATTTCAACAGAAAACAAGAGAAAAATGCTTTGGAAGAATGTCTTTTTTTGCCGTATTGCTTTGCTAATGCCAGTCTCTTAATGCTCATATTCAATTTCAAGAGTTTTAAAGTAATTGAAAACAGTACTAATTGGAAAGTATATTCGGTAGTAATTAAAGCTACAGTAAGTTACTGGCAAACCTGCTGCAAAAACTACAGGAAGTTTTTACAGTGAAGTTTTAATATTTTATGGTATTCTGTAAATCACTGAGGCTTTTCTCAGTTGCCCTTACTGTCAAAATTTTCACATTTTAGCAAATATAACACATTGACATGAAAACTGCCAAGTGCAAAAAATGAAATCATGCATCCATGAATCCTCACACAAAGCTATAGCAAGCTTTCAAAGGAATGTGAATATATAAAGTAATAAATCAAACGTGATGTTTTTTTCCAATAGCGTTTTATTGTTGGATTCATTGATGCTCAACTAGTGGAGAATAGTGGTATCAACAGAAAGATTATGGGTTTGATTACCAGAGAATTCACGTATGAATACTATATAAAAAGTATCTGAATGGGAATTTAATTCAATGTGAATAAAAATATAATTCCATCTGGTATTATTATCATCAGTATTTCATTATTATTATTATCAGTATTAGTATAAGTATTGAATTAGTATTATCGGTACCCTTGGAAACACTGATGAATTCTGATGTCTTATGCAACACCCACATGTTACTTCTATGGTTACTACTTAAAACAATCCTGTTAAGAATAGTGTGAATCCAAACATATGCACATGTTGAGACAGGGATAATGGAAAAACTAAGTCAATCTGTTCCTACATCTGTTTTTAGTAAGACATTAATCAAACTTGAATGAGACAAAAATCACAACAGTACAAAAAAAGCTGTGGGACAATCTACCATAAGGTTCCCAGGCATATAAATTGAATCTTTTCCAAAAGGACATCAGAGGTTTGTCAGGCTGGGTTCATGGGTTATGCATTCAAATCTGAGTTAGTAATGTACATCTACATGTGTGGTAAAAAAAAATGGTTCTATATGGTACCAAACACGAAAACAAGCAAATAAACAGATCACTACAATAGGAGTGGCAATACTGATCAAAATAAAATGTAATTTTATTGAATTAAATAACAATAAAGTTAAAAGATAAATAGATTGTCAAATAAAGGCTTTAAAGCCAGTAAACCATACAGTGTCCTATTGTGTCACGAACTGGGGATTTCTTTCCACCTCAGTAATGTTTTCCCACCTCAAGATCAAAGTACCAGGGTGTAGCCAATGTAAAAGTGTATACATAATACTGATAAAGAGAGACCTAAATCGGTTTTAACAACATGATGTTATATTACAGGTACAAATCCTAGACATATGTCTAGAACCTGTCACACAACACTGCGGGTGTTCTTATAGGCCTCTGTGCTTTCTCAAGATACAGCAACTCTCTATAGATGTCTCATAATAAGCTGGGAACAAATGACTGGGCCGGGAATTCAGTAAGCAAGGTGGGAAATGTAAACAATGATGGCTATACTCAGATATGGGACAAAGGAGCATTGAATGGCTTTGCTGGATTTAAAATCCTCACTTGACTCAGAGTGTTGAAAAGGAGTATGACTCTGAAACATGAGCCATTCATAACAGTGTTAAGTAGGGAATTATTATTAATCGCCCAGGTCATGACCCTCACAGATGATTATACTGCAGAGAGATAATTAGATAGACACAGTCTTAAAAAAGTGCTTTTAAGGTTCTTCGCAGCGATGCCATAGGAGAACCATTTTTGGTTCCACAAAGAACCATCTCTTTCTTACTTTTTCATATCTGAAGAACCTCTTTTCACGTCAAAAAACCTTTCGTGAAACAGAAATGATCTCCGGATTTTAAAGGTTATTTATGGAACCAAAAGGTTCCTCCATGGCATCGAAGAATCCCCTTAAGAATCTTTTTTTTAAGTGTACATGGACCACTTGTAATGTAGTTTTAAACTTAAATTCTTAAACCTCCAATGTATAATATTTTTTGAGGATCTATTCACAGAAATGCAATTTAATAAACATCACTATATCTGCAGAGGTGTATAAAGACTTTACAGAATGAAGCGTTATGTTTTTATTATCTTAGAATGAGCTATAATTTGCTGTTTTGTTTCTACGCTAGCCCTAAATGGACAAACTGCTCTACAGAGCGCGTTTCGTAAATAAGCAGTGTTGGGTGTAACTAGTTAATAAATTAGTTACTGTACCCTTGAAAAAGTAAAGTAAGGGATTACACTTATTTTTTATGTAATTTAAGTGTACTTCAGATGTAATAGAACGAAATACTGTGCAATATATTCAATAGTGGAAAATGACTTCAAAATTATAACTAACTTTAAAACGTATGCTTTAATGCAGACTTTGGTTAGTTAATAAGAATCATTTTTGTAGCTTTTTATTATTTATTTGAATTAATTAAATAAGCCGTGTTATGTTTATCCTTGAATCAATACAAATCAAGGATGATATAAGATATAGAAAGTAATTAGTAATAAGTAATTAATTACTTTTTCAGAGTAACTTACCAAACAGTTTGGCAAAGAAGCAAAAATGTGACAACATCCTTGTCCTGTGTCAGCCACCGTAGTGCTTAGAAATGGAGGTGGGGTGAGCCATTGCTTGCAATTTGAAACCTCATAGCTAGATGCCGCTAAACTTTATACACTGGACCTTTAAGAACATTCATGGGATGTTTATATAAAACTAGACTGAAAATATATTTATTTAGTTAGTTCAAAAGAAGTATACTAATAGCAGGCTTGAAAAAACTTCATAGCCAGACGCTTTCCTCATATACATCGTTTCAGAAAATGTGAATAAAGTCTGTAAAATTCCTTTAAGGAAGTTCATGAGAACTTCACTGGTCACCTTATCCTGAGAAAGGTCCCCTGTGTAATATTCATCTATGTGAAGCAGAGGTTGTACTTCAGGACACTGTGTGAGCCCGGCGTGTGACGCTAGTCTGGTCACTGGTGAATTCCTCAAATGTTGCCTTGAAACCACGGACCATAATCATTTAACGTGCAAAGCCCCAGTTCAAAACAACCCAAGGCAGAAGTTAAATGCTAAGCCTTCGTAAATCACGAAAACTCAGGGCCATGCTAACCGTCTGCGGTCTCTTGTGTTTTACATGCAAACTGTTCCACTTGTAAACAAACGCATACATCGGACGAAGTTGTTTTCAGTACACTGGGATAAATTCCAGTCAAGATAAAGGCTTACTGGTAGGTGAGAGATTTATTCAAATATTAACTCACTATTTGGCAAACTGTCCCTGTGAGTAAGTTTGCACAGTGTCTGTTGAGGGACGAAGGCAAATAAAGGACTTTCATGCTGGTGATTTGTCACAGACTGGGTAAATATCTAAACGGTGGCCTGTATGTGCTTTTGTTCTATTAAATGTAACTAATAAAAGACATTCACCACCATTCAATCAAAATAAGAGTTTTAAATAAACTATTGCAATGTGGTTGGTACTCAATAAGTTTTGGAGCCAGAAATCTTGAACACTACATTCGGCATCAGAGCATTTCAGCCCGGTATGAGACACATGTGTGACATGGCCATTCTGTGTGAAACAAACATTGAGTGCTCACTCTGACAACAACCAGTTCAGATTTTCAACATTGCATCACAAGTAATATTAAAAGAGGCTCATTGTTGCTTTCAGTCATGTGCTGCAAAGCAAACATGAGTCATTCAATTGAGTTTCTTTATTTAAACTTCACTGAGATATTGACTGTTTTCAGCATGATCTCTAGGGAATTCTTAACTATTTTATGAATATTTTTACTTTTTACTACAGAGTGCATTTTGAAAATATGTTGTCTCCTTCGGCATAGAAGCGTGATGGCATCTTTGTCCTAACAGAGCCGCAGTAGTGCTTCGAAATGAAGGGAGGAGAGGTGGAGTGAGCCGTTGGTTGCAATTCCCAACCTCACAGCTAGATGCCACTAAATGCTACATTGCTCCTTTAAATGTCTTGTGAATAATGCCAAAAATTCTGAATATGCATGAAAATCCATCAAAATATGTCCCTGTTAAATTTTACCTGACAAGCTAGAAGAAAACTTTGATATTCCTTAAGAAAAAGAGTCTGTTCTTTATCGTAAATAAACCACGGCTGATTGATGCAACACTTTTAGCTGTGGTTTATTTACAATAAAGCACTAGTCTCGAGTACATTTATAAAATGGTTACCGAACAATATTAGTATTAGGCAGCAGTCATAGATGTGCTTTATGGTAAATAAGTCAGAATATTGGAACGAATTTTAAAAAGGAATTAAAGCATGTTTTAGCGACCTTAAAGCTATGGTAGGAAGTTTTGAAGTGACTAGCATTAGCGAGCTATCCCTTGCTTCACTTCCCTTCCATAGAAACTTCTTTTCTGAAACGTCACAGTCTGCAAACACAACAGTTTTAAATGACCTCATATCTCATTCACCCATGAGACAACATTACAGAACAGTACAACAACAATGAACGTGAACATTGAACACGCTGAAGACTTATAATGACTTTGTGTTTTTGTATTGATTTGTATTAAATATAAGTCTGTAAACTTTATTACACTTATGACATTTGCCATCGACAACAATAGAAATGACAAAAACCTATAGCAATATTGTAGAATTGATTTACATATTTTAATATAACATCAAATAAAAAGTCTGACGTGGGAACACATTTCGGACCCAGTGGATTTTAACGAAAATAAAATTGAATCTAGCCTTATTGTATAAAAACATTGAAAACAATGAAAGGAGATTACCAAGCATGTGGGTGCCAATTTTCTTTTCACAGTTATGTTGAAATTGGAAAGGGTTTGAGCTGTACTTATAAACAACATTCTCATTCCTCACAGCTCCTAAAAAACGTTCAAGCTTTTCTGGAGCTTAAGCTATTTGAAATTCAGCCTCCATGTGTGTTATGTTCTCAGCTGTGGTTCTCACAATAACCGAAACAGGTTACTAAGGATGCAAACTGAGCCACCCAAATTTCCCTCCCTTAGAAACTCATCTGGCCCGGACCCAAAACCAATAAATCTGAGCTTAGTAAAAGAGAGCCAACAGAGAACAATATAGCTGCTTTAACCAGCTATGGATAAGGAGGACGTCAACAAGCTTTCTTGTATTGAATTAGGGCCCTGAGGAAGAAAATGAAGTCCGTCCAGGAGTCCCACATGCCGGGACAGGAAGTACTTTCAATTCAGGTCAACAACGACCAGAAGAGACCTCCACATGGATTCAGCACTTGCTCGTCTGGTCTGCTGGCGTGCCTGTGGAAAAACACGTCTCGGCAGAGCAAGGTGTGCGATAGGTCATTGCTATAAGTCAGTAAGGGCAATCCCATAAATATGTAAGCAAGAACGGGAAGTGACAGTTGCGAGAACACAGACCTCTCCGAAGGCCTTCACGAGATGAGTTCCAGATCCCTGTGGCGGTTTTATGGCGACTAAATTGCAGTTTACGTTCGGGGCATGGTGTCGTCCCATCATCTGGCCTGAAGAGTTAGCATGCCGCGGCAGTGGGCGTGTTACGCGTTTGTTGATGGCGGTTTGTGGTTTGACTTAAACGGCTGCTCGTGAACAGGTCTTGTTATTGTTTTTATGGTTACTGTAAAAGGCCCGGGCACTTACAGCAGAAAAACAGGATGAGAATGAACAATGATTGAAAAGTTATTACAAGTGTTTGCATAATAGCACGAAAATGCCAAAACAAATGATTATAGACCGTTTCAAAACTGGCATTCTGCAGAAATCACATAAATCCCATTTACTGAACCCAGAGTCTGAGTTTATTGTAGATCTAATATGTAGGTTTTTCCAGAGCTGCAGCGTATAAAGTGCATTTTTGTGGCTAAAACCTCAAATGCAAATATTAACTCCACATTTTCTTTACCTTAATTTTAGACTGTTTACTATTGCATTTATACAGACCGACCTTGACATATCTTTGTTCGGCTGATCGGTGTGATGTGCAAACTCTCGATGATCATGTTGTCATTTGTTCCTGGCTGCTTTTCCATTCGACTCATTTTTCTCAGGCAGATCCTATGAAGCTAATACACATGCTGGGAAAACATTCGGGTCAATCTAAATGATAATCAATTTGTTGGGAAGCGGTTCCGTACTTGGGAGAGGCATTAATATTAACATTATCCAGCAGCGTTGCTAGACCTAAACCTCTACCAGGGCACATACCCACATTACTTTTTCGATCACTGGCGATACAATGCACTATACAAACTTCCCTTGCTTAAGCCACTGTTCCTACAGTTTAACAATAGCCAACTAGGGAAGGTAAACAAAGTCTTTTAAAAATATTTAAGTATCTTCAACATCCTAAACAAACCTAATTAATATGTTTGCATGTACTGTATGGAAAACAATGCACATCTGCATTCATTATACAATGATAACAATCGATAATTGCATATTTTTAATAATTTACAATTACAATATTTTAAGAGACCAGTCGTTTTATGGATCCTCCAACTAATATAAAGAACATATATCATCTTAAAAAAATCTTTTCTGGTTTTTCACCCAGTCCAAACAAAACTGGTTCATTTTTCGAACCAACTGCATAATACTTTACTGCCTATTACAGTACATAGTTATCTCAGCCATAGTCACTGCCAAATTTGATGTAATATCCTAAACTATAGCTAGTAAATTAAATATTAATACATAATACATATTAGTACATAACGCAACTGTATGAAAAAAAAGTATTTCATGAGACATATTCCTATAATGTATGAGACCTGGCTGAGGATGTACTAAAGCAATAAGCGTCAGCCAATCAGAATCAAGGACCAGAATTGACTTTTTTATAAAGTAATTTGTTCACCTCCCTCAAATCCATCATCTTCTTTCTGCTTCTATTTCCCTGCTTTGCACAAACACATTCTGATGTCCATTTACAGGGCTATAAATGAACGAGTCAAAATAAGATTGTAGATATTATTTAGAAACTTACTTAAGTTTAGTCATGTTTTAATAGCCTACCTCACTGACAAATAGTATTTATTAAAGCTATTAAAGTAAATTGTTAAAACTTTCACTTTAAATTTATACTGGGGCACAAACGGGATCTTGCTACTCCCCTGCCATTATCATACTATGTGATACCATAGTTAAAATACAATCCCTCTGTTTCAAAACCCTTACTTAAGTCATATCAGTCCTTTCCTATTAGTTATGCTACTGTAAAAAAGGAGGCTGGATTGTCTTTGTGTTGTGATTTGGAAATTTCAACACATAATTACATAAGTGCAGAGTGAGATAGGATTGCGACATGCTTGCCAAAAGAAGCTATCAAAGGTGCTGTTGTGTTGTTGACTTATTAACACACTTCAAGTCCAGGTTTGGTTTAGTGTTGCAGTATATCATTGGCCTCTGGAATGCACACAGACAGATCTTTATTACCGACCTCTGGTAATAAATTCATCATGTCATTTAAATTCAAGTCCTGAGACATGCTGATACACCTGTCTCACGTTTATCACTTTCACTGTCCTCATTTCAACCAATATTTTTTTACATAAAGGGATGTAATGCTTGTTTTTTTCTGTACACAAATATGCCATCTGGGCAATGGAGGTCAGGGTTACCTTTGAAAGCAGATGAACCTGCTGGACTAGGGGCAATTACGTATTCTGGTTAAGCAACAATTTCTCTATAATATACTTAGGTCATTGCATGCATATTTTTGACATTTTTCTGTATTGAATTTTACAGATCATTATTTAATAGATAATACATGAAATACAATTTTAATATTTAATTTTTTTTAACTGTTGGCTAGACATTTTTGCAGGGGCCCAGGGAAAATATTATATGGGGGGGACAATGCTCACCCTGCCCCCCCAGTTTTTCCGGTAGGCTGTTTTTGCTGCGGAAAACGTTTTTGTCAATTGTGTAACATTGTGTAACATTCCTCTGCATGTCATTTCTTAAATTGCATATCATTTTCTAATAATTTATCACATCAAAGGTACTTTAATATGACACTCACAAACAAAAAATATTTAAAAAAAATTTTTACTTTTCTTTCCCTTGCAGTTTCTTGTGTAAAAGTGTTACTGCATAATGCTTTTTTTGCATGTCATTGCTAGCTTATAGGTTTGCTGAGGTAGGCCTTGGGCTTCCTAGTGACGCTAACCAGCCTCACATATCAGCTTTCCATAAAATGTTTATTACAGGGTGAACCAACAGCAACCAACAGAGAACAGCAGTGCGTCAGAAACATGATAGTATTGTTTTGAACGTAGAATAAAATAGCAACATCAAATTTAAGAAAGAGAGCTTACTCATTCTCTCTTGACTTGTTTAGCAGCTAAGCTTATTTTGAGATGTGAATAAAGAAATCAGGAAATATTGCCAACTTAATTCCAGAGACATGGAGAGAGAGAGTTGCGTCAACTGGGGAGACTCCGATGGAACAGTTTTTTATGACAGCAATGACAGTTCATGGAGGCTGCTAATAGTTTCCGGAAGTTACTAATTACGCATGGAGCTGGGGCTAAACAGAGCTACTGAGGTAAACTTTTAACCCATTTTAAGACGCAAGTCATTTAATGAAAACGTTAATGGAAACACTTCCTGCTACTATCTGAAGACTCCCTGAATAACATGACACGCAAATTTTTTGAACTAACGTTGGCGCAACTCTTTCTCTCAATTGCTCTGGTTAATTCATAGTTGATGAATTTCATTCCCGAATAAGCACCAAGCAAAAGGGTGCAGTACTTTAACTGCGAAAGACTTTAAAGTAGAGTTTAAACACGATTTTCCGATGAAACTTCCCATAAGGACGTGCTTTTATTTGACTCTTAAAATCTATTTTCAAACAGTTTCCAAGTGGGAAACTTTGTCGTGCACCTATTTTTGTGTCTGAAGTGAACCTATAATATTTCTTCAAGCATGCTTTGCCCAACCCTGTGACTTTCCTAAAGCTTTGAGCTGAATGTTTTATCCAGCAGTTCAGATCGGAGCAGAAACATCTAAATAGCAATAGCCACAGCTACAGTTGTGACCCTGGATCAAAAAACCAGCCATAAGGGTCAATTTTTGCTTAAAAATTGTTTTTCCATTGATGAACGTTTTTTAAGGTTAGGACAATATTTGGACGAGATGAAACTAGTTGAAAATCTGGAATCTGAGGATACGAAAAATCTAAATATTGAGAAAATTGTCTTTAAAGTTGTCCATCAGGTGCCCTATAGCCGGCCGTTGCTAAGAAGAAACATGTTTGTTTTAACGCTCTCTATTGGCTTACTGCTGTAATGACGTTATGGGGAGTAGATGAACCCGAAAGCTGAGATTCTAATCTTTACATAGATACCAAACTTGAGTGGGTAATTTCCAAAGAACAGGCATCAGCGAGTGAAGTTTGTAGGCGTGTTTCCCGCCATTTTTGTTAGCGATTTTGTTAGCTAAGTTTTAATATATTTACATTAGGAAATTGACAAATGAACTTCCATAAAACTTGATCTTTACTTAATATCCTCATGATTTTTGGCAGAAAAGAAAGAAAATTGATCATTTTGACCCATGCAATATATTATTGTTGTTTCTACAAATACACCCATGCTACTTAAGACTGGTTTGTGGTCCAGGGTCACCATTCAACAACCCGTGTGTACAAAATAATTCTGTGTCAGCAGTAAGTCACACACATTCTTCAGCTGTGAATTACTATAATCAGCAAGTGTGAGGTGCTATGTAATATAACACCTGTTTACATATTGTAAACACAACAAAACCACACGGCTGAATTCAAAGCCTAAAGGAAATGAGACAGAAAATGATAAAAAATGTTGTTTGGGATGTTGGAGGTGATGTTTCCTCAACATTTGCTTTCACCCATAAAAGTTGAAATGTTTTACGGGCCGTATGAGGTCATTGGTCGCTGTGGTTCTCAACCAGGGGGGCGCAGAGGTGGGCCGCAACTGTTCCTCAAAACCCCAATCTTTGAAACTTGGTCTCGAATGCACAGAGAAGCACAATTGCAAATTGACGGAGGGCAATATTCCGTCTGAAGGCAATGTTGTCTTTATGAAATTTTAGAATAAGCGCTAATCTCTCTCTCTCTTTCCCAATGAGTTCAGAGTGCGCGTGAAGGGGGTGGCGTGTAAATCAAGTGCCTTTTCATATATTTCTGAACTTGGACGGCTGTCTAAAGCTGTTGACAGTAAAGATGTTAAGCCATATTTTTCGACAGGCAAATGACACCACACTGCATCTGTATAATATCCTTCGAATAATCTCTCGCTCGTGTTAAAATCATGACACACGCACCGTTCTCGTGATCAGGCAGATTAATCCTTATGGAATAATGCCCAAAACACCACAATTTTGTAATGGTTTTAATGCAAAAAGCTAATGGTTCACAATGGTATTTTAATAGAAACCATACATTTCTGTGATGTGATTTTAAACGCAGGGTTGTTTCATTTAAAATCTGATCTCTTGAGATCAATCTGTCACATACAGGTTTTTTTACTTCTTTATATATAGTTGATATATATACAGTATATATATATATATATATATATATATATATATATAAACTATATCTAACATATTTAACACATTATCTTTTCTATCCTCAATGTACACTATGGTGGGGGGGCAGTTCTTTAAATGGGTCCTGAAATGGTTGAGAAGCACTGGTCTATTGTGTAGTGTGAGTGTGTTAGTTTATGATGCTGAGGCAAGATAACACTTTTTGTAAACAAATTCAAGGAATATGGGTGTGTTAAAACAAGTTTATAAGTTCCTAGAATTTTTGTGGGTAGAGGATCATAACATGTTATTGAGTTAAAGGTGTGTGAGGCTCCATTGACAGAAGTGTAAAAAAATACATAACTATGTATTACATCTACATGACATATACATCACATAATGAAGCGTTATGTTTTCATTACATTAGAATGATTTCAATCTACACCCACCGTACATGGAATTCTCCATGTTCTTTCTTCATTACCCCTGGCTGGACGGACAAACCGCCCTACAGTGTGCATTTTCAAAAAATATATCTCTTAAGGACCTTTAAGCAACCTTAAGATACATTAATGTTTCAGATTGGTACTTTAGCTGTGGACTCTTCTGGTCATGTGGACTTTATAACTTGACACACCTTCACTAGTTTCAACTGTCCATTGGTAATGTCCAACAGTGGCACAGTGACAATAAGTATTTGGACACTTTTGGTTGTCAAATGTTAATGAAACATGTCCATAGGTAATGTGATTCACTGCCCCTGTCGCTATAGTTTGCAAGGACACCTGTATGAACTTGAGAGAAACTGCAAATTGATCTCCAAACTGCTACATAAGCCATGCATGAAAATAATTCTGTTTCCTTACACATGCATCTCAATAAGCAATTTCTGACTTTCAAGACTCTTTTGTTTCTGCAGCTCAACTGGTGCAGCATTACGGTACTAATCCCAGGGAATGTAGGCCTATGGGAGAAAATGTAAATTTAAAGTTTTGAAGATCATCCCTATACCCTTTCCCTTCGAAGAGTAAAGCTATTGATATGTAAATTCTAGAGGGAAAAACGCAATTCTATCTCTTAAAGTGTCTGTTTAAAATTCACTTGGCAAAAAAAGCAATAAAATCAATGTCATTTTCTCTTTATTTGGAGTACCGTTTTGGTCGTTGTGGTGCCACCTTCCCGAAGGGCTCTTTGGAGCTTGATATATATCACATTGGGAACGCACGGTGAAAGTGAGTGATGCACACATGATACAAGTAGACCATTGTCCTCCTCTATGTAAGCCGGTCTACGTGTTTAAGCCACCCATCAGCTATCGCTGTGGTGAATCTATTGGTTGTGGAGTTGTCCATCTGTCTCCGCTGCAAACTATCTAGGGGGAGAGCTATCTACATCAATTGCATACCATCAGTACTCTCATGTTAAAAAAATGAGTGCCATTTAAAGGAATTTGCGTTATTGGCGCGTTCATTTTGACAGCCCTACAGTTTCCGTTTTTTTAACTCAAATAAAATATTGACCTAAAAATGATTGGAAAACTTAAACTAAATAAAAAATAAAAACTGAAAAAAGTTAAAAGCACCAAAATAGGCATAGCATTACTAAATATGTAATGTTTTTTATCAAAATTAACCAGACTATATGAAATATCTTCAATATTTTGGTCATTTTAATGCTTATTATTTTGGAAGTTTGTTAAAGTCCCCGGCGACCTAGCTGAGAAACATATGAATTACATAACACATGTTAACATTAATTTAACATGACAATTTATAAATTTAACATTTCATCAAATTGGTGGCTAATATTTATGAACTTATGTATCTAAATATTTATTCATACAATCTTATTCATGTGAACTTGATTTGTTTTCTCACAATCTGCTTTCGCAAGGGCAGGGTTCTTATAATCCTACATTTTTGTATGATTCAAATCATACACATCCTTATGAAATTTTAACCTTTTTTTCTAAAAAGTTACAAGTTCCCTTGAGGTCAGGCACAAACGCCCCTCTCTGCATCACTCCAAACAGACAAAACTGGTTTTACAGAAACATAAATAAAACCACATCCTCCCTTATTGCCATGAAAGAAGAAATCATTGGAAAGACGTCCGTCATTTACCCATCATGCTCCAGTTTGTCACGTATCAGAAATGAATCTATCTTCTTGCCCATGTTTTTTTTCCAACATGCACGCTGAGGGTAAATTTCCACGGCTGATAAGACTTGTAACACGTGTCGACTCGTTCCTGTCTGGTGTCGTGTCGCTGGAGCGACCTTGTCTTACCTAATGAGGAAATCCTCTCAGGGAGATTATAGGACACTAGACGTGATTCACCAGTCCTGTCACCGTCAATATTAACATTCACCTGTTAAAACAGGCTTACTTAGAACCAAACGGCATTGCGTGACTATGCAAGATGAAGTAAATCCAAAAAGCATTGAGCGGGGTCTGGTTGCCTTTCAGTGCATTTAAATGATGAAGTCAGACTTATTTTATTCTATTTGGCGTTTTTTGAAAAGTCTAAAATTGTATCTTCTTATGGCTATCCTTCACTAGCTATGCTTGTCCTGTTTGTGACTTGGTGCATGCTATAGACCTTGACCATTTATTCTGATATTGGCCTACTGACACACAAGTGTCAGCTTACCAGATATGATGATGATCGATTGTGAGTCTTTAAACCTTTTGAATGATCTTCAGACAGATACGGTGGAGTTTGGGTAATGATTAAGGGTCTGTTAACACAAAGGTTACAGGTTCAATCCCATGCAAATACCATAAGATTTCTTCAAACCCCCAAATCCTTCACTATATTTAATGTGTACTGTATGTCACAAATAAGCAGCTCAAATGGCAACTGCAAAAAATGTTTGGTGAAACTTATTATAAAGTGTATTAAATATAAAGTGTATTCTTGGCATTTTTGCGGGAAATAGTTTGCCAAATAGAAAATCAAGTTTTAACCACACTGCAAATCTTTTACAATATAATGAATAAATCTTAATACCCTCAAAAGAATATTTTTACTTTAAGGCAACCATATTTTCCCACAAGATTTTTTTTTTCTTTTTAGAGAAATCTAAAACAAAGTGTGTGATCCTTTTGAAAAACTTTTGTGTCTAACATTAAAGTTACATGGATTCGGAACGGCATAAGGCTGAGTATACAATGCAAAACAATTTCAATTTTGAATGAACAAATACTCTAAAATTATTTCAATCCAATTCAAAAGAATGTTTTTATATTCATTCCTTATATAATACAAAACCATTTGAAAGCATACGAGACAGTAATTGGGCCTAATAAAAGGAGAATATTTTGTCCTCTGGATTCAAGGGCAGACAGTGTTTGTGTCCAACACTCAATCCTGGAATCCACGACTGACATTCTTTCCTGTTCTGGCCGTGCCGACTGGCTAAACTCTTTTTATTCTATTAGGGAGTTTGACTTTAGTCCCAGCGCTTGCTTGCTTGCTCTTGCATAATACAAAACAAAAACGCTGACTGCCAAAACCGATAGATCACATCCCACTGATAAGACAATTAGTGCTTCTCTCCCTGAAGACTCCCTGAAGTTTTTCTAGCAAACCTGACGGAGGTATTGAAAATCTCTCATGCTTAAATGTTTTGGCCAGGGCATGGCTTAAATTCACTCACTACGAATTACGGGGGAACATGTCTTGAATGTTTGGTGCCTCCCATTATTATTGTGATAATTGTCACTTGCTTGAATTATGCCTTGTTAACAAGCGAAGGTGGTGGGTCCATGGAAACCTTTAATGACCATTTTACAATTTTTTAATAGATTATTAGCTGACTGGCCCTTTCATTTCATATGGCTGATGTGTTTCAAACACAAAAATGAAAACTTGCAAATATTTGCCATATTGTGTATGATCTACATACAGAAACGGATCTCATACGCAAAGCTTCCATTAAATGCATGGGAATAATATACAGTGCCAAGAGCCTTGCAACTTGCAGAATTATTCAATGAGAAACAATAGCCCAAGTTTTGCAAACTTTGCCAAAGGTATGTTTTACTTTTTACACCTACGTGAGACTCATCAGAACTACGTCATTACGTCATCAAAGTAGAACATATATTGCATATATTGTACTCATACCCTATGTTGCACAAGCAAATTCATTCTTTTGCAGTACTTAGTGCATCAAAAAAGTGTAAACATGTGTCTGTGTCTTTTATCACACCTTAAGACCTGCTTAACCTTTTCTTACAGACCCCTGTAGGCCAGGAGAGGTACAGGTTATAAATAAAGTATTATTTGCAAGGCTGTGTGATCGACTGTATGTGCATGTTCATGTAAAAAAAGGAATTATACTTGCCACCTGCTGAGAGTTTTGTTGAAAACTTTGGGCATCTCTGGGGCCGGGACACTTACTGTAGTAGGACCTTATAAGTTTTATCTCTACACTGTTAGACAAAAGGTCAAAATATACCCGTTTGTCACTGGGGCAGTGCCCTTTGAAAAGGACCTTTGAGGTACTAATATGCACTTTTTAGATGCAAAGGTGTACGTTTTGAAAGTGTACTGACCCAGTGACAAAAAGTAAAGTATTTTGTTCTTTTTTTGACTGTGTTGAACTAGTTCAAAGATTTAATGACACCTTGCTACATTTTTAAGAATAGAAAAGGCTAAAGGGACGGCCTTATGTGCATCACACAAGACTGGACCTTGAATATACATTGACCCCAGTATTGTCCCGCTCATTTGACCCACTGTCATTATACTTTTATAGTGCTGTTATGGTGAACGCCTTTGTTGCTTTTGTAACTGGACAGACGTGGTCAATCTTTATTCTTTACAGGTTTTCTACTTTTGTACTCCACAGAAACAAAATAACAGCACGCAGGTTTAAATTGACACGAGCGTGAGTAAACAATAAATGAATTTAAAAAAAATGCATAAACTGGGCCTTTAATTTTTCCTCGGAGAAGGTATAGGGGCAAATCCATCCTATATACCATAATCATGTACATAATACAATAGTTTAGTGTTGTTTAATGAAAGATGTAGAAAAAACTAAGCCTGGAAAAATGATATTTAATACCAATAAAAACTGTATAATGTAGAAATAATTGTTCTTGTATTTATTCATGTTGAAATCATAAGGCAGCTGTCATATAAACATATCAATTTTTAATGCAGCTGATGAGTGCGGGACTGTTTTCATGGTATCCATCTAAACTGACCACAAATAATAAAAACCAAGAGCAGCAGCACAAAGCCACAGGCAAATGATTTTGTTTTCAAAGGTTTTGGTTACATCTTGTGTAACAACGCTGTAAAGTTAGGGGCAAAATGTCGTTGTTTTGACAAGCTCTCGTCTACATTGTGATCATTTTTCCTTTTTCTTGTGTTGTCCGGTTGGCGTGCTGCGGCCATTTTTTGATAGCTCGTCAACCTTTCCTTTAAATCGTCAGAATTTGGGGTAAAAACGTAGATGCTACAGAAGCTGGTGTATATAGGACTGTGTTAATAAATCAGAATGGAATGTTCATCTGGGAAACGAAAGGGAAATGGTGACTCCCAACAACTGATAATCCAGAAAAGAAAAAATAATACTAATTTAAAATTTCATGCCAAATCTCCCTAATGCCATTTTGTGGAATACTTCTGTTCTTCACAATGAGACCAGTATGTTTTTCTGGTAAACTGGTCATGTGACAACCTTTGTTCTTCCACTTGAGGACAAAAAGATGCTTATGTTGTGTGATTCAATGAGGTTGAGATTTTCAACATGTGCGGTTGCTTACAATAACTCTCGTGAGAAATCAGAAGCCAATATGGTCGAGGAGTGTGCATGTGCATGAGACGTTATCTAAGAGGGCTTGATACAAAAACTGTGTGCTTTTATTGTGCCATTGTGATGATTTAAATGTCATGACCTTTTTTTAGAAGAGAGAGAAAGAAAGTAATTGAGCTTTTTATTTTTCCTATCTCATTCCCTCAGCATTTTGCTGAGATGAATATTAATCAGCATTGTGGGAGAATGATGACTAAAATGTTATTGTGACACAGAGGTGGGGAGGAAAGGGAGTGTGGAACAAATATCCTAAATATGCTGATAAAAGGATTTTACTTGAAAAAGAGAAATGACATCAAAAAGAGAAGTGATAAGATCATCCCAAACAATAATAATGTGTCTGAGTATCTTTGAGATGTCTGCTAATGTGCAAGAATGTTCAGTTCTAGAAGTACTAGAAGAAAAGCAATACTGATCCCCCCACCCCTGACCCAACCTCTAAACCTATAATGTCATTGACACAGATAAAGCAAATCGTACAAACAAGATCGAACGTATTCATACAAATTAGCCAAAATTAGCCACCTCGACGTTTTTGACATGAGATTGTGTTGGTATTTCAGTAAATGATTTTATGGAAAACTTCAGGCGGTGATCTGATTCGACAAGAATCTGTGCAGTGCAGGATGAGTCATTAATACTTTTGATCGATTTTTTTATCAAAACAAAGATGAAATTGAAAATACACAAGTTAAAAGTACATTTGGTCAATGCTTACAGCATAGTATAAGTATAGTACACTAGCACATATGGATGAGAAATTCTCAAAAAATTCTGCAGTAATTTAATTTCCCTTCTCATCTGCCATGGAACGTTTGCCGTCCATCATAACAGCAAGCCATCACATGATGTCACCTTAAAAGGGACCTACGGCATGGCACAAACTCTGCAGCAACAATGTCCACTGTGAGCTCACCGTGAAGAGGACACACAATGACGGCCACCAACTTTACAGATGAACACTGTAAAAGGCAATGAAGCACACGAGCAGATACGAACGCTTAACTCGACAAGGGCACTTATCTGAAGGAAGTGTGCAGAAAATAGGCCACAATGATAATGACTAAATAAATGTGGAAAAGCATGTGCAGAATCTATAAACAAAGGGATCCACGTTCGTGCAGAGGGATTTTGTGAAAACACTAATGCTTTTCTTATTAAATATAACACTGTAAAAAATCCAAATTGCAAAATGTTCTCCCTACAAAGATAAATAAGTAACTTGAACATGGCAGGATTCAAATGATTGGTTTGCACATACTGAACATAATTAGCCTAAACATGCTTCTAACAAAGATTATTTTGTTGACTGGACTTAATTTCTCAAGTTTTTGCCCAAAATGCGTCAGTAAGTTTTAAAGTTTTAAGTAAGTCAGTAAGTTTTAACTTACAAGCAATATTGCAAGTTTGAAAGTTCCCAAGATGCATTGCAGCATATTCAATTCTGTGTTTCTTATTTGTTTTTCTTTTAAAGATTAGAGTTTTAGTTCTTGTTGGCTTAATTTATGCTTTAATATTGTTGTTAATGTTTTTTATCTGTTGAGTTTAGAGTTCTTTCAATAAATTATGGTTTTTGATTGTTACCATGGTTTAGATTTGTATGTTCAATGTTGAAGTGTAAAGCCCATTGCACATCGAGTACGAAATTTGCGTCCGAATCTCTGCACGGTAAATACAACCTCAAGTTGTGTTAATGACATTTACACACCGCTTCCGGTATATTCGTCCGTTATAAAAAATTCGGACCGGGTTCGATTTTCTGCGTTTTTTGCATCAGTCAAGCATTTTTAGTGGCCTTTTTAACAATTCAGAGACACCGTACAAGCAAGAGCCAAACACAAAAGAACGCATATGAAAATTTTGGACTGTATGTGCAAAGACCTTAAGTGCATGACACAACCTCAAAGCCTGTAAATAAACACACA
Organism: Triplophysa bombifrons; assembly: GCA_029783895.1. Lineage (NCBI taxonomy): Eukaryota > Metazoa > Chordata > Actinopteri > Cypriniformes > Nemacheilidae > Triplophysa > Triplophysa bombifrons. The sequence continues at coordinate 3,378,572 of CM056472.1, forward strand.
ACACAAACTGTTTAAACAGTTATTTGATCAAAGATTGGGTCTGTTTGAGGAAGAAAACATTTACATTTGTAGTAAAAGACAAATACATTTGTTTATTTTTATATTTAACTATACTTAAAGAATACTTGGAATATTTCATTTAGCTAATTTAACATTTTTCATCCACACAACAGAAAAACATGAATTGACTTAACAACAGTAATTGGTTTGACTATAAAATCTTTATTATAAAAATAAAACAATCAGCATTACATAAACAAACTAATTTAAGTTGGCTAAACGATTATTTTATTTTATTCATTTCGTTTTGCATTTTGTAAAAAAGAGAAATGATACTTTGAAGACTTAAATAATATACGTTGAGTCAACACAAAAGTCTTACTGCATCAGGTTGGCTCATTTTTTCTACGTTGGCTCAATTTTTTTTTCAATGCAGGCAAAATGTCTCCGGTCAAACATTGATTACAGAACAAGACAACAGGTCAGATTGTGCTACAACTAGACTATACATGTAGATCAATAGTACGTACTAGAACACACAATCAAGTATCTATTACATTCACTAATCTACAAGTAAAATACAGTTTAACACGGCTGTCCCAATGCACAATTCCCAACTTCATTTTTGGTACCCACAGTCTTGAATACTTGGTTTCATCCTTGTTGAAACCAAATGATTATGTCATTTTTGACTGACGGAGCTTGGTTGCTTTCATGGCGGAGCTTTATAGAAAACCTTACGTCAGGTCTAGGAGATGCTTTGCATTATGAGGTGCACAGACCTTCAGTACCTGCCTTTGAGCTTTCTGGCATCGCTTGTTTGAACTCTCTTTGAATATTATCCTCGCACCTATTTGTTCATGCAAACTATGAATGTTAAGGAAGCTTGTTGACAAGGACGCAAGTGAAACTACATGTACTGTTGGACCCCGGGTCTGAGGGACCCCTTGTGATAGTTCTTCTGTGTTCATTCATGTTAAATGTTTTATGACATTCAATATATTTTAAGCATTTAATATCTGCATTTTGTGACTACATGCATTGCCTCGGAATTGAATAAATGACCTCACATCTTGCATGAACAATTTGATTAAAAAAAAACCCTGATGATCCATGCTATCTTTGCATTGACTGCAAATCATCCAAAGGGAATGTGTGTGTATCAATTGAAACAAGAAATCTGACCCTGTGCAAAAAGAGGTTAATATGGTCAATACCACAAATTTGCCTATATTTGATTTGTGACCCAGCATCAATGCAGATTCATCCATTTTTATTCAATTTGATTTATTTTATTATATTTATTTATGGTATACATACAAAGAGCATTATCAGCAGCACCGCACCAAAAAAAGGCATCTTTCACCCAGGATAATGGATGTGATGAAAGTAGGGGATGCCTACCCGGCAAACCAGTGAAACCTCAGGCCTCCTTTTCTCTATTCATATTCTTGACTGTTCCCTCTGTCATGCATAAGGCGTGGGAAATGTCCTATTGAGCAATTCAACTGTGCTGAAATAGTGGGATTATAACACCTCGTCCTGTTTAGTGAATTCATAATTTTATTTTATAATTGTATTATTTATTTCATTGTTATAAATTAAATTAAATTAAATTAAATTAAATTAAATTGAATTGAATTGAATTGAATTGAATTGAATTGAATTGAATTGAATTGAATTAAATTAAATTAAATTAAATTAAATTAAATTAAATTATTAAATTATTATTATTATTATATATTTTTTTGTATTAATACCTTTCGGTTTATATATAGGTTTGAATAAAAGAGAAAGACTCTGGACTTCATGGTATACATTCAGAAAAAATAGCTAATTTTATTTTATTTTGGTATTTTATTTTATTCATTTTGTATTTTATACATGGTATTTTGTATACGGTATTTTGTATTTATACCGTTCTGTTTATATATAGGTTTGAATCAAAAAGAAAGACTCTGGACTTCACGGTACATTCAGAGAAGATAGTTAGCCGAACAAAGAATCCTTCACTCCACAGATATGTATGAAGGCCAACGATTGTCTTTACAAAAACAGGCCTGCAAAACCTCTGTTGTGTAGAACAAGAGTGTGTTTTATATCTCAAATATCCCTCCCACAGGGAACAAGAATCAGGGCCAAGTAATAATTTCACTTTCTGGTAGGCATCCATGCAAAGTTTAATTTCACGCTGTGGAGAAATAAAAGGAGCAGGCTATTTTTGGCCCTCAAAACATTCCTCCCTAAAATATGACCTGTCTGTGAAGTAGTTTTACCGGGAAGAACTTGTCAATTTAGCATCAAAGGAAAATCAAGAATCTGAAAATTCCGTTCGGCTATCAACAGGTTCTGAATGCGAGGCAGTCTGCCAGTGGAGCTGGACTATGGTAGGAGGCTATGGAGCCAGTGTCTGTCAACAGAAGTATTAGCCTGCTCCAGTATGTCCACAATAACGTGTGGAATGTAGTGTGCGAAAACCGTCATAGCTGCCATACCCCAAAACAAGCGTTTGATTGTATAAATGTTGACTCAAGGCAACAGTCCATCTGGAATAATAGAGATTTCAGTGGGAATTCATTTAAATTCTTGGGATTTTTGTATGGAATAATAGGTCCTTAGGTCCTGTTTAGTTTTGAATTATGCCAAAAACCAGAGTAAGACAGAACACAGAGCAGGCTGTCCGAATTGTATTCCTCAAAGATACCTACTGCGTTATTGCACAAGCTATTCACACTTACTAAAAATAGCGAGCTGTGTTTTATATGCAGTGTCAAATGAACCCGTGGAACTGTACACGAGAACAACTGCTAGCATGGGAATGTAGAGATTTGTGGAACAACTGTTTACATTTACACGTTTGTATAAGAGAAAACTTAAGAGAGAACTTCATTGATGTGTTAATATATTGAACAAATATCAGTATGTGCTTTTAAACAGTGCAACAGTAGTATGCATTATATATTTCACAATAAAACTAAATATATGTTTTATTACTTAAATAGATTGATGGCTCTGTACCAAAACCAGCTATGCGGCCTATCTAGACACCATTAAAAGACATCATAGAGCATTTTTGATGAAAGTCCTGTTTCGTAAAATATAACCTGGATGACCTCATGTCTAACCTTAGAAAAAGATGATTAGTTTTCATAAAGAACAAGTCTTTTATATTTCGGTCTTTTTAGAATGGGCCTTGATGAAAACTCCTTTTATAAAAATAATATTAGATAACAAGGCTATATTGAGAATTACAGTGATACGATCATGGCGTTTTACCTTATTTGTGATTATTATTATTAATACTATAGCAATCATTATTAGTATTTATAATAATAATATTCATAAGAGTAATCAGAATAATAATATGCATTGTTGTATTTTTTTTTTGATAATGTATTTTATTATTATTCATTAAGAAATGTAATATCAAAATGTAAATGTAAAATAATATTATAATTGTTATAGCAACAATACTTAAAAACAACAACTATTATTATTGTTTTCTATTGTTTATTATATGCTGAGTTGTTGTTGAAATGAAAAATTCTTAAATACTGCTCACACTATGTCTTCATGATGTTTCACTTATAAAATATTGTTAGCAAAATAAAAAAGGATGAAAGGCAACTGCATAAATATTCTCCCCACATTTAAATTCTGCAATTATTAAATATTTATTGTTGATGATTTCAGGACATTTTAGATGCTACCCAACATCTTACCTATAAACATGTCCATGCTAATAAATCGTACAGGAAAAACCTTATTTTAATGAGCAGTCGGGACACTTAAACTTTCCAATGACCTGTTTAGGACTAATTTGAGCAGATCTAGCATAATTGCCACATTGGACAGACAGCTAGGAACAATGCCCGGTACCTAATTTGATGGGCCCAGAATGTTCCGGAAGAAGAGGTTGTTTAAAGTCCTGTGAGAACACAGCGAGAGGAATTTTGGTTCATTAAAGTGATTAGGTTATGTACTTGCACCTTGTAAAAGACCTTTGAAAGATTTTTCATACTTGGATTTGATCTTTGTTTGCATTTGGATTACAATTCCCTTCAATTTAAATTTCTGTGATATTATGGATTGCAAAATAAATGGCTATTTTTAAGTGACAGTTCACCAAAAATAAAAATGTTTTCATTATTTACACACACCCTCATGACATTTCAAACCTGTATGACTTTCTTTGTTCTGCAGAACACAAAATAAGATATCTTGAAGAATGTTGGTAACCAAACAACATTGGCCCCCATTGACTTCCAGTGTATGAACACGAAACCACTTCCTTCTATTTTTTTTGTGTTGCACAGAAGTACGAGTCATACTCGGGTTTTAAACAGAAGTACAAATGGCATCATGGTTGTTGCTGCATATTAAGTTATAATAGGAAAACAACTTTCACATCATTTGTCCTGTATTTTTAGTGCAATAATTCTGTGCGGTGAAACTGATTTACCAAGAGCTCAAACTGCAGCTCATTTTGCATACATTTGCATGAAGAGCTGCAGATTCACAAACTGATTTGCAAACCCAGAGACATCGAGGACAAAGATACACACAGCAAAGATGCTCATCCAGCATTTGCCTCCTAATGGAAAAATTCACAGTATTAGTACATGCCCACGTTTGACCTGTGAAGTGAATCTTTTCATACCGATTGTACTGCACAGAAATCCCATGATGCTTCGTGATACAAAGGCAGAGCTTGAGAATCTGTTCATGCATGTTCAGAAGTAAATCATCTGCTGCAGGGTGTCCTGTGAGCTGTAGTGGGTCGCTGAATTACATAAGTGGTTATCCAAGGGCACATGGGATGCAGTCATACGGCTCTCTGCCCCCTCTGTTAAACCATTTTCTCCCTAAACAAAAATCCCAGCTTTTCTATCAGTCTGCTGAATCATAATCTAGTTTTAAGCCAGAGAGTCTGAAAATAAATAAAATATTACACTAAAGTGAATTTGATAGCAGGGAGGATTATCGTTTGACGATGGCCTATGCCACATTGGGACGGCTGTTTAATAGGAGATATATGCAAAAGAAAGAAAGAATGAAAAACAGATCGGTTGGTAATACCTTTACTATAGTAAAAATACAGTATATGCCACTGTGTAAATTTGTGTGAAAATGGACGTGGCATGCACACACATTCCAAACTTTATTTACTGCTCGCATGTATGTCACCCTAAATGTATGTCAGTTATGTCACCCTAAATGACGTCCGGATGTCCCATCCTCTGTCAAACTCTCCCCCAGCAAATATTTGCACGTGCGTCAAGTTATGCCAACAGGCATGGTAAACATTTTACAATGGGCACAATTAAAGCTTGGTCACTAATTTCAAGTTAAAGACATTCTCTTTAAATAATCTGGACTGAATACTATTGCTTTAGTATTTTAGTATGATGATACATCCACACCACTAGGTGTCAGTGTGAGCCTGTGATGACCGCTATATCATTCAGCACAATGAAAACAAATTAATATATTTAAGTTTACGTTTAATAAACTCTCTTATTTAAGCTTGCTCAAGTTAAGTACATTTAAATATGCTTTGCTCTGCTGAAAAACATTAAATCGACCAGATATCACTTTGTGCCGCTATAGACCGTTTCATCAGACGCGCATGCGCCTGACCCTCAGTTAAAGGTTAAAGGACCCTCTGTTTGTGTTTGCCTAGTGTTTATTAATGTACTATGTTTTGTTTATTTTTTGTTAATATTATTTTGTATTGTTGTTTTACCGTATAATAATTGTATTCAATAAACAATTTGTTGAATTGGTCCTGTAGTTCTGTCGCATTTAAACAAACCATATGGTATATTGACATCTAGCGGTTGAGCTTGGTATCGCAGTTTAAAGGAAAAATATCGGAGAGACAAGTTTAGCTAAGCAACGGTCTTCTTTTGAGTGTTATCAGAAATAATCTACATGCACTCTATTGTTTGTGAATGCGTAGCGGGAGTTCACTTGGGGTCACAAAGGTGTGCGTGTGTAGTAACGTTTGTTTATGTTGTTAAGATGAAACCGTCTATAGAACATGACTTAACTGCTTATGAAGATATTTGGGAACTAATTGAAATTCTAGTATTTTTGGATATTGACCTGGAAATCAATTTAAAGTTTAGTCTGATGATTGTTTCTTAAAAACAGAATATAACATTAGAAAAGTGACCTATAGAAAAAGTGTAGAATGTTCTATAGGTCACTAATCAAATGTAAGCAAATTAGTTACACTTTAACTCCGTTTGTGCAAGATCAGATTTCCTTGCGGTTTTCCTTACTTTATTTTAAAAGTACAAAACACGTTTTATTACTGTCAGAAATTGCAATTCATAATGTATTATGTGTAATTTGCTTAATTTGGAAGTATATCAGCAAGTGCCAACACAATGAGCCATATAGTCAAATCTAGACCACTTCATAGTTCATAGTTTATCTTTGTTTTCATTCACACTTTCTTTGGATTTTGTAATTGAACACTGTGTTTTTATCTAGATTATAAAATTGCATTCTATTTACATTGCAATATTGCAAAATATAGTCCTGGATTACAGATGACATTAAGCAGCACGGCTAAATAGGCCAAAACTAAGATTCTCAGCGAACTATCTGTCCGTGATACAACTTCATTTAGCAGCAATCCATACAAAGAAATCCTGTGGTATAACATTTTCATATTGGTTGCAATTCAATCGTGAATGCAAACGACATTGTCCCAGTACAGAATGCTTTATATTGGGTAAAATCTGTACCATGATAACATATTAGGAGACAGACCATGAAATATACTGTATTATTATTACACTGCTGCCTGGCAGATCATTACTCAAATGGGAAATAATTATAATATTGACAATTATTATAATAAAATATGTTATTATTACTAACAATAAAAAATGTAATAGATGACGTAGGCCTTTGAAGTAAAACCTATGTAAGTAGCACTTATCTAGGCATTATTGGTTAGTAACAGTGGTAATGTGATACTGTGGGGCAATAGCTTATCTCTTGGAATCTTAAGCAGTTCAAAGCTTTATTGTTTGGATCCATGTCAAAAATGCCAGTCATTTCCTGAACGCTGGGTGACGGACATGAACATGCAGTGATGACAAAACCATTTTCCTTTCCGTAAATAGAAATTACTTTAATAGGGGTCCTGAGACGCAGCTAGTTAGTGTACGTGTACTTAATTAGACCATAACAGTACAGTACACTCATTCTAAAGACTTATGGATTCTCAAAGTGACATGCTTTGATCAAAGGTACGATGGGATGTGACCAAGACTGCGAGTTCAATGACCTGTTCATTAGGGTTTGAATGGGAATCAAGCATACGATCAGCTTTGCTGGCACATTGTTGGAACACAGACTTGTGTATTTGTAATTTTGCACATCCGATCTGCCCTGAAACACATTTGAAAATCAATACATCACTTGGTTGTTAACATGGTTGATGAACGTGAAGTTGTTGAAAGGTGTTGGTGTCCTATAAGAACGATTGAGGTTTACTCGCTGTGAGATCACTGCAGTGTTACAGTAACGTGATTGTCTGTGTGCAGTAGCGGAAAGCGAGAAATCCTTAACTGGATTTATCAGCCAAATATAGCACTCTCCCAGACTACGACAGTCTGTGAACTTTGAACTTTTACTTAATTTCGAAGCACTAGCAGGAAGATAAAAATCAGCTGGTTTCCGGTACAATGTCAAACATCACAGTGCCACGTGAATGGAAGATTTTAAATGCAGCTTAACGTTAAATTGGAGTCAATCATTAATAGAGTAAGCTAACATGTGAATTGTGGATTATGTATGTGATTTAACTTCTGTTTGATTTCTTGTGTCGAACCCATCAAACTAAAACAATCGATAACGGGTATTAAGAAATCTTTCTCATAATTCTTTGCAGTTTTATAAAATAGTTTATTGGTTAAAATAAACAAAACGGTCATTTTTAAACATGGTACATTCAAGTCATGTTGAATGGATTGTATTTGCGAGATGAATGCACATGAATGTCACATAGTGGTCATGACAAATCTTCAAAACCAGAGTTTACGAGATGGATGCGCGTCAGCAATTAAAAAAAATCAAAATTCAAAACATTTGACTTTTTAAATGATTAAATACTGTGTTGTTAAAGTTGATAAGCACTTTTTAATACTTTTCATTGGTTAGATATGTGCAAAACCCACTGACAAACATAAAGGGTGACTTATAATAATGATTTACGGCGAAGAATAAAATCATGATGTATGGAGATCCAATGTTTTAGAAGGACAGCAGTGATATGTAATAAGATTACAGTGGGTTCATTAATTAATAAAAACATTAAAAAGCAAAAGACACATGATGCACATTCTTTATTGTTCATTTGTTATACGCAGTTGATAACTTTGCTTTATTTTTGCATAATTCATTAAAATTAGCTAAACTGCTGTTTTACATTGTCGAAAAAAATGACCTAAACGCACCTGATGCTGTAAACATGACTTACCAGCTGGTTAATACGACCAAATTTACTGATCTACAGTGTTAGCAGTGCAATGTTAGCAGCTAGCAACACATTATTGGTTGACTTTATATGATGGACTTTTGCTGGAAGTTGGTGGACCTTGTTGGAGACCTCTGGCTCACAGAAAGAGCCAAAATCCTTACGCACATCTTTCAAAGTCTTTTGTTAAGCATGGATAGTGATGTTGTTGGTTAAACAAATGGCTTGGGCAGATAATGACAAGACCATCATGATCCACAACAGAATTACGACAACGTTTGAAATGTCTCCAGTAGCCCGAGGCAAACCCTCACAAACAACTAGGTGGAAAGAACATGGAAAGAAAGGTCAGCTAATACCACCGTTAAGACGCAAGACAGCGAAATTACTTAGGTGCTACACATTACATACAGATACAGCCATATTATATAAAGATACAGCCATAGAGGCACCTAAAAAACACCTTGACGGATGAAGCTAGCATGCTTGTTAAGTCACATGCCTTATTTGACTGCTAAATAATGTTCTCTGACTTGAGACTTGTTTATCATTTGCTTGCTCTTTTTTGACCCTAGTATGTTTGGGTGTGCTCGATTTAATCATACTGGCAAAATACTGTAAAATTATTCCTACAGCAACGAAAACAATGGTCACACAATTGGCTAACCTGCCAAAAACATGGTTACCACATTTTGTACTATAAAAACTGTATTGTTATGATATTTATTCATATTTTAAGAGTTTAATCTTTGGATCGAGGACAAGGTTTTTTTAAGTACCAAAATCTGATGATTAAGATGATTAATTCACAGTATGTACTTGAGTTTCTGATGATTCAGACGTGCCCTATTTGAAGTACCTTCCACTGAGACCAACCGGAGCAGAGAACAGATAGTCTGATACTGTTAGCATGTGAGCAGCAAAGAGGATTACATCCAAAAGCCTCAGAGCCCAGGCTTGCTGTACACTACAGCCCAGGGTCAAGGACTCTGTCAACTTATTCATTTGCATGTGGACTGGAAACAGTGTTATTGCACGGCTCTGTATTATCTCGAAACCAGGTGTATGTTACTAGTGTATATCATTTATGTATGTGACTAGTGTATATCAAAGCACTCCTCTATGATCATGTATAAACAGTTATCTGTTTTACCCATGACAGTAGCTACAGGGACAATTAAACCTAAAATAACTCCTCATGTTAGTCTGAACCTTTCGACTTTCTTTCCTTCGTAGCAAATGAAAACAGCGTGTTAAAGTTGAGCTCCAAAAATGACAAAAAGATGATGTAAATGTATAATCACATGTCTTCTAATGCCATACAATACAGATTTGCCCTCTGCCAAGTTCGTATAATCAATATATTTAAATATGACACATTGAGATCATTTGGTTCTTCTAGGTATCACAATTGACTGTGACATCACAAATTCAAATATGTTGAAATGCTTGCTAAGCTAGTAAGAATCAAATGAATTTCAGTCTATAACAAGCTAAGTTCCTATCTGTTCCTTGCTATCAGGTCTACGATCTAGCACAATGAGTACACGATGACAAATTATTCTGGAGCGAAATATTACAGGTGTACAGACCAAGGGTCAGCAAACTACACACTTAAAAATAAAGGGGCCTCAAAGCGATGCCATTTGGGGCTTTCGGACCGCAGGAACGTTTACGTTGTTCCGGAACGACTTTACAGAAGTACCCGCTTGTTGCTGTTATCGCACCACAGGAACCCGACAGAATATTAGTTCGGGAGAACCTCTTTGGAGGAACAATTCAGCTCCTTCTCTGACCCAGGGTCTAAACCAGCAGGATAGGAACCACCCGTGACGTAAGCAAACTGATTGGCCGAACTTCTGTTGCTTGGTGGTTTGTTGTTGTTCAACAGACGCGCTTAAATGACAGTCGACCGGCTTAGGCCAATAAATATATCCTTTTGTCTGACCCAATGCGATCGGAGAAATGGCCTGAGGGAAACTTAGTTCACGAACGCCAGCACTCTTAACTCCTTCCAGAACTTTGTTCTGAACTAATCCGGTCAGAAAGCGACTATTGAAGAACCATTTTTGGTTATACAAACAACAGTTCAGTCAAAGTCATTTTAAGAACCCCTCCTTTCTTTCCTTTCGATAATCTGTAGAACCTTTTTCGGACGTTAAAGGTTCTTTATGGAACCATTAAGAAAAGGTTCATCTATGGCATCGTGAAGCATCTTTATTCTTGTGTAGTCATCCAAGGTTATCGGTAAAATAGTGATTCAATTTACGAAATACAAGGATGTCATGCTTTGTGGACATTCACTCAAGTCAAGCATTTCTCTGGTAAATAAAGGATTTGTCAGATGGATGCCGGGTCAAGGATGTGGCAGTGATATGAGTCACATACACTAAATGGCGCACAGTCTTTAAAAAACGGAACGCTCTGACAAGTGCCTTCAACAAAACACAGTTATACTGTAGATCTGAGCCAACATCCGTATTTCTAGTGTGATTTCAGGTCACGTAGACTTCCTCTTTTGGGTTTCGCTTTTAACCGATGACAACCATCTGTCAGTAAAGCCATTTAAAAATTGGGCACGGCTATCCTGTGTCTATGCTGACTGTGTGTTTTTTTAAGAGTCCACCTTCAAATCGATTTCATGCGAATCATTGCGTTGAACCTTTTGTAAAAATTTACTAAAACATGTTGCACAGAAATCCGTTCTGCTCGTGAGTTGGGATCTTTCAATTTTACCATCTAAGGCCAAGTAAGACACCCCAAGATTTCCACAGACTGTGTAAAATGACTCTTCGTTGTCACACTTTTTGTTTGTTGCTGAATGCAAAATTGTTGTGTTCTGTTGCCACTGTAGATATAGATAGCATAACTATTATCAGTCACAATAATGCGGTTAGACTTTAAACAATGCAACACGGAGTTTGAGACGTACTAGTATCAGCGTTTGAAACATTTCAATTACATAGATATGACTTGTGTTGCAAACAGACACTGTTGAGATCGCACAAGGAAACAAGTGGGTGCAACTGTTTTTCTTCTATCACATGATGTTTCAATCTTAATACAAAGGAACTGGAAAGGAAATGAAACTTTTTTTGGAAAAGGAAATGTTCACTTTGTTTTTGCTGCTTTTCTTTTCTTTCTGTTCAAATAAATAGGAGACAGCTTGTTAGTTTGGCGTGAAAGAATATTAACGTTCAAATGATTCCTGATATCAAAAAAGGTAGAAAGCCCCTCGGCAAACCTGCAAAATGACTTGTAAACAAGACTGGTGGCAGACTTTGACTTCCCCTTTTAAACTTCCTCTCTAGCTGCAAGTGGAAAAGTACTGACGGGTTAGTCATATTGACAAGCGTCAAAGTGTTTGAGACACGATCCTCTTTCCGCATTTCGACTTGTTCGCTGTTTTGTTGTTCTTGAAGGAGATTCTTGAATTAGGATTTATTCAGACACGAAATGTGATTTTATAAGATGTATATGACTCAGATATGTTTAGTTTGTCTCAGATCACATGGAATCTGATGTTTGCAAACTTGATGCAAACCACAATTAGATGTTTTGTCCTCAGAACGGATATTTAAGTAGTTTCTTAACCACTGTGGATGTGGTGCTGGTGTAACATTATACAACGCTGGTAATATTTCATTGGCTGTGTCCAATATTATACAATCAGATTTAAAAACTGTATTTGTGTGCAATGTGTCAACCATGATTTGTCTGGTTTCTATATAATTCCCAGACTAATATACTGTTGATTTACTGCCCTGTGGACAAAATAGTAAGAAACATCATTGCAACATGAATTAATTGTAAGCAGATGATTGACAGCCGTTGTAAATTATGCTTTTGTTCAAAAGTCAGAACCATACTGTAGTTGTAGCAGGGTTGTAAAAAAAGTGATCTTGTGATCAGATGGGAGAAGTAACAAACAACTCACAACGAGTGGAAAATTACAGAATCTTTACACAGGCCAAAAGCTGTTTTGATATGCGGCCAATACAATACAATGTGTTGCTGCGTGCATAGGGGATTTAAATAGAAACTGCAGAGGACCTTGACACACTTGTTGACTTCGTCGGGTTCGATGAATGAATGGGGCGGGGGCGTCTTAATTCAGTCAAGCTGATGTATATATGGGCCATAACCACAAAAGCATAGCTGAAGATGCACACGTTTTAGATTCACTGAATATAACGCTCCTCGGCGTGACAAAGCACACAGTTGTTTACAGTCAACATGGGTTTTTTGAATGGAATGTCCCCGCAAAAATCTGTTCTGAGAACAGTATTTAAATCTGTCCATGACTGAGAATTTAAGTGCTCGTCTTGTGCATTTATTTCTTTTAATGATTAGAATGTAGGGTACAATTCCAAAGTTTAAGGGTTTGTTAAGTTATTACTTGATGTGTTTGTCAGTTGATAAAAACAATATGCAGAATATAAGGTAATATAAGAACTTGAATATGGGAAAAGAAAAGCAAATGAAAAACTGCTTAATGCAAAAATGAAGCTTCAGTTCAGGACTGCATGTACAACAGGGACGGAACAGAACAGAACATAATGCTTTTTTAGGTTGTAAAGATGTAGAAATCAGTAACAGCATTGATCCAAGCCTAGAACTTAGAAACACACGACATGTAATAGTTAACATCAGCATACAGAAGATAAACACAATAAGTGTACAGATTAACGTATGATTATTAATCTCAAAAGGGAAATTCTCGATATACTAAGATTTATGAGAGTACTAAGATGCAAGTATATGAAATGTATTAGTTGTTTATGTTTAACTTTAACGTTTTTCAGTGGTTAACAGATACCAATGTCCTAGTCATGTCCCAGACAGCCAACATTAAAGGAATAGTTAACCCAAAAATTTAAATTCTGTCATGAATTACTCACTTTCTAGTTGTTCCAAACCATATACATTTTTTTGTTTGGCTGAAAGCAGAGAAAGATATTTGGACTAATGCCTGTAACCAAACAGTTCTTGGACACCATTGACTACCATAGGAAAAAGGACAACGGTAGTCAAAAGTGTCCCAGAACTGTTTGCTTTCCTACATTCTTCAAAATATCTTCTTTTGTGTTCAACAAGAAATATATATAAAGTATTTTTCCTACTATGGTAGTCATTGGGCTCCAAGAGCTGTTTGGTTACAGGCATTCATCCAAATATCTTTCTCTGTGTTCATCAGAACAATTAAATTTGTACAGATCTTGAGTAAATTAGAGTAAAGGGTAAACTGTCCCTTTAAAGCCTTAAGACAGACTGTAAAAGGCTTTAAAATGATTTGACTGGTAACCCTAAGCTATGTATTTCATATACAGTATATTCAAATGGCAAAGATTAATTGATGCATTTGCATGCATAATTTACATGAAACGTAATGCAAGCGTATGTGCTATTTCATCATAACATCCACCTCACTGTTTTTGTTTGTGCTGTGTGTTTTGGGTAAAGTAAATTGTGTGTGCAAAATGTCCCCAGTGATATGAACACCATGAATATCCTGCATGGAAAATTATATTTTGAATAACAGTTATTGTTTCATCTCTAAAGGACAGTTTCCCGGACAGGGATTAGTTTAAGCCAAACTATTGAACAGTCTAGAATTAAAACTCTGTTGAATGTCCATACTGTATTTGCCTAGTTTATTGAACAGACTTTGACAAGGGGCATTTGGTCACACCTATTATAAAACATCTTATCATAGACATTTAAAGACTGAAAATATAATTCACAACCAACTAAAAAAACCCATTGTGACAACCTACTCAGAATGAAATCTATGAACAACTTTGTCCTGAGAACACTGCATACTCTTGCCCCAATATATGCCAGTATGTTTAATTGTGTCTACTTATTTACCTAAAAGCTTAGACTTTATCTGAAATTCTATTTTTAAAGAACTGAAGTTTAAAAGCCCCTGTAATGACTTTCGTTGACACATCCAGCTTTCTCGTGTGACAACTAGCCTCGTCCTCCTTTAAACTGTGCGCTGTCTGCCGGTGTCAATACATGTGTTGTCCTGCGGCGGCGCTGTTGTGCACGGACGCACGGCCCCAGTGATGCACTCTACAGGCGCGCTTTTCTGAACGCAGGAAGCTGGCGCTTTAAGAAGACGCGCTGCTGCCGCGGACGGGAGGCAGGCCGGTGTTTTTCCACTAGTGATGTCTAATGGTCACCCATGTTGAGAGACAAAGGTCAGAAAAAAAGCTCATAAACTAAATTTACCGCCGCCTCTGTTATTCAGCACTCGGTCGCCGCACTATACAGAAGGGAAAAGATCTTTTCAAAGGAATTAAAGGAAATAAACCGTAAAAGGTAACAAACGTTTTCTTCTATTTACCCTTTTATGTTCAATTTAATGCAACGACGCTAGATCTCTGAAAACATTATAGCCTACTTCATTTCTTAACATTTGAAGATTTTTTTCTCGATTTTTACTAATCATGTATGATTTGAATCAGCTGTCCTGGTTACCTTAGGTGATTATCAAGAAATCCAGGAAGAAGTTTAAAAGTTTGTTTTGGAGATTTTATCTCATGTTATGAAAACATCATATGTTGAAGTCTACATTCATTTATAGTTGTTTAACAACAGTAGACGCATTTGTTACTGTCAGTCTTTCATATGCGCGTGTTTCCCTTTATCCTATTTTAAGGATCATGATCTGACAGAGCCTTTATTCATCATCACTCCATCAGAACTTGTGATTTATATAAACTGCTTCTTTTTCATAGTCCGGATAAATGGATTTCTCTCAATGCTGCCATTGAGTTTCCATTCACTCTCGAGGCAAATATAACTGACAGATGCTGACTGCAAAGAGTTAAGAATAGACATGCGCTTAGATGCAAACAGCTTTTAGAATAGACGGGTTACTTTTGTATGTGTTCAGCCTTTACCGTCGTGCACCTAGTGCAACATTTTTGCCATCACCATTGACATTTACCGCATGCAAAGCTTTAGGAGTCTATGCAACTTTGTCATGGTTTTGGTACAGCCTAACCGTAACGATGAAACTTCAACCTGTTGGATGCAGGACGCATTTGCGTTCCATTGACACAGCTCGAACGCACTAGGTTGAGTCTCGGAAAAATACAGCAATACATCGCAAGCGTGAAATGAAAGCGCATTTTGTTTAAACGGATGTTGGGACGGGTGTTTCAGGCGCAGATCACGAGGACGCGCTGGTTAAAAACGGCAAAAGCGAAACTAAACATGAACTTGCGAGGAAGTTGACGCGCTGCTGAAAAGCACTGAGACGTCGGACCCATGTGTACACATAGAACGCATTAAAAGCGCATGCTGACGCGTCTTCTGTCAACAGACCTTTACGCGCCATGTCCATCTTAAACGATCGCAATTTTACTTCATCCCGTTACTTTCAATCCGGGTTCGTGCCAGCTTTGCGCTTTATGCAATATATAGATCCAGTTGTGCCTTATTGGTGTGGAATTCCAATGCGTTACAAGCCAGAAACGCACGAAAATAATATGATAACCCTATTCATGCATGTTCCTCCCGTGCGTAAAGAGGTCTCCATGTATCGGTGTCAATTCAGGCAAAGCAAGTACACTTCATCTAGTGATAAAGGTTGCGCGGATGTCAGTCAGCTCGCAAGTCATCTGTAGTGTAGAGCCCTACTTAAACAAACCCAATCCAGGAAACAGAGTTTAGGTTTCTGCGCACTTGCCATAGCATACTGATAATAAGGGTAACAACCAATATGCATTGGGAACCGATGTGGGTAACTCCATGTTGGATCTCTATCTTGGCCATAAAAGGGTGAGCCTATCAGCTATCCATGTTTGAACTTTCTTAAATTGATGTAATTCAAATAAGTCCGACATGATTTAACAAAGGCAGTACTGTTTAGTGTTTACCGCTGTCAACAGACTACCCAGAATTTAGTTTTATGCCGTAGACTTTGAACTCCAGCATTCTAGCAAGTTTATTTTATTGCTCCCGTTCAATAAAAAATGCTTTTTTGGTATAATTCAACAAGTATTTTAACAAGTTTAGCCCTCATTTACCACCACCGCCCCACAATATACAATATACAAAGCTACATTCTAGTCCAGCTTCCTTTTCTGAGCATGTATTCGGAAACAGAACTTAAGAAGTGTTTTGGTTCAGTTATTCTACTTGAACAAAAACAACATTTGTAAGGTTGTAAGTACACGAGGGTAAAAGTTCTTGGTGGACCCTTTAACAGAGAGTTACAGTATGTGAGATATCTGATCTCTGACGTTTGAGACGCTCTTGGAATACACCTACAGTACAACTTGTGCTGATAGATGTCATTTATAGCATTAACCTCTCAAGCATCATTTCCAAACCAGATGAAACGCAACTTCCAGGATGAGAAAAATGAACAGTTGCAAGAGTTTTTTTGATAACGTCAATCTGTAATGTTGTTTGTCTCGATCTAACTCGCCACGCATAGCCATAGACATGAGAGTGCTGCATGGGGAGCAAAGAGGCTTTAAGTATTATACACAATCTTATGTTGTTCACATATAATATTGCTCAATTAAATGATCCAGAAATTGTCACCTTACCTACGTTATCCTTTTTTTACAATATTTTTCAACTATGCACAGTTAACCCTAAATCCACTTCATTGGATTTCAGGCAAAAAAATTGCAGCAGGGTGTATTATTAACCAGAGTTCAAGCCTAATTTTCTTTAGGACCTTTGGTTTTTGTAACATCATTTAGATTCCTCTTTGGGAAATTATTTTATGGCTTCCGAGAGACCATGCTATTCATCTGATCCTCTGGCCCAGACCCAACAGGTTTGCTACAATAGATACTACTACTATGCATGGCACAAAGTTCCTGGTTGCACCTTAAATAAATGCAAGTGTCTTGATATCCAATGATATATAGAAATAGGTTTGGTCATTTGCATTATTTACAATTCCAGTATCGCACAGATAAGTGCTTCAAACTTTACACGGGTATTGCAAAGACAGGGCAGAGCATTAATGCTAAATAAAAGCATTAATGCTCAAAAGTTTACCCTTAATGCACCATGCCATATATCATGCACATTGCTGTCAACGACTGACATTAAAGTTCATGACTTCATTTCCGTGCATCATTGCAAAGTACTGTATGTACCCCTGATGCTAACATGGTTTTAAAATAAGGACATTTTATAATGGGCTGAGCATCACGTGCAGACTCCATGCCTAAAATCTAACTGGATAATCAGTATTTGGCATTTCTGAGATTGCAAAGTTGACGGTTCTTGTGGGTGTGGAGGTCGCCGACCAATTAAACGAATTGGTTCTTATAAGGAAATTCTTGGAGGCTTCTTGGAACGATGCTCTAAGGATAGGATGCTCTAAGGATCCACTGCACATTTAGGCCTGAAGGGGGAGCTAGTACTTCTGAACAAAACTTCAAGTTGCCACTTAGGAATAAAACAGACATAGTCAATGACGTGATGATGTCACTATTTTTGCTAAAAGGCCTTAAAATGCCAAACAGATTCTTTGTTCCGGCTTCTGAACCAAAAGCCTCCTCCAAAAGGCATAGAAATGGTCCTGCAGGCACAAGTCGGCATTGTTCCTTATCAAGCCTCTGCTGCCTGCTTCAAAAGGCTGAGGAAAACAAGTTGGTCCCTGACTTACAATGCGCTTTTGTCACTTGCCACATTTAGTCCTATGCAAATTCACTTGGCCTTGTCTTCGCTACGCTGCTCACCATTTGTCAGTCAGTCAAATATCGTACTCTGTGTACAAACAAGCTTAGAAAAAGTACACATCTGCGGGCTGCATCCTGTAACCCCAACAAACACCAACATTTCAAACGTTCTGATGTTTGTTGTTGAATTTAAAGTTATAACTTGGGAAGCTTAGATGTTTACACACTACCAAGAAAACCCAAACCCATCCATCCAAACCCAACATTGGAATACGGGGTTGTTGGCACTGGCTTCAGAAAGCTTAATGCTAAGCAGATAAACATTCCATGTACGTGGTGAATAAAATTATATTTCCAAAAGTCCTATGACTGTGCATTCCATGTCAATGCGTCTTGTGAAATCCAAAGCTATTAATGCCAGAAAGCATGACAACAGCCGGCAAGTCATAAGATGTTCACGAGAGACGCCACAGAGGTTTGGATTGCCGTCCACATGCTCTCATTTGTCGCGTCCGGGGCTCGGGTTGCCAAAAGAGGACGCCGTGCATGCAAAGAAAAATAGTTTCAGATAGATCTCAGATGCTTCTGAAGAGTGGAAATTTACCATCGCTGGGGTTATCCTCTGCTTCAGAGCCGTGACCAATCTGATGATTGCTTTTAATTGTCTTAGCCTGGGGGCGGGTTTTGGTGTCACCTCGGCTTACACTTAGCTTCGGAGAGATTAGGGCCATGCAGTCAGAGGTATGGTGTCTGCTGAGGAAACAACACAGACCAATTGAATTCAGCCATGAAAGAAATGTAAGTGAAAGTGAGGGCATGAATGAACTTTGTTGCTATGTAACAGAGCTTGTATCCCTTATATCGATTTTGTAAATTTGTTCTTGCATAGGGTGTTTGTGTCAATTTAAAAAAGTGTGCAATCGTGGTTTTTAATGTTGTAAAGATGTAACTTTGTCAGTGTATTAGTTATCATTTAATGATTCTTTGAGTCTAGTGAAGCTGTCAAAAAACGTTATAAATATTGCATTTTTTTGCACTAGAAATTCTGTTGGCAAATAATTCACCCGTGGTCAAAAACATTGTGAGCAATTTGACTTAATTAAACAAGGTTGTTGCTAGATGGGTCGAGTTTTCAATAGCTCGCATGCTTGCTTTGACTTCTTGCCAGGACCCTTTGTGTCACCGCTGTGTTTTGAATGGAATAGGAAAGTGAAGATATGGATGTTGCTCTAGTTTTGAAACATTGGGTTTGAATTGTGGCAGCTTCCTAAGCTCCTAAAATATACAGATTTAACCTATCTCAAGGGGATTAGCAAAATTTGTCGACATCTTTAGACCTTTAAGTTGGGGTCTTTAAACTATTGTGTAACAGTCTGGGGTGAATCACCAGTGAATGTTTTTCTGGGGGTCGAGCTCATGTTTTGATTCACGTTGCCAGGTTGGATGCTAAAGAAGCTTTTATCTGGTATATTAGCAGTCAACACATTTCACTTTAAATGTTTCCGATAAAAATTGCCATACAAAACATTACAATTATTAACTAAAGACAAACAAAGAAGGCGTTCCAATGTTGTACAAATGTTATCTGGAGAACTGCTATAGCTTATAGTTTCAGCCCTGGCATGCATCCACACTCATAAATTAATGTTTTAAAGACGTTTTTATTAAGGAATTACCCTTAAAATTGCGGAAAAGGGAAAATACGCGTCAAATGCAAATATAAAGTGTCAAATGCAATAGGATTTTTTTTCCCTCTTCTACCGTCTCCTTGAGAGCAGGGCAAAAAGCAGACTTGTTTTTAAGAAAGCAGCCTCACAGTGTGGCTATAGTTTGTTCAATCGTTGCCAAGCAGTTTAAGAGGGAGGGATGTTGGAGCCGACTTTGGTATCTTACTCTCTGGGATTTCATCTCGGGGGCTCCATGGCGAGTTTGGCTCGTGCTTTGAAACAGAAGACGCCAGGCCTGACATAATTACTCCATCCTTGAACAGATCCCTGACAGCGTAAACAGTGTTAGTTAAAGGGACATGGGCTGGATAAACACATGGGCGATTCAGGACGCGCAAAGCTCCAGATGAATAAATCAAGGTGTCGTTTTTGATCAAATGCCTTGTAATTCATGTACTTTGATTAAATTTGAATTTGCTTAAAAGGAGCATGCACTTGTCGTCTCTATATGGCAGGTGGTTGGAGGGGAGGGGTTGAAATGAAATAAGATGATTGACTTCAGTCGGAAAACATAGTTGTTTCAGAAGCGGAGGATGTTCTCACATGATTATTAATGAAAGTTAAACCTTTTTTCTTTGAAATAACTTTTATTAATCGTTCAGAATAAGGCCAGCAGCGTGTCCTAAGAAATACACTTTTCTTTTAAGTAAACTTTTAAGTTGAAATGAACTCAAAATTGGCCCCGTTTACTCATTTACACACTTTGTTAGTGCAACTTACTAGTTTTGTGGTCCGAAATAAATGCAACACAAAACAAGTTTTAATCTTAAATCAAATTTAGCCAGTCCTCCAACTATGTTGCCAGTTCCAGTTCTGAATATATTGCTAGTTCGGCTTGATCCAATAAATATGCAATGGAAAAACAAGCCCTCTTTTTCTTATTCTTATTCGATATTACGTTTCATCTCTGAAATACTTTACAATACACAATTTTGTAACTTCAAGTTCATACAGACTTTAAACTAGCAGAGTCCCCATGTGCATGTTGTTTTTTCATGCTTTCCTGTGTTAAAACCACACACAGTAACTTTAACTGCCGTAGAAATTAGGTTAACTTTCGGTTTGAATATTTCTCATGTCTGGAAAGCTGCCGTTCCAAATTAACAACTTATTTTTGTTATTAATGCTTGTTTAAAACGTTATACAGTCTTTTTGTTCTCTGCACTTTCAAGGCCTTCGGATTTCAATGAAAAATCTAATTTTGCCTGTTTTGTCCCCTTCTGCTTTAGCATGGCCCAAAAAGAGAAACTCCAGTGTCTGAAGGATTTCCACAAAGATATTCTGAAACCGTCCCCCGGAAAGAGCCCAGGCACAAGGCCGGAGGACGAAGCAGAGGGAAAACACCCCCAAAGGGAAAAATGGGCGAGCAAGCTTGACTTTCTTTTGTCAGTCGCCGGGGGCTTTGTAGGTTTAGGCAACGTTTGGCGTTTCCCGTACCTCTGCTACAAGAATGGTGGAGGCGAGTATATTTCTTGATAAGATTAAACCTTTAGTTAAATATTGTTAGTTTCAGGGCCATGTGGTCTCGGACCCAACATTTTTTGAGGATTGGGAGTGAGTTGGTTATTAAAATAAAGGGCTATACATGGTCAACCATATCAGAAAGGCCAGATATCCACCATAGTTAGTATGGCCATAAAAGGAACCGTTAGATTTTGGCTTACATTTTCACATATGCATAACTGTCATCCCCCTTACTCACCCACTTCACAACGTCAGGAAGTATTAAAAAAGCATGCAAGCCAGTATAAGTTAACTCAGAGTCAAACACTAATCCAGCAGTTAGTCAAATCTAATTATTGACAGAATTAAGAGAATCTTCTCTTTATCTTCAACTAGGTGCATTTCTCATCCCGTACTTCATCTTTCTGTTCGGTGGAGGTTTGCCTGTGTTTTTCCTGGAGGTGGCGCTGGGCCAGTACACTTCCCAGGGAGGAATCACCTGCTGGGAGAAACTTTGTCCCATTTTCACAGGTAAGTTTCACGCAGATGTATTTTTGGAAAAGAACAGAACTTTAAGCAGTTTAATCCCTGAACTGATTAAAGTATAAAAAATAATTTGTGGTAAGAACATGAATTTAGAGGCGTGTCAGATGCTACCAGCTGGATCTGAAGATAGGCTGTCTGAAAGTTTTGAAATATGGGTTGTTAGATAAGCGATGCGTTTATCCATTAATGTCGGTTTTGTTTATCAGTTTATAAAATTAGCAGTCAGGGTTATGTTAGGTGAGAGGTTAAGACATTTTTATATGGTGTTACACATACACGTCAAAGCAAAACATAATTTTTTATGGTTTTATGTTGCTCTAAGCTCAATCGCAGGCTACTGCTAGCATAGATATGCATATGTAGATGAAGTCGACAGCTTCATCACATCAATCCGTCCACCATCTTTGGAACGGTCAACATCTCCATTTTTCTCATTACTTACACTAACTGTGTATTCAGACTGCCGCCATCGAGAGCGTCAAAGTAGCTGGAAGTCAATCATTTTCAATGTGAGCCGGCGGCAAGCAGCGGCCTATCTTGCCCGTTGAGGGAGTCAAAGAGAGTTGAAATCAGTTCAACTTTATGGTAATGAGCTATGACGCGGTTCGGCGGGAATCAATCGGAACGTAGAATTCCCCTGCTTGAGAGGATTCCAAAGATTATAGCCCTGTAAACTTTGGTTTGGAGAGGTCGATTATTGCTGTGGCAGTTTTTCCAATCATATACAATTTGCGTACAGGGACATGAATAAAAAATTGATGCGTGGACCATGGTGTCTGAGATTGTTTGTGTTCCTGGCGAGTTGCTGATTATGTGCATTAACGTTATACAGTTTCTGTAAATAAGTGGGAATTTCAAACTAACTTTAGCGCCAGAGCATGCTAAACAGTGTTACTGCTGCAAAATATTATTTCGTTAGGAAACGTGTAACTACAATAAGATCTTTCCACCAATCAATTTCTTGTGGTCAGTCTGCATAAGATCATCAAGTTTGTTTGCTTTGCGGCCCCTATAAATACAAGATAACATTGTGATCTACACCAGAGCGTCAGCGCACCCAAGACTCTTTCTACAGTGTTGTTGGCAGGGCGGCCAGATCGATTTTTGACGCTCTCGACGGCAACGGTCTGAACGCACAGTAAGAAAACATTAATGAGTTTTCCAAGACGCCACAACATTGCAAATCTCTGTAAAAGCATCTGTGTTAGCTTTACCTTTGTTTTGTTATATTTTGTTAGTTTAGAAATGACATGGTTTGGGTCTACACAACAAAAAGTAATGTTTGACATTTATAAATGAGTTAACAATATTTACGGTTGCAGACACACAGTCAACTTGCTCTCGAGTCTTCAAAGACTTTTCCAGTATGGGGGATGACGTACATATAGTGACCCATAGAAACAGCTGCTAATGAGGCATCTCAGCAAATATATAAATATAGCTCTCAAACTGAATACAGAAATACATGTGAAAACAGAAATACATACTTATTGGCACCAGACCTTTGGCAGCTGTGAATTAGTTTGTTCGCTATAAAAAGGAGTTCCTTATAAAGTACCTTGCACAATTGGACATGTCTTCTTGGACAAATGGTACGGTGTAGTCTCTAAATTTAAGGGCTAGTAAACAAAAGGTTACTGTCTCAGGTAATGCCAGGAGCAAGTCATGAGCTATTATCATTGTGGGGTGCACAGCTTTGAAAAACATTAAATAACTCCTGACGTGCTTGAAAAAGTTTAAATTCCCCCAAACTATCTCTTTAATCCCTTATATAATAAAAACAAAATCAAACTTCTCAAAAATATTGCATGACCACATATGTATTACTTATTTGAACAAGAATCTAGCAGAGTGCAAACTGCTAATTTACGCTTATCCTTGTGCTAGCGAATTAAATTACAACATAATCTGTTTGCTTTCCAGTTAACGTGGCCAGCATTGATTTACACAGTTTAGACACTTATGCCAATTTCTTACATCATTTTCCTTCAGCTCAGACACGTTTTTTCCATGATTAAGCTGCAAGGATGAGAAGATTGTGAAGTAACTCTGAGAAGTTTATCATTTATTTATCTGCTGTCACGGTACACTGGAGTCCACTGATTCATTAAGCGGAGATGTCATTGCAATACTTACAGTAGTGAAATTGCAATACAACCATATCGTGACTCAAGCATTGTGGTAATATCGTAAGGTGGGGCCTCTGGTGATTCTCAATACCTTCTCTTTGCGCAGGTATCGGCTACGCATCCATTGTGATCGTTTCTCTGCTGAACGTCTACTACATTGTGATCCTGGCCTGGGGCTTGTACTACTTGTTCCAGTGCTTTCAACCAGAGCTCCCCTGGGCAAGCTGCAACAACAAATGGAACACGGAGAACTGCGTGGAGGATACCCTCCGCAAGAATAAGACACTCTGGGCGGCTGCAAATGCTACTAACTTCACCTCTCCCGTCACCGAGTTCTGGGAGTAAGTCCTTCATGTATATTTGTTGGGTACACAGTTGGGTTGTAAAAGGCTTGAAAAGTCCAGCATGCTCAAGGAGTACCACTGTCCTGCAAAGTTGCAACCCTAATAAAACAAATCCCAGACCAGGCAAAATTTGGCATTAGCTGCTTGAAGCTAGTCTTGGAGAGTGGTAGATAAAAGATGCCCTCCATTTAAAGGTGCAATTTTTGATTTACAACGTCCACTCGTGTTGTGTTATAGATTTGCAATGAATCACTCAGTCCAAACACGACGGTGGCCACCATAAAACAAAAAGATGTCGTTCTCATGTTGACTCAGGGAAGAGATCATGCGGGCATTAGAAAGACTGTAGAAAGAGAGATGTCTTATTTATTACATCAAATAAAAGGTCTGTGGATTTGAAGGATAAAAGTCAGGCAGGAGCTAGGACCTGCGTTAATATTATAAAGTCTTTCCAGCAGAGACGCGTTAGGAGCGGCAGTACTAAGGCTTTAAGCAGAGACAATCATAGATAACTATGGAGATACTTTCCAGCAGACTCGTTGGAGAGAAATATTGTCTTAAAATCACCCCAGAGGAGCATGTAGGGCCACTCTGCATGTAGATATAAACAGCTTATTCTAAGGTATTAGAAAGATAACAGTTCATTATGTATGGTCTTTATAGACCCTTGAAGAAAATCTTGTATATTATATTGCATTTCTCTCAATTGATCCTCCTAAAAACCCTTTATTGTTCCTTTAAATTCGTAGCAGAATCTGTTTAATGTCTAAAGTCTATGTTTCTCCTCGTACCACCTCAAACCTTACCTCCACCACAGGCGAAATGTTCTCAGCATCTCTGATGGTATCGAGGACATGGGTCACGTAAAATGGGACCTGGCTCTTTGTCTTTTCGCTATGTGGGTCATCTGCTTCTTCTGTATTTGGAAAGGTGTGAAGTCCACTGGGAAGGTGAGCTTACAATACATTCACATGAGTCAATTAACTGAAAAACTATTAATATTTTTCTGTAAGTCTTTACTGGGTCATCTGAGTCACTGTTTAACTAGGTAGGGGGATTTGAAGACAACCTTACCTGCCGTTTTACCTTAGCGATAGATGGCTAAACTTCTTTCACGATAAAGATGGCAAAGTCAATCTGTAAACGCGCTCTCTTGACCTAATTACACATTTCCCTTGAGCATGCAGTTGTAAATCTTATCAGTGCTCCTGCCAAGACACTGTCACATCGTATTTCTTTATAGTAATTTGAACATAGCTTATTTTAAGCCTTTCCCCTTGGCTTTCAGCCATTTCAATTCGTGTGAAATATTGTCTTTAACCTGCTTATTTTGGGTTATGTCAATTAAAGATCTTTGAGATCACAATTCGTTACTCTGGCATTCATTTTGGGACTCTGCATATTTGTCATGCCACAATGCAGTTAGAAACCTGTTTACAGATAATAGATGTTTGACGATTTTTGCCACATCGTGGTCAATATAGAATTTATGACTAACCAAAAGTTAAAAGATGGAAGGATATAAAAAAAATCAATTACTGACCACAAAGCAAACCCACTAAATCCAATATCAAACCGTCAGTGCAATTAAGCTTTAAATGGCATGTTAGCCTTGGAAACTGTTTTGACGGAATGTTGTTTCGGAATGTTTGTGACGATTAAGGGGCCATTCAGACAGAATGCGCTTTAGACGCAGAGATGCAGCGCTCAGATATGTTTTTTTTTAAAAGCGCAGCCTATAACGCCTCCTCTGTCATTTTGCCGTCAAATAAAACAGTTGTCATGCCAACTTGCTGCTGTAAACATTTACATTTAGGCATTTGGCAGACGCTTTTATCCAAAGCGACTTACATTGCTTTATCCTATACATTTTACAACAGAATCTCCCAACTTTGCCCCGCCTCCAAATTCTTCTGATTGGTTCACTCCTTTTGGAACAGACATTGGATAAGCAGAGCTTCATGTAAATTTTTTTTTTTTGATTACTTGACATGGTGTCTTAAAAACGAGGCACTCGTGTGTGAGACACTTCAAAAGATAACAATGGGAAAGAACGCATTGGAAGGAAAAATGCATTCTGTTTGAATGGCCCCTGCGTCTTTTAAAGACCAAGTGAAACATCACTGAGTGAATTATCATAACACTTACATTGGTTACAGTTTGTATTTTTTCACAGAATTTCGAATTTGAGCATTCCCTCTTTTGTTTTTAGGTTGTGTATGTCACTGCAACATTCCCATTTGTAATGTTAATCGTCTTACTGGTACGGGGTGTAACTCTTCCTGGGGCAGCCGAGGGCATCAAATTTTACCTGTACCCGAATGTCACTCGCCTTGCAGATCCAGAGGTAAGATCTTATGGATATGTGCATATGTGCAACTTGAACTTTAGATGTACATGATGTAGAACCCGAGATGTATACAACAGTCGACATAAATATGTTCAACTTGAACTTTAGATGTGCATGATGTAAAACGGGATATTTATACAACAGTCGACATAAATAAAACTCTTGATGGACTCTTGATGGAATGCTTCACAAATCTAAACATGACATCCAGTAGTCGTAACAATTTATATTAGTTCTTGATGGTATATACAGCTCTGGAGGACCTGCAAGAGGTGGAACGCACACAAATATTTGAGTTTGTCTCGCCGGATAATCAACAAAACAACTAGCATTTCCAATCATGCTTGTCATTCAACAAACAGTTTGGCGTCTTGTGTCTAGGTTTGGATTGATGCGGGGACGCAGATTTTCTTCTCCTATGCCATCTGCCTTGGGGCCATGACATCGCTGGGAAGCTACAACAAGTACAAATACAACTGCTACAGGTGGGTTTCTACGTCCCGGGGTGGGAGGGGGTTTTAGTCCAGTGCAGGCAATGGGACCATAGGGTTCCTTTTTGTTAATTAACGAACTCCATGACATATGTGTGACATAGGGACTGTTTGCTGCTTGGAGGCCTGAACAGCGCTACCAGCTTTGTGTCTGGCTTCGCAATATTTTCCGTCCTGGGCTTCATGGCACAAGAGCAAGGGGTGGACATAGCCGATGTGGCAGAGTCAGGTACGAGGGTCAAGCAGCAGTGATGGTGGGCACTGCTGCTGCAAATAACATCAAAATCCTGTAGTTGAAAACAACAGCAAACATCGGCAACAGTAAACAATTGGGAACCAAATAGAACGATTTACGTTCAGGACTTATTTGTCGGTAGATTGGTTTGGATTCGTCAGACAAACTGACGTTTTTGGAGCCTCTGGAAAAAATCTACTAAATCTACTAATGCACAGGTCAACTGTGGATTGCGACAACTTTGCGTTTAGAATTGAGGGCTGTCAAGCAGGATTCCTTAGGTGACATGGTTGAGCCAAATCAAGATGACTCTTGTGCCACCATCATGGTAAAGGCCTTTTGGAGATTTTGGGTTTAATTCCTCAACAGCAACCTCAGCCAAATTGTGTTAAGAGCTAAGTCGGTTCCTACCGGTTCCTTCTTCTACCCTGTAAACTATGTTGGACAATTTTCAAGATGTCTCTTCAGGCTTCAATCCTTAGAATTGTTTCACTTTCTCCTGTGGGAAAGTCTACTCGACAGTCGAGTGTGCTGACATGATGGCTTGCTTGATTTTCAGAGTCCTTAATACTGATCATGTTTTGGCCCTCCTCAATGGAGACTCTGGTCTAAGTTTGTCTTTGTGCTCAGGTGCACAAAACACATCTTTATCACAAATCTTAACTGTACTTGAACTGCCTTGCATTGAATCCTTAACAGGGATTCTTTCTGTATGAATTGGTTGGATTCATTTTTCATGCCTAGACGTATTAAGTAGCTTGTTGGAAAGTAGCTTGAGTTGAATAATGTGGTTGTGGATTCAGCAAACGGACTCTGTGGAAAATGCTTTTTATTGTCATCGAACTTTGATGCTGTTACCTCAGTCATCGGTTTGGATTGTTTGAATTGGTTTTACTATAAATGTGCAGATTTCGTCCATTGTGTTTTTAGCCTCTTGTACAGGTTATCTCCACAACGTCAAAATGTTGCAGTTATGGTAGCAAGGCATGGTGTTTGTTTGTTGTCTCCTATCCTGTTGTGTTATACAAGGGAATTAGCCTTTACTCTCATGCTACATGCAGTGTCATTTTCTAGATTCCAAAGTAGCCAAAGCTACAGTAACATCATGAGGGTAATTTCTTAAGAAATCTGATGAAACAGTCTTTGGACGAACCATTGGCAGACATTTTGCCTGGCTTGTTCGCTTTGTCATGTAGACTCTCGCTACGTTTTTCTTTCATGTCTCCTTTTGGTCTGTGCCAACGACGGAAGCATGCCACAGCGGCATAGATCAAAGTGTGCAAATGACTAGTCTTGCTAATTATGCCCTCTCCACTGTTCTTTACCCAACAGGTCCTGGCTTAGCCTTCATTGCCTACCCTAAAGCTGTGACCATGATGCCACTGCCTACGTTTTGGGCCATTCTCTTCTTCATTATGCTTCTGCTGTTGGGCCTCGACAGTCAGGTGAGTGTCCAATGAAAAACTGGTATGCTAAACGCTCAGAGTACCGATAATTTGGTTGCTCGCACTTCCATAACGTTACTTGATAGAATTCCATGAAGCCTTTGCAATAGTTTAATCTATCGCATCAGAAATTATACATGTGTAACAACATGAAAATATGTAAATATGACTGTAATATAGTTAAATGTGAATTCAAAGGTCAGAGAGGCTTAATGGAATTTTCACAAATGTTAGGATGTCAATTTTTTAGCCCATTTATTAATTGAAATATGCAATTTATAACAATAAGGGCATTTTCACACCTGACTTGTGTGGACTGTCCTTTGTCTGGTTTGTTTAGGCATCAATGAACAATGTCATCCCTGTTTTTGAACAAAGCAAACGATCTTCAAGTCTGAGAAACAAGTTAACAAGTAACAAGTTAAAGTGAACATAGTAACAGTAACACAGAAACGGAAAGAAAAAAACTTTGGCATCTGAAGTCCTGTACTATCACATTTCTCGGCTCCAGTGAAATGAAACACTCTGCTGAATCAGTTACCACCCACATCAAGCATGGTGTTTTGTGGTACAATAAGTTAAGCTACATTGAGATTCGCTCAGCTGTGCTGAATCACAAGGGGTTCCTATGTACTGTTCTGCTTACTGTACAGGGATAATGGATTTATTTCACCAAAGCATGTTACTCTTAAGAGCTCTCTTACACTGAGGATGGATTGTCTTTTTCGGGGTTGACAATAGCTTCTTAGTTAAAAGAGTAGTTCATCTGTCTTCATTTACTCATCCTCATGTCGTTTTAAACCTGTACGACTCTATTGCTTCTGCAGAAAAAAAAAGATATTTTGTAGAATAGTGGTAGCCAAACAACTAAGTCAATTAAACCACATTGACATTGACATTTTATGGACAAAAACCTCTGAGAAGTCAATGGATGTCACCGTTTTGTGTTTGCCAACATTCTCACAGATCAAAATTTTTATGCCATCATACCGCACCTTTTCGCTATTTGCTGTCATTCTGAAACCTCAGAAATCCAAACTTGATAAGCACTTTTTAATACTTTTAATGTATATTTGCAAAACCCAGTGACAAACATCAAGGGGGACCAACAATAATGATTTATGGAGAAAAAAATCCAGAAAAATGGAGGTACAAGCATTATACAGGACAGCAGTGATATGTTCCAGTTTATGTGGAATTTACATTAAAGGATGATATTGATATTTTAGCTTTTTCTTTCCTGACTCCTTTTTTACCAAACTGACAACGTTTTTTCTTTCCGCAGTTTGTCGAAGTGGAAGGGCAGATCACATCCTTAGTGGATCTGTATCCATCCTTCCTACGGAAGGGTTATCGGCGTGAAATCTTCATAGCTATAGTCTGTTTTTTGAGCTTCCTGTTGGGACTAACCATGGTCACCCAGGTAAGTTCGATAGTCTATGACCACAATGATTTTTTTTACATTTTATGAAACACCACACTAATTCAAGACTGTACCACATATCACCCACCTACTGGACTAGTTTGTGATTCTGGCTAAATGAGGAGTGTATCAAATACAGCTTAGTTAAACGCTGGCACCATATGTTTTCCTTTTAGGATTTTAACAACATTGTCATTTGATATTGTGTGGCACTCAACCAAACTCTGTTCCTGTAATGAAGCAGTGTGCCATAGTCATGCCAAAACCTATGGCCAGAGCACTCTCCCATAAGAAAAAGCTTTCCACTCTCTGTGCCTTATCTTTTCAACTTCCATGTCTTTTTATGGGCGTCCTGACCTGCTTAGAGCAGTGACAAATCCACAGAGGAATGGCAAAGCTATACTAGGAGATCCGTCCGGGTCTGACAAAGCAAGATTTCTCTGGCCCCGTCCATTTTTAATCCCTGGAACAGCGATAAACCGGGAATGCTATTTTGTGGTTTGAGCCACTCAGCTTCCCATTTTTTCCGTGACCTAATGTCTTATGATGCCCCTGAATGCATTGTGCAACAAATCATTTTGACACCCAAATAAAAGCAGTTAACTGTTTAGGCAAGATCTGATCATATCCGTCTTATTGTCCCCTTAGTTTCAGTAGTTATGTCTATTGAAAATACAGAACTGACTTTTCTTACTTGTGTGTGTTTTGTTTCAGGGTGGCATGTATGTGTTTCAACTCTTTGACTACTATGCAGCCAGTGGCGTGTGCCTTTTATGGGTTGCATTCTTTGAATGTATTGCTGTAGCCTGGGTTTACGGTAAGTCCAATGACAAGTGCACATAAAATGTAACGTCTCTATATGTCATTGCTTACTTTCCATAACCAGGGTACAAATTGGGGTCCTGTTGTATGATTTACAGCAAAAATGTATAAATTGTTATGTTCTTTAGAGGAAAAGTATATAAAGTATATCAGCAACTTCAAAATTGGCATAGAAAGAAAAGTAGCTTATTTTAATGTTCGCAAAGGCCTAAACATGCACACACATCAACGGTACTGATCGCAGAGCTCTAGACTAACTTTTTGCACTGGTTGCACTGGTGCGCCTTACTTTTTTTCTTGGGTGCACAAGCACAAAAGTTAGGTGCACCCAAATTTTTGACCGCATCGCATTTAAAAATAACCTGCTTTTACCAGTTCACTTTTGTTTAATGTCCATATAGGCAAAATTTACTTGTAAATGTTTATCTTACAAACTGTTCAACATTAAGTTCTTTATTTGAAGCACAAATTTACAAGAAAGGTAATTTACTGAAAAAGTGTTTGTGCTTAAAGTGCTTCAGTGAAGTGAAATTTAAACTTAAAAGATCTCAAGATAAATGGACCAGGGCTTGAAGGCTCCGTGTCAGAGCATTGCTTATGATTTTCGGATGCATTAGGCATTAATTTAACATTATTCACGAAAAAGTTGTGAATTGTTCTTTTCATCATCTCTCATCATCCCCTTCTACATCCACTCTGTTTAACTAACAGCATTAGGCTCCTCACCTCTCTGTCTCACTGCAGCACACACATTTTCAAACATACACACCAGAGGTTGCGCTAGAGTTTTTCATTTTGACTGACGGGCTCGTAAAAAATCCATCATTATCTATTATTACCCATCGCTATGGTTCAAGGTGGCGTTAGGAGGTCATTTGTATGTTCGTGACGTCATCACGCTGTACTGGCGTCTTGGAACTTGTTGTATTGTAATACAACCGAATGCCCAATAAACCGTTACAGTTTTTGATACCATATTCAAGCCCTTTGCAAAATACTTTTTATTTTGCTCATATCTTGTGTATGTAACAAAAGTTATGGCTGATGTCGGCTGAAGCGCTGTGATGTTCAGGAACGGAATTTGGAGTAAATCGTGTTTAAAGTTCAGTGATGAAATTAAAAGCACAACAGTCCAGTATCACAAGTAAAAGTCACTTTGCAGTGGTGAGATACTTACTCTATTAACAATTTATTTTAAAAAAGCCTAGTGTTGAAGTCTATAAAAATACTGTACAAAACCGTTTGAATAAAATATAAGTAATGAAAATGTTGCAGTGCACACTTAAAGAACGAGAGATCTGCCATTATCACTACAACTCCTGGTGCTGCAAACCGGGAGCTCTGTTAACTCAGCGGAGTCAGTGCGACATCCGACGGGTTTTCCCAGATCGCATAACATATGTCTAGTCAGTAACAAAGACGGGTGAAAACACGCAGGTCGCTTCGCGAGCATATAACGCTGAAGGGAAACGGGGATTTACAAATTGCCCTCATTGAAATCCGCCAAAATGACGGACGGCCTTCAGGTTTTTCCGTCACGGTTAAAAAATGCGTCAATGACAGAGAATTTTCAGTTAACGCGACCTCTGGTACACACACGTGCAGGAATATCTGGACCACAGCCAATCAGAGGGGGGGTCCGCCCTTCACTATCATTGATTGGTTTAGACCACGATATGGGTCTAATGTGTGTCTGTTATTGAATCACAGGAAGACTTTCAGAGTTGCGGAGACTTTTTTTTCCCCTCGAACGGCTAGTCGCACCGGTGCGACCTCTGATAATTTTAAGTCGCACCATTGAAAAATAAGGTCGCATGTGCGACCAAATTAGTCGCACTCTAGAGCCCTGGATCGTGTTACTCTCAACAGCTTCCGACAATAAGAACTTTGTGAAAATATAAATAAAAAATGTAATTGTAGTGACATGAATTTGTTCATCCCTGTTTAAAAAACAATTTCTTATTTACTGTATATGTACATTATATTCGTCCTATTTATGATAAATGTACGATTATAGACAACTATAATACAAAGTTAAATTTACTTTAATTTAAGCTAGATCTTTAACACTGAAACTTTCAAACTAGAATTTCATTAATGTTTATTTAATTGAGATGATAAAAGATTCAGTGTATGACATTTAGCGACATCTAGTTGTGAGTTTGCGAAATGCAACCAATGGCTCACTCCCCCCAACCCTTTTGAAGTATTATGGTGGCTGACACATAAATAAAATGTCATCACGTTTTTGCTTCTTTGCTGAAAGAAATACATGCTTACGAAATGCGCTCTGAAGAGCATTTTGTCTGTTTAAGGCTATGTTGAAAAAACATGGTGAATTCCCTGCATGGGGACCCGCGGTGTATGTAGATAGAAATAGCTCATTCTATGGTCGTAAAAAAATATTATATAAGGTCTTTGTAGACCTCTGAAGACATAGTTATGTATATTACATTGCATTTCTGTCAATAGAGCCTCCTATCCTAAAAATTACACAGGGAACCTTTAGGCACTTCCCTTCACTGATCTGTTTAAAAAACATTAAATTGAATTCATGCTTTGAGAAACCACCTAGTTAAGAGAAAACATACAGAAGCTCATTGTTCCCTACTGTCATGACCTTGATTCAAAAAATGAAATGAGTCGTGAACAGGTTTGTATAACCTGCATGCGGGTAGATTCCGTCTAAACAACATTCATCATGATGGGGGGTTTATCCACACGATACAGAATTTCTTGTAGAGATAACACATCATTAGAGAACAGGTTTAGTCATTTATCTCACCATAACGGGCACACCCATTGATCATCCGATGTTGCCCAAAAGTCTTGTGAGCTTTCCCAAATCACAAGATCCTGTCAACGGAGTAATTTTTTAAGGCATTAGACTGTTACGATTTTCAATACTTTAAATACAATACTTGAATTTATTATAATTTATTTTAATGTTATCTTCATTTGAATTATTTAAGCAGCAGCTAAATATTGTGTTAATCCATTTAAGATCGATCCACTACTAAATGTTACAACAACAAAAACTGTGATTGGTCGTTTTAAATGTTCAAGCTTTTACAAGTTGGGTGTTCTTTGCACAGTAAGCTACAATGCGAACCAATATTATTAGCAATATACCCATAGGTCAGGATTGCCAACATTTACAGTTACAAACAAAAAATACAAGTCAATATTCCAATCATCTCCAAACAAACACACCTTACTGACTTGTAAATTGAAACCAATGCACCAACAGTATAAGAGTCCATGTGCAATGCATGGTAATGTAATATTGCCTGAACATTTCAGGCTTAAGTTTTATTGTACACGTAACATATGTGCTCTCTGTACAGGGGCGGATAATTTCTATGATGCGATTGAAGATATGATTGGTTACAGACCAAATCCCTGGATGAAATGGAGTTGGTCTGTGGTCACACCTCTTCTGTGTGTGGTAAGTCTTCTTATCAGAAGAGTCTTTGAAAAGAGGCTTAAAAGTCCTTTACTTATGTTTCCAATATTATTGGAATTGCACTGTTTCCGTCCCAAGTCTATAGAACCGTGAAATTAGGAAATATGGGAATGAGTGTACACTATAACAGCACACTACCTACAATTACACATGCAGATCCTATACTGTAAAAGACTAGTTAGTTTTGTGTCTATAAATGATATCCCTTCCCCCAAAAGCTGCTTTTCCGCTTTGGATTTGGTGTAAAAATCTGAGTCGCAGCTCGTCGTAATAGAGCCCCAGATGGGACGACCATCTGCCCGGCTGACAGAATAAATGTGAGGAGCTGAGGATTAGGTTCCATGTGATTTTTCTCCGAATGCCATAGGACTATTAGAAAATAAGGAAATCCTTTCCCTGTTACAGTCATATAGCCTTTCTTGAGCTAGATGAGTTTTTATATTCCTCTAAATTAAACAGCTTTTTTGCCAAGGGTTAACCTATTATGTTGAAATCTTGGTGGACTCTTTGCAATCCATATGTTTCCTTTTTTAAGAATTTAGATATGTTAAATTGTTAGGCGTAGAACAATGACCACACAATTTCAATAAATGTGGATTGATGGTACTTTTGTGATTGCTTAAATGTTCTGTTGTTGAAGAACTTGGACTGAGTGGAACTCTGGTGACCTCTGGTCTGTCTTTTACCCCAGGGATGCTTTGTCTTCTCATTGGTCAGGTATGCACCTCTGAGGTACAACAAAGTCTATGAGTACCCGGACTGGTCCATTGGAGTGGGGTGGACCTTGGCGCTTGCGTCCATGATCTGCATACCAATGGTGGTTGTAATCAAAATCATTCAATCAGATGGGCCCCTTATTGAGGTAAGGGATTATTTTGAAATGAATGGACATGCCCATTTGTGAGCTGTTTGCGATCTACTTTGCTTCTTTATGCATGTTTACATTTATGCATTTGACGGATGCTTTTATCCAAAACGACTTGCATTGCATTATACTATACAGTACATTTGTTTCGGAGTATGTGCATTCCCTGGGTTCGAACCCATGACATAGGGGTTGCTAGCGCCATGCTCTAATCACTGAGCTACAGGAATATTGAACCTCATGCTGATGATAGGGAATGTTTTGCATAGGTAGCAACACACACTATCTAAATAACGAATCTAAATAAGTGCTTTTAGATTTAAAGGTGCAATCCGTAACTTTGTTTTTTAAAATAAACAAATCTGTTATTGAGCAAGTACATAAAAATCTGTGTTCAAATTGTGTTCTTACCACGAATCAAATTTATAATAATGATTTATAATCGTGTAATATTATCTGGTACGATTTTGTGGTAAATATAAGTTTGAGGTTATTTAATTTAAACAAATTACATACTTAAAGTATCTTTACATGAGTTGATGTTTTAAACCGAGATGATGATAGAGAGGCAAAAGCTACGAATTGCAGCTTTAACTTAAGTAATTTAGCGCTGCACAATTTATTGAAATGGTGTAAATGTGCATATCGGTGTCGGTAACATTTTCTGTTTTTAAATATATATTAGATTAGACATTTATTTCAGATTATTGCTAAAACAACTTCTAATTTCTGTTCAGTTTATTTTTCAAATAATATATTGTCAGATTTTTTTACTTAACATATGTTGTAATAGTTTTAATTAAGTATAAACTTTGGTTCAAATGGATTGATATGGTTTGTCACATTATTTAGGAAGTCATCGCATATCACATTTCTTCTTCTATGTCAAGCAGTCCTACAGTAATTTAAAGTTCTGCTAAACATTTTCACAGTCTCCAGTCCTCAATGATCAAGCTAATACTGAAAATTTACGTTTCCCTACAGAGGATCAAAGCTGTGGCGGCTCCCGCGAGGGGAGGGGCTAGTTCATGCCCCAAAGAATACCGGCCCAAAAGCAACGAGCTGGCGCAGCCCCTGGACCCCAACTGGAACGGAGGCTCGACGAAGCCCACCCACACCATCGTAGAAACTATGATGTGAACGCTCTCTGTGAGAGGATTCAAATTATCTACTTTTCCATGATATATATATATATATATAAAATCTGTAACTTTTGACATAGTCGTAGGACCAGGTTTACATTGCTACGCATCTGCACTAGGAGTCCTTGTTTTATTTTCTACAGAGGAAGTTACATGTTTTCTGTCTGTATTTTTTAATATTTTTACCGTAATACTATTATATTACTATTATTGTCGCTGTTATTAGAGAGAGAACTGATCACATACAACAGTATCGTAAAAGTAGAACCATAACTGTTCTATTTTTGTCACTTTTATCTTGTACATATCGAAATTGAAGTGAGCAGTGCTTGTTTTTTAGAGTTGAATTATGGGAAGAAAACAAAGGGCTCCGTAAACAGAAGAAAAAAAACGCAAGTAAACGTGACTGATAACATTGGTCTACCCAGGTAAAAAATCTTTTTTAGGGAGGTGTCTTTCAATGGTAGTATTAGACCTTACACGTTACTATAGATCTTTAATGTTATAAAGCTAAGTGTGTCCCAACAAACTGTTTAGGCTGGGGATGGTGACTGGTGCTGGCCAAAAGAATCAGGACTTTTAGCCCTGCTGATGCACTAATACAAAGGACACTACTTTCTCCCCTTTGATGCAATTTTTAAGTACATTAAGTCTAACTAGTTTGGATGCGTTTGTTTCCGACGTCATAGGATTTGGATCTCGCGAATGACCTCACAAGTGCATATCACACTAATTCTAGGCAACGTCTCAGTCCCCATTTGACATAATCATGAGATGTTTAGAATAGCATTAGTAGATACCAGTAACAGAGACTTGCCTGCTATAATGACGTACCGTTCAGAAGATGCAAGACGGAGGCTTGGCCCTGATTTACGTAAATACAAATTGTGTACTATAAACTGTAAAAAAACATGTCTCCACTGCAGAAAAACAAAGCCAAAGTGTCCCACAAATGGCCACTGACATATTGCGCCAAATATGTTGATGAAGTTTATAGAATGTCGGTGTGATAAAGTCAATAATTCTAATTATAAATGAGGAAAAATGGATTTGAAGTCATTCTCTTTTTTAACATGTGCTCACGTCCCATTCAACGTTGTTTAACATCTAATTTGTGGCCAGCCACCAGGGGGCGATCAAAGCGTTTAGCCATACTTTTCAGGATAAGTTACACACACTTGGTTTGTGCATGTGGCTATTGAAACACACAAAATACACCCACAAAGCGCAAATTCAATGCGTTAGATTGCACGAAAAAATGTGTGCGCTATATTTGGGATCTTCGTTAATCAGGGCCTTAACATAGCAATACATTTTTTTTAAATGGTCTCCGTTTCAGCACTCACTATTAGTCAACCTTGTTCAGTTAAAATACAGAAGTACCAAATCACGAAATTTGCCGACACCGAACGCGTTCTTATTTTGAGGATGTTTGAATGTAAAGCTGCCTGATTTTAAAACCACATAGATTCAGGGCTAGTTCGTTTTTTTTTTATCAACTCTAAGCTGTTTTTATTTCCAATCACATTTGCCTTTTGTATTAGAAAGTCACTGTATTTGACTGCTATGTTTAACAATTACCAATAGATCTCATGTATAACTGTTAATCATCAAAGAAGCTTGCTATAAACTGTAATGTGCAATACTTGTAGAACAACATGCATTGTTACTTTCTTCAACTGTCTTGGAAAAAGTTGGTACTCGGAAGTGTGGAATTCTGTATACATTTAAGGTTCATGGCAGAAACAATGAACAGGGGCCAATATAAGCTACCATGTGCGGTATGCTAAACTAACACCAAAAAAAACTCAATGCAGTTCTACTCACTGTGATTTATATTATTTCAACTTTAAATTAGATAGTAAATGTTAAACGTATGGGTTAGCATTGCTGCCAGTATATGGTTTAAATCAATTTATTTCAATATTGTTTTCTTGGCCAAGTTAAACTAGAACTGCAGCCAATTGAAAAGGGAGGTAACTTACGGATGCATCATTGAAGTGTTAAAGAAATTATTAAACTTCATTGTAAATGTTGAAAGAGGCACAATTTCTTAGCAATACATAAATTAATGTTCAGTCTCAGGGTGCGTTCCAGTATGAACTCATCTTTTTTTTTTTTTTTTAAGAGACATGATTTCCCACTATTGTATGTGTCTTTAAACCCTTCCATTTTTGAAATAGAGCTGAGGGGCAGTGTTTATAAATAAAAGATATAACCTTTATAAAGTAATGATTAGAAATGTTTTATTTTTTTATTTCTGAGGATATGAAAGAAAGCGAGTGTATTAATAAGATTTTACAGTACCTGAAAAAGAAAAAAACTTTTTATCTCTTAATAAACATTTATCTTTTAAAAACCCTTCAGAGTTTGGTGAGCATTCATTTTTTTCTATGCCAATTATTATCTTACAAGCAGGCTATGAAAGAATACAGGAGAAGTGTATCATGAACAATACTTTTTAATAAGAGGCCAAGAAAGCGGCATTAGATTGTGTGAGTTTGTTTTACTCAACCAATGGGAGACGAGGGAGGCCTGTTTTGGGACGCCTGTTGAAAAACATTATTGTTTTTGTATAAAATAGTTTAGGTTAGCTGTAATTCTGATGGTCTTGTGGTTCGTTGTGGGAGGTTAGGGTTATGCCTTTTGGAACACAGTATTTTTAAATGGCCTACATCCAAAAGTGCAAGTGATGGGTATTTATGGGTATAATATTTAAAGATCAAGCAATGGTAAAATATACAAGTCTGTGACTACATGATCATTAATAAACACACGCCACGTTTAATTCTCTACTTGTGCTTATACTAAATGAGATTTTCCATTCCAAATATGAGCGTTTGGAGGTAATTCTCTGGGATTTGTTACTTGTCAAAATTGTCAGGACGTAGGCAAAAAACTGGCACTTCGTTAGGACAATATCAAAGAAAAGAATTAAGAAAACCTCATTGTCAGATTTTTTTTGCTTTCTTTTTTTGCAGTATGGTTACTTTCCGACTAAGTTTGCAGTTTTTGGCCATAATTAATTACAAAGACCCGACATTTTTTTTCCACAAGTTAAAAGTCTTGCTCTAAAAAGCTAAACTATTAGCAAAAGTTGTAAACTTATTCACAACTCAGCGTTTGTGCTACAGTCAATAATGATGAATGATATCTAAAAATACCTTAGTCAAAACCCTAGCAACAACTCAAAGCCCCTTAGCAACTGCATGAAAACGCCTTGGACACCATACAGTACATCCTTGCACCAAAGTGGTGAGTTTTGCACAGACAAGCACTAAAAAATCTTGTCTTACCACTGTTATCATTCAACTTTAGTCTTCAGGGAGTGCTGGACTTCAGTCTGAATACCCCTATGGCAAATTTAGAGGGACATAATGTTTAGCTTGGCAGTCTCGCATTTGGAGTGTAAACAGTTGAAGTGTTGTTTTTCCCTGATCTAAGCATCATTCACCACAGTAAATGCTGCATTATTGGCAGTAAATCTAAAATAAATGCAACGCATAAATACACATAAAGAAATGTGAACATTGAGGAACGAAACACACAGGTCAGTTTGTTCTGTACATAACATCACAAATTATCTGGAGACACAACAAACACCTTTAGGATTGTTTGGATAAAATCA
Organism: Triplophysa bombifrons; assembly: GCA_029783895.1. Lineage (NCBI taxonomy): Eukaryota > Metazoa > Chordata > Actinopteri > Cypriniformes > Nemacheilidae > Triplophysa > Triplophysa bombifrons. The sequence continues at coordinate 3,418,787 of CM056472.1, forward strand.
TTTGAATTGCATATTCATCTCATGATTCTCTTCATCCCGCTTAAAATGCCTCTGTTTTATCTGCTTTACAGGATTACAGTAGGATGCTGTGGCAATCCTGATAAAATGCAATAAAAAAATCGGACACATTGATGGCGCTTAAACTAAATTTGGTAAAATGCTACAGAATGCTTGAAGCAAACATTCACCACAACCTCCACCACAGTCAGACACAATGATGTTTGGATGATGTTTTTTCTGTTTTAGATTCATTTTACATCCAGAACTAACCATAAATTCTGCAAAAGCAGAATGTGCAATTTATATGAAGAAGGCACCTACAAATTGCAATGGCATTCTGCTTAAAATAATACTAAACGTTTGTGTTACATTACATAAAAATCACTTCAACAGCAAAAAAAAAAAAATGCAGAATTCAGAATGTCTATGTGTGAACTTCTTGTTGAACAGACGCTCACAGATTCAGTCATGCTGGCCTGAAGAGGTAACCATAGCAACAGCTTTAGTGGTTTCAGTTGGGTCCTGTATCAGATACGAACTGAAGGATTGTGTACTAGATATATGATGCATTATAAACTCTTGAGGGACCAAAAATACTGTCATATGTATTTCCAAACAACGTATTTTAAGATGTAAATTGATCTAAAACAATCATTTATGTTCTGAACATTTTATATAAATAATATATAAAGAAAGAAGAATGGAACTATGGGTCAAAGGTCATCGATTATTAAGGTTTGGATGTCACCTCAGAGCTCAAAGGTTTAAAAAACAGGTCTGTGCTTTTTGTGTCATGCATGTGTTGAAGCACCATAGACAACCTACTCTAAAAAAAATGCAACACAACAGTTGGGTTTGGTTCTTTTGGACTCAACGCTGTGTGGAAAATAACTCAGCATTTATAGATTCAGCATAAACCTAAAGTGAAGAGTGCTTGGCAACACGCCTGCAAAATACTGTTACCATTAAATCATCCACAGTAACTGTGAACCCACGCAAAACTGAGAGCCTGTTGTTCAACCAAACAAGACCCAGTGTATTAATGTAAGTTACCTCTGTCGTACTTGGACATGATACAAGAAGACTGCAATGTACAACGTGACGTCCCCATTATATGACAAGTGGAAATTTGGTTCTATGTTGGGATATGAATTGTTTTTAGTCACAATGTTTTATTTTCTGACTAGAGATGCATCCATGAGCAATATGAGGTTAGATGCTTTGTAAGAACACAGTGTCGATCAAACAGATTGTGATTCATTTACATGTAACTGGGTTACACCTACCTGGGTTTAAAATTGCAGTCCTTGTTTAGCAACCTGCTAAAGCCTTGATAATGTCAAATGTTGGATGTCTAATTCAACACTGTAATAATTTACGGTTATATCCAAAAAATCTTTAAAGATGTTAATTTAAACATAGTTTTGATTAACTTAATTTATGGATTTCAAACAATATATGCAGAAATTTGTTATTTTAATGTAGGTCAAATGTGTGAACTTCAATGTATATTAAATTCTTTAAACAGATATTGCCTAAATTGGGACATTAAATGTGACTACGACACAAGAAACAAATTCGTCTGCTTGTGTTTTCATTCTTTGAAAGCTAAAGTGAATAAAAAATGTTTTATTACTGTAATAAATGAAGTTACTGTTTTCTCAGGTTCCCAACTTTGCTTCTAGGAAATTCATTTTACATTACATAGGAAAACAGGGATCACACATTCAATGGGTCACATTTTAACCTCTTTTATTCCTACGTTTTTAGAAAAAATTTATCATCAGCACATTCCCCTGTTGATAAGGAATGGGTTTCAACAGAATAGACTTACTCAGTTCATTTTCAAAAGTCCTGTCTTCATCATTGTGCTTCAAATATGCTGCGGAAACAGCAGGTTTGGAGTTCATACAAAAATACTGTACAGAGAATTGAGCTTTCATATTACACATTCAAAAATACACGTTAATATCAATGCATACATTAATCAGGAATTCAAAATGCATAGGGATGAACACGTTTGGAGCTTTATAAAGCTTGTATGTAAAATCCTTTAAATCCTGTATGTGGCCCCAATATTGCACATGTAAAAGAAACTCTGTCGTCTTTTCTTCCTGGAATAGTGTGTGCGCCATTTTAAAACACTAACACTGAACAATATTATGGTTACATCACTCTGAAACAAAAGGAAAACATGACAATTGCTGCTCTTTGAGAGTTAAAAACAAAGTATACGGGAACCAAAACAAGACTTCAGTGGCGTTCGGCCTGCAGTGCGGAAACATTTAGACAAAACGTGCGTACAATGCGGACTCAAATAAGTATCAACCTTATTTTTTTCCAAGGACAGCTTTGGTAGAGTTATATAACAAAAAGAGAAAGGTAGTGGTGTTAGGGGGTGGTTAAAAGAAAACTTGTATGGGCCTAGTAGTGAGCCTTGGGTAGACTCCTAATGCCATGGGCCTGAACAGAGGCTCTGATTGTTCGACTCAGAATTCAACAGCATCATCTAGAACAATGAGTGCTTTCTGCTTTACTGCAAATAGATTTTACTTGTGCTTTCCAAAAGTAAAGACAGCAGAGTGATGGAAAAAAATCAACTTATCCACAGGTTATTGTAGCATTTGTATGGATGAGACCACGTTTCATGAAGTAAGACAAATAAAATCTATTGCCGATCACTTGTGGTTATTCAGTGAACCAAGTTATAGTTTCTTAAGTTTGGAATGTCTAAAAAGGCAAAAAGAGAGCTCATCAGCGGAGCTACTTGTGGATTGTTTGAAAGCGAATAAAAAGAAAATTCTCATTATCTGTACCAAGTACTGTGTGGATGATCTATTACAACTAGGGATCTTAATTAGATCGTCCAACTGCTGCAAAAAAATAGGAAATTTTCATACTGTTGACTGAACCAAGTATTAAAAAAGTCGAACCCCTAACCAGTCACAGCTTTGCTTAAATGTCCGTTGATTAAAAAAGTTCAAACACATCCGATCTCACGCGTATCAAGACCACAATAAAAAAATAAAGACACACAAGTTTACTTTAACAACTACAGATTAAGTGGTCTTTGGACATGGACTGATTCTCATACTCAAACTGAATATCCCAAAAATCTAAACGTCCTCAGTTTTCCTCATTAATTGTGTCAAGATTTTGCGAAAGACTAATGTAGGTAAATGTTTAGTGGAGGTTAATAGGCATCGGCCTTTTGTCTGCGGAGATCTGACCTTTGTAACAGCTAGAGTTACCGCAGGTGCCAAACACGAGTAAACGATGTGATGGCTTTTAAAGGGACGGTGTGTCCAAAATAGCCCGTAGCGGAAACATTTGTAATATTTGGCCATCGGTGACCGATGACAGCTCGGCTATTGTGAAAGTACACGTTGTGGCATTGAGGTGTTGACATTTTTGAGGACTGGTGTGAACGCTCCATTGTGGTAAGGTGATTAAAGAAAAGTATGCGATGGAAGAATGTTGGGGTACGACAGTACTTGACCAGAGTAAGCTTTCCATAAAGGCAACAGGACACATGTCGGACCTAGAGTTTACTGTTGCACAATTATATATGAGGATGTTTGAGGATGCAGGTAAAAGAAGTGCGTATTTAAAGTTTGTATACACTGTAAGAAAGAAAAGTAAATTCTTTAATATTGTGGTAGCTGTTGACACCTACACCTCCCTTTTTTTGTGAGGTAAAATTACTTTTTCTTATTATTTTACACCCAACTTGTAAATTTGCTGTTCTATTTCTGTAATTTAACACTTTTTACACAATTTCAAAATATGTGAAAATTTCTTTACAATAAAACAGCAAAAATTCCTGCAAAATTGCAGTTTTTTAACAGTGATGCGAGAATTTAAAGTGTCAACAATGTAAGCACCACAACTTCTTGTTTCTCACAATTGCTAGGGGAAGTTACGGCTTTAAAAGATAGTGTCATGAGAAAATGCTTATGACACTGTCAACAAAGAACAAAACACAAGGGGCCGGTTGCACCAGCTGGACGTGAAAAAGTTGGGTGTAAGTCTTACGTCGGCTTTAACTATGTCCAGACTTGTGATAAATATTTACACCTGTTGCACCATTTAAAACTATGAGCAGGTGCAGCAACACTCAGCTTAGACGATGCGCATGAGAGTGACATTTTTACGGCCTCCATTGATTCAAAATGTTAAAGAGGAACAATAATTAGATCAAAGAAATAAAAAAATTACAGTAAAAACAAGAGAAAACGCTTAAGAAACAAGAAAAAATTAAGAACATGCAAATGCAAAAACGAAATAAGTGAAAAAAGAAGACTGTCAGAAGATATTCAGTCAATGAAGCAGCGCTCCATTCCCATTTGTTTCATGTATAACTGCGGTGATAATTCATTGATTAATTCTAAAAAATCAATGCTTCTAAAACGAAACTTTTATGCAAGTTATCGGCAGGGCATAATGATTTTTAATGTTTTAAATTGGACCGAGAGTATGGCAACTGAAACCATTAGAAATAAATTCTAAACATCACTTCCAAACTTTTCTTTAGAGTATACAGTGTGAAATTAGATATTTTAGTTAGTTTCTTATGATAAGAATAGAGTTTTAATTCGTCCAGGAGAAAAACAACTTTAACTTCAGCTTATTATCTATGTTCATGCTCCTCCATTACTTATATCTCCATTATTTCACCCTATTCGATTATATTTCACACTAAATAACATCCCTTGAAATGATATCTTTGCGAAATGCAGTTAAGATCGGCTGGTAAAACCGGCCCAAGATTCTTGTGCTGTTTTAGTTTCATTTCAAGTTACGTGATTTTCTTTTCTTTGTGACATGAATTATTTGAAAATATTCTGACTGTAGGAATTGGTTATCTTCGAAAGAACATTAAAATTAAATGGACAAAAATGAAATATAAAAAAATAAAAACAAACACTATTACTATTAATGATAATAAAAATAATAATAATTATACAAACAAAATATGTCAGGATGGATAACAGAGTTGCACCGATTGCAAATTTTGTCTAAATTAAGTTAAATTATTAAATTAAATGATGTCTCTCAGTAGGGGTAGCTAGTTAGGACAAAACGCCTGCTTGAAGATATCTCTAAACATATGGTTTCTATTAACTGAAGAAAATAAATTTGGTAACAGAGTTGAATGAAGTTTGGCGAATATAGTAAACACCACAATTTGTGTTAAAATATATATTTTTAGGATTAATTGTTGTTCTTATAATACTGTAAAGGGGTTTAAAATGTGTCACCTTTAGGGTCTCAAAAATGTAAAGAAATCATATTTCTAATGGGTACTAATGGGAAGCTTATGCTATAAAATCATAACAGTGGTTTAAAAAGTAGGAATGACCATTTCTGTGTTCAAAATAAAACGCTTTTGCTGTTTATGGTTTTTAATTTTGTCAGATTTTCTCTAATATATCTAATAGTCCTCACAACAAATGACCTCTAATGTTCTTAAAGGAGTCATGGGACACCCTTATGCGCTTATATAAAATAAGGAAGAGGAATTGTGTCGCATCACATGGTGTTGACACAAGACGCTGTGAAGTTATTGTTGGTGATATCAAAGGTTCTTTTTAGAGCAGCGGGAGGTCAACTTGTGCATTGTTGTAGTGGCCCTCGTGGCCTAAAGTGTTTATGTGTGACTGAGAAATTTGCATTTGTTTGTTTGTGGAGAGAGAAGGGTGTATGTGTGTGTAACTGCAAAATATATATTTTAGGTATGGGAGTGACATATTTTGAGTCACAGCGCAGTTTTGGCAACCCTGCTACTCTAACAACCTTTTCTTTGTAAACATTTAGACAAAACAGTTTTGTCTTCTAAAAAGATGAGGCGAAGTTCTTGTACAGTATGCATTGTATTAGTCCAAGTCCTCTATTTTATTTTGCTTTTCTTTGTGTGTTTAAAAAAAACTGGCTCAGATCCTCTCCAGCACTGTGCGTCAAAACGTTGGCTCTTTTTTTTGCTGACAATTCCTTTACATAATCTTTTGAATTCTGGATATTGAGGTTCATTAGAATAGAAATTAAATCATTGATTTGTTTTATGGCTGTCACAGGTCCAGCGTGTTGGTCTGGTGCTCGCGTGAATGGCCTACAGGATTGAAATTGGGGTGGCAGTCATGGGGCTGGACGACACCCGGCTGTGCTAAAGGGTTTCGGCTGATCACCAGCTCGAGTTTGTCTCCGGCTTCTGTGATGAGTGGCACGGCCAAGCAGCAGTCGAAATCTCTTGTCCGGACGTGGTTCACCTGGTGGGAAAAATGTAATGGTAATATCAGATATTAAATAATTTTTTCACTCAACAGATGCATTTTCCAAGATGGGACAGATACAGTTGAATTCTTTTTTAACTCGCCGTGTCAAAGGCTTAATGACGCTGTCATACCTCTCTCTCTCTTTGAGTAAGTTTATATTTAACCGAGCGGGGCAGATCGTGTAGCTGAGTGAGGGGTATCAGAGGCGTGGGGGGTAGAAGGTTCGAGTGGCGATCTGAGAAGAGGGCACCTGTAAGATCCTGTCGTAGGGTCTGAGTCCAGCGCGGTCCGCCGGTCCCTCGGGTCTGATCATGTTCACGTAAACACCCTTTTCCAAGAAACCGTCTGACACGCTGAATCCGAAGTCGTCGATCTCCGGGTCTTTCATCACCGTCACCTGATCAGCAGAAAATCATTTGAGCCATTTAACCAGAAGCTTGTTTCTTATGATTTACATGCTGATTTCTTTTTGGTTTGTGTAGTGATTGATATAGAGTATTGAAGTCAATCATTAAATCTAAAAGCGACAGAAGAGTTATAAAAAAAACGACATAAAATGACTAAATGTTTTCGGGTAAATTGTTCTTTCAAAAAATCATTTACTTATTCTTCAAAGCAAGTCCTGGGATATGTCAGTTTCCAAGGAAGTAGACCACAGACAAGCTGTCTAGACAGATCTCTGTCAAAACTTATCGGATTTGTCTTTGTGTAATACATGCGTATGTATTAATTCCAGGAACAAAACTTGATGTGAGCATAAGGAACAATAACATGTAGACAGAAAACATTTCTCCCTGCCTTCCCCTCGGGGTCTTTATTGAGAATGATGTTCTCGCACCAGTTGGAATTTATATGATGATTCATTTATCATTCAATGATGTGTAGATCTAAAGCAGCAAAAAATAAAGATAATAATAAGTATGCTTGGTTCTGCATTGCTGCAAAATAATTACTCTTTATTCTAGTTACATTTTTTGTAATTAAATTAATATTTTTAATTCAATAAATGGTGTTATTTGTTTGTAATAAACTCAATTTTTAGTACCTAATGGCGAAACACACTTTTTTTTATTAAAGAATATTCTACATTTGAATTTTTAACACATTATAGTGTCATGGGTTTGATTTTACTTAATTTAAAGTCCCTGTGAACCTAAAGTTGCGATCATTTTGACTTACGTATTCTGACGCATTTCCGAGTCCAACGGAATATCGACAGAGTAAAATAGTGGGCGTGGCTTGTGTTATCCAATGCGATTCGATTGGATATTTAAAAAACAGGCGTTGCATTTTGAAATCAAACTAGCAGCAGACTGACATTTTAAGGGGGTGGAGTTAACGTCAAACTGATGTCATCGGAGATGGATGCCACTAGAGGGCGGAAGAGCATTTTCAGATTTTGATGAAAGATTATTAGGGAACATGAATTTTAAAAAGTGAATGACCCTGAAAAAGCTGTTTAACAAACTGTGCACTATTTCATGAAAAATTTGGAATTGTTATTTTTAATTTTACCCGGCCTTTAAGACATGACAAGAAAAGTATTGTCTTCTACAATTGCAAGATAAAGTAAATGTGTTGTTTTAAAGGGACAATTCTGTCATTATTTATTCGTCCTATTCACCTAAAACCTGTGTATGACTCTTTCTTCTGTGGAACACAAAAGAAGATATTTTGAGAAATGTCTCTGTGGTTTTGTGTCCATAGAATGGAAGTCAATGGAGGTCAATGTTGTTTCATTACTAACATTCTTCAAAATATCTTCTTTTGTGTTCTGCAGAAGAAAGAAAGTCACGCAGTTTTGAAATGTGTAAATTCTTCACTATCTGGTGAACTATCTCTCAAAGAATGTTTTCCTGGAAAATAAAGACACCAGATACCAGAGATTTCTGTAGCGTGATGCTAGTAACCCTATAACTGTACAGTATGTTCAAATCCCAGTCTTGCCAGGAAGTGTGTGTATCACAGTGAGCTGATCTTGATTCCCCAGACAAACACATACGCTGGAAAAATGAACAGAATTTGTAATAGATAAAATGTGTTGTGTTTTTGCTGATGTTTCGGATAACTGCCCACCTTGTGTAGTTCTAAAGGTGTGGGTGACAGGATGTCCTGAATCTCTTCTTTAATCCTCCGTGATTCCCAGGTCTTCTCCGACATGCGGAGGGTGCTCTTGTTTTTAGACTCATTGTGCAGGTGCGGAGCCTTACGTAGAGGGCTGAGGTGTGGCATGCCGCCAGTTTCGGCATGAGACTTTCCACCGTCCACGCCCAGACTCAGAGCACTACCGCTCATTATTGAAGCCTAGGGGTGGCAATGACAAGCAATGATTCCACCTCTGTTACCCCCCCCAAAAAAATGGGTAATTCAGTTAAATTGAATGTAAGCCAATTGGAGAGATATCTACTGTACGTATTCTGATAAATTGCTTTGGTGTGGGCTATATTAGGAGATTACTACATTTCACTCAAACATGTCAATAGTTGAAAAAAAATCGCCTTGTTTTTTCCCTTCTTTGAGTCTATGTGTAATGCTGAAACAAAATACATTCAAGCCCTGAAGCGAGTCATGTCACTGCGCTCCTCCAGTGAGTTCTGCGTAATACTCATTAAGTATTCATGACATCAAATAAAACTATTAACCGGAGGCCATGAAGCTCATCTTCGTTTTCCTTTAATGAGCTTCAGTCTTATTTAGATCCAAAGATCAGCTACTGGATATTTCAGCTGTGTGCCCTTGGTGTTAATCGAGAGTTCACTTTAGGCATTTCTGTTTCCTTAATGCAATAATTCAATCGAATTTAACTTGAATCAAGACACGCAGGGTCATTACAGATCTACAGTCATGAAATGACTCTCGGATTCCAGTGTGTCATTTTTTGAGAGGATGTATTGACAGAAATGCAATAAAATATAAATAACCATGTCTTCAGAGGTGTATAAAGACTTTACATGATGAAGCGTCATGATTTTTTTAATCATAGAACGAGATGTGTCTATAACAACATACACCGCAGGTCCGCTTGCATGGAATTCGCCATTTTGATTCTACAGTAGCCCTAAACGGACAAACTGCTCTACAGAGCGTTTCGTAAATACGGTATCTCCTTCGACAAAGAAGCAACAAACGTGACCATATCTTAGTCCTGTGTCAGCCACCGTAGAGCTCAAAGGGAGGGGCGAGTGAGCCGTTGGATGCAATTCATAACCTCACTAGATGCCGCTAAATGTCATACACTGGACCTTTAATTGGCATTCAGTTTATGAGAAATGGGAGATTAATTTAGCATTTTTAAGTACCTCAATCTCTCGCAGGAGCTCGGACTGCCCGCATGTTTCCAGGTCTTCTAGGGCCTGGCACCAAAAGCTGTCCTCCTGCTCCAACAGAAGACCATCGGCATGCGGCTGGCCACCGTATCTACGACACAAGCAGACATAAGAGGCCAGAGGCAATTAAACTGGCAAAATATCCGGCACTCTGGCACCATTCTTGGCATGTTGAGGCGAAGAGACTTGCCAATGGAACAGTAAGGCTAAACCCATGATCTGAACAGATTACTTTCACAAAAAAAATAATTCTGTTATCATTCACTCAACTGCACCTCGTTTATAAACTTTCAAACTTCATTTCTTCTGCCTCAGTGGTTTTGTGTTTATATAACGGAAGTCAATGTTGACCAACGTTCTTTAAAATATCTTCTTTTGTGTTCTGCAGAAGAAAGAAAGTCCTACAGGTCGAGTACATGATGACAGGTTTTTGGCTGACCATTCACTTTTTCATTTAAAAATTTACTTCAAAACTATACAAAGCTCTATATATGTTTTCACTCAATTTTTATCCATTTATTAACATAAGGTGACAGAAATCTTGTGTGTTGGTCTTACTCTGCAGCTTTGTCCCAGTCATCTTCACTAAAGCCCCCATCACTAAAGGGGTAGTTTTTGCGGCGGCTGGGAGGGGGGGTGTTGTTCCTCTGTTTGGTGCTACGCCACTCATGGGGGTGTAACGCAATGCCAGCGGCCTGATGGATATAGCCACCTTTGAGGGGTTGGATGGGGTTAGATCATGTCAAGCAAAAACATTGGTTATAATTACAGCTGTTAATAGATGGACTTTTGTCATGATAGACGTATATTTAACTCTTTCACCACCCTTGACGAGTTATCTCGTCCATTAAAAAAAAACGCTTCACCGCCAAAGACGAGTATTTACGGCAATCAGTGTCTGCACTGTTGTACAGCAGGTAGCTCTATTGCACACCTTTGGGAAAAAGTACAGAATCCCAGAACCTAGAAGGTACACTCACAAACTCACCCCAAGACGTTTTATACCAGTAAAAATGTTTTCCTTATTTTTAGACACAGTAATAATGAAGACTGTATAATACATAAACATTAGTCAAAACCAAGTCAAGCCCACCTTGGCTGCTATAACCAGCGTCAATACCCGATCCATCCCATGATTCCATGGCCGAGTCCACGCTTGGGATCGTGGTGGAGTAAATCTCTGAGAGCTTATTGGTCTTCTGCGAGTCGGTCATCTCGTCCTCGTTATCACTGAGCTCATTCTCCAAGTCGCTATCTTTCTTCTTATCATCGGGTGCTGAAATGAAATGTGTTTTGTCATTCAAATATCAAGTGAAGTCACTAAAAAGTGATCACATCAGATCTGATATAAAAGAACGCAATAACAGTTATTATTGATAATTATATATACAGTAAATCATATTATAGATCATGAATATTATATTATAGATCATATATAGTAGGATGTAGTATTGCACCTGTTTACCATTTTGTGTCAAAATATTTGCAAGCAAATAAGACTGGATTGAAAAGCATAACATTTATTTAACATTTGGCCCCTTTAACAATAAATAACAAAACTTGATAAAACAAAAATATATATTTTTAAATAAAAATATAAGGTCAAACTTTTAAGACCATTAAGCTTTTATTCTCTCATGACAATGAAGACAATTTCACCCAAAATTATCAATATCCCAATTTGTCTTTTTTTTTACTTTTAATTCTCATCACTGTTAATAATAAAAATAAATACTGTATTTTCCATATGAAAAATATAACTTCCGATCTCCTTCAATTTTGGGATGAAATATGACCTGACCAGTATTGTAAAATTCTTCCATTAACCCCTATATAAACTCAAGATGTTTTGGAAATAAACAAAACTGCTTATGACTTACAGCCGGTCTGTTTCTTGATTTTGAGGGTGACGGTTTCTCCTGCCATCTGCAGCAGATGTATGGCTTCACTAAGGGGTTTACCCTTCAGACTCACATTGTTGATGGCCAAAATTCGATCTCCAACATGAATGGCTCCAGTCCTGCAAGAACATAAACCCCAATGACAAACGTGTGAATGATTCTTCAGCTATTGGCGTTTTTGAAGTTTCAAAATGTAATTATCTTCAATCCTACAATTTTAACCAACACATTTAAAATCCAGCTATGGACCAGAAAGGAAACGAAATGCTAAATGAGGAGACCACCCACACAACCACAAAAGAAGATCTTAGAGCGAAAGTGCAGAATGTGCTTCGCTGGCTGCAGGGCAGCTGAAGGGGGTTCAAGAGTCGCCCTGTCTGACCTGGTGGGCTCACCTCTCAGCAAGACCCCTTTTGGTCAGGCCTGAGATGATGATGGGGTCAAAGGGCTCCTCCGTGCCGGAGATGGTAATGCCCAGCGGGCCGCCGTACCGTTTTAGCTCCACTGTGTAGATAATGGAGCCTGTTGACTCCTGCTCATCTGGAGGGGGGTGAGGAGAAAGAAAATCATGTCGGGTTAACTTCATGTTGGATCATTCATAAAATAGTCCTTAAGCGCTTTATTGCCCTATTTGTTATTCACCATAAACAGCTGTTTAAAAGTCACTTAGGCAGCAATTCAAAATCCATGAATGAGTCATGAATGAGTGATCTGAAATCATACCGGGAATTACACGCTACCCCTAAAGGCATGAAAAGCACTTACAGCACTTCTGACAAATATATGTTTCAGACAAGGGACTCCTGCCATACAAGTTGTCAAGAAAATTAAGTTTCATATTTACATTAGATGGGTTATCATGTGCGTGACTTTGAGATCACGCTTAAGTCAGATATTAATTCGGCAGATGATAAAATGTGTGACAAATTCCCTTAAATCCTAACTGACTTATATGAAGAAGTGGTCTGGACTAGAGTATTACAGCCACTTGAAAATGGTACTGTGCTCACTCAGGACCTTTAACAAGCACCTAGCAACGCCCCTAGCAACCACTCAGAACACATTAACCACGGTGATGAGTATCCCAAAAACCTGCTTCAAAGATCTAATAGTTACTTTGAAGAGCATTCACTCATACTTTCATTCAAATCAGAACACTATTGATATCCAATGAATAATTCAACAAAACTAACACAAGAGGTGTTTATTTGCTTATGAAGCCGGAAATAGGTCACCACTGAGACCCGTCTGCACACTTTTACTTCAAAGGAAGGATAAGACGCAACCACAGAGTTGTTTGGTATTTTGACAACATATGTGTCGCACTGCACACCAAAAAAACGCTTTAGTAGCCTGTTATCCCAACATAACAACTCAGAGTAGATCTGTAATGCCTTGTTATGGTTAAAATACATTACCGGCTGTCTCTTGTCTTTATTATATAAAGCTTTTGATCTAAATGTATGTGCTTACACATTGCTGTGGTAAACAAATATACATTGTACCTACGTATGGATTTACAAACAAAAAACACATTTTGAAAAACAGAAAAAATTAAATATAGAATGAGTAGGCGTATACAAAATGTATGACTAGCAATACTGCAGCAGGCTTCCTCATCTTTCCATACTTGACTAAATCATTACAGGTCTTTATTAGTAGTTTTATACTGACACCTGGTGGTCAGACGTAGAACTGAGTTCTTTTTTGAATGTATGGAATGCATTGGTACCTGTCAAAATAAAATAAAAAACTCAAAAAAAATCAGTCAATAATGACTGTTTAAGTAATACATTAATAAGAAATTTCTAAGTTTTGAATAAAGTTTGAACGTTATGAATTTGTTTGAGATACTTTATGAATCTCAATACTAATGCAAAATACTTCATGCATTAATGAGAAACACAATGATTTATTATATAAATAGCACATAAATCGGACAAGCACATAAATATAAAGAAAGGCCTTTACATGATGATTGTTATTTTTTTTGTATAGGGCCAACACAATATCAGATTTTCACCACATGGGTATCACGACAAAAATAATAATATTATCATGACATCTATTAACGTGTTTTGAAAAAAAGCATATCAGTGATGCTAGAGAGGGAGAGAGAGAGAGAGAGAGAGAGAGAGAGAGAGAAAGAGAGTTCGTTTCCATTGTGGCTATTAAGGCCAAACTTTAAACAGGAGCTAAACTTTTAATGATAAGTGTAGAATTAGCACAATATCGATAATCATTGTTTTTAATAGATAGGCGGATCTGGGGAGGACTTAACCCACAAGATTTTCCTGAGCCCCCCCAAATATATCCCGCCGTCAATTAAAATAATTACAAAATAGATCAGAAAAATGTTAAATGTATGCATGACATGAACTATGATTTGATATACGCACCCCCAGTCTTAATACCACGGTTATTGTAAATACTGGTATATTGTGACACCCCTAATTGCGTTGTTCGAAAAGAAATGTCATTTCTTTAAAGCTCAAGACTGCAAATGAACTGTAGCTCTAGACGAACACACACCTGAGTTGTCTTCGTCCTTGCGTATCTTGAGTTTGACCAGATCCTCACTCTGCTGCAGGATTTGGACAGCGTCCTCCATAGAGCAGTTCTCCAGACGTATGTTATCTATTGCTAACAGCTTGTCTCCTGGCTCCAGAGTTCCTGTTCTGCAGAAAACAACCATGAAATGGGCTTCAGTCCCACAAATACACACAAAACAAGACTCTGGCTGCAAAGTGTGTTCTTGTTTTTCCACAAATGTTAAGAAATGTTTCTTAAACAGAAACGTGTGACATCATGAAAGCAATTTAATGTTTTTTTTTCCATGGAAGGACATGAGAGTGAGCAAACAATCTTGTACATAAACGTTTGGCCGATCAAATCCTTTAAAAATCTATTAATTCTAATAGAAAATCGCTTGTCTCCCTCGACTGGCAACACACATATTTTTTTACCTATTTCTAAAAACGGGAACTTGGAACAGCCTGAATAAATGTAAATAATGACATCATTTTTATATTGGGGTGAACTGTCCCTTTAAAAAAAGGATTACCCCTCCATCTGTTCGGACCTCAGAAAATGTCAGTATCAGACGTATAAAATGCATTTGACATTGGTGTCCACCTGAATATTCATTTGCAGTATGTGTTGTGGTTGTATGACTATGCACACACGTGTTTGTGTTACCTGTGGGCCATGCTGCCTTTTTTAATGTCAGAGATGATAAGCGGCTCTCCCGGTTTCTTACTGGCTGTTGAAAGAGAGGAAAACACAACAACACAGCAAAATTTCAGTATGCCTGGCACAGACGCACGCTTTCAAAGCAAAACGGAAAACTCTTATCTGACTCCAGCATACGCATAAGGCAAACGTTCATAGAGAATACTCTCGCACAGATGGAATGATACATACTGTATAATGTACCAGATTTCAAGCACAAGTGTAAAAATGATCAGCATCTATCAGCATGTTGTGTTTTTCAAATGGAATAAAAATATCATCACAGGTGAAGTGATGAACCCCTTAATAACAAACTATGGGAGTGTACCACAATGATGAGAAGACATGGTAATAATACCAAGGTACTTCGAGAAAGAAAGAGGTATTTATTGGATGTTTAAAAAATACTTATCATCAGGATACATGTCCAAACTCCTTTTTGTAAATAACACCAAAAAATGTTGTGGATGTGATGTGCCGTTGCGCACTATTTTCAAATTCAGCACAGGAGTCCTTTGACTATTGGATGGAGTTCATAGCACACATGGAACAAGCTCTTATTTATCTGATCGAGCCGCACACAAGTTTAATGGCCAGTGATGCTCTAGTGTTTATCAGAGGAACGTCTGGTGGAAAGAAGCCAGACAGGCACATCGAGTAAACAACTCCTCCGAAAGACTAGACGAGGGGTCTGCAATAACAGCTCCTCAGTAAAGAAGTCTCAGCATGTACTATACCTCTGGACATTGGCAGAGAGACATGTCGTATATCAAGTGGTCTGGACTGGAACATGTTCCATTTAGAAAACAATACACAGATATGACCATGTGACAAATAGAGCGGATGTCCAAACAGTTTGTGTGTTTACGGATAACGTCTCAGTACACGTTGACAGGTTTGAGAAGTTAAAAGAAGAGCAGTAACTAGGTCAGGGGGGCGTTTGCGAAAATCTTTAAAAAGATCACGAGACTGGCATGATCAAATGTTTTTCTCAAGGAAGATTTGTCTGGAGAGCACACAGGAAAGGGGGTGGGAAAGATACCGTACCGTACAATTTTAGAGAGAAGATTTTAAGACAGCCAGCATGTGTTCATTTACAAGATAAATTTGAAAAAATGTGAGGAAACGCTTGAATTTGTCATTTTGACGCATCGATAATAATCATATTCTTAACATGGGACTAAAAGAAAAACAATGAGACATAACATGATATATTATACAGCTGTTCAGTTTGTAGTTAGTATTAAAAAGACTTCACAGTATTCTGACCTGTTAAATCTCAAACAGTGACTGAATATCTCTACGTCTTTACATACTATAATATGTACAATATGTATGTAAATTGTATTTTATATACAGTATTTTTGATATTTTTCCAAAAAAATATATCTATATTTTATATTATATAATTTCATTTCATTATATTTTATTTGTTAAAAACAAGGAGTTGTCAGATCTTACCACTGATAGTGAGGCCTAGCTCTACTCCTCTCTTCCTCTGGAGTTTAACATGGAAAGTTCCACTGCTGGGCACAACTGACTCTGTTTCAACAAATACAGCATAAATTATTAAAATTTGAGTACATATGAGTCTTTAAATATTAGTGTTATATTAAATTCAAAAGCAGCTGTGACCAATCAAAGTCAAATAAAAACTGAGCAGAAAGTGAAACAAACGTGCCTAACTAACCTGCCACATCAAACTCGATCTCCAGTGAGACCTTATTGGCCAGAGCGGCATCTCGAAGAAGTTGATTAGCCTCCTCCAGCGTTCCATCTTCTGTAGGAATTCCATTGATGGATAAAACTCGATCACCGACCTGCAGAAGCCCACACCTGATGGACAAAATGAGGTTAAAAATGGCCCAAAATTTTATTGGTGTAAGCATTAAATCAATAAAATCAATAAAAAAAGATAAATAAATAAAATAGCTTATTCCTACTGATATACATTACATATTATATGATTATTTATTATAAGATTACTGTTTTAAATTATATATTATATAACAGCATCTTCAGAATCCGATGCATACTGCACTCAGAAATAACAAGCGTTTAATAAGAAAGCTCTGATCTGATTGGCTGGCACACTTTATAAGGCAGAATGGGCTAGTTTAAACAAAAACTGTATGATGTCACCAGGGTGTTTCATTAAGAATTTTTAACCAAAACATCCTGTAGTTAGACGCATACATACTATATATACACAAATGTACACATTACACAACCTCTTCCTGTCTGTGGGAAGTTCTTAGTGAATTTTTTTGCTGGTTTTATATTTAAGATTATTGTAATACATTAAGAGGAAAACAAGCCTAAAAACTGACAACACACATCAAACGTAGCTTTCTCAAACAGCTCTATTTAATTCAATGTTGAAAACCAAGTGTATGGAAGAGAAGAGGTGACATCACGCAGCATGACTAGCCCAAACACTGCAAATGTCACACATCGCCACAGCAAAACACAACTCAACAAGCATTACATCACTCGCTTCATGGTGAAATCTCACGATGAGTCATGCAAGGCGCTACAAAATGGAGAAAGACACTTATACATTTACTTGTCTATGAAGTGGTTTGTGTATGGTCATTTCTACTGAATTTGTGTGTTGTTCTTTCACAGGCATTTCAATGCCTAGTTTCCCATGTGTAAATAGTGCAAATGACGAACAAATTTCTTTTGACAGCCGCAATCTCACATTTGCTGATGCAGTCTAAATGCCTGTCGAGTCTTGACCCAGATTCTGAGGTAAAATCAACTCGCATCCAACTTGATACTTGCCATGGGCTTCTCTCTTACACTGTAATCTGATTTTCGACATTTGGATGTGTTTTCAATTTGAGTTTGGTCATAACACTTATTTAAACAATTATTCACAGGTACCGTAGATGCTTTCTTATTTTTAAGTGCGTGAACTAAAAGGGAAGTGAACTAAAGGGAAGGTTTATTACTGTGCGCATTCAGCGTGACATAACCCATGACATTGGTGTTTTTTAGCGCTACGTTCTACTATACCAACTGAGCAACAGAAAATCAAAACCAAAAGCAAGAGAAACTGTGTTTTCATGCAAAAACCAGGACAAAAATCCATGATCAGTTAAAAAAATTATAATTTGTGTGTTGAGCTAATTTGTGTTAAGAAACTCAAAAAAGTTGGTTGCTGAGACGGTCCTATAGGATTTACCGTAATTGTTACCATGTTTCTCTGTGGTTAGTAGGTTGTTCTGGATGGTTGCTATGGCTTTGCTGATTCACTGTCACCTGGGTTGATGCTAAGGCAAAGGTTGCAAAGCCTGCAACCTTTATAGGGGTTCACACTAAACGAGAATTAAGCGATTTGCGCAAGCAAATTACATTTAGAGTCACTGCAAAGGCGCGAATAGACGCGAACTCGTGGCAGGCGATGCGAATGAAGCGAATAATTGCCGCGAACGCGCGTCAATCTCCTCTTCCCTGCAGTGTTGCAATCTCTTTTCAATGGAAAGTAGCTAAAGCCTGCTGACAAAAGTCGCTAAATTTCGCCAGATGACATCACACGCTAATTTGCATATCAGCAACGTTATCTTGTAGTATTTGACAAGCTAAGCGCTTCAGGTCTGATCATATCTCAACTCTCTGAGCTGTCGTATGTAGTATTATAATAAAACAATTCACCCAAATGGACAATAAATAGGTTCTTAAGTTCAATTTTTTTTATACACAATTATTTTTGTGTTTCTGTTGGCCGACAACAAAAACTATGTAATTGTGAGTGAACTTGACCCCCTAAAACTATCATGTCACTATCAGTCATGGCATTTCATCAAGAGCGTGGAATGTGATCGTTCGCGTTTGGTGTGAACCCAGCATTAGCCAAAAAAGTATCACGGCTTATGCTACCGCTCTGGCTTCATAGGAGACCAGAGGCTGTTTTTTTAATGCATGTCAATAGCAAAAAGAAGCTTCACTACATTGAATAAACCGATACAAAGATCTGATCATGATAAAAATGTTACATGATGATGTCACTGCTATTATATGATTGGCTGAGGTGCCTTTCATGATCCACATTAGCCATTACACTTTCTCCACTTAGTAAGTTTTACAGACCCTTCCATCCCTCTAAAATAATACAATCTCTGGCTAAGACGTGCGTATGATTTATAGTGTAAGACCTACCTTTCAGCTGAGCTGTCGGGCTCTATGAAGCGAATGAGAGGAGGGGCGGAGAGGGTCTCCGTTGCGAAAATCCCCCCTTGTAGCTGAACGCCAAACCCATTAAGGGGGTCTCCTCTCAGAGTGATCTCACTGGACTCTGTGTGGACGATCTGACCGCCAGGGCCCACAGAACTTGAGGCTAAAGACACAGCTGGACACACACAAGTCATAAATACACGTCAAAGAAACAGAAAACGATGACAAGAATGCCTCCTTAGGGGGTATTTTGAGGGAAAATTGTCCACCCTCTCCATGTGAAGTCAATCCTAAAATGGCAACAACCTGTACTGTATTTTAAAATGTTTTTAAATGCATGGCCTGCTATGTTCCCAAAATATCAAAATGTTCCGGTGAGGACAAAATGATGATGTAATGTATGAGATCATAATGAATTCAGTACTGTACAACCCTCTAATGATATCATAATGGCACCAAAACGTTTAACCGAGGTCATGATGTTGATATTCATGGCTCTCTAATGAGTTTATAATGACACTGAGATGTACAGCAACAGATGATGTCATACAGTAAAACAGTCACCTACAAGAGCTCTTGTGCTCTTTTTTCCTCTGTCTCCTCTTCAGCATGGAGTTCCTTGGGCTCATGGGAGGGGCGGCGCGGGGCAGAGTGTTTGAACCCTGACTGGTCATGCCTGACGTGGTGGTGGTTGAGCTCGGAGAGAAGTTAGTGCAGACTACCGCTGAGAGACACAGAGAGAGATAGAAAGTGTAACCACACAATAAAAGGAACGCAGGAAGCTGAGGAGTTAAATGTAGGTTAAAAGTCAATTTTCTGCGGTTACCCAGGTCCCCAGCTGAATTTTGGGGTATAGAAACAGTACAGATCTCCGTATTAATGCCTCATTAGGTGTTCTTAAGTTCAAACAGTTTCTAGGGCATTGCGAGGAACACAAAACGAAAATATTTCAAGATTTTTTTTGTTTCGTGTCCGTAGATTGGAAGTCAATGGGGGTCAATGTTGTTTGGCTATCGATGTTCCTCAAAATATCTTCTTTTGTGTTCGGCAGGTGAAAGAAAGTCATACAGGTTTGGAATGACATGAGTCCGAATTAATGAAGAAATGTTTGATCCCTTCAAATGCAGAGTATCTTAAAAGCATCTTTCTTGTTTGTCAAATCATCTTGGAAATGCATTTTACAGAATGATGCAGGCCGTTACATTTACAGTAATCCTGAGAGCTGGATGGGTTACTGGAGCCAGAGGTCCACGTTCCTGTTTTACATTGACCGGGATGTTGAGAATGGCAGTAGTTCACGCAGGGGTCCCAACAGTGAGGGTGGTCACTTTTCTGGACTTTCACTACACAAAAAACAAACAAACACACACAAGTGGAAATGACATCATCTCAGTTATAGATGTTATTCAAATGAAAAAGCATTGTACCACTAGGGTACCAATATATGATGTAATTCCTCATAGCTTTGTTGACACATCATTAGTCTTAATTGATTTACTAAAAGTCATGTTAAATAATTCAGTCCCACATTGAACACTTAAGTAACAAAACGGTTTCCAGCTGAATCGACCTGTTTAAAGGAAAATTTCACCCCAAAATAAAAATTCTGCTATTATTTGTGCATAGAATGAAAAATATAAATGTATTTATAAATCTGGATTTGAAACCTAGCTCCATGCAAACTTGAGTGTAACAGATTTGACCTCACAGCGTTGATTTACTGTACGTTTGCGGCACGTACTGTAACAATGTGGCATGGTTTTCTCGATATTGCTCTCATTAACACTCATTTGAACACAGAAATACTCTATTAGGAGTGTCGAAGTTCTGCTGAAGACGTTTTTGAGTGATTGTATTTGTCTGTGGTGCTGTTTGGGGAGAGTAATGGTGCAGGCGAAACAAGGAGGAAGCTCATTAGAAAGCAGGCTAATAAAGTTCTCTGTGCTACAGGCAGGACGTATAATTGAGTGCTTCTGTGTGAATGCATGCTGCTTCTCATTTGCTTTGCAGATACAAAGCATCTCCAAGTGCTCATCTTGAACTGAGGCCAGTAGCTCTGGAATAAGTTTGAAAAAAGACCCTGTATAATAATATTACAGAATTAATGACACTTGAAAGTTTGTGCTTTAATGTTCATGTCAAACAATTAAAATAATGGTAAAATAAAGTCATTTGAGTAATTTAGGCGTTAAATTTAATATTTCTACAAACTTTTACAGTACTTGTATTCTGTTCTTTGTCTAGATTATCTTCTTGCACATTTGACAAATTATTGTATTTTGTTTTGATTTGATGTACAGATCATTCACTCCAATGTTCCACAGTTGTGTCACTTGCTGTCGTCAATTTTAAATACAATTAACGTTAAAGGTACAGTTTGTACGAATTTAGCAGTAAAATATCCATAAACCACTAGACCAATGTTATATATTTTTTTCAGCTAAGTACTTACAATATCTCAAATGTTTCCAACTGCTTTTAAATCCTGAGAAAATTGCCATTCCTTACAGTGGATCGCGCTGTTAAATGGCGTCATATCCGCGCTACCCTTTGTTACCTCCTGTACTGACGTTGCAACCATGTGACAATGTTGTAGACAGATGCGGAAGTAGTTTGTACCGTCGGTCCGTCCAGCATTATTGCAAATGATGAGGGTACGTTCCAAATAACTTTACTATGATGGATTTGAACACTTAAAACTGCACAGTGTTATCACACCATCGAATTAGACAATTACTGTAGCATCTATGACTAACAATTCCGTTTTAAACCCAACATTACTCGAATCTAATTCATTATAATGAAACAAAATGATTTCGTCAAACGCAACATTTATAAAACTTTATTACTTTACCTCTTCCGCTAACATGATTTCTCGTTTCCGTCTGATTGATGTATCAGTGGAACCATCGCGGTGAAGTTGAAGAAAACATATCCCATCATTCCACGCTTCTACACAGTGTCATCAAGCTATGCGATTGTTGTTGCTTTGATCGTGAGCCCTCTAGAGGCGATTTCTACAAACTGTACCTTTAAGTAACATTTTGCGCTACATGGGCATATAAAAAGTAAAAGTTAAATTGTGTATTAATGCAGTCTCTCTCACATTCACTTTAATTTTCACAATACTCGATATTCATGATATTCTGTTATATTTTCATAACAATTAAGTTGATAATATTGAATGTTCATATATCGCTCAGCCCTAGAGACCATGTTGTAGAAACCATCAAAAATTTTTTTTATATTATGAAATTACTTTTTCTAGCAAGCACTAATCTGATTGCCTTACTTTAAGCAACTTCACACCATAAAACATTTTAAGTCATTTCAACTTAAAATTCTAAAATTTTGGAATGTGGCGAGTTGCTGTCACTTGTAAAATAAATACAAAAATGTTATATTAATATTATAATAAAAATAATAATTAGATAAATTATACAATCGTTTAATAATAGTAACTTTATAAACAAAATATTTATATATAATTATAAAAATGTTGAGCATTTTTGATGAGTTAAAGCAAATAAATAAATAAATAAATAAAAATAGTAATTCCTAAGAAAACTGTAAAAATGTCAAATTATTAGTACAAGAAATTCAAGGCAGCATTTTTTTTAAGCACAAATACAGTAACTAATAGTACACAGATATTTATCCCAATGCTTTACTTTACAGTTTCTATGTTTCTTGTTATTTTACTGTGTTTTTCATAAAAATATGTAGTTTATGGTTTTAGTAAGTTAACAAGTTGAAACTAGTTGCATCCGAACTACCAAACTGATATCAAACAAACATAACATCACAGAAGCAAATAAAACACAATTGATAACCCCGATTGTCAATTTAACTTGTTTAGAAAAAAATACAACAAAATAATCACAGCATTTGAATTGTACAGCAATTTTAACAATTCTTGACAATCAGAAAAAAGTGCAATGGTAGAAAAGTCTCCTTGTATACTCAGATTTGATTAATTAATTTGCATATCAAAATTAAATGATTTAAAACTTTTGACTAACATACACAGAACTTAATAAGAATCTCTGCTACTACTTTATACTAAAGCTTTAACAGTATGTTTGACTCTGCCTTTAAAATAGAGGCGATCCTTATTATGGCGTCAAACTCCGTAACCAAGTAATGTGACATTCAGCAAAGTAGCTTTACCCTCCACTGTCTCTGCGTAAGAGGATTTATAAGACTGTGAAGTGTGTGTGTGTTCGGTTACACTATTTCAGTTTTAATGAAACCTACGCTACTTCATTTAATCTTTGCTACTAAACAGCCATCATATCCTGTATACACAACACTACTGAATTAACATTACATTAGCATCATGTTTGTATTTGTGTCAAACCGACAGAGACGAGATTTTACAGAAATGCCACTTTTCTGAAATATTTTCAGAAGCCAGGTTAAATACGACTATCTGTTCGTCTGAGAGCCAATGAGGCATCTTCTAATATTTAAGAGCCAAATCCCTCATCCTAGTGGCTTATGCTAAACTCATCTGCTATGTCTTGAGGAAACACAACTCAGTCTCTTGATGTGGGAATTGGGAACACCAGGAATGATGACCGTAACGGTGGACTTTGGCGATGGAAGCTTAATGTGAGTAAGGAGATTAAAATATTACTGTTTTAAGGCCACGTCATTTATCCAAACTGCACAAAACCAGCAGGTGACTAGTGCTAAGGTTATTAGCGGCTACTTTGTTATTTAACATTGCCTTGTTTAAAAATAAAGCTATTAGATTTAATTTTTGATATAAACAATGAATGATTTCAAGTATTGGGATTTTGGCGTCCAAAGTGGGATGTGGGATAATCTTGATGTCTGTGACTTCTAACCATGCTGTACCAACTTGTTGGAATTACGTCATACATACATAACAGGCAAAACTAGAGTTGCGACTTTCCTGTATGACTTCTTCCGTAGAACACAAAAGAAAATATTTAAAGAATGTTTGTCACCAAACAACATTGGCCCCTATTGACTTCCATTGTATGAACACAAACTGGTAGAGACATTTCTCAAAATATCTTATTTTTTGTTCCACAGAAGAAAAAGTCAAATACAAGATTTCACCAACATAAAGGTGAATAAATGATATATTTTTGGGTGAACTATCCCTTTAAGCTAACATAATAAAATGATGTGCAGTTGCCACTTAATGCTTTCAGAAGTACTGGACAAGAATTGGACTTGAGTGAAATCAATGAAGGGTCATCTAAGGTCGTGGATGATTGCAGGATGCATTTTTGTAGCAGACGTAGATGCAAATGAGAGCTTCAGCCACAATGGCTTCCATCTTTGCAGTAGCCAAATTGCCTCGTACATGCATGAATCTGTCCCATCACGAAATACGTTTATGTACTCAGCGATAACGTGCTATTGATTAGATTCTCAAAGAACAGCTCGAAACCTCATGAAGAATATAATAGCAAGCACAAATTCAGGGATCGAAAGCAATGCAGTTTGCACCATTAGACATCTGTTCATCTCTCGGATTTGCATACAAACTGGTTGAAAATAACTAATCTAGGTCTGCGGCCGTTGTCTGTGGGTTTTCCGGGGGTGAGCGGGACCGTGATTACATCCGTCCTGCCTTCTAAAGCTCGTGAGGCAACATCAAGCACAACGAGAAGCTAATTAAATGAGATGACAGAGCGGTCTCGGGCATCCAGTTTTTCCCATCCTCATTTGTACAACGGCTGGGCGCTCCATAGAGGACACATGTGAAGTTTGTATCTCCATAATTAGCGGGAGATTATTATGACCTCCTTTTGAGCACACAGAAAAACAAAAAGACAAAAATACTGTGGCAGTACGATGGTGTATGGTCGTGAATAATAACCTTAATCATAGACCATAGTATAATCAAGGTATTATAAAGCAAATCAAATCAATGTGGGAATCAATGTTCTTAGGGTTCCTATACCAAACATATGCTCATCCCAAGATTACACATACTAAAAGTAAAACAGGTGTCAAATGAATGTTAAAATGTCTCTACCAAATTTAACAAAATTTTAAAAAGAGGGTCTGATAGAGCGTTCCCACCAAGCGCGACTTGCACGAATAAATTATGCTATTCGCGTAAAGTTGGACGCTTGAACATTTTGAGTTCACTCACTTCATTCTCGAGTGAAATTCGCATCAATCACGCGGGAAATTCGTTTCACAACAGACACGAATTCGCGTCATGGGAGGGTCTTCTGCCAGGTGGCTTCAGTCTATATATATATGTAGATCGTAAAGAGCGTTTTTTACAATTTACCAGATTGTCCAACCTCCTCAATCACTTTCTTCTAAGTAAGATTCGTTTTATTCCTGTTTTGATAACAGTAAGATGTATTGTACATCTCCAGGTATCCTCATACAGATCGATGGTTTAGTCCTCCATTGTTATTTCGGATTTCTGCCTCCGCTCGCTACGTCATTATCACGTAACTGATAGAGCAAGCTCCTGATAGGTTAAGGTGGTGCAAATTTTTGCCGAAGTTCAGATTTTTCAACTTGCGCAAATCACCCGCTAAGCACATCAAATGACCGAAATTGTGCCATAGGGTGTGTTATTGCATCTTTGCATTGACTTGCCATGTAAATCATTCGCGTTTAACGCTTCATTCACGTTTGGTCGGACACAACATAAGATTAATCCATGTCTGAAAAAACTCTGCGTCTCTCACCAGTGTCCTGGGGTTTTCCGGACAGGCGGGTTTGGTGAGCGGGCAGGATCTCTAGTTTGGTCTGATCAGAGGTGCTGGCCAGCAGCTGTGTCGCCTCCAGAACTGAACAGTGCTCTGTGCTGGTCCCATCTATACACAGGATATGATCACCCACGTGTAACGCTCCTGACCTGAGGTGCACAGAGACAACTGCTAGAACTGTCATAAATGTGTGATATGTTAAAGACATCAAGACAAGTCAAAGCAACGTGTACCCGGTCTTTGCATGACAATAACTATTTCAAGCTAAGAATGGTTGTATGATTTATCCAAAAAACACACGAAATTTGCTCATGTTTACTGAATAAGGTCTGTGGAGTATGTACCTGTCAACTACACTGCCCGCTTTGATCTTATCAATGACGATGGCCTGCTTGTTTCTGTGCAAGGCAGCGGTCAGAGTGATACCCAGACTCGCTCCGGGTGATTTGGCGATCTCCACCAGCAGAGGACCAGAAGCGTTTGTGACGGAGTCTGAAAGGAAAGTGATAAGGAGAGATGTTACTCTGTTCCCACAGTGCATCTGATAGACAGATTTTCACTTTGTTAAATTGACCTTTACCTTTTAATGGAAATGCATGTATTGTTACATGGAACTTTTATTTTGTAAAAGTAGTAGAAAGCAGTAAAATTACCGACCAGTCATTACATTCCCTACAGCACAAAACATATCATAACTGAAGGACTTCGATTCTTAACATTCACTTTACATTCTGGCACGGCTGCCAGACTCACCCATGATAGAGACATCATACTCAATCTGATACAGGGCTTCTTGGCCACACTGGGTCAGCACGGTGAGGGCGTCGCTGTGACTAGCATTGTGTAAGGACACACCATCCACACTCAGAATCCGATCGCCCACTTTTAGCGTCCCTTCTCTACACAAAACACATGCGAACATGAACAGTAAACACAAAGGATTTGGTAGCTAAACTTCTTCTTAACCTCAGCCATCCCCCCTGGGCCCACCTGTCCAATATTTAATCATCAAATGTCCTTGAGTACCAACTAGACATATTTGACCCTGGACTATAAAACCAGTCTTTACCCTTTAGGCGCTACGTTCTTTTGGAAAACATGCTAGATTTTGACATCAAGATTTCAAAAGCTTGTGGCTTGAAAGGGCTTAAAGATAGATTTATAAATATATTTAAACGTTAGTTTTGTGAGTGGATGCAGCAAAACTGCTAATGGCGGGAAACACGTCTACAAACTTCACTCGCTTTCGGCTGTTCTTTAAGAATTACCCACTCAAGCTTAGAATTTCAGCTTTTAGGTTCATCAACTCTCCAACATAATTACAGCGGTAAGCCAATAGAGAGTGTTAATACAAACCCGTTTCTTCTTAGCAACGGGCTGCTACACCGCTTCTGATGGACAACCTTAAAAGCGATTTTCTCAATATTTGGATTTTTTTATTTAAAGCATTGTATCTTGGCCAAATATTGTCCTATCAAAAAATATAACAGTAGAAAGCTTATTTATTCAGATTTCAGATGATGGAAAAATCAAAATTTCAATTAAATTAACCCTAAACCCTCTAAGCGCCAAAGTCGTAGAATTGCAACAAGACATCATACTTCGTCAAAATAGGCTGTGGATCTTAATATGATGTAATATCACAGGGAAAAAAAGAAAAATCTATAATAAAATGTATTTTTGGCGATTACCACAAATATACCCGTGCAACTTAAGACTGGTTTTGTGGTCCAGGGTCACATATATGGTATCTATTGAAAGCTTAGAACCTACCCTTCCCATCAATTTTGAATTTACGTTACATAAATGAACAAAATAAGGTCGGAATTCATCTTCTCAAACAATATTCAATAAAATACCTAGTAAAATATTTTAGAGCTTGAGATTAACTGGAAAGATGTTTAATCATTTTAATCAATCACCATCTCTTGCAAAAGCATGGAAAAATCTATGAGGAAAATATTTCATTCTCAAAACATTTTTATTGTGTCTCAATACTTTTATTATGTACTTCTCCTCTCTCCCCTTCGCTTCCTCTCTCTCCTCTTTCTTTTACAAATTTGATGTCCCTATATTTAAAGAAAATCCTTTTAATAACACTCCTGACACCACCCCTAACCCATGACAACACATATGTAGACAGTAAGTAGTCTTAAATGTGTTTTTCACACTACACAGGATTAACACTGTGTCTACACCGGACGTGACATGGCAAAGTACATTACACACGCATTAGAACTTTACATTTTGTCCGGATGTGGCGCAACCCATTACAACAAACTTTGTGTCGTGTTGTTGTCCAGTGTAAACACGGATTTAAAGACACGTAATATGTACAATGCATAATGTACTTGACTACAGCATACATATCATCAAATAAATATTATTTATATAAATATAGAAAATATATTTCTAATATTTATGTTCTCAGTGTCTTCCGACACTGCACAGACGATTAACACTGCATGTAAAGAAAGACTTGTATAAGATATTTTTCTCATGAAATATCCGAGGGCCTTCAGGATTTCACATGTCAATCATAGCAGCAGGGGCATCTTTGCCTCCGACAACAAAGGAGTCTCAAGATCTTCCCTCTCTAGAGACGTATGAGGAATTAATTTTACTCTCACTGAAGGATTTTCCATGATGCTAATGTTGTATGTAGGGAAAAGCGTTTTGAGAAAGAAAATAAAAGCAAGCTGTTGCTCTGACCCAGTTTTAGAAAATAAATGTATGTTTGAGACGTTGTGACGATGTCATCATGAAACAGATAAACCAGTAGTTATTCAGTTTTTTCATTTTTTACTCTTCATTATTAGAAACGTATTTCTGACATAGCTATATGTTAATTCAAATACGAATCACTATTCATTCGCAGTGCTATACAATTCAATCTTCTGTTTAAATGCATTCAGCCTAGTGAGATTCTTATGTAACGGTTCCTGTTATTTGATTGGTTATGGTAACAATCCAATCCGGATAGATGCCTTTATTATGAAGTACTTCCGTTGATTAAGATGGCGTCTGCTCCGCGGCAAACAGTATCTCGTGTAGGTTTCTCTGTTGACTCTTGCGGTGTTTTATTGATTATTCCATATGCAAAGAAAAGTATGTCAGTGATTACAGCGATCTAGAGACTGTTCCTTTCCGGGATTATCGAGTACTTATCCTTTTGCACGGAATACCAGACAGATCGTTTTTATACTCTGTAAGGATACCGTTTGGCAAAGGGGTATTCGAACGGAAGGAGGTCTGAGAACTAAACGCTTATTAATTAACTGCTCACGGAATTGACGAGTCGTGGAATGGGATTTAACTGCATGAAAAGGAGGTTGTGAGTAAATTACAAGGGCTGTGGAGACCGTTGCGGATGCGTGATCGTATTATGTGACTGTTTTGTTTTGCTGCGATGTTTTTGTGGGAGAGCTTTCTCTTGATGCAAGGAACTGAATGTTTTGGATTACTTCCTACTAAACTACTCTTTTTCCTCGGCGGGATTACACTGCATTGAACTGAACTTTATTCATTGGCTGGGTTTGATTCTCATGAACTGCTATGTGTTCCCTGGCGGGATTTTTCTTGTTTAAAGGGAGACCTTCTAATGATTGATGTTTTTTTTTTTTTTGTTTATGAATTACTAGGTTTATAATTTTTTGATCTAATGATGGTTTCTCTAATTTTCTATGAATTTATGTTTATGATTTGTTGATCTACTTATGACCTTTCTATGAATGTATTATGTTTATGAGTTTTTTTGATCTAATGATGATTTCTCAACTTTTCTATGAATTTATTATGTTTATGATTTGATGATCTTGGATTTTGGAATATACCTAGTAGTAAGAATGAATAAGGTGATTTATTGCGTTCTATCATTGTGGCTTTATCTCTGGGTGAACGATAGTTTTTGTGCACTTTATCTGAATTTGCTTGATCATAACTGAAGGGTCTGTGGTTATTTCGAAACCCAGGCCGTTGTAGGTTTCTTGAGGGAGTTTAAAAGTTTGTTTGATTAAATGACAGTAACTCTGTCTGGCACCCCTAAATAAAATAATTTAATCAAGCAAGCTGGTAGACACAGGAAGCGTTACAACGTGACACTCCAAACATGAAACCGGAACTTAAATAAGGTGAATAAGTGGTTATGAATTATGATTTTGTGTGAACAATTCCTTTTAATTCAATTCAATAGTTTCAAAATATCCACAAATGCTCACAAAGCAAGTTTTATTTCTGTGAAGGGTCTTGTTATTTACCTGTCGGCAGGTCCTCCGGGTCGGACATCCGTCACCACCAAAGGTCTTGATTTGTGCCAGTCCTCGTGAGAGCCCCCTGTGTTATAAATACACACCAAAAACTATAATTTAATAACGGCCACAACAGAAAATCATATAAAATATTACAAGATTCAATATATAATAGCAAATGGTCCTCCAAACGCGATAAAATCCAGTCCCACCTCTCATAACAAAGCCGAAGCTGTTGCCTTCTCTCTGCAAACAGATGTCGATTGTCTTGGAGATAACACCTGAGGTACTGTCTGGTGCTACGGGGTAAACACAGGAGAGAGGAGATAGCGTCTTTAGATCAACGACTTTTACAGGGCGTGCTGGCAAAATAATAATAGAAAAAATTCTAACAAACAGAAGGTCAGGCAGAAACGCAGAGCTCATAAATAGACGTATTCTCTACCATGCACATGATAAACTGACCAAGGATGAGTTTATATGAGCACGCATGCCAAACTGGCCAATGAGAAATAGTTATGTCAACAGGTGAATGATGAATCTGCATGTGTTTGTGTTTTAATATTGATATTGATAATGAAGCTCTTTCTTTTAACTGTTTGACAACAGTAACCCCAAAACGCTTTTGCCACTGTTCTATCATTTTCACTGCATTAGATATGTGACGCTAAAACATGGAAGTCAAATATAAATCTGTTTCCTTCGAGTATAAACAGGTGTCATAACAGATGGATTGTAGATGTTAAGATAGTGTCCAGAAATGTTCTAACAAACATTATTTGCGTTGTACATTGTAGAGAATATTATTTGCTCAATAATTTCAAACCTGACAAATGAGATTGTGCGAAATTTTCTGCTACAAAAGTGCATATGATACTTGTTTTTAAATATATACCTCTTTGTTTTTGATGTTTTGATATCGAATGCAATGATGTTGATACAAATATGGTTTGTGTTTCCAAATAATATCAGTACTTTGTATGTTTGTCTTGATTTCCAATATAAATAAATAACAGTTCTTAAACTAAAATACATCATATTTATTTACCTGAGATGCAAAACAACCTAGGATATTAAATGGGGGGAAAAAAACTAAAGATAATAATAAGAGTCAAATAAATAAATAAATCTATATATATTACAATTTAACGATGACACAAATTCTTAAATTAGAATTACATCAGGATTGTCATGGTTCATTGCAGTTCACTGTAAATCAGAACATTTTCCACCCAAACGTCCTGTTTCAACAGGAAGTACATCAACACAAGACTGAAAGATGCCCTTATCAAACAATTTCATGGGTTTTTACGATGTGATCGGGTTTTCTTGAAGTAGCATTTAAACTGAAATGCAATATAACCTTGTCACCTTCTATTTTCTCATGCTGGCACTCGCATTATTTTGCTATATTTACATGCTACCATGCACATGCATTGTGTCATGTGTTCACTGCGGCTCTGTCCTTCAGGAAAAACACTCGTGATGACAATGGCTCATGAATGGATGCGAGGGATCATTTCAGACTGGGTTTCCATTGGCAGGAACATGCCACAAACAGGCAAAAGTCAGAATACTCAACTTCCTACCAGCTGACGGCAGTTCATACTCCACTTCCAGCACGACACGCTCTCCGACGTTTTTCAACAGACTGATGATCTCATCGTGGCGGAGTTTGGTCAGATTGATGCCATTGACCGACTTGATGTAGTCGCCAACGTTGAGCTGATCGCTCCTGAAGAATATAATTTGCGTTGAAGACACAATAAAATGCATTGATACAAACCAAAATCTGAATAAAAATGGCAATCATACAGATGGTAACCATACAGTTACAGCATTGTAACAAAAGCATTGAAACAAAAACATTTTTTTAGCTTTTTTTATTATTTTTGTTTAGAAACACTCTCTGCATTAAACATGGACAAATGAATCAATCAACTTCTGATGGTCCGGACAAGCTGCCCATCAACGGTGGAACTCAAAAACATAATTATCTTTTCAATGGAACGTAAAGGCAAAGCGAGAACTCTTTATCTGTAGCGAACACTCCACAGGCAGTATAAAAACGCTCATTTAGATGCTAATTAGACAAATGAGTGCTAGTCATTCTCTTTGTCCTCTAGGCCAACATGAGTTAGCACAATGATGCCTCACAAAAAATCTGTCACAAGCCCAGAAGTTTTCCAAAACAACATCATACCAGCCGCAAGGAAACATAAACAAAAGATGGAAACACTTTTGTCATTTTTTTACTTGAAGACATGAATCTAAACTGAAATTAACAGAAATTAGGATATGATAAATGATCTTAAAATGACACAATATCATACAAATCTAAGGACAATTTATCAAATTCCAGTTTTCATAAACATAAATGTTGCGTTTAGCTTGATTTAACTCCAAAATGTTTTGCAAATTATGACGCTTTTATGTGTTGCTATAGAGCCCATTCGTGTAAAAGTTGTCACCTACCATCTACAGTTTTTCAGCTCACAATCATCCATATTTTATACTGTCGTACAAGCCTTAGGTCAGTGACAAATGCAACAATATTGCTGAGAGTTTGTGTGTGTTTTATGTTTAACTCTTGGATGAATATGTCAGGCTTTATCTTTGATGTCAGGTCGAGCCATTACCTAGCCGCAAGCCCACCCGGCCGTAGGTTGGAGACTCGGGGTTTGCCGTCCTTGTCCGTGCCGCCCGAGATCGTGAGACCCAGAGTGCTTCCTTCCTTCTTAATCAACTCAACCAGCGTAACCCCGCGCAGCTCTTCTGCCCGAAAACACAACAGCCAAACACACAACCACACACACACGTACAGGAGAATGCAGTCAGCATGGAAGGCCACGTGTCAGGGTTTATTCTGTGATTGGCTGCCCTCATATCACATGGTTGATGATTTTATAATGAGTATGCAAAAGTTCATTTTACATTTCACGGATCACAATGTAAAACTTCTGACAGTAGAAAGCGAAATGACGTGATTTATTTAATACGCTTTTACTTCCAGTTGAATAAGCTAATCCAATTAGTTTTAAAGAAGAAAGAAGTCTCGGATCAGCAGTGCTTCCAGCAAGCAGTGTGATTCAGATGCTTTTCAAGAACCGCAGGAACATCTGGAGAACACTGTTAGCAACAGCCTCAAACCCCAATCTCAAACACCCATCTGAGTCAATGTGGCAAGAAGAACTCAAATATCCCTGATGGGAAAAGACAGAAACACAATCCCGACATTAAAAGAAGTACAGTATATGCTGCGGATAGGATGACTCGCCCTACGGTGGGCCTGAGGATTGGTGTGGGCACAAACAGAAGAAGAGATGGAATTGGGTGTACCTGGGATGCTTTGTCTTCTGGATATGAGCGAGTTGTCAGGCCCTGTTGAGTCCTTGTTCCCTTTGGAGTACGGGCCATCATCTGTTGGATAAGAGTCCATTATTATTGTACAAAACCATTGAGAAAAGCCACCCATTTTAAGACGAAGTGTGAAAAATAATATTCTGTAATTATTATTATTTTCATTTGGGATAAAACTTTCCTTTGTGCAAGATATAAAAACAATATAATAAAGCGTTTTCACTATTGTAAGTCTCTCTACACTTCAAGAGAATGAATTTAGCACTTAGTAGTTTTGTCTTGTCTTCCAGTATAAACAATAAACAAAGTACAAAGTGTATTCGCAAACAGACGACTCAATTCAAAAATCATGTTTTTTATTATGTTATCGTGTTTTTAAAGTGTTCTAAGGTGTAACATAGCTGTTTTTTAAGTTATTATTACTTAATCAAAACAACCCAAGTGCTTGATATTATTGAAATGCACAATAACAACATGATTTTTGAGTGGACTAGGACTAGGCCTTAGTTAAATTGTCATTTCTGAAAACATACTTTACAAAAAAACCATTACTGTGTCCATTTCTTGAGACAAAACAATCTCACTGTTATATTTATGATGTGTTTGTGCAAGTTGATTTCGATCTAGACACCTCTAACATTTTAGTCGGGACTAGGCTTAAGCCCATGTTTGGGAAACCACCCCTTCATTAACTTTACCATCAAGATACATCGTTTTGTTTTCTGAAAGTAAACAAACAAATAAACATTTAAAATGAAGTGAGTTGTTATTTATCACAAGAGAAAATATTTGCCATTAGGGAAAGAAAACAAATCATATTTTCCCTTTGAAATAGGTTGATTTTATCCCATTGACAAATATTTTGAGTTTTAAGCAAACTCGCTTTAATTTTCGTATTTTCAGGAAACAAGACTGTATTCAGAATGTATTCATTTCATCTTATTATTTTCAAGCTTAGTATTCACATAAACACTGTGAATGTACTTCTGTACTGTACTCCATTTAATGCTGAAGGAATATTCAGAGAAACCAAATCAGTCTTTACAAAAAACATTTGAGTGACAGACACGTTGCAGGATTTTTTTCCCACTAAGCCGAATGGTTGAGTTTCCTTGTTTTACTTTGAACAGATGAAACATTCATGAGCCCCACAGTCTTAATTTCTTCAAACTTTTTTACATAAATCCAAAATTTCTGTTGTGTTTGGAGTTCCTCCACACTAAACCTCTCTGATGTTTTCATGCGTTTGGAACGGTTCAGTTCAATCTTTCACAAAAACAAACAGTGACATCCAAAATAATGTAAAACTCACAGCTGCGAGTATTACAGTTACAATATGTTTGTCAGCAGTCTGTTAGTGACTTCAGGGGACAGTTAACCATAAAATCAAATTCTATCATTGTTCACTCCCTCTCATGTCATTCCAACTTCTGTAAAACCAACTTGTTTGATGGAAAGAAGTATGAACATTCTTTCGAAGAAAGTTTCAAACTGTGAGAGGCCACAAACATGAGGACATAAAATCCTAGATTTATTCATCTTGCTCCTATGATGTGTGGTGCGCCGTGATGTGACGAAGAAAGCAAACAACACACAAACAGATTTTCAAACAGAGGCCTGACTGTGAACACAGGAAATCTTGCATATTCTCTATCAGAATACGTTTTTTATTGTTTGACTGTAAGCTTTGTTTATTATATATGTGTTCAATATAAACAAATGCGTACATATAACATTCAACATGTTGAATATTTACGATTCGCGATCGGGCCGGCTCCGATTTTCTTCCGATCAGGTTCATTCACTCTTAACACACATCACACCACAGGGAAATCTGATAAGATAATCATTAGAGCCATTTAAGATCATGGGGACATTACCCAGGATTGTCGGACGTTGAGAAATCGGCCCGATTATCTTACGGGAGGCCCCGGCATTAGTGCCACATTTTAACAAATTTGGACTTTAAGAATATACTAACACGTGGTTGAGCAAACAACACCAAAAACTAAAATTTTCAGCCATCTTGTGCCATTTTGGCTTTTTTTCCTCAGAACTGAACGCCTCACAACACATTCTCATTTGTGCGGTCCGCAACGCAGCAATGCATTTAAGCTGCTATAATCACGAATTCCCTGATTTGACTTGTTGCTTGACCGTGTGACTATTTAAAAATGAGATACAAATCCCATGGAGCCCTCACCGACTGACAGAATAAGTCCAGAAACACACTAGACGGTCTGCAGGGAGCAATCTAAAGTGTTTATTGTAGTATTTGTGAAAAGTTATTACTGACAGATATAAACGTTGGGATTAGCCTCCAGTGCTAACACATCAACAAAAATAAAGCATGACTCCCCCATCTCGACATGCTGAAAACTTCATCGTATCACCATTCACAGTGAGCGGCCTTCGGCTAATCTTCTTGCACGCTCGGGGCTTTTGGAAAGCTTCCTACGTCAATCTATCAAAGAAGGTGTTTTAGCTGTGATGGGAACCACCCTCACAAGAGACAGAGCATTTAAACATTTTCGTTCGGCCTAGCTAACAGATTGAGGGGCAACAGAGGAACATAAATGTTGTACATAAGAAAGCGAGACTCGATTCAAATTAAGACCAATAATAATATTTATGGTGTTGAATTTGCAAGATGCTTCTGAACAAATATATATCGGAAGCATTTCTTCTGCACACAGTTTAACAGAAACAATAAAGCTAATAAAGCTTAAGTACATTAAAGCTACAATCTGTAACTTTTGTCTCTCTATCGCCATCTCTGTTTGACTTTGCAGGTTACTTTACATACTGTATATTTATTTTTAGATGTGTAAAATCGGATCTGAAACCTCAAAAGCTTTTTAACATTTATGTTAGTCTAGGACCAGTCCTAGAACCACCCCTATTTGTTTTTGCACTTGCTTAAAGGTTTTTTGGGTTTTACAGACCGCAGCTATCCAGATTTTTAGATCTAAAAGATGAGAAGTTCTTGTTACACTTGAGTGTTCTGGGATGTTGCTAGGGTGTTGCAGGTGGTTGCTAGCTGGTTGCCATACGATTTCAGTGAAATGGATCTACCCAAGGCCAATAAGGTGGAACCACGCGACAATATATCACACCACACAGCCAATCAAAACAGTAGTTCTCTGTCCACGCAGCTGAAGAGTTCTATCTATTCTCATACCTCACCAGACGCTATGCTATAATTGCTATCATTTTGGATTTATAAACTTATATATTTAGTCTCTTCTCATCCATGTTTGATGATTAATATTCCTGAGGTACCGAACTTCCAGCAAATGAGATCGCTGTGTGGGCGGAGCTGTCATCCGTGAAGTTGCAGAAACAAAACAACAACAAAAAAGAATTAAAATAAATAAATCACTGTCGATAAGACAAAAACTTTAATGAACATCAAAAATAGATATTTTAATGTGTGTATTGAACAACGCCTCTCCTGTTTTTGCCAAGTGGTTTATATCCTCAGGACAACATCATGTTGACCCTGGGACAACATTTAAATCAACCAATCAGATTTCAGAAATGGATTTGCAGTTTATTTTAAATTTAATCTTCCAGGATTAGGTGCTTCAAGCCCATTGTTTTTCACTTATCATTTCCCCATCATTTTAGGGGTAAGTTATGGTTGGGGTTTGGTGTGGGTTTAGGTTTTATTTATAAAAATGTTGTCCTTAGGACATCAACCACTTGGCAAAATCAGGTCGAGCATATAACAACATATCCTAAACAGACGCAATGCGTTGTCACACTGCAACTGCGTAAATCTATTTTTTCTTTAATCTTCCACCACATAGACATTTAAGTAATTACTTGGAAGAAAAAAAAGCTGAACTTGTTTCAAAATTGCAGTAATCATTTAGACTAAATCACATTTACAAGATTACAAAAAAACAAGTATATGGAAATGCTTGCATTAGGCATTAACAATTTCCAATAAAGAACATTATAAGCACAACACTATAACATCGTACAACACAAACGGCTGTATTTAAAACCTATATATTCAGTTCATAAGGTACGGATACCTTTTAGTGAGCACTCTAATTTTGTTTTAAAGCAAAGCCCTCAACTGAATGGCTCTAATTAACCTTAAGATACTGTAGCTGTAATCTGGCAGAGCTCGAGTCTCTTTGTTTAAACTCTACATGTCGTACCGTAATTACGCCACATTATCAGCACCACACAGCCTGAGGCTTCGTCCAGAAGAGAAACCCGCATCTCAGGTGATATGTGCTTGACGTGTAGATTGCAAACAAACCCAGAGGAACATCTTCGAGCAAAACACAGAGACATGCAAAATTACCAAATAAAAACCTTCCAAAAAACACCAACAAACTAAAGCACATTGTATTTCACATGTTCCATATCACAAACAATGGTACCCAACTCTGCAAGCTCAACATGCACTGCACCCATGCACAAATTTACATACAAAGGATTTTAAATATGGAAACAATCCATCTCAGGTGATCACATGACCACACTTCCATACATGAACAATGCAAGGCAACTATAACGGCTGTGATGTATGGCACTCTGGAGCTAGTGTCCATTGAGAATAGTATGTTTTAAATTAGGGCAGGGGGATATGAACACAAAGTCATATTTCGACAAGTAACAATTTAAATATCCAGACAATAGGCCTCATTCACGAAACACGAGCAGAAGGATTTTTTGTGTAAATCGTTAGTAAAGCCGTTTTGACCTTCATTTTTCAGATTCATGAAAATGTCTGTATTTTCAAAATGTTAGTTTGTACGAAAAAAATGTACGCCTGCTCCCTACCACGTGTAAATGTCGCGTAAAATATTCAAACGTTCAGTATTCCTTAAAAAAAACTGATGACATTACATTTTGATGCACTGTGTATCATAATGCTATTTCACGAGTTATTTTGCCCTGTCTTTTTTCATTTTTTACTCTTTAATTTTGGGTAAAACACAGAGCTCGCAACTGTCCTTTTTGCACAGCTGTCCAACCACAGTAGAGGAGAGGCGGGACAAACACTACATTGACCAACCATCATTCACAACAAAGGAGAAATTAATATGGCTGGTTACTGGATATTTATAACGGTTTATTCAGTAATATTATTTAAAAGAAGACACTATAGTAACACGTAACTGTCGTGGATATTCCAAATCACAGCAGCGTAATCTGGAAAAACGTACAATGCTTCCAAAGCACTCTCTAGCGCCACCAGCTGGCCATTTTCAGAAGAGCACTAGGTATTATTTCAGCTGGCTGAAAACGCTTTGGATGACACTGTTTAATTTATTAATTTATTGGTAAGCATACAGCCTATTATGCATTTATGCAATAATGTTGCCAAACCAGAGAATGAATTCCATAGGATTCCAGCATTCCTAGATACGTAATTTGCGTCGCTGTAGTGCAGAGATGGAGATTATGCAAATTGGGATTGGCATTGATTAACATATTAACAAACACTATCAAATCTGAGGTTTACGAAAGTTTTCGGGAAGAGTAATAAACATCAATAACAATTAATATTACAAGCAAAAGTTTTGGCTGTGTTTTTAAGCCATGGGGCTTTTGTGACCCATTCAAATGGAGGTCTTGGTTTGCACCATTTTCAGACCTCGAATTAAAATCAGAAAGAGTTTAACAATATACTTTAAAACCCGAAAAAGGAAAATCTGACTGTTTGACAACTATGAGACGGAAGCACCCTCTGGTTTAACCCTATTGAAAATCTTTCAAACAGCTGTTAGCCGTCATCATTCAGATGCTCTCGATGTGGGCGCATGTTTTTTATCCTGACACAAGGCTTAACCGCCCCTCCGCCTGTGAGCCTAAAATTAACGCTCCTGGAGAACGCACTGAGGTGAGGTGGGAACCAGCATTTTAAATCAAAGCACGTCCGTATAACACCCCGGTGCAGGGTTGCCTGCCAACAGCGTTATGCCACGTTATCATTATAAGTGTCCCCACTAAAGGGATTGTGAGTAAAAAACGATGTGTCAAAGGAGTGTTGTATGGTTGCTGGGCAAGAGCGAACAAGTACAGGGAGTTTTCTGGCCCAGATTTGGTTTTAAGGAGTGGGGTTATTTAAAGTTCAGCATTCCTGAGAGATGTACCTTGAATAAAATATTTCAGTAATGAGCGGTCCGCCTCAAGCGGGTAATGGTCCAAACCATGTTATTATGGAGGGTTTCTTTTTCTTATAATTACAGCAAACATACAGCACACAAGGACGCCTTTTAAAGACCGAAACTGGGATGGAACGATACCTGGTAGAAGATTTACCAAAAAAAAAGCAAAAAGGATAAATCTGTGCTTTTGTACAACTAATGTGTTGTTTTTTTGTTCCATGTTATGCAATAGTGACTTGCTCACATAAACCCCCCAAAATACTTCAGACTACACCATTAAATGTCACGGTTCCAAATTACTACCTGTACTTTGTACACAGATGTTACCTTAAAATATGCATTGGATGAGGTTGCCTTTCCACAAATATACATTTTAAAAGCAAACATACAGATTAGAATTGCAGTGTAGTGTTGGAGAATTAGAGCAAGATGCCTACCGAGACAGCATTTTAAACATCAAGCACACTCACTATACCACCTATGTAGTGTCTAGATTCACTTAAAGGGATAGTTTGCCCAACAAAGAAATTTGATTGTCATTTCCTTACCTTCATGTTGTTTAAAACCTGTATAGGACATATAATACATATATAATTATGACATTTTTTGTGTTACAATGGAAATCAATAGAGGCCGATGTTGTTAAGTTACAAAGATTCTTCAAAATATATTGTTTTGTCCTCTGCAGAAGAAACGCAGGTCACGCAGGTTTGAAATGACATGAGGGTGAATAAATGATCAAAGCATTTTCCTTTTTGTCATCATCTCCAATTAATATCAAAGTTGCCATATGTGTCCCATATCCTAAGAATCACTGGGACATGTTTGATGAGTCTAGCCAGGGAAAATGTCGAAAATGTCTTAGTGTTGAAATTGGTGTTGAAAAAATATGTGATGTTCGGCAGGTTGTGCTTTTTATCTAGCAAAGAAGTACAAGAGGTTTAACATAGAACAAATTTCATCACGTTAACTGCCGGCCTCTACTCCTGGCTGTTTGCTGCTCATGGCAGGAGATGTTATGTGTACCGACACCTTGCCACTCGACCGTAATTCACAGCTATTTTAAATGGAGAGAGTAATAACCTGACAATGCAGAGGCCAAACATGTATAGACCAATCGAGCAATTGACGCCCAGAGCCATAAACGGCAGTCTGAAAAGATTGTGGACGAATCAATTTTCACGAGTGGTCGATTGTTTAATTTAACAAAACAATTAACATGTTAGGCCACATACAATGAGATGCTGTTAAACATGTATGTAATTGTTTTTAAACCGTCCGATCGATTTTTTACAAAGTGGAGAAATTAAGCCTCTGCCTCACAGAATGAATGCAGATTGTAATTTACATGGAACGATTCTGTAATCATCCACATCCAACCATCTGCTGCTGCAAGTTCTGAATGAAAAACCCATGAATCGAAACCTATGAATTTATCTACATAGATGCCTCATTAACTATTGTTTCTATAGATCGCCGTCCCAAGGTTGTCCGCCATACAGGGACAGTTCAAGCCAATCTATGAACCAGTGTTGCCAGGTGTGCAATTTTGAATTGGGATACTTTTAAACAACTGCTGCCTGTTTTTTGTGGGTTAGAAGGCAATAGGATTTTATTCCTTAGCTGCCCATCGGTAAGATGATTTAGATGATTTCATTTATAAAAGTCAAGTTTTGGTATTTGGGCACGGATTGTTTGGCTAGTTGGCAGTTGGGCTGGTTTTGTCGTGCAAATCTGGCAACCCTGTCAAGCAGGTGCTCGTGAACACTCAAGAGTGTTGTCTGTGCTAATCTGTAACTGCAGTTATACTCATGAATGAATACTTAATGTTGCATGCTATTGTGTAGACCACTATGATTGCTAAACTAACATCATAAAACAAGATGAATGCGGTCGATAACACAAGATTCAAAAGTAACCGGATTAAAAAAACTGCAATATTGAGTTAATACATATTGTCGCTGCCCTTCTGAAACCTCGTCTGTCCAAATTTGCTGTTTTTAATACTTTTTATTGGTTAGATACTTGCAAAACCCAGTGAAAGAACATAAAGGGTGACTAGTAATAATGATTTATGACAAAAATACAAATCACGAAATATAGAGATACAAGGTTCTAGAAGGATAGCAGCGGTAGAAAAACAACACATACTAACCCAGGGGTGGGCAAACTTTTTACCTCGAGGGCCACATCAAGTTTTTGAATCCTTGTTATGGGCCACATATTATTTGCACATTAAATTAAATCTTTTTTTATTTATTCAAAACTGAAATTTGATACCTACTGTAGTGTTTGCAGTTCCTTCTACCCTGTGTTTTATAAATACTTTAATATTGAAAAAAAAGCAAAACATTTGCGCACTGTCATAAGACACAATTTTATAATAATTTACAGTTTATATTATTTTTTTTCTTGACATTTTCAATATTCCTATAACTTAGTGGTGTGTAATTAATCCCAATGGGCCACATGAGAAATATGGAGGGCTGAACCAAATAGATTAACTTAATTCTGCTTATAGCTTAATTTATGGATTTTTAAATAAATATCTAAACTGATCTCTAACTCTTTTATATTTAAAAAAGAAAAAACACCACCACTAATACTTTTCTGCACCTCTACCCTTTTTGCATATCACTGGTTATACATGTACTAATGTGAAATCAGATGTGTTATATACATGTCTAAAAAAATAAAACATTGTAATATTACAATACGAGGTAAACAATTGGCATTGCAAACCGCTCTCAATTTAATTTATATCCATTGTGAGCCATATTTACAATCATTCTGGTTCTCGAATCTGATTAGTTGAGAGATACGCCATATTCACCAGTATCACACTCTACTTATATGTAGAGTTTGGTT
This sequence comes from Triplophysa bombifrons, assembly GCA_029783895.1. Taxonomy (NCBI): domain Eukaryota; kingdom Metazoa; phylum Chordata; class Actinopteri; order Cypriniformes; family Nemacheilidae; genus Triplophysa; species Triplophysa bombifrons. The sequence goes on from CM056472.1 coordinate 3,461,021, forward strand.
CCGTTTATGGAAAAATTAAAAAATCATGTTTTTTATTATGTTATCATGGTTTTATTGGGTTAGTTAACTATAGTTTTTGAGTAATTGTGGCTTGAACCTCTGTTCTAACCTGTGAAGGTAATTCGGTTTGTCAGTAATTTAATTTTAAATTTACAACCAGAAGATGCAAAATGTTGTGGCATGTTTACTAATTTTAGTATGATTTGCTTTTGCAGCAGTGACGATAGGTTTAGGGGCGGGGTTAGGGGTGGGTCTTCAGCATAGGGCTGGGCGACTAATCGGAAAGTAATCGAAACCGACATTAAGAGGTATTTCAATTACTTTCCCTTTAATATCCACGTCGACGCGTACCGCTATTCCTCACTTTTTTCTTATGAGAGCAAAATATACTTTTTTATCATACACATATATGTAAGACATTATAAGAAACTGTAAGTTGTCTACTTTTACGTGTGTACGCTTACAATACATCAAAGCGTTGTTATTTTGTGAAATAAAGAAAATAAACAGGGCGGATTAACCACTCCGGTCACATAAGTAATTTCCTAAATGCGTTATTGATCCAAAACTATTCACACAAACATGAAACGTATTTCTAAAGAAAGCTTAAACTGCCTCCTTTTTAATGACCCGATTCAAAAGGAAATCAAATATTCTGTGTTTATGTTATATGTGTGAAAGATAGGTACAATTAATACGTGACATTCTTCCAGGTCTGCTCCTGTTTAGTAATCACAAGACTTTTAGTCCAAAAATGTGCATATTGTTAGAAATAAAGATATACTGAAACACATTTACTTCATATTTCTTTAGACCGACTGATGAGTTTTAAGCTCAGTTCAACTCGTAAAAACTTTGTTAAACTCCTTCTGTTTCTTCACATGACAGCTCTTATGACAGCAGGACTGGTGTCTCCAGGCAGGGTCCTAAAGTACACCCGATTTCTCACGACACATGCCGACAGATGATTTGCTGATTCAAAAAATAACACAAATATCTCTTTTATTCGAAATGTTCAATAAATAACCATAAATACTTTGTATTTTCTTTGATGATCTAAAAATAACATGAGATAAGAAATGTTTCATTAGAAAAAAAATACCTTTAGTTGGGCATTTTAACAATACAAACCTTGTCAGTGATCTACGCGGGCAAAAAACTAAGAAAAATAAACAAAAACAAACTAATCGTTCAATAATCGTAATCGAGAGAAAATGTTCAATTAATCGAAATATTGATTTTGCAAACCTACATTACTTCTGTAATGCTTTTATTCTAGTAGTCATGTGTTTTTGTCTGAATCACAGAGTACGAATTCATACAAATTAACGACAAAAATATAATTTTTAAATAACAAAAAATAGTTCACGTGAGATCAGGTTGAACAGTCTACATCTATGGTGAAGACATTCCACACGCAAACAGTGAATGACAGACATTTAATTCCCCCAAAATTACAGAGCTTTTGTAATATGCAGCATTGCACTCTTGGCACAGAGCTAGTTACATATTAACTGTGAGCTGCTCATTAAAAAGAAATACTAAAGAAAGACAGAATTATGGATCTGTCTCACTAAGAAAACAAGTGAGACAAAAGCATCTTATTCAGGCCACTACCCAATACATCACACTGCTCCAATCCACAATCGTGAAGCAATTCACAGCACTACAAATGCGCGATGATTGCATCCATTATTATTTAAAGAGATATACTTTGAAAATGTATAATTACACGCAGTCCACCTTCTTTCGCTGTAACTTTCTCTTGCAAAACTCAACACAACAGGCAACGTGGCATCTGGATAAACAAGGCACAATTAGACTAATGAGCGGTTTCAAAATGCCAGCGATGTAAATGGGAGATTAGTCACGGAAAACACGGTGACGGAGGACGATCTGATCTTCTACATTATAAGCTGTGTCAAAGCGTTCAGCGTGGGCGGCACAGAGAGGCGGCTGCCGGCATCATCGTTGTTGTTTCTAGTTGACATAGATGCCTAAAGGTACACCATTCAAATGCAATTATCAATGTTATTTTCAGTGGCGTGGGGCTGAATCAAACGCTGGACTTCTGAAAGTGTGAAAAGCTTGAAGTGGGAAACAAATCAATGATCCAAATCCTTTGCTTTAAGTTACAATTATTTTCTTTAATCGTAGTTTCATCTGCAGTAGGAAATGAGAATAGTATATTAAGGTACTAAGTATAATTAAAGGATGCCGGGCATCCAGACCTAGCCAGTAGAGCAAAATTGGCTTAATCGATGGCAAATGTAGGGGCGGGACAATATGTTTGTCCAGCCAATCACAGAAGGACAGAAGGAAATTTGTTTAGGAAACGTTTCATTATTTTGGTGAATACGTTTGGAGACACATGTGATGCAGAAATCTTTAACCAATATTTGTCCAGTTGATATAATATATATAAATATAACATTACGAGCTTTAATTATGAAAAAAAACCGAATAAAAATATAACAAAGCAAAATTCATTTAAAATAATATAAGAAAATGAACAATGCAAATTTAGATGATTATTATCACATTCAACTGCAGTAGTTTACTAATAGTTTATGTTAGGACAATATTTTCTATGCCGCCCTTAATATACAATTGGAACATCATCTCCTTGAATATGGCCACTGCACTGCAAAAAAACGAACTTCTTACTAAGCTGCTTTTTGCTAGCATCACACATATCACACAGAAGAAAAAAAACTAAGCAATTTGAATATGCTTATAAGACATCCATTTCTTAGCATCCAAGATTTTTTAGGGGATTGTACTTGATTATGAGGAAGCAACCTGGCATGCACGTGTTTGAACCTGTATGGCATTTGTGTCAGCTCAGGTAATACAGAAATGGCAGAGCTTGCTTCTGATGAATAAGATAAGATCTCTCTATCTATCGCCTGCTCACATGTATGTGTATGAGCATCATTACAAGCACACACACACACAGACTCTCTGCTCGTGTGTGGCTCCCGCTGGGAGAACATTAGACCGAGCTCTGTAGCGTGACCATTTCCTCTGCTTCTTTTCATTAGATCATCGTCCCTTGACTCGCTCAGCAGAGCCCATAAACATAAGCTTCACCTCCCAATGCAGCCTCACTCATGAGAGATTACAATGACAAATCGACATACATGTGACGGTGATGTTAGTTTATACACATGAAACGGGAATTACGACATATACACAGACTCTTTATTGCCAGAATAAGGAGGGCTTTACAAAGATGTTTTTAGTGTGGCAGTTTTACTGTGGCGGTACTGTGACGGCATCATGTTGGAATATAGTGATGTAATAAACACCTATGGTACCGGATAATTACATTGTACAATAGGATTTACATAGCACTTTAATGAGTTTTTTTAAGAATACCATTAAGTTGCCATCTTGGGTAAAATAAACCGACTTTCTCATGGTAGTGTTATGATGATATCGCCAGCCCCACTCCCGAACCAGAGATCGGCCAGCCAACTGCCTGAGCCCAATGCAAATGGAAAACCTGAGCCCTCAGCGACGCATGTGCCAGCCCGCGAACCTGCGAGCCTTTCATCGCCCTGGAGCCTGAGCCTCAAGACGCGTCTGACCAGGTGCGTGAGCCGGCAATACCGTTCATCGCCGTAGGAGTTCTCATGGAGATCGAGTGCCAAGAGGGAAGCCCTGCCCACACTCCCGCTGCTGAGGATGAGCTGTTACTGGACTCTGTGATTGTTGACTGGGCAAATTAAGTTGAAATATGGCTCCACCCCTCCCTTCTGGTCCCGCCCAGCTCTCCGTCAGCTACCACCTCCTCTCCAACCTCCATGAAGGTCCCACCCAGCCTACCATTCCTGTCTCCTCTGTCTCTGCCAACCAGTCCATCAACCCTTTGTCCGCGTGCACCTGAAGACTCCTCAGCATCCCAGCGCCTTTTGTTCAGATGAGCTTTGGGATCTCCAGCTACCTCGGGGTTAGCCTCCAGCCTCCGAGAACCCGAACTCCACCTCTGCGCTCCGACCAATCCCAACAACTCCACCAGACTCTCTTCGACAACTCTTCGACTATTCAATGCCTCGGGACTCCAATCCTTCCCTCTGGCTCCACCATCATCCTCGGTCACTCTGGCAGTCTTCTGGATCCCCACCTTTGCCTCGATTGCCTGTGCCGTTGGTTCCACCTGGTGTCGCCTCTCCCATCTCGACCATGGCTCCTCCCACCGGCGACCACCGTTCTGGCTGGTCTCTGGACCTCCACCAGGCACCTGCTGCCCCAGGCTCCTCCCTGGCTCCTCTCCTCATCATCACCACCCTGGCTCCATAAACTGTTCCCTTTGCCTGACCCCTGCATGCCCCTCGTTCACCTCCTGACCCCCCTCCCTTCTCTGTTGGACTTTGTCAGAGCGGAGACGCGCCTTTCCGGGAGGGGGGAATAAAGTCACGGTCATGTTACGTTTTGTCTTGGTTTTGTTCTTTGTTTCCGTTTTAACTGTGTACCCTCATTTGTTTCCATAGTTATTAATTTGTTCACTGTCTGTTTGCCCTGATTACGTTTGCCATTGTGTATATAAGCCCTGTGTTTTTCCCGTTTGGTTGTCCAGTTTTGTTTTATGTTAACGTGTGTTTGGTTCCTGAGTTTTCTGTTATTCTTTGTGTATTTATTTAAAACAACTACTCTTTGGAATACTTATCCTTCTCGTGTGCATTGTGTACCCACTAAACGTGGCATATTTTACTCAATATTTCACTTTTGCTTTATTTCAGTTTTCCAATACAGTAAACCACACTTTAAACTTATTTTCTTTTTCTACAGCAATGCCTAACATGTGTTTAGAGGATTATTCTTTAAATTCTCATTAGTATACAGTATTTTGCCCATTTATTGTATTACACTACCGCAATACAACTTTTTAGTCACTTTTTTAGATAGTACAGTGATGAATGCATATTGGGTATCACTTTAGATTGGGGTCCAATTCTTATTAGCATGCTTTTTGGCTGTTTATTAGCGCTTATAAAGCATGCAATAATGCCTTATTCTACTTGACCTTATCCTAAATCCCTTAATCCTGTCCAAAACCCTACAACTACCTTAAACAATAATTAATAGTTTACATAGACAAACGTCATATCGAGTAGTGAGAATTGGACACTTATCCAAAGTGTGACCGGAAATTGATCCATTTAAGTATATATATTTATATTACACATATGTGACATATAATATGTGACATATATTTTATATAATAGTGATTTACACAAATCAGGACAAATGCAAGGACTTTTATCACAATATACTATATTGTCTTAATATAACATTTTATTTCATATTCAGATATATTCACTTTCATCAATGGCTACACTTTCCATATGGAGCTGGTGCTATGTGTAAAGCTACCTGTGATCTTTCAAAATGTCATCAGAAATACAATAAAACATAGAAAACGAACCTTTAAAATAGACATTTTAGCTTAAGATATACTAATGTTAACAGACATCAGTTAAAATACATAATTAGTCCTCTCACAACAGTCAATAACTTATTGAAATGTGATGTCACTATCCATTCACCACTTCATAAGAGCCAACACAATCCAACTTAGAAGATCCCCCCCAAAAAATACATGTTCAAACTGAGAAAAACTTCATCTCCACTAACCTCATCTCAACAGATTTCAGACATCCTATCAGACATCTCTTATAAACTCATGAACGCACCTGCAGTTTACTGTCACCGATCTCTTTAAATCACAATGATTAAGACACTAAAGTGCAATTCTCACCAAAGCTGTTCTTCACATCCCGTCGTAAACCACAAAGCATGTTGGCGTGCTCGATTCAACACACACGCAGTTGTGCGTCTGGTCACACGGTACAGCCCAGCGTGTGTAGTGTCTCTCTTACACACACTCTCTCTCTTTCACCTACGTAACACTACACAGTCTTTCTTTCAGCCGAGTGAGGCTGTACCATCCCCTCCTCCCCTGCAGATTTTTGGTTCCTCCTTTGATTCGCTTCACGCAGCTGTAAATCTTGGAGCAGAAAGAAAGGAATTTTTGCGCTGGACGTAAGAGATGCTAAAGTGCTGTTTGCTTTTGCAAAAGAGAAACCAGCAGATGTCTTTGCTTGTTACCTTAAGGCTGTTGTTTCAGGGTCATTCTTGGAAAAAGGTGCCGATTGAGATCTTTCAAAGTCTCGATTGAAAAAATGTTGATATTATTTGAAAAGATTACTAGAAGTGTTTTCCCACCCCAGACATAACCTCCCAAGACCTTAGAGGTAGTTTCTAAGTCAAACTACTGCTGCCGAGTTACTGTATCAACATTTCTAGATGTATTGTGGCCATTCCAGTCCACTGTTTGCTAAATTCCAACAAATAAAACCTCAGGAGTGACACAAATTCATCCAGCAGCAATGTGTCAGCATGACAAGACACATGAAAACGGTGATATCAGGTTATCACATGGAAAAATAATTGTTGAACTTTTCCTAAATATATGTACAAATATTACTATTGTATTGCTTAAAAGTGAATATGAGCTTGTTTTCTTTCCCCATTTTGAGGTTTGAAAAAATACAGACAGCATTCTGCGCTTCGAATGCCAGTCTATGGATGGAGTCAGAAAGCTCCAGGACCTCTTTAAAACTTCTTAATTTTTTCTGAAGATGAATTTTGATTCTTCGGCGGCGTATCCCTTTAATAACACAGCTTCTAAATTCAGCATGTGGGTATTTCAAATGAAAGGATCTGTTAAACTGACTCATTTCATCTTAATTTTAAGTATCAAATACGGTTTAAACTGAGCATAATAAAAATGGCATACTGGATCGCTTATCCAAAATAAAAAATAAATGAGTGGGTGAGAGAAAGTGGGCGTTCTCCCCAATCTGCCCTCATCTCAGATCCCTCCCGGGAGCCATTATAACGAATACCAGCGATGACACAGAGCAACTCCAAACAGACCACTCAAAGCCCCCCTTCTCCTGCCTCCCAGAGCAACTCTATAACCCTGAATCAGGCATGATCTGCCCCGTTTTCCTCCCGGCTCCCTGTGACCCATCATGCCCCTCTGACAGGAGGCATGACTAAAAACCTTCCAACAGCTCCAACAGAATCTGTTCCCCATCTGCCTCTGTATCTCACTATCTGTCTCACTGTGCCGTGCCAAACCCTGCTCGGAGAAGTCAGATGAGATCAGCACTGCAAAACAGGCTTTGTTTTACACTTGTTATCCCTATTGTTGTTTGTTATGACCGCAAATGCTTTGAGGGTACAAATCATTCCAAAATACAATTTCTGTCATCATTTATAAACCCTCGTTTCATTCCAATCATGTATGAATTGATTTCTTCTGCAGAACACAAATGAAGATATTTTGAAGAATTTTGATAAACAAAGAACACTGGCCCCCATTGACTTTCATTGTGTGGACCCAAAAACCCTGGGACATTTCTCAAAATATCTTCTTTTGTGTTCCACAGAGTCATATGCAGGTTTGGAATGAGATGAGGATGAATGAATAGCAGAATGGCTTTTTTTGGGTGAACCCTTAAGTATTGTAGGGAACTGCTTTGCAACCACAATCCCCTCATGCTTCAATATACACCGATTAAAACTCCAGAACAGGCAGTGCAAATCTTTAAAAGACTCTTAAAGAATTTCATGTTACTTGCCTTTTTAAATTTTGTCCAATAAACTGCTTTCTATATTAAGAACATCCCGTCTACATCATCCGCCATCAACATCATATAGCAAATAGCTAGGGATGCACCGATACAAAATTTCTCCACCGATACTGACAGCCGATTATTAATTATTAGGTTTATATAATAAACCTATTATATATTTTCTATAATTAATCTGTATTATTTATTCATATAATGACTATTAATATGGAACAAACTGGTGCTGATAGTTGATAGTTTAAAAAAATGCTTTTATCGTCAGATAGCTTTTGAATATGAAAACAAATCCTTTTTGTTCTATAGAAATCATACAAAAGTGAAAGCATTTCATTGGATCTTTAAAATAGTCTTATGTGTAAACCCATAAATGACTAAACAGCACAACAGAAGACACAACAAGCACAAACAAGTGTCTTTATCAGTATAGATGTATTATTAAACTCCACCCCTCTTCCGTCCTGGCGATCCATTATTAAACTGAATGTCTAGACGGTAGACTAAACCTGAAATAATCTGAACTTTCTCATTTGCAGAAACGGTTACACAACACAGCTCTAATTCTACTTTATTTGAAAGGCTGAGTTTGATTTATGTCTGCAGCAGACCCACGTTTTTTTATCGAGCATCTTTTCCACTGCAATCCCCCCTTCCTCAACCAAAGCGTTTGAAGTGTCTGAGGATTATTCATTACATGATTTGCTAGTCAGCCATCCATCACACAATGCAGTTTAAAACCAAAGGTGCGAGGATATGGATACGCTTCCACTCAACATTATTATATCACGCTCTTAAACATGTCACGAGACGACTTAACCTCTTTAAATGATTTGTAATGGCACATCGAGTGAATTGACATAATCTACTGTACAATTACTCAGTAGCTTTCATTCGTTTTATGTGTGTTATATAACATTGTCGAGAGCGTTTTTGAAACGTTTAAAGGATGTTACACCAGGGACGTGCTTGATATCAGAACATCTTTTCGCAAATGAAATAGCTGAAAAAACTAGCAGACTATTAAATGAATTACCACATTACACATCACAGATAATGAGTCGTATGTAAGGCTCTTTGATGATGTGAACGATAATTAATAGGCAATTATTATATAGAAAATTTTATAATAGAAAAGCTTTGAAGTGCTGAAACCATCGATTCGGTGCCCTGCGGGGAAACTACGAACAGCGTCAACCTTTGCACTTTAGGCTAGATTAGTGTGATGCAATGGAAATGATGCGGTTGTTGACCTGAGATCGCTAGGGAATATAATGAAATTTTAAAGCCGCAATCTGTCACTTTTGGGTTGAAAATAAAAACAGTTATTGACCAAGTACTTAAAAATTGGTAAAAAAAAACTGTACGTAAAATAACGTGCAATTTTATGTTTCAAACAGAGATGGCGATAAAGAGGCAAATGTTATGGACTTCATCTTTAACAGACTGTTGCTGCATCCCAATTTGCATACTATCCGTCCTGAATAGTATTCGAAAATAGAATAAGTATGTCCCAAATCACAGTTTGCTGTAACGAGTATTCCCAAAGTACCCGGATGGTCTACTGTTTCCGGTGTCCATGGACACTTAACGTCACTTAACGTCATATTGCCCACAACTCACCGCAAATTGGAGGAGTTTAGAGACGATACAGTACATTAATACAATTAAATAAAAGATGCTTCGCTAAATTAATAAATGTACCCATACAGTAAACCATACATACAAAATAATGAATGAATAACTACTTAAATGCAAGGAAGATCTGTATTTGGATGTTCGTGACGGTTAAGGATCACAGTGTCGTTTAGGCAACAACAGCCACTTCCGTTTTGCGTTGGTATATCACAGCGCGTCCATACAATTTTGCTACGCACTAAAATGTATATACTTTTCCATAACAAAACAGTACATACTTAAGGGGATCGTATACGTAGGCGAATTGGGACGAAGCATCTGACTCTGCCAATAGTCAGCAATACAAGAACTCAGATTCAGAATATTCGATTCAAAAGTTGTACAGTATGGATTCATACAAATTTTTATACATTTGACTCAAAAAAAGCACCAACGCATCATGGTATATTTAGGAGTACCAGCGGTTCTCCAGCCAGCTGGTTACTGTGATTTTAAACCTGCACTTAAAATGCAAATGGATGCCCAAAAAGCCCCTCTCTTGCTTTTCATTTCTCCTCCATTCCCTGAAATTAAAGCTGTTGTTGGATCTCTCGGCCCTGCTCAGATAACATGCAACAACCTGACACATTGAGGACAAATAACAGCGCGTACGTCTCAGCAGCTTTAGGTATTTTTCTCCATATTTTGCGGCACTTTTTTGTGCGTGGAGGCAAACGAAAGCCTTTTTGACGTGCTGGTGTAATCTGGATAGGTGGTGAGGAGAGAATAGCTCAGATAGATTAGGCTTTAACTGAACCTTGTTGCTCTGCAGTTTTAGCTCGAGGGCTGTCAAAGGAGCCGTTTCGTCTTCTTTCAGAGAAATGCGGTGTACGGCAGGTTCATGAGGCCAACAGGAGGTCGCAAAATGATTCGCAGAAAGCAAGGTGCCAATTCATAAACAGTGTAGGAAGCTTGCGTTGGAGAAATGCTTCAGCCAAAAATGAACATGTATCATGTCACTCTTAATGGGGTAACACATGTTTATATAAGGTACATTTTTTGCATAATCTGACTAAAAGCACCATAAAAGTATCATAAATGTGTGCTAACTTCTTTCAATAAGACTTATCTTTTCAAGTCCACATCATGACTCACAGAAAGGATGTAAAGACTGAGGTACCTTGAAGATTTGATAAATGAACAATTTCAGATTTTTGGTACATAAAGAAAAGCAGGATGGAACATTTTGTTTGTTCAGACTGAGGTTGCACTTTAGATGTGCAGTTTATACATGTAAAGACACCAAATTTTTCTGTCATCATTTATTTAAACTCTTGTCATTCAACGCCTGTATATGCCTCTTTAACCTGTGGAACACAAAAGGAGATATTTTGAGAAATGTTGTTGTTTGGTAACCAACTTTCTTCAAAATATCTTCTTTTGTGTTCTGCAGCAGAATGAAAGTCATGGCATTGAGTACTCATGCCTTGCTAAACCACAATCGAGTCCCAAATTCACTCCAACAGTGTATCACTTTGTCCAATAGTTTGAGTTGAAAATCAATTTGCTTTCCTGAAATGCTTGAAGTTGAAAAAAGGTTTTCACCTCACTGCAGATCTTCCGGCTTGCAAGAACAATCTCTAATAAAAATTTAATTAATCTCCTGTGGAAATTGGCAAAGAAAATAATTGGCGCTGTGCTGTTCCTAGTGCATAAAGGAAGTGGAAATACTATATATATCAGATATTCTTTACAGGATTTAAAACTGTGGCCAAAAGGAGGAAACTGCCTTTTCATGAATTATTATCAGTTAATGATGTTTGACCTGATTACGGTACTTTTCAGTCTGATAATGTTTTTCTAATTGTTTTTAAATCTTCTGGCAATATGAATGGTCTAAGTGAAAACTTTTTATGAATGAGACACTATTTAATTTGACTAAATAACTGACAGATAAACAGCCCATTTACACTTCACTGTTATAAAAAAATTGGTGTTGTAAATCAAGAAAAATGTCCCTTTTTAAGTGGTTACTGGAAAAATATGTACATTAAAAGACTTTGCATATACATTCCGAAATTTTACTTTTTTCGTATTTGGCTCTTGTTTGTATGGTGTCACGAATTGTTAAAAAGGCCACTCAAAATGCTTGACGTATTAAAAAAATGCAGAAAATCGATTCCTGTCCGAATTTTTTATGACGGACGAAAATATCGGAGGCATGTAAGAAAAATGTAAATGTGATTGACAGAACGTGAGGTCATATTTATTTTTTAACGTGCGGAAATTTCGGACGCAAATGTGTAATGGGCTTTATGAATTATTCAAATTATTATCTACAGTAGCTACATTTGGGAAGTATTAAAACAGCTTAAAGCTTTGAAAAAAATGTGAGGTTAATAACAAGACGAAACGGTAATGAAATCAAATTTCACTGATGAAACCTGGCTCATGCTGTGCGCAAGCTATTATTAATCTCTCAAATGTGCCAATGTTTTCAGGTGTGTGTCGACAGATCAACAGTTACATACATCTGGGCCATTTCTACATATCTTTATTAGGTTTAAAGACAGACATCACCCCTATACTTTTAGTACCCGGTACAGACCCTGAATACACTATTAGACTAGTTGTAGAGCTTTTTATCCAGTAACTCCAATAAAATTACTCCATTCAATTACCTTTTCTGTGGGTTACAGTATTAACGCCTGTTCACACCATAAATAATAGCTGCGGTTCTATTACCCTTCAAGATGCGCAAATTAAAAAAGCGCATTGAAAATACGCCCAATGGAAACACGTTATTAACACGTCTTACATGATGGGCCAAATGCAGGAAAACGAGTGAGTGCAGTATGAAGGTTTATTAGGTGTGAATAATATGAAAATACTTTCATCACAGTACAGTAGTTGGCACTATGCAGTTGCCACAAAACGTACAAAGAAGAAGTATGGCCAGAATGACTTATCGCAAGAAAAAACTAACTATACAATCGTTTAATGGAAACACAGTCATTCAGCAATATTTGTGTAATCAACATTTAGAAAATATTGTGTAAATCTGTAATGGAAACCAGGCTAATAACTATAAAGATTACTATATTAGCATCTACACCAATAAATGATAAAGTTGTGTATTCAAGGTTGCCATGTTTCTTATTTAACTGTAAATGTTTGAGCCCATTAAATTAAAATACATTTTGATTGGCTGTCAATTTTTTAGAGATCAGCAGGGAAAAATGTTTACAACAGTTTCTCTGTATCTATATTGTTATAGTTCTGGGGCGACCTTTGCTAATCACTTAAACTATAGAATAATTTTAGCTAATTTTATCATCTTTGTTGTGAACAAGTCTTTTTTTATATGTTTAAATAACTAAAAGCATTATAAGCTACCTGAATCCTGATTCATTCAGTCAGCGATTCACTGAAATACTGATTCAATGGATCAATGATTCATTAAAATCAATTGTTCTTTATTAAAATCTGCAGGTTAACCAATCTGCAGATCATTTTTTTCAAATAACAAGCTTTGTTTGTTCACAGCTTGTCATAGTTTGTTCAGTTCATTTCATCCCATTCCAAATCTCATTCAGACTCAAAACACTGATGACCAATTGATAAAATGACATTTATGACTATTTACTCTGCAGCCCAGGCACGTTGAGTTTGTACCAAATCTCTTGTTGATGTTTCTCAGATGATGTTTGATGTTTCATTAGCTATTCCTTGTGAAGCATTCATGTCACCTACAGAGAGCAAAAACCCTTCAGATGGAAGCTCACTCTATCTGTCTTTTTAGCTTCTCCTTTCCGACTCACTGAAGCTTGGAAGGAATCCTACATAAAGGATGAGGGACCTACTGTTGCGCACACACAGTGAATCTCACAGTACTTAAATCGCATCATTCTCAAGTGAACCTCACGGATGATCAGGAAACAACTTAATATCTGCAAAAATATTAATTTTGGGCAATTTTTAAGATCATTAAGCACATTTGCTCATAAATTCTCATTACCGTTATGCATCCAGTTATTACATTTTTTTCGATGATTCATGTTGATTTCTCATTAGATTCTCATTAATGTAATATTTTTATTTAATTAAAAAAATTATCATAAATAAAGGCTACTATGATGACCATTATTTTTATTCACATTACACAAATGTGATTTTAAAAATGTTTTAATAATTTTTTTATTATCTTAAAAATAAAATACAATTTCTTTCTTATGATTGGGCCTCAATAGCTGCATGATATTTACACAAATTCTTTAGAGATATCACAATGATGCTGTTGTATGGTCAGTTTATTTAAACAATAAATGAACAATACGTTTTATATTGCTTTCATAGACCAATATCCGACTATTTTGTTTATTTTGCACCATACTATTACACTGATGCAAAACACACTAAACAGTGAAGCATTTTAGTACTGTTATATCACACTTCTTACATGACAGGAATTGTTTGATAATTGCAAAATGTGTATTTTAGTTTCACTACATTACTTCAATGTCTGGGCAATTCCTGCGTTATGGACGTGTCATTTTGCATTATGGACGTGACATAAAGATGCTCAGTGTATTAATTAGTTACGATTATATTGAACCATCTGTTTATATTTACGGAATGCTAGTTGATAGATTCTAAGCATAAAAATATCAGTCTATGAAAAAAAATATGTTTAAAAAAAAGGAAATAAACATGCGACAAAAAGAGGACACGGTTTCTGGGGGAGAATAAACTTTGTAGGATTTCTGTAAAATAAATGCACAATCCTGAAGTAATAATACCCAATGAATGGAGAAGGGATGCCTCTTTATAGAACATTAAATACTTACTTTATACAAATTTTTATGTGTCCATTTATCAGGAATATGAAGCGTTATGGATGTGACAATCCTGAACATGGCACTTACCTGACTATGAAAAATCATGCACTCAAAATAAAACAAATGATTTACAAATGTGAAGAGAGATCTTACATGGGTATTTGATACACCAAATGTTAAAATCTGTGCTGTTACCATAGTCAAAACCGCTAGTAAAAACTATTTTTTTTCGTGGTAAGTTTGACATTTTCATGGTATAGCCCATCTCATAAATGTCTTGCTGGACCAAAAACCTCCCTAGATCCCCAAAATAGATCAAAATAAAAAAGAAGTTTAAGAAACTACATTCAGAACATAATTGATCAATGTCCAGGTCACTCAATTCCAAAAACACTCCAAAAACACTTTAATAGAAAAGGCAACAGTGTCGGGAATTCGGTCCTGTGGGTGTTTACAAGATCAATACCCTTTTCTCCCATTTAATGTGTCTAAGGGACAATTTTAACCCAAAGCGTGTCTCTGTTTTATAACAGAACCTCTTTTTAAATTAATATGGCCACAACCTAAAGCTTTCATGATCAAAGCCAGCATTTAGTCATACAACTCCACTGCTTTAACAAAACAAGCGCGTTTTCACCAAAGCTCAAAACACAGTTACTAATAAAGCAATTAATTTACTAAAATACTAACCAAGAGCACACAAAGACCATCTGTCTTCTTGGCACATTGTTTTATCTTTTAGGGTTAAAGCCAGAAACACACACAACGTAGACACGTTTAATGCACAATCCTATACATACAGTACATAATGTACAAAAACGTTCTTGGATTATTGTGCCAAGCGGGCGGTCAGGTTACCTTCAGATGTATGTGCCATTATATAAAAAGCAATATTAATCAGGAAACTAGCTATAAATATGTTGAGACAGAGTTACTAATTTGTTTTTAAGGTTCTCTTTAATCTACCTCTTTGCAATGCTACCGTATGTAAAGTAGGTGTATAAGTACTGTGTGTTTTAAGGCAAATTTTTAACACTAGAGTTATTCTTTATTAAAAGGTGTTTGCTGCTGTTATAATTTTGGCTTTGGAGCTACATGCCCAGAGAAACTGTTCAATGATGTGAGAAGAGAAATCTAATGGAAGTTGTTTCTCAGCAAACCAAATAATGAAAAAGTAAGTCATTAAAACTGAACAGCCCAAGGGGGAAACAAGTCACCATAATCACATGACAAATTAGGCCGTGTAGCAGGTTGTAATGACTAAAGTTGGGAAACAAGTCCATGTAACAGATTTAAAAAAAAAGAAGGTTAAAAAACACATAAAGAGAAAACAAGGAAATACAAGAAAATATAAAGTACATAAAAATAATGGGTTTTTAGTAGAATCATTTATTTCATTTGTAAAATGTTTAAGAATGTGACATCATAATGTGAATAGATTCTCACAAAAGGTCTCTGTATAAAAAACTGTCAAACTATTATTATTATTATCATTAAATTTAATCCAAGCAATACTACCATATTTGATCCTTTTAATAACATACAGTGTCTGTCAAAAGTTTGGAAAAACCAAGCCTTGTCGCTTTTGTCCAATCAAATATATAAACGTACAAATATTAGTACAAAAGCATGATAAACAGTTAAACGTTTTTTGCATGGAAAAATACCTCCATTAAACACTCTTTTAGACATCCGGACAGTTTCTCCAGATGTTCTGATAAAAAGGGTCATAGGTGGATTCTTCTTTCTGCTTTTAAAATATATCCCATAGCAGGAATTTTGTTAGAAAAATTGTCCACATTTGCACATCTGTTAACAGAACCTTCCATTCATTCACTTTCCAGTTATAGTGTATGTTCACTCATTATAGTCGATTTCCTTTATTTGTTACAAATGTAATAACATGTCTCTTAAAAACAACAAAAGACTTGTTTCCAAACGTTTGATAGCCACTGCATTTAAGTTTGTTTTGAAATGAAATAGGATTTCATTTTTATTAAAGTAAACTGAACCGAGCTAAAACGTTTAGCTCTCATCATGTTCATGACATCACAATTAAAAACTCAAGTGTTCTCAAAACCAGGATTTGCTTTCTTTATACACAGTAAAATTAGACATTTCTTTCTTTGGATTTTGATTTGGAATGTGACTACTTCCACCCTCCAGGAGCTCAACTTGTGGAATGCACATTTAGATGCTTTGAATGAAAGCAAAACAAAGCCAAATGTAATTCACATGCAAGTTTCATTTTAAAAGCTATATCAATGGACAAAGAGAAAGAAATGTTGCCTCTGCATAAACGACTACAGAAATGATATCTGCATACCAACCAAATGTAGCTGTTGGCCATTAACCACAAAATGATGTATTCCGCTGTGAAATATTCTAGTAGTCTGAGGCGGCAGAATATCTGCAAGTGCTCAACTACAGTATTTCCAAAAAATGAAGCATTTCTATGCTTACTTTGCTTGTGATAGGTAAGAGCAGCACGGAATCAATTGCAAATAAACCTGCTCCAAGGAAACTAACTGGAATCCATGCACTTCAAGAAAGAGCAAGAAAATCTATTGTCTTTATAGACAAATGAAACAGAGCAGCAGTTCAACAAAGCAAGCGCACGTTGCCCTCTTGCAGCTGTATCTATCTATCTATCTATCTATCTATCTATCTATCTATCTATCTATCTATCTATCTATCTATCTATCTATCTAAAAGAGTACAGACTTTTTGATTATTATAATTAATAATATTATTGGTACCTTAGCTATACACTTTGAAAGACATCTGTGGCTTTATGCTTGTTCCTTTGTTCCTCACCAACAGGTGGCAGACTTATCTCCTTATATGAAAAATCACGGACCTTTTAAAGATGTTATGAGATTCACGCATAATTCATGCGTAAGAAGTAAGCGACGATGTGTGACGTAAAACGGAACAATAACGCCAACTAGCATATCCAAATCATTAACTGCAATTCTCCATATTGAATGAAATAAAAATGTTTGTTATATTTATAAGATATGAAACGGATTCATAAGGCATTTGTCGGATTTTAACGGAGATTTTCAAAATCATATTGAAAAACACCAATTATGCGCACTGCATTCCAGTCACTCCACAGTGCCTAATCCACACCACAAAAATCCCACGAGAGAAACATGCAGTCTATTCGACTACCAGATTGTAATATCATACATTGATAATCATATTTTCACACATCACTGACAAACACTGTCACAAAGCACAATTAAACAGCAGGAATGGACGCGTGCTTGTGCGTAAAACTCACCCAAATGACCCAAACTTTACGCGTCAAATAAAACTGCTGCGAAAGCTTCCAAAAGCGCGTGTAAATCATCATGCAATGCCCAAAGCGATCAATAGATGGTGATGAAAGAAAGCCTTTGATCGCAATTAAGACTTATAAAGAAATTCGGGTACCTTTGAATATCCTTTTCCTCAGGATAGCCTGTAGGAAGAGCATAGTCCTCCTTCTCCTCGGCTCCGCAAATATTCCCTGTTTGCTCTGAATCTAGCACGCAATCTTCCTAACGTCTCTCTTTACACTTTTCTTAACTGTCAATCAATGTCAAAATCAAACTACTTCAGATGCGCGTCGCCAAGGCAACTGCGCAACAATATCGCAACGCAAGACGCTTCGACCTATGCCGTATTAAATCACTCATGTGGGCAGTAATCATTAGTCCCTATTAAACATAAATTTATGCGCAGTCACCATCTCCTCCTCTCTCTTCACTCGCTTTCTGTGATTAATAAATGCAAAATGTATGCTCAAAGCCTTCGGGACTTTGATGCCCTAGTTTTCCCTTTCTTTTTTTCGCTCTCCCTGCCCTCAAACTACTTCCTTTCAAAATAAACTTGACGATAAGGGGGTTTGCACAAATGTGTGTATTTTTTCCCTTCTTAAGCACCTACGCGCGCAGAGATCACTGACAGGGCATCAGATACGTGTGGCCAAAATTGTTTGATGGGTTTATGTAAAGATGTTGCGTCAGTGATGATGCGAAAAGCCATATTAAATAATTTACGTATTCATGCTGTTACTCTTCCAAGTTGATATGCATACATGTTAGTATTACCAAAACATCAATATTGTTTTTTTTCTAATGTGAGATGCTTTTATGATGATAAAGCGTTTGTTAATATTGATAATTAAAGTGACTGGTAAAGTCATTTGCAACCACAAGAGAACAAGACAAGTTGGAAAGGTGTCTAAACACGTTTCAGAGGCCACTGGATGATATATTGGAAGTTGGAACTGAAATCAATTTCACAGTGTGGCCTCAAATCTGCAATTTGATTTTACATATTGTGCATTTTGAAGAGATAAAGGTACAAAACAAGACGGGACAACCATAAATGGGGCTGTAAAAGATTGTATTTTGGCACAGTCGTGGACTTATGTTTACTTTTTTTGTATTTGGAGGAAGTTCTCAGTGGTTTTGGAAAGTCAATGTTGTTTGGTTATCAAAATATATTCTTTTGTGTTCTGCAGAAGAAAGAAAATCATACAGGTTTGAAATATCATGATCCCTTAAAGCACAATGACACCTCAGCAGTTCAGAGAATCACCCACTGAACTTTTACAAACAAACAAGTCGATGCTGTGTATACTATTCCAATCTAAACTACTATGTAACCTCAAAATCATGTGAAACAATGCCTGTAAGGTAATCACTCCCACAACAATACATTCATTATATTGCATTACATACAAAAGAGCTGACAAGCTTTGTCTGCACCGGAAGCTACACTGTAAAAGAGGCCAATTCAGTTTAAAAGTGAATTCAAGACTCGCAAAGTTACTATGTCAGCATTTCAAGATGCGGAGCGGATCTGTTCATTATTTAAAAAAGGTACAATGGATCATGGGGCATGGGGAGTGTGTGTTTCAATGCTGCTCTCTTCCAGAAATCTAAATGTACTTTTCATTTCTATTTACTGTTTGCACTGTATGCAGATTAAATGCACGACCAACCACTTTTAGTTTATGTCGTCAATCAGCAAAAAAATCAAGGTTTGTTTACAGTATTTATAGCATGAGTTAAAATAATTTCACAATATATATAAAATTATATATATAATATATAAAAAATACAAAATTGTATTATTTGTGCTGTATCTTCTACATGTAACTACAGTCAATGCAGGGATTCCACATACAGCATTCAATATATTTTTATTTTTTATCAAGAACATTGATCCTATATAGATAGACAGACAGACAGTTGTGATAGTAATTGCATATGCATAATGAAACACTGAACTCTATTAACATACGAGGTTAACCGTCACATATCCTGCCATGGCAGGTGTCAGGATATGTAAATTGTCTTCTTTCCCCGTGGCTAAAACACGGGCCATGTCACCGTAAAGCTGAAAGCTTTTGACACAAGCAGTGAGTGGTTGTTATGTCATTTCTGTGTGGTTGCTGTGGTGCTCTGGGTGGTTGTTAGGGCAATTCCTGTGTGGTTGCTAGGGTGCTCTGGGTGGTTGTTAGGGCCTTGCTGTGTGGTTGCTAGGGTGCTCTGGGTGGTTTTTAGGGCATTGCTTTGTGGTTGCCATTCTGCTCTGGGTGGTTGTAAGGGCATTGCTGTGTGGTTGCTAGGGTGCTCTGGGTGGTTGTTAGGGCATTGCTTTGTGGTTGCCATTCTGCTCTGGGTGGTTGTATAGGCATTGCTGTGTGGTTGCTAGGGCGCTCTGGGTGGTTGTTAGGGCCTTGCTGTGTGGTTGCCAGGGTGCTATGGGTGGTTTTTAGGGCATTGCTTTGTGGTGCAATTTTGCTCTGGGTGGTTGTACGGGCATTGCTGTGTGGTTGCTAGGGTGCTCTGGGTGGTTGTTAGGGCATTGTTGTGTGGTTGCTAGGGTGCTCTGGGTGGTTGTTAGGGCATTGCTGTGTGGTAGCTAGGGTGCTCTGGGTGGTTGTTAGGGCATTGCTGTGTGGTTGCTAGGGTGTTCTGGGTGGTTGACAGGGCATTGTTGTGTGGTTGTTAGGGTGCTCTGGGTGGTTGTTAGGGCCTTGCTGTGAGGTTGCCAGGGTGCTCTGGGTGCTTGTTACGGCATTTCTACTGTAAGTGGTGGTTAGGGTTCTTTGGGTGGGAGTCTCTTGGCCCAAGTCAAGAGAGACCCCTGCATCTGTGATGTTCCAGCCCCTATTTCAATCAGTCCTTTAAAATAAATGAACATTTGACCAGTTTATTCAGCCATATGTTTTCTTTTTCACTTTTTCACTTGAGCCCCTGGGGGTCTTGAAGCTCATCTGACACAGCATGCGGGTGCTGTGAAGGAGCTGTAAGCGGCTTTGGATGAAAGTGTGTGACTAATGCAGGAATGTAAATATAGGAACAGCACCTTTTTATAGAACACTGCTATATTTATTACTACATGTAATACTTTCCTGTCTATTTCTATATAGCTATTTTGATCATTATTTTTCTTAATATCAACCTTTTGTGCTACAATAATAGTATGATAACAAATCAGCACTTGTTATGCCTTAAGATTTACTAAAATGATTCATTGGCCCTAAAGAAGACAAATGGCAATGGACCTACTTATTTTTAACTAAAAGTTCAAAAGATATTGATATACTACTATTGTTATCATAAATTCTTCTGGCAACAATAATCATAGAAAAGATGTTATATTGTGACAGCCCTTGACTAGTATATCAGTACTAGGTAATGTGGAGATAAAGGAAAGACATTTTTTCACACATTATGTAACAGTTCCCCAATAAATGACTTTGATCCTCAGATCCTAAGTTTGTATTAAATGATCACATGTATTATATCCAGTGCGGATGATGTAGTGAGATATTTAATAGACATTAAAGTGTCAGCATGATACAGCGACTTCATAAACAGACAGTAATGACCATGATGCAGCGCAGCATCATCTCAAAGCCTCAGTCAGGACCCCTGCAGCAGCGGGAGCGATAGTTTGTGTCAAGTGGGCTTTCACTTATTTGGATCTCCATCAGGCTTTTGTGTGTGAAGAACTAGGAGACAAAGCTATTCATTTAACTCACAGCACTGAGTCAGAAAGACACCACAGGGTGGAGATGTTTGTAAAGATGAAGGAGAGTGTCACAGCACCCGTTCAATAGCGAGTGGGCTGCTAGATTCCCTCTCTCTCCTTACTTCACTTTTCTTGAAGGTCTGGTTCATTATTTTTAACATCAGATTTTTTTTAAAACTGACACTTGAATTAGCTGTAAAATATAGGGTTATTAAGCGTTATTTAAAACATGGCTATACATACACTTTATTTAGGTGGTTGCCAATGGTGGTTTTAATATGACGACTTTATTATCTGCATTTTATTATTTTCAGATTTAAATCTCACGCACAACATACAGTGAGCAGAATTGCATTCTTGGAATGATTATATCATAAAAATGTGGTCCGGTTAAGACACTTTTGTATACGAGGTGTGTGGTTTCTGATGTCTGAAGGAAGCTCCAAATAACCCAATGAGAGCGCACAGTGATTTCCAGCTTAATGAATGTGTCAATCAATGACAATGCATAAAGGTTACCTGTCCAAAACTGACACCACAAATTTAACCCTTAGGGTAAGATGACAAGTGCTTCTTAAATTATCAATGTCAATGCATTATTGAAGTGTAAGGGATAAAACTAAGAAGAAGAACGGACTATTCTGGGAATGACCACAATGTTAATATTTTTAGCTCAACCCCAAATACCTCATATTTGCCCAAACAAAGCACCATACCAGCTAGCGGTGGGAGCACTATGAGGCTGCTTTTCTGTCTCAGGCCCTCGTTAGCCCCTGGCAAGACCATCTGTCATAGAAAATGAGGTTGAACCTTAAATCAACCTTGAAACAAGACAATGACCTGAGAAACAGGCGGTAATGCTCTTAAGCTTTTTGTATTTCTGAAGCAATGAACCAGGCACCATGAAGGTCCTGCAGTATCAAACAGTTAGTCTGACATTTTATTTAATCATACGGCTTTGTTAATGACGTGCAGCAATTTTTGACTGGTGGACAGTTGCAGAACAGGAAAACATTGAAGAGACCTCAGCTATCGAGTAAATATAGTTCATAGCCTTGTTTATCATACTCTAGGGGTGCATTTGTTTTACTTAGGCCATTAAGCTACTCCCTAGCAACCATTCGGGCAACCTTACCACCCATCTTGCAATGCCCTAGCAACCAACTAGAGCTCACTAATTGCATATCATGATGAAAACCACTTCTATGGTCACGGCAACCACATAGCAATGCCCCATAACACCTTGCATCCATCCCGATAGCAAACATACATCTTGGAGAAGTCTATTTCCTGATGCGTTTACATATCTAAGACAGATTCTTCTTTTGATTGTTCGCTCATCTGCAATGTCTGAGATGTCTTCTGTCAGATTTCATAAAGACATCTTGAAGATTTAAAGTGAAACTGTAAAACTGCTTTTTCTAAGATGTTTTTACACAGCAGATGTTTTCGAGATCTTCTGATATTAAGCAGACATCTTACAGAGGTACAAATGCTCTGTAACACAAATTTGTACTTGCTTTTTACCCAGACATGACCTCTGAACCCTCAGAGTCATGGTTTACTGGTCTACTTGTTTAAGAGCCAGTGTCCTCTGGCCCAAGCTAAAAGCTCTCTCAAGGGAACAGTATGGAGAGAATTAAATTGGTCTGATCCATCCTGGGGATATTGTGCTCTAAAGGCTGTAACCCAGCAATTCTGATGAGAGAGCAGAAGAGACTGCGGCGGGGAAACTGCATCTGCCGGGATTCTCAAATGAGTGGCTTATATTTGGGGGTAATAGAGGTCCATTGAAAGACCATTGTGTTCCCATTTATAGATGCTCTGTTAAATCGCTGTACTGTGCATTCATTGGTGAATGGGTCAATTAATTAACTGTAAGCCATTCATGGGTTGACTTGAAAGTATTGTGGATAACTGGATGCTGCTTAGTTTTTTTATCTCAACCAATGATGTGACTTGGAGAAGTGGCCACTCTGTTTGAGTAAACAATGGAAGATGGGGTAAAGTAGTTGGGGGCGGTGGAGATTTTCCAAAGCAAATTCTATAGATTTCATGAAATTTTATTCCTGAGAAGAACTATGTTTTACCCTCGAATGGGTTAACAGCTGTCATGCTGCTATTCATTGCATTGACTTAAAGCGACATGAAACCTTCCGGGTTTAAAATCCTCATTTAGCCCAGGTCAAAAGATGTGACTTGGTGATGTACTATAGTACATAGATGACGGGTCGGTGTCTCATTATTATTCATGAGACTGTGTTTTCTTGACCAATGAGAAGACATTTCTCCAAAATTATTCACGACAGCGCCTTGTGATCGGAGCGGCCATCTCACATGCCGGAACCTTCGCTGGTTTTTAAAGGCCCTTTACTTTATTTTCGTTTTTCAAGAAATGACAGTGAGGTAGGTTTCGTGACGCTTTGTCTTGTCTTTTATTATTTATAGGAAAGTTGCATGAGAAAAAGAAAAGTGCCCAAGTCAAGTCTGTCAAAGCTTATGCTCCAACCACAACACCACAGCCCTGAGCTTAAGCATGAATGACTTCTTAATGACATCGTTTATCTTTTTCACTTGTTTGTAGGAAAAATATCCCAAACTTTGCCAGACAAAATGTATTTATAGGGGAAGCAACAAATGCCTATTTAGATTTCATGTTGACATAATGTGGTTAAGCTACGTTCCCTCAAGGAGAATCACCTTCAGCACCATGGAGAGCAACACCAGGGAAGGCCACAAGGGATGCTGTTCAGGACCAAGGACAGCTCCGGGAAAGACAGGTGGAACCACTCTCCCCTCCGACGAGGAGTCACAGGTGCGGACTGTCAGGCAATCAGACAGAGCATAAAAGAGAACAAAGAAAACCCAGAAGTGTGTGTGGCTGGGGACAGAGTAAGCCAGAGTGAACGGTCTGTACAAGGAAGGGATTGACCAATATAAAACCCAAGAACACGGAGCGACTAAAAAGAGACGGAGTCGTGAGTCACCTGTACTCTCCAACTAATTCCTCTCTTCTGATTCCCTTCCAGATCTAACCTGAGGATACAAGAATCCCTAAGAGGAGGAACATACCTAAGTTACAGTTTTTCCCCACTAGCACCCATCCCCTCTCCTTATATGAAATAAAGACTTTGTTCTTTACTGCCTACTACTGCCTCTGGACCTGACAATATATTACATATTTTCATATATTCTCTGAAAATTGATATAAAAATTGAAAGTCCTACAGGTTGAGTATATGAAGAGAGAATTGTCATTTTGGGCTGAATGGTCACTTCTGTTCTACAGAAGAAATAAAGTTTGAAAGGTTACAAGAGTCACAAGAGTCACATACAGATTTTGAACTACATGAGGGTAAATAAAAAAATTCAGGATTTTTGGGTGAACTGTCCCTTCAAAAGCAGGACCTGCGGTGCATGTTCAGATCAGAAGTCTATTGTAATTCCAAAACTGTGTCTGATGGCACAGATGCCATCAATAAACAAACACGTATTCTCCAGCCGACTTTCTCTCCTCTTGTCCTGCTTTAAAAAAAGAGAAAAATAATAGTGTGGTTGCCAGACATACAGCAGAAATTCATGGGCTGCTCCAAACTGTGTTGCTGCTCTTTTGGTTTGCGCTAGATGTGTCAAAAGCAACCCGGATGAGATCAAATATTCATCAGTCTACGCTTGTGTCATCACAAGTCAACAAGACGGCGGCGGCAAAAAGACTTTGATCAGAGCCTCTCTCGAGTGCCTCCTTGTTTCTGCAACATCCTGATTGCTCCTGTACACCGAGACTCGAGCGTATCGCTTTCACCCAGTAGAAAACCTGAGCTCTGTTTAGCTTGACACATCATAGTATGAATTTTATCTAGAATAATCTGGATTTGGGTAAATTTGATGAAAAAGGTTTGAGGTCATATTGAGATCTTCAGTAATATTCACTTGTTGCAGATTTAACAAATCTGAGCTCAGTTTGAGACGTTGAGATCTCTTCTGAAACATTTGTGAGTTTTCTGCCTTTATCTAGAGAAACAACTGAGACACGACACTTAAGCAGACGTTTTCTCCATTTGCTTACCTTTTAATGTTATTGATTTCTAGGGGAAATAACTACAATATTAAAGAGATCTCAAACTAGAAATATTATTACAGCACCACATGAGAAGCCAAAACCAGTGATCTGTTTGGAAGTGATGTTACATAATGGAAATGCAAAACCGGTTCTGTTCTGGCAAAGTCCATCAGAAACCTCTCTAGATATCGTCTGCACCGCAAGAGCAGGACGCCGCAGTAATAAACGGATGTTTATTAATATCACCCTTGCATGATGGCAATAATGCATCAGTTAAGAGAAGAGGACACTCACAAGTGCACAGATTTTTCCGGACCGTTTTTATTTACTCCCTGTTTACCCTGAGCTTTAGCCTCTGATATTGTTTGTTCACTGATCCGTAGCACGTTTAACCCGCTGTGTCTGTCACTGGCAGGTTTGTGCTCCAGAAGCCATAAAATATAGTAGAGAACTTTCATTTACCCTCTAAGCAGTCAGGAAAGACTTTTGCAAGCTATGCAGTTTCAAATCTTCTCAGTATAAAGAGGTGAAAACAGATAAGATCCTTTAGATACCAAAGAGATGTTTAGTGATCTAGAGTCTCTTATAGAGTTTAAAGAGAGAACTGAATTAAGTCTGCTCTTGAAATTACAAAAATGTTACGAAAGGCTATTGAAAGTTTATATATATCAATATGAACAAAGTCTAAAGTCTTAAATAATGATATTTACATTCATTTTATAGCTTTATACTCTACTGTATATTAATAACCATCTCTTATCTACAATGTATATAATTTAAAGGAGCAATGTGGAGATTTTAGCGGCATCTAGTGGTGAGGTTGCGAATTGCAACCAACGGCTCACTCCACCCCTCTCCATCCTTTCGTAGCAGACACAGGATTAAGATGTCGTCAAGTTTTCACTTCTTTGCCGAAGTGGATAACATATTTGGAAAACGCTCTCTGTAGAGCAGTTTGTCTGTTTAGGGCTACTGTAGAAATCATTCCATCTAAGGGGACACACGGTGTAGTAGATAGAAATAGCACATTCTAAGGTATTGAAGCATTATGTTTTTATTATGTAAGGTCTTTATACACCACTTAACACATAGTTATGTATATTATATTTTATTTCTGTCAGTAGATCCTCCAAAATATCACACACAGCACCTTAAAATCTGATTAGTGTTTTTGCCATTTCCAGTAAAAAAGATTTTGTTTTGAAAACAATATAAGCAACACTGGTTATATGTTTATTACCAGCAAATTAGTTAAAAAATTCTGTCAGCCATGGTACAGTCACAACACCGTAGTAAAACTGCATAAGGGGCGATTCACATTTGGCGTCCAAAACTGTGTGGAAAACACAAGCCGCTCCACTTTCTTTAGACACATTACCCGCAGTGTGCGCATGGCACTCTGAAAAGTTGAACTATTTTGATGGCTAGAAGTATTTGCATGACTGCATTGCTCCCTATATGCGCAGTTGACGGGATCTACATTTAAAATAACAAAACTTGCGCATGCAAAAGACGCAAAATGTGAATCGCCCCTAAAACCAGATTTGTAAGTGTTTAATGTGCATGGATACTTAATCGATATAAGACATAACTACAGTTAAACATCACATCAACTGTTTAAACCTATCCTTTTTATTTATTATATAAATTCATAAATAAAACAATGTTAAAATTAAACGACATCGACAAAACAACATCTCTAATGCATAAACAGATGTTAATCCACCTATACAAGTACTCCCGCCACAAAGAGAATAATTCATTCAACTTTACAGCTAAAATAATGACTATACTGAATAATTCATGTAAATTGCAAGCTTTACATTTTCCAAAATGAATGTCTGTTGTTATCAACACTATGCCTGAAAAGCTGTGAATGGAGTATAACTACAACAGCGGTAGATATAAGTGATGTAAATGTATAAATGCTCTTCTCCTGAGATCTGAAAGAGCAACATTTGTGTAATAAAATGCTCCTGTGGGAGAACAAGCAGAGAATGCACGACACAAATTATTATTTGCGCTTAGATTCTGTCCTTTGTCATATCAGTAAAACAAGTGTATACTGTAAAGGCAACATGAAATTTATATGCACCGATTCTTACCTAATCTGATTATAGGTTTCTAAATAATATTCTAACTATCCAGGACCAGAGGATCAAACATGACTTTAAAGAGATAGTCCACCCAAAAATTTAAGTTCTTTCATGAATGACTTATCCTCAAGTTCTCTGTTCTGATGAACACAAGGAAAGATATTTGGATGTATGTTAGCAAATGACATTTCTGGTACACCTTTGACTACCACAGAGGAAACATTTTGTATTTTCAAGGAATTTAGAAACAGTTCTTGGGCACCTTTGACTTCCCAGAAATCTCAGTTGCTAGTTTCTTCTAAATATCTTTCTTTGTGTTCAACAGAACAGAGACATTTATACAGGTCTGAAACCACTTGAGGGTGAGTAAATTATAACAGAAATATCCCTTTAAAGTAAGGACCATGAATATTATATGACAGGTATTAATCAGTAGAGGGCAGTACGAGTGCAAACATGTCAGAAATATCCCAGCTAAACTCACAGGATTATGAATAAAATGACATTTAGCATAGCATCAAATACACAGTGATGGTTCCACTCGAGCTAAGGTGGAAGTATGGAACAGGTCGAAGTCATATATTAAGAGAATATGGACTGAACTTTGTGGTTGTGAATGCTACTGAATCTGAAGAACTTGTGTGTCAGTAGACCACAAAATGAAGTAAGTCACTAATATTCTACCGAAGGAATAGAGAACACATGTTATCTTCAAGTAGACCCACATAGCCGGTACATCCGAATTTTCTGTAGGGAAAATTTGGTTTTACATATCCTATATTACTGAACAGGGCTGGGTATTGCGACCAATTTGGCAATTCGATTCAATTTGATTGATATGGATCCAATACCATACTGATTAGTTGTCAATGTTTCATTCCTAATATTTAATATTAATGCTAGTTAATTAAGCAATCAACAGTAACAATACTCTTTCCCCTGATGGTCTATTATAGCAAAGTTAATCGTTAGTTGAAATTAAAACTAAATGCAAAGTTTTGTGCTTTAGAAACTCAGTAAAAGATTCTGCTCCTGGTCATTTTAATTCGCGAACCTCATCAGTTTTCTCCCTTCACATCGGATCGGCAGGCACTCAACTATTCCGCCAAATCCCATTCGCTTCCCTGCTTCTCGAATCGAGCCAAATAAAGCCAGATCAATACAGATCCACCCCAGGATGCAACTGTGTTCTCTGCAAAGCATCAAACAAGCCACAAGAACGAGTGGGAGGTCTGATAGCCATCAGAACACGCTGAGGTTTGGCACACTCTCGCTTCATATCAGTACCTGCTCTCTGGCGCTCTCTCGACTGCTGGAGCTCAAATCAGCGCAGTAGATGCACACTGCCAGCCTCTCTGTATTCAGTGCCACCCCGGCGGCCCAGAAACACGTCTGATTAACCGAACGCAACACAAAGGTCTCTCGGGAACACACGAGGAGGACGGTATGGGTGAAGAAAATGAGAATGAAGAAATGAATTGATTACATGCTGGGTCTTTTTAAATGAGGAACGTGGAGATGTCTGAGGGGAGTCAATTGTGAAAGGCTGACAAATAATGGGATTGTTTAAAAGGAAAGTAGGACGACATGGCGGTGGCTCGGGTTGTTTGCAAAGGATGCAGACCAAAGGATCTTCATTATAAACTAACTAATATTTATAAATTTAAAGATTTCTTAATTCTTTAAAGGAAGATACTGGAATGTTAAACATAAGCTAGGTGTCTTCTACTCCATGCTGGGACATGCAGACCGGCTTCCGCACAACCCGAGAGCGAACTGCTCCAGTAAAGGCTTGCGCCAACACACCCGCTGACTCGACCCTTGCTAATGACAGCCTGCTGCGTGTTATCGTTGTTTTGGGCTTGCGAGTTCAAGTTCACACTGGAACCGGATATTGGCCACATTAAAAAAATTGCGTGAACAGCCGAACTCAATAATCAGAAGCAAAAAAACTGAATTGAGCATTAAGGATTGCAGTGTGAACGTTGTCTCTGTACAGTCTCTTCCTCCAAGCAGTCAGTCTTCTAAACTCTTGAGCCCTTTATCCTACAATGGTCTATCATACATAAAATTACTACTAGAACTCACTACCATCGGACAGTATGCAGGGCTGAACTTTTTTTGCACATAGCACTGGTGCTACAGAGGTTTAAAGTTTAGAAGCACAGGAACAAAAATTGTATCACAAGTATAAAACCTCTGTTATCATCTTGAAAACAATCTTTTCCCCCAAACAATGGTAACATATTTGTACAAAAATAAGGTTTCTATTAAAGCAAATTGTATACTAAAAAAGTATACAACAGTGTTTACAACAGTTTATCAATTTACTATACCTAAATACCACAATTTTCTGTAGCAAATACTATAGTACACTACAGTATTTTTTCATCTAAGTGTTCAGTTTGCCTGGACTTTTATTTTGGCAAGTCTCCACAAAAACGTTTGAGTTTCAGTGTGTGTCTGACAGAGCCTTTCTCAAAAAGCGGAATGCTCGGGAAAATGGGATGGTCCATTTAATGTTATATTATTGAGTTTAAACACTGTACGTATGTCTTTTGTATAACTATTTCTCAAGAGAAGTCTATTTATTGTCCTAACACTGTCACCATTGCTATTGAGAATGTAAAATTTAAATAAACAATTTCATTAAACGGCATTATGGTTACCATTCTTCAATCAGAATTTCTTTGGACCAAAAAGTGGAATCCTCTTTCAAAGTTAAATTCTTTAAACCTCACAAAAATGTTAAAGTCATGTTTTAATCATAGTATCATAAAACTTTTGTATTTTAATGGTAACCTCTTTTTATTGAAGACGTAGGCTGTCAGCTATTTGCTTCTTACCACAGATTTCTGTTCTATTTCTGTATTATCACAATAATTTGTGGACATTTAGATTCATCATCTGAACTCTGGCTAAAAAACTTTTTTGTTCTTTAAATCTTTCATGTTCTAAAGTAAGACAAGATACCCTTGTTCCAAGAGCTTAACAGGCATTGAGGCCATGTGACACCACACAACCAATCAGAAAATATTTGCTGCTTATCGCGAGCAGAGCTAGACAGACATATTGATCTCTTACCATTCTATTGACCAGTTCTATAAGAGATTTTAAAAAAAGACCTGCCGGCCAATCAGATGTCAGCAAACTCCCACAGGAAGAGAGGCATACAGTAGGGTGGTTTTCCTAAATGGATGGTTACAGAAGGTTGATTTTGTGATCGAGTTTTCAGTGCTGATATGTGACATTTAAATGATCTTTGAAATTGAACATTCTTTGTCAGTATGTAATATGGTGGAATTTTACGCTGTCTCCCCACAACAAACCACTTCCTATTCCTTGTTAAGCCTCGCCCTTGGCCAACACTGTGCAATACACTAACAAAATCAATAGAAAAACAGTGGCTGCAAACACACTATTCAGTGCTTAATACATTGTCTGTGCTAAATCATTTACTTCTGATAAGCAAATAAAATAGCCAAAAGGAAAACATATCTACAACTTCAATTTGCAAATAAATAAAACCACCATCTTGCTGTTGTTTGGGAAAGTGAGAAGGTCTGGGTCATGATTCAATCTACTGGAGCGTATTCAGATAGACGCAGAACAACAAAATCTAAGAGATCATTTCAATAGTGACTCTTTGGGACTTCAAGCAATTAATTCTGCATGGAAAGCTTTCTGCTTTTGACAAAACAACAAGAGAGTCAAGGAACTTGCTTTCCAACTTTCTAATCCAGGAACTTTCAACGAGTTGATTTAAAAAGCCAACGCATTACTCTGTGATGAATAAAAACAATAACATCTTCAAACAATGCAACTGTTTCTATATTCCCTCAGTATGAAAACCTAAAAGATCTGGTGTTGTATGAAAGTGAGCGGAGCCAGGCCCCTAAAGCATTCGCAGGTTGTCAAATATGTATGTGTGAGAGAGCATTAAATCACTTCTATCTGGCAATTTTCTGTACACCATCGACTTGTGACACAGATCAACAGGAAGAGCTTTTGTTCACACTCATTAGCCGGTGCTTTGTATATTTGTTTATATTTTTTTGTTGGTAAATACCTGTGAATGGATGTACAGAGCGCCGCCTCTTGCGGGTCGCGTGGAAATGAACGTCTCAACACATTGTCACCTGAACCTTTCATCTCCTTGCTTTAATCTTTCTCTCATTACCTCTTCAAACAGCTGCTTTACAGGATTCCAAGGTTTAGAACGTGCCAAGCAAATCTTACAATTTTCATCTTTAAAAGTAATTTCCTCCTCCATACTTGTATTATTGGGACAGAGAGGTCGGATCCTTGAGATGCAGATGACAATCATGCTTTATATTCTGGATGTCTTAGAGAGCACCATCATACTTTACTTATAGCAAATATTATATGAAGGCATACAGGAAGTACAGTATAGGAATGATCTTAAAGTCACAATATGTCGAATGTTTCCATTAAAGTATACAAAAACCACTAGCAGTGTAACATATTTTGTTCACTTATGTATTTACGTTATCCCAAAAGTTTCTAACCATGTTTGAATGCAGAGAGATTCACAATTTCAACAAGTGTAATGTCCCTCATTGCGTGAAAAAGGATGCCTGGTAACGGTGTCATGTCTAAGTTATCCTCCGTTTTTTGCTTTCTGTTTGATGGTAAAACATTTAGTGACATAAAAAGACAAGAAAGTAGTTGTAGCGTTCTATCAAGCATCTTACGTTAAAACATAACGGCTATAACACTTTCTTCCGGCCATGAACGTGATTTGTGAACTCAGTAAAACTTATTTGCAGGTGAAGACTACAAGTTTGACAACTTCCATCATTCCATGCTCCTTCAGCGTCTTTAACCTTTGCTTTTGTTATTTTTTTGCGACCCCTCAAAAATTTGCCCAAAATTGCATATTGCCCCTTTAAGTGGATAGAAACCTTAAATCGTCAGATTAAACATAATTAGTTCTTGAATAATAATTAGGTGCCCTGCAAATATAATTATGTAAAATCAATGTCTTAGCCCATTTCAATCCCTTGTTAGTAAATAAACAAGTAGTTGACAAAAAAAGACGTCCTTGTGTCCTATGGTGTGACAGCAAAAATGTTGATAAAAAACTGACAACGAAAATCAATCTCTCTTATGCTATCTTATATTATAAATATTAATCATGTAAAATAATATAATATTTAAAGTTTGTTTACTAATGTTTTGCTATGTCACACCATCGGACACATGTATGGTTTATTTGTCAACTATCCATATATATATATATATATATATTGTGTCTAGGACTAGTCTTAAACCCAGCCCTTAATCCTACAACTATCTGAAACAATGTGAACAGTTTATCACAAAGTAAAGCAAATAAGAGGTAACTGCGAAGGAACTGCCTGCTGCTTTTGGTTAGTATCTTGGCTCCATAGTTAAATTGAGCAAGAAGTTGATTTTCAGCAAATTTTCTAGCAGAGCCAGCATAGTTAAGCATTCTTCTCAAGCTTGTCCAGAGTTCACCTCTCCATACATAAATCCAATAAAACTGTCACATTTAATCAATCCTTTCAGATTAAACTTCATTTTGTCTGGATGAAGTCTTCAGAAAGCTAGCATATCTAGCCACATAAAATGAGTAATATTCTACTGTATAATTAATACATCCAATGGTTTGTCTTCAAATAAGCTTAAAAAAAATATATAAAATAAAAAAGGAATAAAACAAGGAAAATGGGTTCTGCTATTGCCAGTCTCGTGAGGTCCAGACCCCAAGCCTTCGTGATTACCAATCCATGAAATTTCCTCCATCAATCATTCCTCCACCTGGACACTGCAGACAGGTAGATATTGGCTCATTGTAAAGACTTTCCCTACATTTGTTACTGTCACAATGTTCATAACATGATGACATCACTCACAATAGAGCGTATTTCCAAACTGTCCAAATCAATTGGCCTCTATGTGGTTGGATGGTTATGTGTGGTGAAGGCTATTGTTTTGGCTAGATGCATTCTGGATGCGATATATTCACATCGAAAAAAGAGATCTCTAAATGCATTCAGATTATGCAAATCACGAATGGATAAAATGGGAAGCTTAAGGCGCAAGGAAAAACAGGAACCCCAGAGAAACCTCCTGCGCCCACCTCGTACTGTACATGTACATAATATCTTGAACTTCAGCCAAGAAGCAGCACACAAATACTAATCTACTTCTCCTCAAACCACGGCATGTACGGTTGATGTAACATCTAAAGTCTTGAACTTTCGTAGGCTTGGCTTTACACGGCTTTATTGATTTCTTGCAAAGAGCTCAAGGCAAGAGATCCCGTACGCATAAAAACGAGCTCTTCCAAACTGTTGGCTCAGAAGTGTCAAAGTTATGTGCTTAATATCTACCAGAGCCTGTGAAATGTACGACCAGAACGCAGAGCGGTTTATGCATTTTGGAGTACTAGACAGCTACACACAAATTGTGTTTTGAATGGAATGCAGGATGCTACTCAAATTAAAGGAATTGTTCACCTTAAATAAATGTTGTTATTTATTCACCCTCATGTCATTCAAAACCTGTAAATGACTCTATCTGTAAAACACAAAAGAAGATATTTTAAGAAATGTCTCAGTGGTTTTGTGTTCATACAATGTTTGTCAATGGGGCTCGATTTGGTTATCAACATTCTTCAAATATCTTCTTTTGTGTTCATACACATAAAGGTTTGGAATGACACGAGGGTGAATAAATGACCCAATTTACAAACAAGTGTGAAGGCCTTTCAATTGAAATATCACTCCCTGTTGAATGTAAATGAAAAAGCCCTCTTGGCGTTGAGAACATAAATTATTCACAGAAATAAAACATAATGAATAAAAAATAACCAATCCGTTAAAAAATAAGAAATGGACTAGAAGATTTGTTTCACAACAGCAGTCACACAAGAAGCACTTTCGTGCCTGAACTATGAACTATCCTCGGCTTTCAAAAGAACACTGAAAGTTAACAGTGCTTCTTGATATGCTTTCCCGATTTATTTATTTCTATAAAACATAAACTCCCCACACCAGCCGGATCTGTTTTTACATCAGTTTCCGTCCCCAAACCAAGACCAACAAATCAGTAAACAAGATCTTACACAGCACGCTAATCCTTAAACTAGTGCCCCTCCCCACATGTTGAAAGATTCAGACCCCCCTCCCAAAATACAATGTTAAAGTGATGCATTGCACATTACCCTTGATTCTCCGTTTGATGACCCCCAGCCGGCACTTGAGCGAAACGGAAAACATATCCTCCTCTAGCCGCCTCTTTCCTCTTCGGCGAAGGGAAAAAAAGAGGAAGAGGGGGAATATAGCTCCAAAGCGTTGTAGAAGCAGTCACATGGCACTCTCAGGAGCAATCCGCCGCTTCACAAAGGCAGGGAGACGAAAGGAACGGCAATTGTTCATTCTCAACCTCTCTAACGTGTTACATCCCCAACCTGGCTGAGGAAAGTTGTGCCGCTCAGAGGAGAGGCGGCTTCTGTCAGAATGACAGAGCGAGTGAGAGAGAGAAAGAAAAAGCCGGGGAACAAACGAGCCCAGCCAAAGAACACCTCAGCATCTCCTTGTCATGTCTTTGGATCGGTACAAGAATTGTGATCAATATTTATAAAGTTGCATCTTCTCCGACATGTCTCCTCCTTTTGTTCCTTTTGTTCTTCTTTCCGCGACTCGTTCTGACACTTGCCCTTCGTCTTTTTTGCACTCTTGATCATTCATTTTCTGCCTCTGTCTGTTTCCTTCTCTAGCATGCACACACATTGCAGGAAAATCTTTTGGGAATTGGAATAAAATTACTCTCCTCTCTTTTCCCATATCGGAAATTCCGCTCGCAGGACGGTGTAATTAATCACGGCGGCTAGAAGTTGATCGCGCTCAGTAATAAAGTCCTTGTTAGGGGATGATCGCAATACTCCACACAATTTATCAACTTCACAAGTCTCCTAATAAGTAAAGAAGTACAACGCAGATGTATAGGACAGAAAGAAATATCATGTACAATACAAAAGTCTACTTGTTACATAGTGCTTTGTGTACAGTAGGTGGAAAAAAGGACAACTGTTGTGAAGCAAAACAGCTAGAGAATCTTTTTCGTAAACATGAAAGTATTTCTGCCAGCATATTACATTTAAAAAAATATTCTTTAAAATGGATGGACTTTTAATCATGATTGCGGGCAGTCCCCTGGGCTCTGTACTTGGCCCAATTAAATTCTGCAGCATGATGAGGCGTATAAGGGATTTACATAGATTACACACCGGACATACTTTGTGAAAGGCAATTTTAATGGAGGCATGAATTAAAATCAGAATTTTAAACCAAGCTTTTGAAATATCATATGAATATATGAATGGTATTCATGCGAACATCATGTTAGTGTCAGAACTGAAAACGCCCTTGTTACTTAGATTACATCTGTCATTGACACCAGGCCCAGCGAACGCCAGGTTCTGGAATGCACTGATCTATGATGACATTGATAGGTTGAACTACGCCTCCACAAAAAATATCAACGACGACTTCTCTAGCCCCGCCCACTGGGTCGCGCATGACAGAACCAATGGCGCGGAACAAGATAGAGCGTGCAAACAATATACAAACATGCCGTTAAAGATAGCTAAATATTGTGCCACCCCTGGTTGTGGAACAACACAGTCGCTGCTTAACCTTCCTAATAGGAATGTGGGGTTAAAGTTTATTTTTAAAGTCGTTTCTAGCTCATGTGGGAAAAACATGGAGCATTTGTTTGTTTCATTTTTCAGAGGATTCCTTCGTGAACAAGGCAGAGACCCACACTCGATTTGTGGAGAGATTAAAATTAAAGCACTGCTGTGTCGTGAATATTGGATCCGATAGAAATGGCGCAGCAATCTTATGTGAGTAAAACATTTTCGTACTATGCATCACTATTGCTTTGTTAGAGATCGCTTGATGTGCCCTGAACACTATTCGCAAGAGATTAGTATTATCTGGGGACCTCTAGTCATTTTTATTAATTGCAGTGGTTGTCTGTGATCTGAAGCCCGTGCGAATCGTCATCTCTGTGATTTGGTGGGCTCATATATAATTTTCAAGGTTTTATCCACCGTTTGCGAATAATGGAGGCTGTTTTGAAGTGTTTTGCTATTATTTCGGGTGCTGGGTGATATCCATAAGTTACCAGGAGTCTCCCAATTGTTTATTTATCATGGAAATTCTCGTTACATTTGACACCCGCGATTGCAGTGATCCTTTTTCCAGCTCGCCATCACGTGTCTCAAATGCTGACAGGTACGGTCATATATCATTAAACACCATACAACTATAGGCTATACAAACTACACGCAAAGCCTTGGCATCACATCCGGGAAATAAATCAGTAAATTCATAGGAAAATCATCCCGTGCGATTGCGTCACATGAAAAACTGATGTGGGGAGGTCATTTATAAATCACAGGAGGTCTCCAGATAACAACATACCTTTATTTTATTTTTGTATGTGTGATTTTTTTTAGCAATAATCAGCTACTTTTCTTTTTTCAAACGAGACCAAACATAAATCTGTATTCCAAAGAATTCATGAGTTACCGCCATTTTAGTTCCAACATGATTTTTCATGTGTAGGCTCGAAAAGGACTCCGACAGTTAAGCCCAGTTCATCACAACTTTAATGTAATAAACAAGTCAAGCAGGCACAATATGAACAAATAAAAATGTTGTATAAAATCCATGATTTAAATGATTTATTTAAGTGTTTTATCAAGGCAAACAAGGGAACCTTGTTCTGACCCTCTATTTCCATAATTTTACTGCCATGCTTTTTTCTTGCGATCACATACTGTATTCCATAATATGTACATACAGCTTTTCATAATTAAATATCCTTGAAATGAATAAATAGGTTCTATATTTAAACATTATTGAATATTAATGAAACTCACTATTCGACCAGATTATTCAGTCAAGCTTACAAGTCCAGATAATATGCATTTTAATGTAGAATATCAAAGTTCATGTGCAATTCATATGCATGCATAACATAAATCAATAACTACCAAGAAAGCTTTAAAATAATATTTTATACCATCTCATAAAATTAGATGTTCATTTTTATTGCTGAATTACAATATAATTTTGGTTTGCATGTTGGGATGTTGGGATGTTAGGATGAATCAATAAATAAAGGGAAGATGGCAGTTGATATTATTCAACATTTTCCGAATTTTCCTCAGTGCACTCTTAATGATATGCATTATGCTTATCCAAATGCTTTGAAGTAGGCCTACCACAATTCTTTTGACAATTCATTGACTAAAAACAAACCTCACTCAGAAAAAGCTCAGTTCAGTTCATCAAAATGCATGGTCACAGAATGGCGCTGAATGAGACGTGGGTGGCCGATCCATTAACGTGAGCCTTGACCATTTCAAATGGACCTACATTAGGGTTGCCAGCCAAAAAATACCACATCCATTACCTCAACAGACGCTAAGAATTCCTAAATACCACATTATCAAGAATCCCGGATCTCAACTGGTCCATTTACATGCTTCTGGGAATTTAAATCGTGGTTTATAATGTTTCCCCGGTCAATTATAAACCATCAGGCCAAAAACACATTCAACATAAATGAGAATGGTCAGTATGTGCGTTGCATGTACGTACATAGGTTGTGCATACTTAATGTGCGTGTTTACATACAGCTGCCATTAATGTGCCTGCCATTCATACGGGAACATTTTTAGTAATAGACAAAAATACCTTGTATGCGTCAAAAGGATCTATTTCTCTTTTGCTCTTTTCAGGATATTTTGTAAATTTAAATTTTTGTGAGTAATATGCTACGCTAAGGACTTCATTTGGACAAAATCAAAGGCGATTTTCAGTCTTTGGATGTTATGCACCCTCAGATTCCAGATTTTTAAATAGTTGTCTCTCAGCAAAATATTGTCCTATATCCTAACAACTTTCAGATGACTTAAAAATCTAAATTTCAAAAAAATTGACTCTTAAGTCTGGTTTCGTTTGCCAGGGTAACATTTTGGGAAATATATGCAGAGTAACCCATTCCTGTTCATGTTTGCTCTAAAAGCATGACTGACTTTAAAATGTTTTCCTTTTTAATAAACTCACTTCTCATATACTAATAAAAATATATTCATATAGCTTAATAAAAAAAAACTTTGCCTCATCCCCTCATTTCTTTTGAACAAAAACACATATTATTATTAACTTGTATTGAATATGCACTGTGTAAACTCCTAAAATAATTACTTGAAACATAGATGTATTTCACAGAAGAGAAAATGTGACATTTTCTTATGAACAATTATGTATTTTTGTTGTCAATGTGTCAGGTAATGCA
This sequence comes from Triplophysa bombifrons, assembly GCA_029783895.1. Lineage (NCBI taxonomy): Eukaryota > Metazoa > Chordata > Actinopteri > Cypriniformes > Nemacheilidae > Triplophysa > Triplophysa bombifrons. The sequence continues at coordinate 3,499,697 of CM056472.1, forward strand.
TCACTGAACCAACAAAGAACCTCAGATAACACATTTTAAAGAACCAAAAAGGCTGCTCAGATGTTTTTTTTTACAGTATAGCACTTTCATATCCATTTAATTGCTATGGAGATGATAAGGCCTTTTACCTTGGAATATAAGAAATGCCATTCTCATTACATGACCTGCCCTTAGCGGGTTATTGCCACATGTTAAACAAATCAGTCGCAAAACTCACAAATTGCTTTTGTAATAATATGTCCTAATTGCATGTTGCCACAAATATGAGATAAGTATGAGATAAGCTGTCACAACAAAATGTGATTAAAGTAGTAAACACAATGGGGTGTATCTATAAGGAGCGATGACTTATGTCCGCAAAATTTTAGCCAGCTCTTTTACATCCGACGCAGCTAGTGTCTAACAATGGCGTTTTTTATCAAGTCGCTTCAAGATGCATAAATAATTACGGTCAACGACTTGAGTCAAATTATGCAAAGACTACATAAACATCCATTAGGCCGAAGTGTTGCCGGTTCGCTGCAATTTGAACGTTTCCTTCAGCGCAATGAGAGCGGAAGTGGCTTAGCTGGCTGAATTGTTGTGGAAGTACGTCTTCGCCCGTATGCATATACCCAATTGAAACAATCAAACAAAGTGCATGCAATAATATTTTTTGGCCGACCAATAAATATTAAGTGACATTCAATTTTCACATTTAAAAGCAATTGCCCTTTTTAAAAACTCATGACCTTACATTTAGGGAGATATAGCATTGTCTAAAAAGATATATATTCTCATTTAAAACAGGGTTTGAATCCAACATACTGAATATTATAATAATAAATTATTGTTATATAATAATAATATATAAAAAATTTAGTCAAAACATTTTAGTTGCTGGGAAGAAGTCCCTATAGTCTCCTACCAATTATTAAAATTCTTACATAATAACTTGGAAAAGAGTTATTTCACAGAGAAACAAATATATATTTCATCATGAACTGTGTCAGGTATTGCATCACATTTATATTCACTATGCCGAGTTCACTATTATGCTGTGCTTGCCAGGTAAAAAACTTGTTTCATTCCCCGGTTTCCCATGCTGGATGTTTTTCATTAAACTTGACATTCCAATAGAAAGATTCACATGAATTTTACGAAACAACTCTTGTTTAATAGAATATACTTCTAAACTTTTTTTATTAGGTACCACAGCATTCAAGTTTCTAAAGTCTGCAGCAGAACCGTTTCCCCTTAAAATGGAAAGATCCAGGCTTTTTCTTCGTTTTCTCAAAGAAAATACAGTTTTATTTTGATCTCTGGGCTTGCTGTGTGATTTACTCGTAAACTCTGATTGAAATGCACGCTTGCCGCCCACTCCAGAAAAAAAACAGACCAAAAACTAGGCCGTTTCAAGAATAGCAACCTATTCTGTGCCATCTAATACAGTTGCCAAACACAAAATGAATACGGCATTAATAAAAAAACATGTACGCTTTTCTGTTGCATCCGTCTTTCTTTCCATAACTCCTTCCTTTCCATTTCCCTCTTTGTATTTCTAACAAACCCAATTTCCCACATGTTTTCAATTGTGTACGGGGATGAAAGGATCATGTTTTACAAAGTAACAGAAAACAGTAGTTTAATGTACTGAAACAGTTTTGAAACTAGATGCTGCATCATTCTAGTAATGAGAATGTCCATTTGGGCCATGTCGCCGCAGTGGGCGCGCAGCAGTAGGTTCAGTGCTGTGCTGCTATACTCTCTGTCACATCGCTGAGGCTATCGGCTGTCACATCTAATGGAGAAAGTCTGTACGATCATGACACGGCAGAGCCGAAATGGGTGTCAGTGATGCCCTGGAAGGCACCCTGATATCGATCTCTGATTGGCTGAGGCTGATCTTGGGGGAAGTTAGGTAATGTAGAAGTTTATTTTCAGTTCGGTCACTGTGAACAGGGGCGCAACTGCACATTTTCTGAGGGGTATGCGAGATCAGTATTGCCCCCCCATCGGCCACCCCAATATAGAAAACACACAACAAATAAAAAATCTGCAGACTAGTTGTATATTACATTTGGAGTCATTCTAGTTATATTTTACATCATGTGAATGTGACAATCAAATTTGCATCTATAACAGAAGCATAAAGGTTTCCTTTTACAGAAACACTTCTCCAACTGCTTTACAGTGAAACAGATACACAATTCTGAAAAGACAAATAACAAGTAATGAAACTAAGGAGCAAAAAGTAGTGAAATGTTTAGACATAAACAATAAATTAGGGCTTAAACTAACGATTATTTTGATCTTTTTTTGATAAATCAGATAAGAGGCTAAACAATTTTTACTTGATATTTTGCTTATAATAACTAAATAAAAACCCAAATAAGGCTATTTTTTGTATTTTTTGAAAGGTGAGTTTCACTTATGAAGTCTAGAATTTTGACATTTAATACCTTTAAAAAAAAGCTTGTCCAGTTTTAAACAATACAACTTCTTTAAATATCCCAAATATAAGAAACAATCGTGTTGTAGCCCATAAGAGATGCGCTGGTGTAAAATAAACTTATTTTGATTTTCAATGTAAGACATTTAGATAATTCCCCTTCCTTCAACAAAAAGTATTATGAACATTATTAATTATTATCAGAATAAGAAGTATCATATGACATACTCGCGTTGTTTAACGCAAATAAACAAACAGTATTTGTTTTTTCCCATTTGGTCATTTGACTGCCAAAGAGTGATTGGTTGACATAATAACTTGATTGAATAAAATATATATTTATTGAACTCGTTTAAAGTGGTAGAAACTAAAACGTTTTAGATAATGTCTTTTTCGTTATTTTATTATTATTTATAACGTTTTATTAATAAAAAAATTAAAAAAGAAATTGGCACAATGCACTGCATTTACTGCATATCCCATTTAAGCACCACTGACTGTGAATAACTAGTTCAGAGAAGTGAAGTGGGTAAAAAACACTATCGGGGAAAAATTACAGTTAAAGATACATGTCAAAATTAAGCGTTTATTCGCGACAACAGATAACTGCTTCATATGTGCTATCAAGTTTTACCGTGTTGTTTTTTTAACTTTTTTTAAAAATCCAGCAACAGTTTGATTGATATTTCTTTGAAGGCACGATTAAAAACATGATTTTTGACGGACTTTTCTGTTTATCCAAATTAACTCTTAAAATATTACTAATACGTTTTGCATTTGTGGAGGCTTTAATATGCTGTTACGTGGATAATTCAAATTATTTAAAAACAAAAAACATTTAAATAAAAGCAATAAACATATTTGGCTAGTTTGATTTGATGATTATGGCAACAAAAATAAACAAAAAATAATTTAACTGTCTCCTTATATCGATTCGCAACGGTAAACTTACTGTATGATAATGATTAATTATTTGAGCTGTCAGGTAATGATACGGGTACAAATAAATGAAGGGATTTGCAACTTTAATATAATTTCTCGATCCCAGGGGATTGCAAATACCTATGTAAAATGTAAAGGATAAAGCAATGTAAGTCGCTTTGGATAAAAGCGTCTGCCAAATGCCGAAATGCCTAAATGTAAATGTAAATGTAAATGTAAATTTACCCTGAGTCTGATCCAAAATGTACAGCTTAGATATCAATTACGTACACAAATATTTTAACTAAAATTTAAAATATTAAATAAATATATTTTGTTGCATTATTAAAAAATTAGATCAGGGGTTCTTAACCTTTTTTGAATCACATTGTATCCTACAACATTGAAAAGTCCACTTCCCACTCACAAAAACCTTTATTGAGACATTTATTCATTGTAAAATTGCTAAATAATAAGAAATATCTTGTTTTTAGGATTTCAGTGCTCATTTAGTCTCATTTTAAAATGTTAGTCATCTTCAGGTCCTCTTGGAAGTCAGCTGGGACCCCCTTGTGGGCCACGGCCCCCCTGTTGAGAACCACTGAATAGATCTTCCAATTTTATGAAAATATTCTATCACAATTATAAAATTATTTCAAATATCAACATTGTTTCGGCCATCAGTCACCACACTCTATACTGTACATACTGTTACCAGCATGACTATATTAACTTGTCAACTCTCCCTTTCATTCATGCACATGCTGTTTTAGATTAAACCAATCCCCACACTAAATGCTCTCTCCAGCCCTTGAGGTCCTTCTCAAATCCACACTTTGGAGATGTAAAGCTACAAAGACTGTCGGGTGGTGATCAGCTGTGAATTCCACATCAGTACGTGCCTGGCAAAAGCTCGCTCATGACCACGTTTTTGAATCACAAGACAAAACGGACACCCTGCAGACTTCATTGGGTGGCACAACCTCCATCTATCTCTTCACTTAACTCGCAGACTGCTTTTGCGATCCCATTTCTTCTTACTCCTACAAGTGCTGCTCTCTGATCAGACCTCATGCTCTGACGCAACACCACGCAAGAGCAATTAAACGCAAATCTGTTGCTTCTCTTCAGCTTACCCATCAGCCCTCTGGAAATCTGAGAATTATTGATACGTTCTGAACTACCGTCATTCGCAATTACATATGATGACTCCAGAAGATTAAACCAACAAAAGGATGGGAAGAGATGAGAAGACAGAAAAAGCAGTCTCAACCACCCCCACTCCGACGTCACATAATACCCATTCAAACCTCTGCTGTCACTCGAAATGGCTGTGACAAATGTCACACATCAGTGTGAAAGATTTGTAAGAGCCGAATGGCTCTTATTGAGATGAATCATTGGTTTTTTGATCCCACCTTCTGGCTATTCATGTCACTCAACCCCATTAAAGTGTCTCGCAGGATTCTGGGATTGCAAAAAAGCACATGGAAATTTGATGGCTGGCACTTTGTTGAAAGGCTGAAAGGTAGACGGCATAGAATTCAAAGAATTTGAGCATAAAGTTTGCCCAAAACATCAGCGATGTTGTTGATTTTCATTGTAAGAATGAAGATGTTTGTGGCACACAGCTGTCAAAGCAGACTTCGGCATGACGCATAAAAGCTTTGAACAATACGTCTTATAAAACCATCTGCAGAGCCAGACGTCACAGCTGTTTTAGACCAGCGAGTCCGGTCAGAAATTAGGGCGGGTGTGGAAATATGAATACACCATGCACCGAGGTCAACAATCACTGTGGGAAACTACAAAGTTATTGAGAATGTAAAAAATATGCACCAGTAGAGCTTTATCAAGAGCTCTGAACACCGCTGGCCTACGTGGGTGACTGGAACCAAACAAGCCGTTACACCGAAGGGAAACCGCGAGGAAGACTGAGCTTCTTAGCCAAAATTCAAAACAATAACTTCAGCGCTGCCCACACAAATCTCAAAAACACAGTGAACGCGCCTGCAGCGTATGGTGGCGTTAACATCATGCTGTGAGACTTTTCATCAGTGGGAACTGGGCAAAATATACTGTGGGGAAACAGTGAAAGAGAAATTGGAACGGATTCATCTTGAATTGAAACACAAAGCAACACTGTGCCAGTCCTGTAATGGCCCAGCTAATGTGGTGCACAAACATCACCAAAGCAAGAATAAGTCTTAAAGAAATATGTAAATCATGATATCATTTTTTCGATGAAAACTAGCACAATATTAGATTTTCACTACATGATAATTTAGCGATTTTATCGCGATATCTATTAGGTTAGGCCAAAGAACACAATCGGGCAAATTTGCCCTAAATATTGTTTTTATGGCATCTTTCTTTTTGACCAATGAAATACCATCAAAATACCATGAATAAGAAGAGGAGAGAGCGAATGTAAACTGTGACTCTTGACTATTTACAATAATTGTAGCGGCATTGATAATAACCGTGACATCATAACCCACGATTATTGATATTGTGTCAATTCTACAAATATGATTCTGCATATACTGAATATAATTGCACATTATATTGTAATTTTGCAGCCTTTTAAAGTTCTACATTAAAGGGGTCATATAGCGCAAACACGTGTTTTTATGTGTCTTTGGTGTGTTATAAGTTGCCCATGCTTGTATTAGACACATAAAATTGTCGGAACAAAAATGCATTCTATCTAAAAGCGAATTCTCACCCAGACCTGCCTTAAACGCCATGTGTAACCACACCCCCACAAATCTACGTCAGTTCATGCAATGGGTTGACTAAGACCGCCCAAATGTACATGCAAGTAAGGTGAACATACCTGTGAGTACAATTGCATTGAAATCTGATGTTCCAAATATGGTAAGAGGTGTTATATTTCTGTCACATGCTTGCAGTATTCGACCAATCATTACGCACTGGTTAAATGGCAAATCATAGCACACCTCGCTTTTCAGAGCGATGAGCTTTGTCAAAAATCTGCATGTTTCAGAGAGGCGGGGCAAAGAAGAGATACAGGAAATATAGCATTTTTTAACCTTAAATTGTGTGTACACATTGTATTACATCTAAAACAAACTATAATATTCGTTTAAGCCGTGTCATTTGTCCCCTATAAATCGTGTATACACATTGCATTTCATCTAAAACAAACGTAATATTCATTTTAGCCATGTCATATAAATCCCTTTAAGAGCCAAAATGGTTGAAAACTCTTCTTCCTCCCCACACTATTATTAGTGTGATTCAATAAAAAATAGAGAAAACACAAAATAAACTAAATTTAGAAATGAATTTGACCGCTAGCATTATTACATTTTAATATATATATATATATATCACGATAATACCGCCATCATTCTTTTAATATCATGACAGCAATATCACAGTTGTTGTTAATACCTGTATATTGAGACACCCCTAAAAACACCCGATATTAAAGCTACAACGATAACAATGACATAAATCTTTTTGGATCTGTACATTTCACAGGCATCATATAATAACTGAAGATTTGGAGATGGTCCACTCCAGTGCTGCTTTAATCAAACTCTCCTATTATATCCCTCAGAGATGTTACTGTTGGATATAAAGGGGCTGATCTCTAGATTTAAAGCTCTTATCTATTATATTACATCGGAAGTGCATAGGACGAATAAGGTCATGCAGTTGCTCCCAGAACAAAACGCATACTGATGAGTCCATCAAAACGCCTTTCAACATTTCAAACCCTTAAAAGAAGTAATTAAGCAAATGAGATACGCAACATGCCACTTCATTTAATTTGGCATTTCTCGCGTCGCCTTTATATGCAATCCTGTGTGATTGTGTTTGAATATTTGTGCTACTTCATGAAGAGATGACAGGGGGATTTTATTTTTACTGGCAGGATCCAGAAATCCTGTCAATGTCGTCTCGCACATCCTGCGACTCGCAGTTATCGCTTAGGGAACGAGCTGTGAGTGAAGGGACGTAACTGTTCTGTGATAAAACCAACAAACTTATAAGTTAACCAAAAAGAGTTCTCATAACAAGCTTTGTTTTATGTTTTCCTTTGATAAAATGAAAACTACTAATGTACAAAGTGAGGAAAATCAAGACGAATAAGAACTGACATTTAGTTCTTAGCGAAATTCCAAAATGTGCATCCAAATTTCAAGAAATAATTTACCTTATACTATAGTTACGTACGTAAAATATCAGATGAAATGGCTAAATTAAAGACTGTGACCAAGAGCATCAACAATATTAACTTAAGAGGCCGCAAAAGACATTTCTCTTTTTTTCAAGCAAGTTTCCCAAAAATTTCCAAGTTTTTCATTGGTCGAACCAAAGATTAGTCATCCCCAGTCTCACACTAATGTCTCTGGTTGCGATATAAGAAAAATGTAAGTGTTTTAACACTGCATGGCACTGAAAAAGGTGTCAAATTTATGTTTGTTAAACAAACATGATTTTTATATGGAGAACTTTCAGATATTGATAAAATTCTCATATTTAGTTCGTGTGACCAAAATGTTCGTTCACCTTTTTACAAGACATTCAATTGCAGTTATAAATGTAACCTCCCACAACTTCAGCACCTAACCACAAAACTTAAATATAACAAACTCTTCTTTATTTTCGAGATAAGTGATCTTTAAAGGGATAGTTCACCCAAAAAATCAACATTTACTCACCTTCGAATTTCCAAATCTGCATAAATGTCTTGGATATGATGAACGCAGAAAAATATATTTTGAAGATTGCTTATAACCAAACAGTTCTTGGACCCAATTGACTACAATAGAAGGAAATTTTGTTTTTTTGTAAGAAGATATTTTGAAGAATATTACAGCAAACATTTCTGGGGCACTTTTAACTAACCAATGTAGTTTTTCCTAATATAGGACTCAATGGGGTCCGAAAACTGTTTGGTTACAAGCATTCGTCCAAATATCTTTCTATCTGTTCAACCAAACAAAGAAATCTAACCGGTTGGAATAACTGGATAGTGAGTGAATCATGACAGAATTTCCATTTTTTGGGCGAACTATCTTCTTTGTCTAAAAACATAAAAAAACACCTAAATGAAAAAATTCACTTGTATTTGATCAAGCAATGCATGTTTGGAACTGAAAACCACAACTAGTTTCAAACTAGTTGTCCAAACATTGTCCAATAAAAGCAAAAATTGTAGTATTTTGCTTTTCACGTTATTTCAAAATGTCATCTTCCATACCGTATGTAAAATAAAACACCATTTACTGTATTAGACTAGAGTATAGACTAGAGTCTGATATGAGGATATGAGTTTATAAAAAATACATGTTTTAAACATTTCAAAGTGAAACTTCTTCTTTCATAAAGTTTGAGAATTTAAAACAGGATGACTCTGATTCTAAGGTCGACACAGTTTCAGTTCACTGTTCCGCAGCACCAATCTTGTCCCCAAACTTTGCCTTAGACAAATCACTGTACAGCTTCCAAAAAAAGTTTAAATTTCATGGCCAAGCAATGTCAAAAGTGCCAGGGGCGTGAAGAATTCTGCAGACTATAAATATTCAAGCTAAACTTAATGAAATACGGTAAGCATTTCATTACCGTACTTATGAAGATTACATCTAGTCGCTGATGCATTCACCCCGTGAAATGCAGACCTCAAGGCCACAAATATACAAAACAACTGTTGAAATGAGCGAATCAAAGCAGGAGAGAAGAAATGATGTGCTCTGACCTAATTTCACTTCACACAAGCTGGCTATGACTGTCAGGATAGAATTAAGTCAAGTGCTTGCAAATGAAGCCGTGTTCATGGCTGGTACCAGATGACACATGCCTGCCATATTTATTCACCGTTCCTGGACACATTTTGGGCTTTTTGAGCTTAGAGAACAGTGAGCTGGCAAAACTCTCAAGATGTGTCTTCATGCCATGCTTCACAAAACAACGATTCTGTCATCATTTATTCACCCTCATGTCATTCAAAACCTTTTTTCTGTTTACGTACAAAAGAAGATATTTTTTGAAATGCGGTTTTGCGTCCATACAATAGAGAGTCAATTATCTTCGCTTATGAAAATTCTTTAAAATATCTTCTTTTGTGTTCTGTAAAATAAATAAAGTCATACAGGCTTGAAATTACATGAGGGAGAATAAATGATGAAAGAATTTTGGGTGAACTTTCCCTAGTCTTTCCAGCTAGAAAACACCAACTTCTGACTGACTGGACCACAAATCTTTTCAGAGTGCTCCAAGGGGATGAATTTCAAGGAGAAAGATCTTACCTCACCCTAAATCTGATCAAACCCTTCTTACCTGTGACACAAATCAAATATAGTGCAGAGCCATGTAAAAGAGGATTACTTATTTTCTGTGGTTCCAAATTCCAGCCAGCATTCATCATTTCATATTTGCCATGAAATCAAATTTGTTCGGCTTCATTCCCACAATCTTTCAGACGCCTTCGCCTATCCTGTGATGCATCAGAAACCTGCTGGTTCCTTCTCTATACTTCTTTTAAAGCAAAAAGTGAACGTTCACCGTTAGATAAATAAGATGACATTTCTGAAAGGATGAGAAACAGCAGGCGACAGAAGGAATCTGCAGCAGATAGCTGTTGTTTTCTCCGTTATCTTGCATTCATAAAATATTCAGCATCCGTTGCTGGGTTTATAACTATTGTAAGTTTTTGTGACTTGTGAAATAAAAAACACAGCTTTGCCCATCAACTTCCACGGAACAAGACCGGAGTGCAACAGACTAAACAGTTCTCAATGTGAGAAAACTTCAAAGGTCAGAAGGCAGATTGGTGTCATATCGGTCTTCAGCCTCCCGAGAGATTCTGGGCTCATATTGTTTTCTTCACTGCCTGAATTCACAGGACTGTTGACCTGAAGAACAAGAGAAATGTACTGCTGGGATTGTGAACAAAAGGATACAAAACCTTTGCAGTGAATGTAAAAAACCGGGTTTTTGGTGAAAACTTTTCTAAAATTGTACTGTAAGACTACTTCTGTTAACATTGTATACATTTTTATATAATTGTAGATTTTTACATAATTGACTTATATTTAGATTGATTTACAACTTATCTATCCTAATTTATTAATGTATTATTATGAAAAAATATGTATTGATTAATTTATTTTATTGAATAGTGCACAATGAATTAATTCCAAAATAAATGTTTGTGTTGTTTATGTGTGTGTGTTTATTAAGTTTACATAGTGTATAAATATATATACATATAAATGTATATTACTCATGTTTCCTAAATATATAAATGTATGTTTGTATATTTAAATATAAATATTTAAATATACAAGTCACATTAAGCGGAGGCTTATTTTGCAATAACAGCCGGCTGCTTGTACATTATCCTGCTCATTACATTAGCTACTTGGAACATGAGAAAAAACTGGACATGAAATGTGAATTTGAAATATTTTATTAGCTAATTTTTACTGAATGCTATTTGGTTTAATCATTTGTAAATGTAATGTCATATATGTTATTTAAAGACATATTTATGTCATGATTCTGCCTCATCATGTCATGTTTTTCTCGATCTAGTGGCCTGATCATGACAGAGCCTCAATTTTGTGTGGAGAGAGACATGTTATTGTTGGTTCTGAAGTAACATGCGCTCTGTCTGGTCCTCATTATTGATTGTATATGATTTCATGGCCCGCACCTGTTCCCCTCTTGATTTGGTTTCCTTTATTATGCCCTCTGGTTTCCTGTTCTAGGCGAGTTTGTTTTGTTTAATATTTTGTTTAATATCTTGTTCCGTGTCTGTTTTAATTTCAAGTCCTGTTCCCGCCCCGTGTTTTGCAGAGTATTGTCTAGTCTAGTCAGTGTTTGTAATGTCAAGTTTTGTTTTAGTTAGTTCAGTGAGTTAGTTGTTCCTGTCTACGATTTATTCCGTTTGTCATTGTTGTTTTCCCCCTCGTGGGTTTTTGTTGTGTTTTATTTAAATAAATAATTATTTAGTGTCAAGCTGCTTGTGCTTGGGTTCTCTCCGTGTCCATTCCATGACATGTATATTGAATTTGTAAAATAAACCTGTCAAAATGCTTTTGCTGCATCTGGGTTACTGTGTGTTATTAGTCTTGAGAGGTTGTTACAGTATATGGGAATAACAAACCTGCAAATGTCTCGACTGGCCTATCAGAATCAAACATTCCAACGAGTGTAATAAATGTTATTGAACGTTAATAGATTTATCTAAATTATTATAATTAGGTAGTTTATATACAGTAAATATGTTTAAAATGATTAAAGTCTACTTTGTAACTATTTTACAATATGTTTAATTCATATGAAATCATACGATGTGAATCATGCAAATTTGATTATTAGAAAGTAATAAAATGTAAACAAAACTGTACAAATTTACAGATATTAGCCACCTCGTAATATAGTAACAAATTGCACTGATGAGATTGATTTCTGGGGCGTTTTGTAAGAATGAATGCTTCAAAAGCTGGAGTCTTAAAAGAAGGGATCCATGATATGCATTATTGTCGGCCATACCGGTATCGGCCGATTAATTGTCATTTTTAATGTTACGTCAAACTAAATGTTACCTTGCTGTCTGCAGCCAGTATTGTTAGTGAGTTTCAGGCTCAGAAAAATGTATATTGACATTTAGAGACTGTGTATCGGCCAATATATTGGTTATCGGCTTCCAACAATTACGAATTAACAGTTTAATGGCCAAAACTTACTTATTGGAGCATTGTTCGGGCACATTTTGAAACTCATATCAACAAGTATTTTTTTAGTAAGGATGCACATGCCAATACAGAAATCTACTTTAAAATTACTCACTAGTGACATCTAGCCCCATACTCCCCGTTTATAAGTCAATTTCATTGACTTAAGTGAAAGGATTCCAGCATGGAAACAAAACACGGCTGGTGATTCTGCTTTAGGGACTCTTTCCTGCTCCTGCAGATGTGTTTCTGTGAGGTTAAAAGAACAGTTCCCAGGTGCACTCGAAGTGTGCTGAAGACTGGATATAAGGGGTATATTTAGCGCCCTGCTAAGCTTATCGTTCTTTCTGTTCTTTCATGTCACGCTGACTCCATCCAAGTTACAAGAAACCGAGTGACTCTGGCTACCATATTTAGACCACGCTTTGATCTATATTAACACAGTTCAATTCAATCGACTCTGACTGGCATGCTTGTGTTGTGCCACAGCTAGGAACCGAACGGTAACTGTAAATTTGGTGGCATGGAGATCCCGTGATAATAGCATCAAAAGGAACCTGAACTTATGTTGAAATGTGTTTGATGACCGATTCCTGACGCTAGAGTGTAATTTTGCTATTTCAGGACATTGTGTTTCATCAAGAATACAACAGTGATGCCTAATTACAATGTTGCTGGTAATTACGGTTCTTGTACGGATGCAGGGTGACCTCTCTCTCGAGTATAAACGTGAGAAGCTTCATTAAAGAGAGACGGCCCTCTTGCCAATACATCTGCGAATACATGCTACCATGTTTTAAATAATACATCAGATGTAAAGCGATGTAATCTTCTTGGAGAGATTGAGGGATGAAATATTTAAGATGTGACTGAGACGTATTGACTGTCATGGATATAGTTGAGAAGAGGCTGGCGCAATTGGGATTACTAGAACTGAAATATTTTTTAAGAAAATGCGAGTTATGCTTGCCCATGCAGATCATATGTGTGCTGCTATGCGCAGCTGAAAGGTGTCATGATCCCATACGTTTCATTCAACTGTCATGAGATACCGTAGGTGATCAGTGACGCAACGAAGATGAGAAACATTTAACTTTATGCAAATGTAGAGTGGCTTTAGGGAGCGACAGCCAATAGGAGAGAAGATAAGTGGTCATGTGATCCCCCTCAGCTACTGCAGTGACGGAAACCAGTTTTGGAAATGGCCACAAGCAACACAATCTGCTACACCTAGCAACATGCAACGACAGAGTCGTTGGTAATGTAACACTGCATTAGTCTTCTCTTGCCTCGGTATCTGGTTGCTAGGGTGTTCTGAGTGGTTGCTAAGCCCAGATTTCAGTCTCTATAATATTTGTGACTCTGGACAACAAAATGTATGGGTTCATCTTCATTTTTACATAATCTGAATATATAAGATTTCCATTGATGTATGAGTTGTTAGAATAGGACAATATCTGGCTGAGATACAACCATTTAAAACTCAGGAATCTGAGAGTGAAAAAAATACACTCACAAAAATAAAGGTTTTTTATATTTAAGGTAGGAAATATACAAAATATCTTAATGGAACATGATCTTTACTTAATATCCTAATGATTTTTGGCATAAATGAAAAATCTATATTTTTGACACATACAATGTATTTTTGTCCCGTGCTACTTAAGACTGGTTTTGTGATCCAGGGTCACATTTGGTCTTGGGTCCCTCCATCTATTCATTCCAAGTAAAATTTCCGTCTGATTGCTTAGGAAAGTAATAGCTACTCTCTTCGACACAGAGGATGATTTGAGAGTCACACAAATAGTGCAGGACGATATATGTCTCAAAGTTAAATGCATTGTGACAGTCGATGTTATTCTTTTCTGGGCAATTTTTCTCTCTGTGCTGAGTTTACAAATGTGCAACGCTGTGCATAAAAAAAGAGCAGCATTAAAGTAACAGTTCACCAGACACGATTTGAATCATTCTGAAAGATGTTTTGGCTCTTTCAGCACAGTTTCACGTATTTCCGGGACGATTCAGTATTGGTTCAGAGACCTCTAAAATTCGTCCTTGATATCTATTTTGGGTAAGCCTGTTCAAAATATTAATAGTTTTTGTTGAAAACATATCATATGGATTAGTTTTATGACAGATATATGTGCTTTTTGGAGCATAAAAAAAATGAGGTGCTCTTCAATGCGCTGACCAACATGGGAAGAACCAGGAGATCTTTCAAAATTACTCAAAGTGAGTCCGGCTGAAGAAAGTCATATACAACCTTTATCCAGTAACATTTTTTGGTGAACTATTTCTTTAAAGCCACAAACGTTTCCCTGTATAGCGCAATCTCTGTTTGAAATATTAAATCGCAAGTCGGGAGTATTTCCTTTACGTGGGTTGTAGTCAAATTGGATGAAACCAGAAGCTCAAATTATAAATGACTACAAAAATCTTTGCATTTTGCTTAATGGACAGTTGTGTGAACATTTGTTCCATGTATGTTCCTAAAAGATTTCAGTTTATTTTTAACTCAAAAAGTTATAGATTGCAGTTTTAAAGGAATGTTGCAGTACATTGTGTACATTCAGGTACCAGACATTGTGTATTTTAAAGAGCTGATTCAGAAGCCTGGATGAGATAGATGCAGCAATGCTGTACAGCTCCAGTAAAGTATGATAGATAGGGTAATCCATTTTCCACAAGCTCGGCCTGCAAGCTAAGGAACTGCCCCATGTGAATTGCATTCAGCAATAATTTTATGACTGCGTTTGAGCATTATCTAATATCAGCAGTCTTTAAAATTCGTTCATATTCAATCAAAAAACAACTGCAAAACAATCCCTCATCTAGAGAACTGTGCTCACAACACCAGTTCAGAGGTTTGATTTTCAGGGATCACATTAAAACTATAACAAGAATGCTGGGAAAGTTAGTTTTCCAATAAACACATATATCAAATACAGTATGTGTAAATATACATACTACCATTTTGGAAAGTTGTATATCATTCTATTGCCTTCCAGCACATATATAAAAACTAGACTAAACGTGTGAGAAACTTAAGTGTCTTCAAACTTTATATCTAATAATATTGTGCTAGTAAATTACCGCTGGATCTTGTGTTAAAAGAATCATTACTTAATGCTGTCATAAACCGACCGAGCCCTCAATTAATATTTGTAAAGCATCACTGATCTTTGAAGACTTCACTGTATCAAAGACTGAAAATAAAACCAACAGTTTTAAAAAAAGTGCCCAGTTGACATAATAAATAACGGCGAGAATTAAAAACGCACCTCACCGGAAAAATCCATTCCATCAAATATTAAAACCGCTAATGGAAAATCAATTAAGTAGAAACAACATTCGGAAAGAGACACATCCTCTGCAATAAATTCACAAGTGTCAACGTTAATTCACCCCCTATCCCCTCCGAAGATAATAACTGACACTGCAGAAAGAAAGAAAAGCTTAAGTTTTCCCCCTCCGTGTACGCCATGGACCACCACGGGTCAAAGTTATTATCGAACCCACAAAGCTGTAATGAAAAGGGATTAGAGGGGGTGGAGGGAGAGGAGGCGAGGGAGCGCGGAGAGAAAGTTTTGCCGGGGGTGGTCTTACCGCTGATACACAGGCTGAGTGAGCACAGACTCTCTTCGCAGGTCTCCGGACTCTCCGCCTCCCAGTGCGCCCCTCGCTCCCTTTTCCTGGGGGACATCTGCCTCACGATGTTCAGCACGCGGGTGACCCTGTCCATCCTTCCAGAACGAATGTCCTACGTTCCCACCACGCCGTGTCACATCAGACGCGCTGCTGAACCTTCGGCACGCGAGTGTGTACGACTGCTCGTGTTTGCAGAACGCGCTCTTTTGCAGCGAGCCAAGAGATGTGAGGAAAGGGGGGTAATAAACAGAAATATATGCCAGTTTTCCTCTCGCGCTGTGAAGCTTCCCCGCGCAACAAGGAGCGAGTTGATCTTTTTTTTTACCACCCTCCCTCTGTTCGGCATGCTCTCTCTATGGCTCACCTCTCTCTCCCCAGCTTTCATCTTCATCATGAGGGTCTTTTTTAATTAGCTTATAATACCTTGTTTAAACTGGGACGGGGAGGAAGGGTTGACCTCACGGCTGTTGGTCGGTCCCTTCAAAGCAAGGTTTTTGTTGGGCTTGAAAGCCTGTCTGAATAAAAAAGAACGTCTTTGAGGCCATTTATAACGGAATGGGTGAATTATAAGTGAATTTCTCAAAAGCCATTTTATAGGCATGATATCTCACGTGTACCATTAAAACATATTTATTGTATTGGTTTGGCAAGTTAAAGTCGTATTCGCTTCATCAATAGAAAAATAGATTTTCTAAAAAATTTGTTAACTTGACCCCGTTCACTTGCATTGGTTTTGTGTCCATCCAATAGAAGTGAATGGGGTCCGGTGATGTTTTGTTACCAACTTCTTCAAAACATCTTCTTCTGTGTTCTGCAGAAGAAAGAGAGTCAAGCAGGTTTGAAATGACAAGAGGGTGAGTAAATGACGACATCATTTTCATTTTGGGGTGAACTATCACTTTAAGTAGCAAATTCCCGACCAACAGACATCAACTGCAGCATAAATGTTGTTTCTTAAGCTAAATTGCACAAAAAAACGTATTTAGGTCGCTTCAGCTACTGCGGATTGCATGCACCTCAAAATGGCCGCTCTAAAGAGGAAGTCCTGGGGCGGGGCACTATAGACGATGTCAATTGACGACATAAACAGCGTGACTGCGCATGCGCACATTCGTCGACTGCTCTTAACTTCCAGTACACAATCGCAAAAAATAGAGTGCCTATTGAATATTTCTGATAACAAGCAAAAGAAACCGAGAAGAACCGTTACATAGCTCAACCACTAGATGTCAATGTACCAAACGGTTTCTTTAAATGCGATCAAACTACACGACCATTCAACAAATTGGTTATTTAATAAATTTAACATACAACAAAATTCAACAAATCGTTTATTTAATACAATCGTTATACAATAAAATAGTAATATAAATATAAACAAAATTTATATTTAATTATATATAAATATTAGACACTAGCCGAACCGATAAACAAACACAGACCGGAAGTCTATACAGTCTATACAGAGTCTTGTGAGAAGCTAGGCAACCTGTGCGAATGTGCAGTAGCTAAAGCAAACACGACTAATGTGTTTTTTTATCGAAAGAAAATGAAGTTTAATTGTTTAATTGTGATTTTTGTCAGCGATTTAAAAAAATATCTGCCTTCCCGCAATTAAGCAAATTGGACTGTGGTCTTGCTGTGACTGAAATATCTGTCCAGAGAAATTGCAAATATTCCCGCCGAGTGGCACGACTTTCTTACAAGGACTTTGGATTGGTTTATGACTCAGAATTCTTTATTGAGGAATTATTATAGGAATATGAATATGAAAAATTGAAAACAAAAAAGACATTCTCGGCTCAGAATTATCTGATTGGTCAACTGTTGTGAATCTTACGCAGCATCTTTAAAAAAACTATGAATACTTGGATTTCGACAAAAAGATGTTGCATCTGGTGCATGTGTTCATACACATTTATGCATTTGGCAAACTTTTATCCAAAGCGACTAACAGTTCATTGAAGGGTCTGTTTTTCTATTGAGCTATAGGAACAACAGCCAACAAAAGAGGATGAAGGAGCCTAGCATTGTAACGACAAATTTACCCATAATTTTCGCAGCGTAAGATTTCTCTTTTGAGGTAGTCTAACAAAAAACACAATAAAAAGTTTGTTTCCCAATGTCGCCTCTAGATCCCTTTTATCGAACCTAGTTTGGAGAGAAATACAGCTTTCAAAGAAGTGCCACTGTAGTGGCGTTAATTCATTTACAGCCACATCACGAGTTTCTTTACACGGCTGTACGCTCGGCATCCCTCCCACACAGAAGAAAAACGAAAGGGGGAACGGCTGCAAGTGACAGGAAGAAAAAAAGCCTTTTTAAATTAAGTATCAACATCATTATGTTCTCTTGAGGACGTGGAAACGCCCACAGGACGCTGCATTAATCTGACAAACTGCCAGCACATGCATGCAAACACTTTATTACTGACTCACTTTAAAACGATTAAAAAAATAACAACACAACAGCACTAACCTAGTTAGCCAGTCGATCTTTCTGTTGAAGAGCTGGAAAATCAGGCAGGCGCAATAAAAAACTGATAAATTACATAGAGGTTGATTTGTAAGGCAGGATTACATCTGAGAAGATCAAAGAGAATCCAGAAATCTGTTTCGGAGATGCACATGAGCTACAGCAGTTACAGGCCCCTAAAAAAGTTACACAAAAACCCAAAACTGAAAAAGCAGATAATGTGCGTAAACTTAATTTAACCAGACCTGACTATTCTAACTATTTCATGAGGTGATTTCGTATGAATTTGCACATTGCGAATTGTAACTTAACATGTAAAGCAATCAATCATATTGTCATTATTTCCTGGTGGACCGGTAACGTAACATGTGTATCCCGAAAACCCTCTAGCATTCAACTAGATCAATTTATTTTGTTTCCAATTTTGTATGAACCAATAAAAATCGTCAAGTCTGATTTTATTTTTAAAGACATTAATTCGATCTTAACTAGTCATTTCGGCATCGACGTGGTCTCTAGTTATAATAGAATCAAGTTTATTTTAAAGTGATAGTTCACCCCACAATGAAAATTCTGTCATCATTTACTTGTCATTTCAAACCTTTATGACTTTCTTACGCAGAACCCAAAAGACAATATTTTGAAGAAATTCGGTAACTGAACAGCGCTGGACTCGCAAAACCAGTGCAAGTGAATGGGGTCCATTTAACAACATTTTTCAAAATATCTTTTTTTGTGTTCTGCGGAAGAAAGAAATGTTTGAAATGACAAGAGGGTGAGTGAATGATGAAATAATATTTTTGGGTGAACCATCACTCTTAATTCTTCTTCAGAGAAAAACAACTTTTCAACACCACCTATAGACTATAATCACTTATGCTGGTTTCACTGCATTGTTAGACAGAGAATAAAAACCTCTGTCTCCGCTTATACAGCTGTAGCTATACACACACACACACACACACACAAAGTATATACATGCTTTCATGGGTTGCGGAAATGCATTGATGTTTTCAATGGTTGTTCTTGCTTTTGTATCTTTAAAGAAAATGATCTTTATACACATTGTACATCTCTGTTCTTACAATGACGGAATAAACTGTAAAAACTTATCTGAAATAGAACTTTTGCTAAATCAAAGTAGCTACTTGAGTTATGAGTCATTTACGACAGACGCTTTTGTTAAAATCAGTTCCGTGCATTCCATCTATACATTTTTCATCTGATTCTGATACACAGAACTATACGCTTCATTCATATTGGTCCTATGTATCAATGATTGCAAAGTCTGTTCCCTCAACATCAGTTATTTGAACTCAAGAGGCTCTAAAAACCCTACAGAACAGTAAAAATGAAAGAACATGACTGGGTATCAGAAATATTACATATCGCATTATTTTATCAATGTTACAATACATTGCGGTACATCACAAATGGACATTGTTTAAAACTTGAGAAGAAATGTGTGATTATGAAAGAAATCTAAAAGTATGCAATAATGTGAAAAAATTCATCAAATATATAAATAAGTTATACAATTTTCCCAGCCTGAGTATCTTCCTATCATAAGAGTCTCATTCAACTTTCCTTCCACAGTTAATACTTTAAGGAACGTTGGGTTACAAGTCATAAGATTTGGATGAATTATTCACAACGAAGAATCTTTGTTGAGATTAAGTTTCATCACCGCATTAAACTTGCTTCTCTAATACAGTATGCAATAGTTGAACGTATTGTTGTTGTGCATTTCACGTCCATCCACTTTCTTTGTAAAACTTTGAAAAAGAGCGGCTAACTTAGATATGCTGCATAACATCTCCATGGGTGTTCCAGAAAAAAAGAAAATTAATGAGGAGAAAATGTTAAAATATAGTTTCCGGTTGAAGTATTCTTTTAAGTGACTTCTCTCAGTGTCCTGAGGCTAATTACACAAGCGCTAACCCCGACATTGACGTCTTTACACGAGTGCAAAATCCGGCAGTCGAAAATCTCCTGAAAAGCAGAAATACTGATTAAACACTTGAAAATCACTTTTTATACCATTTCTGCTGATCTGTCGTTTCTTTTGAGTTCACCTGTCTCAGGTTTTTCCTGGAACAGCAAGACTGATCTAGAAATCTAGGACATGAGCTACGGAATGGATCAGATGAAGCAGTTTCACACAGGAATAAAGAGCCAATTAATCGTCTGTGCATTTAATATCACTTGGGGAACCTAAATAACTAGAAATTACAGTAATTAATGCTGTTTCGGTTGCGAACAAATCTGTTTTAAATGAGATTTTTAAATAATGTTTTGAAATGAACAAATCTACATTTTTAATTTAATTCAAAAACGGCCCTTTTTGTTCTCCAGAGACCCCAATTATATGTAAAATACACATTCAGGAAGTTCAACATATGTTAAAACCACAAGAGGAAATTTCTCAATAAAAAACATTTAAAATGTCATGTTTTGAAACACATGCTAAAGTCCTTTTATAATATTAGTGAAGAACATGAACAATCTGCGTAGTATTTTGTAACTAAAAACTCCAAAATACAACTTTAAAAACCGTAGATCGGTTAACATCACTAAAAAGCACATAATAGATCGCTGGTGTCCTTTTGAAAACTTATATCTCCATGTTTGATTTCTTTCTTTTTTTGACATAAATTATTTTTATAAGTCACCCTTCATGTTTTTCACCGGATTTTGCAAATACCTAAGAAATAAAAAGTATTAAAAGTGCTTGTCAGCTTTGACAACACAGCATTTAATCATTTAAAAAGTACAGTGTTTTTCCAATTCCTGAAAAACCTAGAATTTGGACAACTGAGGTTTCGGAAGGACTGAGGCGACATTTAAACATGCAAATGAGCAACAAACAGCAATATTTCCATTGTATATGATCTTCAATTTCAATCTTTTCTTTACACAGAGCAATTATACAGCTTTCTTAAGAATTTCAGTGCATTTTTTGTATTTCATTGGAAATATGCAGCGTGAACATGTCTTCTGGGCTCCATTAAAACTAGTCATTCTGGTTTGGAACAACATGGAGGTATGTAAAAAATTCAGTTTCTGCGTCAACCTTTAATGCAAAGTAAACCGTACATCCTCGAACCAATCCTTGGAAATCTTTCTGATATCTGTCATTTCAGTCACAAACCGCCTTTAAATAGTTACAGCATTCCCGTGGAGTTCCCATTCGCTCGCTGAAGTCAGGAGAGAAATGGAGTTTGCCAGTTTTGGTAAATTGTCATACTTTCAGAGTTTTAACTGGGTCAGCTGTGTGCTGAGGAAAGATAATGCGGGGCCTTTTCATCCCTGACAGAGCGAGATAGAGAAACGGTGGAAGACAGGAGGAGAGAGAGCGTGTGTGTGTGTGCGTGGACAAAATGGGATCAGTCGCCTGTGTGTGTGTTTGTGCATCTATGTTCAAAAGATTCTCAAGACCATCTCTGACACAGATCTATACCTCCTACTGATATGAAACATTTTCTGAAAGAAAAAACAACATGTCTGTGGGTTTGGTAAAATGACGTCTGACAAATTGATGTTTTATGTATGTTCAAAAACAGATTTTTGTTTATTTTTAACGTAAACGTTACAGATGGCAGCTTTATAATATCGTTCAAAAAACGGCCCAAACTTAAGCAGCACATTTAATCTGTAAAAAATAAATGGACGGATCTGTGTGTTTTTATTGGTCAACCCAAAAACAAAGGCGTACAAGGTACCAGAGATTACTATACTGTCAGTTTCAGATTTACTCGTCTCTTGATGTCACATAAAAACAACAAACGGTTTATGTCGGCCTAATGGTTTCTCTCTGTCGTCTTAACCTCGAGACACAAAATGTCTGAAGCA
This sequence comes from Triplophysa bombifrons, assembly GCA_029783895.1. Classification (NCBI taxonomy): domain Eukaryota; kingdom Metazoa; phylum Chordata; class Actinopteri; order Cypriniformes; family Nemacheilidae; genus Triplophysa; species Triplophysa bombifrons. The sequence continues at coordinate 3,521,741 of CM056472.1, forward strand.
CTACCATCGATTTGAAATACAACCAACATGTAGTCTCTAAGATCTGACCCACTAAGTTATCAGCTCGATCTTCTATTGACCAAAAGTGGAGAAGTTCTTCTAATGAAGATGCATTTCAGCATCTTCTGTCTTTTGGTCGAAGGTAACAACATCAATATCGCAACCATGCCCATTGGAGTTTAATTGTGGAAATAAAACAAACTACATAAAATCATGACAATTCAAATTAAAGTATTTCTTTTTATATTTTCAGCATATGGCTTGTTGGCTACTTTTTATCGCACTTGGTGAAGTATGCTTGTACGGTAAACAATAGTCCCAAATATCCAAACGTTATGACAAAACCAAGCACTTTAAAAATGAAGTTAAACACAGACCACAGAGTTTTTGTGCAATCTGTTTATCAAACTATTCCGCTGTTACCACTGCACCACATCTACTCTCTGCATATTCATATATATGTAAATACTGACCTCTGATTATTCCAGACAAATTACATGTCCATGCATATCATCTGCATCTGACCGCTGATAAAACTAATGCTCTACATTAAAAGCTTTTTCCTGGTGTATTAACAAATGTCTGGCGAGTGACCAAGCAAGAGCTGCATTTAAAATAAATTTATATAAAAAATATTTATACATATACATGCGTGTCTCATATTCGTCACTTGATAAATGTCTTTATTTACTTTCGGGGAAATTGCTCAAGCAGGCATCACTATATAATTACAGCTCATTTTTGAATAATCCAAATTGTCTTTAGTATTAAAGTTCAGCATAATATTATTTCTGTGCCATCTGAACTATACAACTAGAAACCACTACTAGGATTTACTTTTTTTTTATTTGCGAAAGTTTTTAGTGCGTTTTTTCTGTTTAGACATGACTGATAGCACACATCTCAACAATTCACACAATTTAAGTTATTACTTTTCCAATTAATCAGATATTACTTTAATATGATGATATTGTAATTGTTTCTTGCAAAAGATCTATCTTTCAAGAACACGGCAAATGTAAAAATTCCACATGAAATTGAAATTAAATTGACCTTTGTTTAAAATAAATATGTTAGTTTAATGAATATCAATAAAATGGTATGCTCCAGATTAAAATTTGCATTTAGTAGATATCTCTAGCATGCTCCCAGAAAAATCTACAATTTTTTTAATCTACATCATTCTACATTTCAGTTTCTCAGTCCAATAAATGCTCTTTCGAATCTGACATCCCACCTTATAAAAGACAGCAAAGGGGTGACAGAAAGAAGTCAGATTTTCATACATTTACTACTTCCTGTATTGGTACATAGTATACTATATAGGGGTTAGGGGACAATGCTAACAGTTTAAATATGCTACCCATTGAGTCAGTTTCACGCAATGGGCTTCAGTGCTGCTCAGTGTGATCCGGTCCAGAGACACAACGCCACAGAGCGGACCAAACCTATGGATATTATTATACTTGATTTCAATGGGGTTAAGATTGACTGCTTCAAGTTGTAAACGAAAACAAATACGTATATATAAAGCACTAGAGGCTAAAATGGCACGCTTTTAGGAAAATGCAGTATCAGTTCTTTTCCACATCAATAAATAAATTAATTCATAAAACATCATCCTTCTCTTTTCATCTCGTTTCTCCTTTTATTGTCTGGGTGCATTTCCACATGCTGAAAAATGACTTCCCGTTTTCTCGTTCGGCTACAAATTGTAATAGCAGCGGATTAATAATTAATCTATGCAGATGACAGAAGATTTCATTTGCCGTGCCTCCTGGGTAGGATGTCAAGAATTATAAGACCGTGTCCCTCTGCGTGCATGGATTATGGATGACTTTTGTTTTGACGGCGCAATTTTTACGCAACCTGCGCGACTCCCTAAAATGTCACTTAACCACGCTTCAAAGTGACACTTCCACTCAAAGGTGTTGATACAGACTTTAAACTACATATTTGGTAAAAAAGAAGATACTAAAGTTAGTATGCGAAAGATTCAATTGCGAAAGTTGTTTAACGTCAAAGGTAACATAAGCACAACACTTCATCAAACCCAGAGGCACTTTCACTTGCGTCAAGTCTACATATTTTAACCCCAAACCCACTTGGGAGGGAAGTTACTAGATATCTGAGGCCGCGAGTATTGCTCATTCCATGTTAGCACAGTGCAAGGGTGCTCGGAGCTTCAGTACCTCGACGCGGCTGGGACTCTCTGATCCAGAACTCTTTGATGTTCCTCCAGCTGGCTCCTGTTAGCCTCCTTTGGTAATTGCAGAGAGGGGCACTCATCTTCGCTCGAGTCCTTGCTGAGGAATCGGGCATCGGTTTAAACAGCTGCTCTACAGAGACGCGGCCGCCGACTCTGACACACTTCAACTGGGGATGCGAGAAGAGTTAAAAGTGGTACCATGATCTGCTGTGTAGTTTTGTGATACAAGAATTGCATAGGACGACTCTGAATGGCGTGCGTGTAAAGGTTTGCAGAAGAAAGTTATATAGATTTGAAATGGCATGAGGTTGAGTAGGTTACATGATTAATGAATTTCTGGTTGAACTATCCCTTGAATGTTTTCAAAGCTCGGTCATGTGGATTAAAGAACATAAGGGTCAACTTTTTCGTCTTTAACTGCAGTCACTGCTGTATTCTCAACATTCCCCCAAATACTCCAAAAGGAACGCTGTAGCCAAGAATAGGATGGGAACATGATGGATCATAAAATGCAGCTGGCATCATAAACGTTTGGCATTATTTATGACCATAATGAGTATTGTGATGTGTTAAAGGTTTGCGTGATTTTTACTTAAAAAAACGTTCAGCCAAGAAGCAGATCTAATCAACACCGCCTAATCACCAATTTTGAGATAAATTTAGACCTAGACTAAACTATGGCCATTATTCCGTAAACACATTTTCATCTGTTTTTCGGGAAGCTGGCCCAGTTCTTTAAAGCGTGCCTGTTATGCACCACATTAAAAACATCCCCCATTACTCTAGACGACAGCAATTCTGCTGCAGCTGTAATCCCTATTTTCTATAACCTCAAAATATCGGCAAACAAATCACCATACAACAAATAAACAGCTAGGACACGTAACATTCATAAACGGATGATAAAATCGATAATACGTGATGTTCAGCCATTTGCCATTGACATTTACATTCATTTTCTTAAAAGTGCCATATTTATAACAATATCACATCGGGTCCTAAACTCACAGAAGAGCCAGATCGCCCTGTCAAACATCACATGAATTACACCGTTTAACGCATGGGCACAAGAACATTGATTTTAGACAGAGGAGAGTTAATCTTCTGAAAGCCACACACAGTTGAACAATCTGTCATGAATCATTCTTGCCTTGTGCAGCGAGCAATAACCTATAATACAACAAAAACCAGAAGTGATTTTAACCTGTAACATTTGACATTGTAATTTAAATGCCAAGATGTGTCAATATCAAACACAGATTGATTGTGTAACCATCAAATTTGTAATGTATTTTGATTTATCTTAAAATGTATGTGGTAGCCTATGCATAAAGGCTGCACCATTATGACAAAAATCATAATTTTCAATTATTCACCTTGATATTGTATTGCGATTATAATTATCGATTAAAATATTTTATATTGAAGCTTTGAAATGTTTTATAACTTTCTGTGAAGCAGCTGCACTCCATATTCAATCTATAAACACCAAAATTAAATAATATAGTGTAAAAAACAGAAGGTGTTATGTTAAAAAAACTAAAGACATTTCATTTTAAGGTCTCTGTTTCGCAAATCCACTAATGAAACGCACGAAATGAAGGCAAATGAACAGTTGTAATTGAGGCTTTTGCTGATTATTTAATTGTTTTACCCATAATTGTAATCCCGATTTGTTTTTTAATGAATTGTGCAGCCCTAGCATAAACATAAACAAACGTTGATGGACCAATCCTAACTTCTGGTAAACCTCTGCAAAGAATACATAGCTATTGAGTAGTTTTAATTTAATTTAATAAAATACATGTATTATACATTAGAATATTAATTTAAATTGATATTAGTATAAATTAAATATAAAAGACATTTTTATATTACTTGCCACTAGCCAGATCGATAATCAAAAAACAGACCGGAAATTAACCTTCGGCCACTTAGGCTGGTCCATAAGAGCTTACATTTTCAGTAAACAAATGTGATAACAAAATACAATCACAGAACATTTGTAATATTAAAGATGAAAATACAACCAACATTTTAAAAATTAAGGATTAAATTATATGTGTACGATATGACAAAAATGAAACCGGAAATCCTCCTGTATATGCGCATACAAGTCTTCAAGTTTTCAAAATATGTTTAAGGTAAACATATATGTACTTTTAAGGGTAGACATCACGGAGTGTTCGTTGTTGCTGTTAGGATTTGGCAACAGGACAATATGTCAATATTTATATGACTTTTAAAGGTTTTACTGACCTGTGTTCCCCCGTCATACGTGTTTACTCATCATGCTTAAAGCCGTAAGTCCCTCTTCTGGTCGTTTTTCTAACTAATCCAGTTTTTTATGTTTACATTTGTATTTTAAAAATGATTTTATACGATAAAAAAACAGTAATAATACATATATTGAATTAATTAAGCTACTAATTGTTGAAATAAGTGCTTAAAATCGTTGCTCCAATTTTTTAAGCTCACATTGGACCAGACCACAAAAATGTTTTTATTATGTTTTAAACCCTTTTAATGGTATATAAGTATGGTATATAGTCACTCATATAAAAAGATATGTCATAAACATCTATAAGCATCTATTATATTGTGACAAGCAAAACGGGACATAACGAGCGTCAGCTGCGCGTTGCACCGGTCTCGCATCTCTCACGGAGGAGCGACAGTAGTGAAGGACGAGAGAGAATTAGTTCAGATGAATACATTTCATCATAGAAAGCATCTTTCTTTGTTGACAGCTATTCATAAGGAGCCACATATTCAAAAGGGAACCAATGCATTTCAATGTATGTTAGGCTACCATACAAATCTGAATTATTATATGATATGGCAAACTAATTTAAAAAAATCCAGCATTTTAATGAGACCATTAATTCTTGAAGCAACACCGTAATTTAATTTAATTCAGAATCATAGAAGAGATGTATTCAAGCCATTCTCTAAATTAATTGCTTTTTAATAATACATTAATAGATGTGAACACGTAAAAAATAATAAAACAGCATTGATGTATAATAAGTCAACTTGAAACTGACTGTTTAAATCTGAATATGTGCACATTACAAACGAATTAAAAAAATATATCCCTCTAAACTTTTATTAATACATTTTTCTGTACCAGTGGTCCAATGGGCTGTGCGCTGACATGTTGAGCAGTAAAGTCAGCTTACGAAACACAAACTTTGAGCCAAATTCCAGTCACGCTTTCAGATGCACAACACGGTTTTGAAAAGCAACCTAAAAATACAGATGTTTCATGAGAGAAATCCCAGCAAACCTCTCTCCCGTAGTTCTTTTTTGATGATGCTCATTATTATTGAAAAGAGCCTTTTTTGTGCTAAAGAGTAAAACCCAGGAGATGAACTGTGTAGGCTGAGAAGATTTTAATTAACCTCCCAGTCAACACACACACAAACAGATACATGAGAGAGATGAACTGTGTAAGTAGATGTTCACTGTCATTAAATCACAGACCAAAGTCAATTCCCAAGCCAGACACTGTGTCATAAAGCACAAGTTTGAAAGAACATGTTCAGATTTCCTTAATATAATCATCAAAACTAACACTGAAAAGTCACCCTCTTAAGGTTCTCCAGACTGTGTATATGTATAGAAATAGTAAGTGCATACATATATGTGGTTTATGAATCTTTGTAAAATCCCTCCCCCGGTAAGATTGAGTTTGTGAGCGTACCATTAAAGTTTAATTTGTTTCTGAACCACACAAACACAAGTGTTTATGTTCTCAGCATTCAGCAAACGCTCTGGCTGCTCCCGTGGGCTTCAGTGAATTGTGGGGGTGTTCTGGTCAGAATGTAAAGCGATGCTTTTGGGACTTTAGTGACCCACAACAATACAGTATGTGCTTCAAAGGATAAATGCAGACAGAGGTGAGCAATTTTATCATTATTAGCACACGCTCATGTGGTTTCTGTTGTTTTGTCCATGCAACAAAAAACCTTACAAAAATGACAAAATGCTCTATAAAACTATAAAATGACTGTGTGACCTGTGTCCAATCCTCTGCTTTGTGTGAGGAAGGGACGGAATTGGCTTCAATGAGATTGCATCAAAAATATTGAATGCCAATGCTAACAAATACATTCCTCAATATTTTTGAATTTTGTTGACTGCAGAAAGTCTGGACACAATGTTTGAGATTTCTTTACTGTCTATATTATTTTTTTGTCCCAGATATTTTCCATGAGAAGGATTTTAATATGAATTCAAGCATTTCTCATCAAATGTATCCAAATCTAGATTATGTTACATATAAGTCTTTATTCGTTTTGTCCAAAATCATCATGTATTTTAACATTTATCTTATTTTGTTTCTATTTTTAATCTCCCTTTGCAATTTTGGGAGGAACATCTAAGACAAAAGTTTTTCTGTCATTTAAGGAAAGACTTAAAGGGACAGTTCACCCAAAACTGTGTTCTGATGAACACAGAGAAAGATATTTGGAAGAATTTAGGGCAGCAAACAGTTCTCATGCACTTTTTTCCTACTAAGGCAAAGGCTTTTGAGATCTTTTTGGTTATGTGACAAAATAATATATTTTATGTTTTTTTCCCTGTCAGGGAAACATAACTGAGAACTCAAATATCAAATATGAGATATGAAAGAGCAAACCCTTTGAGCAATAACATATTCCTCTTATGGTGATTAAACACCATATTAATTTTAGTTTAGCAATAATGTAATGGGTTCATGTGACAACGTATAGCTGTAGTCTTGTTTGAAATGATTTTTTATGTATAATTGTTAACATATTTAGAAGAGTAAGCAGGAAACAGCAGAGAGTATTTCATTCTGAACATACCCAGAGGTAAATAAATAAAAAAGAGAAATGACATGAGCAGAAATTGAACCCGTGTCACCTATGTGTGGGAGCACATGCGCTTTACTCGCAGGCTTAAATCATTTCAGATGCAGTGTGTGTTGAAGTCAACCGTCATCTGTTTGGAACTGTGTGTTTCCCTTGACCTCCATCATGGCACAAAATTCCCTTGGTTGACTAGACATTCATAAATTAATCATTGCATTTATTTAGTGATATCCTAGACAAGAAACAGTGCCACAGATTCAACCTTATGAACAGGAGAGTTGATTATTAACATGAGTCTGGTGTACCCTGTATCACATTCAAGCAATTTAGAGATGACCTATAGATGCAGATGAACCAGAAACTGATAATGCATCAGACGACCGCCCGGCAAACGGCAACTCATTTTATTAATGCAATAACAGTCTCTGCAAAAGGTTGTACTAACAGTTCCAAACAAATTAGTGGAAAATCTGTGCCAACAACGTGACCAGAGTTTATTTAAATCGATTTAAGGGAATGAACATGTAATGGTCCAACATGTCTAAAGAGTGACGCTTGTAGAAAAGCCACATTTTCTTTGGTGGTTGCTAGGGTGTTGCTATGCTGAAACAGACGCTCTGAATGGTTTTTAATGTGTTGCCAGGCTTTTGCTTGAATGCCCTTGGTGGATGTTATGATAAACCAATAGCGTTTGAAGTTCTGTAGATAAGATTTGGGTCATTCCATCAATGTAAGTCTACGAAAAATGAAAAAATCTACTTCTTTAGAAAAACTCAATGCCCCATAAATCGACTAAAAAAGCTTTATAGTCCTCAAGCAATCTCTGGTTGGTGAATGGCACACATCAAATATCAGCTTTTTTATCGAGAGTGCAAGAGAGGTTCATAAAGGAGACATTTCATTGAATTTGGAGATTTAAATAAATGTGGATGATGTTTAAAACAAGACGATATTGGATATTGAGGTGAAGATATCGGCTCTATTGAAGGGAAGCCCCAGGATTTCTTATATTCGTAAAGCATCAGAAAATAAAACTTGTAAAATATTGTGAAAATGTTGATTTAGCAAATATATTCAAATAACTAAATAAATGTATTTAGTTATAAATTAATAAAAGCAACCTTTTAATAAAAAGTCAGGTCAAAAAAGTCTATCTGCACACAAATGCAAAACCATTGTATATACATACAGATACATTGTTTGATCTGCAAGATGAGATTAACTATGCATTCTCGTGACTATTTGTATAGCACTATACTTTTAATAAATAAAACCTATGTTTCTTTTCAATGGTGTTTTCCACATAAATAAGATTAAGTCTCAATTTTCAAGACCTCCTCTGGTAAACGTCTGACCGAACCTCAGTTTGATCCATTTCTATTCATATTCAACTATGATTGCAATATTGAAGCGTAAACGAAAACATCCTCTCACAGATCTTCTATCGAAAACACTTTTGACATGCAGTTTTTAAAAATGCAAAGATTACAAAACCTTTTTAAAAAACTCAAATTCCTAAAATTCTGCAAGGCCCTTTGTAGTCGACCGACTGCTGTAGCTTTCCAAGTAATTGTGTCAAAGATATTTGACAGGCTCTTAATGGCAATTGAGAGAACAGAAACCACTGAAGCATTAAATGAGAGGGCATTAAAAAGAAAATTGGAAGGCACATGTGTCTAGTTAATGGAAGACAGCATCACCTTGTGGTGAATAACTCCAGGTGCACTGCCTCCTGTGGAAAATATACTCTCCTAAAACACACATTTTACAATCTCACCAGTTTAAATTGCCCAATTACGAGACCTGGCTGTCTATAAACCCACACAGAAAAGGATAAAATAAAACCCCTGCAACATAAAAGTGGCTTATTCCAACTTTATTCAGTTACATGTTTCATTCTTCACACATGTTCTGACCCACAGATGATCAGAGGACATCACGTCTACATCGCAATAAACCCACAGTCAGCATGTAAAGCAGATGAATGGTCCCGATGTATTCAGTCGACTGTAACAAATGATGCATGTTTAAGAAAACTTAACTCCATGTACCCAAAATGCAACAGAAGGACACAAAAGCAGCAAGCTAAATTGATTTTATAAAATTATCAAGCTTTTGCACCGTATGTATCTTGTATGTACCAGGTCCCAACACAATGTCATTGTTTTGGAGAAAAAATAAATCACGATTTTACTTTCTTTATTATGGGGAACACAAAAGAAGATATTTTGAGAAATGTTTCTGTGGTTTTGTGTCCATGCAGTGGAAGTCAATGGGGTTCAATGTTGTTTGGTTACCAACGTTCTTCGAAATATCTCCTTTTGTGTTCTACAGAAGAAAGAAAGTCATACAGGTTTGGATTGACATGAGGGTGAACAATTGAATTATCCTCTTGTATTTTCTGCCGAACTCTTGCATTAAATCACACACTGCACCTTCATCCTAAGAGTAAAGAGTAAATCAAACAGTACTGACTTGATGTTAGCCGAACTGAGCATGTGGTGGGAACACAGCAGTCATTCAAGGACATTGAGACCAGTGAAGTGTGCATTGTGTGTTTCTCTCTCTCCTAGGAAGGATCTCATCAAAGTGAACATTAGCAGCATGGCCCTGATTATTTTGGGTGCTGTAATATAATGGTTCAAAGGTGCCATTAATCTTCGTGCTCAGATGCACATCTCATTTGGAGGAGTCGCCTTGATTCGCTCACAAAGGATGAATTCAGCAATTGTTAAATTGCTTTTTGCACCATGTGCTTCTAAACAGACTAATCTAAGAAGTAACCTTCTTCTAACCTTCCATGTGTTTATTAGACCCACAACTTAATGAATACATTTTTGTATTATCTGTGAAATGTATGCAAACAGAGAGAGAGAGAGACCCCTATGCAATGTAATATCTGAGATATGAGCTCCCCCTATGGGTTACAGGTAGAGGTGCAGTTGAGTGACAGGGTGTCACAAAACACGTCCCACAATGAACCCACAACTGGCCCTGAGGTCTTTAAAAAATCATCAGTCTGTTAATGCAACAGGGTTTGCATTTTATCATCCACTTACATTTCTATCTAGGAACTGTCAGAATAGAGAATCTCCTATTAAAACATGTCTTATCGACTGTATTAAAAGTAGGCAGGACTGTTCTGCAAATCAGCTGCATTTTATGAAAATGAATGTACAGCCGTGGAAAAAATTAAGGGACCATTGCATTTTATTCATATTTAAATAATATTTATAGGTATGTGTTTAGGTAAACTGATCATTTTTGTTTCATTCTGTGAACAAATAACAATATTTCTACCAAATGTCAAATAAAAACATTCTTTCTATTTGCATTTATTCGCAAAAAATGAAAACTGGAGAAACAGGTCAAAATAACAGAAAAGATGCTCTGTATTTTTCCAGACCTCAAATACTGCAAAGAAATATATATTCACTTTTAAGCAATTCAAACAGTGCAATATTATTCTGCGATAACCTTCACAAAACATTTTTATCACAGTTTTCATGTGTCTTGTCATGCTATCCGTCTTTGACATTGGTGCTGGCTGACTTTATGTCACTCCTGATGTTTGATTTGTTGAAATAGGCGCTTTTCACATGACGTCACACATCTTCCGTTCTGCAGCGACGCAGTGCAGTGTTACTTCCGCTTGTGCCTCAGAATGGACTTTACCAAGTTCCTTGCACAGCTGCCACGCATACGGCTAGATGATGTACAACATCTTACAGACAAAATTTCGCTTACATCAAGATCAAAGCTAGTAAAAGGAAACAAATTCTTTGTTGAACAGTACCTGTTGATTATGAAGGTAAGTGCCTTGGTTTCTCTTTGTGTATGCGAAGGTGGTAGGATAAGTACTTGAATATGTGTTCTGTCCGTTCCACTTAACCTTTCCACTGTTGTTAAATTCCAGCGCAACGCCAGAACGGGAGTTTTTCTTCTTCTCCTTGTTTGTTGCAAGACGGATGTTATGATACACTGCTTTGCGAAAAGGCGGAAGTTAAGTTACGTCATTGTGAAAAGGGCGTATTCAACAGACACTGAAACGAAATGGACACAATGCATAGAAATGCGGATTAAATGAACATTTGGAAGGGTCTTTTTATTTCTTCCACTGTTGTATATTTACAACAGTGGAACTAGACTACACCCACAACCCACAAGTGGACACAATGCATAGAAATGCGGTTTAAATGAACATTTGGAAGGGTCTTTTTATTTCTTCCACTGTTGTATATTTACAACAGTGGAACTAGACTAGACCCACAACTATTGGCCGAGTATCAAAAACATGAACACCACACAAGTGTTAAGCACATTACTAAATGTCTCTAAATATTCTTTTTTATTTCAAAAACAAGGCAAAAGTTACACACATTAGCTTTAGCAGTGATTTACTGTATCTGCTGGTGACCGGCGCATTACAACACAGACATTCCAGCTAATAACCATGCAAATCCCTACATGCTAAATTTCTACTATATAAAAAAATCTCAATTGAAATATCCCACGCTCGGCCACTTCCCCACCGTGGAATATGAGTGATTAAAAAACAGAAATTGTGCCCGAGCACCAGGCTTCTGCAAGGTATTGTTGGGATAATCCTGAAGGCAGAATCCATTACACTTGGTGTGAAGCAGTGCGTGTGTGATAAGCTTTTGCATGCCACCTCAAAGACACATGATTGAATGCAGCAACAGAAGCCTGGCTGCAGGGTGAAGAGTATTAGCGTTCCTACAAAAGCCACATTTTATGAAAGAAAAAGGAGCACTTTTCGCTATTTTGGTAGTGAAAGGAGTCTGTGAACCAGGTGACTGTTTACAGAGATAAACAGAGCAATTAAAGAAGGTGTAACATGCTATGTCATGCATTCTGACTTCTTTACATGGTTGAACGTGCTGGCTTCTCATGCTCATAAAAAACAAGTTGGACGTATGACATAGTATTTCTGTGCTTGATACACTCCCCCTGCACTCCAACTTGTTTTGGAAAGTTTTTTATAAGTCTGGATCCCTGTTTCGTAACAGGGATCCAATTCCTTTAATTGGGCAACTCTCTCAGAAAAGCATGCCCACGGCAAGGCGAAAGAAATAGCCTGCCCACGCGCCAACAAACGATGCGATAGGATGACACAGTTATCAAGATTGGCTGCGCTGCGTCAAGATTGGCTGCGCTGTGGGCCTACAGCTCATTACTCTAGCAATAGTGAGAGAAGTTTACGTGTGTTTGTTTGTTCACGGCATTTCAATGATGGATGTTATATAAACGGTACATTTAACGCCGTATTTGGAGATCGTTTGAAACTGATAGATAGCGCGTTCAAGATGCCAGACATGAACTGCAGTCAAACTAAGTCATAAGTCTGTGATTTGTTGGCAATCGACACGTACGTGTATAATAAGGCTTAATGCGATGATGTATTGTGTATCTCTCTTTTATAAATTTGATCAAACTAAATACTCTTCAAAGATACGACGTATGCAATACTACTGTGTGGAACTCAAGATGTATATGAGATTGGCGTATATGTATATGTGATCATTTTTACCTTCCAAACAGGTTTACAAACAGCAATACAATGGCTTAAGGTTGCTCGGCGGGGTCAGATTTTGTCTTACTAGCAAATTCTTTAAAAGCGTTGTCCTTAGTAAGACTTCAAAGAAAATGTTTGGTAGTTTTAGTACATGTATGTAAGTATTTCTAAAAGATGACAAAACAAACCTTTATCTAACATATATTTACATATAACCTGTAAATATGATAAGGAAATTCATGGCCATGAGCATAAATCAATATATATCCTTTTGTATCCCGAATTCCTGTGAGACTATGTTGCAATGCAATTTGTAACGTAATACCTATATTACATGATTTCCTATACATGAGTCATGTTTGTAGGCCTTAAAGTCACATGTTTGTTTTTGCACAATAGACACTGATATCTACTAAATTTGATAACATATTCATTAAACTGTGCAGAAAATGTGTTCCAGGCTAGTCTTTGTTTCCTAGATGACCTGACATAACTTCTTGTCCAATCGCTTTAATTTCTTCTTCAACAAGGTGGATTCTGATAATACCAGTGAGAACACCACATGAAACATGAAAGTGCTGTAAAAACCTTCACAAGACATAAAATGAAACAAAGTAAACACAATGAATTCAAGTCAAACTTGCAATATTTATTCTGGGTTCATGTGACTATACAGTATCTGCTCATATTCATCCCAGAGGGAAAGTTGTTTTAATTTTAATGACAGTAGGCCCTGCTGTACTATAAAATTCGATTTATGGTAGACATTGTCCCCGCTTGAACAACTCTACATAGAGCAGCATTTTATTTAGCAAACTGCAGAAGGACTGCGGGGATTACGCAGTCATCCTCTCAGTGGTCGCAAATAGCAGTCTAAACCTGTGAGTCGGAAGAGATTGAGAAAGGTTCAGTCAAATGTGAGGAGCTGGACTAAACCTTCTTATGTCCAAGAACGTACATTATACAAGTGAACTGTAAATGTCCAGTTATCTAAGCCTACTCAATTGAAACTTGACTGTTGTTGACTTCTGTTGTTGGGCATTTTAACAATTGCTTGGTAATAACATAAGTCACTCTTTTTATTGATTGTAGCATTACTGTAAGAACATGACCACAAAAACTAGACACACTAGAATGAAGATGCAGATTATGCCAGATTTAACACTAGATACAAACCAGACTAAAAACACAGACTAAGGTACAGACACAGACTAGACTAAAGACAGACAAAAAATAGGCTAGATTAAAAAAGCAGACTAAAGATTTAACACAAACTAAACAAAAAACACAGAATAAAGAATAGACACAAACTAGACAAACAAACAGCCTAGACTAAAAATGCAGACTAAATACTAAACACAAACTAAACTAAAAAACACAGATTGAAGTATATACACAAACTAGATAAACATACAGCCTTGACTAAAGACACAGACCAAAGACTAGGTACAAAGCAGACTAAAGAGAGACAAAACACAAACTGGACTAAACAAACAGACTTAAGACAGACTACAATAAATACTAGAGACAAACTAGACTAAAGACAGATTAGATTTAAAACACAGATAAAAAAATAAACACAGACTAGACTAAAGGCACAGACTAAACAATAGACTAAAGACACAGACTAGCTAAAAAAACATACGAATGTCTAGACACAGAGTAGACTCACACACACACACACATACAGACATTGCCCTGACCCGATCTCACCCCTCCGTAGCTTTGAACCGCCAGCCTGACAAGCGGGTCTGTGAGCGGCGCCGTAATGGCACTGGACCGGATGGCTGCTTGCCGGAGCTGGATTATTTTACCCTGTTGCAAGTCTTGTCTATGGTGTATTATGTGTATCTGTTTTTCTCACCACTTCCCTCATGTTATGCTGTATTTTTCTTCTTAAATCCATTTTGTTACACTGTACTTGTATATGTGTAATGACAGTACATTGAATCCAAATCCAAATCCAAATAGACTGAATAAAAATAGATTAGACTAAAGACACAGACTACAGACATATTAGACTAAAGACACAGACTACAGACATATTAGACTAAAGACACAGACTAAAACAGATTAGACTAAAGACACAGACTAAAGACACAGACTAAAGACACAGATTTAAGTATAGACACAGAGCAGACTAAAGACACAGGCTAGACTAAAGACAAACACTAATGACTAGAAACATAATACTAAAGACACATGCTATGCACTGGAAGCTTTAAATAAAAGTTGTTATGTTTTAGGTAGCAAGAAATAATGGCATATGTATTTGGAACACCAAGAGGATAAATAATAAAGAACATTTGTTTTTGAGTGAAGTATTATATTAGGCCAAACGGGGCAGCTAAAATGATAGAAGTTTTCACCTTGTTTAGAACAAATGAAGACGTACCTAACAGTCTCCAATATAACACAGCCTGTTATATGTGTGACATTATGTGTGACAGTGTGACATTGTGCTGGGAAACTGTCATTGATTATAGCATTCAAGAAACAAAAGACAGTGAAAAGGACTTCTGGATTGCTTTGACTGATTTAAGGCTGATGGGAAATCTAATCTCCTCTTGTTACATTCTCAAGGAGAATGACAGCTACTCTAGGACATCCACATCCACAATCGAGACACCCAGGCTCATGTAATCTATGTGAATGACCTAAATTGAGTTCTTTACTAAAATCAACCTTAAATGTTTCCATCCTGAGAAAAAATGTGCTTTACACTCTGTGTAACATTTAAAAATGAGGAGAATAAATTATAAATGACCTATACATATTCATATGAATACATATGAAATATACATATGAAAAGATATATCTAACATCAGGGGTTTATTAAAGCAAACTGAATCTTTCGATTGATAAACCAAAGCCTCATTTATGATAACACATTTCACTTTTAATTGATTAAAATAGTTTTAGTCTGGTTCGGAGATCACTTGTGAGAAAGATCAATGGTTGTCTGATTAGCATATCGCTCTGATTTGAAGCTTTAATAATCCATACATTATAAAAGTTTATATTATTTTAATAACTTAAAATGTTATACTTGTTATAATTTAAGAGGTTAGGAATTAGCAAGTATAAAATGATGAGCAGGCACAGCTTGTTTATGTTTTGTAAAACAAAAGGGTTGCCAGATCCTCATAACAAAACCAGTCCAAAGGCTTATCAAAACTATTCCTGTGACCCAAAGCTAAACATCAAAACCTAAAATATTTCGCTCCCATAGCCCACCTAAAATGCATATGTTAAAGTCATTATTATGCATTAAATACAATTTCTACTTGAAACTCACTGTATCGATGTAATCATAGGTACACTTTTTTATTTTTATCTTTTCATACGAATAACAGCAGATGAACAACATTGAATATATTTCATTGTACTGGTATTTCCGGCTTTATTTAACGCACCCCCAAAAATGTCTTATACGCTGAACTTATTTGCGCTGCTCAAGTTAGATTGCGTTGGTCATTATGGGAATAAGATCTGTTTTCTAATGTGAGATTTGTTGCCCCCGCAAAGAAATTTCCGTTTTTTGCTTTGTGCACTATTTTGCCCTGTTTCGTGAATCTGACCCTTTGTATCTACTTTAGTGATTTCGAAAAAATAGTACAAGATGGTGAAAGAGTTTATTTTATATAAAATATATGTGTACTGCTCAGTGTTGGGTGTAATTTAATTACTTTCCCCTTGAAAAAATAAAGTAAGGGATTACTTTTGATGTAATTAAACTAAATACTTTGTCTAATATATATGTGAGCAATAGTGGAATTGATATCAAAAGTTTATTTATTTAATTTATATTTCTCACATTTGTAATATTTTGGTCTGTTAATAAGAGTACTTAATGTAGTTTAATATTATTTATTTGAATGAATTATAAGAGCCGTTTCATGTCTATCTTTGAATCACTTAACTAATCAAGATGGGTATAGGATATAGAAAGCAATTAGTAATAAGTAATTAAATACATTTTTGGAGAGAGTAATTTGTACAGTAATCTAATTACTCTATTGAATATGTAATTATTAACTAGAAATTCATTACTTTTTCAGAGTAATTTTCCCCACACTGGTACTACTGTTAGTAAAGCAAGATGCTAATCTCAAACTCTGTGAATGAATTGTCATACATGGTTCCCATGTGCTTTTTGTGAGATTTATATGGCTCATGGATTGCTGCCCATAGAAAACATTCCAAATATGATGTTTTCATTTCAGTTCGATGCTTAGAAGAAAACTGCCCATAGAAAGTAGAGTCATGGCGACTTAATAGTGGTCAAAATAGATTCATAATTCAGCCAACAATAGTAAATGTAGTCTGTACGGTACAGTATTTCAAATATCACCGGCTTCATGACTCTAAGCTCTCCTGTCAGGAAAGGAAACATAATGCATTTGCAGGAAAAGATTAGGTTGCGCTCAGGGGCTGTTGGGCACAGGTCAGTGATGTGAAACAGGGATGCTCAGCAACATTCATATGCACTTGTCTTAATATAAGACTTTGTATAATTGTATCAAAACCCGTGCAAGGCTATTTGTAATGCAAAAATAATGTTTTTGTTGGGATTTATCAATATTTTTAACATATAAAAAGGAAAACACATTAGGTTGTGGTTAGGATTTATGTACGTGACTAGAGTTTTTCTGTCAAATTTATGCAAACAAAAAATACTAAAAGCTCAGCTAAAAGCCTTACTCATATGAAATAAGCCACGCTCCTTAAATATGCACACATTTCGGCTCCCAAAATGGATAATGTTGAATGTGACTGCCGAGCGTAAATCACAGCTGGGGTGGGAAAGAGAAAATTGCTTTTAATGCCTTTCCAAATCATGCAAACGATTAACGGAATAAAATAATTGCGAGGCTCAACAAACTGGTAAATAGATATCTGGCTGTTGTTCAGATAACAAAAAACATGAGGAGGGTAAAATAATAATAGAAAGTAAAGCTGGTACCCACTGTGAGGAAGACATCCCAAAATATGTTGATCTGTTCACATTGAATCAGCAAGGATTAATAGAGAAACAAAATAAGAGAATAAACACTTACATTTTTACACAGATATACACACTGACAGCAGAGTTATTATCATTTTGATTTTAGTTTTATTTAGTTTTATCTATATTTAAAATTAGCTTTTATTTTTAGAATTTTCGTTTTTATGTTGATTTTAGTTAAAGTTTTATCAATTTTGGTATACGCTTTTCTCATTTAAAAATTTTATCTGCTTATTAATTTATATTAATACATTTTTATTTCAGTTTTTGTAAACTTCTTTCAGTTTATTTTTGAGGCAACATTTCAATTTTCCCTTTAGTTAAGTTTTTCCCAAGAATTTTTAGGTCAATATTTTATTTGACTTCAATGAACAGAAACGTTTACAAAGTTCTAATTTGAGTAAATTTAAATAACCTTGAATTTTAGAGTTAACTGATGATAATTGATATAAATAAGCTACGAATCAAAGCAAACAGATAGCAATCTGAATATTAGTGCCATAAGGTGTGTAAAAAATCAGCCCAAACTTGCGAGCTGATATAAAGGGGGAAAGAAATTTCACACTTGCCGCTTGATTTCATTTTATCTATTTTTTCACAGTGAGGAGGCAAATAATCAGCTTGGTTTAGCGTCTCTAAAGAAAGATGAGGAACAAATCAGCCAGACTTGCCAGGAGCATCAATTTAAAAAAAACGTTAGTATATATATGAGACAGAATACAGCCATTTCAAAAGGTCAATCTTCTTTTAAACAAAGTTCTGGCTGCAGAGTACAGTTAATCTTACGGATCGCATAGGGATAATGTCATATTTTTATTCACTGCAGGCTTTATTATTGACTACACAAACTGAAACAAATAACATGTTTCAAACCAGATAATGTGAAAACAACTTATGGCAACTAAAATTAAATTAAATTTAAAATTTTAAACTTTAGTTACATGTAGTATTTAAGGCTTAACTTTATTAAGTGGATTTGTATCCACTAGAAGTCTGTTCCCCTCAAGTTCACACAGGTGTCACATAGAGTAAGCACAGATCACATTAAACTACTGACAACCAAAACATTTTTTAATTCTTTTCATTGTCTTCATTTATCATGTTTTAACATTTAAATCCAATTATTTTGCTTGAAAATATTGCTTGTTAAATTTTGCCTTTATATTGATTCTCTGTTTAAAACCTAAAAATGCATTATAATTAACTTTACTTTCTTGAAAAACAACTGAATAATGCATTGTTTATTTCCTCGTTGTTGTTAAGAAATAACCGTAAAATGGGACCGGAGGGTTTAAATGATAAATCTTAAGCTGACCAATGTGAATTGTGGTACCCAACACGTATTGTGTACAGTATGCATGTCAATAACTGATTTTTGTTCATTTTAAACCGAACGAAAAGTTATTTTTTGCAGCTTTTAATGTGCGTAGGATCTATTGACAAAAATGCAAGATAATATACATAAATATGTCTTCAGAGATTATTATTACATAATGAAGTGTTCTTTTTTTTAAGTAACTGAGCTATTTCTATCTATCACCATGTTGTTTCTACAGTAGCCCAAAATGGACTAAATGCTCTAGACTGCATCTCGTAAATACATTATCTTCTTCGGAAAAGAATTGAAAATGTAACTATGTCCTGTGTCAGCCACCATAGTGCTTTGAACGGGAGGGGTGGAGCGAGCCGTTGTTTGCAATTCACAACCTCACCGCTAGATGACGCTAAATTTCAAACATTGGACATTCAAGTGTCTGAAAGTGGCCAAATACATCTTGGAGCCATATACTGCACAAACACCTAAAGGTCTGTATTTGGTTTACCTATATATGTATTGTTAAAAGAATAACTAATAATAAAAGGCTAACAAATCCAAAAACAACATCTTTGATCAAAAACTTGACAAATTTAGCATCTCATTCCAAAAATAAACCCAAACTGCTCTCCTTTCTGTTCTTGTGGAACTGTATTATTTAACATTATAAGATATTTTTCAATATAATATAACACCCACACAGAGAAGTGTTACGTTAGCAGATGGCTTTCACAATATCAAGTGGCTCACAGCCGTTTCAGTGTAGTACAAAAAACAGCTTTATTTTTCACCCGACATCTTGAAGTTTCATTAACACCTCATAGTAAGAGCACTTTATCTCTGCTGGGTTCCCACATTGAATGTTTGATGTTTAAAAACTAGCATAGCCTACAGTTCTTTGAATTCGGCATGGGATCTGTTTCTTCTCTATGAGGACTTGACGACATAGCATTCGTTGAGACATCTTTCTGAACAATTTTTGTCAATGAAAAAGAATCATAGTGTCCGTGTAGCTCAACTGGTAAAGAAGGGCAAAGATTGAGGGTTGGAATCTCAATTTTAGCACAATTTTAGTATATACACTGTGTTGGCCTCTAGATCTGACCAAATGTCCACCCAGCATTGTCAAACCCTCTGACATGTGCACTAAAGTCTGTTCCACTCACAGACAGTAATGTCTAGTTTCTCAGAAAGTAACGTGTTAAGTTGCCAATCAAACCTGCAGGGCATAATTTGTTGTAACAGCCCCGATCCGGCACCTCCGGAAACAGATGCGAAACCTATTTCAGTCCCTGCTTTACTTCATTCACCTTTGAAAGAAACGTGGGCTTATTTAAACATGAACATGTAACAGCATCTCGAACGACTTAATGGCGCTGGGTATGCAAAATATCTACCATGCTTTGTTATTTTAAACCAGTATGACTTTTTCTTCTACAGAACACAAAAGAAGATATTTTGAAGAGTGTTGGTAAAGGTCGACCCCCATTGACTTCCATTGTATGGACACAAAACCACTTCCACATAAGAGTCACATACAGGTTATGAATGACATGATGGTAAACAAATGATGACAGATTAACGATTTCTGGGTGCGCTATCTCTTTAAACACATTATAGATGTTCCGTGTCCTTCCCCAACACAACCTGTCAAATATGTCATTGCTACGGGTTCCGCGACAGCAAAATTTACAAATTACACACCGCCTGGAAGAGCAGACAGAAGAGGAGGATCTCTGAAGCTCTGATTTACTACGCTAGCTGTGATCATCAGTGGTCTGAGCAGTTATGGGTACAGCCTTTTTTTGCATGTTTGCGCAGCTGGGAGCCAGTGGGTTTGACATGGGCACCACTGTCGTTGGATGGCTGGGATGCTTGGGAATAACCAGGTCTGGTCCCGAATGACTGGATGATTTGGAAACAAAATTGGTGTACTCTTAACCCCAACTATGTCAGAGCCATGGCAGAGTGGTTGATAATTTAGTGGCAAAAATAACTTGATTAATATGTTTAATGTTTTAAATATGACATAATACACAACTTTTGGCACCCATCCTCATAAAAACCAAACACTAGAAACATTTCGAAAAATTTGCTTAACAGACTTTCTACAAGCTATAAAACACATTATCAACAGCATGGTGACCCACTGTGAAATTATCCCCACAAAGGATTTATTGGCATTCACGTGGAGCTGAAAATGTCGTAAGCAACGAGCTGGGAACGGCAATATGGAGAATATCACAACTAAGCCCCAAAGAGATTCTGTTCCCCTGAAGTAGCTTTTGTTGGTTAAAAAAGGCAAAACTAAAAACTGTGAATAAATATCGTTCATGAACGCCTTACAAACAGTCTCAACAGCGAGAGAAAATTGCTTTTGTAGAGAAACTTCCCTGACTGGGGAGAATTCAGAGAGCGTTGTGATGTCTGATCGATGTGACGGTGCGAGTAAATTGATTCTTCAGACAAGCTCTATTGATCACATAAAGAGCTGAAGGTTTCAGACCAATCATCTGTCATCTTCTGTCCGTCCGATAATCTACCATGCCGAGAGATGACTCTGTAATCACAGGAATTATGGGAAGGATATTGTGTGACTGTATGAATGAAGGTTACAATTTCATCTTGGGGTTTCTCTAACAGAGCGAAATCACACTTCATGACTGCATTAAAATAAGTCGTTTTTACAAAACGCTTTTTTTTCATTGGTCAAGGATCCACAATATTTTTTATATAGTGCTGAGTGCATATTATAAATACTTAAAAGTGTTACATTCGCTTAAATATTTCTTACATTCTTTATAAACTGCATTTTGCATTTTTTTAAATATATATATTTTTTATCATTGAGTATTTTATTTGTTATTATTCAACTTCAGCTACAGAATGAATATGTTGTCAGTTTAAAGGTCCAGTGTATAAAATTTAGCCGCATCTAGTGGTGAGGTTGCCAATTGCAACCAATGCCTTACTCCACCCCTCCCCCTCTCTTTTGAAGCACTACGGTGGCTAACACGGGACTAAAGTGTTGCAACGTTATTGTTTCTTTGCTGAAGGTATTTCGTATTTCCGGAACACGCTCTGTAGAGCAGTTTTTTCATTAAGGGCTACCGTAGAAACAACATGGTGAATTGTATGTAGATAAAAATTGCTCATTCTAAGGTTAAAAAAAATAACGCTTCAATATGTAAGGTCCTCATACACCTCTGAAGACATAGAAGTGTATATTTTATTTCATTTCTATCAATAGATCCTTTCAAAAAGATACACAGCACCATAAAATAAATGCTTTTATTTAGCGAATTTAAGTTGGCATTTACAACACCCCTTGTGGCAACACTGAGAATATGTATTTGTGTGGATTTATAAACTCCAATCTAACCAATTTTCTGAAAGCAATAATGCACACAAACTTTTTTTTATGTAGAAATGTTTTCATATATTACATGTATGTGTTTTTATATATTACATTTGTACCCTTACTGTGATATTATTTTCAAGGTTAGGGTTTTATCCATTCTTAAAACGTTCTCCATCCCTATATCTCTATCCCCAAATGTTGTTTCACCTTTCTCCAATGGACAATGCGGTCCCCGTGCACGTTTCAGCAAAGATCAGAAGCCACATAGCCAGAAACATTGCTTTCGTTGCAGTTTCCGTGGCCTCCTGCCAGTTGCAGTGAATGGGGTTAGACGCTTGCCGTCTTAACACGAGCTTTCATCTTGGATTATATTCTTCATCTCAACGAGCACACAGTCTGCAAGTCCTGCCCCAGAGCTCTCTTTAGCATCCACCCACCGACACGAGAAAAAAGAGAAAAGGCGCAGACATCTCTCTCGTGCATCATCACGCCGATAATTCACATTCCTCATGTTACACTCGTGTGGCATAGGGACGAATCGGGAAGCCGTGAGCACTCGCGTGGGACAAATCTGCCAGTTTGAGTCAAAGGTTGAGAAAATAAAGATGTTTTCGCACTCCGTTGGGCCGCACAGATGCATGGCACAGATCGTGAACTGTTAAATTCAACAGAGCTATGATTCCAGATCGTACCTTTGTTGTCTTGAAGTCTTTTTCGAGCTACAAGTACCACAAAGTATTGTATTTGTCACAAAGTGTTTGTACAATGTTTTGCAACAATTACTTTGGTATTACCATGTTTAGTTGACATAATTTGTTTATTCCATTACATACTTTGGAGTATAGTCATTTAAGTCCATTGTATTACCATCTGATGCCATGATGCCTTTGTTACCACCACTGTTCTTTTGAGTGTAATAGTTAAAATTGTACACATTTGTCAAAGTTTTGTCAACGTATAATTTCATTTGACTCACACAGAACAGAAGGACACGTACTGTATGAGACTTACCATTGTACGTTAGCTAAAGGTTTATGCTGAAGAGATGCAAATACATTGGATGTTCTTTTAAATGATACGCTGACCTTAAACGCAGAGTGACAGAAGCCCTACAGCCAGAATGACAAAGCGATGCTTCATCTTTATCTCTTATCATGGATGCGCAGAATCAACTCAGAAAGACAGAATTGAACTTACAATGAAAACTGAAACGGGAGAAAATCCACCACCAAAAACTGCCAGAAACTACATTTGTATGAAATAAAATCTAAACATATCAGTATCTACATTTATAAAGATTAGCCATGGTTTTACTACAAATAAAAAAACATGGGAAACCATGGTAATCCTAAAACTAGTGATACAAATGGAAATCAATTTGACGAAAACCATGGTTAGTAGACTTTTTCAATAGTAAAACTATGGTTCATTTTTGTACAGATACACATTCCCATTGTTTGTGAATGTGTACCGGAAGTTAAGGGCAGTCAACGAACACGCACATGCACAGTAATGTTTGTTCGTGTTGCTGCTTTGAAACCGTCTATATATCACTTGATTGATTTGACATTAAACTGTATGAAAAAACACGATTATTTTATTAACTAGAGATCATGGGTTCATTTTAGAAGCCGTGCTTCTGATGGAAATTACTTTCAGTTTTGTCTGCTGAAAGATTGAGAACTTTGACACATGTACAAATTCTACATCATTTTACAATTTCTTTCATAATACTATAAGTGTCTTATACATAAACATATATGTTTGTCACCATTTTTGTGGGATCTTTAATGACAGGAGTGGTACAGGCTGACGTTTACACTGCTTGAAATAAGTCCTGTAATAAAATACACAGTATGATATTGTATACTAAAATGCTTTATGCAACACGGTTCCCACATTATGCAATGAATGGATGCAGACAAGAAATGTAAGAATAAAAACAGAGTATTAGAAAGAAATCTGAAAAACATAAGATTGAGAGAAAACTACTTCATTTTTAAAATTAAGAAGAAGAGAATTGAATAATCTGAGGAATTTACCAAGGCAAACAAAATCAAGATAAATAGGAAATATGTCAATTAGTATATTGGTATATTATTTTATAATAGATATTCAATGGTTCACAATGACAGATGTAACAGCAAAAACAATGCAAACCAGCAATATGAGTACATAGACCACTTCACCTAAATGAAATTTTTAAATCTCTCATATGTAATTAAATCTTAACTATATTGGTTTAACATTTTGGTCGTATTTTGTTCAAACGTTTGTGAAGTTTTAAAAAAACTGAACGAGGAAATTCTTCTGCGTTGAACCAGTTGTCATCCAAAGTGATACATAACATGATAAAAGATGCAGAACTTTGCAGACGTTGATGGGTTTAATGTTTGATCCAAATCAATAATTGTAATACAACAACAGCATCTGTGAACATATAGCAAAAGAGACCAAATGATTGTGATAATGATGTGGAATAATTGAATGGCGGTCACAAGTGTTTAGCACAGATACACTGAAACCGCTCTCTCTAACCACCGAAATCACAATCACACAGTGTTGTCCTGCTTAATGGCCATCTGCCGCATTTCTAACATTCAAAAGGGTCTGAAACATCTCACAGGTGGAAGCAATCACGCAGGTGACCGTTTTTCAACTGCGATCAGACTGATGAGCTATTACTGAAGTGTGAGCATGTTTACATCCGACAACAGAGCTCCAAGAGATTCGTAAATTCCTTTTTGTAGATTATTTGTAAAAATAAATCAATGCCATGATATGTACATGTGTTTTTCAAAAAATGGCACAACAGCTAAACAGCTTTGGTCACAGATTGTAGTTTGAAATTGTAGATTGGACTTTTACTAAATGTAGAGTTTGTTGGAAATAACTGAAAATGTAGATGAAAAGCGAGACAGAAGAGATAAAAAGGAAAACCAATAGCAGGCCTGAGGTAAAGATAGGCTGTCTATAAATTTTGTTTGAAAGACATGTATTATCTGTTCCTGACACTCTCTGTCATTGGATTTGGTTGTTGAGGACATTCACCCAGTTCTTTCATTTATCTACACAGATAAATGAACTGAGGAAAATTTATTGAGCCATAGAACTTGTCGAGCTGTAGTATCTGTGTTGATCTTTTATCGTGTCCAGACCAGACTGGACAAGTTTAAAGCTTTAGTCTCGGATGGTTTTTTTTGGAATAGCATACGCAAAAAAGTCCTTCCTCACATTCATCCCTGACAGCTTTAACACTTTTACACTCAATTTTGACAGTTTTTTTTAGAAAACAACACTTAATATCTCACCTCTCAAGTAAATGCATCTCGAATTAAGATTTTTTTCTAGGTAAAAATTACTAGGTAGGAAATTTCCTCAAAAATCTGTGGGCTGGTCTACACAGTTAAAAAATCTGAAAAAAACTGAAACTTTCTGTAAACTGGAGACACAGAATTATACCATAAAAAAATCCCCCTGTGAAGTTACAAGATATAAAGATATGTCAAATTCTATCCCCCGTTTGTCTTGTAATTTGTTGTCCTTTTCTGTAATTTTACCATTTTAAGTGAAAAATCTGTAAAAAATAACCGAAAAATTACGGAGGTTACTGTGTACAGTTTTCTGTCAATCAGAAAGGCTTTCTGCCTTTAAATCATTATGCACATTTGAGGTTTTTTAAAGATTTGAGTTGGCAAAATAAAAACGAAAGAAGAAGAACTTTGTTATTATATAAAAATGCATAAAATTGGGCTGTTCAATGATTAATCACGATTAATCGCATCCAGAATAGAAGTTTGTGTTTCCAATAATATACGTCTGTGCAATTTTTATATTTATTTGGTATTTATAAACACATACATATATTCATATTTATTCATTGGAAAATAACCATGTATCTTTATATATCATTTTAATTATATATAAACATTTATACTATGTAAACACAAACTTCTATTCTGGAAGCAATTAATCGTGATTACTCATTGAATAGCCTAATAAAAAAAAAATCTGATCAAATAAATGAGTGCATCTGGTTTTCACTTTGACAGTATTACATCGAGGAATCATTTCCTCTTGTAAAGCAACCAATCATAAGTGAGAACACGTAAAGGTCAGATGATGTGGCCCACCGCAACTCAACATAAAAGGGAGCAGATGTCACAGTTAAAGAGCACGGCAGTATGTTTGTGAACAAGCTGAACTCCGTATCTCTGACTAAGTGTGGATCCCAGACCGACTTTTCACAGGAACCTCCCCATGGCCGTCTGCATTTACAGGCCACTGCATCTCAGAGCATCCCGGCAGGCTTTGCTGCACACAACCAAGCAAGCTAGATAAACGAGAGTACGAAGACGCTGTTGCTCACCCATCGCTTTTGCTCGTCTTAATGTCGTGTCCGAGCGGCATGAGTCACGGTGAGAAACATTCGCTGTCATAAACAAACAGAGCACCACATTGAATCTCATGGGGAAAGAAATAGGAATGTTTGCAACAAACAAAGTGTTGTCGCATCCTTCTTAACACATGAGGCGTTCTCAGACGAGGAGAAAAGACTATACTGTTTTATCTGCTTTGGTGAGTCATCAAATCCCATTACCCACAATTCCAACGAGTGACCTAGATGAAGATTCGCCAACGCTCCTGGCACGCATGTCACTTAATATGGTTTCACGCAAGCGGCGTTCAACCGGCGCCTTCTGTTTTGAGGAGAGGTGTGCAGCCCCCTCACATCCCATAATCCACTGAAACAAGCATGAATGTATGAATTACAGGAAGCCAAATGAATTGCTCAGAATCAGGTTTGCTTAATGATGCTGACTGTTATCTGTTTGAAAAGCGTGCGAGCGGCAGCTAAGCCTGTAGGACAATCTGGCACGACGTGGGGCTGGGAAAAAAACAGTCAAGCAATTAAACACTTGGCCACATGCTGAAACAAACTAATGATCGGCAAGAGCTTAGCCAACATCTTTGTGAATTCGGTGGTTAAGGACAAAAAGTCGAAGAAAAACATTATATAATTTCATATATATATTTTTATCAATTTTAAAATAAGTCGGAGAATATTTCTGGTTTACAAGAATGACAGCATTATTTGTATTAAATCAAATGTATTAATTTCTTAAATAAACCTGCAAATGTAATAAACATATAACATAACGTAATCAATTAAATAAAAATGATATAATATAACACATATATAACATATGTGTTTTTAAAATCTTTTTGGTAGAAAAATCCGATTTTATCCAAGTACCTAAAAGTAAGTTTCCTTACCTTGCTTACTCTGATTCATGGTAGTAAGCTTACATTTAAAAAATAATTCAAATCAAGTGTTGGGTCTAAAAGGGACAAACCCAAGCTGTGCTTAACTCAACCTATGTTGTAATTTAACCTATGCTGTTTTTTCAACCCAAATTGCTGGGTTGTTTTAACTTATTGATGGGTCAAATATAAACCAATTGCTTGGTTCATTTAACCCGAGTGTTGTGTGTGTCCCTGTTTGACCCAATGCTGGGTTCATTTTTGTACAATGATCTAAAGCCTGTCAGGCACAATGCACTGTATGCATGCCTATATCTCAGTTTTACGCAGGCTTCCGGTATAGCATTGTCCCATTGCAAAACGAGGTCCTAGCGTGGTCTTTGAATGTTATATTCACATATCTTGATTAAATAGTGATTTCTATTAATTATATTATATTATTTATACGGTATATATTAGCTTGTTGAATACCTATTTTTTATATTTTATCAATAGATCGTTGAAGTAATGAGTTCAAGAAGCTTTAAATACCTTCGTCGTGACGGTGCGACGTCTCAATACTGTTGTGTCCTCAGCAGCTCATTAAAACTTTAGCCAAGCAGTGGTTGTAAGCACGCATTGGTAAGCACGCCGGGAGCTTGATAACAACTGAGTCTAAAAGTGGCCGTGCATAGATTGAATTTCGTGGGAAATGTCATTTGTCTTCAACCTACGTATTGATAAACTTTAAAACATGCTGGGTTATGTTCAACCCAATGTCAAAGAGGAACACACCCAGCTGTTGAGTTATAAATGAACCCATGCCGGAGTTGTTTTAACCTATTGTTGGGTCAATATATTACACTTTTGGGGTTCATTTGACCAAACTGTTGGGTTTATCCCTTTTTGAGCAAACGCTGGATTGAAAATGACCCAGCATTTTTTAGAACAGAGGTGGTGATACAGGGACAAAAGTTGTGGATTACAACTGAAAATGCACAAATAATGTGACTGAAACTGTCTAATGTGCAAGAAGTTCATTTTAGAAATTCTAATTGAAAAATAAATATAAATTCACTCTAAAAAATAATGGGTTATTTTCAACCAAGCGTCGGGTCAATAAAGGGACGAACCCAACAGATAAAATGTAACCAAAAATGTTTCCATTAAACCCAAAAATGACTTAAAACAACCCAGCATTTTGAGTTGTAACAACAGAATGGGTTATTTTACAACCCAGTAGTTGAGTTCGTCCCCTTTTGACCCAACGCTCCATGGGTAAAAAATGAATAAACCATCATTTTTCTAGAGTGTATACAAAAAAAAGACTAGCTGAAGAGCACAAAACCTTTGTTTTTGAGATGGATATAGGTTCATTTTTACTGGGGCTAGCCTCCCTGGAATTACATCACACAAAATCCATTGGTGTGCTTAACTATTCTGTGCATGATATAAACTTCAGTCTTTGGGGAGTGTTTTATCAAAAGCCATCGCTTCTAAGCATCTCCCGAGGACCTTGTTTCCTCGCCCATTTTCATTCAAAAGATAACACGCGACATCTCTTCATTACAGCTTTTTCTTGTATCAGAGGCGCCCCCGAGTCATCACCATTCCCACAGAGTACCGACGTACCTCTAATTATTATTCTAATGGAACACGAAGCGTTCCGGAGATGAGAGCTGATGAGACATTCGGGGTTCGTCACGCCACGACGCGTGGGGAGATCTAAACAGCTTGCCCATTAGGGAAAAAAAAGTTGAATCTCTGAGGGTCGGTGCGTGAGCATACGGGGTTTCAGGTTGAGAGCAGACGCTGATGTGATGAAGACAGCTAGTGTGTGTGTATTTTTTGTTGAGAGGAACGGGTTATTAGCGAGATCTGCCACAGGATTTGTAAAGAGCAGCATCGGAGTAGATTATGCAAATTGGACACGTTATCTTCATCAGTTGTGGAAATGGATGAAAGTGCTGAAAGATGAACTTAAAGCACACTTGAGTGACATTTTGGGGGGGATGAGTGGGCGGATGATCCAAAATAATTTCACGGAATATTCATAAGCACAGACAACTGATATCTGAATTAGTTCTTCCTGTAATTATATTAAATACAAAAGTCCCTGTTTCTCATGAAGGAGATCTCGCATGCGTCTCCTCTACAGTTTCAAACTTTGGAAACTTTGGTTTCTTGGCAAACTCAACATAGTTTAATATAAATATGTTTCATCAATGATGATCAAATATTTCAGAGCACTTTGAATGATAAAAATGAATGAACGTGTCCAATTTTGTAGGAACTTTTTAACTCACAATTTAAGAAACCTGTCGTCTTTTGTTTGACATAAATAAAGTGGACTTCAGCAACAGGGCACAAGCTGTGATATTTTGTACAGTAAGTCTGTGATTTCATTCTATAAATAGAAGGAAAATGATGGCTGTGATGGATGGAATATGAACATTCTGCTGTCTGGACTCGTCCTGCTCCAAGACACATGGCAGAGAAACTGCCATTTCAAATGGACCTCATTCTTGAATCACAAGTGGAACGTATAAATCGCTTGTAAAAACATTTCTAAAGGAAAAATGAGTTTCCACATCGACTGAGAGATGATAACTTGCCTGAGGAAACTGACAATTTCAATTCGTCCACTTGAAGAGGAAATCATATTGTGTTTATATAAAGTTATTTTATGTCTTGTGTTCTGTCTTTATGGTTCTCCTGGGCCTTTTCTTATAATCCATATGGTCACTTGCTCTACCTAAATGGAAAAATTCTTGAAAAACTTGAATAGGACAAAGAAAATATGGAATTATCATAAATATTGATGTATATTCTTGCCTCATAAAATTTAACCACAATTTGTATACTATAATACAAATCAATTTGAGAGGAGGTGCATTATAAAATCGATACCTTTGGTGAACAAACAAACCGATGCCTCTTATAAAAGCGCAACAGGAAAATGATCATAACTAGAAACTATTTGGAAGCAAATAGGTAAAAACCACAGTGCAGAAATGGAGCTGAGGGCTAAAGCAGTCAATGCATTTAAGATCAATTCTGCTGGAACAAACCATGGGACTCTGTCCAGATATATAAGAACCGCTGCAGCCACTCCAAGATATGATCAACCTGCTCTCTATCAGAGCAACAGCTTCCTCTAAATGCACACGCATACACAACAGACATCTGCAAACTGCAAATTCATCCTCACTCTTTTTATTTAACTCAGGTCTTATGATTAATGAGAGCCTATATCAGAGCTCAAATGCTGATAAGGAAAAGAGCTCTTTTTTTGATGAAAAAACAGAATTGGATTTTTGTCCTTTTTATGCTGATTTATTCAAATAGCAGAATATCAGAGAGTTTAAGTAACTCCATATCTCTCCCCTGGGCAAAGAATATTTGACCATTCAGACTCAATTCATAAACCATCAGTTGTACTTCATAATTCATAAATACCAACATACTGTCTCTTGTATATCATTATCAATCAGGGATAAAGGAGACACTCATGGCTATGTGTTTGGGCCCAGATCACTTCTGTTGAGACCTTTTGAAATGATCATTCTCATTTTTTTTCATTTTGTCAGATTGGATGCCACGATTCCGAGTGGTACAAACTTACTAATATCATAAAACTAAATATATTAAACCCATTGCTGATGTTTGTGCCGTTGTGTTCTCAACAAAACATGATGTCCCTTCCTAGGTGACGATGTCATTTAGTAGGCTTTTGTTAGGTCTAAGTATATTTAAAACATGATGGAAAGTGATGGTAAGGACAAAATCAGATTACCAACTAAAAATAAATATATATATTATCCTTAAGAAAACATGTTTTGTTTAAAACATTTAGAGCAAAGAAAACATAATCATAGTAATACTATTTCAAATTCAAAGTGCAATTGTGTTAAAAGAAACCAACTAACATGATATCATAAAATGATATCATTATATGTAGATAATGGATTTGAATACTGGGCCACAACTCAGTTTGCCTTGAACAAAATTCCAAACACTATAAATTTCAATACAGACATTATACTGAAGCAAAGCAAAGGGAGTGAAATACTTCGTTAACACGTGGTTTTACATTGCCAAACGCAGTCACTTGTGATAAATCCAACGCACTGCGAGAAGCTCTCTATTACGCACACCACAGACGTTTACTTGGACATCTTTGCGCATCTATTTTCAACACATAAGCGAATATGCACACAGTTGTCAATGATAAATCGCCTTTCTTACCTTCGTCGTGCATTTTCTGCAGACAGAAAGTCAGGTTTCTCCTCCAGCTTGGCATGTCAGATAACTAAGAGTAATGCGTTACGCGGAGACTGTCAGATGGTGATGGATACGCAGCAGGACGAGGTCTTCTGTTGATCAGGTGTATCGTGAACAGATCCTGTAGTGTTCATGCAGTGGTCCATGAGCGAGCATCAGCTGTCACTCCGGGTCCAGATGAGGACGCGCACATGCACCGCGCCGCGGAGACCGGAGCGCAAATGACGCACGGAGTGTCACCGCCTTCATCAAACTGTGTGACAGTCGGATTCATGCAATATGCTAAACCCGACTGTTTAACCCTTGGATTGGGATCAGACATTTACAAAAAAAAGTGTACAGAGTATATAACTACTGCACTTATATAAGGACAAGAGGGGCTAGTTGTCACATGGGGAATTTGGACGAGCTATGCGACATTAAGTTGATATAAGTTTTGAGTCAAAACTCCTTATACACAAATTCTTGATTTCTATAGTATGGTGATTGATAATATACAGTCCAATTGCCTTTGTTTGTGTTGATTCATGTCATTAATGTTTCCTTCATGTAAGCAATAAAATACTGTGTAACTCAAGTGAAAATGCCCATTTCAGAAATAAATAAAATCAACACATTAATCTAAGTGACATGGAGTTTATTTCATCATCCAGATGCAAATTGATGACTAGAGGCCAGAAGAGAACATTGGCAGGCCCTCGTGTTGACCTCTCGAACCCTTCAGCAACAGTGCCAAGTCTTGTTCTGAGAGATAATTTCACATGACAGCAATGGAAACAACTGCCACGGTACGTTCATGCTTGAAGTTGAGGTGTTTGAGAAGGATACATGCAGGTGATGCCGTCTGCTTCAGTCCAGGTGGAGTTTTACGGTATAATCTGTCAAAAGCCATTATTATATGAAGCTTGAAACATTTTCAGGCTAAACTGTCTTAACATTCAGAAAGAAAAGTCGTACAGGACTGCGATAAATAAGGATTTGTGATGTAAATAAATCGATTTTTAGAGGCAGAGAGTGTTATTTCATTTTGATTATAACAACAAACATGTTGATGAATTAAACACAATTAACAAGACAAACAAGTGTAAGAGTGGGACTAACTATAAAAAAGTAAACTTATAGGAAACAGGTGAATATTATAGAAAACTTTATTCTTCAATAGGTTTGCAGATCTTGAAAAATCTCCACGGTTGCCAGATTATTTGGACATTTAGTCTAAATTCATTAATTACCCGCACATCTCACTTACATGACTCATTTCTTAACATACATTTTAAGGGTTATTTTTACAGACTGTACAAAACATCCTGTTTGAAAACAAACCAAAAATCGGACAACCAGAAATTCATTTTGGTTTTGCAACCTGGAGATTAGCGGGCGAGAGATGCGATTAAACGTCAAGAAAGTCTTTGAGGGATCATCGGAGGTCCTTTATCCTACACGTTTGGAGATTGGAGGAAATGAGCTTCATTGCTCGTTCTGTTGGTTGTCTGTGATAGAGGAAGCGGCCCCCTGGCCTTTGTTGACGTCACTGATACAAGCCCACTGGCCGTCCACCGACTCTTTCCAGAGGGTCACCTGCGGGCAGAAGTTAATAGAAAAACTCAATCAGGTCACCAGGAGGACTTTTAAATAAAGTTTCACAGACAGCATCTTTCATAAAAGAACATTTACCCTAATAATGAATTCACCCATATTTGTTCATCAAAACTACACATAGTAAATTTATCATTTTAATAAGTGTTGAATAGAACATTTACAAGGAAGTCAAAATAATGCCTGCATTTTTAAAAAAAGACTGCATTTTACCTGATCTTATTAATAAACCTTTTAGCATTCTTAATCTGACAGAATGCAGGTGGTTTATAAATGCATTGGGTAATAGTGCGTTCATCTGTACAAAACCGCCCCCATCATTGTGAATAATTAGAAGGTGCGTTATCTCACGAAAAGCACAAGAAACCGAGTCGTCGTTTATATAAGCGGTGATGCAAAGAACAGATTCTCTTCCGAGAATTTGAAACAAACCTGAAACTTGAAAGTGCTTTGAACCTGAGCTCTGTAAAATAAGTAATGGAGTGGGTAAATAGCTGCTCCGCGGTGCTTAAAGACACCAGTTAACTTTTTTTCAGTAATCTCACAGGATGAGAGCCAAAGCGTGTCAACATAAGTTTAATGCTAATTAGTCAATGAATCGCAATGGATTTGTCGAAAAATATTTAAGGCCTGTTTTGAATTTAAAAGAGGTCATCACTTTCTCTCACTTCAATGTCAATGTTGTGAAACAACATGAGGGTTAATAAAGAGGTGTTCATAAAACCAACTGTTCCTGGAAAGTTGCACATACTTTGTTGTCCCCGCCTGACACAGCCAGAATGTTTCCAGTGATGGACCAGCTCACGTGCCACACCACGTCGTTGAATTTGTGGAGGAGTTTGGCCGTCCAGGCATTACCCGATGGGTCGTCGCACGTCCAGATAAACACACGGCCATCCTGTATGGTTTTTAAAAAGAGTTAAACATGTTTCTGGAAAGTAGAAAAGGATTTTGTAATTAGAACATATAGTGTACAGTTTGACATTACCTGAGAGCAGCTGGCAATTGTGCTTGTCGGTAGACCAATGGAAGGAGCCCATCCGACGTCTCTCACCCAATCACTGTGTGCTTCCAACTTCTGGTCCTCTTTCCATTGGCCATCTTCCTCTCTGACAAAAAAATATGAACATTCATATCAACCATTTTGATGATATGACATTTTTGGAATATATGATAATATATCATTATTAATACATATACATTTATTTTTCCTCATTTGTAAGATTTGTTTTGGTCTTCTTATAGGTATAAATCCAAGATGTTAAATTCATGCTTAAAACAAAAACAAACCTGCTTTTTAATATAACAAACAAATAACACATTTAATAACAAAAACGATGATTTAAGACTTTACACAATAAATATTATGAATCGGTAAATACAGCCCTGAAAATTAAAAATAAATTAAGATCTTTTTTTATATTTATAGACATGCGTTTGGGTGAAATTATATTTTTGGTTTTATTTCTTTGAACTACTAACAATATTTCTTCCACATTTCAAATATAATATCAAAAATATTGTTTCTATTTGAAAACTGGAGAAACAGGTCAGAGAAACAGGTCAAAATAACAACAAAGGATGCTCTGTATTTTTTCAGACCTCAAGCCATGAAAGAAATTTCATATTCACTTTTGAGCATTACAACAGTTATATTATTAGTACATGTATTTAGAATTAAAAATGTCATAACCTGGATTTTTATCACAGTTTTTCTGTGTCATGTAATTTTGTCAGTCTTTCAAATTTCTGTTGGATGACTTCGTATCACCCCTAAAGTTTGATTTTATTGAAATTTAACATACACTGGACTGGAATGGCCACAATACATCTAGAAATGCTGATTAAATGAGAATTGGAAATGGTCTCTTATTTTTTTTAAGCTGTATAAATATTGTATGATATTTTTTTTCAGATATTAAGAAATACAATGCTAAGCAACTATTATTGCTGCATTACTTGTTATATAGTACCTACATTAACATACAAGGATAAAAACTTTGTGTTACACGGCTACAAAATAGAGTGCATTAAAATGAAGTGATGCGGTTTAAGCTGACAGCAGGTGACCGAAGCCAGCGCATGCAGTAAAATAAGTTCTGAGCTTACTTCCACAGCTTGACCAGATTGTCACAGCCTCCAGACACGAATCTTTTGATGTAGTTGGGCTTCTGTCCTGATGGCTGCTCTATAAGACTCCCGGGGACGACAGCTGGGGCCCAGCTCACTGCGTTACAGCCAATCTGCCGGAGACAAAAGACAGCATGTAACACACGAGACTAGATTTAACATGTTCTGAATAAACTGTGAGTGATGGGAAACTAGAAAGCTCCAAGGGTTTTGCAAGGTGCCACTATGCAGTTGCTAGGGTGATAATCTCAGCCTCAGGTCCATGCAGCACCCTCAATCTGTTCGACTAATTACCTGAAGCATATTGTATATAAACTTGAAATAACTTTTTCAACTTATGCACCTAATGGAATGGCTGATTTTATACCATTTTTTTTTTAAAATTACGGTCATTTTATTAGATCAATAACAATTGTTCACACCATTATTTTTCTCAAGATGTATATTATTGCGTTTAAATCCATTCCCTAAATGACACGAAAAAACAACAACTGTGTGATTGGTTGTTTCCCAAATCAGTCATGTCATGTGCTGTGCTTTCTGGAATACTCACTGTGTGTGCATTGTTGATCTTTTTAATATCCCAATGGCCATCACCTGAACATGTTAATACTGAAATGGCGCCATCGGAGCTGCCGCAAGCCAGAATTAGGCCAAAGTCATACGGTCCCCAGCAAACCGAATTCACTGCAAGAAAACAAAACACATATACAATTTACATTACAATTACATTTGTGCATTCTGGGTAAACGCTTCATCAGTACATTCTCTGGGTCTTGATCCCACAACCCTGTTGTTGCAAGTGTGAGTGCATGAGTAATGTTACCTGAGGAGTCGTGGCCTGTGTATTCATACATCTTATCCCAGGTGCCGTTCTCCTCTTTCCAGATGATCACCTTTCTGTCGTAGGAGCATGACGCCAGGAGGTTGCCATACATGGGGTGAGCCCAGGCCACCTGCCACACTGGACCCTCATGACTGCCAAGAATGACACAAATCATTCAAGTATGTTAACACGAGCAACTGCATGTGAGGTGGTATTCCGAATTTTTGTGGATTATAACAAGCACAGCGACCAAAAAGTAGGTAAAAATAGGTATGTTATACTTTTTGGTTGACTAATAGACAACTTGATCAGATATCAGCTTGATCTTGATCAGGATAACGTGTCATCTGATGGTGTTTAATTCATTCGTCATTTCGGGATGTTTACTCAGAAATGCACCCGTTCAAACTTCGCAAAGGTTTCAAACTACTGACATGATATCCAAGTTTAAACCCACAAGCATTAAAATTGAAGACAAAACAAAACTAACAGAACTGACGGAACCCTACTGTGCATGTGCAGAAGAAGTATCACTGTATGAGAAAATTGAGTGCGTTACAAATGCTTAATATCAGCACTATATCACTTACCCCCTGAGATCGGCCACAAGGATCTGTCCTCCGTTCTTGACATCAAAGATCTTGACGGAGCGATCAGAAGAGCAGGTGGCTAGTCTGGTGCCGTAGTAATCCATCTGAGCATCATGCTAAAGACAGGATAAAGAGTCACAGTTAAGATGGAGGTAAGATGAATGTACGCTAGATGATGTATTATTAATAGATGGTACTGTGGATCTGTAATTCAGAGGAAGGTGTACATATTATGTGATCTTATGGGCATCTATAAGTGAACTGAACTGTTATTGCTACAGTGTATGAATGAGAGAATACTCACGATCATGTCCTCATGTGAGGTGTCCACTGTATTAATCACAGACACCTGAAAGATACAAGACCACAGACATGCTGAATGTCACTTTCTCAAAACATTATGTGAGATCACCGTACCTTTGATTGAAATTACCTGACCAATAACCTTAAACCTTACGAAAATTCAAAATGGTTCAACTTTAATAACCGTAGTTTCTTTGGTTTCATTTGTAGCAAAACTATAGTATTCACATATAGAGTACCAGTCAAATGTTTGGAAACACTTTCTCGTTCTTCATTTAGATTTCTCCACATTTTATAATAATAGTAAACTCATCAAAAGTGTATTGAAAATAGTATTGAAGGAGTCCCCAAATTATTGTAGGTTCTTATTGGCTAATTTTTCTTCGTATATTTTTATTCTTTTGAAACACAATTTCTGTTTTCTAATGAAACGCCACAACCATATTTTGTCTACAAAAGTCTTTTCAAACATTTAAGCATACCAAATATAAGATAATTACAAGCATTTTTGTTAAGTGTGTGCATAAATGTAAACAGTCAGAGCAAATGATCACATTTATTCGTAGTAAACTGTGTTAATACAAATATAAGTGGTCATTAATCTGACACAAAAAACAAGGTTCCTGATTGTTACCATAAAAAAAACCTCTTCGTTTTCCTAAGGGACCATATACCATGAATGGTTAAATACTTAAGGTTTATATTTTCATACAAGTTATCATAGTATGTTAATACTGTAGTACGGTATTACTATGGTACCTGTCACAGAAAAATTCGTATATATTACATTTACATTCACACATGATAAATATCCATCGTTTAACCACAATACATTTTAATACATGAACAATAATGAACAGTTCAACACTCATTTCATTATGTTTTGTAAAGGCCTTCCTAGCATAACATCTATAAAACAGAGCTGATTATTAGATGGTATTATCGAGAACTCACTACCTGTTTTAATAAAAAATATCTGACATGTTACAACAGCAGTTTATTCTGTCAAAAGCCTTTATTTTAAAACTACAGAATGAAGATTGTTCTGCTTTCCAGTCAAACCGCTCAGGAAACAAATGTTTAAAACCATAAACTGCTATTAATGAATAAACATGAAATCACGAGACACTCACCATTTTTTTTAATTACTCCAAACACCTTTTTTTAAAGGTAATCCTATAAATATGTCTATTTTGCTCTGCTTATCTTTATTGCTGTAGTTCTTTCAGACGTGGCAGACTGACCGCCGGTCCGGACTGCGTTTCCGTTCCCAAAACCCTCCGGTCGGAAACTCGGAACGTCAAAAAAGGTTCCGCTGTTGCGTCAAACACATCCTGCAATTCACGTGTATTCCAACAGATGGATACAAAGTGCACAATATCTCTCCTCTCTATATTTAACTCCGCAAGTGTCAGATTTCCCAGCTTGTCCCGACGGGCGCTATGATCTCCAACTTTTTATATTAAATTGACTTTGTCTCGTTATTCTCGGTCTTGGTTCGCTGTACTTTTATAAGTCAAGATGTCGAATGTCACCTTTTACATTTCCAACCTGTTGGAAAAAATGACATCAACTGATAAAGACTTTCGGTAAGCTGCGTGTGTGTTATAGACGCATGTTTCAGACACGACTGAGGTTTATAAAAATAGCGCAATGACAAAGCAAGTGCCTGTATTGTTTATGTATAGCTGAAATAAAGCTTTGAAGATCGTTTAAACACGCCATAAAGAGTAATATTGACTTTATTAGTAAATCACAGAATGTATGTCATAGATTTTAAGCCCTTAAGGATAATAACAGACTAAACCAGCCTAAGGTGGTTTGCTGGTCTTAGCTGGTCTCGCAGACTCTCCAAGCTGGTGCTAAAAACAGTAAATTAACTGAATAATAGACAAATATATAGAAAATATGGAAAAAAAACATTACAGAAGTTCTAATGGTTTTAATGGTTATAAAAGGGAGTTTGTTGGTTACACAGAAACTGTAATGGTCACTATAATGGTCTGAATGCTTATTTCAGACCAGCTGATTCCATCAAGACTTTACATAACAATCCCAATGTGATACTGTGTTGTATATATTATACCAGAACAGTCTTTTTTCTGAACCATGTTGAGATTTTATTGAAGTAATGTAGATCAGAACTGATAAAACAGATGAAACCATGTGTTTTCTGTAAAGGTTTATGGCCGCCAATGACCTGATGATGGAGCTTCAGAAAGATTCGATTAAACTGGACGAGGAGAGCGAGAGGAAGATCGTGGCCATGCTGCTCAAACTCCTGGAGGATAAAAACGGAGAGGTTCAGAATCTGGCTGTCAAATGGTAACAAAATAAAATAAAAATAAGATATTTGTTAAAGTTTCTTTTAGTTATTTTACAGACTATATTAACTTTTCTGTAGCCTGTTTGAATAAACTCTTAACCCTAAATATATTAATCTTGTGCTATTCAATTTATAAGTGATCAGACTGAAAAACATCTATTTTTCTGTCGTATGGTTTGTGACTGATGATTGTTACTGGTTTGTGTAGTCTTGGTCCTCTGGTGGGAAAGGTAAAGGAATGTCAGGTGGAGACGATGGTGGACACGCTTTGTTCCAACATGGTGTCCAATAAAGAGCAGCTGAGAGACATTTCCAGCATGGGCCTGAAAACCGTCATCGCCGAACTGCCACCAGCACCTACAGGTAACCATGGTAACGCAGATTATGTTTTCCATAATGTCAACTCAAATCACAGATGTTCATCGAAATGAATAGAAATGAATGACTTCTCATTGCTTTGAACCACTGGGAATCAAACCCAAGACCACTTGAGCTTCAGGAACTGCTTAGTCAATGATGGTTAATGTCATTTTTTTCAAGGGTCGAATCTTACGGTCAACGTCTGTAAGAAGATCACATCTCAGCTGATCGGAGCCCTGGGAATGCAGGACGATGTGTCTGTTCAGCTGGAGGCTTTGGATATTCTCTCTGACATGCTAGGCAGGTCAGTCAGTACGGCTTCCAATGGCGTACATAAACAAACTGTAGTTCTTACCTGCTAAAAAACACAAAATAATGCTTCATTTGTGTAGGTTGAGCGCTGCTCTCACGAGCTTCCATCAGTCGATTCTCAGCAGCCTCCTCGCCCAGTTCATAAGCCCTCGTATGGCTGTAAGAAAACGCTCCATCATCGCCCTGGGTCACCTGGTGCCCAGTTGTAGCTCCGCCCTCTTTACCCAACTTACGGAACATCTGATGAGCGAGCTGTCCCGCGGACCGCCCACCGCCAACGTCCGGACCTACATCCAGTGCTTGGCTACGGTCAGCAGACGAGGAGGACACAGGATCGGTGAGGGTGAACTGTATGCAGTACTGCTCTAGTACCAACAGAGGGCCGGTGTTTGTTAATATAGCATAAACGCATTAGCTTACATGTTGTTGAACAAATTAAAATAATACAAGAAATGAAATATTGAGTCTTGTGAAGGTGAACACCTGGAGAGGATTGTGCCCATGGTGGTGAAGTTTTGTAATGTGGAGGATGATGAGCTACGTGAGTTCTGCTTTCAGGCCTTTGAAGCTTTTGTTAGCAGGTAAATGCATTTACGTGTTTGAAACGTAGTTTTATTGACTTTATTTCAAATTATTACATTATCTTATACATTCAAATTATTGTATGACTTTTTGGAAAGGTGTCCAAAGGAAATGTCCACTCACATCCAAACGATTATCAAGTTGTGTCTGAAATACATCACCTATGACCCCAATTACAACTACGACGCTGACGATGATCAAGACGATGGGATGGACATTGAGGACAGGGATGATGAAGATCAGGGTAACTTTTGTCTCCATCATCGATTCATCTCTGGTTGCCGTGGTCAATTCATCGTTCTCTTCCGCAATCTTCTCTACAGAGTCAGATGATGAATATAGCGATGATGACGACATGAGCTGGAAGGTGCGGCGTTCCTCTGTCAAATGTCTGGAGGCCATCATCAGCAGCCGCAGGGACCTTCTGGTGGAGCTTTACGGGTCTGTAGGTCCAACCCTGGTGTCCCGCTTCAAAGAACGAGAGGAGAATGTCAAGACTGATATTTTCTTAGCTTTCGTGGCATTGCTGAAACAGACGAGAGACCCTCACAGTCCTTCTCTGGACACAGGGGCTAAAGAGGAACCAGCTGTCACTCTGTTGAAGAATCAGGTATGTTAGTAATGTTTATTTA
Source organism: Triplophysa bombifrons (assembly GCA_029783895.1). NCBI lineage: Eukaryota > Metazoa > Chordata > Actinopteri > Cypriniformes > Nemacheilidae > Triplophysa > Triplophysa bombifrons. The sequence continues at coordinate 3,563,196 of CM056472.1, forward strand.
CAATGTTGAAACCTATGTGTCACATGAAAAGCATTGAATTCAAATGAATTTCTGTTTCTTTACATTCATTTTGAATTTGTTTCAGTTAAATTTTTGTCTTTTTTCTAATTTTGTATTGTTCTTGCAGGTGCCGACAATAGTAAAGGCGTTACACAGACAGCTGAAGGAGAAAAGCATGAGATGTAGACAAGGCTGTTTTAGTCTCCTGACAGAGATGGCCAATGTGCTGCCGGGTCAACTAGGAGAGCACATACCAGCCCTCATTCCAGGTTAAATGACAAAGTCTTGATGTTTATAAAATAAATATGTGCACAAATAAACATAACATAAATCTTTAATATAAAGCTACTGGGCATCAAGTCTTGACTTATATCTGGGAAAGATTTGTTATAGATTCTCTGATAGATGTCCAAATTTGATGTGTGACTTTCTTCTATGAGAGAAAAAGTGAGATTTGTTTGGATGAATAATAGACCGTTGCACTTTGAAATGAAACTGGCAGCAGTCTAACAGTCTAACAAACGTTATCTAAGATGGATGGTCATTACAGGACGGAAGTGCATGTTCAGATTTTAACGGAAGATTGTGAGGGCACTCGATTTATAAAAGAGAATAACCCACATTGATAAACTACTTAAAATAAAACCTGCAATATTTCACAAAACAAATAGGGATTGTATTTTCTTATTTCACTGGGACTTTAAATTACGATACATTTAGTTGAGAAGCAAAATGACCTTAGTCATGTTTTCTGGGGACAAAATAAAATACTGTATGTACCCTAAAAAAATGATCTGCTAATGTAGTAATAATATAAAACAAACATAAACATAAATAACAAATAAAATAAACATAAACTTGAATTCAATTTACTTAATCACCTTGAATTCAATTATTTGTTCTTGCCCATTGGCAGTATTTTGTTTTCAGCATAAACAAACTTCGGTTTCATTGGGATACACTGGCCCGAAGTTAACTTCCGGTCTGTGTTTGGTTATGATATAACAATTTATTTAATATTCAACTATTTTAATATGTTATTGTATATTATTTGTATTAAATGAAATAAAACTCAACAGTTAATGATTCTTTGTGGATGTCTACCGGAAGTTAAGTTTGGGCCATATAACATTTGTTTATGTTGTGTCCGCTGAAACGGTCTCTATTTTAAATTATGTATAATATGCAATTATATGATTTTATATAAGTCTTAATAACCATATCATAGCTTTATGTAATAAAAAAGTATTTGGGTTATTCAATAAAAATCCATCAAAGGTGTCAAACCTTACCTGCATTTTTTATTTTGACACCTCATGCTACATTTTTAGGTGAACTTTACCCTTAGCAGGAATAAGCTCGGTTGTCTCCTGCCTTATCATTGGAAGTCTGTGTAATTGCAATTTAATTAAAAACATTTTTTTTAATTTTTTAATTTTAGGTATTGTTTACTCCTTGACCGACAAGTCATCCTCTTCAAATATGAAGATCGATGCTCTTTTATTCCTCTATGTCCTTCTAAGTACCCACAACCCAGAGGTCTTCCACCCACACATAAAGGTCATCTTACCTCCAGTAATCCAGTGCATCGAAGATCCCTTTTATAAAATCACATCTGAGGCCCTCCAAGTCACCCAACAGATAGTGAAGATCATTCGACCGCTGGATAAACCCAGCTCATTCGACATCAAGCCATACGTGATGAATGTGTTCACTTGTACGCTAAAGAGGTTGACTGCGGCTGATATAGACCAAGAGGTCAAAGAGAGAGCCATTTTCTGTATGGGTCACATTTTGAGTCATCTAGGTGACCATCTTGGAGCCGACCTGCAGCCCACCTTGCTGATATTCCTGGAGAGGCTTAAAAATGAAATCACAAGACTTATAGCGATAAAGACGTTGACGCTCGTTGCGTCATCACCACTTAAAATCGACCTAAAACCTATTTTAACAGATGGCATCCCAATACTCGGATCCTTCTTGCGGAAGAACCAGCGTGCCCTTAAGTTAAACACGATAACAGCCTTGAACGTCATTGTTGCCAACTATAGCGACAACTTCAAGCCCCCGATGATCGAATCTATTTTGATGGAGGTTCCTGGATTGATTCAGGAGAGTGATATGCATATCTCGCAGGTGGCCATCACGCTTATCACCTGCATGGCCAAAGTGTGTCCAAATTGCTTGAGCAAGATCGGGGGCACTATCTTGCCCGAAGTGCTCAACTTAGTCCATTCCCCATTGCTACAAGGAGGTGCCCTAAATTCAATTCTCGACTTCTTCCAGGTCCTTGTGGCAACCAAGGCCAACAATATGAGCTACGATGACCTTCTAAAAGCCTTAAAAGGACCGTTTTACGAAGCCAAGTCGTTCGACACATCCGCGCATAAACAGCCCTACTACTCGGTGGCCAAGTGCATTGCGGCGTTGTCGGCCGCCTGTCCCAAAGAAGCCTCCAGAGTGGTCACGAACTTCATCCAAGAGGTCAAGAACCCCAAATCGTTGGAGTCGGTGAGGATTCTAGGGCTGCTGAGTCTTGGGGAAATCGGACGCTTTATGAACTTCGAAGGACAGAAGGAGCTTAAGGGGGTCATAATGGATGCTTTCGGATCCCCGAATGAGGAAGTTAAGTCTGCCGCATCCTTCACGCTGGGAAACATCTGCGTCGGAAATTTAGGAGAGTACCTGCCGTTCATGCTGAAGGAGATCGGAAGCCAACCGAAGAGACAGTATTTGCTTCTGCACTCGCTGAAGGAGATGATCAGCGCTTTATCTGCAGAGAGTCTCAAACCTCATGTGGAGAACATCTGGGCGCTTTTGTTCAAACACTGTGAGTGTGAAGAAGAGGGCACGCGCAATATCGTCGCCGAATGTTTGGGGAAACTCACTCTGGTTAATCCGTCTGAGCTTCTGCCAAGGCTAAAGAAACAACTCACTTCAGGTAATAGAAGATGAATTGTTGGCTTGACTATGATCTGTAGATCATGGGCTGGTTTTTGTAAACAAATACATTAAAGTAACACTTTAGAACTTTTGCTCACGGGTTCCCCATGTGGTTGATAAGCGGAATTGTCTGTTACCAGTGTTGTAAATAATGTCGCTGTATAAACTTCACCGTGGGCATCGAAATACGCATGGATTTGTTTAAGGAATCTGATGGAACCAGTGGATGCAGAAATGTTATTTTGGAACCATATCGCACTCTTCCACAGGCAGGGGATGGGCGGGGCTGTGTGTACCGACCCGAAGACAGAACTTACAGAGTGTGCTTGTGGCCGCTTAGAAGCTGGTCAGGAAGCAGCGGCAGTAGAATTTGTCCTGTTAATAGTTGTTCTACCACTGAATTAAACATTATTTTAAGGTCAAAAAATTACAAAGTGTTGCTTTAACTTTTCATTTAGGTGTCTTACAGATGCTTTTAAAGTGTTTTTCAGCATACTTTGTAAATAATGTCAGTAGTATATTATATGAACAGTAATTATTCTTTCTCTTTTCTCCATTTGTATAGAAAAACTAATGTTAATCTTGTCCATTTGTATGATCCAGCAGCTTTTTGCTGAAAAAATGTAATTCAATTTGTTTATTTACATAATATATTGATATAAAACATGCTGTAAATTGGCAAAGTTACACTGGCAAATGTATAAATGTGAGTAAAAAAGAAAGCAATCCATCCTAGGAGGCCAAAGTATGAGAAGTGCCAAGATACAACATCCATTAAATGTTGAACTACAATCAGATTTGCTGATGTCATTTAAACTTACTATTAAAACTTTTTAAAATGTTTTTACATTAGTCCAACTCATCAAAATAAGTTAAGCAATTTCAACTTATTCTTCTAAGTAACAATTAACTCACCACAGGGCAAATTCATTATTATATAACATTATAATCTAGTTTCTTGTATTTTTCATAGTTTAAATGCTTTACATACATTTGTTTATGTATTTTAATTCAGCTGCTCAAACATACACATCAGGAGCATTTTATTTTTGTTGGTTCCAGGTTCTCCACTATCCCGCAGTACAGTTGTAACTGCAGTGAAGTTCACCATAGTGGATCATCCCATGCCCATAGACTCACTTTTAAAAGGATGCATTGGTAAATGTCTAATATTTTCACATTTTTAAACTTTGTGACACTGTCTGTGAACCCTTTTTTATAGTATGTTTTACAGTAAAACTATTTTTTGCATGAAAAGAGATTATATTATAGAAAATAGAAATGTATTTCAATGAACAGTGTATAAATCTTGAATGTTTGCTATATTTGACATAACGTAACTAAATATCCTTTTTGTAATTCTCCTATTAGGTGACTTCTTGAAAACTCTTCAGGACCCTGATCTCAATGTTCGGCGGGTGGCTTTGGTCATGTTCAATTCGGCAGCCCACAACAAACCCTCTCTGATTCGTGGGCTTCTAAGCTCACTTCTCCCACATCTTTACAATGAGACCCAGATCAGGAAAGACCTGGTTCGAGAGGTACAATTTATAAACTTGCTACAGCTTCATAAACACCCATGAAACGTTGTTGTTTATACAGAATTTATTTTTGCTTACTGATTTTAATAAAGTTTATTTGTGCATGTTTAAATCATTGGTCAGGTGGAGATGGGTCCCTTCAAGCACACAGTAGATGATGGGTTGGACATCCGAAAGGCAGCATTTGAATGCATGTACACTCTACTGGACAGCTGTCTTGACTGTCTGGATATCTTTGAGTTTCTGAATCATGTGGAAGAAGGTCTGAAAGATCACTATGACATTAAAGTAAGTGTATTCTGGATAATTTCACTTTATCTATGCCATAATATCTAATCGTCACAATTAAACAGATGATTTTTTGCCATTTACTCCTAATATAAACTCCACATCGTGTTAATGACAAAATCTAACATACCACATGTTTAAGAATATTGACATTGTTAAGTAAAATTATATATTTTTTGGTTCTTCAGATGCTGACCTTCATTATGCTTGCCAGACTCTCTAAACTCTGTCCAGGTGCTGTTGTACAAAGATTGGACCGATTAGTTGAACCACTTAAAGCTACGTGCACTGCAAAGGCAAGTTCTAAGATTTTAAAGAAATTGCATAAGAGATCCAAAAACTTATCATGGCTATAATAAAATTAAATGAAAAGGTACAAGGAATATATATGATCTGAGAGATGTCTGTACAGTGTTATGCAAAAGTTTGGGCCCCCTTCTGAGGCACTGTAATAAGTTGCCTTGTTCATAAGAAAATTATGTAGTCGTATAGTATTTAGTTTCTTGATACTATTTAGTCACTATAGAATGCTGCATACATGATCTTCTCAGACAAAGATTCTTAGTGTAGCTGGGTTGAGATTTATGAAATAAAATCAAAGGTAAAAAAAAGGTTGTGCAAAAGTGTGGGCACCCTTTCAGTTAGGTTAATCTGAATACCTGTATTCACTTATTTGCAAACACGAATAGATTTGATTAGGTCATATAAATCCTTACGTGGCGAACACAGTTGCGACTAATAATGTAATGTAATGGATATGTAAGGTAGCTGATGGGTAATTTCTTCTTGATTCTCTGCTGGAAGCAAGCAAGATGTAACCTCAATACAGCTTGGCCTAAAAAGTAAGATTATTAGTTAGTATGAGTTATTGAAAAAGTCCAAGGTCTCCATCACTACAAAAAGGATCAGTCTTTGTGGAAGGCCAAGAGTATTTGGAAGGTCAAGTTCAAAGACAAACTGCGGACCTCCTCCAAAGAGCTCCAAGAACATCTTGGTGTTGATGGCGTCACTGCAAGAGGAAAGGCTTGTTGGATAGTTAAAAAGGCAGGAAAACCTTGTACTGCCAACACGCAGTTTGAGATATACGAGGGCTTATCGGGACAAATCAAATTTAGTTTGGAAGGATGTGCTGTGGACTGATGAAAATAAAGTTATTCTACCATGCAAAGCCACTGAACACCGTTCTAGGAAAAAACTTCTCCCTGCTTACATTGTAAACCTTCAAAGTTCAGTGTCGAATGAATCTAACCTAGTACCAAATTCTTAACCCAATAACAGTCTTAAAATTAACATTTTAGCATCAGAGGTCAAAGTCACAAAGGTTTAAGCTGCTAAAGACAACGAAGGGTCTTAAACACCTGCAGTTGGAATTTGGGACAATCCTTTATTTTTTTTAATAGATATTTTACTAAATTTGTTCTGAATAACTGTTATTTGAAAACTTAAGTTTCCTTTCAATGAGGTGTAAATTTAATCCAAATAAAGTCGCAACTTCAGTTTCAGATCAGCTAATAGTTTTATGGTTCCCAAAACATACATTCTGAAGAGTTTGTTTTGTCTGTCATCTTTCTCTTTTACATATGAATCTCTTTCTGTGTACATTCAAAGGTTAAAGCTGGCTCTGTCAAGCAAGAATTCGAGAAGCAGGAAGAGCTGAGACGTTCCGCCATGCGTGCCGTCGCTGCCCTGCTGTCCATCAGTGAAGTAGAGAAGAGCCCCGTAATGGCAGACTTTGCCAATCAAATCAGAAGCAATACCGAAATGGCAACCATTTTCGAGAGCCTGCAAGGAGACCCCTTAACAGGGGCTGTAGAATCTATGGACACTACTTAGGGTCCATTTAAACACTTGCGATTATGAAAACTGCAGTTCTTTATAGTTTTGTTGGACAAAGCAAGACCTGTTTTATAGTCATCAAATGTATACTAAAATGTGCATAATAGTAAAACTTGACAATTGTGTTTTTTCAGTTTTTCCACTTTATTGAGACAAGAGAAGCAGATTATTCGTTTTCCTCGCTGCGGAGTCTGGCGTTGGGGTTTGTGACCTTAATGGCCAGCTGAGCTGCCCTCTCCACAATAATCTTCCTGTTCTTGGAGGACACATTGTGGGCAATTTCGGCACAATAGCTCCTGCAAAAAAAACAGTTAAGGTTACCACAAGCCCAGACTCCTGTCATTGTAGTTTAAAGCAATGCCAAAACGCAATCAAAATGTAAAAGCAATAATGCCAAAACTCATTCAAAATGAATGAAACTTGCTGTCAGAAACTTGAGTAAAACACCCTTATTTTCAGAAAGAGGCCCAAAACAAGTGCTAGCCACTTGTTGCAGATTATCTTCCACCTACTGGCTATGAAGAGAGCTAGTGGTGGAATGGGCATTTCCTCTGCCACACTCTCTCTCCAAATTCAACACCTGACAGAACATGACCAATTCAGCAGGTATGACCTTAAGAGACAAGCACGTGGCTAGCTTCTGTTTCTGACCAAATAGAAACAAATTGATCATTTTGGAAAGAGTCAATTTAACACCCACACAAACAGTTAGCAACACAATTTAAATGCTTACTTGTTGCTCATCATAAGGACTTCAAGTTCCTTGATGTTGTTGACCAGGAACTTCCTGAACCCAGAGGGCAGCATGTGTTTGGTCTTCTTGCTGCTTCCATAACCGATGCTGGGCATCAACATCTGACCCTTGAAGCGTCGCCTCACTCTGTTGTCAATACCTCTGGGCTTCCTCCAGTTTTTCTACACAGAACATAGAAGAAAGATGTCAAAGTTGGACTCTACGGAGTTTGGTTGATTAGGAGCTACTAGAATTCATATAACAATTAGGGATGCACCGATGCTACTTTTTCCTTGCCGATCCGATACCTGAATTCTGCGTATCGGCCGATACCGATCCTGATTCGATACTAGCATTGTTTTTCTTGATCAAAGTAGAGTTGCATATTATAACTTTAATTGTCAGAGGTGTTTAGTTCATAAGCATGTTTACTTTCAAGTACAATATCTGTACTTCATCAGAGTACTTTGGACAAAAAATACTTCCCTACAGTATGAAGCACATCATACTTACTCCACTACAGTCCATAAATAAATGTTGTTTTTAAACTTCTAATCCATGAGTACATTAAAATCTACCACTTTTCTTTACTTAAGTATTTTTACTTTAAAAAGTATGATAAATGTAATTAAGTGCTGTATTAAACTTAAAAAAAACATACAAAACCAAAATGTGGTCTCATAAAGCACGGATGCTTACAAAATGTTTAACAGATAAATCTCAGTTTATTACACAAAACTATCACAGCATAAGAGTCTCCGAACTCACTCATGCACATCCTGGACACAAAATGATGTGCTTATTACACCCGCTTCTACGTTATTTAAAGTCATGCGCATTGGACGCATGATGACGCTCTTAATGCACCAGCTTCACTCACGAGTGAATGTGGTAACAGTGAATGTTTAAATCATAGTACATTGCATCCATCCTAAAGTAAAAAAAAAAGACTTATTGTGTATGAATGACGCATAACATAGACTGCTTCCAGTGCTTGAATCTAATAACGTTACACTCAGCGAGTAGTCTCCGGCCAAATGCCAAACCAGTCTACTATCTAGTGATTATGAAGAATATGGAAAACTTTCGAACGAGTAACGTCCTGACTGTTCCCGGACACACGCATGCTGGATGGAGATTGACAGATGACCGCACCAGATGAGGTCAGAGTTTTTTTAAATTATGCTATATTGGTTTATTCCTCGCAAAAAGCTATCAAAATACATGACATCGAATACAATGCATGACAACTTTTATAGTAATTTCCTGATAGTTAGTGCTTTTTGAAGCTTTAGAGTAACATCCACGCGTATCGCATCGGATCGGACTGACGGGTTTCCCTATCCAACAAAAAAGACCCGTATCGGCCCCAATTCCAATCCAGAGTATCGGATCGGTGCATCCCTAATATAAAATGGGGAAAACATGTCAATTTCATATTCTAGGTTGAGCACATGCAAGTTCATTTAATCCCTGATTAAGGTCTGATGTCTCTTACACTGATCTTGACATAACGGTCCGACTGATGTCTGATGAACTTCTTGGTCCTTTTCTTTACGATCTTAGGTTTGGTGAGAGGTCTGAGGGCTGGCATGGTGCCTGAAATAAACACAAGCAACAAGAAAAATCGATGTCAAGAAAAAATAAAGCCGCTATAAGTCATCAGTTTTGGTAGCATCTCATTTGTGGTGCACAGATTTTTATGCACATCTTTTATACGTCATATCTGACACACATTGAGCACTCTAAATGTTGGCAAACATTGCTAATGCACTATATGAATATAAAATGTCAAGAATAAATGTGAAAAACAAATATTAAATGCGGTCCCTAAACAAGAGGGGTTTTAATAAAAATACAATAGTAAACTCACTAGTGGCCACAATGTTCGTAAACAGCTAATGCATGTTAGCAGTGTAGGAAAACAACACGCTAACGTGAAGTGCCAGTATAGCTAAACGCTAAATTTAAAGATTAACCACCTTGCGAAACTATTTATAGAAATTAAACAACTTTCTTTGTAACGTTTAGTAGCAATTTTTATGAATTTGTTCGCTAATTCACATGCACCGAATCAATGGCCGCCATGTACGGACCTTGTGTGCTGAATTTTATTAATATCTAAACTTCTATCACTCTGTGGTCCACGATATTGCCGCATTTAAATGTAGCGAAGAACAACACAACAGCAACTAATACAGATGTGTGATTTTAATAAAACTACTGAAGGATGAATTAAGATTTCGCTTGTGCTCACCGTTCGGTCTGTCTCTCTCGAAGACAGTACAGAAGAAAAGAAGGAAGTGACGCAGCGAAGGCCCGGAAATAAAATCAGGCAGCGGAAGTTGGTACCGCTCTCATATGTTACCGTCCGCTATTGCTGACCATTTTGAATTGTAATGTACTGTTTATGCCTTTAATGACTTTTATTTTAAATTTACTTATTTTTGTATTCTTGTGTTTTATACTTGTGTTGTTTTCTATTTTTGTTGCAAAATGATCGATGTCCCGATTTGTTTTTACCGGGCTGTATCTTTTATGTAAATTGAATAAAGTAACGTTGCAGTAAAAACACCAAGATAGTTGCAAGGTTTCACCTGTCGTTCTGTTCATTTAATGTAGTCTCGACTGGAACTTTAATTATTTTCAATGTGCACAATTAAGTTGTATATGATTGGAATAACATTAAGCTGTTTTAGTCTGAATTTTATTTCATTTTGTGTTTCAAACTCTTTTAAACCTTGAACTACCACAGGTTATTTTTTTACCAAACCAACAAACTTAACCATAGTTAATCTCTAGTTTTATTTATTTATTATTTGTATTGCTACATGGTCTTACCAAATAACCATAGTTTATTTGTAGTTAAACTAACAAATGGTTATCTGTACAAAACAAGGTTTCAAAACTTTCTTTTGGTAGGTCAGTTGATGAATTCTCAGTGGTATTGAATAATTTGATAAATCCGTTTCAACAGATGCTGCGGTGCCAAAAGGCACTTTTAGTCAAATACATGTTTATGACAGGCTTTGAGGCAATTTCCCTTGTATTTAATAAGATGCAGTATATAGGCCTAGTTTTCTGTCAAATTTGCAGAAATATGAACATTTAAACACTTAGATACAGTATTTTATGGCAGAGAGGATTATGACCGCAAGCCATCACATAACTTTACAATTCTGACCCTGTCTGTGGAATCCATGCAAAAGTCTCTACATGTAATAAAAAAAATGATTTTAATTGTTTTTCCCACTTCATATCATGTGCATCTGTTTGATCCAGCAGTATATTGAAATGTATAAATGACAAAATCAGACAGATGAGGATTCTGCACTGAAAAATCGGAGGGCTGAAATTACTGATTCCATTGTACATCGGTTCCATGTGATTTAATTATGTTTTTTATCTTTTCTTGTAATTAAAAAAAAGTGGCTAAAAGCTTAATTAAACCGTGTGGAACTGATGTACATGATTAAATTGAGTAATTCCAACAACCCTCTTTTTTCAGTGTGTAATGTTTTTGTGCAAATTTCATTTTTCCACATTCTGAGTTGTACCAAATATCACTCAGAATCCTTTAAAAAGAGTCAGGCTGAGGGAACACTATTGTGGGCGTGTCTTTATTTGTGGACAATTTAAGTTTAAAGTTTCACTTGGTGGAGAAGCTCTCAGCGAAGGTGGCGCACAGCATTTCGTGTATGTTATGGATTATGAAGACGACGTAGGTGGGTACATGATGCTTAATACATTTTAGTAAATGCTTTTACATGTCTTCTGCTCTCACTTTCATTCACACTTCACATGTTCAGTGTATGCTGTGAATAGTTTGCATGAGACGTTTAAAGGGTTCACATATGTAGTGTAAGCATTATTTTACATTTGGCTATGCATGTAGCACAAACTTTAACTCATCATATTTGTTGTTTTAAAAGGCTTAAATATGAATTTTGATAGATTGCCTGATAGATTAATATCAGATGGTTGGCTGCTCATAAACATGTGCATTTTAATACTAAAATGCTTGAATACTAAAATACGTATTCCTTTATATTGCCAAATATGTCAGCTTATGTTCAGATCCACTCTTTTTTTCATGGATCAAATTCATATTTTTTATTTTCACAACTGACAGAGATGACTACTGTAAATTTATGGTTTCAGATCCTTGGGCCATACTATTAAATGAGAATCTTTTTTCAATACATTTGCAAAATGTGTATTTTCAACAATGGGTATTCACAGATATCAGTCTCTATGAAACATTTTTTATTTATACACAGTAAAATTACATATAGGGATATTCTGAAGTACAGCAAATAATGGTTACGGAAAGAACAAGAAACGGGACAAGTGAGTGACAGTCATCAACATCCCATAGTCATTTAACTAAAAGGAGGTATGGCTCGGCATCTATCTGTCCTAATGCTATAGTCAAAATTCTAGCTTTTTGTAACAATTTACACTAGGCTACAAAACCTCCACACAAAAAAACTACAAAACCTTAAATGTCTATGCCACATAAAAAATCAGCATTAAAAATATGTCGTTAAAAATGCAATAAGACACATTAAAGCAACAATGACCTACAGAATTCATTGTAGACAAAAGGAGTAATTTACAGATAATTTACCTTTATATATTTACTGTGTTACTACAAGACACCTACACTTAATGACACCATCAATATTATTATATTATATTATGTTAAATTATTATCAAAGAGTTTAAGTGTACTTTTCCTTTTTTATTTAGCAGCATTTTATTTACTGATTAGGTCACTGTCCTTAAAATTCAGCTTCTGAGGTTTTGTAAATGTTAATCAACATAATGTTAACAGCCCTAATGTCTGTAGATTTCCATGAGTTGATGGCATAATATCAGTAGTTGCTGACCTGAAAGAAAGCAAATAATAAAGTTTTTATAGCTACAGATAAAAGTTTGATGGATGTGCGTTGCTAAGTAAACGTTTCAATAGTATCACAGATTACCTGCTCCTCCCTTCATTCACTGGTATATTTTGAGGTCATTGTTTACGCAAAATCTTAAGCACAATCTCCGCTAAAGGAAACCCACTCGAGTTGATATTTATATCCACTTGTTAGCAACATTGTTTATGAACATTACCAAGCTGATTGTGAGAAGTATATATTTAACTCCAAACACAGATGCTTACGTACCAAATACCATCTGGCAAAAACTGATTGTGAAAAACATTATATTTGTACTATGTTGTTTTGTAATGCAACATTAACATTTCGTGGGAGAGAGTTTATGATGTTGTTTCAATAGAGCTGTTCATGACGACAGTTTGTAGCCCAACACAAAAGTAAATTCTCAATGGTTTCCTTCGGGAATTTTGTACGGTTTGAAGAAGTGTCACAGTTCCTCTCTTTCTTGCCATAGACACATTTGACCCCAGCATTCCCGAGGAGGGTCCGTCTGCTCCGCCCCCTGGCTGGCTGGACAATGTTACAGGTTATGAGGAGCACAAAGGTGGAGGTTAGAATGCCTGATGTATCCATTGCACACAGAAATATTAGTACAGACCCAACAAGTGAAACGTGAAGACCTTCAAGAAAACTTACTGATGTACTGTACATTTTTGTGTAAATATTGATTAACTAGAAATATATTTGAATGTTTTAAAATAATGATTAGGATGTGAATACTGACATGTATTTACAATATAAAAAATATGATACATATCTTCTTTTTACTCTTTTACAATTTAGTTTAAAAAAACAATTGCCGTTGTTCGAAAAAAATGAAAAATACTTTAATCAGTTTTTAATGCTAAGATGTATTTATTAGAAGTTGCTTTGTCTTTTGTTTTCTCTGATTTTTTTCTTTTGCAGAGTGCACGGATCAAATTTGTCCCCCTCCACCAGACTATGTCCCTCAGCCTGAAACTGAAAAGAATGCTTTCGTTTCAAATGTTATGTGGGTAAAATATGTTGGGTTGAGAACCAGAGAGGAGTAAATTACATTTCATCAAGTTTACAGAAGAGTCAGAACAAAATAATACCATAGTTCGATCTGACTTTGTGTATTTATTTGAATCTTTAATAATAAAGATGTTACACACATGGAGAACATTGTACTTATTAAACCATTTTTAAACATTTTAATTAAAGAATGTCACATGCGCCTTTTGACTCCAATGTTTTAGCCATTTTGAGTCATCTGCTGTCCACAGGCTTTTCTCCACTAAACTGTACAGTTATGCCCTCTTGGCACCAACTGGTTTGTTCAGTGATGCGTTTGGGCTTCTAACACCAAATTGATTAAGATTTCACTTGTGTCATTTTGGCAGTAGAAAGAGCTCATCAAGGCTTTAAATTGATATACATATATATCTCCATTTCACCAAAAATATCACTTACGCCCCTCTGGTTCTCACTCCTTGTTGCATGCCCAAACACTTTATTTGTATTTATTTATGAAAACAATGTCTGATACTTTAGGCTGCCCAGTGTCTCAGAAGATGCAGCCAGAGATGCTTTACTGCAGTTTGTAGGTAAAAAGTGGACATATAGCAGCAAGCCTGCCAAAAATCTGATCATTAAAGACATGAAACCTTTTACAGTTTACCGTGTAAGTACCGCCACAATAGCAGCACTTTTGATTTGAAACCTCCTCTGATATTGTAAGAAAGTCTAGTTTAAAATGCGTTGTTTTAAGTTTACAGAAGTAATTTGTCCTGTATCTTTTCAGTACCGTTTGGAAACATTTACAGAGTCCAGATCAAGTGTTTGGGAATCAGAGCCACACACAGGTGCCTATTATGTCATCAAGTGAATACATGAGAATAAATATGTTTTAGCCCGAGTTTCATCTCTCTTACATTTGAACAAAATAATGTGTGCTCAGGTCAGTGTGTGGATGGGCCTGAGAATGGAGCGAGTCCTCCACCGTGGCAGGTCCAGGTGTCCTATCCACCCAAATTCACTGATGTTGTTCAGAAAGTCAGGGTGCCACACTCCTCTTTTGTTAAGGTATTGGAGTCAATTTGTTTCTATAAACAAAAAACTAAAATAAAGTCATTTTTCGATTTACGTTCGCCACTTTTTCTTCACTCATCAACTTTAAGGTGTTATATATTTGCGAAGATAATTGACCGCACCAGTTTCAAACACCTCGCCTTTAAGTACGCGCGCATGCGCAGGAAAAAGTGGAGAAAAAGCATAAAATCAGAGTTGCAGTGCGTCATTTTGGTGTCACCAGGTAATGATAAATAAATAAATATTTACCCCAAACGATGAACAAAGCTTTACACTGACCTTCAGGTATGTTTCCAAAGTAATGATACCAAAACACTACAAGCCAACAACTGCAGAAGTCTTAGCTTCCGGTTTACCATATATAGGCTCCGTGCGTCTCTTATTACCATTCAAAACGCTTTGATGATGATGCTTTGACCTTTTCATAATTGTCTGTTGTTATTTTCCGTATTTTATTGTGTGATTTCAGCCTTGTTACCGCTGTCAAGGTAACGGCCGAGTCAGGTGCACTCACTGCCGTGGTAAAGGATGGGTGGGTCGATGTGTCATTTTAAATCTTTATTTTATAATGTCTTGCAGTGCATGTTTATAAACTTGCAATGAATGTTTTGAAATGTTGTCACGTATGTTCTCTTGAGTTACACTAATTTGTTGTCTTTTTTGTGTATCAGACTCGTTGTATGTTTTGTCACGGCTCTGGTCACGGTCGCCACCGACGGTGCAGGAACTGTCACGGTGGAGGAAGAAAAAGGTATTTTTTTGTGCCATTTGTTGTTGTTGTTGTTACCTCGAATGTTACTTGAATACAAATTGTGCTTATTCACTTTTTCAGGTGTGTCTCTTGTCACAGAAAGGGTCACAAAATCTGTGTAACGTGTACTGGCCACAGAAACCTTGTGCATTTCATACGACTCACAGTCACATGGTAAACGTGCTGATGAAATCAAATCCTTTCATTCTGATTTACATAAAGTCATCTTTAATTGATTACAGATAACTAACATAACACTTGGGAGAGTTACTATGGTATATTTTTAGTTTCTTCATATTCTGTGTTTGTTTTAGTTTTGAATGCACAAAAAAGATGTTCAGTATAATGTCCGGTCCCACTGTGCTTCTTAGGAAAAACCAGGTGTCTGAGTTCATACCTGACCGTGTGCCTGAATTTCCACTAAAGAAGTTTGACAAGGGATCTGGGGAAGCATTCTTTGTAGATGATAACCTCCTGGTATATATATATATATATTTCTTCTTTTCTAAGCATATAGTGATATTTTATGTAACATTTTGTAACAATAATCTCTTTATAATGTTTTGATTTTATACATTAATCCAAAACTAATCACTATTGTATATAACATAACCAACGTAAAATGTGTGCAGTGTTGCACAAAGCTAGGAGGATTTTTTTAGCCAAGAAGAATATTTTTTAGGGAAAATGCTTGCATTTAGGTCTATCCGGTAGATGGGTTTCGAGACCAGGACATCTGTGAGGCTTCAAAAAGGACAATTCAGAGTCACCTTCTCAAATATTCTGCTGTTAGCCGCATCTTGCAGCAGGTAGGCAGAATATATTTAAAGCAAACATTGCATAATAATGTAATTGTGACAGTTCTTGGAATTATTAGCAATTAATATAATTTTTCAAGCAAATTAGTATTTGTACGTAAATAAAAGTAATAGTGACTTTTGCTCTGAAAGCACAAGCATGTACTGTTCAAGAGGGTGCAACTAAACACTTGACCACTAGAAGGAAGCAGGGATTTAAACAATTTGGGTTTTGTAAAGAAAGGTCAGATTTGACCAAATCTATTCTATTTTCTTTTTAACTGAGGAAGAGACTTTTGTTTTCTTTCAGCGACAGACAATTGAGCTGGTTCCCCTCACTCACGTTTTCTACACGTACAATGGGAAAGACTACGATTACTTTGTTTTTGGTAGAGAAAACAAGGTTCACACCACCAAATATCCCTCATCCTGCAGTATTTTGTAGTCTTCTTCTGGTGACCAAACGCATAATGCATA
Source organism: Triplophysa bombifrons (assembly GCA_029783895.1). Lineage (NCBI taxonomy): Eukaryota > Metazoa > Chordata > Actinopteri > Cypriniformes > Nemacheilidae > Triplophysa > Triplophysa bombifrons. The sequence continues at coordinate 3,579,563 of CM056472.1, forward strand.
ATGGGCTACCAGCAGCACTTTTTTTTCTCTTGTCTGAGTGTGCATCTTACATCTTTATTGGCAAAATATGATTTATAATTTGTTTCACTACTTTTGCTCATGAAATGTTACATAAAAATGAACATAGCAGGTCAGTAAAATCCGTTGTAGGATGATTTCAACAGATTTTTAGGAGTGTGGGGTTATATATGTACAGTACCACATTATATTTTTCATATATATACTTCATGAGGTTTAATATAGTCATTATATATGTCATATAAGGCAGCGGAAAAAATAAAGAGACCGCTCTCAAATTTATTTTGAGTTTGTTTTATTTACTACAGGTATGTGTTCATGTAAAATGACTGTTTTTGTTTCATTCTGTAAACTCCTAACGATATTTATACCAAATTTCAAATAAAAATATTCGTTCTATATGCATTTATTTGCAGAAAATGAAAACCGGAGAAACAGGTCAAAATGCATTATTTCACACCTCATGCTGCAAAGAAAACAAGTTTATAATCACTTTTAGGCAAATACAACAGTAATATTTGCATATGTATTAAGGAAAAGTTCTCATATATTTTTTATGTGATCTTTTTTTTTCAGTGTTCATGTGTCTTGTCATGATGTCAGTTTTGCTGTTGGATGACTTTTGTGTCACTCCATGATTTTCTTTCAAATTCAACAGACACTGAACTGGAATGACCACAATACAACTAGAGATACTGATCAATTGAATATTGGAATTTGGAATATGTAATTTGTTTGATTCGGAATCATTTTGAGTTGTGACATATTGGCAGTAACGTCATTGATCCACTAGGTGTCGTAAGGTGCCTATTTTTCCCCTGAATGTACAGCCTGAATTTTATTAAGTCCTATTCAATTTGATACTTTTCCCCAAGACGAATTATATATTACGTAATTATGTTCTGTTAACTTATCTGTCATATTACATTGACATTGAAAAGTATGTTTTGGTCGTTTGAAGAGTCTCCCTATGAAATGGCCTGAAGTGCTTTGTTGATGTGTGTCATTCAGAAGTGTTAACACATCAACCTACAGTGATCCTAAAAGGAATTTGGCCACTTGAGGCACTTAAAGTGTCACAATGTTATTGATTGCTTATTAGATATACATGCACAGCTATTATCCAGATTTTAAATTACTTTTCTGCTTCGGGTTTGATGTACAAACGCAGTTCCCAAATTCACAAAGATGTCACGTTCCAATAACGTTCCTGAATATTACATAACTTAATATTTATCAGTAACAAAGACGCACCTACTTTCCAAATGAGAACACTTCATGTTTCCATCAAGCTGAAACACGTTGTACATTTTTGAAACTATTGCTGTGGCCTGTTGCTGACGGATGAACTACACAAGACTCTCACACTGAGCGCGTCTGATAGGATATGACTGATGTGGAGAATCAGGAGGGGGCGTGGCTCCCCAGCGCATCACGCACGCTGCGCGTTTGTTTATAGTGAGTGAATGAGGTGCGGACAGCACACAAGTCTCACTGCGCATCTTTACGCTTAACAGAAAGTGGAATAACAATCTCAAGAACGAAGGAAGGGGAGAGGGAAATAACATTCGGTAGGTGTTTAAATGTTGTTTTTGAATTATTCTGTCATCTGTCATATTTAACCATTTTTGTCAAATTTAATGACTCTATTGAAATGTGTTGATGTCAATTGGTTAAGGAATGATACTTTGGTTTATACTGATTGATATATTTATAACAAAATGTATGTTTTATTTATGGTGTTTGTTAGTGAAGTTTAATTGAATTAATGTATGTATGATTTACTTAATAATAATGTTTTCATTCCCTGTGTAACAAAATATAAATCTTTTTCTATATAATATCTTGATGCGTATTACAGGTGTAGGTTTAGAGTAAACATGTGCCTGATTTATTCATTGCAGTTCATAATTTATGCCTTGGCTTGACATGCCAACTTTTGACAAATGAAACTTTATTAACTGTTTGAAATGAGCTATAATAACTGCTAACAGTTATTAGTAAAATCCATTAGGTTTTAAATGTGGAGTATTGTTTTTAACCTAATAAAATGAGCATGGGGGTCTCTCAGACCGCAAAAAGAAAACGGGGGTTAGTACATAAAAATAATCAATTCAAGTCATTCTGACTATAAGTGTTAAGGACTTTACACTGTAACCGTACACAACCTCACATGCTTTGAGATGCGGCAGGATGTACATTACATGCATTTTATTTTTTGGACGTCAGTGGTGTTCATCCCCTGATTCTTTCCTTTTCCTGTTTGGTGCTGTACATATTGTGTGTGTTCCTTTGATTTGTTTGTTTCCGTCTTTGCACACACTGTACATTTCCTCCCATATATAGTAAATGTCTAAAACGGTCCAGGGATCAGACTTATTACACGCCTGCTTACCATATGTCTCTCTTCGATTTGAAGCCTGATAGATTGTGCTGTGGAGATTATGAAACCTCTGATCTGATAATGGGTGGATGTTCATGTCACAGGGAGTTTATGTTTCACACTCCTTCCTAACACGTGGACAGATGTGTGTGTGTGTGTGTGTGTGTGTGTGTGTGTGTGTGTGTGTGTGTGTGCGTGCTCTTGTTTTGGGAGGGGTCCTCACGTAGAGCCCACATGAGAAAAGGCAGGCGGTGATTGTGAGACCCTTATCTGTGCTGACCAGCACTCCAGTCCCAAAGCTTTTGTTGTTTTATCAGGAGTAAGCTTTGTTCTGCTGGTAACAATAGCTTGAGTCAATGGGAACAGTTATACACTTTGAACTGTCCAATACTAGTGTACTTGAAGTGCCAGAATCAGTGTAAAAGCCAATTCTTTATTATAACATTAGAGATTTATTTTTAACCATTTAAGGTTAAAATTTCTTTCTGTGGAAATCAAAGCATTTGTAGTGTTGTGCTTGAATATGACATTAATGTTGCATGTATATATTTAAGTAATGTCTACAATTGGTGTTGTGATTAAAGTTTTGTGGTTGGATATAAGTTGTCACACTATTCTTGCGGCCAGATGGGGTTTTGATAGAAACAGCATTACTCTGGTTCACAACCTAATGTCAAATATCGTAACAAAAGGAGAAGAAGGGATCAAAGTTCTGGTTTGGTGTGATATTCATCTTACCAACTGAAGTTTGTTTTCAGGGTATCAGATGATATTTTATGGAGCTTTATGGATGACTCTCTGTGGAGAGGAACATCAATGCCGTTCACCTTTTCCCCTTGAGAGCACAAGAATGATTTCACTTCTTGGCTTTGGAAAATCAGATACATCAACATTCTTTGTTCTTGCTATGCATATATCTACAGCTGGCTCTGTGTTCCAGTCTTTGCTGTGGTATATGGCTTGATTTATAAATGCAGATCTGTTTTCGATTATCGAAAGGTCTGCGTCTGGTTAACGTCCATTAGTTTCTTTTATCTAAACTGATCTGCCAAGTCTTTGGTGTAAACTCATTTGCAAGATCATTTAGAGTTTTTTTATAGATATTGTAGTCATTAACAATAGGTCTCAGGAGGTATATGGCATTTAAAGATGCTTTTTATGTGAGTTCAGTTTTATTTTGAAGGGTTTAGTGAAGGACAAGTTAAACTTATTGCATTTGTCTAAATGCCTCTTTAACTCTTTGAACTGTCAAAATTGTGTCTTTTTTATGCACCCTGTGATCTCAAAAACCTTTTGATCCAACGCCTTATGCTTTAATGCTTTGCCAATATAAATGTGACATAGTTATTGAAACATAAATTTCTTAACAAAATGGTTGTTTTGATGTTTTTACTATTATTGTAAAGAGTAGAAAGCAATTGTAATAAGTCGTTTTTTTAAAGGACATAATGAAAGAAAAGAGATAACTGCAAATAGACCACCCAAAGATCTGCCGTCTCTAACATTCATCATGGGTTAACACAATCTATAACAGAACCACCCTGCATATTTCTGTGCAATGTGGAAAATATTCACTCGGTCACTTAAAAGAAATCCTTTTCTCTCAGAAAAAGCTCATTTGCTTCTCTTGATATGGAAAAGAGGAATCGGATGCCATGTCTCATAAGGGTCTATTGCAGTATCAGTTGGGATTCATTCATGAGCACTTTCATGGGTTTGCATAGCCTGTGTAATGATTAGGTGATGTGCTAAAGTTATGACAGGTGTCTCATCTATTATTATACTGAATGTAATTGTTTCTCAGACTGCACATCTGGATGAAAACTCAGGACCATAAATAATGTGGAGTGAATGTGTCTGCAAGCTTTGGTCAGACTATTTTGTTGAATATTAGTTTAAAGTTCATATATCTCCATTAAAAATGGTTCTGTTAGAAATGAGGTGTTCGGTGATGACTGTCACTGTTTTGACCCAACGTTTGGGAAGACTGATTGAAATTCATTCTCCAATTTCACAGGTATTATCAACCGCATATTGATGTCATATTTTTGAAGAGTAGGCTAAATATAACTCCATGAATCTTTTTTTGTTTTGTTAAGTTGAGGTCTTTTTCAACTCCAAACTTTTATTTTTATCCAACACATTTTATGTCAAAGTCTTACTCTGGTTACACAAAGACATTTTTCAGGTATCCTATATACATCAAACTTTTTTTGATCTAAATAGATTTGATTATTTTTCCTGAAGTAAAAGTGTCTCTTGTATGTGTAAAAGTTGCCCCATAATATTCTGTTTGGGGTCCCTCCGTCAAAGTAAATTAAAGGGCCTTGCATTGAACTGAGCAGGTGGATTTTGGGCAGTCGTCCAGAGGTGCAGATAAACTGTCATTGTACTTGGCTGCTTGTAAAAGAATTGCCGTAGATGGCTCACCAGCCATGTGCGTGTGTTGGCAAGAGGTCAAACAACATCCTGAGCGAATGACTCAATGACCCATTGTGGTGCCTCTCTATTATCTTAATTAATTGGCCCCTCTCTCCATCAGCTCAACAATAACAGCGTTCTGGCAAACACTGTACTTCCTTCCCACAATGCATCTGTTGTAACCTGCTGTCTGGCGCCAAGCGCAGGAAGATCAGAGCTAGGCTGGAAATGGCTCCATGTGGGAGAGTCAGTACGGAAGGTCTGTCTAAACACACAACCAGCTGTTTCGACAAATAATAGTAACGTGTATTGTTGTGTCATTAAACTACATCATCATTTAGCCGAACTAAATACCGTAGCCAAGCTAAATTCTGCTGTGTTAGAGCCCCAAACATACATGGTCATCATCGTTCTGATGAGTTCTGGGAAAAGATTTTGTCTGTCGTGATTCATGCTTTTCTTTGACTTCTGTGTTGGAGCGACTGTAGTATTGTAAAGCTGTTTACTTTTCTTGGTGTATGTGGTGAAGACTTTATAAGTTATGAAACACCTTTGTCTATTCCGGGGTTTTATAATAAAACACAGACAAAAACCCTAATATTACAGTACTTTGATTTTGGTGTCTGGGCGAAACGTAAATTATTCTCTCTGCACATAAGAAGCAGTTTGTGACTGGGAATATAGTGCTAGCAAAAACATCCCATATATAAGAAACTTGAAACAACCCAGCTGTGCTTTGATCACGAATGAGTTTAAATTGGAAGTACCAAGAAAATTTGTATTGCCTTTCTAGATGACGCATACAATTTTTGCCTGAAGGATGTTAAAATATGAAAAATATCTTACACTCTTTCAAAGGATGCGTTATTATTAACACATTGTTTGTTATGCTATTTAAAACAATTTGTGTTTACTTTGTGTGAAATAAATCAAAGGGACAAAAGTTAAAAATAACAAAATGTTTAACTGAACACAACACATGCACATTTTTAGAGTGTATTAAAATGACAGTAACCGAAATACGTTTTCTTTTATTAACATTTATTTATTTGGTGGATGCTTTTATCCAAAGCGACATACATTGTATCTAATGTATACATTTATTGTTTTTTAACAAGAACAAAATACAATTGAACACACTTCAAAATCACCTACATAAAAACAATAAAACGTAGATGTAACAAGATTCATGATATGGAAGAAAGGAGTCGGGAACCGGAAGACATTTTAAAACATTTAATAAAGTAATATAACAGCCGGCGGCCCCTCACGGACGACCGCCGGTGAACAACAACACAGCAAAACATAAATACATATACAAACACTTCGGGCCCGGACCTCTCTCTTCGACGGTACGGTCGCTCGTTCCTTTTATGCTCCCAATCTCCTAACGTCATTCGAGCCCGGTGTGCGCACAGCTGGCGTTCATTCACAATTACTCACCGGACTCGAACCACGGTCTCGCCCCGCCTACTCTACTACAGTAAATATTAAACCAAATTCAAAGGTTCTACTACTTTTTATTATCTTAAGAACCTCCTTTATGGAACCATTAAGCCAAAAATGTTTCTTCTATGACATTGTGAACCACCTATTTTATGTCTTTGTTAAAAAAAGACAAAAATGTCTTTGAGCAAGTGGTTTAAAAAATCTTTAGCATCTCTATGTGTGCAGATGCCACCTTATATTTTAACTGAAATGAAATCCATACTTTCGAGTGTGCCTTATGTGTCCATATACTTTTTTTGACCACTGTTTATCTTCCTAGCTTCTTGTCTGACACATACCAACGCTTTTGATACTTATACCAGACCGTTGTACTCCTTCACACCATCAAATAAAAAAGCCCCTCCTGGAGCAGAGATACAACTAGCACCAAACCGCTCCCCCCTTTCTATTCTTCTCAATGTTTGGTTGGATGACCCGTTGAGGTCTTGGCATGTCAGAGAGCTCCACGGGGAACCTTACCTCCCGGTATGGGGCTCTTACTCAGTTTTCTCATCCTTTCAAACTAACAGCGCTGGAATTCTTCAGGGCCAAGAAGCCAAAGATAAATCATATGGAGATTGTAGGTGACTGCGCATCGGCAGATTTTCTGAGCGTAGATAACAAACGCTATCGTCATGGCGTTTCCTACAGTATCATTCCTTGATTTAGCTTCCTCTTTGTGTTTTCCTACAAGCCAGAACGGATTATGTCGTAGAGGAATAAAAAAGGTACGACGGCCAAGTAGGACCAGCTAAAAGATTAAAGACGTCCCATGATTTAGTAACATAGTCACTGTTTCACATTAGGTGTAAATCATTTACAAGTTACTGCTAAGCCAACACCCGCCGAGCGGCACGCTGCAAAGATGTACGCTCTTTTAAGTGAGCGGGTCGACCCCTGCTGTTTCATCTACTGTTTGAACAGAGGAGTCCTTAGAAGAAGGATCTGCAAATCACTCTCAAAGGCTTAGTAGAGAGGAAATCTGTAATTGGCCCCCGATTTTAATGCATATCCTCTCAGGTCTAATGTCATGTGAGCGAAAACAGCTCTCCGACTGAATAGCATTCACAGACAGCAACAAGTACAGTTCTCGCTTTGTCGCTGCTGTAAATACATCCCCTCAAATGCCATGAGAACATTTTTGTATAAAAGAGTCTCTCTGGAAATAGTTTGCTTAATTCAAATGGAGTACTTTTCCTTAATTAGACCCAGATAGGCTTTTCTCTATTGTGTACGCGGAGATTTTGGTCGAATGTCTGTGGGATGGATGGTAAAAGTGCAAAATGTTTGCATTTTTTCAACGTAAAAACTTGTATGTGACTCTTTCTTCTGTGAAACACAAAATAAGATATTTTGAGAAATGTCTCAGTGGTTTTGTGTTCACAATAGAAGTCAATGGGGGTCAATGTTGATTGGTTATCGACTTTCTTCAAAATATCTTCTTTTGTGTTTTGTGAAAGTCATACAGTATTAAAATGACAAGAGCGTAAGTAAATGATAAAATATTTGTAATTTTTGAGCAAGGAATCCCTTTTAAAGATCATTGGTATATGTGAAAGTTTGTTTTGCATCAAGGTTTAATGTGAAAATTACCCATTTTATATTTAATTACTAGGCAAGGATGATGTGTCGCTTCCTGTTTTGCATAAGATCTCTGGTGAGATCTTTTGTGGGTACATGGGTCTGCTTATAATTATGCCCCTTTAGAAAGAATGGAAAATGTTTTTGTTTTAATGTAAAAACTGCACGCATGCTTTGATTGGAAACCACACATAATATTGGGACTCGTACACAAATCCAGCACACAAAAAATAATGAAAAAAGGTTGGCCTTCAGTTTAAAGAAAAATGTTCCCTAAGAGGAATAAGCTAAAAAAAACATGCAAATCATTTTAAACAAACGGATGGTCAAAGTTAGACTCTAATCTGCTGTCTTAATGTCAAAATTCTGGAGGTCGGTAAACGGGGAAGTGTCTGGAATGAGGTCACTCGGACCACCGGGGATGAAAACGCATACATCTGAAACGTCTGTTGAGCAGAAGTTTGTTGACGTTGTCAGCTCGGTCAGAAATGTAGGGAACCTCGCAGGTGAACCAAAATAATTGTTGTTGATTATATGAAAATGATCTCATTTAAGTAATGAAGCATTTTTCAAAATATCTTCTTTTATGTCCTACAGAAGAAAGAAAGTCCTACATGTTTAAAATGACACGAGGACATTTTTGGGTGAGCTTTCGTTTTAAAGTGATATCAATGCCAACAGACCATCTGACCCCAGGTCAACAAGACTAAAATGGTCTACAGGTTTAAAATGACAAGAGGGTGAGAAATGTATTACAGAATTTTCATTTTGCGTGAACTATGACTTTAAAGATTCTAGCTGAGTTTTTAACTACATACTTTTTAATAAGCATATCTCATGTGACCCAAGCAAAAGCAAGCAATAGTTGCAATATTTGTGTGTTTGCTCAATGCAATTGTGATTTACGAAAATATCCCTTTATATTTCAAATCAATTACAAAAACTTTAATGATCTTTTTTACAATGTGTCGATAAAGATAAATGTGCATTGTTTGTTCTGACGCTGAAACCAACCGGCTTTAAGTCTAGCAGGTTTTGATTGGCATTCTCTCATCTTAGACTAAACAAAAACCCAAAGCAACATGATGTGTCTAGACAGTGATGTTAACAAGCTGTAGTAAAAGTCCCAATATAGAAAAGAGATCAGCTTCAATGTAGTGCAACAGTTACCGCCCACTTTTTTGGCAACCTTGGTTCTGGAAATAAATCTCTTTTCTATTCATTTCCTCCATAGACATTTAAATATAAACAGTTCAACAGCCTTGAACCAAATCAAACACCTTTGAGATAAATCACAACATTACCACATTTCATTTAAAGCACCAGAAATGTTAGAAAATAATAAAACTTGAGAGAAGTAAAGAGTGTTCTTTGATTGGTCAGTATTAGGAAAGAAGATATTTTGAGAAATGTCTGAGTGGTTTTGTGTTCGTACAATGGAAGTCAATGGGGATCAATGTTGTTTGTTATCATTAACCTTGTTCAAAATATCTTCTTTTGTGTTCTGCAGAAGAAACAAAGTCATCGAGGTTTGAAATGACTTTTAGGGTGAAATATCTCTTTTAAAGATTTCTTATTTTCAGAACCAGACTATCATCTAGTTTGGTGAAGTGTATCGTAGTCGAGTGTAAGTCATGATTTCAGAACCTAAGGGGAGTTTACTGTAAAGTCTTGAGAGGAAATCTAAGCTAATGGGAAAATCGTCCCCATCCTTTGCCTGGGAGCTTCATGCTGTGTTTTAAAGAGTTTGAAGAAGGGGCTAAGTATCTTAGGTCAGGGACCTGCTACGTATATTGTTCATTAGGTGTTTACACAATTGCCAGCAGCAATGGCTTGTGAATTCTTGGAAACGGGCAAAAATTGTGCACATTGTTTTTCTGCTTTCCACCAGTTTCCTGCTCAGGTACCATCGGCAATGGCAGATTGCATAAGGGTTATGGTATGGAGAACAATTTCTCTTGGGACCTTACAGAAGTATCTACAGTTGTTTTAACAGTTTTGACGGATGTGCATTATGTATTTTTCACTCCCTTTCTGTTTTGTAACAATATCTGCTGTCTGGAAACTCTACCACAACATTCCTTCAGGATTCTTCAGCTGGGATAACTCCCCCAGTTCCCAAACCTTGTCTGTAACTGTATTTTCAAACATGTCACATGTTGGATATTTCCCCAGTTTTAAAATGTACAGACCGGTGGCTGTTTATTTTAGTGTGACAAGCCTTAATGGGTCCTGACGGTCACTTGGACTAAATGTTGATTTTAAAGCTCCAGTAGTAAACGCAAGTTGACAGGTTACTAATAGTTGGTTCATTCACGACTTTTCCCATTCAGGATACGTTTCCGACGCAGACACTTGCAGGTGCTCCTGAGAAAAGAGAGGAGAAGTAAACGTCGCTTTTTTTAGATCCTCTGTGATGAGGTTGAATGTCATTGAGGAAGTGGGAATTAAGGTGACTCGTGGAATTACACTGAATTTCCATCCTCCGACAATTGTACAATTTACAGTTTATGGATGAGGTAGGGATGGGGTTGAAAAAAAGCAGTCACTTTGAGAGAAAGCTAGGAAATAAAACTTCGGTGACACTGTGAACAGTTTAAAGAAGTATTACCAAAGATATTAATTTTAACAAGATGATTTTTAGCGCAATTTAGCCTTAGCAGACCAAAGTTATGATTCAGGTTATGACATGTTTAATTATTGTTCGGAAATATGCTGTTTATTTGTGCGATTTTAGAAATTTTGGCCTTCCCCTATTCAAGTAGATAGGATTGTGGCCCAGAGGTGTTTCAAACATGGCCGCCGAGTGGCATGGCTTCAGTAAACGGACTTTGGTATTACTCATACAGTTGAGCAACAGCTCAGTTTTGGGTTGTGAATTAGTAATAAGTTATTTTGGTAACACTTTACAATAAGGTTGTATTTCACTGAAATTTCTTAACACATTTTTAAAATCAAAAGTTGCATCTGTTAACATTTGTAGTTGCGAAATGAACTAACATTAAAGGAATAGATCACCCAAAAATTCTATCATCATCTACTTGCCCTCAAGTTGCTGTTCCAAATCTGGATAATTTTTTTTGTTCTGATGAACACAGAGAAAGATATTTGGAAGAATGCGTATAACCAAACAGTTCTTGGGCACCATTCACTTCCATAGTAGGACAAATTGCTTTATAAATTTCTTTGTTCTGATTTACACAAACAAAGATATTTTGAAGAATGTAGGACAGCAAATCATTCTGGGGCACTTTTGACTATCATTGTCATTTCTCCTACTATGGTAGTCCATGTCAAGTACTGTTTGGTTATAAGCATTCTTCCAAATATCTTTCTCTGCGGTCAGTTCAACAGAACTCGAGTGTGAGTAAATTATGACAGTTGTGTGCCGTAATGACTGTATATTTTTTCCTTTTTAAAAAGATTTATGAATTCTTATGCAGCTTTACATCTAATGATAAGAAATACAACCTTATTGTAGAGTGTTATCTATTTTGATAAAATTTTTGGTGTTTCTAATTTATAAAGGAAGTTTGAGTTTAAAGGATTTTATCTGACGTTTATTTTTCCCATTTTCACAATTCATAGTCATAATAATCTATGTTACAATAAATGTTTGCTGATCTATTGTTATCTTTCTCTCACACGAGCACATACACCATACAAAACTAATAATACACATCCTGAGAAGGAAGGCATGATTTTTTTTCTCATTGTTTCATGCTTGTTACTTTTTAAAGTAAATAAATGCATGATGAATAACTAGAATATAGTCATAAAAAAAATCAACAGAAAAAGAAAACTTGAATTGTTTATCATTGCTGATCCTTTGAAAACCCAGAATGCTGGACAAGAAAAAGGAAATTTTATATCTTAGTAGCGCTAACGTGACCAAACAGAGTGACATTAACAATTTGCGCCATTTGTTACCAAAACGCTCAAACAAGAAGAACATTGTTTAAAATCTCCTGAAGCTAGTGCCACGTTTGCATCTTATAGAGAAATTGGTCAACAGATACATGGCTTAATCTTGTCTCTCCATATTAAGTTTAGACTTTTAACACAGATAAATTACACTCTTGACTTTTTAATATTATTTGTTCTCTTATTATATATAAGCCAGCCCATCAAATCTCCTTTCAAAGTAGAGGAGACCTGGATCCTGTCAAACTGCAAACATGTGAAGTGGAGAGTAAATCTGTCTCTCTTCATAGTTGCACTTCACCTTGCCAGAGGTGAGGATAGCAGAGCTCAGCTGCTGGTATGTGAAGGAGACGTGATCTTCCTGCTCTACTGATTCCGGACTTCAGTAGAGAACGGTAAGGTGCAGATTGTTATTGAGATGTTCTGAGTCACTGGGGTGTGGGCGTGGGTGTAAGGCTGTAAGGTTGATAAATCTCTGATGCAAGGACTTAACCACTGAGGCTTCACATGAACTACATGACAAAGTTGTGTTTGGTTATTTGGTTATGAAGCGAAGCAGAGTTTCCAAGCCTGTCCTGGAGGTCTGTCTTTTGAGAGATAGGGAGGGTTTGTTTAGATGAATGATCACATGTTAGACAAGTACCACTTTTTAATTCAACCATTTTTTTATTTTATTTAAACGGAGGCTGTCAGGCTACAAGGCACTTTTACATCTACTCTTTTCAAGATAAAGTACAGTTAAAACAAAAAGGTATTTTGCTTGAGTCCTTCACATTTATATTTATTCATTTAGCTTTTGGCAGGCGCTTTTCTTAAATGAAGGAGCATTCAATATTTTGTGTGGTTATTTGGTTATGAATGAAAAAAACATTCGAAAACTGCCCTAAACACACAAAAAAATGTAATTGTTATATTGGGGATTGTATTGGTTTTAATGGAAACTAAAATGGTGACTACTGGTATGTGATGGATTTGTTATCTGGCAGATTAATACTATTTGAATAGTGCTGAAAAAACTGACTGTTCATAATGAAATTTTAATGGAAATATTCCAATTTCGATGAGGGTTTCTATTGTTGTTTTAAGCAGGGATGTTTTCATGGCACGACAAAAAAAAATCATAAAAATACTTGCCAACTACAGGCCTGACATGCATATCGCAGCACTTTTTGTCATTTTCGTGAATCTGGGTTCATGGGCATCGTTTTGACAACGTTGACGAAACATTTAAAAAACACACTTTTCCATTTAGTACACTGTTGTCATGTACTATGTACCTTTAGCCACGCTAGTAGAAAATTTGCAGTTCCTGATAAACTTGCAATGACTTTTAAAAATACCTTATGAAGTATTTTTGCGTCCATGAGCTTTGTAATGTACATTGACTGACGGCACTCCTTCACTACTGAAGAAAACATGACACCTCCTCATTATTCAGTTCTCCTCTGCGTACAAACTCATTACTTTCCCGACCTCCGGCACCTGAGGCATTTGTTACTCACTTGTTAATTATTATGTTGCAGAGAAACCATAATCCTTCCTGAAGTCTTCCTAATGGCCTCAACAAACTGGTTGTTGGAGTCTACCAAGACATATTCATGTAAATTCCTCTATTCTAAATGTCTTGAGCCGCTGGCATTGTATTTGTGTCGTCAAAACCTGAACACTAGTGAAACATGGCATTACCCATGGGAATCATATGACACCTGGACCCACGCCCTTGAGATGCCCGTGTTTAGGAAATCAAACCACAAGCAAACCTTTTCACCTCATTTCTTAAAAGCTTCTAGAAACTTCTAGGAGTTTTGCATTATAATAAGGCCGGTTTTATTGTAAAAGTTCTTTGTTTGAGGAAAATTTCTGTGTTTTTGACATGAATGGCGGTGGTTTAGAAAGAATAGGGCTGAATTAGAATGCGTTTTGTTGTAAAGCGCCCATGGATACATGTCCCGCCATGTTAAGCCGGTGCCTTTGTGCATGTTTAAATGGGCGACTATGTTGCTTGTTTTTCGGCTGGTTGAGCCCAGTGTTGTTTGCTCACGCGGTACTAGATCTTTTCACGGCTCAGAGCGGATCTTAACGCACGGACCCGCCTTTTCATTCACAGCGAGACTCTCAATGAATACGTAATCTACATCTCTCTTTGTACGACTGTGTTTCTGTTTCTCATTTTTAATCCAGTTACGATTTTATACAGTTTAATATACAAGCCAATTTTCTGGGCGGTATATATCACGGTATAAATGTTTCACCGGTGAAAATCTTTTCATTTTTCTAATCTGTTCAGGCCGATTGTTGTTCTGGTTTTAATGGTACTTCTCCGGAGAGAAGCGAATAAGTCTGGAGGCCAATGATCTGGATAGAGATCATTGGAGTAGAATAGTGAAAAGCTCCCGCTGTTCCCAGAATTCTCTCTGGTCACAGAGCCGACAGGAAGTGAGAGATTTCATCCGTTACCTTGACAAAGTCCCATACAATGTGTAGCCCTGCAGTGATAATTGTTTTCCTGTCCGTTGCTTGGGGTGTTTGTAGCATTTCCATCATCCTTGACTTTTTGTACTGGAAGTGGCGCAGCATGCTTTTTAACTCGTAACTCGTTGTTTCACCATCTTGTGATTTTTGCTCCGTACCCCCAAATCGGACCCCATCAGTCTGTGGTTTAAAGTGTCTGTTAAAGATGCCGAGGAAGCAGGCTCCGGAATGAGCTGCCATTTTTCACGTTGTGTGGTTTTGTCAACTGGAAGTAAGTTAATATGAACAACTTCCTCTTCCCTTGGCTTGATGGCTTTCCCACAATTACAGTTTGTTTGTTTTCTTTCCTCATATTGAAAAAGTTGATGACCAGGTGTTGTACAGCCAACGTTTGTCCGATTTTCTGCCTGTCTTTATGATTTTTGTCATACCAATTAGTTTGGCCCACTGCTGCACAACTTCCAGGTGTCTTGGTTTAGATGAGGTCTATCAGGATATGAGATTTTCACAATTATCGAGGCCAAAATAATTCCTGATGCCGATAATATTGTGGTATCTATATAAATAAAAAAAGTTTGTCAAATTGCTACTTATCAAATTAATCTTATTTTTTAGTTGATTAAAATAATTGAATTGAATTTCATTTCATTTCATTTGTTAATACGAGTAAAATATACAAATATTTGAGTAAGTATATCAATATCTGTCAGTATATCAACCATTATTTATATGTTATGTAATCCATTTTTGTTGACTCTATAACACAACACAATGCCATTCCCACTTCAAAGTGCAGGCTGTAAATTCATATTTGTAGTTTATATCAGTCCACAATTTATTATGCTACATTATGTGTTCTTTATCACTTACATTTACATTTACATTTACATGATTGCATTTGGCTGATGCTTTTATCTAAAGTGACTTACATTGTTTTACCATATGAAATTCCTAGGATTGAACCCATGACCTTGGTGTTGCTAGCACTATGTTATAACCACTGAGCTAAAGGAAAGCAACATTAATATGGACAGTAACTCTAATCATAAAGTCTCTATATTGTTTTCTGCACATTTGTTCAACGAGACAGCTTTGAACTTGAGTTTTTCTTATTATTGTGGCATCATCGATTTCAGACCCTAGATGTCTGTTACACAGCCTCTTCCTCACTAAATATGTCGTTTTACAGCTGGACAAGTAGATCAGACTCCATGCCAATGATTAGAAGTCTGGCTTACTTAAGGCTATAACTTTTCAGACTCTAAGTAGTCAGCACAAACTGTCTCAGGATGCTACATGCCTCCACAGAGTCATTAAATATGATTGAAACCATATCTCACCTCACTCAATAATCAAGATCATAGAAGGAAATTCTTGTTAATACACTAATTCAAAACTTTCATGCTTTGCCAGTCATATTCATTCACTGCTAACAGCGACATGATATATTAAATAAATAATCTTAAAAAATATGCCATATTAGTATATGCCAGATCATCACCACCTGGCACAACTCATGCGTAGTTGCTGTTGAGTCAAGAATGATGTGTTTACTTTCGCAAGAAGATTCATAGGTTTGAGCCGGTTAAGCTAATAAGCTTCTCTGGTTGGCCCTCGAGCACCTGTGCTGCTGCCAACGCAATAAATCCAGCTTCTTACCCTGGTAAGATATCACGAGCGCAGGGTGTAAATCACCCCTGGGGGCATAATATGCTGTCAAGTCAAGACCGTAAGAATATCCAATTTCTTTGCATCTGTTAACCTTGAGTATTTAAATCAAACTCGAATATGAATCCTCAGTATCGAGTGTCTGATAAACGCAGGTATTTACCCGCAGAAATTTACCCATAAGTCATTTCACCAAACAAGACGCACATCAGTAGGGAGCCATTGGTTTCCGTCTCACTTGAGTTTTTATGTCTTAGTAATGGTGAATGAGCTTTGAATCGATGAATGGAGCATAAGAGAAAGCCTATCTTCATTTTGCATATGTTTGAGGCCTTGCCCATTTTTCTCGGTTCGTGACCGTCCCCGGGGGTCCCCTAAGTGGCGCTCTGTGGTCTAACATACAATACCCTCATCATGGGAAAACAGTTCCCCTGAGTGCCAGCACAAAAAGTGCAGAACTTTCAATGAGATCCTATTCTTGGATTTTCAATACAGTACATCATACGCAAGTTGGCCGAAATCCATCTTATTGAAGATGCTAACAGTGCATGTCCATCGACGGTCGAAGGAATTTACGAGAGGAACTGTTGAAGTGTTTCTAAGTTGCGCATTGGACTTGTTTACGTACGGTGACCTCTTGAAGGAAAGAACATAAAGATCGGGGCGGCTGATAAGGCATGGGAACTTTTCTGGAAACAATGCTTCGATTTCCCTCTTTGCGTGAGCCTCATTGTCGCACTGTGGCAAACCCAACGTGTCGCTCGCACGCTCAGAGGTGTTGGATTTTCAGTCAGCCCGAGTAATATCGATAATCCTTACAGAATTTGTCGCTTTTGTCATCTGTTGGTTTGACCAAACGGTTTGGATCTGAGGAGGCCGTCAGTGACAGACGGCCGGTGCTCGCGTGCTTCTTCCTGGTAGGTGGAATCCCTGAGGCAGGGGGTTGTGATCTGTTTTCTGTTTAGATAACATGACATATGAAGGATTCGTGTCATTGTTAAAGAATGTCTTTGGGAATCTTTACCATCCTGAGGCAAAGCATTTTTTGTTTGATGTGGGGTAAACAGTCTGGTAGACACATGTAACGTTTGTTGTTTACAAAAGAGTATTTTCAGTCTAATGCTCATAGTTTTTTTTCAATACCTTTGATTAAATCTTGGGAACAAACTTGTGGTTTTGGTGTTTAAGCTTTGTTTGCATTATTAAGATTCAAAAATCGTGACCCGAGGTAGTTCGGATAAGCGGTAGAAAATGGAATGGAATGGAAAGATTCAAAAATCATATTTTATATATTATATAAAAAATATAAATGGGTTTAAAATCAACAACAAATAAAAGAACGCCTAGCTTCTCTTGTTTTATTGTAACCAATTCCTTTATAGAATCAATTCCTGACTCAAATCCCACCCTACAAAGTTTTTCTCACAATCGATAACGAAAGTAAAATAAGTTGTGAGCAATATTTTATGTTGACTCTATCTATAACAGTTCTGTATGTAATCAAACATACAATTTTGACATCTGTTTATTTCTCCAGAGCTTCAAAAGTGATGTGACAGAAGACCTGCTGTACTGACAGACTAGAGGAAGCTGGAGATGAGGATTGTGGGATTGTGGAGGACTGGGCGATACAGTCCACTGCTGGTCGCTATGCTCCAGTTGGTGTTGCCTCTTGTGTGGTCCGATAATTCAGAAGGTCAAAATATACCACGACTACAGCTCTCTCATACAGGTCAGAACTCTCTCTCTTTTACAAACAAATGTACAGATACTGGAACATATTTTTACAATCAGTGACCTCCAGAAAAATGACCAATGCCACTGCTTACATTGCAACTCCCTTTTAAGGCATCAGCCTCACCAAGATAAAACCTCAAAATCAAAGTTAAAAACTATATAGGGCACACATCTGTTTTGAATTTATTTAAGGAGACTAGTCTATCATGCAAATATCTTTGCGTCAGGGCTTGTTATTGTGTTGTGGCGGCCAAAGAAAAAAAATCACATTGTTACTGTAATACTTTAATAATGAAATCATGTCGACAGTACTAATGGTAACGTTGTCCAAACCTCTTTTCTGTGGCAGTCTGCAGATCCTCACATTAAACATCTCTGCAAAGTCTTTAATAAGAGCACCATTAGTGAAAGATCAATCTGCCGTGTCTTATTTCCCTTTAGCTGCGTTAGATCTGTAAGGTCGGTGTACTTAATAAGATACAAAGCAACGGGGGAGACGTTCCTTAGTTATCTCCAGTTGTGTCTTGTTAGCCTGTGTTATGTTTGCCAAGTCAAGCATATTCAAGTTTAAGCATTTTGTTAATATGTTTGACTCCAAATAAACTTTTTATTTTTATTTAAATGTATTTAAAAAATAATAGCGTTAGGCCTAGCAGCATACAATTTACAGAAACTTACATTTAATTTCCGAACCCCATATGTAAAACAACGTTAGCTCTGAAGAAGTAACCTTTGTTTTTTGCGATCGCGTTAGCCACCCAACATTACGTCACTACATCTTTCTCCATCTGTCTGGACACCAACGCCACGGAGTCGCTCATCTCCCAAGGCCTTTCCCATTATAAGCGTCATAGTTGACCTGTCTACTGACCCCTCAGAACTTTCAGGAACTTGAGAGACTGAGCCAGCTTCCTGACAGGAAGACTCTGTATACGGCGGCGTCGGACAGTAAATTGTTCCGTCAATGTAAATGTGCTTCCCATTATCTCCCGAGCTGTTAATGGAAGGTACTGACGTATACATCATCTTTGCGGCGCCTGGGTTTACAAGCGGAGACTGAAAACTCAGATGTTATTTAATAGAAGTGAGAAACGACTTGTTTGTCTTGCAGGTATCTCAGTCAGGTTTAAAAGGTAAGCTAGAGATGGGAAATGAATACAAAGGTGGCTTTTTGGGTGGATTGGTTTCAATATCCAAAATTGCCAATCTTATTCTTTATGGCTTACAATACCTCTTTTGTTGTGGAGGGGTTGATGTAATGTAGGAACTTTGAGTTTGCCCTAAGGTTCATCATGAAAAATTAAGTTTTATCCCTTCACTCATCTTCAATAGTTGTAAAAATAATCCACCTACAATACTCACTCCTGATACTTTTGTTGAAAAGCAGTCATTTATTTTAACCTTTTCAACTTAAAACGAAATCATTGTGTTTGACCTCAGTCAACTTCCCTGCTTGCTGCTTATTTAACCTCTGAGGCTGAATCTCTACTGGCAGACAGACATACAATTGATGTTCCAATGAACTGTGACTTTCCTGCTGATCTGGCCAGTGAAACTCCTTGTAATTTTGAGGATCGTTTTGCTGGCAGATGGGTGGATTAAAACCAAAAGAAACATTCCTGGCACTCGAGAATGACTAAATGTCTTGATTTCTCCAAGTCGGCAAGAATTTTTGGCCTCACACCCAACTGTCTGCTTTTGACAGCTGCGTTTCATAGTCTGTGTGGAGTGAAGATAGCACACGTCCAGTGGAATCTGACTTCATCCCAAAAAACACAGTGTAGGACATATCAAAGATGGGATGTTTTAAAGGTCTGCTTCTGGTCAGATTTGACTTTCAAATAAAGCTTTTGTAAGTCATTGAAGCACTTATTTAGAAAGATGTTATAAGTGTGAAAATAAAAAGGGCCATTTCAAACAAGTTGCACTTGCAAATATTTGCATTTGAGAAGGAACATGTGCTCCGTCAAGCCCTAAATGAATATCATTGCGTTGAATATGTCAGGCCCATAGACGTATACAAGATGGACAGCGTGAAACCTTCCATTTAATGAATTGGTTGATGGAAGCTGACATGCTACGCCAAAACTTCGGTTTGGAGCCTGGGCATTTCAGTCGAGCCAAAGTCTGTGCAATGGGGAGTACGAAGTGCAACACAGTATCATGGTCTTGCCCATATTCCCTGATGATTCAATCGTAAAAAAACAAAGAAATGTCACCTGTCCTTTTTTAATGACATCTTCACTACAACCAAACTTATTTAAAAATGAACACTTGAACGTATATTAAGATTTACATGACATTTAAATTTATGCATTTGTCAGACGCTTTTATCCAAAGCAACTTACATTGCAATACATTTGTTTCCAAGTATGTGCAATCCCCTGGGATCGAACCCATGACCAACGCCATGCTCTTGCCATTGATGATAAAAATGACTTGCCTTAAACTTGGAAGACTGGTTGTGGCTGAATAAGAAAATGTCACCATCAAGCATCCTCTTGAATCTTAACAGGAGATCAATCCTAAAACTCCTACTAATACCAAACAATAGTTACCTAAGAGATCACCTTTTAAATAGTCCATGATGATGATGAGAATGAGTCCTGTTACTACTCAGGCAAGTGTGAGCAAGAGAGTGATGGTGAAGGAGAGCCCAGTTTGTTTTAACCTTGTGATATTGTGTAGTACGGTACCTTTATTTTTTAGAGTGATGTAGTCTTCAAGGTCAACATGAAGTGGTGATCATAACTTATTTTGCGTCCGCGATGTTGTTTAGTTGCAAAATAGAAGATACATTTGTATAGTCTTTTTAAAAATATGTAGAGACATTCTGAATTGATTGAACGGTCAAAAAGTTATTCGTTATTCGACAGGTGGTTGGAAAATAAAAGTGCTTGGTGATGTCAGCTGAATAGGAAAGTTGTTTTAAATGAGCACGATGGATATAATTAGGATACAAGCGTCTGCCAAATATAAAAACAAAAATGTGAGAAGTAAGTAGGATCAATTTCAGTAAAAAGGAGTCAAATTGGCTTCAAACAAACAAACAAATCTCATCTTTACCAGTAGTTATCAATGAAAATTTCAGGGTAAGTTAAAAGAAGGCCAGAAATCATGACATTAAGATTTCCTTTGTCGTTCACAGTGCGATGTTTAAAACAGAGGCGTGAAATTCAGTGAGCTTTTTCACACCACCCCTCAGAGTTTTAGTCAAAGTTAGACTGTAAAACATTTTTTTATGTTCTCTCTCATGACAGAAATACAGCTTTGACGGCATATAGAATGTGACCTGTGGGATGTATTTTTTAATTGCTTACACAAAACTGAGTCACTGTGGTAACCCCTGACTCTGCGCCCCCTCTGTATCTATGGAAACAAAGTGCAGAAGATAAGCACGGCAGATGACTCGGGGTCCCGGGGTCTAACAGGGGTCTAATTGCTCTTTCGGGGTGTTTATATTGGACAGCCACAACTAGAAGAACGCTGCTTATTTGAGGATAAGACAATTGAAGTAATTCAAAAAGCACAAAATGATAATGAAGGCTATGATCTGAAAGATGAATGCAAGGGCTTTTACAGACAAACAAAAGTTACACGACATGTTTATTGTTTATCTTCATCAATTGAGGGACAAATAAAAATTGGTCTCTGTGGAGATCAAAAAGATGTCACAGATTGTCTTGTTTTACATGGAAATATTCCTTTAATGTCTGATTTTAACATTCTTTAATGATCTTCATTTAATAATCAAGACCTTTTCCCTAAGCACAAACATAAACTTTAAACCTTATATTTTTTTCAATCGACCCTTGCATTGAAACACAGCATGCCTTGCGACTATCGGTGATAAAGACGAAAGCCATTTCACTCATCCTCAGCAGATAAGACCTTCAGAACTATGGTAGATGATGAGACTTGAGCGAAGCAACAGGGGCAATGCTATGGGTCGGGTCATTGACAGGATCTGGGTTGCCTCACTTGGTTGAAGTATCTCTCACACACTGCACTTAAGCGGCACACGACTGTGTGTTCTTGTGTTTGCCAGCACAGTTTCAGCTCCTCCAGTTTGGCACTGAAGCAATTAAACATGCACCCCGCGGCCCCTGAGGGAGATGACGTGTTACAGAACGTAATGAAAAAAACAGCTCTGAAGTCGGAGGTGATGTACTGGAGGCCTCTCATCAGAGCTGTGGGTCTGTAGGACCACGTCAACCCCCAGAGAGAAGCGTTTAGTCCGAAAAACGTGGAGGTCACGACCACAAAGAGTTGCATGTGCCGGTCCTCAGAAAGTCATTTTTCTTAGTTTAAGTTTTCCTCTAGGGTCCTTCCAACATATTATGAATGTTGTCCATGTCGGTAACTCAAAGGAGCAGTAAATGTCCTTTTACTTGAAAACATTTGAAGGAAGAGTACACCATAAACTAATATGTTGTTTCAAACATGTATTTTGTAAATAGAAGACATTCATTTTTTACAAATCTCTTTCATACAAGACAAAGAACAGTTTGACTGAAATTTGAGTTTAACATACTACACTACATACTGTATGGAGTAAAAAGATTTTAATATAGAATGCAGGTTTGATATGACACAGCTTGATCACACAAGAAACTTAACTGTTTTATGTAAAGCCTAATTCGTACGAATTTGTACAAAGTAAATCTTAGAAAAAATACAAAAATACAAAAATTAAAAAGATGGTTTACCCCAAAACTTTACCATCCCTGATGCGAAAGCAGATTGTACAAAAATACACAAATATTTTTTAAATCAAGATTAAATAACTTAACAAGGAAACGTTTATTTAGTTATGTTGTATGAAAGAAAATATTATGAAAGTATTATAAAAGTTTGTCCAAAACAAGAAAAATCAGCCAATCGGGCTTACGAATTACGATTCGATTTACGAATTGCTATAAGATTGTAAACAATGAGAGAATTAACCTTTTTATTAACTCTTCCTTAAAAACATAAGTGCATCGCGATTCTTGCACAAACTAATGTTAATTTTCAGTGCGTGATGGGTGTTGCATACAGGAATTGTGAAAGTTCATCGATCATAAGTTTGACAAGTTTGAAGAAGTACAACAACTTCCTAAATTTGGCCGTAAAGTTCAGAAAAGTCTTTTAAAAACAAACATCAGAGTACACAAGTGAGAATACCATTGGGAAAAGTATTGACATTAGTGCCATTAGTGGTTTATGGAGCGGTTTGCAGTAGTTCGATGGTTTATGAGGCGGGCCGTGAGGATGACCTCCAACTGTCAGAGAGATGCCATTACAACCTTTATAACCAAATGGACGCCGTATCCCACTGAACATGTGGCTAGGTTTTATTTTTTTATCTTTTTAGATGGGATGTGGGTTTGTGGGATGTGTGTGCGGCTTTGCTGTTGGCTGCTTTGGGTTCAATCGATGGATTGACTTCATGATAGATTATAGACTTTTACACTGTTAAAATTAATCATGTTGGAGCATGAAGGGGATTTATCCTTGGAGGAATCAGTTCTCACAAAATAAATCACGTTCTGTTAACATTTTTAGATAGATTAAAAAATGCATTTTACTATGGAATGTCAACATTAAAAAAAAATAACTCACTTTTATGCATAAACTATTATATTTAAACAATTTTGTCTGTTATCGAATCTCTTTACTCAGTTGTCTTTCTTATGATTTTTGACAAAGGGACAGTTTTGTAGAGTTTTGTAAACACATGCAACAGTATATAGTTACATTTTTAGATTTATTATTGAGATTCAATGATCTAATACGCATCTCTAACCTCTACTTTCTAGCCCTAAAGAAAAGTTTCTGACATCAAAATGAATGAAGTGACATTTTTTTTAAATACAATCGTGAGCATTTTGATTCGGCATGAAAAAAGGATTTAATTTAACAAGCAGTCCAAACCTTCCTCTACATTCATTAATTCCCATCTGAACGAACTGGAGGTTGATAAATGAAACCGAATGCATTTAGTTTTTCTTTTCCCTCTTCGCCCTGGTTCTGCTCATGCTGGTGACCCAGAACGCCATTTGCAACCGAGGCTTGTGAGTAATTAGATTGACATGATGCCATTGACCCAAAGAGAAACCCAAAGTCGGTTCAGATGGAGTCAGCCAATGTGCTCCATCACTGCAGAAAGCCTTTCTAGACAGTATGAAAAAGACAAATGGTGGAGGACAGGAAAATTAATGACTTTGAGGGATGAATGAGGAAAGACTACAGTTAACAGCCCATCCTCAGCTCTTAGAGAGACAATCATCTGGTGTATGTTTCACGAATCACAAGCAAATACAAAGATCTGTTTTTCTTGAAAGGCTTCAGAACATGAGTCCTATGTCAGTGTAAATATGAGTATTTTCCCGTGGAACACAAAGGAAGAAGTTTTGAGAAATGTTGGTTTTGTGTTCATGCAATGGATGTCAATGGAGGTCAATGTGGTTTATTTACCAACATTCTTCCAAATATCTTCTTTTGTGTACTGCAGAAGAAAGAAGGTCATACAGGTTTGGAATAACACTGGGGTAAAAAAAACACATTTCCATATTCAGGTGAACCATCCCTTTAATTTCAAACATTTAAGATATATTAGATCAGGGATGTTTTAGAAGATTCTCAAAAGTACTGTTTAACTTGGGAGCAGATCAACAGCACATACTAAAGCCCCGAAGTCAGTTCCTTTAAGACCTGTTCTCACAGGAGGAAACCCGATCAAGCAACATTTGCACCTTGAACGTTCCCCGCGATCCCTCTGAACAAACAGCTGGAAGTGGCCTGGCAGGGAGACTTTGATGCGTCTTGGCATTGAAAAACAGTAGAAGGATGTCGCTCGGCCACCTGATACAAAGACAAAACAAACCCGGCTGGGGTTCTCACAGTTCACGTTGTTCACGCTCTGAATCGACCTCCCACTGACTTCTGTTGTTCCGTTAAGTAAATGATAATCGTTAGATTTTGGATAACGGTGAAATTCAACACCTTATGGGAATCATTTTGGAAACATTACTTGGCTCATTTTCTTAAGTAACAGCAACCATCATATATTTTAAAAGTTACTATATACTGTATGTGGTAGGTTGGCATTTGCAAGTGTAGAGAGTAAACACGCTCATAAAAGTTAAAATCATTACTGTCTCTTAACAGTCAGAATTGTCTTCTGTGAGAGAAGCTCTTGGGAAACGCGTAATGTTTTATTGGTTGCCATTAAGTGCCAGCCTGAAGCATTCTTGCTAATTCTGTTTTATTGCAAACACTTGGCAGATCCACTCCTATTCAGAGCAGATTCATTAAATCCAAATGTATTCTTATTCAGACACTTTCAGTGAGAAAAAAACCTCAATGTTGTGCTACGACCACAAGATAAATGCTTTTATTGCCCCATGGATTTCAGAAACCACAATCATATATTATTCAATTTTGTAATGCTGTTACGCTTGTGTGAGTTGTTATTAAACTAGAAACAAGATAAGGCGAAAAGTATCACGGTTCGTCAAAGAAAGATCACATTTCTTTTGTAAATCAGATTACAACAGCATCTGATCTTTGTTGAGAACTATGTTTTTGACTTTGTGGTTAAACTATCGACCGCAGTGTTACAGGAGGGTCAGTCAGAGTTTGAAATGTTTTCGTGGATGATTTGATTCTGGTCTCCTTTTCTTCCTCATCAAGTAGGAGAAAATCGTATCTTTAGATCTCTTGCTGGGTAGTGGGTATCATTATTTGGTATGTACGGTAGATCGCTTACATAACATTTGTTTATTCTAAAATTGAATTATCGTAACTTGCATTCTTATACTATTTTCTTAACGTTTATTCCCTTCAAATCAAATCTATCTGCAATTTGTGTACACACAAATCCTCTAATCGCAGCTATTAGTCAAATATATGTTTGGGGCATTTTTGCATTACAGCTAATTCCTGTTTTTCGGGAAAATTGCAAAAATGATGGTATGCACATAATGGTTGATGTGTGCGGAATTGAGATTGCTGGAGTTATACGCAAGTCTGGTACAAACGACAGCGAGGGCAGCTTTCCTGAAACCACAGATTCCAGATGTTACGCGAAAGACATTTCAGCACATATTTCACAGGTCAGGGATGGTTCAGTCTCAACACACTCTGAAGCTCGGTTAAAAAACAATCGAGCCGACCTGCTGTCTATTTTTTTACATAGGCAGCTGCCTTTAAAGGTGTCATTATTTTAGAAGACTTTTTTTGCACATAAGTAGAAAGAAGAGGTCTTTACTGTACAAACAACTGATTCCAATAAAGTTTGACACATTAGAAAGCTTACAATGACGTCTTATAATAATCAAACACTGTAACAAATGATTTTACAGAATTTTCATTTATTTTTGAAATGCGGTAAAAAAACAGTCAATTTACAGAAAAGACTAAAATAACAACTGTAACACAACAAAATAATTTACCTAAAATTTTTCACTTTTTTCTGGCACCCAAGCTACTGGAATATAACAGTTTTAAATGGTTATTTTTTGCAGTAATAAAACTAAAATTTGTTAAAATTTTATTTAATCAAAGAAAAGTTTACATGTAGTATAATAAATATTTTTCAATTGAAATACACTGTAAAGCGACACACTAACGATTTTTTTGTATGACAAGTTTTTCACGTAACTTTACATTTTATTTGTGGATTGTATTCGGAGTGTTATGCATTTGATGCCATCTCAGAGTTTAGCCCAAAGATATTTTAAAGGGTAGCATAATCCCTCTTTCTGGATTTTGGGTCAAGCCCTTGCATTGGGAGCGCACCCACTTACCTACCTTAAAATCCTGCCAGGGTTACAGTAGGAAGCTCACTTTTGTTGTTGAGTGTTTCTACACTACAGAGTAATTAAGTTGTTATCATTAGTCCATGAGTCATGCTTCATTTACTTTATATGCAACTCTTGAGCCATTACAGATGTGCCAAAAGCACTTAGAGCCGTCTTAAAAAAAAGAAGAACAACAGGAATAAAGGAGTTATATTCAGTGTATAGAAAACATAAGACGTCGGAGAAGAAAATGTATAAAATACATGCGTCACTTGAATTTTCCATTCTACAAATGAAAGCCTGGCACATTTACATTTATTCATGTAGCAGAAGTTGGCTATTTAACATTTGGCAGCTGGTTTTTACACTCTAACCTGGCTTTCAGGTCTCCAAACCTGGTCTTGAAAGTCTTTCTGACAGCAGATTTGTAATTCGTCCAAGTAGGTTTATCTTTGATCCAAGATGATCTACCAGCTTGTAATAAAATCACGGTTTAAAATTTTCCAATATAGTCTATTTTCATCATGTTCAAGCTACCATCTTAACTTTCGAGCAGATTTGAGGGGTCTGCCTGAAAAGTTTGGAACAGCGGGCAAACAGATGCAAGCCTCTATGTTGACACGCATCCCTTGCTTCAGCAGATGGGAAAGATCTACACAACCAGATCCACCTACATGTTGATACCGCACAGCCGTTTGCTTATTCAAGCTGTGGGACACAGATGTAGATGAGGACAGTGAGATATTTTCTTGATCAAGATATCTTCCTTATATGCCTGGAACTTTTGTTCTGCCAGCATGCCAGCCAAAAAACTTGACAGTGTTGCCCCTGTCACTCAAGCTTTTCGCCCAATCGCTTGATGAAATGTGAGTTAACGAGAAGAACGGACTCCCCACTGCTTGATGAGAGATTGAATCTGTCAATGACCTCTGAAGGGTCTGTCATACAACTGATCTCCACTATAATCCACTATCTATATCTATCTATCTATCTATCTATCTATCTATCTATCTGAAACTATAATATTCTGGCATCTGGTATACATTTAGGTAACATTTACATATAATTATTTTTATAAACGTTTTTTATGCTAAGAATATATGCTATGCTATGAATAAAAATGTCTATGTTTTAACCTGAAAAACATGTTTGAAAATAATCGTAAAGTTAAATGTACAGATTGGTTTAATGTGCATAGAAAAAACATTAAATGTACTTGATGGTCACATCACTTGACAGTATCAGAGTGATCATTGCGTTACGACTTTTTAAAAAATAATAAAAAACATATCAAATCATCCAAAGATCATACTGCATATGTAGGACCATGTGTTTTAAACTAGATTCATGTAAGATCTTGTAAATTGTTGGTCACTGACATAGAGATCTGTAATCTGAATAGACTGATTAAAACCATTCATGCGCGCAATAGCCCCACAGCCAATCAGTCGTGACGTTATTGGGCTGTCACAAACAAGCCGCGTCTATGCTTCATTAGAGACACGTCCCTTCATTTCCCAGTGTTGACTGTGAGTTGTACCCGTCTCTCTTCATTTCCATTGGCCTCTGACCTTGTGCGATAAGCACGAGATTGTTACAGGTGTTTGGCGAAGCTCCAGCGGAGATCACGAATGGCTTGAGTCACACACCAGAGCTCTCGTGTTTACGATCTCTCAACGCTGTGAACTCACCGGCGGTCAACTTCACACGCACTAGGAGGAAAACAACTCTGGACTTGATTTTCAGAATTTAGTCTGAATAATATCGGATTTGGGAAGACACTTCATTACAGAGGGCAGAGATGTTTGGAAATAAAAGCTCAAGGTTAAATAGAGTGCTGGGTGGCCTAATCCGATTCAGAGCCTAATCCACGTGTTTCGGTTCACAAATAAGACATGAGCTCTGACCCCTTAAATCTTTCGGCAACTTGGATTTTGAAACACTTAATACTTATAGTGAATGAAAGACCCCCTTCCTGGCAAATCAATGGTCACATAGTTAATGAATTGAACATCTTTTGAAATGTTACATCGAAACATTCCCCTTAAACCAAATAGTATCTGGCAGGGTAACAAATAGGAATCCCGCATGGTTGTATTTAAAGATCCCCATCAAATCTGTGTAAATCCCTCCTAAACTGGTGACTATTGCTTGTGTATCACGATTTGGATACGATCCTGTAATCCAATTATTTTTTCTCTCTCAGCATCATCTTTTATTAATAAAGATGAAGTTGCCTTATAAGCCCTGTTTTGTACCATTTGCATGGAACGTTGCATCTTTGCACCAGCCACGTTCTACATGTCCAAACCATTTTGATACAATACAAAAGATTGTTTATAATTAAATGTCAATACTAGTTTATTTGAAGTTAAACACATTCATGGAAAAAACAAACAATATTTTGTGCAATTATAAACATTTCTTGGTTTTTATGTATTTGTTGATGCAATACCCCTGGAAACAAATTGCTAAACAACTCACAATCTTATTAAACAATCGACAAATAATCATGAACATTATTATGTTGTATTATTCTTCATGATGGTTGAATTCAAAATGACTTCGAAGATTTATTAAATGGAACGTGTACAGGAGTTTGCATGTTCTCCCCGTGCCTCGGGGGTTTCCTCCGGGTACTCCGGTTTCCTCCCCCTTGTCCAAAGACATGCATGGTAGGTTGATTGGCATCTCTGGAAAAATTGTCCGTAGGGTGTGAGTGTGTGAGTGAATGAGTGAGTGTGTGTGCCCTGCGATGGGTTGGCACTCCATCCAGGGTGTATCCTGCCTTGATGCCCGATGACTCCTGAGATAGGCGCAGGCTCCCCGTGACCCGAGGTAGTTCGGATAAGCAGTAGAAAATGGATGGATGGATGGAACGTGTACAAGATGTACGCGAGCTCTCCGTATGCGATTGATAAGCTTTGATTGATTCCAGCTGTATCGTGTCGACCAGATGTTTCACGTCTGTCTCGATCAGAGCAGCGTTGTGTTGAAGTTCTCGTGGCCGAACGCCGTACCCCCATTAAGTTTCATCAATCATAGAGGCGGTGCATTAGCATGTTGCTAGTAAGCAGCAGGAAATGCTTAATTCTGATTGGTCAGTTTTGGCATTTTGTAGCGTCATTGACAACTTACTTCTGTGTCACTTTTTTTGTCTTACACAATAAGTATTTGAACTGTAATTGAAGCGTCCATTTTTGATAATATATAGTCAGCTAGTCATTATCGCAAAATAAACATTGAAAGAGTTTACTTTGTGATAATGAACGGTACATTATCACTTACTTAACTGTTTAATTCATTAAATTATGGCCAAATGTCATTGGCTCCAGTACAACACTTGGATCTTGTACTGCTCGGACACATTAAATCAAATCATTTCCTCTAGAACTCTGTGCAATACCACTCGTAAAGTCAACACAATTTAAGACCTTAGATAATCTATTAGGTTTTGTAAAACCATAACATTTGATATGAACCTTCATACAATGGCACGGCACCTTAATGTTATAACCGCCAGGAACAGTCCGTCCCATTACATTGATAAGAGGACCCGATGGACAGGGTGGAGTAAGAACCAGATGTGTCTTTGCAAGATGTGAGGAAAGGAACCTTCTGTGGCCATGCTTGTTTTTATACCCTGGTAATGAGAATGTATAGTATGTGTTTAGGAAGTGGGTGGGGGATTTTTCCTCCGAAATCCAGATAAATAAGACAGTGTGGGAAACGTTTGCGATCCAACGCATGACACACGAGCAACACAAGCTAGACTCTCAATGGCCATGATCTCATTGAAATGTTGTTTCCTTTGGCGATCTTGAAAATGGTGCACGTCTGGCCAGATCGTGTTACACAAACTGAAATGCTTTTTAGGGTGTTTTACAGATCTGAAAATGATTTGCAGGAATTTTGGCTCAGGTGTGAATGATGATCTATAGGATGGTAAAGAATGAACTCAGATCCACTTGAAGGAGAGCATAATATTGGTCGGTGTCCTAAGTTAAGTCTGAGGTACACTCATTACTAGCATTGTGATTGCAAATACTGTGAATAAATAGATATTTTTATCATTATGTTTATATAAGTTTCCTTTGATCCTGGTGTCGAAACAGTGTTGAACGAATGACCTGGGCGTTGCTATTGAAACATATTTAGACAACTGTAACAAATTGTACAATTATTTTATTTTATTACTGAACCAAATTCTCTTAAGCTCTATACGTCACAGTCTCGTTTGTCCCCAAGCTTGTTTCTCCTGTGTTTCCCTCAAGGACTTCCCATCATCCCCATGCTCCCGCATCTGTCCCTGTGTTACATCGCACCTGCCCGTAACTATCCATCGACGCTCAACCAAGCCGGGGCTTCAACACTCACCCATACAGGCATCTCCAGCAACCATATCACCCTATAGCCTAAGACCGGTTACCCACTGAAGTTAAGCAGGATGGAGCCTAGTCAGTACCTGGATGGGAGACATCCTGGGAAAGCTTTTAGCGTTGCCAGCTGGGGGCGCTCACCCTGTGGTCTGTGTTGGTCCAAATGCCCCTGTATAGTGATGGGGACACTATACTGTAAAAAAGCGCCGTCCTTCGGATGAGACGTTAAACCGAGGTTCTTATTCCCTGTGGTCATTAAAAATACCATTGCACTTCTTGGAAAAAGTAGGGGTGTAACCCCGATGTCCTGGACCACTGAACTGCCAGGTCCCCATGGCCTGCATGATACCCCAGGTTAGGAGCACCGTCCTGGATGCTTCCTGGCCCTGCGCTAGCCTTCAGGACACCCCCCTCCCTAATTCTTTAGTTAATGCGCGTCTGTCCCCACGCCTCTTTCCCCCAAGGACTCCATTTCCAATCATGCAATACGCTCCCACACCTGTTCAGGGTTTGTTATAAACGCACCTGCCCGTAATCATCCTTCATCACCCGCACTCTTTATATACTCAGTCTTCACATTGCATTCATTCTCTATTCTCTGTTGTGATCAGCTGTTGTTATACCCTGTTGTGTTTATTTTAGTGTTCGTTAGTAAGTATATTCCATAGTTAGATCTTTGTCTGCTCTTGTCTGTGGGGTTCCGTGACACTATAAAGCTCGAAGCTGTAATGCAATGGATTCCAGCAGGTGCCGTGACTTGTTTATTGGCATTGCTAAATGAGTTTCATGATGGATAGCATCAACATGCCCCAATTATGAGATTTGTTTTGTCGGAAATTGCCTTTTGTCCATTAGAGAATTCTTTTAATGGTGAGTCATGCAATGTAAAGCTTTAACGGACTATGGAAGTTCAGGCGCTTTGAAACAGGGAAAGATGTGAAATGCAATACGGGAAGGAGCTTGTGTTACATTAATCACTGATCCTAATTGCATTCATTTTAATTACATACAAAGGGTTCAGTAATTAACTCATGTAATGTAATGAATCACGTTATAAGCGTTTTTTCTTTATAATGAATGAAGCAAACATTAATGCATTCCCCCTATGGGCTTGACCCTAGTATAAAGATCAACTTGTGCTTTTTTCTTTAGAGAAGAAAGCGGCAGGTGCAAGAGACAGAAACACAATAACAGATGGATTAATTCCAAGGCAGTAAATCACCCAGCAAATGACAATTTTATGAGAAAATAATGAAGTATTATTATTTACACACCGTTTTAATATTTCAAATCTGATTTCCTTTTAGAAATTAAAAACACAGAATTTGTTTTATAATTCTGATCATTATTATATTCAGATATATATTTATTAATCATAATGGTAATTAAGAAAGAAAGAATAACAAATGTTTGTTTTGGCTTTTTTGACTCTCAATAAAGGATGTGTAAAGAATAACATATTTGTGTGTTTTGTTTGTGTGATGAAATTTTAACACATTATATGTAGAGATGCACCGATATGTACATTTTGGCCGATAACGATAACCGATAATTCTTTAACATTGGAAGCCAATAACGGATATATTTTCCGACATACATTTATTGGCTGTGATATATCGGTCTAAATTTTATTATCATCCGATACCGATAACATAAAAACTGAGCATTTATTGGCCGATAACAATATTTTATCTGCATACCTAATTAGATCTTTTTAACATATTATGCATCATTTTGTGTTGATCTTGTGTAAAATAAACACAAGATTGAGTAAAAAGCAGCACAACATTTGTTGTGATGTGTTCAGTTGAGGATGGATTGCGTTGTTTTAACATGATAAAATATGCATAAACCTTATTTTATGAAAAATAATTTGTAATCATGTTTTAAGTATTAAAGTGATGACTTGTAACAAAGGCTACGGTTACTTTAAATTCTATAGTAAAAATAAAAGATAAACTATAAAATAAAATTACAATTTATTAAAAATATAATATAAAAACAAATAAATAAATAACAAATTACATGTAGTTTTTTACATTCTTTTTGTTACAATGCAAAAAATTCTCCATGTTTTGCTTGCTTTTAATAATTTATTTTATTTTATTAATTAATTTGCCTAGTTTACTTTCTTTAAGCAATCAATAAATCTGACAGAATTTTGCTGCACAATGAGAAGCAGTAAGCGACATCCAGGTGTAACTTGTAAAAATCACCTGGACATGACCAGCTGGAGACATCATGGTACAAGAATGCATTTTCTAGTCCTTCAACTATTTCCTCTGCAGTTCACTTTCGTCAATACCAGGGCAAGACGTGAGTCAAAGAAAACATCTGTCAGAGCTTATTAGCGCAATACCTCCCACACCGCAACCCAACGTCCCCGACACCTCCGAAAGTTGGTAGTTGTGGCGTTTAAATTGCTTTCAGAGGTGTAATCGCACACACTTTCTGCTTTGCCTCCAAATGTGCCTGTCAGAGAGCTGTCCCATTGGAATTGTGGGTAGCAGTTGAGTGCAGCTGTCAAGCAACAGCGTTCAGGGTTAATTGGCTCTAATTGGAAAGCTTGTTTTAATGCTTTCATAGACCCCAACGGTGAACTTTTGTGAATGTCCATGAATGTTGATTTTGTGCGACTTCTGTATAAAATTGTACCTCCATGTGGCAATGTAAATATTTATGATCTGATAAATGCAAGTGTGCTGAAGTCATTTTTGTATATGATTGACATATTTATTTTACATATCAACGATCTGATCAGACCCACATGGCGTTGTGTGTTTCTAAGTATGTGTCATCGCAATGCTAAAAGCTGTTTTGTTAAAGTTACCTGTTCTTCTTTGGTAGATCTCAGGTCGAAGAACAGCTCGGCCGTGTTTTGGGACGGAGCAGAAGGTGGAGCGTACCAGGCTTTACTGCTGGATGAAGATCGCGGATGGCTGCTGGTCGGGGGCCGAGACCACATTTACATGTTGAACTCTGACAGCCTCGCCCAACCGGCACGGAAGGTCAGATAACTAGGCACCACCTTTAAACTGTCAACACAATATGAGCGGACATCCAGTGTTGGGCCTTACTGAGGTCAAAGACGCAATTCATGTTAAATGAATGTATTGAATGTATCTGTGGTTTGCTGCCGATGACCCCTGTTAGAAAAAAATACCACTTGATCTTTCATTTGCAATGAAAAGATCATCTTGAGAGCTATTTTTGCAGGAGCACACATGTGTGGAGTATGTTCCTTGTGATGCTGTCAAATAAGCTATTATAAATTATCTTCTGTGGAATTGCATTGATTTTAATAACCACTTTTAATTCGCATCATTTTAATTAGTGAAACACATCAAGATGCCTGTAAATGATGAGGTCACATGTGAGGTCATGTCACAATCACATGTGCGTGATCTTTAATAAGAACTCAAGCACGTCAGATTGTTCACATCACAATTATGTTGTTCTGCTGATGATCAGGTCAATATCTGCACACGGCCATGTGGAAATCATCACAATTTGGCATGAAGTCGGCTGATTAATTATGAATGGACGTACTCCAAAAACACATTGAACAGATGAGTTTGTGACTTATTGTGCATACTGTTACAAGAACATGAAAGTAATCATATATAAATGATCAAATGAGTCAAGTTATTCAGTTCAGTGGATTTATAGTTTTAGCAATGAC
Organism: Triplophysa bombifrons; assembly: GCA_029783895.1. Lineage (NCBI taxonomy): Eukaryota > Metazoa > Chordata > Actinopteri > Cypriniformes > Nemacheilidae > Triplophysa > Triplophysa bombifrons. The sequence continues at coordinate 3,614,102 of CM056472.1, forward strand.
CTACAGTAGTTATGTTGATTATATTGAATAATAACTAAGGAATAGTTCAGCCAAAAATGAAAGTTTGCCATTATTGACTCGCATTACTTAGTCTAATTTAGTAATTTACACATACCTTTTTTCATACATTGTAAATCAAAAATTAATAGTAACTAAATAATACACATAGTAGAAGTAGTTCACATGCTACAGTTCAAGTCTTCTGAAGCCATTGGTCTTGTTATTCTGCAAAGCTTCCTTTTTAGTGAACACAGTTCGTAAAGCTCCAAATTGTCAAAATGAAAAAGCTGGATTAAGATTCTTTAAAAACGTATTCCACTGTAAAAAAATAACAAGCATTTGGGTTTGTAAATATGACACATGGATACGTTTGGCATAATATTTGTAATAAATATTCCTTTCATTATTTCTCTGCAGACGAGCATTCAAGCACACAGTTTCCCCCTCTTTAGAAATGACCCTGATATTCAAATATACAAAATTACTATGTTATGCAATGTTGTTTTTTGTTCTTTGGGAAAACCGCTTCTTTTATTTTTAGATCCACTGGCCAGCTGCGCAGGAACACATCGAACGCTGCAAATACGCTGGAAAGAATCTGACGGTAAGACGAGAGACCTTTTAAGGGTACAAAGGTGAATCTGGGTAGAGAGAAACGCTTTCATGAACCCATCTGCTTGTACGTAGATGAATTTTCATAAGTTTTCTCAGAGTTCGAGATAAGAATAAAGCATGAACATTTATATGTGGCCCCATGGGGAGATAATTCAACTGGAAAGTCTTGAGGGAGGTGAAATCTGTGTCTCTTTGCTTGTTTTTTATATTATTCCCTCCTGCAGAGCATCAGTTACATTACTGAGTAATTTATAATGTTGTGCATTTATTCTCTCCAGTACTCTAATACAAATCGCAATTTTAATCACATACCGCATGCATCTCACAGACAGACTGTGCCAATTACGTCAGACTCCTACAGCCTTTCAACAAAACCCATGTGTTTGTGTGCGGGACCGGCGCTTTTCACCCACAATGCACTTATGTTGACCTTGGACACAATCTTGAGGTAAGCAGTCATGACTATTACTTTAAAGGAACAGTTCACCCAAAAATGAAAATCCTGTCGTCATTTACTCACCAACAGATTGTTCCAAACGGCTAAACACAAAGGAAGATATTTGGAAGAATGTCAGTAACCAAACAGATCACATCCCACTCCCATAGTATTTATTTTCCCTACTATGGCAGTTAATGGGGGATGAGATCTGTTAGGTTACGGACATTCTTCCAAATATCTTCCTTTGTGTTCAGCGAAACAAAGAAATCCTACAGGTTTGGAACAATCTGTGGGTGAGTAAATGATGACTTTTTTTCCATTAACATAAGCGGTGGGCTTGGAGTTGGCGTGAACATGCCTAAAGGAGTAAATGGGAGTGTTGTTGACTGTAAAGCTAAACTAACAATGAGGGTTAATGGTGCAAAACGTGTGACAGTCTTGTCTCTGTGTGTCCTAGAAACCCACGTTCCGCCTCCTCAGCCACGCTGTAGAATCCGGGCGAGGAAAATGTCCCTTCAGTCCGCAAGAACCATTTACCGCCCGTCTGACAGGTGAGTTTGTGACCCTACTGTAGACTTCCCAAACACATCATTCCCCGGTGCCGCCCTTGAAAATTACCCATCAGGCCAACGCAGGAAGAAAGATTGATCAAACATGCACAAAACGTCCCATTTATGTGTTTCATAAACCCTTTTACTGTAAATCTTTGCTAAATGAAACGGTAACACCCGCAACCAGATGTTAGTTTCAAAAGAGGCAATTTGAAAGTTCCCCATATTAATCAGTTTCTACAGGACACAAATTATACAGTTACAGTTAATGAATGTAAAGAAATTACAATGTGCTCAGGAAATGAAACCCAGCCGCAAAACGTTTTTTAGAAAGCATATACACCCCAGAGGGCCACACTGCACAGACCGTATGCTTCTCAATTTAAGGTTATGACAGCAAATACCTTTTTATGATTTAATGATCTCCTGTGTATCTGAAATTATTGACATTTTATATTCACACATGCTGCTGTATAAACAGAGTTTTGAGCTTTGGAGTCAAAGGGTAGATTAAGTAAATGAGCTAGAAAACATCAGTCTTATTAAGTTATTCTGGATGTGTTTGGCTCTTTCGCTTCAGATGGAGATCTGTACGCCGGGACATCGGTGGACTTCATGGGAACGAACGCCGCCATTTTTCGCACATCTGTGCATAGCGACAATCAACATTATATTCGTACCGAAGCTTACCAGGACAACTGGCTAAACGGTGAGGTCAAGTAATACGTTTGTTATTTTATTTGTTATGTTTTTCATTATTGTTAAAGGATCATTCACCATGCTCAAACCTGGGTACGCAAATTATGTCATACATGTCAGGTATTTTACAAATAAGTTTGACATTAAATGTATCACTGATAGATCAAAGGAGCCAAGATTATCCAATTATTAATGAAGTTCAAATGGTACAAAAATATTGTATTGTGTTGAGAGAAGTGTTTTTATGGATTCCGTATGCGATACATATAAATTATTGTGCGTGAAACAGCTTAATTTTTTTTTGCATCAGTGTATTAACTGTATTAAGCAAATTAATATCAGAATATATTTCATGTTAATGTAGGTATAATGGTTAAAATAAAATCAATATATACATACACAATCCATAAATTAAATAATAAATGTCAACAAACAATTCACACATTTGTAAGTCCTGTTTATTTTTTATATGTGTGCATGCAAACACAAACATGCATTATGTGTCTAATTGCATTATTTGCACTTTAAAGGAGTCCTTTTTTGACTGTTTTCAAAATCTTTATGATGATGTGCTAAACCAGTGGTTCTCCAACGTATTCGTTGTAAGGCTCCCTTTGTGAATGGTTCATCGCTTTGTGGCCCCCCAAATAAAGACTTATGATCTTAAACATAAAATTTTAATAAACCAAAAAGTATTCAATGCCGGAACATCAATTCTTTTGGTTGCTGGTCTTACTTTTCTGTTGTCTGAATGGAGAAAATTGATAAATTTTGATATTTCATAAAATGCTACAAAAATGGTGGCCCCTACATCCATCTAGGTGCCCACCGGTTTGAGAACCACTTGCTAAAGAATAGGTTTTCGTGTTTCGATTTGAAAAAAATGGCTTGTATATAAATAATTTCACTAGTGTTTTACACCATCATCTCGATTCTCAAAAAACAGGCTGTTGAGTTCCTAGTTTTAGGAAGTCCCTCCTTACAAAACGCTCTGATTGGTCAAGCTAAGAGTGTGTGTGTTAAGATGTTTGTGTTACCCTATCCATGTTCTAGGTGCCAGGGTCAATGTAAATTTTGGGATTTGTGATGTCACTAACCCAGTTTGTCGTAGTCCCAACTAGCCGTTCATTGTAGTTTTTAAAAAGTGATTTCTGAAAATATCGTCCTTTTTTGTTAACGTTGAGCGCTGTGACTTAAGAGTTGCTCAAACAGCTATACTACTCTACTAATTTATACTTGTAAAATTCCATCAGACCTCCCCTTTAATGCAATTTTATTTCACAGAGCCGGAGTTTATTGGATCATATTCTATCCCTGACACGCACAGCTTGGACGATGACAAGGTCTACTTCTTTTTTAAAGAGACCGCTGTGGAGTCTAACCAACTTGACAAGCGGGTCTACAGCCGAGTTGCCCGCGTCTGCAAGGTGAGTGCCAAGTCACGTCTCGTAATGAGCCAATTAAAACATGAAAATGCACCCGAAAGAGCTTTCATCTTGTGTGCTGAAACAAAGCGTCTTTTGTTTGCGCTAATGAATTGATGTGTAAGCCCCTATGTCATCCAGAAACATCATGTATCTAATGATGAATGAATGAAGCTTTGTGTGAGAGACTTGGAAACTAAAGTACTGTCAACAGATCCTACACAGTTTAGTTCTAATGAAAGACAGTAAAAACTGCAAATTTACAAGAAAAACATGAAATTTTACATGATACAACTGTAATGTTATGGTATTTTATAGAAAATTACAGTCTTTTTTTAGTGTCTGCCAAATGCGAAAATGTAATTTTTATTAAATTATCTTGAACATTATACTTTGTGTTCCTGGAAATATTTATAGTGGTTAACTTTACACAGTTTTTTTAGTTGGACGTAGATACTGTGATGTCATCTAAAGTAATTTCTTGCCTGTTCTTGTTGTGTTTATCAGAATGACATCGGGGGAAAGAGAAGTTTAATAAATCGCTGGAGCACCTTCCTAAAAGCCAGACTGGTGTGTTCAGTACCAGGTCCTGGAGGCATGGACACACATTTTGATGAACTGCGTACGTTCACACAATCCAATCACAAACCGCATCCTTCTTCAATAATCTATTAACATAAAATCACTAAATAGACTTTAGTCTATTCAATGTTGCCCTTGAAACAACGATGATGATGTCATCAAGTCCTACTGTATCATCCTTTTTCCTATCCTTTTTTTACTTAGAGGACATTTTCATCCTGGAGACCAAAGATCCACAAAATCCAGCCATCTATGGTGTCTTTTCCACTTCCAGGTAGGAACTTCACCCTCAATCCCATTCTGATCACATTCCCCGTCAATGTCATATTTGTTAAAATAAAATCAATATATACATACACAATCCATAAATTAAATAATAAATGTCAACAAACAATTCACACATTTGTAAGTCCTGTTTATTTTTTATATGTGTGCATGCAAACACAAACATGCATTATGTGTCTTTTTTGACTATTTTCAAAATCTTTATGATGTATATGATGTGCTAAACCAGTGGTTCTCCAACGTATTCGTTGTAAGGCTCCCTTTGTGAATGGTTCATCGCTTTGTGGCCCCCCAAATAAAGACTTATGATCTTAAACATAAAATTCCCATTCTGATCACATTCCCCGTCAATGTCATATTTGTTTACCTCATAATTCCTGCTTTATCACCGTCTCCTTCCAAATTTACCCATCAGTCACACTCATTCAAGCGTAACCGACCCTTCCAGGTTCTCAGACCTCATTGTTTGTTACAACAACCAAAATCCGATTATCTTAGTTTACCCAACGCTATCAAACGCCCCTAATATCAACAGACTGCTCTCCTCCCCACCCGATCCATCTAGAACGATCCGTCTTGGTTCTCCCTCTCAAGGAATGGATAGCTTGAGGCCATTCAGAAGGTTTAAAGGTCACCAGGCGTGAGAGACTCTGTTATTCTAACCCGACATCAGACTAATACACGATTCCTTGTGTCTCTATCTTCAACAGTTCTGTGTTTAGAGGCTCGGCTGTGTGCGTCTACTCCATGGCCTCCATCAGAGCCGCCTTCAACGGGCCTTTCGCACACAAGGAGGGGCCAGATTATCGATGGATGGAGTACAAGGGGAAAATCCCTTATCCCCGACCAGGGACGGTGAGTTTACAACATTTTTTTCCCTGCTACACGATATCTGGCTGAACTTGGGGGAGGGGATGACATCCGCAGGTGATCTCCGGACCCTAGAGCGATCCTTCTCTCTTGGGTTCTTGGTTCTGGTTTGCACATGTGGTGTCACAGCATTGAAGCCATTGAAACTGGCTGCACTGTCTCAAGGGGGCTGTAAAACTGTCGTCAGGCGCTCAGGGGGTCACGCGTCGGGGTGAAGTGGCTAAAGTGCGGGCTTTTAGTGTTGAGTTCTTCAGTGAAGCAGGTCAATCATCAGGTCTGTGAGGTTTGCTACATTAGCCGTCGAGGTCACAACCACAGAGTTGTCCTAAATGACAGATAAAAGCTTTGAAATGATTTGGTGACTTAGTGGGCAGTAAAAGCTTAGATGATGCATTAAAATAACATTAAACAGAAAAAGAAACTAATAGAAACAGTTTTTCTTTGTAGATAAAGGTAGAGTTTACCCGGAATTAAAGTAAGAATGCAATAGGAAAATATATTTTAAATTATGTGTTCAGACACTATATAAATATTCCCAAAATGATATGACCAAAATACAGGTTTTACACGTATTCTTGGAAATAAAAGCGTCACCACATTTCTAAAAGTGAATAACCATGTTTTACTGTTGCAATACATCAAAATAAATTTGACAATGTTAATGTGTGATTGGCACATTTGCGATATTTTTATAATTATAAAATATCCTGACTCCTTACATAAAACATATAGTTTCCAATTTATAAAATGTTAATATGCTAAAACATTTAGTATATATTTGACAATATAAATACAATTAAAATGATATTTGACAAAAAATATTTATAAAATAATACATTATAACAATATACTTAAAAAATATATAATGCAATTCAGCATTTTATGCTTTCAAAAATATAAAAAACAAAAACAATGTATTATTTCATATATGAATAAGATCATTTTTTTACATTTCAAAAATATTTTTTATTTTGCATTACAAGTAATATCAATAAATTGTTTTGATTAAGAAGTAATAACTTTAAGAGCTAACTAATGCAGTAAAACACAATCAAAATATGTTAACACAATAAAAACAGGATTCAAGTAAAACAAATCATATTGCATTATATTTTCAAATATATTCCTAACCATATATTTTGTTTTTCGTAAAGGTACATAACGTATTCTGTCAAAAAATGGCAGAACCTATCAAGCTTCAGAAACAAATCTATAACTTTAAAAGACTTGAAATGCCTTATTTTTACTTCTGAATTTCCCAATAGGAAGAACATATGAATTATGATGCTTACACAGTGTCCAAAACCCACATCTGTACAACTGATTTGGACTATTTTTACTTTCTTTGGGATGGTTACGGTATAAAAACAAATTCTGTGTTACTCTCAGATGGAATGCGACTCATTTTTCTGTTTTTCCTTTCAGTGTCCCAGCGAGACCTATGACCCTTTGCACAAGTCCACCCGGGATTTCCCAGATGATGTTATGAGCTTCATGAGGTCTCATCAGCTTATGTGGGACCTGGTGGTACCCATCCACAGACGACCCGTCTTCACCCGGATCAACACACCATACAGGCTGCAGAAAATTGTGGTTGACAGGGTGGATGCAGAGGATGGACAGTATGATGTCTTGCACCTGGGAACAGGTATGTTGGAGACCCATGGGCTTAGGAAATAGATTTTCATAAATTACATATCGTATAAGCATTACATCCTAAATGCACTGCCAAGTCTGACATCACATAAATCTGAGACCTACCCACATCATTTTAAGCAGCATGTCTCTTCTAGTAAACATCTTAACAATAATATAATTTGTAAAATCTAAATATAACAAAACTGACTGTGGTTTATCCTAAAACAAACAAAACTGTTTGTCAATGTTGTAGGGAAAACAATCAATGAGATAATTCATAATAATATTAATACTCATAATATTACTCTCTAAATATAAACTAAAATGTAAACAAATCAAGTTTTGTTTTTTCATTATGTCCATTTTATGTTAATGTTCGAAGATCGTTTAGATATTTTAAATGGAAAAAGAAACAAAAATGCTGTCTGAAAATGTTTCTTTTATTCACACGTATGCACAGTAACAGGGAAACTTTTACTTCAACTGCTTTTTACTTTGGAGTATGTCAAGGTTTACATTTTGTAATTTTTGTTGCCTGGGAATCAAACCTGATCTTCAATTCCCTGCCAATTTTTGCAATCCTCAACCTTTACTAACACTTCCATATTCTAATACCTTTGCGCTATACAGTGTGTTCCAGTATTGCTAGGTGAACACTAGGACATTGTGTTAATGTGGAATGAGTAAACTCTATCAAACACGACCTCTGTTCCCACGCTGGTCACTCGTCCTGTTGCCTGGGATCATCCTGACATTCCAACAATCTAGTGTTTCTTTTCCTGTCCAACATTTGCCCTTCCGGAGATGTGTGGAGTTCTACCACTGTGCCACTTTAAGTGAATCATTTAAGTCAAACAGACGCTCTGTTCGGCACAAATATGCTTAACCTGTGTGCACAGAGAGCATGCTTGTGTTCGTATTGTCAAGTAGTAAAACACTGTAACAGCTGGATAAAGCCCCAAGGGACACTGTGGTAACTAAGTGATATTGGTAACCATGGTAACTGAGATGTTTGTGCATTGTGGGATGTGTTTGCCACAAGCACAACTAAATAAAATTGCAATTGCAAGTTTGTTTGAGGGGTCCGGCTGGTTTGGGGTGGGGCTACCTGTTTGTCCGACCAATGAAAGACAGCGGGAGGGTTTGATCCCAGATCCATCAAAAACTTTGTTTCTCGATGTTTAAATACAAAAGTGTAGCTTTTGAACCTTAGAATCACATATACAAGTTAAAATAACCTTATACAACTTTGTGGATTAATACAAATGTAAACATATTTCTGTGTCTCCAGATGATGGTAAGGTGCTGAAGGTGGTCTCCATACCTAAAGAGAATTGGGAGACTGAAGAAATCGTTTTAGAGGAGCTCAAAGTTTTTAAGGTAATTGAATGTTATCTATGTCTTCCTCCTCCTCTGCTGGTTTGTCATACCAATCTACAGGACTCTCTGGTGACCTTTGACCCTGGGGTCCTATTGGTTGTTGTTACCATGTCAAGCACTTCCCAAACAGAAATAACTGCTAAAGAGGAAAAACAGATACTGTCAGATTTCCAAAGGTGCTAGAGACCAAACCCAGAGACGGGACGTGAAAAGTAAAGGCCTTTGAAAAGAGAAGATCATTTATTTGAAGCATCAAACATTGAAGAACATGCACATTTTTTCATGATACTAAAGGAAAAAGTAATGTTTTGTAAATTTAGCCCACACTTTCAAATAGTGTTAAAGTAGGTATGGATTTAGCATACAGTATATAACAAATATCACGTTTTTGTATATATACAGTACATAGTGTTAAAAAACTACAAAATTAGTTAAAGTGTGTATTTATTAACTATTTATACATATACTGGATTGAAAACCCATGTTCTGCGCTTTATGTTTTTGTATGTTTAGGAACAATAGCGGATATACAAAAAGTATATAAAAATGTCCATATGAACCCAAATTAAATGGTGTACATGGCCATATATCAAATTTCTGTATGGGCTCTTAAGCCAGCAGGTGACATATGATAGCAGACATCGTCCACTGGCGTCCCACAGCACTTTGGAGAAAGCGGGTGGTTTTAGGAGTCAAGGCCCATTTGCTGTCAGTATTATAGAGACGAAATGAACCAGTGAAGCAGAACGCTTTAAAACCTCCTCAAGGGTCTGTTATGATGATCTGCCCTCATTCAGAGCCAACAATGCGTATCTTTTTCTTCTTTGTTCACGTGATGATTCATTTTATGCGTTGACACGTTTTTTCCTGTCTCTTTCTTTCTTTAGTCTCAGACCCCAGTTGTGAACATGGAGCTCTCCACCAAAAGAGTAAGTGGATGTTGGATGGGTGGTTAGCAGGAGACTTTCCATTTGAGAAATTGAAGGAATAGGGCAAGCATTTAAGAAAAGAAGTGTATAGCCTGATATTTTTGTACACTATTTATGATTCATTTGTTTCTTAAAAGAATAGTTCACCCAAAATGAAAATTCTGTCATCATTTTCTTATCCTCATGTCCTTTCAAACCACAAAAGAAGATATTTTCAAGAACGTTGGTAACCAGAAAACAACGGCACCCGCTCACTTCTTTTTCATGGACACAAAACCAACAGAAGTCAATGGACACCGCTGTTGTTTGGTTACCGACATTCTTCAAAATATCTTCTTTTGCTTTCCGCAGAAGAAAGAAAGTCATACAGGTTTGAAATGAAAGGAAGGTGAGCAAAAGAGGACATCATTTTCATTTTCGACTGAATTATCCCTTTAATGTTGGACTGTTCATACTGCATTTTATTTTTGTGTCATGTTTTCTTATTTCTTCCTGCAGCAAGTGTTGTTTGTGAGCAGCGATGAAGGTGTCGTCCAGCTGCCCGTTCAGAGATGTGATCTGTACGGTAAAGCGTGTGCAGACTGCTGTCTAGCTCGAGATCCATACTGCGCTTGGGACGGCTCCTCGTGCACCAACTACTTCCCCAGCAACAAAAGGTAGAATCTCTTTTCTATTGCACATAGCTCACATTATATTCTCATATTGTCTGTATTTGTTAATAATACAGATATTTGGACTTGTCTCTTATTTAATAAAAACCCACGTAGACTGCTGATGTATGAAAGACAGTGGAAAGATCTTGAAAGCTGTTTTAATGTTTTTAAAAGAACACAGTTATGTTTTAAAAATACTGTTATTAAAAAAAATGGGGTCAGTGAAATGTTATCTTGTGATGCCCAGACATTTAGAAAGATGACACAAGCGTTGCTGTCTATTGGAAATGAACTCATTTTCCATCTGTTGAGTTTTAATATTTAGAAACAATAGATAAATTGTAAGCTTAGTGTTCTGTCATCTTTCATTTGTTGAATAGCCATATTTGTTTGTAGAGCAGTTTTGTTGATTCACCCAAAAATGAAACTTCTGTATTAATAACTCGCCCTATTGTCATTTCAAACCAAGAGGTTTATGCATTTCTTTCTTCTGCAAAACACAAAAGAAGATATTTTGTAGAATGTTGGTAATCGAACAGCAAATGTACCCTTTCACTTCTATTATATAAACACAAAACCAATGCAAGTGAATGGGAACAACCATTGTTTGGTTACCAATATCTTTCATACAGTCATACATACGTAAAGGATGATAGAATTTTCATTTGTAGGTGAACTATAAGTTTAACCCTGAATAATCCAATACAACACAGAGAAAAGCTGTCAAATAATAAATCTGAGGGTGGGTCCTACACATGGGTAACATCCTCTCTTGGTCCGCAGGCGCGCCCGGAGACAGGATGTGAGGTACGGAGACCCCTGGAGCCAGTGTCAGGACATGAGAGATGGTAATTAATGACTTGCCCTTCACCTTCCTACACTTTTCCCTTAGGTCCGATGATGATCAACAATGGAAAAAATGACATACTACTCCCTCTAGTGTTCGAATGACTTATGTACACTACAACATTGTTCGAACTTTAGGAACAGGTTGAAAATGTTCCCTTCATCACGTGACTTTTAACTTTATAACATGTAGCCTTTCCATTTGCCACACATGTCTATTAGTTCACTTCACCCACTTTTTGAAAGATGCTGTTTCTAATAATGCTGTGTCTCTTCTACATGTTCAGATCAGGTCGAGCTGAAAAACATTTACGGGGTGGAGGGAAACTCAACTTTCCTGGAATGTATCCCGAAGTCACCGCAGGCATCGATCAAGTGGATAATGCAGCCAACCCACAGTCAATACAGCAAAGAGGTGCGTTTGCATCCCTTTTACAAACTTTGTTTGAGCGATCATAAATAGATAATATACAGTCAACCTTGACAAATCAGAATTAACGATAACAGTTAGTAGAGATGCAATGATATATCGGCCAATAATCGGTATTGAACAATAAAAGCGATGAGGGCCGATATATCCTGTCAACCAAAAGAGGACCAGTTGAAATATCACCAGTTTGATGTTCAATATTAATAGTCATCACATGAATTAATACCAATCAGAAAGTTAAGAAATATCAATCTTCAGAATCGGTATTGGCAGATATCACACTTAATAATCGGCTATTGAGAAATTTAGTATCGGTTCATCTTCACCATTTAGCCTGATGAAGTCTAACGCGAACTCCTTTCTGTCTTTAGTTGGTCGCAGGTGAGGAAAACCTAATCCACATGGAACGTGGGCTGCTCCTCCAGCGTTTATCCTCCGTCAACGCCGGGCTGTACATGTGCGTAGCCTACGAACATTCTTTCTCCCGCACGTTAGCCCGCCACGAGCTGCACGTCATTCCCCAGAACCACATGTCAAGATCGCAAAACGCTCGACCCTCCGACTCAAAACCTGATGGGAATTATGCGGCCTTGCCCCGGAGCTTCAAAGAACTCCATTTGATGGGAGTCAGCGGGTTAACGGCAGACGAGTACTGCGAACAGCTCTGGTACCGGGAAAAACGCAGACAACAAAAACTACGTACTTTGAAGTGGAAGCAAGAGGCAGAAAATCGTAAAGCGAGAGTTAGGAGGCAAAATCCCTCCTACGAACCTCTTGAATGAGGTGAAACAGCAGACTTTTTATAAGGAAAAAGAAAGTTTGACTATTTGGACGATAAATTGCTTGCTTGTAGCTTAATCTCTAAAGCTACGACCATCAACTGCTACTGTTAGCATGACATCAAATGGCTACAGACAAGAAACACTCTGATTTACTTTTTATTTCTTTTGAGTCCTCTCATATGTTTTCGAAAAGTTTTATTTTGTATCTTTAAAGCTCTTGGCAGTAATAACAATGCCTGCATGTGATTTAGCAATTACGAACTGTAACATTAGCACAAAAAACCTATCGCTCAGCCTGTAGCTGTGCAGCTGGAATGGATTTACGCTGTCTGTAGCTGCAACAGATGCGGCATAGGCTACTTCAGTTTGTGTTTTTCTCAATCTGTTTCTTTTGTTTATTGATTCTGTCTTTAAGTCCTCCTTGAAATTTTGTTTTACGAGTTCAGAAACCCTTATTACAACGTGACGACCCTGATAGCACACATACAACTGAGACGTTTATCTGATGTCTGCATTTACATCTGGACGACATATTTTTTGATTATATGCTCATCTGCAATACATCTCTGAGATGTCTACAGTCAGATGTCCTATATACATGCAGAAGATGTCTGTAAAACTGGCCTTTCTAAGACGTTTATTGGATGTTTTTAAACAGCAGATGTTTTCGAGATCTTTAGCAGACATCTTACAAAAGTGACTGTGCTATTATCTGGGAAACTATACGTTGTTTCAATTTCAATAAGATGAATGGTAAATGTAAATAATAAAATTTAAAAAAAATCACATTTGCATACCAGTTTATGTGCTGCCCCAGAGAATGATGGGAAATGTTGTTTTCTCAAACAAGACCATTAACCAATATGGATTTTGAAAATGTACAATGTAAACTGGTTGCTCACCTTGTAAATATAATCTCTCCATCCACACTTAAAGACATATCTATTGTGACTCTTTCTTCATAAAATAACTTTTGACAAAGCAAGCACCTATTCTAACGGATTGCTTGGAAAGCTAATAGTATAAAAAGACAACCAACCACACTGCCATGAACAAACCTCTCCACAACCATAAACTGACTTCTTTTTCCTTCACTAAGATTTATCAGTCCTTGTGTCTTTTTTTATGATTTCATGAGAATTCAGAAGTATTTTACATGAGGGCTAGTTCATAGAAACATGTTTGAATTGTCATGTGATTGTGTTGGGACTCTTGTCTCAATGTTCTCGATGTTATTTACTGACTGTACCCAAGTGTACAAATCTCACAATGGCAAGTGCCTTCATGTTGTGAGGAAGTTTGCTTATACTTTCTTACACAACCCAGGACGTGCCCTTCATATGTTTCCTTCCTCACCATGACCAATCTCTTTGGCTCTTTCCTGAAAACATCCCTGAGTAAATATTTTGTTGTTTTTATGACTCTTTGCATGTTAGTCTCTAAAGACAAGCAGATCTCTCTTAAACACATCACGTCTCAACAATTCAACCCAACTGAATACAGTGACTCTGTGAGTGTCTTGGATATATTCATGTGTTGAGACATCTGGGAGAGTTAAGTTGAAGAGATGGCCCCATAGATATAGCAGTGAGCTTTTAAAATGATATTCACGGGCCATGAAAACCAATTCCAGGATTCTTCTGTCTTTGCTCTTCTCTGCGGTTGTCAAATGGAAAATTGTGTTCATGCCTCCTGGTTAAATCCAAAGTTGTTTCATAGTTGGTTCCGAATGAGTGTCAGAAAGATATATAAAGTGAAAGTTTGTTGTTCAATAAATACACATTTAGGTATTAAGCATCAAAAATGTACTTTTGGCATATCATCTCAGAAGTTGGAATTTAACAAAACTTGTCAAGTTCATGTTGTATTTTATTCAAGAGTGAAAGGAAAATAAAGGAAATCTGTATAAAGAAGGTGTTCATTTTAGGACATTTAGGCTCATTTAGGCTCTTTTTCATTCAACATTTTCATGACAATAAGCACATTTTCTTCTCATAATCTCATTGCTGTAAAGAACATACAATATAAAAATATGTAGTTATTTAAGATTTTTATGGTAATATTTCTACTGTCTTTAATCAGAGCTGATTTCAATTTTTTTATAATTGTATTAGAGTTAACCGTACAGTAAAGCAACCCTTTATTACAGTCATATGCAGTGAGAATTATTATTAATGCAAGTGCATAATTTTAATGATGAATATTATGAAAATAAAGAAAGACAAAATAACTTTTATCTCTGGATTTTATCGCACAAACAAAATATATTGTTTTTAGATTATAAAATGAATACATTATAACAGGTTTGTGAACTCAACTGTATATTTTTACAATGTCAATGAAGAACTTTTAAGCTAAATAAACATGTGATCAAAACACATTTTACTTGTTATTAGTTATTTATCGGATTGTATAAATATTGTTTTTAAACTAAGCTTCAAAGTTTGTATTACAGAGTTGTAAGCACAACAGTCGTTTTATAAATTGTGTGTTTAAATGTTAGATTATGTGCTTGTTACACAGAATAGACTTTGTATCTCTTAAAACATAATCACACATGCATTTACAATGATATGCATTTAAAACCTTTCTGCCATAACATTTTAAAATAATTTTTTATGTTTCCTTAATGTACAAGGAATTAAGTTTAACATTTGTTTCACTGTCCAAGATTTGTTGATTTATTGTACAGGCTCTTCTTTGTGTGTGTATCTGTGTTAGGTAGAAAAAGTGTAAAAAGTGAATAAAATTGAATATTCATCACTTTATAATCTTGTGAGTTTTGTTTTGTATAAAATGTAACGCTAAACTTCGCTGCGGGAATTTTACTTTAGTGGCGCCCCCTAATGGACTACTTGGGCTAACACTTCTGTGTTTACAGTGCTGTATTTTCCTGTATTTTATATATGTTGAAGTGACAAAACTCTTTGGTTTAACAAGTGATAACAATTATTATTAATCCTAAATACAGATTTAACACAAGCAGTAATGCTGCTGATTGTCTTTATAACACCACTAAGCAGCAAATAAATTAAACGGTTTCATACGAGAGGGCAAGTGGACTTCCCCATGCAGAGAGGAAGTCGAATACACATCTCCATTGTCTTTTTAGGGTGTTTACTGAGATGCTAACATTTAATATGTATTTCAAAATCTATATTTAATAAAGTACATAGCAGCATGAAATAATAATCTCACCTTGACTCATGGTAAGGCCTTTGTGCAGCAGAGGGCAGGACTGAGTAATCTGCTGCAAATAAAAATGTAGTTGTAATTAAATGAATATATGATTAGCCATTAAATGTAAATATTACCAATGAGTTGTTTCAAGTTAATATTAATGCATTCTATTTATGAATGACATATTGGACACCTTGCTTTTAAGAATACACTGTATTTCAGATATTTCACAGTAGACGTCATTCTATGTTATACTCTTAAAAGCAAAGGTGCTTAAAACGTTTTTCACATATTCTATGGCCATATAGAAGAACTATTTTTGGTTCCACACAGAAAAATTCAGTCAAAGGTTCTTTAAAGAACCAACTCTTTCTTACCTTTGTACAATCTGAAGAACCTTTTTTTTCCACAAATAATCTTATGCAAAAACAAAAGGGTTCTCCCAATGTTAAAAGTTCTTTATGGAACCAAATGGTTCTTCTATGACATCGAATTAGACATTTGACTTTTAACTACACACTTTATACTGTCACAAGGTAATAATAAAAACAAAAAAGTAATTCAAAAAATGCCCTTAGTTCTGCCATGGCACACTAACTGTTCAGTGTGGTTTTTGTGTGGAGGCTTTTGTCTAAAGCTTGGTTGTGTTTCCACTCAGAGGAAGAGATGTTTTCTAGGTCACAGTATAGAAAGAAATGTTCTATCTTAATTATAAGCTGTAGTTTATGCAACTTTTGGATTTTTCTGACATTAAAAAGGTTTTTTTTTTGCTTGGGTTTCTATGATATCTGTTTATTAATATGCTTCTACGCTTTCTCTAACATATCTCAACATGACATATGAACCCACTGATACTTATAATAAACATACCAGTTATTTGGAAGTTATGTGATCTTTGATGAGCATGATATAGAGATTAACCAATGCAAGCTGAATTTCCTGAGGTTTATGTCATGCTCTTTATTTAAAAAATAAAATAAAGAACACTTTTGCATTTTCACAATTAATACACAATGAAAAGTTTTGGTGAATTCTTACCATCACATTTTGTTGAATGTTTCATGTTGTAGGTGTGCACGTTTGATTTACTGCAACCTGAAAATGTCATTCAGCAAACTGCAACATGAAAAAATCCAATTCTGTAAATTACACGTTAAAAAAATTATTTCAACAAGACTAAAGCTAAAGACACTTCAAAGAAACCTCCAAGTATCACCCTGGCTTGCATGGTCTGTGGGTGAGAACAAACTTTTTGACTCAGAAGCTGGTTTAAATAAGTCCTTTAAAAAATAGCATGCGATATATAAACATGCAATAAATATCTTTATTAATACTTCGGAAAATAATCAAGTCTAGCCCATGACCATGTGCCGGCCAACTTTTTAGTGTCTTTGTAAATGCCAGTCCAAAAAAAACTAAATATAAAGTATGGATTATTCATTTCCTGTTTATATTTATTATTTTTTGTTCAATAATGGAAAATCATGCAGGACTGAAAGCAAGCCCACAAATGTCTAATCTTTCAACAAGTTAAAGTCATTTTCTGAAAACATACTCTCCATTCTATTACTAAAAATACTGTAGAACCCTGTTATACATGTACTGTGTAACTTTTTTTGAAATCACACTATTTTCACTGTGACTCTGTTTATAAGGGCTTTGTGCTTTTATTTACAGCGTTCAGGTTAAAAGGTTATTCTGTATTTTAGAACAAGCTCTGATTCGTGAGTCTATGGTATGCTTAAATATAGACACAAGGGCACATTTGCACAAACAGAGCATCATTGCAAAGAGCAAACTGCAATGCCACTCTGTTTCCATCTGAGGTTTAGACAACTGCGATACTCAAATGTTTATAGGTATGAGAAAAACACAGCACTTGGTTTAAGGTTGAACCTCAAGTCTAGTCAAAGTTGAGAGTCTATTTAAGTCAACAGTTACCATGTGACTGAACCAGTGGAATTATTTTCTGGTTTTAATTTAGTTAAACCAGATGGTTTAATTCACCCGTGCAATTGCTTTCTTAATTTTCTCTCAAAAAATTGTTATGATCTATGCACAAAAAAAGCTGAATTTATTCGACAACTTGCTAATCAAACAACATTTCAGCTTGCTAAATGTTTTTTAAATGTTTTTTTATTCAACCAAATCATGCTGGATTAGCATTGATCACACATTTCATGGTTATTATAGACAGTACAGGCATTTCACTTTTATAGCATTATATTAAGCTATAAACAGTTGAAACAGTGAAAAAAGGGACCAAACTTTAACCTATAGCGGACTACATCATGTTATTGCACAACATAAAAGTTTTACATGGGGAGAAAATGAGAAACAGGACTTCCGTTATACAAAAATAATGCATGTTATCTGAGGCAAATATAGATTGGAATGGACGGCTTCTTTTGCGGAGATCTGAACAATTGTGAGGTACAGTTCATTATAACTAGCACATACTAAATTGGTCAGTTGTTGCACGAAGTTCTAGTGCCCGTGTTAACAGTTTTGGCAAAAACTGACTTTGTCAGTAATAAAAAAAATTGCTCTTTTTTATTTACAAATTTTTACAGCTTTCCTGCAACAGTGCAATAGCTCTCGCCACAATTAAATCGACCCACAAATGTTTACTCTTTATGAGCATTCCACTGTCAAATGTGTGTGAACAAAACCTGTAACAAGTATACCAGGTAAAAATAAGGCTTTAAAAAGGAAAACAACCAAGGTGCTCACATAGATGAAAAACACAAGACTTCTTTAGATTTCACCGGAAGACAACAAACCCGAGGGTAAAACACAGGATGATGACATCCGGAACCAGTGAGCTAAATGATGGGAGCAGGTGCATGTCATGACCTTATAATTGGATGATTATCAGGTCATGGTGTGGGGGTCAAGACATAAGATCATAGAGCATATTAATACAGGTGCAAACATACTGAACACAGGCAAGAGGAGCACAAGGGAAATTAATATTATGAGCCATGTGCCCAATGATAAAACATAAAAAGGATACTGATACATGTCTGGGTTTAAATTAACTAGCTTTATTTTAGTTCAACAGCACAAAAGCCATACGTTTTTTCATATTGGACTATAAGAATAACTATAAGTGAGTGCAAAAAGCAGCAGTGGTGTTCAACACTTCATTTGTTAAACTTGGTATGGCAGACCGTTTTCTAAAACTAGCAGTCAAATGAGAATTACGTGTTGGAAGGGAAAATGTTTTTTGGAAATCGTCCAGATTTTGCACATTTTTATAGTACCAAGAACTATGTAATTAATTAATAATGTGTAGATTCTATAAGATCTTGCCTTTTCTATCCAGAATTAATGGAAGAGATGAAAGACACATTAATACACAACACTTCGTCTGGAAACAGATTGAATTTGTTATTGCTAATGACAAACAAAGAAACTGTAGTTATAGCATTAGTTGGTCTAAAACATTTTAATTTTTTATTTTACTTATTGTATTGTACTGTTATGGTTACTTTAGTCCAAAAATGCACTTTTGCATTTTTTATTACATATAGACTACTTTATACATCTGTTTCGGATATAGGGCCTACTTAATGAAATTTAACTCTTGAATGTTGTTTCAAATAATGATTACCAATTAAAAAGGTACAAATGTAAGTTTGACACTTACTAACTTTTTATTATTTTACATGAATTTAAATATAAAGAAATCCAACTGTGATAAGAGATCATATAAAATAATTGTGATAATACAAATCTAGTTAATAATACTGTATTTTGCACGATAAAAAAGATGTTATTCATGTTCTTGTGCTTTTGGCTTCAAAGCAGCATATGTGCTGTTGTCTTGGCTTGGCCGAAAATTTTTGCGCAGTTTGCTAAAGTCCACTGCAACATACTGAAAGATCAACAGAGAATCAGTAACATTCAAGTTGCAGTTTTCTGTGATGTGTCACAAAATCATTCAAAGTTTGGCAGTAAAATTTGAGCAAGAATTCATAATAATAAAGACTTTCTGTAAGGTTTTACCTGTAGTTGGTTTGGGTCTTGTGGCTGTTCTGTAACTTGTGTCTGCTGAAGATCCGTTTCATGAAGTTGTCCTGAGTTGTTTCCAGATATTTTCAAACATCCATTTTTAGTAACGAAAACTTTTATGAGTCCTAAAAAAGAGAAAAGCTTTCAAGTAGTATCTCGTTTTATATGAGAATGCATGTGAAATCATTATTAAAAATAAAGGGTGTATAATAATGTCCACATAAAGGTAATGAAATATTTTAATAAACTTGTCTTTATATAAAAATACAAATCCATTACAAATGTCAAATAGCCAAAAGCATAAACGCTTTTTACACTTTTTACAACAACCTTACTACTGAATTAAAACTCACCTATGACTGTAATGATCAGAACAGCATTCAGTAGACCAGATATGAGAGTGAAAGTCTTCCATTGTGTTGAATTTTGTTCTGTTACATTTGTGTGATTCTTGCACTCAGTTGTATTGAACTCACTTAGTTGAGTTGGTTCTGAAAAGAAACAAACATTTTACTCATGATTACTTGATTTTTACAACATCAGGGCTTACAAACAACATAAGTTAATTCATCTGTGGGTGAAGCAACAAATAAATATAAGTTATATTCATCAAAAAACTGCAGTACTGTCAGGAGAAAAGTACAAAACTGAACCTTTATATGTTACAATAGTTATCACATGGTTGGTACCTATTGTGCCTTAAAGGTACAGTTAAATGTTTATTTACTTCAGCATTTAACATTTCATTTAAAGATAAACAATAGGTGCATGCAATTATGTACCCAAATAGAATCAGTTTATGTCATGTACCTGATGGACAAAATGTAGCCCTTAAGGGTACCACCACATTAGTTGGAAAAGTTCTGTACTTTAACAGTTCATTTGTTTTGGTCAGTGATGGAGGAAAAGTACTTACCAATGATGTTCAGTCTTGTGCTGTGACTGAGTTTTGGAGGTGTATCTTTGTTCATACAGTAATAAACTCCTAACTCATCTACAGTGACGTTATATATGACCAGACGATGTTTAGATTGAAGTGAATATTTTTTTTTTAATGTTTTATTGAAATGAAAAGCAAATGTTGGGTTTGAGAATGAGCGCAGTATCACTGTAGGAGAATCTGATTGTTTCTGTAAAACCCAATAAACGTCCTCATCATCCAGATCACAGTTTATAGTCACATTCTGTCCCAAATCAGTCAGTTGATCTAATGTCTCTGCAGCTTGACACCAGATTATTATATCTATAAATGACAATAAAAATGACTCAAAGGCACTATTAACAATAGTTAATACATTAACAAAAGAAGACATTTATAATAAACTTACAGAATTGAAGGGGGATAATCCTCATGTTGTTGCGTTGCCCTGATATCTTCAATATATTGAGAAACTTGCTTCACGTCACCGTGTTTAAAATGAACTTTACTTAAGAGCTCTGACACACAGACAGGAAAAACGTATAAAGTAGAGGAAGTATGTCAAGTTTGCTCCGACCACATGTACACTCGTTTTCAAAACAGAATGCTCTATTGGTCGAATCATTTTACTAATCATCTCAAGTAAGATCATGATTATTATTTTGATTATTATGTTTATGAGTATATTGTATAGCTACTGTTTTTCACGTTTTTTGGGGAAAGACAATTAATAAATAATATGTGTTTGAATTCCAAGGTTGAAATCTACTGTGCAGTTGTATCACCACAATGGCAAAATGTAACACACCAGAACTTTTAAAAAGTTCCCAGGCAAATTAAAGATTTTGTTAATTTAACATCACAGGAGGACTGTAGAGAGGATTATTGATGCCCCACCAACCTCAAAGATCTCTACACCTTAAGAGTGAGAAAAAGGGCTAATATAAACACTTTGGACCCCACTCACCCAACTCACTCCCTCTTCGGACTGTCGCCATCTGGCCAGCGCAACAGAGCTCTGACCACCAGAATAGTCAGACTCAAGAACAGTTTTTCCCGCAGGCTATACCCATCCTCAAAAATTAAAAGTCCATCACATTGCACATAGCATCTGGAAGCTGTACATTGTAAGAAACAATAGGTCAAACCTGTAAATAACACATCTGTACACTCATCAAAACAATTATATGTTGGTTCTATTTTTTCCCCTTTTTGTATATAGTGCATTATTGTTTTCATTTTATTCTATTTTTTTTCTATCTCAATGTATATTTGCACTATGTTTGGACCATGTGTATACTTTCTTCTGCACTAAGCTCCGGTCACCACTCCGGTCAAATTCCTTGTTTGTGTAAACATACTTGGTAATGAAGCTCCTTCTGATTAAGATTCAAGAGTAAAAAACAAAAATGTTTTTGATACACTAGTGTTAATTGCCCAGGACACTAAAGATAGCGGCTTTTAAAGAAATTACTTAATGTGCATATACAGCATTCATGTGTCCATCATTTATAGCTGCAATAACAAATGCAGGAGTAAACATCAAATAAAAAGGCCTACATCTGCTAAGTCTGCACAGAAATGCGTAAATGTAATATTGCCCTACATCTCTTATTGCAGGTTAAGGATAAGTGCTTGCTGCATATTATAATGAAATATATAGACATAAGCATGTTTGTCTTGTCAAGAATAGCACATGCAACAGTAATGTCAGAGGGCCATTTCATTTACATTTAGATTAATTAATTTGGCAGATGCTTTTATCCAAAACGACTTACAAGTAGGAGAGCTTATAACATTTTCTCAACACGCTAAACAGTACCGATAGTTACAAGGCCATTATACTAGGAGGATTAAACTGAAGTAAGCACTGGAGAGAATAAACAACATGAAGGACAACATTTTTTATTAGATATAAAAAATACATATAACCAGTTATTGATTAGTCAGATAAATCCTGTGAGGTCCAATCCTGAATTTGTTTAGACACTGAAATCTTCTCTTCAGTTCCCCAAAGGTCATTTCAAGGCATGACCTTTTCCTGGGTAGATAATAGGTTTGTGGGCTGGGGTTCAGGGGTCTCATTTACAAAGATTTGCGTTGAATTCATACTAAAACATTGCATACTGACAAAACTGTAAATGCACATTCTCACGTTAATTTCACTGTTAACACAGCTGACCGTGAGCGTGAAAGCTGGTGTACGCAACGTTTTTGTGCATACGCTGCGTTGATACATGAGGCCCCAGGTGAGGGAATGGTGTCTTCAACACTGCCTGCAGTCATTCCGTAGCCAAGCAGGATCCAATAATAGTCGCCTGTGTAACAGAAAATTGCAGTTCAGTAATGAGTGTTTATAACACGTACATGTAACCAATGGTCTGACCACTGACATTACCAGGTGCTGAGCCCACACAGGTCTGATTTTTACATAATATTGACATAACATTGACTCTATGTCTGATGCTCATGTTTATAGCATTATTACATTTCCCAAGGCACATTTGAAGTAGGGTCATAACTATCTTTAAAGCTCTTAGTACCCCCTAGTGGAAGAGCCACCACATGTGCAAATGTGTGAGCCGTGATTTAACATTATATATACCATAGTTTGTGCTCAAAGGAGATAAAAATGTCAGCGATGGCAGAGATTGTGTCCTTTATCGTAGAAAAAATAAATGCAATTAAACAATGCAATATTAAACACTACTAGTTAATGCACTTCAAAAAAGAATTAAGAATTATTTTAACTAGCAATTTATCAGCTGACATTCTCAGCCAATGAGCATTTAAGATGTGTGGTCAGCAAGTTGTTGCCTATTGTACTTTTGAACAGCGCAGTTGGGGGAGAGCAATCACGGCCAACAGCAGAATCCGGCAAAACAGTCTATGACACAGAACGAGAGAGAGAGACGTACGATTGGAGAGAGAGAGAGAGAGACATCCGGTTCCTGATTGCATCGCTGCCGGTGGCTAGTTTGTATCCTCTGACACTTGCTTTACCTCACATTTGTTCTTGGTCTTAATATTAGTGTATTTTACAATCGTTACCTATCACTGTCGTTGCCAAATTATTTATAACTTTATATTCTAAACCTATATTAATTGAAACGTAACGCCGCTAGCATAGTATTAGCGTGTTAGCTTGCCTTCTGTTTACACTGTGGAATATCATCTCCCCCTATTTGTCTTGTGTGCTAACTGTTTCTCTTTTTAAGCGTATATACTAAGACTCATCAAGCAACCTTGGTAAGTTAGGATTGCACTTCATACCCGGTGAGTCATGGCTTCTACTCCTATTGTTGTTACTTGGACCTCATGTCATATGTTTAGCTTAGCCTTCTCTGTCAGCGGCGAGGGTTTTACATGCGATAAAATCAGGAAAGTAGTTAGGCTGACGGAGAAGATCTTAGAATTAGAGTCTAGCATCCAATCTTTATTTGAGGATAGTAAGAGTGTTAGGACCGTAGAAAACACTTCGGATGCGAGCAACGTTAGCGCACTCAGCTCGGTTCCGGTTGAAAATCCCCTGCAGCTGGGAAACTTTGTGACAGTGAGACGGCATAGTCGCAAGACAAAACATCACACAACCGTTCCGATAAAAGTCTTGAAAAGGTTTGCCCCGCTCAGTGATGCACCGACTGAGAAACCTGCTGAAAGTGCCCTAGTGATCGGTGATTCTATTGTCCGGAACGTTAACATAGAGGCACCAGCCACCATAGTCAAATGTTTACCGGGAGCCAGAGCGCCTGACATCAAGTCAAATTTTAATGTGCTGGCTAAGGCTAATCGTAAATTTAGTAAGATTGTCATTCACGTCGGCACAAATGATGTTAGACTCCGTCAATCGGAGATCACTAAAGATAATATTAAAGAGGTGTGTGAGCTCGCATGCATGATGTCAGACACTGTAATATTCTCTGGCCCCCTCACTGCTTACCGTGGTGATGAGATTTATAGCAGATTATCATCACTAAATGTCTGGTTGTCTGAGTGGTGCCAGCAGAATAATATAGATTTTATAACTGGAAGAGTTTTGAGGGCAGACCTGACCTGTTGAAACGAGATGGTCTCCATCTCTCCAGGGATGGGGTTTCCCTCCTCTCTAGAAATTTGGCACACAGTCTTAATAATGCTAAAGGCTGACTAACTGGGGCCCAGGTCAGGAAGGAGACAGAATGCTTAACCAACTGTCTGTTTGCCGTCTCACGTTACAGAATACACAAAATATACAACATGTAATAATCCCTTCTCACAAAAAACATAAAATAGAGACTGTGTCTGTCCCCGGGATTAGCAAACATAAGCATAATGCATAAACCTCTTGAAAGTAATTTAATAAACGTTAAACAAATCAAACATGAACAAAATACAGATAATCAACTGTTACGACTCGGATTGGTAAATTTTAGATCTCTCTCAAATAAAGCACTTTTTGTTAACGATATGATATAACCGATCATAAAATAGACATGCTCTGTTTGACAGAAACATGGCTAAAGCCAGATGAATATTCCATTCCATTCTCTACCGCTTATCTGAACTACCTCGGGTCACGGGGAGCCTGCGCCTATCTCAGGAGTCATCGGGCATCAAGGCAGGATACACCCTGGATGGAGTGCCAACCCATCGCAGGGCACACACACTCACTCATTCACTCACGCACTCACACCCTACGGACAATTTTTCCAGAGATGCCAATCAACCTACCATGCATGTCTTTGGACCAGGGGAGGAAACCGGAGTACCCGGAGGAAACCCCCGAGGCACGGGGAGAACATGCAAACTGCACACACACAAGTCGGAAGGGGGAATCGAACCCCCAACCCTGGAGGTATGAGGCGAACGTGCTTACCACTAAGCCACCGTGCCCCCCTGCCAATATATTACTCTAAATTAATCCGTTCCCCAAGATTATTACTATAAACACGAGCCTCGTCTAAAAGGTAGAGGGGGAGGTGTCGCTGCACTTTACAATAATTCTTCTTTCATCTCTCAGAACTCTAATTTTAAATACAATTCTATTGAAGTCATGGTAGTTCACCTATCAACACCTAATACTAAGGACAAAACATTTTTAAAATGTATTCTAGCTATTGTATATAGGCCTCCAGGGCACCACACAGATTTTATTAAAGAATTTGGTGGGTTCTTATCAGAACTAGTAGTGGCCGCAGATAGAGTCCTTGTCGTTGGTGACTTTAACATCCACGTAGATAATGATAAAGATGCCCTGGGAATGGCTTTCAAAGACACTCTTAACTCCATGGGCGTTAGTCAACATGTGTCAGGACCCACTCACCTTTGTAATCATACTTTAGATTTAATACTATCTCACGGTATAAATGTGGACGATGTTAAAATCGTTCAGGAGAGTGAAGAAATTTCGGATCATTATCTGATATAATGTTTGCTTCACTCGCCTACGGCTGCAAATCAAACTCCTTGTTACAAATATGGTAGAACGATTACTTCAACTACCAAAGATGCATTTCTCGAAAATCTATCTGAATTGTCTCAAATAACTAGCATGAGTAAAAGCGATGACGATCTTGACATTACACAGTTGCTCCTCTGCGTTTAAAAAATATTAAAAATGGCAGCCCAACACTGTGCTATAATGAACACACTCAGGCTATAAAGAAAGCGTCCCGGAAAATGGAGCGCAACTTTAAGAAAACTAATTTAGAGGTATTTCGAATAGCATGGAAGGATAGTACTCGAAAATACAGGAATGCCATAAAAACGTCTAGATCCGCCTACTTTTCATCACTAATAGAAGAAAACCATCACAACCCTAAGTTCCCTTTCTGTCGGTCTCTCGACATTGTCTCTCAACCAATCAACTCTGACTACTATAGAAAAGGCCAATGAAATTTGGCAAATTAAATCTGCATGCCGGGCTCCGCCCCTGGATATCCGGTATAAAAGGAAGCCGGTGTGCAGCATTCATTTACCTTTTGTTCTTCAGAGCCTTCGCTCATGACTAGGAACAGAACGAATTCAATGAATTCTTCTTCTTCTACATTGCCGGATCTACGACGTGTTGCAGCGGATCGTCCCCACCGGCAGCGACCTTCCCCTGGGCGTCTCGGCGGTTCCGGAGGTGTTAGAGATTTTTTCTCAGATCCTTTTCAGGACTGACTGAGCATTCTCCAGCGCGGCATGTCCCACTGTTCTCTTGGTTGCGGCACCCTCATCGAGGAGAGGAATGGACACGATCGCTGCGTTAGGCGTCTGGGCGTCCAGCACGCTGAAGCAGCGTTCTTGACACATCTGCCCACACTGCGGGCAGATTGTCATTCAGAAGTTGCGGTCATGGGTGGCTGTCTTCCTACGGTCTAAGTCCATTTCGTCTGCTACCTGGACTGTGACATCTGTGGCTACGGCCCCGATGACCACCCACGTTAGCAGCGTTAGTGATATGGAGAACTCTGCGAACGTAAACCCGCCAGCCAAGTGCTCACGGGCCGATCGCACCCCGATTCGCTCTTCTGAACATTCCCCAACCGGCGGTGGCATACCGTCCGGATCCTCACGCACACAGCGGTCGAGTTCAGGAGGAAGCAGAAGTGATG
The DNA here is from genome assembly GCA_029783895.1 of Triplophysa bombifrons. Classification (NCBI taxonomy): domain Eukaryota; kingdom Metazoa; phylum Chordata; class Actinopteri; order Cypriniformes; family Nemacheilidae; genus Triplophysa; species Triplophysa bombifrons. The sequence goes on from CM056472.1 coordinate 3,640,919, forward strand.
TCATCCGTGCTAACCCGGGGATACGTGGTTCCTGAGGTCAGAGCGCGGTGCAAACCGCGCCCACCCCGGGTGCCATGTTTTTCCCGGAGGTGCATGAGGAGCTGTGTAAAACTTTGAACGCTCCTCTCACGGACCGTTCCAGTGAAACCAGCTCCGGCTCCCTTACTTCCCTCGATGGTGGGGCAGCCAAGGACTACGTCGAGATCCCCCAGGTGGATCGTCCGCCCGCGGTGCACCTTTGCCGCGGACGGCTACCACCTGGGGGGAATCGGCCACACCTACCGCCCAAAGCGGTCGGCATCACTGGTGTCGAAAGCTTGCAATGCCGTGGGCCAGGCTGCCTCCTCTCTCTACGCCATGGCCATCCTGCAGGTCCGCCAGGCCAAGGCGTTGAGAGAGCTTCACGAGGGTAAGGCCGACCCGGGTATAATGCAGAATCTCCATGCCGCCGCAGACAGCGCTCTACGGGCGACCAAGGCAGCGGCAGGGGCCCTGGGTCGGACGATGTCCACGGAAGTGGTCCAGGAGAGACACCCCCGGCTATACCTTGTGCAGAAGAGTGACACCAAGGAAGTCCGCTTTCATGATTCACCCATCTCACAGGGTGGGTTATGGTAACGCCATCGAGGATTGCGCTCAGCAGTTTTTGACGGTGAAGCAGACAGTTGCCATTACCACTACCCCGAACAAGCACCTTCACAAGCTGCCGTTCAGATGCTTACGCAGAGGCGCATACTGACATCTATCAGGTGTCCGGTCTGGTTCGTGGCAATCGACCTGAAGGAGGGGCGGGCGGGCATATCAGTACAGAGACCTCCCTTTCGGTCTGTCCCTGTCTCCACGGGTCTTCACGAAGATCGTGGAAGTAGCCATTTTCTCCCCTTCGCGAAAAAGATGTGCGGGTACTAAACTATCTCGACGACTGGCTTATCTTGGCACACTCGTGAGATCTGTTGTGTACACAGAGGGACCTGGTGCTCCGGCATCTAGATCGATTGGGATTTCAGGTCAACCGAGAAAAGAACAAACTCTCCCCAGTGCAGAGCATCCTCTTTCTCGATATGGAACTAAATTCTGTCACCATGACGGCGCACAGAGTCGAGTTCCGAGGACAGCGTGGCACACCGACAGCAGGCGCATGGTGATGTTGCCCTGCTGCCGACGCACCCTAACCCCTTGGTCTTCCATAACCTTCCTCCGGGCGGGGTTCCCCTCGGACAGGTTACGAGGCACGTCGTGGTGACGACGGACGCCTCGCTGCAGGGGTGGGGTGCAGTGTGCAACGGGCACGCAATAGCGGGGCGCTGGACGGGCCCCCGTCTGCGCTGGCATACAATTGCCTAGAGTTGTGGGCTGTGCTGCTTGCGCTGAGAAGGCTCCGGCCTCTAGTGAAGGGCCAGCACGTGTTGGTCCTCCGGGACAGAACGACAGCCGTAGCGTACATCGCCAGGGTGGCGTACGCTCACGACAGCTAACACAACTTGCCGGACGCCTCCTCTTGTGGAGTAAGCAGGTGATCCTCTCTACCTTTTCTTCTTACCCAAACACATGGATAAGAAAATTGGTACCTCACCAACCTTCCTTCTTACCCAGACACTGGTTAAGAACAGGCATTCCATCCATCACTAAGCAAGCACCCCCTGGGGGTTGGCTGGGCAGAGCTGCCTTCCCCCTTAGGCCGGGACACCATATGACCTATCACAGATAGTTCTAACCGGCCTGGTGCTATCAGACGCAGTACAGGCTGTTACCGTCACTTTGCTGAGATTGTGACGCGATACAGCGTTTCCATAGGCAACCCCATCTGCGTTCTCGACACAACGTCGAGAGACCTACAGAAAGGGAACGTCTTGGTTACGTATGTAATCTTAGTTCCCTGATGGAGGGAACGAGACGTTGTGTCCCTTATGCCACAAACACGTATCGTATTATGCTGCAGTCGTGAGAGGCTCTCAGGCTCTTCAGAACAAGAGGTAAATGAATGCTGCAAGCCGGCTTCCTTTTATACCGGATATCCGGGGGCGGAGCCCGGCATGCAAATGTAGTTCGCCAAATTTCATTGGCCTTTTCTATAGTAGTCAGAGTTGATTGGTTCTCAAGGACGAACCCCATCTGTCGTTCTCGACACAACGTCTCGTTCCCTCCATCAGGGAACTGAGGTTACATACGTAACCAAGACGTTTTTATTTTAAACATTGGGTAAATTAACAAAAAATAAGTCGTCAGCGACTTCAGATTCTAATTATCAACATAACAGTAATGAATTTATGAACTACTTCACTAGTAAAATCCAAGATTTTAGAGAAAAAATTATAACAATGCAACCAGAAGTGAAACCCGCTGAACAAAATAACTACAGCACCCCTAAGGAGAAATTGGAATTATTTTCCACAGTTGATCACGATGAATTGACTAAAATCATTAGATTATCTAAATCAACAACATGCATGCTAGACCCTATACCTACAAAACAACTGAAAGAAATGCTCCCAGAAATTATAGATCCTCTTCTTAGTATTATTAACTGACATTAGGACATTTAAGGTGGCTGTTATAAGGCCCCTTGTCAAAAAACCCAAACTCGACCCTAGAGAACTAGGGAATTACAGGCCTATATCGAATTTACCTTTTATATCTAAAGTTCTGGAAAAAGTAGTTTCAACTCAATTATGCTCCTTCCTCCAAAGGAATGACATTAATGAAGAATTCCAGTCTGGATTTCGAGCATGTCACAGTACAGAGACTGCTTTGAACAGAGTTACAAATTATCTGCTTTTAGCGTCTCACCGAGGTTGTATTTCGTTATTGGTGCTGCTAGACTTTAGTGCTGCATTTGATACCATTGACCACAGCATACTCCTACATTGACTCGAAAATTATGTCGGCATTAACTGAATAGCATTGAAATGGTTTAAGTCTTATTTATCCGACCGTTTTCAATTTGTAGCAATAAACAATAAGGTGTCCCGCAAATCGCAAGTCCAGTAAGGTGTACCACAGGGCTCAGTCTTAATGTCTCTGCTCTCCGCATTATACATGCTACCTCTAGGAGATATAATAAAGCGACACGGTATTAGCTTTCAATGTTATGCTAATGATACCGAACTTCATATTTCCTCGAAGCGTGATGAAACCCAGCACTTCCATCAAATAAAGGAATGCATTGTCGATTGAAAAAACTGGAATAGTAAAAATGTTTTACTACTGAACTCAGACAAAACAGAAGTGTTACTTACCGGACCGAAAACCGCAATACGTGCCAACCAAGAATACTGCTTAACTGTTGACGGATGCTCGATAAAATCCTCGTCGTCAGCTAAGAATCCTGGCGTTGTATTCGATAGTACTCTGTCATTTGAGAGCCATGTCGCCAACACCTGTAAAATTGCATTTTTCCATTTTAAGAATATATCTAATAATCTAATTTACATCAAGACTAGATTACTGTAATGCACTTTTAGGTGGTTGCCCTGCAGGCCTATGACAAAAACTGCAACTGGTTCAAAACGCGGCAGCTCAAGTTCTTACACCTAAAAATAGTATAATCATATAACCCTGGTTCTGTCAACCTTGCAATGGTTACCTATAAAGCATCGCATTAACTTTAAGATCTTGCTTATTACCTATAAAGCCCTACATGGTCTAGCGCCGCAGTATTTGAATGAACTTCTATTGTATTGTCCTCTACGTGCATTACGCTCTCAGGCGTCCTGTCAGTTGGTAATACCTAGAATTTCAAAATCAAGTGAAGGTGGTAGATACTTTTCTTATCTAGCGCCTAAACTTTGGAATATTCTTCCCTGCACTGTCTGGGATGCCGACACAATCTGTCAGTTAAAAACTAGACTAAAGACGCATCTTTTTAATCTTGCATACACTAAACTCCATTATATTGATCTGGGCTGCATTATTTAGATCAACCGGAACACATCCAACAACAAATGATGTACTTGTTGCATCAAAGAGTGCAGAACAGTACTCTACTCTCAGCCAGTCTTGTCTCTTTGTTCCAAGGTTACCGCAGGATGCAGTTCATGCCCAGACCTGATGGCAGAGCTGAGAATGGGAAGCGGTGACCTGAGAAGAGCTAAGATTTTAGAGCTGGATAAAGGACGCGGCAACTTGACACGATTTTCCTACAACATTTCAAGTGCTATTGGATTGTTAATGATAATCTTGAATCTATAATTTACCTAAGTAAGTTTATTTATTTTTTATTTAGCCTTGTTGTGCAAGCACTGTTGAGCTTGTGCAGAGGCAGCAGCTTTTGCCAGAGGGGATCTGGAATCCCCTGGTTGGGCCTGGGTTCTCATGAGGTTTTTTTCTCGATTGGAGTTTTGGTTTCCTCGCCACCGTTTGCATATTGTTTTGCACTATTTGCCTGGCCAGGGGGGCTGCTTTAGAATTCAGAAGTTAGACATAATTAATATTGCATATAAGAATTTATATTCCGTTTAATATTTCACTTGTGGTTCTCTCTCCTTTATCCTTTATCTCAAATGTGTGCTTTCACTGTGTGTGTGTGCGAGTGTGTTTGTGTGTGTGTGGGTCTATGTCAATGTGTGTAAGTACGTATGCATATTGTGTGTGTGGAGCATTTGTATGTCTGTCTTTTGTTGTATTCACATTTTTCTTGTTTTTACAGGTATATGCCTTTAGTTGTTTTACTTGTATTCAATGTGTCTCATGTACAGCTGCTTTGTAAAGCCCTATATAAATAAAGTTGAGTTGAGTTGAGAACTAAATCGCAGACAGGATGCAGGTAAGTAAGACAAGTAAGTAAACAAACAAACAGGTAAGTAAATAAGGTAAAGACTAAGATGAAAAGGGTACTGGTAATGTCCTTGGGGTTGCAGGAAATTGTGCATGACAGGCTGAACTTCCAGGTGTGACATGATTACGTAACTTGTGTGACCGTCGTGACTACCAGGAAGACTTTGAGGATAAGGGAGACAGATAACATAATCCGCTCCACTACTCACCCCTCCCATTCAAAGCCTTACGGTAACTGACACAGGACACAGGAAGAGAAGAACAACATAGTGAGAGAACACCCTCTGTAAAGCCACTTGTCTGTTCAGGTCTACTGTATAAACATGGCCGTTTGCATGTAGATAGAAATAGCTCATTCTAAGTTTATAAAAATGCTCCATTATGTAAGGTCTTTATACACATCTGAAGACATTGCATTTCTGTCAATAGACCAACCAAAAAATTACACACTCCTGTAGTGTATTTCGGGGAAAACTATGAACTTGATCACAGTAAAAGACGTATAATTAATGATGATTAACTATACCTATTTTATACACTTTATCGGATTCGGCAGACCTGATAATAGCAACAAACTAAATTCACTCATCCAGCGAGCGATCAGCAGATCGTATATCAAATCTAAGAAATATTACTTTCCTGGCCTTGGAAACATAACACTCTTACTGTAGTACAGTACTGCTCCAGAAATTATAACAAAATCAAGCAGTTTAAGTGACGTTGATACGTGATAAAGAAACACAGCAACAGTTCAATTGTAGATAACAAATGCGGGTTTATTGACTACACTAAAGGGAAAACAAACCGACTGACTAACAAAATAACAAACGCTAACAAACAAAAACATGAAACATAAATGCAGTAAAGAAAGGTAAGAAATAGACAAAGTAAAGAGTGGCAGTTTTACAAACAGCTATTCACATCTGCATGAACCATCGAGGACAATCTCCTTGTAAAAGGGGTTACAGCTTACATGCAGCTATTTAGGATATAGTTGGATACTTGAACAGCTTACAAGTTCTGTGCGCATTGAAAAGGTTCTCAGAGTCCTGACGGTTTCAAAGCAAACGGGTGAGTCCGTCTACCTCTTTCTTAGAGCCAGGATTGGCTGACGAAGGTAGGACGAAGTTAGCCGAAGTTAGCCGCCGGACGAAGCTGTCTCCAAGGCAAGAGACAGGTCTCTATGACGTCCCGGGCAGGAGCGCGAGGACATGAGATGAGCGCTGATTGCTCCGTTTACAAATGTTTTAAGCCTGGGGGGTTCACCCCCCTCCAAGGTGGGCGATCCAATGCGATGAGATGATTTTAGGGGCGAAATCAAGTTTCTTTGTTTCGCTTATTAGCTCATTTGCAATTAGGATCATTTAGGAGTTTGGTGCTGTAAAACTCTTAGAATTACATAAAAGGCGTATGGTATACAACACGTTACTGTGCTATACAGCATCTCTCAAGGAATGAAGAGAGAAACATTTAGATATAAAACATGCCAGGATTATAAGTACATTGACCTGAAGTTTGTTCAAGAATGAAAATGTAAGCAGAATACAACTAAACACACATGCTTTTGAGGTTATAGGCGAGGCCGAATAACATGGGGACAAACATTCAATGTGAGGATATAGAGGTATATCCATTTAGAACATTCTTTTGTGGATAAGGAGAAAAGATTTGAATTGTGGACAATTTCAAGAGGAATGAAACTATTTGCCACCGTATGGTGAACTCGTTGGGGGAGCACTCCATCCTCGTCGTTGGGACTCCTTTGAAGTCTAAGGTTGGGTGTCATAATCAATCCTGACCAAATGGAGGATGCTTAAGAGAGGGCAGTTGGATCAGACTTGCTGGCGCCGGTGAGACTCCTGCTGAGAGGTCAGGGTGTTAAATGATGCCCCAAATGGTCACCTATGGTCTAGCCAGATCCTACACTCCAACAAACCAAAAGCGCTACAACTGAGCATCGCTGTGTACCTCTGTGATCAAGCCTCGAGTAAGTGAAAAAGTCGAGTTAGCTTTTTACCATTTTTGTGAATGTACCACTAAACGGATAGCTTAAAGTGACTCTCCATTTTGGTTGTCAATGTATGACTTAGTGTTTGGATAAAATGTCTAGACCTGAGATGACGCATCAAGTTTTGGCACAGCATCGCCAACTGGTCATAAGATAAAAAAGGATGTTTTTGATTGAATTGCATCTGAAATATTTCATTAAAATAAGAAAGTGTGGTCTAGTTTAAATCATTGAGTCATGCCAAGTCGAACCATACCAAATGTTCCTCGGTCGACCATTGGGGGCGCCATTTATTTACAATGTTGTCATAAAATGCAGTATTTTACGAACGCAATGGCGTACAGTTACTACACTTGCTGTTGTTCATCATGACCATTTTCTGAGAGTAGGCCTACCTGTAAAGTTTTAAGCCCACTAGGCATCAATATATTATGTTTAATTGAAATGTGTTTAACTGCTTATACCATATGAACCTTTCAACAAAATGTAAAGTGTTTTACACTATTATATTTGTTGGCTCAAGTCAAGTACTTTGATTTCAAAGTATCAGAATTGAGAAGCAATATAAGGGTTATACACAGCCCGCCTTGTCAATATAGGGTTTTACTAATCATGCCATACCGCGCAAACCAAGAGGCTGATGACATCAAGGTACCGCGAGAGCGTTTCTAAAACATATGCAGCGGTATGCCCTCAAATCGCTCTCGCAGTGTTTTGATGTCATATCCCTTCAGACTGAGGCACTGAGCGCCACCGCATGGAGATGAACACACAACACGGAAGCACAAATAATGCTTGGTTTACAAAGCCATTTAAAAAAGGATCGAAGTTTCTGACTTTTGATATTTCTACCATATTCATCGATTCATAATACTGTGGCAACATGATCATTGGGTATGTTTAATTAATTCTGAGAAAAATGTCATAGATGGTCAAAGATGTCATACTTGTTAGCACTGAATGGCTAATGCCGTTTCCCTGTTACGATGTTTAACTAACGTTATTTAAATAACTTTAACTATACTCGTGTCAGATTAAAGTTACGTGCTAAATATGCTTTTGCATTAGCCTTAGGTGACAGCATTACACATTTTCTCTTTGGCATTTGTCTTTATATAGTTATGATTGGGTAAAGTTTAGTGATAAGAAAGTGCGCAGTAGCAAAGTGTGTGAAAATCCATAGCCCTGTTTTAGCATTTGAGGGCACATACAGTATGTTTGGTTGTCAATTTGTATGAAGCTATATGATCGTGAAGTTGCTTTGCTTGTACTATATTATCGTAGTAGCTACTAAAAACAAGTTAATTTTAATCTTAATTTTTTTTGCAGTTGTTGGTTCATCTGTGTATCTGTACTGCTGAAAAAGATCTGCACTGCTGATACAGGTGAGTATGGAAGCCCTTTTCCGCCAGGGTTGGGATTTTTTTTTGAAATTAGTATCTCATAATAATGACTTAGTATCTCGTAATAATGACTTAGTATCTCGTAATAATGACTTAGTATCTCGTAATAATGACTTAGTATCTCGTAATAATGACTTAGTATCTCGTAATAATGACTTGGTACAGGGGCGGACTGAACAGTAGGACATTCTATCAAAGTCCAGAAAGGCCGTGCCACCAACTGCCTGCGGCCGAGACCAGTGGCAGACTTGCGGACTGCACGCAACGCGAAGGCATTAGTGGTCCGTCAATCATCTTTACCTGATCTAATTACCTAATTACCTAGGTCTAGAGACCTTAAGAACGGTGTGCTTTAAATGCATGTCCTCCTGAGACCCCACAAGTACAAAACGCTGCTACATTGATCACGAAAGTAATTCCCACGGCTCATAATGATTTACATCTTATAAAGCGATTTGATCGGTCAGTCCAAGAAACTTAATGTTATTTACAACGTTGTAATATGCAGTGCATTTGCACAGCCACAGGCAATCTGTTTGCGCACGCGATAGGTCGCGTTCTAAAACGCGTTTTGTGCCCTTGAAAGTAGGCTAACTGTAGTAGGGGTACATCACGTGAGCGGTTGTCTAAGATAAGGGGAAAAAGATGTGTGGTTTGCATTCATTATGTATAACAGCTATATTTAAGAAAAACAGTGTTATGATATCTCAGGGAGACAAGGCAGGAGAACCCAATTGCAGGCAGCACGAGACAAGGTGGTAGGGGTAACAAGAATTTTAATACAATAAACAAGACTAAATAAACAGGTAAAACAAAAACCCACGAGGGGGAAAACAGGACTGGAAAAATATAAGCAAATACAAGGACACAGACTGACTAAACTAAGACAATGAAAAAACACTTGAACAACAATGACTAAACTTACTAACACTGGGGAGCACGAACAGGAACAAGGTAACAAGAAACAGGAAACAGGAAACAGGAACAACGGTTTAGCAGGGTAACAGGATATAAGAACAGCAAGACAGGGAAAACACTTGCAAAGCAATGAACCGGCACAAGACAATGAAACATGAGGACTCTTATAGGGAGACAAAACACAGGATAATTAATGGGGACCAGGTGAAACAGATGAAACACTAAGGGGAAGCTAATGACACGGAAAGGGCGGGAAACACAGACGAGACTCGGGGCGAGTATGGAAGGCCAAAAGGTCCAAAATGTCTCTCCCAACATGAAACAGGAAATTCTGCACTGGTTCTGCCCCAAGACCAAGAATAAGCCAAACAAGATAGGCAGAACCGTGACAGAACCCCCGCCTTAAGGAGCGACATCCTGACGCTCCTCAAGGAGACCCACAGGACAAGACAGACTGAGACAAAGACAAGACTAGACAAAACATGGAAAACAAAATCAGTGGCAGACAGGCAAGAATTAATAGAGGATTAGGGTGGGACAATAAAAATAACAGACAAGGGAGGGGGGGCGGGGGCAAACAAGGAAACACAGGGGACTGTCCAGAAGGGGTAGGGCTGGGTGGGGAAGTTCCAGCCCTTGGGGACGCGCCAGAGCGCGGAGCCCCAGGGGGCATGACAGGGGAAGTCCTTTGGGGAACTGTGTGGCCGGGCGGCCGGACTTGACGGCGGCTGGGCGGCCGGACTTGACGGCGGCTGGGCGGCCGGACTTGACGGCGGCTGGGCGGCCGGACTTGACGGCGGCTGGGCGGCCGGACTTGACGGCGGCTGGGCGGCCGGACTTGACGGCGGCTGGGCGGCCGGACTTGACGGCGGCTGGGCGGCCGGACTTGACGGCGGCTGGGCGGCCGGACTTGACGGCGGCTGGGCGGCCGGACTTGGGCTTGGTTCCGGCTCCTGGACCGGGCTTGGTTCCGGCTCCTGGACCGGGCTTGGTTCCGGCTCCTGGACCGGGCTTGGTTCCGGCTCCTGGACCGGGCTTGGTTCTGGCTCCTGGGAGGAATCTGCGGCCGGGCTGGACGCTAGGACCGTCACCTCCCCACGGGGCCCCCCCAAAAAATATTTGGGGTTTGACACCTCTGAATTCGGGACCACCGGACTCGGGACCACCGGACCCGGGACCACAGGACCCGGGACCACAGGACCCGGGACCACAGGACTCGGGACCACAGGACTTGGGACTTGAGGGCTAGACACCTCCGGATTACCCAGGGCTCGAGGCGCCATCCGGAGCTTCTTTCTCCCCCGCCTACCGATGGAACTGGCAGACGGTTGGATGGCTGCAGGGGGTGCTGCGGATGAGGGTGCCGAGCTCCCCAGGGTAAGGGCGGCCAGGACGCGGTCCTCCGGGACGGTAGCCACGGGAGTGGATACCCAGTCTGGCACTAATGGCCAGGGATCGTCCCGGTTGATCACGTACCTGATCATGTCGCCCATCCACAGGGAGCTCAACATCCTCATCTCGGAAGGCTTGAGTGGTTCGGCGAGGCAGCAGTTAAAAATGACCTTAAGCTCTGCCTCACCAAACTCCGTCTCCCGCGATCCCCCTGTTTGAACCCAAACAATTGTCGGGCCTGGTGGGACCGCAAGGAACCGTTGATGGCTGCCTGCTGGGTTCTGATTGGCCGGTTCATTCTATTATGAACACTCAGGGGAGACAAAGCAGAGAACCCAATTGCAGGCAGCACGAGACAAGGTGGTAGGGGTAACAAGAATTTTAATACAATAAACAAGACTAAACAAACAGTAAAAACAAAAACCCACGAGGGGGAAAACAGGACTGGAAAAATAAGCAAATACAAGGACACAGACTGACTAAACTAAGACAATGAAAAAACACTTGAACAACAATGACTAAACTTACTAACACTGGGGAGCACGAACAGGAACAAGGTAACAAGAAACAGGAAACAGGAAACAGGAAACAGGAAACAGGAAACAGGAAACAGGAAACAGGAAACAGGAAACAGGAAACAGGAAACAGGAAACAGGAACAACGGTTTAGCAGGGTAACAGGATACAAGAACAGCAAGACAGGGAAAACACTTGCAAAGCAATGAACCGGCACAAGACAATGAAACATGAGGACTCTTATAGGGAGACAAAACACAGGATAATTAATGGGGACCAGGTGAAACAGATGAAACACTAAGGGGAAGCTAATGACACGGAAAGGGCGGGAAACACAGACGAGACTCGGGGAGAGTATGGAAGGCAAAAAGGTCCAAAATGTCTCTCCCCACATGAAACAGGGAATTCTGCACTGGTTCTGCCCCAAGACCAAGAATAAGCCAAACAAGATAGGCAGAACCATGACAAACAGCTGTTCGTCTCCCCCAGAACTCACACTATACAAAGAATCTGGCCTGTAAGTGTGTGGTGCACATGAATGCGATTGGATTTCACCCGAAGATGTGATAATAGCGTTCAGTTTCTTGCAGATCAATTGACTCGCTTTATAAAACTCTAATTTAACGTCACGAGGGGCAGGAATTACTTTTGAAAACCAAGATTGCTTCAAAAATATCTTCTTAAAAAAATAATGGCATCTACATATTGGGTAAAGTAACGCATTAAGGAATATTAAACACAATTAAAACCCCCAAAAAAACCCTATTAATTTCAAATCATGAAAAGGCACAAATGGATGTACTGGAAGCAATATTTTGTGTGCATGTTTTAATATATGGCCTTTAAGTAACAGCAACAAAAACAGTATAAAAGGAACAAAACGCAATAAATATTAGAAATGCAAAATAACAGAATAAATGAAGATATAGTCAAAAAAACGGCCTGCATCCGATTTATACTTTTGGAATCTGTCTCTCAAAAGAGAAGTAGTTAAAGACCCCTAATGTAACGCAATGCACACGTTACATACAGTCACCCCTTACTAAGTCTTACTAAGTCACTATTACTAAGTCATTATTATGAGTTACTAATTCTAAAATAAATCCCAACCCTGGCGGAAACGGGCTTCCAAAGGTGAGCAACAGAGTTTGTAAAAGAAAATTAGACCACATGCAAAAAATTTTTGCATTTTTTCCTCTATACTCTTTTTTTCAGTGGATTCATACGACAAAGTTGGGGGGGTTATTGGACATAATGCTTCCTTACCATGTGCATCAAGTAAAAATGATACGAAACTTCAAGAGATTAATGTGCTTTGGAGATACAATGACAGCACGAATGTCTTGGGCATCATTAATGGTGTAGCTTCTGTAGAGCATCAGAGGCTGACGTACATAAACAGAACCCAAACTTTCCCTGATAAGTACAAGGATGGAAACTTCACCTTAAAACTCAACAATCTCACACACACTGATGCAGGGATTTATCAATGCCTGATATCACATTCTTTAGAACATGTGTCCGTGCTACTGCTTGTTGATGGTATGTAAAACTAATTTATGTAACATAAAACAATTTTTAACAATGTTTTATAAATCTGAAAGCAGGAATTGATTGTCTAGAAGTTAATGGAATTATTTATTTGCACAGAATCACCAGAAGAAAAGCCATCAGATGTAGGAGAAAAGAGGACCGTATTAATTCTTGTGATTTGTGTCTCCCTGTTTATTGTATCTATTGTATGTATAGTAATTGCCATTGTGATGAAAAGGGGTAATAAAACCTCTAGTTCAGGGGTTTCTGCCACTGGATCGTGCCTGTCCTGCCCAGTTTGTTTCAAACCGATGTCAAATATACCTGAAGCAACCAATAAGAATAATCAGGATTACGCAGGGCTCCCCTCTAGCATATAAGAACAGTGGCACCGATGTCACAAAGTAAACGTTCTGTAAATGTAGGCTCAGGTACCTGATATACTGGCTCATCCTACCTGCTTACTGGGCCTCCAACTTCCTTTCTTTAGTAAAAATTCTTCCTATATAGCTCCTCCACCCCAACTACTATATTCCACCTTATATCATTTCAGAAAACCACATTATTATTATCATTATTTCTTTTAAGACTGAATGTTTTTTTTAAGAGTATTCTGTCTAAATGGATCGCAGCTCATGTCATGTTCATCTTAATGACCTAGGGGGCTACTGAGCAGATTAAGATGCTCTGAACATACATGACAGCCAAATTGTGACATTAAAAAGAACGTGTTCACAAGGTAGACGGCTAAAATTTCATTTCCTGTACTAGACTTCAAAACTGTCCGTTTGTTAATCAATTGACTCAGATGTTTAATGTTATCCACTGGTCCAACTGGAATCTTTTCAATTTTTCAACATTTTTTATTTGTGACTAGACTGCATGACAAATAGCTCCTGAAGTCATATTAAAAAAAAATTAAAAGGCCCTGACATAGTATATTTCTTCTCCTTCTGTCCTCATTCTACTTTTGAAACTTTCTATTTTCACGCAATCAGAATTTTTGTGCCTGAAGCTCAAACTAACAAAAAGAACTAACTGGCCTTCTCGTATTACCTGTGCTTGACTCCTTTCCCTATATAAAATTTTAAGTTGAAAGCATTTACACACACACTGTTATTCACTGTAATTCTGAAAGTATTTTCTGATGGTTTGTTGTTTAATGTTTTGTCTAAAAGTTGATTTTCTTTGTTGTCTGGTTTATTTGAAACAATTAGGTCAGTGTTGCAGTCTGAGTACATTAGCTAAAAGCCCTTTGTTTTTTTATATGTAAAATACAGTCGTGGCCAAAAGTTTTGAGAATTACATGAATATTGGAAATTGGAAAAGTTGCTGCTTAAGTTTTTATAATAGCAATTTGCATATACTCCAGAATGTTATGAAGAGTGATCAGATGAATTGCATGGTCCTTCTTTGCCATGAAAATTAACTTAATCCCCAAAAAAACCTTTCCACTGCATTTCATTGCTGTCATTAAAGGACCTGCTGAGATCATTTCAGTAATCATCTTGTTAACTCAAGTGAGAATGTTGACAAGCACAAGGCTGGAGATCATTATGTCAGGCTGATTGGGTTAGAATGGTAGACTTGACATGTTAAAAGGAGGGTGATGCTTGAAATCATTGTTCTTCCATTGTTAACCATGGTGACCTGCAAAGAAACGCGTGCAGCCATCATTGCGTTACATAAAAATGGCTTCACAGGCAAGGATATTGTGGCTACTAAGATTGCACCTAAATCAACAATTTATAGGTTCATCAAGAACTTCAAGAAAAGAGGTTCAATTCTTGTAAAGAAGGCTTCAGGGCGTCCAAGAAAGTCCAGCAAGTGCCAGGATCGTCTCCTAAAGAGGATTCAGCTGCAGGATCGGAGTGCCACCAGTGCAGAGCTTGCTCAGGAATGGCAGCAGGCAGGTGTGAGCGCATCTGCACGCACAGTGAGGCGAAGACTTTTGGAAGATGGCCTGGTGTCAGGAAGGGCAGCAAAGAAGCCACTTCTCTTCCTAAAAAAACATCAGGGACAGATTGATTTTCTGCAGAAAGTATAGTGAATGGACTGCTGAGGACTGGGGCAAAGTCATATTCTCCGATGAAGCCCCTTTCCGATTGTTTGGGGCATCTGGATAAAGGCTTGTCCGGAGAAGAAAAGGTGAGCGCTACCATCAGTCCGGTGTCATGCCAACAGTATAGCATCCTAACACCATTCATGTGTGGGGTTGTTTCTCATCCAAGGGAGTGGGCTCACTCACAATTCTGCCCAAAACACAGCCATGAATAAAGAATGGTACCAAAACACCCTCCAACAGCAACTTCTTCCAACAATCCAACAACAGTTTGGTGAAGAACAATGCATTTTCCAGCACGATGGAGCACCGTGCCATAAGGCAAAAGTGATAACTAAGTGGCTCGGGGACCAGAATGTTGAAATTTTGGGTCCATGGCCTGGAAACTCCCCAGCTTGTGGTCAATCCTCAAGAGGCGGGTGGACAAACAAAAACCCACTAATTCTGACAAACTCCAAGAAGTTATTATGAAAGAATGGGTTGCTATCAGTCAGGATTTGGTCCAGAAGTTGACTGAGAGCATGCCCAGTCGAATTGCAGAGGTCCTGAAAAAGAAGGGCCAACACTGCAAATACTGACTCTTTGCATAAATGTCATGTAATTGTCGATAAAAGCCTTTGAAACGTATGAAGTGCTTGAAATTATATTTCAGTACATCACAGAAACAACTGAAACAAAGATCTAAAAGCAGTTTAGCAGCAAACTTTTTGAAAACTAATATTTATGTAATTCTCAAAACTTTTGGCCACGACTGTATATTTAGCCATGTGTCCACCGACGTGTGTTTACGCCTGCGGCCAGCGTGTTTTTTCAATTGCTTTCAACGGTAATGCCCGCTTAAAAAAAGCCATCAGTTTACTCTTTTTTTCCGCTCAGATCAGGTGCTATGCGTAATTCCCACGATCGGCGCTTGTGTTTGACCGAGCGCCCAGAGTTGAAAAATGCTCAACTTCGGGCAGAACGCTGCGCCTACAGCGGGCGTTTTCAGCTGAGCTCCTGCCGTTTACAGCCGTGTAAATTAGCCTTTATGGACACAACCACTAAGGCTGCGCTTTTAAAAAAGGGCACTAGTCTATGCGTTTTTCCAACATTTTTCGTTTTTCTCACGCCACTGCTCACCCCTCCCATTCAAAGGATTACGGTAACTGACACAAGACACAGGAAGAGAAGAACAACATAGTGACAGAACACCATCTGTAAAGACAACTGTCTGTTCAGGTCTACTGTAGAAACATGGCCGTTTCACATGGGGAATTCCATGTAAGTTATGCATGTAGATATGTAGAAATAGCTCATTCTAAGCTTATAAAAATGCTCCATTATGTAAGGTCTTTATACACATCTGAAGACATTGGATTTCTGTCAATAGACCCACCAAAAAATTACACACTCCAACAAACCAAAAGCGCTACAACTGAGCATTGCTGTGTACCTCTGTGATCAAGCCTTGAGTAAGTGAAAAAGTCGACTTAGCTTTTTACCATTTTTGTGAATGTAGCATTAAAAGGATAGCTTGAAGTGACTCCTTTTTGGTTGTCAATGTATGACTTAGTGTTTGGATAAATTGACCATTATCCTAAGTCCTAGGAACAAAATTATTTTACCTATGAACCCTTGGCTGACACCTATTCATTTGTACCCTATGACGTCATGTTACTTCACAAAAATTCTCGCCATATTTTTTCATACTTGTCTTAGACCATTTGTCCGATTTGCACCAAAATTTGGTATAAAGCATCTAGAGACAATGCAGACAAAACATTTTTAGAATATCTTTGATCGGCTAATGTTCTTGTATAGCGCATCAACTAATAAGGCTGTATCTTTGCCAAACTTTCATGTATCAATATGAAACTTGAAATATGTTGTGTCTAAATGTCTAGATCTGAGGTGACGCATCAAGTTTTGGCAGAGCATTGCCAACTGGTCATAAGATAAAAAAAATATGTTTTTGATTGAATAACATCTGAAATATTTCATTAAAATAAGAAAGTGTGGTCTAGTTTAAATCATTGAGTCATGCCAAGTCGAACCATACCAAATGTTCCTCGGTCGACCATTGGGGGCGCCATTTATTTACAATGTTGTCATAAAATGCAGTATTTTACGAACGCAATGACGTACAGTTACTACACTTGCTGTTGTTCATCATGACCATTTTCTGAGAGTAGGCCTACCTGTAAAGTTTTAAGCCCACTAGGCATCAATATATTATGTTTAATTGAAATGTGTTTAACTGCTTATACCATATGAACCTTTCAACAAAATGTAAAGTGTTTTACACTATTATATTTGTTGGCTCAAGTCAAGTACTTCGATTTCAAAGTATCAGAATTGAGAAGCAATATAAGGGTTATACACAGCCCGCCTTGTCAATATAGGGTTTTACATCATCATGCCATACCGCGCAAACCAAGAGGCTGATGACATCAAGGTACCGCGAGAGCGTTTCTAAAACATATGCAGCGGTATGCCCTCAAATCGCTCTCGCAGTGTTTTGATGTCATATCCCTTCAGACTGAGGCACTGAGCGCCACCGCATGGAGATGAACACACAACACGGAAGCACAAATAATGCTTGGTTTACAAAGCCATTTAAAAAAGGATCGAAGTTTCTGACTTTTGATATTTCTACCATATTCATCGATTCATAATACTGTGGCAACATGATCATTGGGTATGTTTAATTAATTCTGAGAAAAATGTCATAGATGGTCAAAGATGTCATACTTGTTAGCACTGAATGGCTAATGCCGTTTCCCTGTTACGATGTTTAACTAACGTTATTTAAATAACTTTAACTATACTCGTGTCAGATTAAAGTTACGTGCTAAATATGCTTTTGCATTAGCCTTAGGTGACAGCATTACACATTTTCTCTTTGGCATTTGTCTTTATATAGTTATGATTGGGTAAAGTTTAGTGATAAGAAAGTGCGCAGTAGCAAAGTGTGTGAAAATCCATAGCCCTGTTTTAGCATTTGAGGGCACATACAGTATGTTTGGTTGTCAATTTGTATGAAGCTATATGATCGTGAAGTTGCTTTGCTTGTACTATATTATCGTAGTAGCTACTAAAAACAAGTTAATTTTAATCTTATTTTTTTTTGCAGTTGTTGGTTCATCTGTGTATCTGTACTGCTGAAAAAGATCTGCACTGCTGATACAGGTGAGTATGGAAGCCCTTTTCCGCCAGGGTTGGGAATTTTTTTTTTAATTAGTATCTCATAATAATGACTTAGTATCTCGTAATAATGACTTAGTATCTCGTAATAATGACTTAGTATCTCATAATAATGACTTGGTACAGTGGCGGACTGAACAGTAGGACATTCTATCAAAGTCCAGAAAGGCCGTGCCACCAACTGCCTGCGGCCGCGACCAGTGGTGGACTTGCGGACTGCACGCAACGCGAAGGCATTAGTGGTCCGTCAATCATCTTTACCTGATCTAATTACCTAATTACCTAGGTCTAGAGACCTTAAGAACGGTGTGCTTTAAATGCACGTCCTCCTGAGACCCCACAAGTACAAAACGCTGCTACATTGATCACGAAAGTAATTCCCACGGCTCATAATGATTTACATCTTATAAAGCGATTTGATCGGTCAGTCCAAGAAACTTAATGTTATTTACAACGTTGTAATATGCAGTGCATTTGCACAGCCACAGGAAATCTGTTTGCGCACGCGATAGGTCGCGTTCTAAAACGCGTTTTGTGCCCTTGAAAGTAGGCTAACTGTAGTAGGGGTACATCACGTGAGCGGTTGTCTAAGATAAGGGGAAAAAGATGTGTTGTTTGCATTCATTATGTATAACAGCTATATTTAAGAAAAACAGCTGTTCATCTCCCCCAGAACTCGCACTATACAAAGAATCTGGCCTGTAAGTGTGTGGGGCACATGAATGCGATTGGATTTCACCCGAAGATTTGATAATAGCGTTCAGTTTCTTGCACAGATAAATTGACTCGCTTTATAAAACTCTAATTTAACGTCACGAGGGGCAGGAATTACTTTTGAAAACCAAGATAGCTTCATAAATATCTTCTCGAAAAAATAATGCCATCCACATATTGGGTAAATTAAACGCATTAAGGAATATTAAACACAATTAAAACGCCAAAAAACCCTATTAATTTCAAATCATGAAAAGACACAAATGGATGTACTGGAAGCAATATTTTGTGTGCATGTTTTAATATATGGCCTAGGGCTGGGCGATATGGCTAAAAAATATATCAACGATATGATGCTTCATATTGTTCGATATCGATAATTATTGACCTTTTTTTTAAGTAAAAATGACAAGTAGAACAGTAAGTATTTAACCACTGTATCTTAACTGACCCACATTATTAAGGAATACAGCAAATAAAATTAGTTTTAGCATTAAAAAAAAGTAAAAAAAAAAATGTAAACAAAATATCTTCTTTATGTCTTACTCTACTTATATTAAGATAAACGTTTAAACAAACTTTAACTTTGAACTTAAAATGTTACAAAATGTGTTCACTTAATTTAATGTAAACATGGAACAATCAAGGCAAACTTTGAGGTAGATCAACAACAGCATCTGTAATAAGTAATACCAACAAACCCTTATAACAGTAAACAAAAGCCTGACTTCTCCAGCATGCTGAACGGCAGCATTTCTTTTGCAATGAATTTCGCTATAGCATGGGTTATGTCATTATATCGCTTGGAAGATTTATCATATGGCATTGTTGCTGAGTACCTCTCCATCGTGTACTGCTTGTAGTTTGTTTGTTGACTTGAGGTAGATGGGCGACATGATGTATATTCCAAAGGGTTACAGCGGTTTAGATGGTGGAATAAATTGTTTGTGTTTCCCTGCTTAGACGGGACGTTCTTTTTACATCGCTTTCACACACTACGTTCTTCTGATGTTGGTCGGAAGAAGTAAATAAAAAAACTGTCACACTGGCGAGCTGACATCTCGCTTTTTGTTCACAATTTCCGTGCTGACGGCAAGCACGGCACTCATCTTGCACGTGTTCTAATGTCATCATGGCCATGACGCAACCAAATTGAGCCTAACGCAACCCGGCAACTTAGATCTTATTGGTTGTTTGCTTTTCAGTCGTAGCACGCTCATGTAACAAAACATATTATAGGCTGTTTAAGATTTTCGGACGTCACGGGCGCACATTTTAAGGAAATTTTCGAGCGCTATATCAAACTTTTTTTTATATTGATATCGACAATGTTGTACCGTCGATAAATATCGATATCGTTATATCGCACAGCCCTAATATGGCCTATAAGTAACAGCAACAAAAACAGTATAAAAGGAACAAAACATAATAAATAAATATTAGAAATGCAAAATAACAGAATAAATGAAGATATAGTCAAAAAAGCTGCCTGTATCCGATTTATACTTTTGGAATCTGTCTCTCAAAAGAGAAGTAGTTAAAGAACCCTAATGTAACGCAATGCACACGTTACATACAGTCACCCCTTACTAAGTCTTACTAAGTCATTATTATGAGTTACTAATTCTAAAATAAATCCCAACCCTGGCGGAAACGGGCCTCCATAGGTGAGCAACAGAGTTTGTAAAGGAAAATTAGACCACATGCAAAACTATTTTTTCCTCTATACTCTTTATTTCAGTGGATTCATACGACAAAGTTGAGGGGGTTATTGGACATAATGCTTCCTTGCCATGTGCATCAAGTAAAAATGATACGAAACTTCAAGAGATTAATGTGCTTTGGAGATACAATGACAGCACGAATGTCTTGGCCATCATTAATGGTGGAGCTTCTGTAGAGCATCAGAGGCTGATGTACATAAACAGAACCCAAACTTTCCCTGATAAGTACAAGGATGGAAACTTCACCTTAAAACTCAACAATCTCACACACACTGATGCAGGGATGTACCAATGCCTGATATCACATTCTTCAGAACATTTGTCCGTGCTGCTGCTTGTTGATGGTATGTAAAACTAATTTATGTAACATAAAACAATTTTTAACAATGTTTTATAAATCTGAAAGCAGGAATTGATTGTCTAAAAGTTAATGGAATTATTTATTTGCACAGAATCACCAGAAGAAAAGCCATCAGATGTAGGAGAAAAGAGGACCGTATTAATTCTTGTGATTTGTGTCTCCCTGTTTATTGTATCTATTGTATGTATAGTAATTGCCATTGTGATGAAAAGGGGTAATAAAACCTCTAGTTCAGGGGTTTCTGCCACTGGATCGTGCCTGTCCTGCCCAGTTTGTTTCAAACCGATGTCAAACATACCTGAAGCAACCAATAAGAATAATCAGGATTACGCAGGGCTCCCCTCTAGCATATAAGAACAGTGGCACCGATGTCACAAAGTAAACGTTTTGTAAATGTAGGCTCAGATACATGATTTATAGGCTAAGCCAACCTGCTTACTGGGCCTCCAACTTCCTTTCTTTAGTGATAATGCCTCCTATATGACTCCTCTACCCCAACTACTATATTCCACCTTATATCATTTCAGAAAACCACATTATTATTATCATTATTTCTTTTAAGACTGGATGTTTTTTTTAGGAGTATTCTGTCTAAATGGGTCGCAGCTCATGTCATGTTCATCTTAATGACCTAGGGGGCTACTGAGCAGATTAAGATGCTCTGAACATACATGACAGCCAAGTTGTATCATTAAAAAGAGCTTATTCACAAGGTAGACGTCTAAAATTTCATTTCCTGTACTACATTTCAACACTGTCCGTTTGTTAATCAATGGACTCAGATGTTTTCCACTGGTCTAGCTGGAAGTTTTTCCATTTTTCATCGTTTTTTATTTCTGACTAGATGTTGCATAAGGTAAGGGTCTTGATTTGCTTTTCTTTCAGTCTGAGTACAGTAGTAGTTAAATGTTTAATATAAGGTCTATTTATTGTAAATATAGTGTACTTCTTACTGTCCTCTTTTATTTCTTCACCTTGTACATAAAATACTTGGCCTTTGCTTTAACCGTGTGCACGTGCGTGTCTGGAAATTGACTGAAATTGGGTCTTACAGTATTGTAATTCAATTTAGGTTGTAATCTTACATTGGGTGATGTGTTGTTTTTACAAGTAGAGATAAGGGAAAAATATATATTTTTTTAGTGTTCAATAACATCATGGGAAATGGTATAAGACTTTAATTATTTGCATAATAACCTGTTGAATCTGTTTCTAGTCAGACTTTTCATTATAGTTATGTCTATTTAATAAACTCCTGTCTGATGAACTACTGCCTGATGTTGTACCTATTCAACTCTATCTGCCTTGCGGTAAAGCAGAGGTGTTTGTATTTGATTATTCGACTTTTACCATCACTTTAAAACATCCCATGCTTTTTTTGAGTGTAGCACCATCCTCAGCTTTACCTTTGTTAAAATCAAAAAATTGATGAAGACCCGTAGAACCATCAAGCAAATTTGAGATTTTCAGGAGAGGAGTGTTAAGGTAGTTGTTTGCACATTTTATTGAATTTCGAGTTGTCGCCACTGGGTGGCTTTGTGTTCGCAGAGGGTCTTTAAAATAAACAGGCGCTTCGTGTGGGATGGATTGGTTTACGACAAATTACCATGAAAATTATGCTTTTTCATTATATGTAATAAATAATCAACGTGCTTAAGATCGAATACACGACCGGATATTGGATTGGTGTTAGTCAAGCGTGCGTTGTTTTCAAGCAGATAGATACAGGGGGAGGTCATAACCACCTTTGTGGTCCCATTCACTCTGGACTGGAGGGTAACGTTAAGGTCATACGAATATGGGACATTCAGAATGAAACTGATCTAGTCACAGGATGATTTTTCTCCTTAATAATGATATGTTTTTGTAAGATTATTACTTTTTGTCCCCCTATCTAAGTTTGATTATTTTAAGGTTGAAGAGTCGAGTCGACGGAACACACAGAGTTGCAGGCCTGGAGACCAAGTTTGATACAGAGACAGAGATGTGCAGTTCAGTCAGAGTCCAATTTTATTGTATTAAAGGACTAGTATATATATGCATAAAACAGGAAGTAACATTCGGTCATGGAAAATCACCAGACTTCAGTGTCTCCTTATTTGGTTTAAGACAGCATATATTTTAGTTCCTTGTTCTCCATCATCTAGATTCTAGAACATTCAAAGACAGTATGTCATTCTGGTTGTCATGTGACCAGATTCATGTCATGTCATCGTGACCGTTGAGACAAGGCTCCAGTCTCTGGAGTTTTACTCAGAATAAGAAAGCTCATATGACTTCACAAATACTGTTAACATTTTATATGTTATGATCTCCTTTTAATAATATATAAGACAGCACAATGTTCTGAATATTCTGTTAACCAAGTACATATAAGACAATATGTGTTCTGCATATTCTGTTAACTATGTCAGCACTTGACCTTAAGTAACGTTAGACATAACGCATGCACAATCATCATTGAAATACATTTCTCATAATATGATTTGTGAACAATAATCATTGCAATACATTTCACACAATATGTATGGGACACAGGCAAAACCCAAATTCTCACAGTTTTATTATTCGTGACGTAACGTTACATTACAAGGGCGTCGAGTTTCAGTATGTACTCTACGGACGTCTTCTTTGTCCAGCTACTGAAATATGCCTAGAGCAGTGCTGTATTTATAAATATAGTTTTAATTTTCTTAACTGATGAATGGATTTCACAGATTATTTCTAAAATGTAATGAACCCAATAAATTGCGATCTGACGAGCAAAGAGTAATATCAATTCCGGAACTGAATACAACAGATCGAACTGATTTCTCCCAATCGGAGCGATTTCGTGTTACACATATATGATTTCTTGACTGGTCCTGTCCCAAATGGCGCACTCCGGTCTTGTGGACTCCTCGAAGTCCAAACTAGGTGACGTCAGGAAGTGCAGACCTATAGGGCACTAGGCACGAGTCCACAGGGGTAGATGGGAGTGCATTTTGGGACAGACTTGAGGTCATGACACCGGAAAGACCAAGCGGTGCTTTCTATTTCTATTCAATCTCGCGGTACTTTGTTGTCATTCGCTTATCAGTCCGCGCAATACCGCGTGAAGTCGAGCACACTTGTTGTCCCGTTGTAGTTATTTAGGACTGGAGCTGCCGGTTTTTATTGTTCTGTATTTCATATGTTGATATGCCACCCGAGCATTATGCAATATATACTTATGTTTGTAATGCATTCATTTGTAGTGACGTAAATGCAACTGCTTATGTAGCCTATATTTATTTATTTGTATACACTATTCTTATGTATACACTTCTGATTATGCATATACATGGTTATTTAATATTTCTCTATAATACAGAGCTCTACAGAGCCCAGAGACAGCTATTAATAAATCTACAATAAATTCATGGCTTATTACCTTAAGTAAGAAAATAAACTGCATTCAAAGTTTGTATTCTTTAATAGCTGGCTTAATAGAAAAAAAATAGGCAATAATGTGAATAAGTAACTAATTAATAGATTAATTTTGAATTTTATAAAAACATATGTCTAAGAATGTATCCGTCACGTTTATGTTAATGTCTGACATCCACCGCACTCCTCCCATCCGTTCTGTGATTGGCCTTCGCAAGGATTCCTGGGTAGGGGACTTCAGTGGAGTCTGCATCAATGCGGGCACAATGGAGGCGCTCGCGAGCAGACTTCGGAGAGCTAAAAAGACAAATGGGACACTCTCCGGACTCGTAGACTTGGCGATTCACACGCAATTTAGGTCCACGAGACATACATGAAGTGCGCCATTTGGGACAGGGCCCAAGAAGGGATACAGCTAAGGCCAGAAGTGGTTCAAAATCAACTGTTTTCAGCGTGACGAAAATGATGCTGTATTGAAGTGCACATGCCCAGTGGATGTTGCTGTATCCCCTCTAGTCAAACCCCTATAGTATAAACCCTATATCTGGTGTCCGACCAATCCTGACAGATGTCCTGATTTTATCTATATGTAAATGTTCGGATTTACAATTTATCTACTTTATTATTATTGTTATACGTTTTTTCATGAAGTATGCTCATCTTGTGGAAAATAAATGGCCGTTGACCACTAAGCCTGTGGATATTGCATTTAGTGTCCACAGATGGCAGGTGGAGTTGATATCATGCTAAGAAACATAAAACCTCTATTTTGTCCTTTTTTCTTGGAGTTGCTGTTCTTCTGGCACACATAACTCTGGTTTCTTTTAATGTAAACAACTGATGGGCACTTTATTAGGTACATGTGCATATATCTAATTTGTCAATCAAAGAGCTGCAATTCAATGCTTTTTGGCATGCAAACCGTCAATAGTATCACAATTGGTTTAAAAGGTGACTTTGAACATGATATTTGTTGGCGCCAGAGTATTTAGGAAACCATGGATCTGAGGGTTTTCTCACAGAATCATTCACAGAGGGTGATAGGAAGAAAACTGAATATGCAGTAAGAAAATGCCTTGCTGATGTCAAAGGAAGCTCAAGCTGAAAAAAGGCAAGAGTAAATGATAAGTATTCAGATGACCATCCATCAGTCTTCTAATGGCATATCCAGCAGAATAATGTGTCATGACACAAAGCTCAGATCATCTTTTGAGCATGGTTTCTTCAGCATGTGCTTCAACATTCTCAGATGGTCTCCGCAGTAAACAGATCTGTGGATGCGGTAGAACAGGAGATTTGCATCATGCATGTGCAGCTGACAAATTTGCATATTTCATGGCAATATGATAAAAATCTCAGAGGAAAGTGAACAGAACCTTCTTGAAGGCAGTTCTGAAAGCAAAAGGGGTCCATCCAGGTACTAGCATGGTGTCTAGTAAAGTGGCTGGTGAGTGTATGTATGTGCAAATAACACAACAAAAGATACACATTAGGTATTCCTGCAACAGTCTCCAAAAAGAGAAATTTGAGTGCACAGGAGATGCAAACAGTGAACTTAATGTAAATCTGCAATAATTCAACTTTCCCCGTATAGACTTACCTTAAATGACTGTGAAACATCTTATCATCAAGGAAAATAAATTTGACATTCCAAGCTCCAAAGGTGAAACCCACTGGAGCTTATTACAGTATCTGTTGTTGTTGCTGTTTAACTTTTTGTTGTTGTGATTGTGATCATTCTGTACTTAAAAAAGGATATGCAGGTCCCATTAGAGCTGTGTATGCATCCTATATTACAATCCATTCAGATAACTAAAACCAATGGAATCTCTAACTTTAAGCAATTAATGCCAGTGCTATACACATAATTTGTAACTTATAAAAATAACTTATTTTTTTCTAAGATATTTCAGGACTTTCCCAATTATATTATATATATTATATATTGTAACAATTTTACCGCTGTAAGAAACCGGAAGGAGGATGTGGAGTAATGTTAATATTCTGCTTTACATTGTGCCCTATTATTAACAATATATCACACCTTATCATATTTATATATCATAATTCGCTTCAGTAGCAAAGATAAAGTCTTTAATCTTTGCTTTTAAAATAAATGTTGCTGTAATGTGTGCTGTTTTATTGCCACACTTACAAAACACCTTTTCTGCTGGTTTGACATAATAATTTGGGTTAGGTTTTTTATCAATTTTATGTGGTAACTACATGTATTTGTTTGTTCCCTGACTTAAGATGTAACCCCTTATCTGTTTACTGGACTTATTTGTTTTACTTTGGATGGGTTTGCAGAATATGTTGCACAAAAGAACCACCAGGGGAAGCCAAAGAGAAAACATATCAGGAATAATGCTCATTTGATAGAATATTTAAAACAAAGGCAGTAAATTACAAAAGACTAAGATTTTATGTTTCTCATGTTTCTAATTTTGTGTAGCTTATCTTTTCACATCAATATCTTAATGCAATTATTAATGTATTATTTTCAAATGCTATTAGATTATTAATGATAATCTTAAATCTATGATTTACCTTATTAGAAAGTATATATATTTTTTATAATGCCTTGTTTTGTAAGCACTGTTGAGCTTGTGCAGAGGCAGCAGCTTTTGGTAGAGGGGAACTGGAATCCCCTGGTTGGGCCTGGTTTCTCCTAAGGTTTATTTCTCGACTGGAGTTTCGGGTTCCTCGGCGCCGTTTGCTTACTGTTTTGCACTATTTGGCTGGCCGGGGGGGCTGCTTTAGAATACCAAAGTTTTACATAATTAATATTGCATATAGAAATATATACTCTGTTTAATATTTGACCTGTGTTTCTCTCTCCTTTATCTTAAATGTGTGCTTTCACGGTGAGTGCATGCGTGTCTGTCTGTGTATGTCTGCGCACATGCTTGTCTGTGTGTCCGTCCGTGTGTGTGTGTGTCTATGTCGATATGTGTAAGTATGTGTGTGTGGAGCGTTTGTTTGTGGGTATGTCTTTCTTCTGTGTTTTTACCTTTTTCTTGTTTTTACAGGTATATTAACTTTAGTTGTTTTGCTTATAGTCAATATGTCTCGTACAGCTGCTTTGTAACAATGGATTTTTTTAAAGCTCTATGTAAATAATGTTGAGGTGAGAGTTGAGTATTAAATAAAGATGACTGCACATTGGGCAATTGTTTCAAAAAACAAAACCAGGTTGTGGATAGAATCCTAAATACAAATCCAGAAACCCTTCAACACAGTTTGTTGTACCCCTGACTGTAACTATACTGTAAGTGACTGAATGTGGATCTTTCCTGAAAATGAGTTATATAGGGTATCTATCTTTTTGCCCTCAAAAATAGAATTACTCACTGTCATTGTATCTCTACCCAGTCACTTTCTACAAGAAAGGGCAAATAGCCTCTTATTCCCATTCCAAAACTTCTCCTGAGGGCAGAGAGCAGGTATACAAATATTGTCTATATGTGATTGGATGGTTGAGATTGCTTGGAAGTGGTTGGTTAAATGGTGGAAAGAGCTTGAGCATAGAGATACATAGAGATATGAGGAGAGTTAAAGTAAACACAGAATATAGTCTACAGCAGGTCTACAGCAGGGGTCCACAAACTTGTTCCTGGACAAAAAGGGCCGGTGTCCTGCAGAGTTTATTTCCAACCTGCCTCAACACACCTGCCAGCAAGTTTCTGCTGTGCCTAGTGAGACCTTGTTTAGCTGCTTCAGGTGTGTTTGATAAGGGTTGAATCTAAACTCTGCAGGACACCGGCCCTCCAGGACCGAACCTGGAGCAGAAGTGTGAAGAGTACCAGAAAACCATACTTACAAAAAGTACAGATACCTTGCAGCGAAAATTACTCCATTACAAATTACAAGTCACCAATTCCAAAACGACTTCAATAAAAGTATCTGATATTTACAGTACTTAAGTATTTTACTCGTACTGAATGTGGGCTCAAAGAAGCACTAGTCCTCAACACTTAAAGACGTGTCAGTGAAAAACAAGAAACAGTTGTTTCTTGAGGAGAGAAATTGCTTTTATTGCTTTTATAACGTGGGACAAGTGTCACTGGAAAGCTTTTTAGCAAAGTCATATTTTATAGCCCATGTTATATATGTTTTTTGTGACTTCAGTTGAAAGATAAAAAAACGTACTATGTTCTAATTCATTCTATTATTGATGATCGAATCGATTTAATTTTTTTCAAATCTAGATTGTAGTTTAAACAAAAAGTTTATTTTCACCTACATTAACATTTATTATACTATTGGGTTTCTTTTTTACAATTTGTTTCTCAGAAAGATGAAACAGTAATTCAGGGTGCACCTTTCACAATGTTGTGGAACTAGTTTTAGTGGTTTAGGCAGATTTCATTCATATTTTGGATGAAAGCTGTACAGCAAAACAATGACATCAAACCCCAAAGAGATCTATCAGAGTGTAAACAGACTGGTGAACAATTTAATTGGTCTCTATACACTGGGTTCTAAACGGCAACATTATTTATCTGGTGTCCGACCAATCATGACAGATGTCCTGATTTTATCTGCATGCAAATGCTGGGATTTACAATTTGATTTTCATGAAGTATGCTCATCATGTGGAATAAATCTGTGCCTTGACTACTAAGCCTGTGGATATTCTATTGTTCTCAATGGGAATCTGAGGACACTCCCTCCTGCACTTAACTTACATTTTGTGTCCACTAGATGGCAGGTCGAGTTGATATATTGCTAGGAACCTTACAACCACTATTTTTCCTTTTTACATGGAGTTGCTGTTCTTCTGGCACACATGATTTTGCCTAATGTAAACAACTGATGGCCACTTTAGGTACATGTTCATATATCCAATTAGTCAATCAAAGAGCTGCAATTCAATGCTTTTAGGCATGCAGACGCTCAATAGATTTTAAAGGTGACTTTGAGCATGACAGTTGTTGGTGCCAGAGTATTTAGGAAACCGTTGATCTGAGGATTTTCACACAGAATCCTTTTTTTGGTTCACAGAGAATGGGAAGAAAGAAAATTGAATATGCAGTTAGAAACTGTTATCTGAGTGAAAATGCCTTGTTGAGGTCAAAGGAAGCTCAAGCTGAAAAAAGGCAAGAGTAAATGGTATGTATTCAGATGACCATCCATTGAAGTACAACCTTGAAGGAGATGTGGTACAGCAGTGTGTCTGTCGAATGTCATATCATTTTGATGATCAGATCATCTCTCGAGCATGGCTTCTTGGGGATTTGCTTCAACATTCTCAGATGGTCTCCACAGTGAACAGATCTCAATCTAACAGAGCTTTTTTGGGATGTGGTGGACCAATAGATTTGCATCATGCATTTGCAGCGGACACATTTGCATATTTCAAGGCAATATGATAAAAATCTCAGAGGAAAGTGAACAGAACCTTCTTGAAGGCAGTTCTGAAAGCAAAAGGGGTCCATCCAGGTACTAGCATGGTGTCTAGTAAAGTGGCTGGTGAGTGTATGTATGTGCAAATAACAAAACAGAAAGATACACATTAGGTATTCCTGCAACAGTCTCCAAAAAGATTTTTCTCAAACAAAAAGAATTAGAGAAATTTGAGCACACAGGAGATGCAAACAGTGAACTTAATGTAAATCTTCAATAATTTAACATTTCCCGTATAGACTTACCTTAAATTAAACTATAAGATTGTGAGCTCATATTTTAAGCATTTATTTATTCTGCTGAATCTATGCATACTTTGTTAATCTAATATCGGTCAATATATGTATAGGCCTATATCTATATTAAGTGTATACTGTATTTATCTATGTAACCTGTGTAACATTGTTTTATTAACAGAGCAGTTGTCATGACCTGTTCTGTGTTTCCCCAGTTTATTGTGGACTTTTATTTCTTCCTGTTTCCTGTTTGATTTTGTAGTCCTTTGTAGTTCTCTGTTAATTATTGCCCCAGGTGTTTCTTGTGCTCTTGTTTTCCCAGTGTATTTAAGCCCTTGTGTTTCATTTGTTGGTTGTCAGTCATTTTGAATGTTTCCTCTTGTCTCTATTTTCAGATTATAGATGACCTATTTTTGTTTTGTTTTGTTTTATCTCATTAAATCTTTAACTGCATGTGGGTCCGCTTCTCTGCCTGGTTACTCTGCCCAATTGTTACAGCAGTAGGTTTACATTACATTTGTAAGGTTTTGTCATCTGAACTTTGCTTATTCCAAAGTATATGTGCATAAATAAACAGGTCAGGTCTGTCAGACTGTCAGTACAAGGTTATCGGTGGCCAACAAAAATCACAAGAACAGAGGCAGAGAGAGATTTGGTAACCATGAGTCTCAAGGCAATTTTTTTAATGGCTATTAAATCGTTTATTATAAATGCACACAATATTGATCATAGTCTTTTATAATATTATGGTTATTGTTAATTATTTTATGTCACTTATCATACAGACATTAGAGTAGGCTTATGAAACAAATGTGATTGATTCATCAAACATGTAAAGCTTGATTTTAAGGAGTGGAGTGTGATTTTAAAGGTCTCATCATTGTACGTCATTACGGAATTCAACAATCACGTCAAACATCTTAACTTACCTGTTTAAATACTAGGCAAGACTAAAGCAAATATTTCTAAAGAAAATATTTCAATAAATAATTTGGTTGACTATTACTTTCCAGCATACATTTTCCATATTTCCAGAATATTTCCAGTATGTTTCTTCTACCATAATTTTTTATTTTACATTGCTTGTTTGGTTATCACCCTTATTCGCTGTAAAGAGAAAGTACGTATTGTCATCTGAAACCCCTTTTTCATAACCAATAAATTCCCCAATTAGACTATTGAACCATTCTGTGACAACAGTAAATAAGTCTAAATGGTTTCAAAGGCATACAAAAGCTATACAAGTAAATTATTACTACAGGTGTCGGCACCTGTTGTGATCCCAAGAGTATTAATATTAATAGTTATTAGTCGTGTTACGCACCTGCGATCTGCATTCACGGGGGCTTTAAACGGCTTCGCAGAAGATATTCCATATTTTCTTCATACATGGTCGTTATAAACGGCAAGGACAGCAAGTAAACAGCTGAAATAACAAACGAAAGTTAAAGAACCAGGGAGGAGCTTTTTACAGTCATTCATCATCGCTTACATCATGGCTGAGAATCTCACCACCGCATCAGCTTCGTGTCATATTCACCTGTCAGGGAATGTGTCAAGCGGAAAGTTTCAATCATGTACTACACGTTTAATGATACTGAGGTTCTTACAGGACGCCATTTGAATCATTTGTCATTATATTGTCGTCATTTTTATGTCTCTCTGCGCTTCTTTGAGTTGGGACGACAACAGACATCAACCTGAATTCAGTCTGTTTATTTGCAAATGTTGACTAATTTGGCTTTATGCAAAATACTGTGGAAGGTAGATATACTGCATACTTCCAATATTTATACTGTCTTTAAACTCCTAGAGCTGAAATATAAATAATTTCCTGTAAGAATGAATATTTAAATTCCACAGCATATCAACCGATTATTTTATAGATTCGTTTTCATTTATTTGTTTTTATTATTATTATGCCTTTATATAATCCTGCACTTTAGAACTTGTTCGCTGATGTCAATGACTTTCGTGAATGGTTATTCAATATTTGTCTTGTAACACATGGATCTGAAATCGTTTCTATCTTCTTTTTCATGTGTAAAAGCGAATCAAACAGTGGCTTCGTTATAATCTCACTCTCAAACTTTACAGTGCACAGTTTCAAGCAACCTTTAGCCCAAAATGTACTGGATATTGCAGAAGTAAGGTCAGCCTTGTACAGACATTTTTCTCACAACATCCTTTGGATAATTTAAAGCAAAGGCCAAGTTTATCTGACTTTAGTGTTAATTTAAAGATTCTAATATGTTTTTCATGAATGTCAGATCAGGTTAGTAAGTGTATCTCTGCTTTTACATCTTTCAAAATCATAACTGTTTGATTGTAAATTACTGTTCATGCTTCGCACTTATAGGTTAGAATTGATAACAAATCATGTCATGTTTTGCAACATGTGAAAAAAAAATTGTAGCTCATTTGAAAAAAGGTAATATCAAAAATAAATAACAACAGATAACTGTAAAAAATAACGACTGTGAATATTAAACTGGTTAAAGGTTATACTATATAACAGCTAAACTATTGGTTGCTGTTATGCACTAATATATATATATTTTTGTATAATATGCCAAAAAATGTTAATGCTTACCCTCCAGACAGCAGCTGACATTTTAACTGGTGTCCATAGAGACCATATTATTTGTTTTTGCATTTGTTCATATGGTTACTCAAATGTTCCACTATTGTAAGGTAACCATGACTCTGTCTTTTCTTTTGAGAAAGTGGTCAATCAGGTCATCTGACAATTGTGGCAAAGTAAATTTGACATGCTTTAAGTATATTTAGGGTCCCTGTCTTTGTATAAGTCCTGTACCCATGTAGTCGGTAAAAAGATGTATGTTAAAGACGCTCTGAAAGCTAGAGAATGGTGACTCGTGAAGCAGAATTTGCAAAGCAAAGTCGCGATGCAAATAAAAAAATACCTTCATTTTGTTTCCTCTCTCAGTTTCCTACTTGGATGTACTGCATTCTTATGTTCTGTATCATTCTTATGTTCTGTATCATTCAAGGTTGCAATAATTCAAATGAGATCCGCAAAACTTATTTGTCGTGATACAAAAACACTCAAATCTGTTGTTGAATCATGAGGTATGGAGAAATCGCCATAAGAAAACTAAAATCATACAGGAAACTGAATTAAGGTTTAGTATTTTGATGTATGTTGAACAAACAAGATTAGTTAAGATGGCTAAAGAAGTGGTCGCAGTATGTTATTAACTAGTATAGCTTTGAACATGATATTAAACAAATATTTTGTGGCTTATATACTGTTCAGTTTTGATCTCAATAAGTATTCATGAAACAATTGACTGATAGATGAAAATAACAAAACCACTTTCAATGCAAGCAGAAGGCAGGTTTAACTGGTTGTTGAACAAAACAGCTACACATTCTCTGTAAGCAATGATAGGTTTCAATGAAGGTGAATAGTTATCATTATTTGGTTACTTCATGTGGTCAGTGTGTTCATGTATCACGTAAAGTATTTACATTTGTCACCAGACAAACAGAAACAGAATCATCATCATTTCCCAGTTGAGCAGAGATTGAATCTCATCTGTTCACATAAAAATAATATCTCACTAAACCGATACTTTTTTGTACACTGAATGGATTTTGTAGATGCTTCTAAACAAGACAAACAGGTCATTCTGAAAATAGACTTCAAAAGCATTTGATAGAGAATAGTCACTAAACACCACCGTCATAAAGCGCACAAATGATTCTAACTGATTCACAATTGGGGCCAAATTACTCTTGAAATAACTGGATGATAGCAATAAAGGGTCAAACTTCAGTTCAATGAGCCATAATACACAGTGTTCAAATGAGTTTTTTTTCATACAGTACCACCACTATTTGACTACGTGCATTACATCATACATTTGAATAAGAAAAACACTGCGCAGTCCCAGAACACTTGTTCTGGGACTGATAACACATCATTAAACAAAAGGTTTCAGTGTGAGGGTAAAACAGATACTGAAATCACATTACTTTATGTGGTGATTGCACAGAAAGGGGCGGGGCACTTGTCAATCAAGAAGCTCCCCTTTGAATTGCATGACAAAAGTCAGTGACATATTCTGACCGAATTAAGGAAATAAATCTGTCAAAAATAAGACAATGTTCCTAATTGCTGTCAAATTATGTCTGTGGTCTATTCTAGCAAGAGAATATGTACTACCAAAGTGTTGAGAATGTTTTTTAGAGTTTTTTTATTTCAAACATTTTGTGTTGTCCCACATTGTCAATGTGGGACAGCATGCTTTGGGTAATCTGGGACAGTCTTCAAATGGGGAAATGTTTATTTAGGGACTTTATAAATCCAATGACGAGGGCTAATATATGCCCTAATGAGAAATTGCTTTTAATGTGGACTACTCTAGGTTATAACATCAGATAGATGATGATTGGTCTCCCCCACCTGAAATGAGTGCTTGTTCCCTGAGTTTACCCAATTTTAATGGAGAATTTGAATAAACGAATGGATACTCTGTTTATCAAATTGTTGCTTAGTGTTGCTTAAATATTAGTAGATTTGTTTTATTGTTAATACAATGTTTAACGAATGTTAAACAATTTGAATAGAGTTTTAAATTAATTTACACAATAGATTGTTAATCCTCTGTTAATCCTGCATGTGTAAAATTAGAAATATTGGAATATGTGTATTCTTTTTGATATTTCTCTACTTGTAATTTTTTGCTTTTGTACATGCTATTAAAAAATGGGTGACATTGTGATTGGCATGCATTAATAGGCTTTTTTAGGCCTGTAATACATATGTCCCAGATTACAAAATTACCAGTCCTAGATTATCAAATATAGGCCGATTTTTTTGGGGCAAAAAACACACATAGTTGTGGCTTGTCTCCACTGGGTATAATATCTACATTCTGTCTTCTTGTGCGGTTAGAAAACATCTTAGGGATTTCAGAAAAGTCTAATGTATTGATCTAATGTCTAGATATCGAAATAAATCACAGAAGTCAAAATTGCAAAAAATGTCCAAGATTACCCGAATTCATAACAGACAGAAATGTCAAGAACTTCTGTTATCAAACAAAGCCCTGTTACACAACACATTCTAGCTTATAAATATCTTAAAATTATTTATGATTTCTAAAGGGACAGAATAACAGGGTTTAGCTGTGTACGTGTTGTTACCTCTAGTTATTTGCTTTATTTTATGGACCAGTTGGAAATAAGCAATGATGATACTATGAGTTGTGTATCTACTTTTCATACTTTACTGAATATGAATCTTCAAGATTTGGTCCACTGGTGGGGGTTTATATATTTAATATATATTATATATTTTAAAAAAATGTCAGTTAATGTCCATGTACACTGTAATATACAAATGAGAAGAATGTAGATTAAATGTGTATGTGAAATTGTGTATAATTTCATAATTTTCTGATGTCTGGACTGCAACATGGGCTTTAGGAAATTAAACAGTTATGTTCAATATAATGTTAATAAATACAATCTCTGATGCATTTGTTCTTACAAAATAATGTTATTTAACAAACATTGTGTCATAAGGACTCAAGTATTTGCAATTACACTGGTGAGCCAGCAGACGTCATCCACGTGCCATGTGTCATCTTAATTAACAGAAAATCAGAGGACAAGCACAACTCCCCCTTCAGGATCAAGTTCCTTTAATGCTGATTGGTTTTATCAATTACTATCAATGAAAGCACAATGGACAGATTAGAATCACACGTTTCCTCGTGTTTTTGTGACAGTTTCAGCGAGAGATTCCGGAGGTGACACGATCACCTGCGATTGAGGACAAAAATGTTAAGTTTTATTAAAAAACTCAAAGTACACTTAAGTGATTACTGACAGACATTTTCGGTGACACAATCGTCATAAAAGTTGGGACTAATGTAAATCATTGACCATCTACATAATAAATGATATCATGTGCATGCATGTGTTAGATCTGATGAAATACGATGAATGAATAGCTAAACAAATTCAAAATGCTACATTGATAACAGAGAGCCTTAAAAAGCTAATAAATTATCCCACAAACCAACTAGAGCCCTCCTTATATTGACTATCTATAGATGTTGACTAGGCTACTGTGTGTAGGCCTACTGTGTTAAAGTGTATTTTACGTCCTCTGTTTAATGAGATCTTTGTGAGATCTGCAATAGGCCTATAATTCGTTTTTAATGCTTTTAATAGTATAGAGTTTTTGATCTAAGTAATATCATGAGATTAATCCAGCCTCATCTCTGTAAATTTATTACAAGTATTGTGGATTGTATGTATTTTATGTATTGTTAAAAACATTGTATTATTTACATGTTTGCAGTTGGCTTTTATCCAAAGTGAGGTGGACTGAATGTGTACAATTTTATCAACCTATGTCTTATTTTCTTTGTTTGTTTTTGTTATAGATGTATTAATGTGGTTTCAAGCTGCAGAGACTCTAGATCTATTTACAAATTTGGGACAAAGTGTGGCTATAAACTCTGATCTGGATGCAAATTAAGCTTATTGGGTTTTACATAAACAATCAGATTCTCCTACAGTGATACTGCGCAAGCGAACAGGTCTAGGGGATGAAACACTGATGGGACAGTAATGAGGAAATGCGGTGGTGGGAACAAAGACGCGGACCGGAGAGACTATGGAAAGCCGATAGGTTCACTAGCTCTCCCTTCAAACAAAGCGTCTTGGTTACGGATGTAACCTCAGTTCCAGAGGTGGGTAGTAACGAGTAACATTTACTCCGTTACATTTACTTGAGTAAGTTTTTGAAAAAATTATACTTCTAGGAGTAGTTTTAAATCACTATACTTTTTACTTTTACTTGAGTAGATTTGTGAAGAAGAAACTGTACTCTTACTCCGCTACATTAGGGTACAATAAGCTCGTTACTTTTCTTTTGACCTTATTGATATTCTACGCGTCATTGTTTTACTTTGACAGAGAGTGAGATTTCTGCCAAAGGCTCTACCATGTGACTGTGTTTCACCAATCAGACGTAGTTACGCAGTCTCGTCACGTGACCATACTCAATCTCAGCGGCGTTCGGCGGGACGGGTTAGTTTACAGTCGTAGCAAAACAAAAATGTCACAAGAATCAACCATCGGCAATGCAGACACAGGCGAGGAGGAACACCCCTGGCCTCATGTTTACCTTAGTTAAAGTGCGAAACAGCAGCTACATTATGCGGTGTCTTCTGTGTCTCCCAAAACAAACGGACATTTCAGCATTCAAAAACTCAACATCTAACTTGAGGAAACATGTAGCGGCAAGTGTTCTAAATGAATGTTTGTCTTTTAGGTTACATATGTTTTAAACATTTCCTATATATATTATGTGTGGAACGGTACATGTATTTGTATTGAACCGAAATGGTATGGGCGTCAGGGTTCGGTGTATACATTTAACTTACACAGAGAATAACTTACACGGTATAAAAATAAATAAAACTCGCGTGCAAATTAATGAATATAATGCAGAACTACTGTTAGATACGTGGGTTCTTTAGGGACACTTAATCTGTAGTCCCGCTTTAGCTCTGAAGCAGGCTGCGTTTGCATTGCAATGCTTTAGTATGTTGTGTGAGAGAGAGAGAGAATGGCGTGGGCGCGATCGAAAAGTCACAAAGTGTTTACTTATATCTCTGTGTGTGTGTGTGTGTGTGTGTGTGTGTATGAGGCGTGGGCAAGATCGAACAGTGGAAACATAAACATTTTCCATCATTTTGTTTATGCAGGACATCATTCAAACTGCAAAGTGTTGAAGTTACCTTTAAATAAAATTTTAAGGAAAACAAATATATTTATTTATTTTATTATTTTATTTATTTTATTTTTTAAGTACTTGAATTGAACTGGATTATTTTAATTTAAGCTATTTTGTAATTAATTAATTTTATTGATTAGATGAACTATAATTTGCTTAAACATTATTATTTTGTATTTTTGTCTGTCTGATTGAATGCTTGTTAAAAATAAATCAGACGTTACTCAACAGTTACTCAGTACTTGAGTAGTTTTTTAACCAAGCACTTTTTTACTCTTACTCAAGTAATTATTTGGATGACTACTTTTTACTTTTACTTGAGTACAATTATTCTGAAGTAACAGTACTTTTACTTGAGTACAATTTTTGGCTACTCTACCCACCTCTGCTCAGTTCCCTGATGGAGGGAATGAGACGTTGTGTGGAAACCGACAGTTGGGGTTTGCACTTGAGAACCTATCAGGCCAATGAAATTGCCGAATGAAATTTGCATGCCGGTCTCCGCCCCCGGATGCTATTCATTCACCTTTAGTTCTGAGGAGCCTGAGAGCCACTCACGACTACTGCAGCGGTCGGCACGTGTTTGTGGGAAGATTGACGCAACGTCTCGTTCCCTTCATCAGGGAACTGAGGTTTCATCCGCAACCAAGACGTTCCCTTTCTGTCGTTCTTTCGACGTTGTGTCGAACCGACAGATGGGGTTCCTATTGAAAAAAACCACAACGCTGTGCCCTATCACAATCTCTAGGGAAAGTCATGGGTTACCAAAGTGTGAACCAATCATGAGGATACATCAGATGTAACCGCCTGAGTGGGGGAGTTACAACGTCCGGTAGCACTAGGTCCGGTTAGAGCTAAATGTGGATAACTCAGAAGGTACCCCGCCTAAGGGGCAGTGCTGCTCTGCCCAGTCCACCCTGGATGGATTGCCTATTCTTCGCCCCTGTTACGCCCCCATATGGCTAGGAGAAAGGGACCGTAACAGTTTGGTCAATAAAAATATCTTCCTGTGCGTCAGGTGGGTGGAATAAGGCAAAATGTTTAGTAAAAATAAAGTGATTTATTGACAATCATATTTAATAAATGTATATAAACAGGTAAATGGAAAGAAGGGACGTGAGGGGTGCTAAATCAAAGAAAGAAACAAAACAAAACAATTCTCATTCTTACAAAAGTCCCTCTAAACTAATTAACCCAAACTCAAACAAAAATAGACACGAACACAAAATAATAAATCTTCAACATCAACGATGTCTTAACTAAACTATACTCTCTAACCAAAAGTACTGAAGAAAACTTACATTGGATGGCACCCGCTCCTAAACTAGTGAAATAATACAAAGGTCTCGTATCCTACGTGTTTGACGGAATGTAGGTCACGTGACGTTCTTTCTGTCCACTTCTCTCCCAATCAGATTTCAATCTGACTAACGAACAACATAGCAGCACAAATAACAAAGACCGCGTTTTCACAACAGCCTCCTCTCTCTCGCCTCCTCTTCCGTAAGTAGTCACGAGGCTTCCTTTTAAGTGCTGTAGCGATCGCTGATTGAAAGATCATACGGTGACATCATCCCAAAGGAAATTGGGAACAGGTGGGTTCACGGCCCATATGACATCTGTTCAAACAACACAGAAAGAACAACAAAAACACAACCAACACAACTCACGGACGTAACAGCCCCGTGGGGGGAAGAATGGAGGCTAAGTAGCACACTGACCCACCTATGGCAAGGGGGGGAAGGTGCTTTCGCAGACATACACCCTACCGGCTGCGGGTCCTGCATGTTTCCATGCAAGACGCGGGCTGACATCAGTTCTACTCGCAGGTAGTAAAACCTTGCGAAGGTGTTGGGCGTCCCGCAGTTCTGCAAATGTCTGCCGCAGAGGTGCCCTGCGGTTGGAGTGAGCTCTCACTGATAGAGGGCACGGGCGATTCTGGGATCGGTATGCCGTCGTGACGGCTTCCACAATCCAAGCCTCATTGCACAGGTTCTGTGCAATGAGGCTCACTTGGGAGAAGGCATACTTCCGCTTGTCCCTCGGCCAGCTGTGCGCTAGATTAGGGGGCCTTTCTGTGGTCAAGCTCGCTGTCATGGAGACAGAGTTGAGTTCCATACCGAGAAAGAGGGTGCTTTGCATGGGGGAAAGCTTGCTCTTTTCTCGGTTGACCTGTAGTCCCAATCGATATAGGTTCCGGAGCACCAGGTCCCTTTGTCTACATAACAGATCTCGCGAGTGTGCCAAGATAGGCCAGTCGTTGAGATAGTTTAGTACCCGCACACATTCCTCCCCTCAGGGAGAAAGGGCGGCTTCCACGATCTTCGTGAAGACCCGTGGAGACAGGGACAGACCGATAGGGGGGACTCCTTCAGATCGATTGCCACGAACCAATCCTGACACCTGATAGATGTCAGGATGCGCCTCTGTGTGAGCATCCTGAACGGCAGCTTGTGAAGGTGCTTTGTTCAGGGTACGCAGACCTATTTGTAGCAACCCGCCGTCTTTCTTGGGAGCGATGAAGTGCGGGTTGTAACCCACTGAACATCTTGGTTTTGAGGGACGAACTCGATGCCTGTTTTGCCAGAAGGGTGTTGACCTCTACCCAAAGTATGTAGGCGTCCCTGCCTCTGACAGAGGGAGAGGTGATGCCCCGAAACTTGGGAGAGTCTCTGGCGAACTGGATCGAGTAACCAAGACGGACCGTCCTCATTAGCCACCGAGAGAGTGTGGGCAGCACTTGAGCTACCAGGGACTGTGACAGGGGGACCAAGGGGACAGTCTGCTTCATCATTCCCACGGAGGTTGGTTTGATGGCTGGAGGAGCTAACCATGTTGCGGGGTTCCCCCGAAGGGAAGCACTGTCGATTTATCCTGTGGCTGATGATGTTGGTGATGAGTTGCAGGTGCAGGTGATTAGTAGAGGACTGCCGCCATGATACTGGAGCCAGGAGCAGAAGAGACAATGGCCGCCATGGCCATGACACTGGGAACGATAGGACATATTGGACGTTGTGGCCATGACATTGGATCCAGCAGTGGAGGAGATAATGACTATAGGAGACTGTGAGGAGATAATGACTGCCGTGACTCTGGAGCTGGGAGCGGATGAGATAATGGACGCTGTGGCTGTGACGCTGGAGCTGGGATTGTAGGAGTCGTGGTGGCTGTAGCAAGGAAGCTGCTGATCGTGACACTGGAGCAGGGAGAGCTCTTCTTATGGTCAGTCCTTTTTGCCATTCTGGGGGGAATCGAGGCGGCCAATTCAGCCCCTTCCCAAAATTTTCTTAGAAAATTATGAGACATTGATTCCGCAAAAGCGTCTGCCAAATGAATCAATATAAATTAAATGTAAAGGACCAGTGCCTAGATTTTAGTGGAATCTAGCTGTGAGGTTTCGAATTGAAACCAACGGCTCACTCCACTGGTCACCCCTCCCATTCAAAGCATTACGGTTACTGACACTGAACACAGGAAGAGAAGAACAACATAGTGACAGAACACCATCTGTAATGCCACTTTTCTGTTCAGGGCTACTGGAGAAACATGGCGGTGCAACATGGGGAATTCCATGTAATTGGTGTATGTAGATAAAAATAGCTCATTCTTAGGTTATAAAAACGCTTCATAATGTAAGTTATTCATACACCTGAAGACATTTTTATTTATATTTTATTGCATTTCTGTCAATAGACCCTCCAAAAAAATACACCGAACCGACAGAGGTACACCTGAGCATAGCTGTGTGCCTCTGTGATCAAGCCTCGAGTAAGTGAAAAGTTGACTTAGCTTTTTACCATTTTTGTGAATGTAGCTTGAAACGGATAGCCTGAATCGCCTCTCATTTTTGGTTGTCAATGTATGACTTAGTGTTTGGTCCTAGGAACAACTTCGAGTTTAAGGAACAAAATTATTTTTACCTATGAACCCTTGGCTGACATCGATTCATTTGTATCCTATGACGTCATGTTACGTCACAAAAATTCCCGGCATACTTTTTCGAACTTGTCTTAGACCATTTGTCTGATTCGCACCAAATGTGGTATAAAGCAGAGACATTTAGAATATCTTTGATTGGCTAATGTTCTTGTTTAGCGCATCAACAAATAAGCCAAACTTTCATGTATCAATATGAAACTTGGAAGATGTCGTGTATATAGGTCTAGACCCGAGGTGACACATCAAGTTTCGGCACAGCACCGCCAACTGGTCACAAGATAAAAAATTATGTTTTTGATTGAATAACTTCTGAAATCTTTCATTGAAATCAGAAAGAGTGGTCTAGTTTGATTCTTTGAGTCATGCCAAGTCTAACCACACCAAATTTTCCACGGTCGGCCATTGGGGCGCGATTTATTTTAAATTTTGTCATCAAATGCAGTACACTTGCTGTTGTTCATCATGACCGTTTTCTGAGAGTATATCTACCTGTAAAGTTTTAAGCCCACTACTCATCAATATATTGTGTTTAATTGAAATGTGTTTAACTGCTTATATCATAAGACAATTTCAACAAAATGTCATGTGATTTACACTATTATTTTTGTTCGCTCAAGCCAAGTACTTCGATTTCAAGCTTATATTTGAATTGTGAAGCAATATTAGGGTTATACGCAGCCCGCCTGGTCAATATAGGGTTTTACGTCATGATGCCATACCGCGCCAACCAACAGGCTGATGACATCAAGGTACCGCGAGAGCGTTTCTAAAAAATATGAAGCGGTATGCTCCTAAATCTCTCTCGCGGTGTTTTGATGTAATACCCGATCAGACTGAGGCACTGAGCGCTACCGCATGGAGGTGAACACACAACATTAGGCGTATACACGGAAGCACAAATAATGCTTGTTTTACAAAGCCATTTTAAAAAGGATAGAAGTTTCTGACTTCGAATTTTTCTGCGATATTCATCAATTAATAATACCGTGGCACCATGATGATTGGGTATGTTTAATTAATTCTGAGTAAAATGTTATAACGTCAGATGGTCAAAGACGTCATAGTTGTTAGCATTGAATGGCTATTGCTTTTCCCCTTTTGCGATGTTTAACCTACGTTATATAAAGAACTTTAAGGTCAGGTCAGGTTAAAGTTACAGGCTAAATATGCTTTTGCGAAGTTGCTTTGCTAGTTACTATATTATCCTAGTAGCTACAGAAACATGTTTTTTTTATTTTCTTCTGCAGTTGTTGCTGGTTCATCTGTGTATTTGTACTGGTGAAAAACATCTGCACTGGTGATACAGGTGAGCAACAGAGTTTGAAAGGTTATTTCAGGCCACATGCAGAAACACCAGATCAAAACAAGTTTTTCTCTTATTTCAGTGGATTCACTGGACAAAGTTGAGGGTGTTATTGGACATAATGCTTCCTTGCCATGTGCATCAAGTAAAAATGATCAGAAACTTCAGGATATTAATGTGCTTTGGATATACAATGACAGCACAAATGTGTTGGCCATCATTAAGGGTGAAGCTTCTGTTGACCATCAGAAGCTGAAGTACATAAACAGAACCCAAACTTTCCCTGATAAGTACAAGGATGGAAACTTCACCTTAAAACTCAACAATCTCACACACACTGATGCAGGGATGTACGAATGCCTGATCTCACATTCTTTAGAACATGTGTCTGTGCTGCTGCATGTTAATGGTATGTAAAACTAATTTATGTAACATAAAACAACTTTTATGTTTTCTAAAATCTGAATGAAGGAATTGATTGTCTAAAATTTAATAGAATTGTTTATTTTGCACAGAATCACCAGAAGAAAGGAGATCAGATGTAGGAGAAAAGAGGACCGTATTTATTCTTGTGATTTGTGGCTCCCTGTTTGTTTTTGTATGTATAGTAATTGCCATTGTGAT
Organism: Triplophysa bombifrons; assembly: GCA_029783895.1. NCBI lineage: Eukaryota > Metazoa > Chordata > Actinopteri > Cypriniformes > Nemacheilidae > Triplophysa > Triplophysa bombifrons. The sequence continues at coordinate 3,684,207 of CM056472.1, forward strand.
GAAAAGGGGTAATAAAACCTCTAATTCAGGGATGTCTGCTGCTGAAGCAACCAATCAGAATAATCAGGATTACGCAGGGCTTCCCTCTAACATATAAGAACAGTGACACTGATGCCTCAAAGTAAAAGTTCTGTAAATGTTTGCTCAGGTACCTGATTTATAGGCTCATCCTGCCTGCTTACTGGGCCCCCCACCTTCCTGTCTTTAGAGACAATTCTTCCTGTATACCTCCTCTACCCCAACTACTATATTCCACTTTATATAATTTCAGAAAACCACATTTGTTTATCATTATTCCTTTTAAGACTGAATCTTTTTTTGAGAGTATTCTGTCTAAATGGGTCGCAACTTATGTCATGTTCATCATAATGACATAGGGGGCTACTGAGCTGATTAAGATGCTCTGAATTCTAAATGACAGCCAAGTTGTGACATTGAAAAGAGCGTGTTCACAAGTTAGATGGCTAAATTAAATTTCCTGTACTACATTTCAATTTTATACAATTTCATTTTATTTATGAGTAGACCGCATGACAAATTGCTGCTGAAGTCATGTTAATAAAATGAAAAGGCCATGACATTTCGTATAATATTTCTTCTCCTTCTGTCCTCATTCTACTTTTCAAATTTTCTGTATTCATGAAATTGACTTAAATTGGGTTTTACAGTGTTGTGTTTAATTTTGTTTGTAATCTTATATTGGTTGATGTATTGTTTTTACAAGAAGAGATAGGGATTTTTTTTCTTCATTTTTTTAGCGTTCGAAACATCATGGGAAATGGTATAAGACTGTAATTTGCATAATAACCTGTTGAATCTGTTTCTAGTCAGACTGGTCATGATTATATCTATTTAATAAACGCTGCACTACTGTCTGATGGTGTTCCTATTCATCTCTTTATCTGCCTTGCGGTTAAGCACAGGTGTTTGAATTTGATTATTCTACTTTTACCACATCTTGAAACAGCCCATCCTTTTTTTGGAGTGTAGCACCATGCTCAGCTTACCATTGTAGAAATATAAATATTGATGAAGATCCGTAGAACCATTAAGAAAATTTGAGATTTTCAGGAGGGGAGTGTTAAGGTAGTTGTTTGCACATTTAAGTGAATTTCGTGTTGTCCCCACTGAGTGGCAGTATGTTCAGAGAGGGTCTTTAAACAGGCGCTACTACTATGTACTAAATAATCAACGAGCTTAAGTATTTGTGTTCATCAAGTGGAGGCGGAACGTTACGGTAACGTTAAGGTCATAGGAATATGGGACCTTCAGAATGAAACTGATATAGTCACAGGACGAGTATTCTCCTTAATAATCATATATTTTACCATTCGTAACGTAACGTTACAAATCAAGGGCGTCGAGTTTCAGTACGGACACGGACGTCTTCTTTGTCCAGCTACTGAAATATGCCTCGAGCAGTGCTGTATATACAAATATAGTTTAAATTTTTTATAGTAATAAATGTTTTCATTTTTAAATTGAGATCTGACGAGCAAACAGTAATGTCAATTCCGGAACTGAATACAACACATTTCTCCCACTCGGAGTGATTTCATGTTACACAAATATGATTTTATGACTGGAGTCGTTTTACATATTAAGGGTGCTATGAACCATTCGTCAAAACAAGGTTGATAAAGTGCTGGAACGGATTAATAGAGAATAGGGATTATACAGTATTTAAACACAATTATATATTCAAGTCTAAAAATGTTATTTCAATAATTGATGTTACATATTATTATTTTATTGATGTTATAAACTGAGAGATTTGAATGGACTGCTGCGACTGAAATTGCTCTACATGTTATGATTTTTGGCACGTGACTGTTGCTGTGTTTGTTTTATGCACACAGCTAACCTTCCGCTTCTGTACATTAAAAGGCCAAGGAAGGTTTTTGTTAAAAGTGTGCAAGTACTCTATAAAGTTGATTTAAACTAATTGTATATGCATTACAGTATCTTTTGTTGCACCACAGTCATACTGGATAAAGAAATCCAGAACCTCAGAGATGACGTTATTTTGTAGGCTAGTAATTGCACATTTGAGTCCGATATGTAAACTTTAAAAAAAAAAATACGACCTCACGTTGTGTCAATCACATTTTCCAGATACTTCATGTGGACTTGCGGTCTCGTGGACTTAAATTGCGCGTGCTCGCCAAGTCTACGAATCCATGGGGGGTTGTTGCTAGAAGGGATACAGCTACGCCCGGAAGTGGTGCAAAATCTCGCCGTACAAAAACAATAAATAATATTAGCTAAAGCCTACACCTACCCCAACCTCACAAAAATAAAAATAAAAAATCAACTGTTTTCAGCGAGACAAAAATTATTCTGTATTGAAGTGTACATTCCCAATGGATGTTTCTGTATCCCTTCCTGTTTAACTCCTATAGTATAAACCCTATATGAGGGTGAGTAAATACTGACAGATGTTATTTTGGTGTGCCTGTTTTTTATCCTAAATAGGACAAGTGTCACTGGAAAGCCTTTTAGGAAAGTCATATTTTATAGCCCATATTATAGATGTTTTTTGTGACTTTAGTCGAAAGATAAAGAATGTACTATATTCTAATTAATTTTATCGTAGATAATGATAATAATGTTTTTTTTTAGTTTATATTTACCTATATTTACATGTATTTATTTATTTTACAATGGGTTTCTCTTTTACTATTTGTTTCTCAGAAAGATGAAACATTGTGCTTTTTCAGGTTGTGCTCCTTTCACAATGTTGTGGAACTAGTTTTAGTGGTTGAAGGAGATTTCACTCATACTTTGGATGATAGCTGTACAAAACAATGACATCAAACCCCAGAGAGATCCATCAGGGTGTAAACAGACTGGTGAACAATTTAATTGGTCTCTATACACTGGGTTCTAAACGGCAACATTATTTATCTGGTGTCCGACCAATCATGATCTTGTCTTCATGCAAATGCTGGGATTTACAATTTATCTACTTTATTATTATTGTTATAAGTTTTTTATGAAGTATGCTCATCTTGTGGAAAATAAAGGTGCGTCGATTACTAAGCCTGTGGATATTGCATTTAGTGTCCACTAGATGGCAGGTGGAGTTCATATCATGCTAAGAAAGCTAAAACCTCTATTTTGTCCTTTATTACTTGGAGTTGCTATTCTTCGGGCACACATAACTCTGGTTTCTTAAATATAAACAATTGATGGCGACTTTATTAGCTACATGTGCATATATCTAATTTGTCAATAAAAGCGCTGCAATTCAATGCTTTTTGGCATGCAGATGGTCAATAGTATCAAAATAGGTTTAAAAGGTGACTTTGAACTTGACAATTGTTTGTGCGAGAGTATTTAGGAAACCGTCAATCTGAGGATTTTCACACAGAATCATTCACAGAGAATGGTAGAAAGAAAACTGAATATGCAGTAAGAAAATGCCTTGTTGATGACAAAGGAAGCTCAAGCTGAAAAAAGGCAAGAGTAAATGATAAGTATTCAGATGACCATCCATCAGTCTTCTAATGGCATATCCAGCAGAATAATGTGTCATGATACAAAGCTCAGATCATCTCTTGAGTATGGTTTCTTCAGCATGTGCTTCAACATTCTCAGATGGTCTCCACAGTAAACCGATCTGTGGATGCGGTAGAACAGAAGATTTGCATCATGCCTGTGCAGCTGACAAATGTGCACATTTCATGGCAATATGATACAAATCTCAGAAGAAAGTGAAAAGAACATTCTTGAGCAGTTCTGAAAGCAAAAGGGGTCCATCCACGTATTAGAATGGTGTCTAGTAAAGTGGCTGGTGAGTGTATGTATGTTCAAATAACACAACAGAAAAATACACAGTAAGTATTCCTGCAACAGTCTCCAAAAAGATTTTTCTCAAGAATTTGAGAAATTTGAGGTCACTGGAGATGTAAACAGTGAATTTAATGTAAATCTGCAATAATGAAACTTTCCCCGTATAGACTTACCTTAAATGACTGTGATATTTTGAGCTATTATTATTCTGATGAATCTATAAATGCTTTGTATATTTAATATTGGACAATATACTGTATGTATCAGCCTATATCCATATTAAGTGTATACTGTATTTATCAATGTACACCTTGTAACAATGTTTTATTAACAGAGTAGTAGGTTTACATTACACTTAGGCCTACATGTGTGAGGTTCTGTCATCTGTACTTTGCTCATTGCAAGATATATGTGCATACATATACAGGTCTGGCCTGTCAGATTGTCAGTACAAGGTTATCGTGGCCAACAAAATAACTGCATACATAGGCAGAGAGAGATTTGGTATTTATTGTGACTCTCAAGCCAAATTTATGGATATTAAATATATTGATAATAATGCCTTTTATTAATATAGTAATTGTTAATTATTTTAAAACTAGTATATTGTGAAACACCTAATTCATACATCAGAGTAGGCCCGCCCATGTTACAAATGTGATTGATGCATCAAACATGTAAAGTTAGTTTTTAAGGAGTGGAGTCATCATTGTATGTCAACATAATAGCGGCAAACATCTAAACTTACCTGTTTAAATACTATGGAAAGTAATATTAACTAAAAATTTGTTAACCCCCTAACCCCATGTTTCGTCTGTTCTGTCTCTATAGTGTCATATAATTTCATAAGTGACCTTTCAGAACTTTCACCACCAATGACCAGAGCTGTCTACACATGAGAAAATAGGTTCAGTAGAAACGATCCAGTAACTAATGTTAAAAATAAGATATATCTGTCATATAAAAATTACCACTTTACTAATTTGGTATAACACAGTAGCTATGTAAGGGATCCAGTCGGTTAAACCAGTATCATTTTTAGCCTACATTTCATCAATATCTCAATAAATAAGTCTGTAGAGTATTATTTAAAAACATTTCCAGTATACATTTTACATACATCCAGAATATTTCCAGTACGCTTTTTCTTCAATCAATGTATTTTTACATATAGGTTAGTGCTTGTTTGGTTATCACCCTTAGTATCTCCGGAGAGAGAAAATATATAATTAGTTTATTTCCTTTCCTATAATTAGCTCTCCGATTTACTCAATACATTCATAGCCAATAGGATACTGAACCATTCCATGACAACGGTAAATAAGTCTAAATGGTATCAAAGGCATACAAGAGCTATAAAAGTTAATTATTACTACAGGTGTCGGCACCTGGTCTGATCCCAATAGCACTAATAATAATTAGCCTAATAGTTATTAAGTCATGTTACGCACCTGCTATTTATAGCGCTGTATTCACGGGGGCTTCAAACGGCTTCGAAGAAGATAATCCATATTTTTTTCATGCATAGTCGATACCTTTCAACATATGCTGGAATGACAGCAACCAAACAGGCACAAGAATAAACCAAAGTTAAGGGAGTGAGGGAGGAGCTCTTTACAGGAGTCTCGTCACTCATCATCGCTTACCTCACTACTGTGAATCTCATCTTCACCTGTCAGTGAATGCGTTAAGCGGAAACTTTCAATCACAAATGTTAATGATATTGCAGTTCTCAACTAGGGCATCAATTGATCATTTGTCATTATATTGTCGTCATTTTTATCTCTCTCTCGTGCTTCTTTGAGTTGGGACGACAGCCGACATCAACCTGAATTCACTCTGTTTATTTGCAAATGTAGGCTGATTTGGCTTTACGCAAAATACTGTGGGCTGTAGCCTATACTTCATATTATTTCTGTCTTTTTACATTACAAATCCCTAGAGCTGAAAAAGAATTTCCAGTAAGTATGCATATTGGAAATTCCACAGCATTCCCACTGATTATTTTGTAGTTTTCTTCTCATTTATTTGTATTTTTTTTCTGCCTCTATTCTTGGACTTTAGTACTTGTGAGCTGATGTCAGTTATGACTTTCTGGAGAATGGCTATTCATCTTTGTCTTGTAACACATGGATCTACAATCTGTTTATCTCTTCTCTCTCAATTGTAAAAGCATTTCAAACACAGTGGGTGTCTTATAATCTCACAGTCATAATATACGGTGCACAGTTTAAAGCAGAGCACATAATATAAATAGCATAGTAGTCTTCTTTTATCTCTGGGATTATATCTTTAGTGGAGTAACAACACTTACAATTATGTCTCTAATACAAAATACTAAGTATTGAAACAATATAAATATTTGTCATTCATATATACACTCAATTAAAGGATTATTAGGAACACCTGTTCAATTTCTCATCAATGCAATTATTGTGGTGGTATAATGGTGTGGGGGATGTTTTCTTGGCACCTTTTAGGCTCCTTAGTGCCAATGTAGCATCGTTTAAATGCCACGGCCTACCTGAGCATTGTTTCTGACCGTGTTCATCCCTGTATGACCACCATGTAGCCATCCTCTGATGCTACTTCCAGCAGGATAATGCACCATGTCAGAAAGCTCGAATCATTTCAAATTGGTTTCTTGAACATGACAATGAGTTCACTGTACTAAAATGGCCCCCACAGTCACCAGATCTCAACCCAATAGAGCATCTTTGGGATGTGGTGGAACGGGAGCTTCGTGCATCCCACAAATCTCCATCAACTGCAAGATGCTATCCTATCAATATGGGCCAACATTTCTAAAGAATGCTTGCAGCACCTTGTTGAATCAATGCCACGTAGAATTAAGGCAGTTCTGAAGGAATTTTTGTAATGTTTTCCTTTCCCAGTGAGACATAAAGTTTTTTAGACTGTCATTTCACTGTCAAATGTATGACGCATCACAGTTTCTGATAAACAATGGTTACTCAGGCTACACTGGTCTGTACACTGAATGTCTTTCATACTATGAATGCTTTCATTACAGACAAACCGGTTACATTCCAGAACAGACTTCAAAGCATTTGACAGAAAAGTCATCAAACAATACAAATGGCAGCAGCATTATTTGGCTTATAATATTAATGCATTAAAGCCTTTATGTGTGTGTATTTTCAGCTTGAAATGTATTTAACAACAAAGAAAACAGCATTAGTGTGAGGACTACAGTGGTGATATCTCTGTGACTGTATTACTACCTGAGATGTAAAAGTTACTGTTAAAAAAAAGTAAAAAAGCTTTCTGTTAATATGTTATTATTATTATTATTAATGAATTATTAATTTGTCATGTATATAAACAGCTGTTTAAGTAGCCGGGCTAAAAATCTAAGTCCTTTTAAATCAGCCATTTGTAATTTTGATCTAAAATTCATGATTATTGATTTAATTATAATGTATAAATCATAATAGTATAATAGTATAATTAAATCATTTAACAATAATCATAATATACCTATTCCCAGTTACAGCAACCTATTTAATATCCTTTTCAATTTAAATCAATGTCACATATCTGAATTCAATCAAACATGATACACTTAATTCAACATACCTGTGACAGAAGTGTTGGAAACAGTGTGTCAAATATCAGGGATGAAGAACAAGGAATGTCTCTTTACCCTAAAATATATTATATATTCTCACTGTCATTTTATCTCTAGTGTCCAATGTACCTGTCACCTATTCCCATCCCAATACAACACTCCACCTGTGGGCAGGCATACAAATGTTGTCCACCTGTGATTGGATGGTTGGCACAGTGCTTGACACTGATTGGTTAAATACTGTAAAGACTTTAGGCTCTAGAGATGAAGAGAGTGAAAGTAAACAGAAAAACACATACTTTACGCCCTAATGGAAAAGAATGCAAAAAGAATGTTTTGCATGCTGCACAAGGTTTCCTTACAAATTTAAATTTAGAAACAAGCAGATGTAAAAACAAATTAAAAGGGTCATACAGCCTAAACCACTTGCACTGTCAGGGTCACATTTGATGAATTTGTGTGTTCAATGCAATCAAACCCTTGGCCTTTGTGTTGCTAGCACCGTGTGTTACAAGTTAAGTTACAGGAACACATCAAAATCTTCCTGCAAGATACTATTTACATTTCTCGGATTTGTGAAAACAACCTCTTAGGAGAGATCAGCTCCTGCGGGGCCCGTCAGATCATAACAAGTTCTGTATAGAGACACACAGCTCAAAACGGTGTCATTTCTAATGATGAAACCTCTATAGTAACTCATAGTTAGCATAAGCTATATAAACAAATGTCATCTATATGTAACAAAACAGAAATGAGTGACTATAGTAAAAAATGAAATAAATAAACAATCAAACAACAAACAAGTAGATTTGTTGGCATTCATTGGATCATTGTGAATTAGACGCTAAATGACTGGATTGATAGCAATGAATGGCAAAGAAAGACTTTAGTAAACCTTAATACAGTTATTTTCATACCCATACTATTTGAATAATAGGCTACATGTTACACTGTCCTTCTGCAGAGCAAAAACCCTCATCCATTTCCATGAAGGAAATAAAATATTGATGTAAATTGATCTGCTGGTCACATGCATGTTATATTTTCAGACATAATTGTTTCTTGTTCTGGGATCACATCTTTTAACAAAAGGTTTTAGTGTACAACGAGCAATGGTAGACCAGATAAACATCTCTATATAAAATAATTATCAGACAGAAATGTCAAAAGCTTCTGTAAGCGAAGAAAGCAGTGTTACACAAGAAAGCTTTCAAATATACAAAAAAGGCTTTAATATAAAACACAAAGCAAAACACCCACGAGGGGGGAACAAACGAGAACTAACAGAAGATAATTAATAAGTACCAGGTGTCAGGGATTAAACACTGAGGGAAAGCTAACGATGGCACGAACAGAGACCTGAAGAGAGAGTATGGCCATCAGAAAGATCCAAAATTCTCTCTCTCCACATGAAACAAGGGATCCTACTATGATTCTGCCCCAAGAACATGAAAGACATGACATGATGAGGCAGAATCACGACATCAACACAGAAAAGAGTGGCTAATGTACATTCAGCAGGTTGTTGTCGCATTAAAATAAATCCAGACGGAGTGATCAGGAAGGGGTCTAGTATTTTGCAAAAGGGCAATTCCAGGTCAAAAGGTCATCCTTACCGTAAAATAAAGTTCTTAGCAGTATTCACCATAGCATAGATGTCACTATATGGCAGTTTAAGCAGCCAGGTGAGGTCTCTCAAAGTTTTTAAGGCATTTTTGTTTGTGATTTTCCATTTCTTAATGTCACATCCGTAACAGTCCATTATCCTCATTAAAAATTACATAATGTTCTCTAAAGAGCCTCTTCTCCATTTGTTGAGTATTATTGCTTCTGGTTTGCTCATTTTTATTCACAGAAATCCTACAAACCATGTCACCTCTCAAAAACTGTCCTTTTTCGTCAAATTCGTTACAAGCTTTCCTGTAGCTTTGTGTTTAGAGCATGGTGTAGTCACAGGTTCAATCCCAGGGATTCCACTTACTTAGAAAATTTATATATAGTATGATGCAATGTAAGTTTGGTAATAGAAATATGTAGCCTATATTTTTATATTTTTCTGATGTATGGACTGCAGCATGGATTTAGAAAAATATAAACAGATGTTCAATATATTAATAAACACAATCTCTCATGGCTTTGTTCTTACAAAATAATGTTATTTAACAAAATCAGTACGTCATTTTTAAAGCATTGTGCCAATGTGAGTTTTTGCATGTGCATATGTTATCCAGCAGATGTCCTCCAAGTGCCGTGTGTCAGCTTTATCAACAGTCATTCGACAACAGAAAGTCACAGGACGAGCACAGCTCCCCCTACAGCCACAGATTCGACATTGCGTTGAGCGACAAACCCATTAAGAACAAGCATGTTGTCATGTTGCGTCAGTTAGTTTAATTAAAAAAATCTAAATTACACAACACTTTTATTTCATTTAACTGACCAGCTTACAATTAATTTTTCAAATAAGTGTATGTGAACATGCACGTGGTGTCTCAACAAGCAATTTAAGTCAGTTGAGTTGTGTTTGTGTTGCTTGTTGACATAAAATATTTATTTCAGTAAGTTCACCAGAACACAACCTTTATCTTGTTTTTGTTTCAAAATCAAATATTCAGTGCAATCTAATCATCGTCTGGTCATATATAACGTCACTGTAGATGAGTTAGGAGTTTATTACTGTATGAACAAAGATACACTTCCAAAACTCAGTCACAGCACAAGACATCATTGGTAAGTGTCACTTTAGTCATCCGCTTACACTTAAGCACCTAATTAATTTAGACACTTTTAAAGATTACCTATTATAACTTAGAAAATTACAACAAATAGAGATATTGTTTGTGATCAAATTAAATAAATAAATAAAAAATACGGCTGTAAAAATATTGATATACTCATATTCTCCAGTAGGTTATGGTAGTTGTTATTCAGGAGAAAGATTAAACCTTCATGATATTGATCTACTGCAGACTAAATATTTATATCAAAAACAACACGAAGAGTTGAACCAAGCACAGGTACATATGTTATACTGTCATTAATGCATTAAGGAGTGTTGAGCCTTGTTTGGTTCATAATGTTAATGTAATGTGCACGTATGCTTATATTGTTTCTTCTGTTAGTCTTCCAGTACACCGAAGTGAATTTTTCTATACTGTGAGTGTGAAGTGTCAGCCAAAAACAACTTCACTGCTGCTTTTCAACCTTCATCACTGAAATAATTTAATACTATTATTTTTTGTCATTCCACGTGTTTAAAAACATGTATCCTGAATAAACTTTGACATTTATAATGTCTACTGACTTCCTGTGGCAAGCCTTTTATTTCTTAACAGGAACATGATGGTTAGACTCAAGACTAACCAGCATTGTCGGTTTATACAAAGTCTTAATGAAGGTCGTAGTGGATATTTAACAGGACAACATGGATATAGAACACAGATGACAGAATACTAGCTGAATAGTTTATTTGAACGACAATTTTAGGGTCTTATGATATGTTTGAGCATCTGTACTGAGCATCACTACTGTCTGTTTAAGTCTGTGATTGAAATCGAAGTGCTTTTGTGTGCTTTGGGAAAAGGATACTACTAATAAATAATACATTATATTGTTCTTTCCCACTTTAAGATCGCTTACCTGTACAATAGCGTATAGTGATGCTCACTTCTGATTGCAGTTTTTCATATATGTTGCGTGACAGCAAGCAAAGCTGGATACTTGACAGTATTAACATTCACCAGCACTCCTACTAGCACATCTATGTAAAAGTATTTAAGGTTATTCCATGTTACAAAAGTGTGATATTAAATGTGCATAACCTGTGAATTATATAGCAAAGTGTAAACCCTGAACCATACTACAATGCTTCTGTTTCCATTTGTGGTTCAGAAAACCATGAGCTGATACATTAAAGTTTATTGTTCTGTGAAAAACACTGCACTTGGTTCAAGGTAAAACCGCTGGTCTAGTCAAAGGTGAGACTATATTAGGCTGCATGACCAAACCATTGGAAACTTTTCTGTTTCTGACTTTTGTAACTGACTTTATATTATTTTTATTCAAGTATTTGCTGAAAATGAAAGACATATAACACATAATTTGACATGTTCGTGTGATATTAAAATAAAAATGCCAGGATAAACCATTGGATATATTTGGTTTGGCAACACTTTTGTTTAGGCAAAACAGAAAGTTGTTAACAAATTGACAGCATTATCCACCACTGATATGTAAACTTAGGCTGTTTTCTTCTTCAGAATTTGTATCTTTATAAAAATAGATTCTGATTTAACATTTGAAACAAACATTAGTCTACTACTTTCAACAAAATCTTTCAAATATTGCAAATAATTTCAACAGTTTGGCATATCAAACAATATCAAACCTTTACAGTATATCTGTATAGTGGGAAACAATATGCAAAGTTTGGGAAATAAAGAAGTCAGGACATTCGAAAAAATATTTCTAAGTATTTTAAAACTAAGGGCTAATTATTTTAATATAACATGGTATGCATGACCTGAAGTATGCTGTACAAAGATCTTAGCATAAACATAAACTACATTTTTGTAATCACAATGTAACCATAAATAAGATACTGTGGATATTAATTGAGTTTGGGGTTCTTATTTTATTATCATAGCAAATATGAAATAATGGGAAATGATGCGCATGCAAAACAGCTCGAATGAAACATGCAGACTGTCAACTGGTAATTTGAAAGAGGTGTGACTTATGGATAAATTTTTATTTGATTAATTTTAAGATTGTTGGTCACAAATTAATTTTATTATAGGTTTGTTTTAATGTGAGTTTTTTTATTATGAGTTTGTTTTAGTGTGAGTTTGTTTAAATGTGTAAAATGTGCAAAATCAATGTAGATATTTTGAGACTATAATCAAGTAAGAGCAGTTTGATTTGATTTTTTATATGTCATTCAGTTCCCTCATAAATATTGTTTTAATTTTCCTTACTCTTACCACTTTATTACCCCAACTTTACATATTGTTCCCCTTTACCTACAGATACAGATTTTTACTGAAGAGGTACACTATTGTTACAAGCTACGCTGTAAATACTGTTTCATTATGCCGTACATTGCGGGCCTGTTATCTGAAGCGTTACCAAAACAAGTTCGATTATTTATTCATAAACCAGTGAATGATCCTGTATAGGAGAGATACAGATATACAGATTTACTTTGACAGCTTTTTAGCAACATAGGTGCTGATGATCTGGCTGGTCTGAATATTTTAAACAGCTTGGAAAACCACTGTCACATACTGAAAGATGAAAAGGAAATCAGTATTGACAAATAAACGACTATAATCCAGTTCTTGGTTGTTTCCAATGAATATCTTTAATATTCATAGTTAATAGTTAATAGTCTTACCTGTAATTGATTTGGGTCTTGAGGCTCTTTTAAATGTTGTGTCTGCTGCAGTTCAGTGTTATAAAGTTGTGAACTGTTTCCAGATCTGTTCCAACATCCATTTTCAACAGTAACAACATTTAAGAATCCTAATGACAATGAATTTAGAGTCAATATTTTTGGTCAATAATAATTTTTCCCAGAGTTTATTTTTTCTAATGGGTCATTACACAATTACTCACCTTTCTGTTGTAGAGCCACATTGTGAGCAGCATTATCTTAAAATCAAACTTACTGTATATCTGAATGATCTCACCTGTAATGATCAGAACAGCATTCAGCAGACCTGATATGAGAGAGAAAGTCTTCAATTGTGTCGAGTTTTGCTCTGTTACATTTGTGTGATTCTTGCACTCAGTTGTATTGAACTCGCTCAGTTGAGTTGGTTCTGAAAATAAAGATGTGCATTGAATTCTGTTACAGTAATGACTGTCAGTCTTCTCAAGCACAATAAGTCAATGTAAACAGATTCTTGTAATACTGAAACATATTCCCTTTTGGATGGATCAACCAAAGAGAAGCTCAACTGATATTAATAATCACAGTATCCATAATGTTTTGGTCACTGATGGAGCAAAAGAACTTACCAATGATGTTCAGTCTTGTGCTTTGACTGAGTTTTGGAGGTGTATCTTTGTTCATACAGTAATAAACTCCTAACTCATCTACAGTGACGTTATATATGACCAGACGATGTTTAGATTGAACTGAATATTTGTTTTTTAATGTTTTATTGAAGTGAAAAGCAAATGTTGGGTTTGAGAATGAGTGCAGTATCACTGTAGGAGAATCTGATTGTTTCTGTAAAACCCAATAAACGTCCTCATCATCCAGATCACAGTTTATAGTCACATTCTGTCCCAAATCAGTCAGTTGATCTAAAGTCACTGCAGCCTGACACAAGATTAATAGATCTTTAAAAGACAATAATAAGCATTTTAGGATGACTCAAGGCAGTATAACAATAGTTAATACAATAATACAAGAAGACATTTGTAATAAACTTACAGAGTTGAAGGTAAATAATCCTCATGTTGTTGATTTGCTCTGATACCTTCAATATATTGAAAGTTGCTTCATGTCACCGTGTTTAAAATGTATTTTACCAAAGAGCTCTGACACACTGACAGGAAAAAATGTCTAAAGCAGAGGAAGTGTGTCAAGTTTGCTCTGACCACATGTACACTCGTTTTCAAAACAGAATGCTCTATTGGTCGAATCATTTTACTAATCATCTCAAGTAAGATCATGATTATTACGTCGATTATTATAGAGCATTAATGTATAGCTACTGTTTTTCATATTGTTTGGGGAAAAGACAATTAATAAATAATATGTGTTTGAATTCCAAGGTGATGTGATGTTTAGTGGTTATCAAACTGGTGCTACAGTGCAGTTGTAGATCACCACAATGGCAAAATGTAACACACCAACACTTTTAACAGGTCCCAGGCAAGTGGTAAATGAAGCATGTTTAACATCACATGGGGGAAAAAACTCAACTGTTTAAGGACACTTTCTTTTTTATGAGAAATTATTAATTCCCAACAAAAACATGTTGAGAGATTGGAACAAGAATTTAATAGAAAGGAATCCCAAATCAATGTTCCTAACAATGGTGGAAGAAAATGAAATAATAGGCCTATATAGTAAATACATTTAAATACAAAGCATCTACTGACTGCAATGAATTTGATATGAAAATGGTTAAAAAGTTAATTAAGGGGATTTCAAAACCTATAGCATACATTTGTAATTTATCCTTTCAAACTGGTAAATTCCCAGACAAAATGAAAAAAGCTAAAGTGGTGCTGGTGTATAAAAATAGGGATGAACACAGATTCATAAATATAGGCCTGTTTCTCTTCTTCCACAATCTTCAAATATTTTGGAAAAAAAAATTATACTTTCAGACAGTCAATATGGATTTAGATCAAACTGCTCTACATCTCTCGTAGTAATTGATTCTATTGAGGAATATACAAAAGCTGCAATATGCTCGTTAAAATTTCGTTCCCTATCAAAAGCTACACTCGATGCTGCATTTCAAACGCTATGGGAGAACAGTCTTTGTTCGACCGGTTGTGAAGCGCGTGTGTTAAACACGCCAAAAAATATTTTGGCTTTAAATAACCTCGGCAGGTGACGTGGCTAATTACACCCGCACCTGCCGGTTATAAATACGCGTGATTGCGGACGCGTCATCAGGTTCTTTTGTCTTCAAGGACCGCTTTGTGTGTGCGTGTGTTGTGAGGGAGAAGTCTCCCTCTTTGTTGTTTTCAAAGTCTTTATTATAAAACAAAGAGATAATACCAAGATTCTTACACTAGTGACCAAGCACTCTCTGAGTTACCTAGCCTAGTGTAAAAATAAGGCAAAATAAAATAAAACCATGACTGACTCGGATCGGAGATGTGTTCCTCCCTGTAAGAGGATGCTTTCCGATTTCGATAAGCATGAGTTTTGCTTTGAATGCTTGGGGGCTGACCATGCCGCCAAGGGACTTGAGGGAGAGTGTGAACTCTGTGATGTTTTCGAATTCAGAGTTCTGCGTGCTCGGCTCGCCTTTTTTAAACGAGACCGAGCCACCTCTTCCTCACCCTGTGGTTCGCGGTTTGTTTTTGCTGAGGCACGGGAGCCCGTGCATTCGCCGAACCGCGATGTCCTCGCGTCTGCTTCTGGAGCGTGCCACCGCACTTCTTCTGAGCCGGCGGAGGACGAGGCTTCTCTTGTTTCTGCGGGGTTAGATAGCTCCGCCTCCGAGCGTTCCTCTCGCGATTCTAAGGCGATTGAGGATCTAATCGGGGCGGTAACCAAGGCAGTCGATAGGCTCCACCTCGACTGGCCGCAGGAACAAGAGGCCCCCAAGGATTCAAAGCTTGACGACAGATATCTGTCGGGTGGCCGGAGGGAGGAGACCCAGAATCGGGCTCTCCCTTTCTTTGAGGATCTCCACGGCGAGCTATCTCGCTCATGGCAGAAACCTCACTCCTCCCGTGTTTTTGTGCCATCGACGTCGATTTATTCGACCATCGTTGGTGCGAAGACACGGGGATACACTGGGATGCCCAGGGTGGAAGAGACACAGGCTAGCTATCTCTCTCCTGGGACATCGTCATCCCTTAAAAAGCCTTCTCTTCCCACCAAGCCTTGCAGAGTTACATCTGCGCTGGTGGGAAAGGCATTTCAGGCAGCGGGCCAGGCTGGTGCTGCCCTGCACACCATGGCGGTTCTGCAGGCGTACCAGGCTGATCTACTCGATGATGTCAGCACTGGCGGGGTTATTGACGAAGCAGCGTTTTCTGACCTACGCTGCGCCACAGATTTGTCTCTCCGTGCAACCAAGCAGACGGCCCGTGCCATCGGCCGTTCCATGGCTGCTTTGGTTACTGCGGAGAGACACCTGTGGTTGAACCTCACGGGCATCAAGGACAGGGACAGAGCCTTCCTCCTTGATGCCCCGACCTCGCCTTCTGGACTCTTTGGGGATTCGGTTAATACCGTTGTCACCAGGTTCCGGGAGGCGAGACGACATGAGGAGGCATTCGTCAAATACCTACCCCGCCGTGCACAAGCATCTGGAGTGTCGGCCACCCACTCCGGATCAGTTCCCCAGTCCCGGCCAGGCACACAGTCTCGGGTGGGTCCGGTCTACCTGAGACGTGAGGTCCTCAGGGAAAGTGTGGCGAGTCGCGCCCCCCCTCGCAGAGGCAGGGGAGCGGCCCACCGTGCCCCTCAGGCCGCATCGGGAGGTCCGGACCTGAGGCGTTTTATTTCTTCAAAGAAGGAGAAACCCTGAGACATGTGTGGCCGGGACTGTGGGGGTTTGCCCCCCCGGGGAGGGATACCCACAATTCCAAGAGAAACTAGAGGCTCCTCTTCGGTACCCTCACAGGGCCGCTTTGCAATCCCCGGAGCTACAAGCCTTTCGGGGATTAGCGGGCTCAAAAATGCTAAATACTCGGTCGTCTCCTGCCATACTGCAGGGCACCGAATGTCTGGCATCCCCCCAACAGGACGAAGTGTTGACATTGATACCCCTTTCAGAGAATCTGGCAGCGTGGAAACTACTGCCAGGTATCTCTCCATGGGTAGAAAGGACTGTAACCAAAGGCTACAGAATTCAATTTGCATATCGCCCTCCGCGTTTCAACGGCGTGGTCTCCACTTCCGTGAAACCGGAGCGAGTGCATCTGTTGAAACAAGAATTACAAGCTCTGCTGGACAAAGGGGCCATAGAACATGTTCCCCTATTAGACAGAGAGTCAGGCTATTACAGCCGGTATTTTCTAGTCCCCAAGAAGGATGGGGGGTTGCGTCCAATTCTAGATCTTCGCGGATTGAACCGCTACCTAAAGACACTCATGTTCAAAATGTTGACAATCAAGATGATTGTGTCTCAAATTCAGTGTCACGACTGGTTCGTGACGATCGATCTCAAAGACGCATACTTTCACATAGAGATCCTACCACAACACAGAAGATTCCTGAGGTTCGCTTTCGGGGGCGAAGCTTACCAGTATCGGGTTCTTCCATTCGGCCTAGCCTTGTCACCCCGCATATACACAAAATGCATGGATGCAGCTCTGGCTCCTTTGCGACTCCGGGGCATCCGCATTTTGAATTACATAGACGACTGGCTGATTTTAGCTCAGTCTCGAGAGCTAGCGCTTCGACATCGGGATGTCGTCCTAGCTCATCTCAAAGCTCTAGGGTTGAGACTCAACGCCAAAAAGAGCGTTCTTTCCCCTACGCAAAATACAACGTATCTCGGGGTCATATGGGACTCGATCGAAATGCAGGCACAACTGTCTCCGGCACGTGTCGAGTCCGTACAAAACACCCTGAGGAGCATCAGGTTAGGCCAGAAAGTGACAAATCATTACTTTCAGAGAGTTCTAGGTCTCATGGCGGCGGCTTCCACAGTAATACCTCTGGGCCTCCTGCATATGAGACCGTTTCAGTTGTGGCTCAGAGCCAGGGGGTTTCATCCAAGGGCCAACCCCCAGAGGCATATAAGGGTGACGCGCCAGGGGCTTCGCACCCTTTCTATGTGGTTCAGACCTCGGTTTCTGACTTTAGGTCCCACTCTCGGTCCGTGTTGTCGTCGCAAAATGCTAACGACAGACGCATCCCTCACGGGTTGGGGTAAGGTCTTAAATGGCCGTCCAGCCCAAGGGATCTGGAGAGGTCATCTTCTCGATTGGCACATCAATTGCCTCGAAATGATGGCTGTATTTCTGGCCCTGAAATACTTCCTCCGGCAGTTACGAGGCTACCATGTCCTAGTGCGGGTGGACAACACTTCAGTAGTCTCGTACATAAATCACCAGGGCGGACTGCAGTCGCGCAACCTGAACAAATTGGCCCAGCAGATTCTGCCCTGGGCAGAGGGCAAATTTCTGTCCCTCAGAGCAATTCACATCCCGGGGCATATGAATGTGGGAGCAGACTTGCTGTCCAGACAAGCTGTGAAAAACGGGGAATGGAAACTCCACCCCGAAATAGTCAAACAAATCTGGGAAAGATTTTACGAAGCAGAGGTGGACCTCTTTGCTACGCAGGAGACAGCACAATGTCCCCTCTACTTCTCTCTGACTCATCCAGCTCCCCTGGGTCTGGACGCGATGGCCCATACGTGGCCCAGACTGCGTCTTTACGCATTTCCTCCGACAGCTCTGCTCCCGGGAGTCCTGCCGAAGGTCCGTCAACAAGGGTCTCGCCTCATATTGATAGCTCCCCGTTGGCCAACCAGAATCTGGTTCTCGGACCTAGTATCCCTCCTAGACGACCATCCTTGGGCGATCCCAGTCAGGAGAGATCTTTTATCTCAGGCACAGGGGACAGTGTTTCATCCTTGTCCCGAGCTCTTGAACCTCCATGTCTGGCCCCTGAGTGGCACCAGTTGAGAGGCACTGGGCTCCCGCCTGATGTAGTAGAGACTATTTTAAGTGCTAGGGCTCCCTCCACTAGAAGGTGCTACGCCCTTAGATGGAGCGTTTTTGAAAGATGGTGCCTTGCGCACCATGCAGACCCAATTCATTGTCAGATAGTTTCAGTGTTGGAATTTCTGCAAGAGAAACTGTCCTCAGGGATAAGCCCTGGTACTCTCAGGGTTTACGTGGCCGACATTTCGGCCTGCCACGCCCTGATTGAAGGGGTTACTGTGGGAAAGCACCCTTTAGTTGTCCGCTTTATTCGAGGAGCGAGGCGACTGATGCCTCCTTCTAGAAGGACAGTCCCTCCATGGGACTTAGCGACAGTGCTCGAGGGTCTAGTTAGCGCCCCCTTCGAACCTATGGAATCAGCGCGTGTCAGGCTTCTGACCTTTAAAATGGTTTTTCTAATGGCAATCACCTCTCTTAAGAGAATTGGAGATTTGCAGGCGCTCTCGACCTCGCCGTCCTGTTTAAACTTTGCCCCTGGGATGGTCAAAGCTATTCTGCATCCTCACCCGAGTTATCTTCCTAAAGTTCCGTTCTCCACCGTGCATCCGGTTATTCTTGAGGCCTTTTCCCCTCCGCCGTTCACGACGTCGGAGCAGGAAAGATTACACCTACTGTGTCCAGTACGTGCTCTTCAGACTTACGTCCACCGCACAAGCCAGTGGCGTAAATCAGAGCAACTTTTTATATGCTATGGGGGCCGCAACAAAGGGGCGGCTGCTACCAAGCAAACAATGTCACATTGGGTGAGGGATGCTATTGCTCTGGCCTATGAGGCGCGCGGTCAAGCTTCACCTCTAGGAGTCAGAGCTCATTCCACAATGGGGGTTTCTTCTTCTATGGCCTTAGCAAGAGGAGTCCCCTTGCAGCAAGTGTGTGATGCGGCGGGCTGGTCCTCTCCGCACACATTTGTTAGATTTTATAGTCTGGATGTCCATGCCACTCCCGGCTCACGTGTCCTGGAGTCTACATCCCAGAGTCGTGCTTGAGTCCTCCTCTCGGATTGTGCACACACGTCACACAACCTTGGGGGGTCCAGACACTTCCAGTACGGCGGCGTTGGTATTCTCGTTCCCATAGCGTTTGAAACGCAGCATCGAGTGTAGCTTTTGATAGGAAACGTCTCGGGTTACTTGGCTGTAACCCTGTTCCCTGAAAAAGCGGGAACGAGATGCTGCGCCTCAATGCCGCACTGTAGGCGTGCCCGGACGTCCTTTCAGACAAAGTTGGAACCTGATGATGCGTCCGCAATCACGCGTATTTATAACCGGCAGGTGCGGGTGTAATTAGCCACGTCACCTGCCGAGGTTATTTAAAGCCAAAATAATTTTTGGCGTGTTTGACACACGTGATTCACAACCGGTCGAACAAAGACTGTTCTCCCATAGCGTTTGAAACGCAGCATCTCGTTCCCGCTTTTTCAGGGAACAGGGTTACAGCCAAGTAACCCGAGACGTTTCCTGTGCTACATTTCAAAACTGCCCATTTGTTAATCAATAGACTCAATAATTTGTCACAATGCTTTTGCGCATGGTCAATAGACGTTTTCCACTGGAAGGCTGGATTTTTGTTTTGTTTTTGTATATCCGACTAGACTGCATGACAAATGGCTGCTGAAGTCATATTAATAATATTATTATATCAAACTAACAACAGGAACTAACTGGCCTTCTCTTATTACCTGTGCTGAACTCCTCTACCAGAATCAAATTTAAAGAAGAAAGTATTGAATATGAATGTGTATACTCTACTCATATTTGCATCTTATTTCTTGTTCCTGGACTGATAACAAATGGTTTCAGGCTGTGAGGGTGAAACAGATAAACATCTGTACATAACCGCCAGAAATGTCAAGAACTTCTGTTAGCAAAGAAAGCAATGGTACATCCCGAAAGCTTTCAAATATTTTGAAATTATTTATTATTTCTAAAGGGACAAAATAACAGGGTTTAGCTGTGTAGCAAATGTTGTACCTGTAGTTATTTGCTTTATGTTATGGACCAGTTGGAAATAAGCAATGATGATACTATGAGTTGTGTATCTACTTTTTATACTTTATTGGATGTGAATCTTCTGGATTTGGTCCACTGTTGGGGGTTTGGTATAATATAAAAATGTCAGTTAGATGTAATGTTCATGTACCGTGTAACATACAAATGACAAGAATGAATCATATCATTTTTTATAAGCGTCTGTTTTTTTCTTGTTGGCGGTTCTTTTTGCCCGAATAAACTGAATTGAAACTGGACACTGAAATGTTTATTCACATGTGTGATTATATCAGTCAGTGATAAACAAATATTCATGTGACTTTATGTGAACGTCCTGTTAAAGGTGTTAACCAAACTGTCGGACATTAAGGTTTATCTAATGAATTGAGCTTTGTTTTGATTAAATCACAAATCATTTACAACTGCTGAACAATACAGACTTACATTCAAATGTATCATAAAGGACATAACATGGTAAAAAGTGAAGGTGAACAAACATGAGAGAAAGTTAACTTTCAAAGTGAAAGCATTTTTTATTTTATTTTATTTTAGCAGGTATTTGTTTTTAATATCTGCTTTAACAATTCTCGTTTTATCACTGTTGTAAGGGTAATTTAGGACAGGTTTGATTTTAATGTTTAATCTGGCCTATGCATTAGTCATTTAGAGTCATTGGGTTTTATAGCCTTACAAAGATGAATGTTGACTCAGATACTAGGCAAATAATATGAAGAAACATTGAAAACAGAAAATAGCTGCTAATACATCCAGCAGGTTGTTGTCACAATAGAATAAATCCATACAGAGAGTGATCAGGAAGAGGTCTTGTATCATTCTTAAAAGGTTTATTTTGCAATGGGGCAATTCGAAGGTCCACCTGACTGTTAAATAAAGTTAATTACAAAGGTATAGAGCATACCGATAGCACATCTGTCAATATTTGCCCATGAAGGTCTCACAGTTTTTAAGACATTTTTTTGTTTGTTTAAATGCATGATATAGTCAGAACCACTTGTATTGTCATAACGGTCCATTTTCCTCATAAAAATAGAATATGAGTACTATGATCTATGAAGAGCTATCAGTTTTCTATTTGTTGGGTATTATCGTTTCTGGTTTGTGCATTTTTAATCACAGAAATCCTACAAACTATGTCACCTCTCAAAAACGGTCATTTTT
This sequence comes from Triplophysa bombifrons, assembly GCA_029783895.1. NCBI lineage: Eukaryota > Metazoa > Chordata > Actinopteri > Cypriniformes > Nemacheilidae > Triplophysa > Triplophysa bombifrons. Next base: position 3,706,140 of record CM056472.1, read on the forward strand.
CGTCACATTCATAACACATGTTTATTTCCATCTTTTTAGAAAATGTGTATAATTTCATATTTTTTCTAATGTCAGGTCTACAACACGAGTTTTGGGAAAATATACAGATATGTTCAATATATTGTTAATAAATACAATCTCTGATGCCTTTGTACTGACAAAATAATGTTATTTAACAAAACAGGATTGTGTCGCGGTGACTCGAGTATTTGCATTTACACAAGTTAACCAGCAGATGACCTCCATGTGCCATGTGTCACCATCATCAACAGAAGGTCACAGTACGAGCACAGCTCCCCATACAGACGCTGGAGTTCATTCAATTCTGATGTGTTTTATTCCGTTATTATCACTGAAAGAACAATGGACAGGATCACAAGTTTCTTCGTGTTTTTGTGACAGTTTCAGTGAACGACGAACACGCGCTTTTCTGAGTCCGGAAGTGACACGATCACCTGCGATTGAGGACGAAGTATTTGTAAGTTTAATTAAAAAACTAAAGATACACTTTTATGTGATTAATCTGCCAATTTACCATTAATCTTTCAAATAAGTGTATGTGAACATGCACGTGGTGTCTCAACAAGCAGTTCAAGTCAATTTAGTTGTGTTTGTGTGGCGTGTAAACACTTTATAATTATATAAAATATTACAGGAAGTTCACCAGAACACAAACATTTATCTTGAATAAAAAACATCACAATAGAGTCATTTTGACAGGGAATTATGCCTCGTGTTGAGTTTTTTTCTTTTGGTCAATATTTCTAATGTTGTGTGAAGGACCTAGTCTTTCATTACCGGGAATGCAGGACAAAAACCTGATTTGTGAAAATCTGTCTTTACAAATGAACTCTTCATAAGTTCTATGACCTGTTCACAGTTGCAATCGTACTGTTCAAGCAGAATTTAAGCACGCTGTGATTTCCCATGTGGCCTAAGGCCTACAACCAAACCACTTACATATATACTGACATAAACAATATGATATTGCTTTTATCTAAATCACATGTTTTCACAGGTTGTTGTATTTGCATACTTTTATAGGTTCTTACAGAAATGTGACACTTTTGTCATAAAAATGGGGATGAATATTGATATTTGACAATATGCAGTTTTTCTGCACAATGAATGATCTCATCTGAATGCATGTGTTGGATCTGATCAAATACAATGAATATGAATGAATAGCTAAAGCAATTTATAATGCTAGATTGGTAACGGAGAGCATTAAAAAGCAAATAAAAATCCCACAAAACCATTTTGAGCCCCCCTTATATTTACTTTCTATAGATGTTGACTACAGTGTGTGTTAGAGTATATTTTGACGTTCTCTGTTTGATGTTTGATGTTAGGTAAATGTGCCCCAGAACTGTTTGTTTTCTTAAATTCTTTAAAATATCTCTTTTTATGTTCAAAAGAACAAAAATATATCATATTTTTTTCCTACTATGGTAGTGGATAATGTCCCAGAACTGAACATTTCTAACATTCTTTAAAAATTCTTCTTCTATGTTCATCTGAACAGACCGAATTTTCATTTTTGGGTGAACTATCACTTTAAGGTTATTTCATGTTACAAAAGTGTGATATTAAATGTGCATATCTTATATACTTTACAACAAAAGAAACCATTCTACTATGCTTCTCTGTTTCCATTTGTGGTTCAGAAAACCATGAACTGATACATTGAAGTTAATTATTCTGAGAAAAACACTGCAGCTGGTTCAAGGTAAAACCGCCGTTCTAGTCAAAGGTGAGACTATATTAGTCATGGGCTGCATGACCAAACCATTGGAAACATTTGATTGACTTAATCTTCTTTTTATTCAATTATTTGCTGAAATAAAAAATACATAACAGATAAACTGACATGATCATGTGATGTTAAAATAAAATTCCAGGATAAACTATTGGATGTAATTGGTTATAAAACATTTTTGTTTATACATCAAGGCAAAACAAAAAGGTTGTTAACTGAAAATAGTCAGCATTATCAACCACTGATATTTAAACTAAGGCTGTTTTCTTCTTCAGAAATTGCATTTTTATACAAATAGGAACTGATTTTAACACTTGAAACAAACATTACCATTCTCAACATAATCTTTAAGATATTGCAAATGATTTCAATGGTTGGGAAATGGTTTCCAAGGCATTTTTATAATTACAGACAAGCTTTATTATGCGACGGTTCCTAAAATCTTTGATGCAATTTTGCTAGTGGTATTTTAATTAAAAACAAGAATTTATGTTATTCATTAATTATTCAGTAAATGACCCATATATTTTTAAAAATAAATATAGATTTACTTTGGCAGCTTTTTAGCAACATACAGTAGGTGCTGTTGATCTGGCTGGTCTTAAATTTTAAACAGCTTGGAAAACCACTGTCACATACTGAAAGATGAAAAGGAAATCAGTTTTAACAAATAAACAACTGTAATCCAGTTCTTGGTTGTTTTCAGTAATGAATATTAATATTAATGATATTAATAATCTTACCTGTAATTGATTCAGGTCTTGAGGCTCTTTTAAATGTTGTTTCTGCTGCAGTTCAGTGTTATAAAATTGTGAACTGTTTCCAGATCTGTTCCAACATCCGTTTTCAACAGTTAAAACATTTAAGAATCCTAATGACAGTGAATTTAGAGTCAATATTTGTGGTCATTAATAATAATTCCCAGAGCTTTAGCTTTTTTCTAATTATTATTAAGTCATTCCACAATTTCAACCTCACTGATGGAGCAAAAGTACTTACCAATGATGTTCAGTTGTGTGCTGTGACTGAGTTTTGGAGGTGTATCTTTGTTCATACAGTAATAAACTCCTAACTCATCTACAGTGACGTTATATATGACCAGACGATGTTTAGATTGTACTGAATATTTGTTTTTCAATGTTTTATTGAAGTAAAAGGCTAATGTTGGGTTTGAGAATGAGCGCAGTATCACTGTAGGAGAATCTGATTGTTTCTGTAAAACATAAAAATAAACGTCCTCATCATCCAGATCACAGTTTATAGTCACATTTTGTCCCAAATCAGTCAGTTGATATAAAGTCTCTGCAGCTTTAAACCATATTCAAATACCTTTAAAATAAAAGCAAGTAAAGCACACATTAATAATATCACATGGATTAATAAAAATGCAGCATTGAAAGTGGCAGGTATTATCAACCACCTTTAAAAAACAGAAAACATTGTCTAATAAAGAGCATCATAACACACAATAAACTTACAGAGCTGAAGCTGAATAATCCTCATGTTGTTGCTGTGATCTGAACACATTAATATAATAAAAACTGCTTCACACCACAAACTGGATAAAGTGAACTGATCTGCAGAGCTCTATACAAAAGGTCTCAATCATCAAATAGGAAGTCAAGTGTTTGTATCGTTAACACAAGTGAAAGACTTCCTTTCTTCAGCTAGACAAGTATCCTCTTAAACAAACGGATAAGTTTTATAATTGTATTTAATTAATGAAGTGAAGAATATACAATGTTATTTTGCATTTGATTATTTAGTCATACAGTTCAGAGATGTAAAATAGTTCAGGGACGGATATTAGTGTCTGATTAGTGCTGTCAATCGATCATTTCTTTACCTTATTAATTGGCTTGACATCTACACTCACCAGATAGAAAACCAAGCGTGTAGAGTAAAGATAAACTGAGAGCGTATACTAGACGCCTGCATGTACAAACAGCGGCAAACGTTAGCAAATGCATTTACTCGAACACAAACCTGACACATAACATGAGTCTTCTCTCTGTTCCTTCTCCCTTTATACTAATGCAATTGTGATAACTTAAAGGAGACATCATGTGAAAACCCCACTTTTTCTGTATTTAAGTGCTATAATCGGGCCCCGGTGCATCTAGCAACCCAGAAATGGGAGTGACGCCATGGTTACAGTTTGTGAACAACATGCAATGTGGGCGCTGCACAGAGTCCAAACTTCAAAGTCCAGACAGCAGTGGATTTATTTTATTTTTAGTGGACACTATGCGCGTGTTGAAAAGCCGGACGGAAGGGAGGTGGGGTGTGCTGTAACTCATCGTTTTGCTGTGAGCAGAGATGTTTTTGACGAGGCAAGAAGGGTTCTGTTTACTCAGCCATTGAGTGTTTTTAGAGAAGCAAAATGTGTTCCAGACATTTCATGAAGACCCTAATAAATCATACCAACTTGTTGAAAGTGGTCGTATGAGACGATAATACTACAAGAAAATTAAAGAGAATATACGGTATTAACTGGAGGAAATCCTGTCAGTTTTTCCATCCATTGAGGGAGCTCGTAAAGTTTGGCCAGGTTACTTACATTAAAGTTAACTTTTTAAGAACAATCCCAGTCCTAGACTGTAGTGGAGTAGGCGGGGCGAGACCGTGAGTCGAGGCCGGTGAGTGAGTGATTTTGAGCGTCAGCTGTAAGCGCACCGGTCATGATATCACGGAGGAGATCGGGAGCATAAGAGAACGAGTGACCTGACTGTTGATAAGAGAGGACCATGCTTGGATTTTAGTTTTGTTTTGTTTTGATGTATTGTGTTACTCGCCGGCAGTCGTCCGTGAGGGGCTGCCGGCTGTCTTTTACTTCGTTGTTATTTTGATTAAATGTTTAAATGTTTGCCGGTTCCTGTCTCCTTCCTTCCCTACTTTGAATCTTGTTAAATGGGTGCCGAAACCTGGGAAGAAGGAGAGACATGCAGTCGGAGAGTCCTTGCCGCCGAGTGGCCTCGCGGTGCCGGAGAGTTCGGGCAGCGCGGACGAAGGACGTCCGCCAGTGACTGCCCGAAGCGGTGGTTCTGGAGAAGAGGAGGATTCATTGTGGGCCGGCAAAGCTTCGGAGGGACGGCAACCTTTGCTGCCGTGCCTCTGGGTCGAGGTGGGGTGGCTATTGTCCAAGCGGGAGCGGAGGAGTTACCACTGTCCACCAGTGGCTGGAGCCTGAGTCCGTCCGCCCAAGGGGGAGGAGTAGGGGGCGGAAGCGCCGAGGACGGCCACCGCCTGCCAGAGGCCTGTGCCTGCATCCGTCCGAAGTGGAGGAGCAGGGGACCTCGCCGCTGCCCGCTAAAGGAGGAGCCACCGCCGGCTGCCAGGGTGTGGAAGGTCGAGCCGTCTCCCGAGTGCCAAGGGGGCCACCGCAAGGCACCGTGAACCCTGGCTGGTTGAGGACCGAGCGACAGCATGTCGGGGAACCGGACTATAATTCTTTTTTTTTTTTTCTCCCCTCTCTTTCCGGTCGCTCCGAGGGAGTAGGCGGGGCGAGACCCTGAGTCGATGCCAGTGATTGAGTGTTAATGAGTGTCAGCTGTACGCGCACCCGTCTCGTATCACAGAGGAGATCGGGAGCATAAGAGAACGAGCGACCAGACCGTCGATGAGAGAGGACCAGGCCTGGATTTTAGTTTTGGTTTGTTTTTATGTATTGTGTTATTCGCCGGCAGTCGTCCGTGAGGGGCTGCCTGCTGTCTTTTACTTTGTTGTTATTTTGATTTAATGTTTAAATGTTTGCCGGTTCCCGTCTCCTTCCTTCCCTTCTTTGAATCTTGTTACATAGACATTGAGTGATTTTATCTTGTGATTTTCAAAAATCAAGCAAACAAAACATGCTACATAGCATTAGACATGTGGTCAGGGGGATCTTTCTGCCCCCACCTAAGCTCCGTCCAGAAAACTTGTCACAATGTTCAGAAAATGTGTCTATAGTCACTAACAGCATTATTCATATTTCCAAACATTTGTATCTATATGGCAAAAGGTAGAAATGTGTGTTTTTATATTAAAAAAAAAAATTTGAATCAAGATAAGATAAATAAACCAACAAAATATTTTTTTGGGATCAGGGTGAATTAGACTTTAAATGACTAGATTATCAGCAATGAAAAGGCAGACTTTATGTACTTATTTCTTTGGCTCATGCCTGAGATTGACTTTATAGTTTTAAAGTCAAACTGTATGAAGTATAAAGATCTTTGTTACATATAGTAAGTTAGTTACTGAATATGAATATCTAGCACTGAACATTCTCTGATGAATTATACATTGTAACGCAGCAAAGTGCTAAAGTTTCCATTTAAGTTTTGGAAGAAGACTTGTGTGAATGTGATAATATGTAAGTGGTCTGAGAAAAACATTGCATTCGGTTCAAGATTAAACCACAGGTCTAGTCAAAGGTGAGAGTGTATTAGTCATTGGTTACAGAGACCATTGGAACACATTTCTGGGTTTGATTAAACACTTTAGTTGAATGTAAAAACATTGGGTTACAATTTTTTTTTATCAAAATACATAAAACATATACTGACAGGATTTTTTATTTGGTTTGGCAACACTCATTTTTCAACACTTAAAGGCAAACCAGTTTAGTTTAACTAAAATGTAATATACCAACCATTTATAATTCATAAAAAACAGAAATGCAAAACTTCACACTTTTTTCTCTTTTTATTCTAAAACCACAGTGGATGAGCACAAGTCACATTTTCGTTGTCATGATTATTCTCTAAAACAGACATGTTCAATGATGACTGACATTACTAAGTTATAATCATTTAACTTTCCTTTAGTTCAAGCTATACACAGTTTGTCAAATTTATATGCTCATAGAAAATCACTATTGATAGTTTCCTTTGTAGAAATACGAGTGGAAGTTAAAATAAACTGACACGTCACGAGACTTACATGTGCTATCCAAATAATTTAAAAGAATAGAAACATCATTACATCAAAGTATCACAGCCAATATCACTAAATTGTTAATGTAATATAATTCATCATGCATATTTCTGTACACTGTGAGATATATATGTCAGGATAGTTTTTCAGATTACTTTGGCAGCTTTGAAGCAGCACAGTTGCTGTTGTTTCCTGGAACAAGACTTTATGAAGCTTTGAACATTTCACTTCTGCACACTGAAAGAGCAAATTAATTCAACTAAGCATGAAGAATTCAGATGTTTTATTCTAAATTTATCTAAATGATGCTGAGATACTGTAATGTATTGTGATTTGAGATATTTACCTTTAACTGGTTTGGGATTAGAAAAGCATCTGTAGGTCACTTGCTGTAGATCAGTGTTATGTAGTAGTAGAGGAGATTTTTTAAATGTTGTATTTCCATTAATAAAAACTTTTAATAGTCCTTTAGAACAACACAATAAAATCAGATCCCAAATGTTTAAAGACTTAAAGCACAATGTTTATATTGAGCCTGAATTTACGAAAGATAACTTACCTATGACTAAAATGAATAAAACACCATTCAGAAGACCAAGTATGAGAGTTAAAGTCTTCCATTGTGTTGAATTTTGTTCTGTTACATTTGTATGATTCTTGCACTCAGTTGTATTGAATTTGCATAGTTGAGTTGGTTCTGTAAACAAATGAGTCTGTTATAGAAATGAGTCTTACTGTCTGTGGATGACTTGTTGTTGAGATTAATATCTACACTGAAAATTGACTGACTGAAATTTGACTAGTTAGCTGACTGAGTAAACTTGTTCCCTCAATTTATGCGTAATCCCATGGTCATGATTACTTGATTTTGATAACATTAGGGATTACAAACAAGTTAATTCATCTGTGGGTCAAGCAACAAATAAACATCAATTATATACATCAAAAACTGCAGTCCGGTCAGGAGAAAAGTACAAAACAATCACAGGGTTGGTACCTATTGTGTACCTTAAAGGTACAGTTAAATGTTTATTTTCTCCAGCATTTAACAGTTCATTTAAAGATAAACAACAGGTGCATACAATTACGTACCCAAACAAAATACTTTATGTTTTGTACCTGATAGACAAAAAGGAGCACTTCAGGGGACCGCCCAGTATTGGGAAAAGTTCTGTACTTTTTCTGACATTGTTGTGAATGACTTCTAATATATTAAAAGTTATTTTGTTTTTGTCTCTGAGAGAGCAAATGTACTCACCAATGATGTTCAGTCTTGTGCTGTGACTGAGTTTTGGAGGTGTATCTTTGTTCATACAGTAATAAACTCCTAACTCATCTACAGTGATGTTATATATGACCAGACGATGATTAGATTGTACTGAATATTTGTTTTTCAATGTTTCATTGAAGTGATAGGCTAATGTTGGGTTTGAGAATGAGCGCAATATCACTGTAGGAGAATCTGATTGTTTCTGTAAAACCCAATAAACGTCCTCATCATCCAGATCACAGTTTATAGTCACATTCTGTCCCAAATCAGTCAGTTGATCTAAAGTCTCTGCAGCTCGACACCAGATTAATAGATCTTTAAAAGACAATAAAAAGCATTTTAGGATGACTCAATGGCAGTATAACAATAGTAAACACAATAGTACAAGAAGACATTTGTAATAAACTTACAGAGTTGAAGGGGGATAATCCTCATGTTGTTGATTTGCTCTGATACCTTCAATATATTGAAAGTTGCTTCATGTCACCGTGTTTAAAATGTATTTTACCAAAGAGCTCTGACACACAGACAAGAAAAAAACGTCTAGAGCAGAGGAAGTGTGTCAAGTTTGCTCTGACCACATTTTACACTCTTTTTCAAAACAGAATGCTCTATTGGTCGAATCTTTTTACTAATCATCTCAAGTAAGATCATGATTATTATGTCGATTATTATAGAGCATTAATGTAAAGCTACTGTTTTTCATGTTGTTTGGAAAAAAGACAATTAATAAATAACATTTGTTTGAATTCTAAGGTGATGTGCTGTTCAGTGGTTATCAAACTGGTGCTGCAGTGCAGTTGGAGATCACCACAATGGCAAAATGTAACATACCAACACTTTTAAAAGTTCCCAGTCAAGTGGTGAATGAAGCACGTTTAACCTCACAAGGGTAAAAATCTCAAATGTTTTAAGACACTTTCTTTTTCAATTTGTGAAGTTGGGAGAATATTCATGGTTATGTTTCGATATTGTTTGTGGTGTTCCACAGGGGTCAGTATTTGGCCCAAAATTATTATTTCGTAGTCCTAGAATGGGTTACTGAAAATAAGTTTTTTCGGGGTGACAATAGATTATAAAATAATTTGGACATCTCATATAAATCATGTACAAAATAAACTTTCTAAAAGTGTAGCAGTACTGAATAAAGCAAAGATTGTTTTGAACTACAAATCACTCCACATTAATTATTGTCTGCTGATATTACCATTTTTAAATGACTGTGTGGAGGTTTGGGGTAATACTGTACTTATAAAAGTAGGCTATTTTCATTATTATAAAAAAAAAGACCAATTAGGTGAATTCATAATGCTGGTTTTAGAGGTCAGACAAATTCTTTATTTTTAAATTCAATAGATTAAAGTTAGATGATCTGATTCATTTTCAATCTGTACAAGTAATGTATAATGCAAGATAAAACCACTCCCTGGGAATATTAAAAACAATTCTTATAGAGAAGTGAAGTACAATTTTAGGATGGAAGGTAACTTTAAACATTAAGGTCCACACTAAAGTTTTTGTAATTCTGTATGTGGAGTAAAGTTGTGGAATAGATTATGTCTGGTGATCAAGCAATGTCCAAGTATTATCCTCTTTAAAAAGAGGTATAAAAATAAGATTTTTACAAGGCATAGGGAGGAAGAAGTGTTGTGACAAGGTGTCTTTACCAATTCATATGTATATTTAATGACTTATATCACTAAAGGCTACTTTATATCCTTAATACCCGTGGCGTTACATCACAGTATAATTGCTTGCTATACATGACTAACATTTGTTTATTCATTCTTAGATGCCTAATAAAGTTGATATTGTCGTTCCGGAGCCTTTAATAATTTTCCACATAATTTACATTTAGCCGATCTTCCCGACGTTCCTGATTCTGACACATTAATGAAACCGAATCTGGGAACATATGGCGCCGAGGCTGCTGCCATATTTCATGTGACTGAAGTTTACACGGAATACGCAGTCAAACGTCCCTCATGAAATTCTATGATAAAAGTTATATTTACAGCTGTAAACATTCTTTCCTTTTGATATCAGCAAGTCAAGGATAGAAGACTTGTTTTTTTTTCAATATTCACAAGTTATTTTTGTCGAGTCAAGTCTTAAGTCTTTTAAAATGCGACTTTAGTGCGAGTCACTAACTTGAGTGCCCATCTCTGCAATGTTCATTGCATTGATAATATATTAGCCTTATCTCTTATTTCAGGTTAAGGATAAGTGATTGCTGTTTGTTATTATGATATGCGTATAGACATCAGCATGTTTGTCTTGTCAAGAAGAAACATTTAAAATAATGTTTAAAAAATGTACCAAATGCAGCTCTTACACTATGCTAATGATAATGTATAGAACATGCAACAGTAATTTCACAGGCCCTGTCATTTACACTTATTCATTGGGCAGACGCTTTTATCCAAAGCGACTTACAAATAGGAGAGCATATTAATATTTTGTCAACACACTTAACAGCACCGATAGTTTACAAGGCCATGTTACTAGGAGGGTTAAAGCTGAATAAAATATAGACAGTTATTGGTTAATCAAATAAATCCTTTCAGGTGCAATCCTCAATGTTAGACACTGAAATATTCTCTTCAGTTCCCTAAAGGTCATTTCAATGCATGACCTTGTCCTGGCTAGATAATAGGTTTGTGGGCTGGGGTTCAGGTGAGGGACTGCTGTCATTTAAAATTGCCTGCAGTCATTCTGTTGCCCCTTTGTCCAAGCAGGATCCAATAATAGTCACATGTGTAACAGAAAATAACAGTTCAGTTATAAGTGTATGTAACAAGTACATATAACCATTGGTGTCACCACTGACATTACCAGGTGCTGAGCCTACACATGTCATGGTTCTGCCATTTCTGTTCAGGCTTTTCCAGCCTTGGGGTAGAACCATGTTATGAACCATATAGTATCACGCGTTTAGTGTGAGATAGACATGGCTGTGTTTATATATTGACATGCCATGTGCTTTCTCGTGTCTCGTCTATGGCCCCGCCCCACTCGTTTCATCGTTCCCTTCACTGTTTCATTCGTGCCTATTGTTAATTATTCTTTGTTCGTCTACCTATTTAATGCCCTTGTATTCTCTGTCCTGTGCTCGTTTGTTCTTGTTCAGTCTGTATATGCTGTTTGAATATATTGAATGTTTGTATTCCTTGTTAGAGTGCTGTGTTCTAGTACTCTCATGTGGTCTTGAAGACGTTGCGTCGTTTTTCCTGTCAGTGAGTTATCCTAGTGCTAGTCTTGTGTCAGTTTGTCTGCGTTCCTGTTTGCCTCTTATTTTTTCCCTTGCATTATTGTTTTACACCCTCGTGGGTTATTGTTTTATGTTTTTAGTTAATAAAATAATTTGAACCCCTTCACTGCCATCATTTGGGTTCCCTCACTTCCCATACAATGAAAACACAGGTCTGTTTTCGATATATCGATTGGCCAAGTTACCTCTTATAAATCACTATGTCTTATGCTCTTTTCTATGGCATTACATTTTTCAAGGCACATTTGAGAGTAGGGTCATTCCTAAACAGTTCATTAACTTTTTAGCCCCTAATACCACCTGGTGGAAGTTCAACAAAATGTGTGAGCTGTCATTTAAAATTATAAATACCAGAGCTTATACTAAGGAGATAAAAATGACATTCTCAGACAATGAGCATTTAAGCTCTTTCGTCAGCAAGTTGTTGCCTATTGTACTTTTGATCAGCACAGTTTGGGGAGAGCAATCGCACCCAACAGCAGAATCCAGCAAAACCATCTCACTCTTATTAGTGTATTTTGCCAAATGTCAGTGTGATACTAGGATTACTCTCAGACATATTCCAAAATGACACATCTTGTGGTGATCAGTTATGTGCAGATTTTGCTCATCTCAGATGAGCTGATGTCTCTATCTGCTTCATTGAACATATGAGGCTGGGATCTATGCTGATGTACAGTGTCTGTCACCTGTCGCGGATGGACTTTGCCTCCTGTGTCATCACCGAGAGCTAAAACACTGGAGCCAGGAGCAGAGAAAATTGCCTCTGTGACGCTGGAGTCAGGAGCAGAGGAGATATCGGCCACTGTGGCCATAACTCTGGAGCCAAGAGCGGAGGAGATAATGGCCACCGTAGCCATAAAGCTGAAGCCAGGAGCGGAGGAGATAACTGCAACCGTGGCTGTGACACTTGGGAACGGAGTTGGTAGCGTTGGCCGTTGCAGTGGCCGTATCTGGGAAGCTGTTGATGGACATGACGATCGGGACAATGGAGGAGGGAGGGCTCTTCTCATGGCCAGTCCTTGTTGCCATGCAATTATGGGACAATCCATTCCGCCAGATGCATGCCCCCCACCAACGATTTCACGGTCACTGTGGAGCCCCGGCCCACTTGGGTTTGTGAGTGAATATTGGAGCGTGCTCGTGGGAGGGCTCTGAAATGGGCTTGGGTATAAACCTAGGAGGGGTTTGAGGAGAGGCTCATAAGCGGGCTTGATCTGGAAAGAGTCAGAAGGAGCTCATGTAGAGACTCGGAAGCGGGCTCCTGGGAAGGCTGTTGAGCAGGCTCATGGAGAGTGAAAAGTGGGTCAAATCCTGGTGAAGCTGCATGGAAAAGGTAAGTTCAACTTGGCGAAGATGAAACAAAAGCAAGTTCTCTGGAGATGCCTTATAACAATCCTCTTTGGGGTCCAGTCTTCTGTCAGATGAACCAAATGAACCAGTGTCTACCAAATGAGTAAATGTAATAGAAATATAAAGGACTTGTGTGTAGATTTTAGCTGAATCTAGCTGTGAGGTTGCAACGGCTCACTCTACTGCTCTACCCTGCCTTTCAGAAAAGTACGGTGACCCACACAGGACACAGGAAGAGAAGAACAACATAGTGAAAGAACACGCTCTGTAGAGCCGCTTGTCTGTTTAGGGCTACTGTAGAAACATGTCTGTGCAAGATGGGGAATTACATCCCTAAATGTATGTAAATATAAATAACTCATACTACGGTTACAAAAAGCTTCTTTTTTCAAGGTCTTTTTACAGCTCTGAAGACAGTTGTGTATATTATATTGCGTTCTGTCAACAGACACTCCAAAAAACTGACACACTGCTCTTTCAAATTGCTGTGTGCCACTGTGAACAAACCTTGAGTAAGTGAAAAGGTTTACTTTGATTTTTGATCATATTTTCTAATACGACTTGAAACGGATCGCCTGAAGCGCCTCTCCTTTTTGGTTGTCATTGTATTAGTTAGTGTTTGGATATTTTGACCATTATACTAAGTCCTGGAACCAAAATATTTTTCTCTATGAACGATTGGCTGACAGCGATTCGATTGTACCCTATGAAGTCATATTACGACACAAAAAATACACCGTTTTGAATTTTTGGAGAAACATACTTTTTCAAACTTGTCCTAGACAATTTTTCAGATTTGCACCAAATTTTGAATATAGCATCTAGAGACCGTGCTGACAAAAATGTTTTTGGATATTTTTGATTGGCTAATCCGTTCTTGTATAGCGCATCAACAAATAAGGCAGTCTCTGTCAAACTTTTATGTACCAATATGAAATTTGGTACTTTTAGTCATTTAGGAGAAGCTTTTATATTTAGCAGATTTATATTTAGCAGACGCTGGTTAATTTGATCAAGGTCTAGACCTGAGGTGACACATCAAGTTTTGGCACAGCGCCACCTAGTGGCCATAATATATAAAATAATATTTTGATTAAATAACTTCTGAAATCTTTCATTTTAAAATCATAAGAGTGCTCTTTTCAATTAATTTAGTCATGCTAAGTCAAACCTAACAATTATTCATTTTGTCGGCCATTGGGGGCGCCACTTATTTCAAGCTATAAGCAATTATTATTTTAATTGCTTATAGCATATGAAAAATCCAACATAATGTCATGTGATTTACACTATTGCATGTGTTGGCTTAAGCCAAGTACTTCTCAATTCAAATAGGCTACAAGTTTAAAATCGAAGTAATATGAGGGTTAAAAGCAGCCGGCAACGTCATATGGGTGACATCATGCCATCCCGCGCCAGCCAACAGACATCAAGGTACCGCGGTACTCTCGCGGTATTTTGCGATTAGACTGAGCGAACACAACATCAGGCGTATACACGGAAGCACAAATAATTCTTGGTTTACAAAGCCAATTTAAAAATGGGAGAAGTTTCTGACTTCGGACTCTCGAGTATTTGTACAATATTCATCGATCCATAATACTGTGGCACCATGATCATTTGGTATGTTTAATGAATTCTGAGTAAAATCTTATAGATCGTCAAATACGTCATTGTTAGCATTGAATAGCTAATGCCTTTTCCCTTTTACGAAGTTTAACTATATAAAGATCTTTAAACTATGCTCAGGTTACAGTTACGGGCTGAATATGATTTTGCAAAAGCCTTAGGTCACAGCTTTATACATTTTCTCTTTAGCATTTGTCTTAATATAGTTTTGACTGGGATGAGTTTAGCGTCAAGAAAGCGCACAGTAGCAAAAAGAAAGACAAAGCGTGTGAAACCCATAGCAATGTTTTAGCATTTAAAGGGAACATAAGTTTGGTGGTAGTTTTGTATGAAGCTGTAAGTCTGTGAGCGTGATGTTGCTTTGCTAGTCATTATATTATCCTAGTAGCTATAGAAACATGTTTTATTTTTTTCAATAGTTGTTGGTTCATCTGTGTTTATGTACTGATGAAAAACATCTGCACAGCTGATACAGGTGAGCAACAGAGTTTAAAAGTTGATTTCAGGACGCCTTCTAAAACACCAGATCAAAACAAGTTTTCTCTTAATTCAGTGTATTCACAGGACAATGTTGAAGGGGTTACTGAATGCTCCGTTTCTTTGCCATGTAAGTCAAGGAAAAATGATCAGAAACTTCAGGATATTAATGTGCTTTGGAGATACAATGACAGCACAAATGTCTTGGACATCATTAATGGTGAAGCTTCAGTAGAGCATCAGAAGCTAAAGTACAAGAACAGAACCCAAACTTTCCCTGATCAGTACAGGGGTGGAAACTTCACGTTAAAACTCAACAATCTCACACACACTGATGCAGGAAAGTACCAATGCTACATCACACACTCATCTGAACGTGTTACGGTACAGCTGCTTGTTAATGGTATGTAAAAACCAATTTGTAACATAAAAATTTACCAATGTTTTCTTTAAATCTGAAACCAGGAAATGATTGCCTACATGTCTAAAAGCTAACTGAATTAATATTCATTTTGGATAGAATCACCAGAAGAGAAGGCATCAGATGTAGGAGAAAAGAGGACCGTATTAATTCCTGTGATTTGTGTCTCCCTGTTTATTGTTTCTGTATGTATAGAAATTGCCAGTGTGATGAAAAAGGGTAATAAAACCTCTAGTTCAGGGGTTTCTGCCACTGGAGCGTGCCTGTCCTGCCCAGCTTGGCTTAAACCGATATCAAACACCCCTGAATCAACCAATCAGAATAATAAGGATTACAAAGGGCTCTCCTCTAACATATAAGAACAGTGACACTGATGCCTCAAAGTAAAAGTTCTGTAAATATAGGCTCAGGTACATGATTAACTGGCTCATCCTACCTGCTTACTAGGCCTCAACCTTCCTGTTTTTAGTGACAATTCTTCCTATACACCTCCTCTACCCCAACTACTATGTTCCACCTTCATATTCCATCATTTCAGAAACCACATTTGTGTATCATTATTTATTTTAAGACTGAATGATTTTGTAAGAGTATTCTGTCAAAATGGGTCACAGCTCGTCATGTTCATCTTAATGACCTAGGGGGCTTCTGAGCTGATTAAGATGCTCTGAATTCCAGATGACAGCCAAGTTGTGACATTGAAAAGAGCATGTCTACGAGATAGATGTCTAAAATTTAATTTCCTGTGCTACAAACTGTCCGTTTGTTAATCAATAGACTCAGAAGTTCGTCACTACGCTTTTTTTCGTTTTTGTATATCCGACTAGACTGCATGACAAATGGCTGCTGAAGTCATATTAATAAAATTAAAAGGCCACCACATATAGTAAAATATTTCTTCTCCTTCTGTCCTAATTCTGCTTTTGAAATATTCTATATTCACGCTAGCAGAATTGTTGTGCCTGAAGCTCAAACTAACAACAGGAACTAACTGGCCTTCTCTTATTACCTGTGCTTGACTCCATTACCTGAATCAAATTTTAAGTAGAAAGTATTGACACCCACACTGTTATTCACAGTAATTCTAAAAGTATTTCTGATGGTTTTTGGTATTGTTTTGTTTAAGAGGTAATTTTCTTTGTTGCCTTGTTTATTTGAAACAATTAGGTCAAGCAGTGATGTTGCATAAGGTTTGGTTTCTTTCAGTCTGAGTACAGTAGCTTAAAGGCCTTTTTATTTGTATGTTTGAAATATTTACCAGTCTATTTATTGTAAATGAAGTGTACTTTTTACTGTTCTTATTTATTTCTTCACATTGTAAATAAAATACGAGTGTGCGAGTGAGTGTCTGGAAATTTACTGAAATTGTGTTTTACATTGTTGAATCTAATTTTGTTTGTAATTTTATATTGGGTGATGCATTGTTTTTACAAGAAGATATAAGGGACTTTTTTATTTTTCATTTTTTAGTGTTCAGTAACATCATAGGAAATGGTATAAGACTGTAATTATCTGTTGAATCTGTTAGACTGTGCATGATAATTGCCTACCCTTCAAACGGACTTGTTTGACCAGTTAACGTGTAAATTGCAACAGCAGACATGTTAACTGGTGTCCATAGAGACCATATTATTTGTTTTTGCAACTGTTTGTGTGGTGAATCAAATGTAATCTACAGTAGGACTGTGGTCAATTAGGTCGTATGGCAATTATGGCAAAGCCACAAAATTGTAATGTCCATGTGCACTTTAATATACAGATGAGAAGAATGAATCATATTAGTTTTTTATAGGTGTCAGGTTTTTGTCTAGGTTAGCGGTTCTTTTTGACCGAATAAGTTGAAATTGGACACTGAAATGTTTATTCACGTGTGTGATTGTTACGACCCGTCTAGGGTAACTCGCAACATAAACGAATCCACACAAAAAGTAACCTTTGTAAAGAAATATTTTTATTACATAAAGTAAACTCAAAATAAATAAGGGTTTCTATTCAGGAGTGGTCAATGCCAAAACAATAAACAAAACCACTACTTTAATAAATACCCAACTAAATAAGCTAAACGTCTTAACAAATAAAAGAAACAAAAGACAATCAATTAACCTAACTCCCTTAACTCAAAACAGAGGGAAAAATGAATACAGGAAAATAAAGATGGCGACACACTCCCTTCTTCCCTTAAAGTAAGAACAATGACAAATCATCAAAACTAACGAAAACAGAATGTAAAGGACTTTAACAGATTCTCAAACTAACATCTTTAAATAATAACTAAGAACATAACAGAATTCAAAGGAATTGAGCTTTGAAATGACTAAATCACAAATCATTTACAACTGCTGAAAAATACACACTGACATTCAAATGTATGACAAATAATATTTCCTAGGAGAATGTGAAGGATTACCGCAATTTTCAATCTCAATCAATCATGTTTTTATTGTGTTATTATGTTTTTATTGTGTTAGCTAGTTGTATTTTTGAATTATTAATCAAGACAACCCAACTGGAGTTTGATTGATATTACCTTGCATGCAGGACAAAACATGATATGTGAAAATTTTAAAAAGCATTTATCTGTCTTTACAAATTAACTCTTCATATGTTCTGTGGCCTGTTCACAGTTGGAATCATACTGTTCCAGCAGAATTTAAGCACGCTGTGATTTCTCATGTGGCCTTAGGCCTACAACCAAACCTCTTACTGATATGCTATTCTGCCATAAACACAATATGATATTGCTTTTATCAAAATCACATGTACACACAGGTTGTTGTATTTGTATACTTTAATAGGTTCTTACAGAAATGTGACACTTTTGACATAAAAATAGGGATGAATATTGATATTTGACAATATGCAGTTTTCTACACAATGAATGATCTCATCTGCATACATGTGTTGGATCTGATGAAATACAATGAAAATGAGTGAATAGCTAAAGCAATTTTAAATGCTAGATTGGTAACGGAGAGCATTAAAAAGCAAATAAAAATCCCGCAAAGCAACTTGAGCCCTCCTGATATTGACTATCTATAGATGTTGACTACAGTGTGTGTTAGAGTATATTTCTACGCTCTCTGTTTGATGTTTGATGGCAGTTAAAAGTGCCCCAGAACTGTTTGTTTTCCTAAATTCTTTAAATTATCTAATTTTGTGTTCAAAAAATATATCATATTTTTTGTCCTACTATGGTAGTGAATAATGTCCCAGAGATGAACATTTCTAACATTCTTTAAAAATTCTTCTTCTTTGTTCATCGGAACAAAGAAATGTATTCAGGTTTGAAACACTCTGAGGGAGAGTAAATGATGACCGAGTGTTCTTTTTTGGGTGAACTATCACTTTAAGGTTATTCCATGTTACAAAAGTGTGATATTAAATGTTCATAACTTGTGAGTTATAAAGCAAATGTATAAACTCTAGTAACCATAATACAATGCTACTCTGTTTCCATTTGTGGTTAAGAAAACCATGAGCTGATACATTAAAGTTAATTGTTCTGAGAAAAAAAACAGTGCAGTTGGTTCAAGGTTAAACCACCGGCCTAGTCAGAGGTGAGACCAGTCACAGGCTGCATGACCAAACCATTGGAAACATTTGATGTTAAAATAAAGTTCCAGGATAAACTATTGGATATAATTGGTTTGACAACATTTTTGTTTATAAATCAAGGCAAAACAGAAGGTTGTTAACTGGAAATAGTTAGCATTATCAACACTGATATTTAAACTAAGGCTGTTTTCTTCTTCAGAATTGAATCTTTATACAAATAGATACAAATTTCGAAATTTGAAATAAACATTAGTATCCTCAACAGAATCTTTCAGATATTGCAAATGATTTCAATGGTTGGGAAATGGTTTCCAAGGCATTTTTTATAATTACAGACAAGCTTTATCATGCATCGGTTTCTAAAATCTTTGATGTAATTTAGCTAGTGGTATTTAAAAAAAAAAACTAGTTGTAAGGTTATTAATTCATAGACCAGTGAATGATCCATATATTGTACAAAATAAATACAGATTTACTTTGACAGCTTTTGTGCAACATACAGTAGGTGCTGTTCATCTGGCTGGTCTCAATATTTTAAACAGCTCGGAAAACCACTGTCACATACTGAAAGATGAAAAGGAAATCAATAACAAATAACAAATAAATGAAAGTAATCCCTTTCTTGGTTAATTATTTTCAGTAATATCATAAATGATATTAATAATCTTACCTGTAATTGATTCGGGTCTTGAGGCTCTTTTAAATGTTGTGTCTGCTGCAGTTTAGTGTTATAAAGTTGTGAACTGTTTTCAGATCTGTTCCAACATCCATTTTCAACAGAAACAACATTTAAGAATCCTAATGACAATGAAATTAGAGTCAATATTTGCGGTCATTAATAATAATTCCCAGAGCTTTTGTATTTTCTAATTAATATTAAGTCATTACACAATTTCAACTTTACTTAGAACAAAACTTTGATTACCAGCAGTATCTTAAAATCACATTACTGTCTATCTGAAAGATCTCACCTGCAATGATCAGAACAGCATTCAGCAGACCTGATATGAGAGTGAAAGTCTTCAATTGTGTTGAGTTTTGCTCTGTTACATTTGTGTGATTCTTGCACTCAGTTGTATTGAACTCGCTTATTTGATTTGGTTCTGAAAATAAAGATGTGAATTGAATTCTGTTACAGTAATGACTGTCAGTCTTCTCAAACACTATCACTTGAGTTAAACATATTCCTTTTTGGATAGATCAACCAAAGAGAAGCTCAATTGATATTAATAATCACAGTATCCATAATGTTTTGGTCACCGATGGAGCAAAAGTACTTACCAATGATGTTCAGTCTTGTGCTGTGACTGAGTTTTGGAGGTGTATCTTTGTTCATACAGTAATAAACTCCTAAATCATCTACAGTGACGTTATATATGACCAGACGATGTTTAGATTGTACTGAATATTTGTTTTGGAAAGTTTTATTAGAATGAAAAGCAAATGTTGGGTTTGAGAATGAGCGTAATATCACTGTAGGAGAATCTGATTGTTTCAGTAAAATCCAATAAACTTCATTTGCATCCAGATCACAGTTTATAGTCACATTTTGTCCCAAATCAGTCAGTTGATCTAAAGTCTCTGCAGCTTCAAACCACATCAATACACCTTTAGGATAAAAAAAAGGAAAGCACACATTAATAATATCACATGGATTGATAAAAATGCAACACTGAAAGTGGCAGGTATTATCAACCACCTTTAAAAAACAGAAAACATTGTCTAATAAAAAGCATCATAACACACAATACACTTACAAAGCTGAAGCTGAATAATCCTCATGTTGTTGATGTGATCTGAACACGTTAATATAATAAAAACTGCTTCACACCACACACTGCATAAAGTGAACTGATCTGCAGAGCTCTATACAAAAGGTCTCAATCATCAAATAGGAAGTCAAGTGTTTGTAATTTCAACACTAGAGGGAGACTTCCGTACTTCAGCTGGACAAGTATCCTCGAAAAGTTATGTAATTATTATTTCATTAATAAAGGAGGATTATGCACTTAATCAGAATTGTTTTTTATGTTGACAGCCCTATCTAAAACCCTATAGTATTTTGGCATACCAAACAGCCAGACATTATTTGTAAATAAATGTAATGCAAAGTGTATAGAAACGTTGACATAGAGAGTGACTTTGAATGAAATGTAACACAAGTTATTTAATAAATAAAAAAGTATTTAAAATGAGCTATTTTTGCTAACCACAATGTTTGGCAGAAATAGAAATTATGCAGAGGACGGATGATACTCAAGACATTTTATGGTTCTGAATAAAAAGAAGCCTATGCATGCCGCTGGGAGTGAAAAATGTAAGATCATCAAGATAAAGACAACAGGTGAAAATAAGTAGTCGAGCTGTTGTCGAAAATCACAGTGGAGGAGGTATTTCATAAAGCTACACTTTATTTGGCTCTTTTGTGTTTTGGAAACAAATACCTCCAAGTAAAAAATGTGCATCTCCAAGAAATTAAAGATTGTTTCCTGGTCACTCGCTGCAACACATACAGTAGGAGATGCTTGTGTCTTTTGTCTGTCTGCTTGGTACCTATTTAACTATCTCAGTAATCAACTTCTGTACAATAGATGAAAGCCACATGCAGGTTAGTATAAACTTGACATTCAGAAGACTAAATGTTTTAAAGATAAAAACAACAATAACAAGTACACATACAGCATTACAATATATGGTAAAGCTTGTGTATAAAAAACAATAAGAAAACGTTAAATTAGCCTACATTTTACTCACTCTCAAGCCGTCCCAGGTGTATATGACCTTCTTTAAATGGACCACAATCTGAGTTATATTGAATAATATCCTGGCTCTTTCCAGCTTGGTATTTGTAGCACATATATTCGTCATGAAAATAACATAACGCCTTAAGATAAGCTAAACGATGGGTTTTTGTAACAAAACATTTATGTTAAAAAAATATTAACTATAATCTATGACATCCGGCAATGGCAGTATCGACCATTAAAAACAGTACGATTTATATATTTTTAGTGGGAGTAGTATGAGTAGATTTGGGACATTTATGGTCCCTAATCTCTTTGTGACCTATGCTCTTTGACGTTTTAACAACAACTTGTATTAGGGCGCTGATAAAAACATAATTTAGTCACAAGAAATTCATTTATTGGCATTCATTTATCGGACGTCCGCCTTAATGTTTTCCCCAAGTTTTACGCTATTTTTATTTGATTGACGTTTGAAACTTGACCGCTGCTCAGCTCCCGTGGCATCATGGAATAGAAGAGTGTCCATCTGATCCACACTCACAAATCACAGCGGAAGATAGACCAGTACACCATCAGGGTATTTCTCAACTACTGGTTTTTGTATGCTGAGGTTTCGGATATACTATTCATGACTCATACTTATTTTAATTACAATTTAGAGTAAAAAATTGCTGTGCATCTGAAATCGCCTATTAACATACTATATAGTTCGCAATTTCGGATGCAGGACTTGTTTTTATTTTACGTTTGTGCCCTGCGTTTTCATTTGCTCAATCCTTTCCACTTCCTCGATCTTATATTCTTACCGGAGCTCACGCTACGAATGCGACTTACATCATATGTCGGGTCAGAGGTCAGCCTTCAGCCAGACGTGCATACTGCGATTGCCGGAAGCCATAGATAAGATTAATAATTTTGTTACAAAAGACATTATCCACTACCATAACCCAGCTGGGAAGAGCCAGGATATTATTCAATATAACTTCAATTGTGGTCCGCTTAAAGAAGATGGTCAGATGGGACCTGGGATGGCTTGAGGGTGAGTAAAATATCGGCTTATTTAATTTAGGTCATTGGTAGAATCCTCACTCCCTCCTCACTGATACATGGCTTGGTTTGTTTTGATAAGCCTGACATTGACTAAACCAAGAATGACGATGAGATAATTGGAAAGAGTTTATTCTGTATTCCAAACATGTATGGGCCAAAAAAAAAATCCTCAACACCAGGAGCAGTTGGTACCTGAGTGTGAGCAGGACAAGTTTAATGTGAAACCAGATGATTCTCATTAAAAGCCGTCTCGAGCACCAGCAACAAAGATGAAGAGAACATATTTTGTATTTTCTGAAAGTGTGAGTATTTACACAAGAAGTTGCAGAAGGGCCAATTGTTCTTGTAAAAGTTGCCAATAATGCAGAAAATCAAGGACAAGATGAAAATGAAGTCTGCAATCGGCAAACTAAGAAACCAGTTAAAGTTGACTGTCAATTTTCATTTTGTAGCTGGTCACAAGGATGACAATACCATTCCAATGTCCCCCATCACTAAGATGACAACATATAAGAATATGATGAAGATTTCAGTGTTTTCTAAACCCAGCCACTTTATGGGGTGACTTGTGACTTCTCTCAGATTTTGAGGTCCCAAAGTGATGTCCACTGCACAAAGAAAAGAGAGAGATGCCTCATTGTAATCAGGTATGTAGGAATATGGAAGAAAGGAGGCGGGGTCAGCGTGGACTGGGAGACAAGAATCACTTTATTTCAATTCTCTCCGTGACACGTGTCGCCAATGCGCTCTGGTCTACAAATAATACAAAAACTTCTTCTCCTCGACTTTTCCGGATCACGGTCCGTATGAATTCCACTCTGGATAGCCTGATACGATCCACTGCTTCTACTCAGGTCTCCCAGTCCATCTCTCTCAACTCTCCTCCGATTCTGCGAGCCTTTAAGCTGTCTCCTCACCAATCACTGTAATGAGACGCAGGTGATCTTAATCTGCAATCAACCTACTTGCTTACCGTCTTTCCCGTGTCTCTCCTCCCCGGCACAGACGTAACTAAAACACGCCCCCTTGCCACATACCCCCACCGCCCGACTAAGGCCGAGGCTCCATCCGGCCTGCAGCCTCCCCCCTCCTCCTGGAGAGAAAGTCTGCCACGACCATCTGAGACCCCGGTCTGTGGATCACCTGGAACTTAAAGGGTTGTAATGCCAGATACCACCGGGTGATCCGCACGTTGGTATCTTTCATGCGCTGGAGCCACTGGAGGGAAGCGTGGTCCGAATGGAGCGTGAATTTGCGCCCCGGGAGATAATAGCGGAGGGTGAGTATGGCCCACCTGATCACCAGGCAGTCTTTTTCGATGGTGCTGTACTTCGTCTCTCTCCTAGAGAGCTTTCGACTGAGGTACAGCACCGGCCGTTCTTCACCCCCCGTCTCCTGGGACAAATCCGCCTCCATGCCCCGATCCGAAGCGTCCGTCTGTAAGGAAAAAGGAAGAGAAAAGTCAGGGGAGTGCAATAACGGTCCGCCACAGAGAGCAGCCTTCACCTGGGTAAAAGCCTGCTGGCATGGCTCCCTCCACTGGACGGTATCTGGTGCCTCCTTTCTAGTGAGGTCAGTCATCGGGCTGGTGAGGTCCGAATAATTAGGAACAAACCTTCTATAGTATCCCGCCAGCCGAAGGATCTGCCTCACCTGTTTACTTTTTGCCCCTGGGATGGTCAAAGCTATTCTCCATCCTCACCCGAGTTATCTGCCTCAAGTTCCGTTCTCCACCGTTTATCCGGCTGTTCTTGAGGCCTTCTGCCCTCCGCTGTTTACAACTTCGGAGCAGGAACGATTACACCTACTGTGTCCAGTACGTGCTCTTCGGACATATGTCGTCCGCACTAGCCAGTGGCGTAAATCAGAGCAGCTTTTCATATGCTATGGGGGCTGCAACAAAGGGGTGACTGCCACTAAGTAAACAATGTCACATTGTGTGAGGGATGCTATTGCTCTGGCCTACGAGGCGTGCGGTCAAGCTTCACCTCTAGGAGTCAGAGCTAATTCAAAAAGGGGGGTTTCATCTTCTATGGCCTTAGCATAGCATGTTTTTCCCTGCAGCAAGTGTGTGATGCGGCGGGCTTGTCCTCTTCGCACACTTTTTTTAGACTCTATAGTCTCCAGGCGCACGTTTCCTGGAGTCTATATCCCAGAGTCATATTTGAGGCCTCCGTTCGGATTGTGCAAACACAATACACAACCTTAAGGGGTCCAGATAGTTCCAGTGCGGCGCGGTGGTATTCTTTTTCATATAGTGTTTGAAAGGCAGCATCGTGTGAAGCTTTCGAAAGGGAACGTCTTGGGTTAATTGGCTGTAACCCTGTTCCCTGAAAAAGCGGGAACAAGATGCTCCGCCTCAATGCCGAACTGTAGGCGTGCCTGGACTTCCTTTCAAACAAAGTTGGCATTCATGCGTATTTATAACTTGCATGTGCGGGTGTTATTAGCCACGTCACCTGCCAGGGTTATTTAAAGCCAAAGTAATTCTTGCCGTGTTTGACAGACGTACTTCACAACCAGTCGAACAAATACTGTTCTACCATAGCATTTGAAACCCAGCATCTCGTTCCTGCTTTTTCAGGGAACAGGGTTACAGCCAAATATCCCGAGACATCTTTACCTGTTGTTTGCCATTAGTGTTGTTGTTTCACATATGCCTCGTTTATCCCCAGTGTATTTAAGTTGCCATTTGTTCTCTGTCCTGTGCTTGGTGTTTAGCGTTCAGTAGCCAACCTTTTCGAGTAAGTCTCCAGTTTAGATTGTTGAATGTCTTTTTGTCTCAAGTCTTTGAAATCTGTCTTTTCGAACCTTTTGCCTTGTGGATTATTTTGTTGGATGTTTGGAATATCTTTTTTGAACATCCTGGTTGGATTATTTATATTAAGTTGAAACATTTTAGATAAACCTTTTGGATACCTTGTTTCTGGTACACAATGTTTTGATAACTTGTTTTAAACTTAATTTTGTAATAGAACTCTAATTTATTAAAAAAAGACTTTTATTCATTCCAAGTCATCTTGAGCTCCTTTGGGTTTGTCATGTCCCTGTGGCTCTGTGATAGAGAGTTAGTCTCTGACACCGGAGACGAGTTCAAGCTTTGGCCCTGACACTTTTACTGTTAGATGTAATATAGATTTAAAATGCATCATTTTAATGATAAATGTTATAAAAAATTATGAAAGAGAAAATAAATTTCACTTTTATCTCTGAATTTTATGGGATTTACAACATATCTTGGTTTTAGATTATACAATGAATACATTATAACAGGTTTATGAACTCATAACTGTATATTTTTACAATGTCATTGAAGAACTTTTAAGCTGAAAAACATGTGATCTAAACACATTTTACTTGTTATCAGTTATTTATTGCATTGTATAAATATTGTTTGTAAACTAAGCTTCAAAGTTTGTATTACAGAGTTGTAAGCAAAACAGTCGTTTTTAAATTGTGTGTTTAAATGTTAGATTATGTGCTTGTCACACACAACAGACTTTGTATCTCTTTTAACATAATAACACATCCATATACAATGATATGCAATTAAAACCTTCCTGCCATAACATTTTTAAACTTTTCAAGCTTAATGTAGGACTTTAGTTTAAAAAATAAATACTGTCCAAGGTATGTTGATTTATTGTACAGGCTCTTCTTTGTGTAAGTGTGTGTGTGTGTGTTAGGTAATAAAGAGTGTAAAAAGTGAATAAAATAAAATATTCATCACTTTATTTTCTTGTGAGTTTTGTTTTGCATAAAATGTAAAGCTTAACTAAACTGCTGAAATATATCTTTGGTGGCGCCCCCTAATGTACTACTTGGGCTAACACTTCTGTGTTTACGGTACTGTATGTCCCTGCATTTTATATTTGTTGAAGTGACAAAACTCTTTGGTTTAACAAGTGATAACAATAATTATTAATCCCAACTACACATTAAACACAAGCAGTAATTCTGCTGACTGTCTCTATAACATCACTATGCAGCAAATAATTTAAACACTATTATAAGAGAGGGAGAGTTGACTTCCCCATGCAGAGAGGAAGTCAAATACACATCTTCACTGTCTTTTTTAGGGTGTTTACTGAGATGCTTAAATTTAATGTGTATTTAAAAATCAATATTTAGTTTAGTGCATTGCATTAAATTAGAATCTCTCATTGACTCAAGGCCTTTGTGCAGCAGAGGGCAGGAGTGAGTACTCTGCTGCAAATAAAAGTGTACTTGTAAATAAATGTATATAATAAATAGCCATTAAATATAAATGATTATCTTTAATTCCCAATTTTTATAATTATTATTATATTTCTATATATTATATTATATTTTATTATTATAATTTCATATCAAGTTTACATTAATGCATTTGTTTATGAATGACATACAGTATTAGACACATTGCTTTAAATCATACACTGTATTTCAGATTTTCACGGCGTCATTCTACATATATTTTTGGTTCAACATAGAACCATCAGTCAATGTTTTTTTATAATCTGAAGAACCTTTTTTGCCACAAATAATCTTATGTGAAACAAAGGGGTTCTTCCGATGTTAAAAGTTCTTTATGGAACCAAAAGGTTCTTCTATGGCATCGAATTTGCCATTTGACTTTTAACTACGCTCTTCATACTGTCACAAAGTAATTATAGATATATAAACTAAAAAGTAAATTAAAAAATGCCCTTAGTTCTGCTATGGCACACTAACTGTTCAGTGTGGTTTTTGTGTGGAGGCTTTTGTCTAAACATTGGTAGTGTTTCCACTCAGAGGAAGAAATGTTTTCTGGGTCACAGTATAGAAAGAAATGTTCTGTCTTAATTATAGCTGCAGTTCTTCAACTTTCGGATGTTTCTGTTTTTATGTTTGGGTTCCTATGATATCTGTATATTAATATGATTCTACTATTTCTCTAAAATATCTCAACATGACATATGAAGCCACTGATAAACATACCAGTTATTTGGAAATGATGTGATCTTAATGTGATCGTGATAGAGATGAACTCATACAAGATGAAGTTCCTATGGTTGATGTCATGCTCATTATAAGAAGAAAAAAATTAAGAAACACTTTCACAAGAAATACACGATGAAAAGTTTTGGTGAATTCTTGCCATCACATCTTGTTGAATGTTTTGTTGTTGTTGTTGTTGTTGTGCACATTTTATTTATTCCAACTTGAATCATGTCATTCAGCAAACTGCAACATGGACATGTGTGATATAAAGAATTGAATTTTTAAGAAATAAGTTCAGTAATACTAAAGCTAAAGAAACTTCAAAGAAACCTCAAAGTATCACCCTGGCTTGAATGGTCTGCGGGTACGAACAAACTTTCTAACTCAGTAGCTTTAGTCCTTTAAAAAATAGCATGCAATACATATTTGTTTATTAATATTTCAGATATTAGCCCATGACCATGTGCTCTCCTAGTCTAAATATACAAAATATAAAGTGTGGATGATTCAGTGAATATATATTTTTTTCAGTACTGAAAAATCATGCATGACTGAAAGCATGCCTTATGTTTAATCCTTCAACAAGTTCCAGTTATTTTCTGAAAACCTACTCTATGCGAGGTGTGTCCATGAAGGTTTAAAAGTTTGCTTCGTAGAAAAGAAGAGACTCTGATTCGTGACCCTTTGGTTTGATTAAATCTAGACACAAGGGCACATGTGCACAAACACACAGAGCATTACTGCAAAGAGCAAACTGCAACGCCACCCTGTTTCCATCTGAGGTTTAGACAAATGTTTACATGTATGAGAAACACACTGCACTCGGTTCAAGGTAAAACCTCAAGTCTAGTCAAAGTTGAGACTCTATTTAAGTCAACAGTTACCAAGTGACCAAACCCTTGGAATTATTTTTGCATGCAATTCTTTGCTTCCCTTTTTCCTTCTATCTTATTTCAGATATCAATATATCCGATATCAAAATGAAACTTTTTTCCCTGGTTCATTTCCTAGAAGCTAGCCATCGATAATATGCTTAATTGATTATGATTTGATTAAACAGAAAGTCTGTTTGTTATGAAACCAAATCATTGGATTTAAAGTCAGATAATACCTGTTTATATGGCACCGGGTTGGACCTGCACGGTTCTTCGTGGACGTTTGCTCGGTGGCTTTTGGTCGGATTCAGAGGAGATCTGGCTCTTCCTGCTGAGCCTAGTTTCTCCAGAGTTTTTCTTACTCCATTTATTCATCATTGGAGTTTGAGTTACTCACCACAGCAGGGTAATTTTGGCCTGCTCACTTGGAGAATACATTTATTTATTTATTAGATATTATTCATTAGAATGACATTGCATAGTCTATAAATACCATGCACTCAGCTGTATTTTTTTTTCTTCTGTTTTTCTTATTTGCTTTGGAACAATGCACATTGTGAAAGCGCTACATAAATCAATTTAATAAATATTATTTATGGAATCTGGGCAGCAGCTTACAGTATACAGTCTCTTAAAATGGTATACTTATCTGTACAGCTGAGTCAAAAATAAAACATTTAACTGAATATCTAGTTTAAAAAGACGGTGAGTGAACTTCTACAGTAGCTGATTTGAATTGTTTATTTCAACAGTTTATTCACATAAACCACCCAATGAACATGTAGAGTAATAAATAGAATTGGATTTCATAGTTACATGTAAAAATAGCGTAACATTTTATAAGCTTGTTTGTCTATAGCAGGGTTCCTCAAATCTTACCCTGGAGGTCCGGAGCACTGCAGAGTTTAGCTCCAACCCCGATCAAACTTGCCTACCTGTGATTTTCTAGTGATCCTGAACACCTTAATTAGCTTGCTCAGGTGTGTTTGATCAGGGCTGGAGCTAAACTCTGCAGTGCTCTGTACCTCCAGGGTAAGATTTGGGGAACCCTGGTCTATAATTTTGTATTCATAAAAAGTAAATAAAACTCTAAGAGTTATGAAAATAGCTGGAATACAAATAAATATAAGCAGTTGCCTCACTTTGTAACTCCCAAATACACATTATAATGCATTATAATGTAAATTGAAGAAAAACTCCTAATGTGTTTTACTGATTGCTTTTTCTTCAAAGCTTGTTTCGTTAGAACATTTCAGTCGTATCAAAGAGAGGAAGTTAAACTCACATTCAATTTCTTTCTCACAGTTTTCAATGTCCATCATAACACCACATACATTTTCTTCTGATAAATAAGAAGATTAAACATTTTTATCACTAATGCGCTGGTCAGGCTAGGCGGTAAAACGAAAGAAAATTATAACAACAAACAATACATTCAGTTCAGCAGCCAAACAGCAATTTAGCAACACACACTTTAAGTTTGTTAAATCACTTTATTTAACCAAACCAGCTTTGTGTCAAACTATACATAGCTTGAAAAATAATACATTATTATTACAGTAAGAACTGGTTTCAAGCAGTCACATCTAATTATATGTTTATTGCACAATATTTTCTGGGAGGAAGTTAAATAAGCAGGCCTTTCAAAGTGGTTCTTAACATATACATGCGTGATCTGTTAATTGAAATGAAGATTTTAAGGTACTTAAGAATACTCGACAACTGGGAATTTGTTTTGCATTCATTAAGATTTAAGTGTACAACTCATGATAGATGCAGACAATTTTATATACTGCTGGTTGTTCCAAGAAGTTCTAAGTTTGTAAGAATGTCTTAAAATAATGAAAAACAAACAGTTGTTTGCTGTGAGATATATGTTTGGTTAATCATACTGTTGCGTTCGTAGTTTTGGCAGATTAACAGCAGCGTAGGTGCTGTCGGCTTTTCTGGGTCGAGACTTTTTACGCACTTTAGAAAAGTCCACTTCTGCATACTGAGAGAGCAAACGGGGATGCATTTGTAAGCATTGTCAGCTCAGCTGTTTTATAAATTAAACAATTCTGAAACACTTACGATTAATCTGCAAGAATCAAACACTTCATTAGCAAATTCTGCTTGATGTTTACCTGTAATTGGTCTGGGTCTTCATGCACTTGAGTCTGCTGTAGGTCGGTGTTACGTTGTAAACATTCTCCAAATCTTTTATTTCCAACCACAAAAACTTTTAACAACCCTGAATATGATACAATAAAATACCATTCAACAGGAGTAAAGACTATGGATGTTCGTTTTTTAAATAAGCAATTAGAAGAAAACTTACACATGTATCACAACATAACCATAGAGTACTGACTTATTAAAACCAATAGCTTAATGTAAATATTTCTTTGATTAGAGAATGAATTGAAGAAATATAACTCACCTATTATCACAATGAACAAAACCCCACTCAGCAGACCGAATATAAGTGTAAGAGTCTGCCATAGTGTCTGATTCTGTTGAATATATTTCACTTCTGTATGATTCTGATGTTTATATCTGATCTCTTCATTTGGACTTTCTGTTGTCTCTGCAAATAATGAGTAACTTTACAATATTTTATTGTAGCTATGATCGATTTCACTGTTAATCTATTTAAAAACAATAATAAAAAATATTATAGCAGGAGCATTTACCATTTATCTGCAGTCTGATGCCACTGCTGAATTTTGGAGGTGTATCTGTCTTCATACAGTAATAAACTCCTAATTCATTAACAGTGATGTTATTTATAAACAGATGAGTTTTATTTTGTACTGAATATTTCTGTCTGAATGTTGTGTTGAAGAATAAAGATGTTGTTGATAAAGTGCGTAATATCATCACAAGAGGATCTGGTACTTTCAGTAATAACCAGTAAATGTCTCCTTCATCCAGATCACAGTTTATAGTCACATTTTGTCCCAAATCAGTCAGTTGATCTAAAGTCTCTGCAGCTTGAATCCATATGAAGAGATCTATGAAACAAAACACAGCCATAACGATTAAGATTTTACCTTCAAATGCACTGTGAATAGAAAAACAAAATATACAGACATAATTCAGTTTCAGGTAAATACACTCACAAATCTGAAGCTGCAAGATTGTCATGTTGTAATTTTCATAAAACACAAATGAGCTCTACTGCTGCCGTTTTATAAGCAGAGGAAAAGTCTTAACCACACCAAGCAGAGGAAGTAAATGAAGTTCTCTCTGACCGCACTGTATGCACAATTTTAAACTCTCAATAACCCATGAATACACTCACTTTGAAAAGTACTTTAAGATAATTTTTAGTGCCTTTAATGAATTAATTAATTTGGTGTATAAAATGTGTGCCTTTTGAGTTTGAAGGTTATCATATTTGTTAGAAATTATCTGTTTCACACAGTCCAATGTATTTACCATCAACAATGGCTAATTTGCTCGAGGACAACATTTAACAAAAAAATTGAAGGATGTGATTAAGTTAAATTTATTGCAGTATTTGTAGCTGGGCCATGGAGAATATGTGCAATGACTTAAATGATTAGTCATTGCCAGAGATTAATTCAGCAGACACTGAGCTATGGACAGAGGTGTCAAAGTATTCACATTCATTACTCAAGTAGAAGTATAGATACGAGGATTTAAAAAGAGTTCGGTAGAAGTTGAAGAATCAACTCAAGCTTTTTACTTAAGTAAAAGGGTAAAAGTACTAGTTTCAAAACTACTTAATGCATAAAAGTAATGTAAGGAAAAAATGCCATTAAGAACAAAGGCTTAGGCCGCGCCACAGGGGCCTATTGTGTACTACCCCACCTCCTCAAAAACACATTTTTCTAAAGGCCATAATGACTATAATTTTATATTAAAATGTTAATGTTGAAAAATTTGAGATTCACTTGGCTACCTGTTTCAGGTGTTTATACAGTCAAAATGTCATACATAAAGATAGGTTCTGAATGTATGTAAGTATGTTCTGAATGAAGATATCGCTCTGGATTTATATCAAGCGTGTGCATGATGTAGAGAGTGTAGAAAGGATCCTTTTGGACGGCTGCATGATGACTGCGCACAATCCCAAGCCCTCAACCCCCCAATCCCGTCACGAATGAAAATGAATTGAATTTATGCAATTTAGGCAGGGGATCCCAGTGAGGTCAGGAAATACGGAAATGCGTATTTATACAGAAAAATTACATCCCTGTTCATGGAGCGGAATATATGATGACTGAGTTTGCAACGTTGAATCATAGCCTTCTGCAATAATGAAAATGAACGCATTTTAGTACAATGCAAATACATCAAAGAACCATATGTGTGTACTACTGAGTATTAAATGTGTTTCATCAGGCATGTGTTCAGCCCAGGACAAAAAAGTAGGAAGACTGCATGCACCCTCGCCCAACCCCAATCCCCCCCAAAATAGTCTGTAACTCTTTCACCGCCATTGACGGTGAAAAAACGGCCAAAGGCATTAAAGTTTGGTGAAAATGTTAACAAACGCTGGCGTAGGCTGGCAACTTTTTTTTTAAGAGTAGGTAGCATGAGAACGTGAAAATGACATTTCATGCAGTCTGTTATGTTGCCGTGTTTGAAAGTACGCTTTCTCCCAAGTTGTAAGTCCGAAGGTGAATAAATAGCAAAGTTATTTGCTTGTAAAAATGGGAGTCGACTCTGAATCACACAAACGAGACGTGGACTAGTACAACCGCGTATCTACGTCACTATACATAGTCCCAGCCTATGTTTTGCTGAGACTGACGCGAAAACTTATGTCTCCTCCCCCAAACACTGTCGCTCGTTTGTGATGCGTGTGTATCATGTCTAGAACCTGTGTTCTACGATGTGAAACTAAGTCCGTCTTATTTCAACTACCTAAGGAAGAACGTCTGAGGGAAAAATGGTTACAATTCATTTTTCCAACGATACCAAAGGAGTATAACCCCAGGGTTGTACTGTGCGCGCGTCATTTCACCGAACATTGGTTTAATAATCTTGGCGCGTTCACTGCAGTCATTTTTCATAACGTCGACTTTCTGAAATGCTCTATGTACCATTACAACGCAGAGTTACGACGAAATAATAGTATTACTAACGTATTAACAGTATTTTAAGAAGAAAAAAAATGTATTTCATTGACGAGAAAAAGCACAACATGCATGTTGTCACACCGGGAGTTTTTATGACAAGAGTTGTCACTTGCCACTGACAAACATCCTGCTCCAGTCGTGGTGGAGTTTGTTTTGGATTAGCGTTTTCTTCCTCGTCAGACTCGGGCTCAAATTGGTACGGTAAAATCGCCGCCATCTCTAGCTTCACATATAATCTAAAAAACATCCAACCACATGTAAACCGTAATCCTGTAATGATGGTAGTGGGGTTCCATTTGCGACAAATGATGAACGCATTTGACCAATAACAACAGATTACACCATCTGACCAATCACATGACACAAGGTTAGCTGGTAGGCTGGGCCTAGACAGATTAATCGCGGAACGAATCATTTGAGAGTCAGTCAAGAAGTAAGGTACGAATAACTGCCTATTATTACGAGATTATAGTGTTTAAACACATTGTATTTACATAAACTTGTTGTTGGACACTCCATAAACCAAAATAGGGCCTTAAAAAACATATGTTAGGTACTCTTTAAATCCTGGTAATGTTTCTAATTAAATGTTACATGATTAAATAAGTCTTAGTTACAGGTGTAACCTTAGTTCCTTGATGGAGGGAACGAGACGTTGTGTCGAACTGACAGGTGGGGTTTGCCCTTGAGAACCTCACCAGTTTAGACTTCTCTTTTAGAGTGAATCTTTTTGTGTGAAACTTAGAGTTTTGTGACTTTCAGCTTTGTAACTTTGAACTTGCTTATTAGCCACTTCACAAGATATAAACCAGACGTATTCATTTAAAGTTCCAAGAGGCCCGGTCTTTATATTTTCTTCCAAATATTGGTCTGGAAAATATGTTTTTTGAAAATAAATAAAGATTTAATAAATGAATCTCCCTTGTATATATATATACTGTATATACAGTTGTGTTCAAAATTATTCAACCCCCAATGCTGTAAATGGTTTTAGGGAATTTAGTGTACATTTGTAATTGTATTCAGAATGAAATCCTACAAGGACTTCTTAAAGAACCATATGCAACTAAAATGACATCAATTAGTTTTGTAATAGAGTAGTAAATGTTTCTTTTGTGAATTCTTCATTGACATAATTATTCAACCCCTTAAAGACTACCACTCTGAAGAACAGAGGTTCAATGAAGTGTTTTCAATCAGGTATTGAAA
Organism: Triplophysa bombifrons; assembly: GCA_029783895.1. Lineage (NCBI taxonomy): Eukaryota > Metazoa > Chordata > Actinopteri > Cypriniformes > Nemacheilidae > Triplophysa > Triplophysa bombifrons. The sequence continues at coordinate 3,740,728 of CM056472.1, forward strand.
ACCCCTGTGGATATCAGGGAACAGCAATAAAGCCTAATAAGCACCAATTAGGCAGCTTTAAAATGACTGTGATACTCAGCTCCTCCTAGACATTTACTGGTGTGGTTACAAACATGGTGAGGTCAAGAGAATGGTCCAGGAAGACAAGAGAACAGGTGATTACTCTTCACAGGAAGGGCAATGGCTATAAGAAGATTGCAAAGATGTTAAACATACCAAGAGACACCATAGGAAGCATCATTCGCAAATTCAAGGCAAAGGGCACTGTTGAAACGCTACCTGGTCGTGGCAGAAAGAAGATGCTGACTTCGACTGCTGTGCGCTACCTGAAGCGTAAAGTGGAGAAAAGTCCCCGTGTGACTGCTGAGGAACTGAGAAAAGATTTGTCAGATGTGGGTACTGAAGTTTCTGCTCAGACAATACGGCGCACCCTGCGTAATGAAGGCCTCCATGCCAGAACTCCCAGGCGCACCCCCTTGCTGTCCCCAAAGAATACGAAGAGTCGACTGCAGTATGCCAAAAGTCATGTGGACAAACCACAGAAGTTTTGGGATAGTGTTCTGTGGACTGATGAAACAAAATTAGACCCATGGATCAATGCTATGTTTGGAGGAGGAAGAACAAGGCCTATGAAGAAAAGAACACCTTGCCTACTGTGAAGCATGGCGGGGGGTCAATCATGCTTTGGGGCTGTTTTGCTTCTGCAGGTACTGGGAAGCTTCAGCATGTGCAAGGTACCATGAATTCTCTTCAGTACCAGGAGATATTGGATGACAATGTGATGCAGTCCGTCACAAACCTGAGGCTTGGAAGACGTTGGACCTTTCAACAGGACAATGATCCCAAGCATACCTCCAAGTCCACTAGAGCATGGTTGCAGATTAAAGGCTGGAACATTTTGAAGTGGCCATCGCAGTCACCAGACTTAAATCCGATTGAGAACCTCTGGTGGGACTTAAAGAAAGCAGTTGCAGTGCGCAAGCCTAAGAATGTGACTGAACTGGAGGCTTTTGCCCATGATGAATGGGCGAAGATACCCGTAGATCGCTGCAAGACACTTGTGTCAAGCTATGCTTCACGTTTAAAAGCTGTTATAACTGTAAAAGCATGTTGTACTAAGTACTAAGATTGAATGTCACTTGGGGGTTGAATAAAACTGATAATGATGTGAGCTCAGAAAAGACATTTGTGGTTATTTCATTATAAATGTTATGTTATATTTGTCTGACCTACACGTGCCTCTTTGATTTAATTGTAAGCAGGATGACTGAATGATCATAATCAATGTCAAACCGACTAAAACAATCAATTTCAGTGGGGGTTGAATAATTTTGAACACAACTGTATAAATATATAAGATATGATCTTTTATCAGGCCATTTATTTTATATTTTGATATCCACAATTTCCCTTTCTGTCGGACAGAATGGGGTTTGATCTTGAGAACCTATTATAACACAGTTTAAAGTAGGGAAGAAGGAGGCGAGAACCGGCGAACATTCAAACAAAATAATCAAACAATAACACACAGAAGACTTAAGGCTGGTAAATCAGCTGACTCGCTCGTCTCCCTAGGGCCCCGCTCCTCACTAGTTTCTCCCCACTAGTTCCTCTGTCACGGTATCTGGGGGCCTGGTTACAACTCCCCAACCCGTCGCAGTGGCTGGTGAGGATGATCTTTCGGCTGCGCGCTCCAGTTCGCTCAGTGCGAGGCCAGAATGCTCCCATACCTGTGCCGGAGATCGAGCCCGTCCCTCTGGTCAAGAAGACTTCAGGGTTTTTACATATCCCATCCTGGATCTGCGCACTCTGAACAAGACCTTTCACAGGCTCCCGTTCAGAATGTTGACGCAGAAGCGCATCCCTACGTCTATCTGACATCAGGATTGGTTCTTGGCAATCGCCCTGAAGGATGCATACTTTCATGTCTCGATTCAAAGACGCCACAGACCGTTTCTTCAGTTTGCCTTCGAGGGTCGAGCATACCAGTACAAGGTCCTGACCTTCGGTCTGGCCCTGTCTCCCTGTGCCTTTACCAAGGTCATAAAGGCAGCTCTCGCTCCCCTCAGGTTGCAGGGCGTGTGTATCCTCAACTATCTCGACGACTGTCTCATCTTGTCTCACTCACGAGATCTGTTGTGTACGCACAGGGACCTTGTGCTTCGGCACCTCGACTGATTGGGCCTACAGGTCAACTGGGACAAGAGCAAGCTCTCCCCTGCACGGAGCACCTCTTATTTAGTTTTAGAACCAGACTCTGTTACCATGACATCGCGTCTCACTACCGAGCATGCCCAGTCAATGCTGTGCTGTCTGACCCTCGTCAGGCAGCAGTCTCACTAAAACTGAGGCTAATGGGGGAAATAGCGTCCTTGACGGCAGTCGTGTTTCTCGGGGTGATGCAATGAGACCACTTCAGCCATGGCTTCAGAGTCGAGTTCCTTGGAGAGCATGGCACACCGGCACAGGCGTATTCACATCACGTCTCACTACCGTTGCACCCTTGCCCCCTTGACAGACATGTCCTTCCTTTGCGCTGGAGCCCCGATGGGGCAGGTCTCGAGGCATGTCGTGGTGATGATAGAAGCCTCCCTGCTCGACTGGGGTGCTGAGTGCAACGGCATGCAGTGTCGGGGAGCTGGACGGGACCCCATCCGCAGAGGCATATACATTGAAGAGGTTCTTTCCTCTCAATCAGGGCAAGTATCTGCTTCTCTCCACAGACAGTACGGCTCCCGTAGCGTATATCAACCACCAGGTGGTGCAATCCCTGCGCGCCACTCTTATCCCGGGCGACTTCAACCAGACAGTCGTCCCATTCTCTCGGCAGGTCGCTCACCATGGAGAATGCGCCATCCAGCTCATTTGGGCAGGCGCAGGTGGATCTGTTTTCCTTCTTAGACACCACCCATTGCCCGCTTTGGTACTCCCTCACGAGGCCCCCTTCGGCACAGATGCATATGCTGAGGTTACACACCTAACCAAGACGATGTATGTATGTATGTATTGTAGACTCTGCGTCTAGGGGAATACACTCTTAATAGAAGTCTGATAATTATTATTTGCAAATAAGAAACTTCTGACAACATTCAATCAACAGATGTATTGTAACAATTAAAATGGTCTCATCATAATCAGAAAATGCATTACTTACTGAACTATTCTTTCCAAACCAGAACTACTTCCATCTTTAAATAATTTCTAGATTAGAACGTTGTTCATTACAAAATGTGACCCTGCTTGTAAAAAGCAAAACGTCTTTTTACTGTTTTCAACATAGAATCATCCTACAGAAAGCAAAAACTCTTTTCACTGTTTTCTACATAAAATCATCCTACAGAAAGCAAAAACTCTTTTCACTGTTTTCTATATAAAATCATCCTACAGAATATTCTGTGAAAATTAACAACAATATCTTTAATATTGACTAAATAATGCCATTTTAAAGAAGTCTTGAATAAAGACTACAATTTTAACTGAGCCTTTGTTATATAAGAGGGAATCGCATTCAAGTGAGAACTGAAAACTGTTACTGAAATTAAAACTGTTATTAACACCAGATCCAGCAAACGGCAGGTCCTGGACTTCAACTATAGATAGGTTGAACACCACCTCCATAGGAGAATATCAACGACTACTTCTCTAGCCCCGCTTACTGGTTCAGCCATGACAGTACTGAATTAACACAAGTTGCGTGGAACCAGATAGAGCGAGCAAGCAATAAAGATTCCTTTAAAGATAACAAAATTATGCAGTCAGTGCCTGGTTGTGGAAGAACACAGTCGCTGCATAACCTTCGAATTTCCGACCTTAGTCATGCGTGGTTGAAGTTTATTTGTAAAGACGTTCCAGCTCATGTGGGTAAAAAAATGTTTGTTCACTTCATTTAACAGTGGATTCCTTTGTGAACAAGACAAATGTTGACTCTAGATTTGGGGAGAGACTAAAATTAAAAAGCAGTGATGTTCCATCAATATTGGATCTGATAGGAATGAGGCAGCAATCTTATGAGAGTACACAATTTTTGTACTATGCGTCACTATTGCTTTGTTAGAGATCACTTGATATGCCCTGAGCCAAATTTGCACGGGATTAGTGTTACCTGGGGACCTCTAGTCATTTGTTATAATTGGAGAGGTTGTCTGTGATATTAAGCCCGTGCGAATCGACCATGTCTTTAATTTGTAAAGTAAAATTTGCATATTTTGACAAATAAAGAGGTCCTGTTATAATATTAGTCCCATGCAAATCGGCATCTCTGTGATTTGGTGGGCTCATATATAATTTTTCAAGGTTTTATCCACCGTTTGCGTATAATGGAGGCTGTTTTGATATTATTTCGTGTGCTGGGTAATATTCATAAGTCTGCCAACACTGTCGTCTTGGTCGGGAGAATTTTTTTATCATGGAAACTCTCGTAACATTTGAGACCAGGGATCGCGGTGATCTTCTGTCCAGTTCGCAATCACGGGTCTCAAATGCTGACAGGTACGGTCAGATAACATTAAACACCATACAACTATAGGCTATATAAACACAACGCGAAGCCTTGCCATCACATCCGGGAATTAAGTCAGTGAATTTGAGTAAAATCACAGGCTTTACTTGTCGCGAATGCGACTAAATTTACTACGCAAACTCCTATCCAATCAAAGCATTGGCCATTTACTCCCAAGTCTTCAATCTAAAGTCTTGGGCACGCACAATAAAACCGAGCGTTTGTTGAGCCGGCCTCAAAACCCAGATACTTATTGATTTTTATGTTTTTGAATGTAAAAACCACACAAACATCATAAGTAGACCTCAGTAGAACAGTATAAAACATTAAACAAGCCAGTTCATGACTCCTTTAAAGATGTAATCTAGTGACATTATTGCTTGCAATTAATCGTTGATGCTTGTTACAATAAATTCGATTTTGAGACTTTAGCCTGAGTTTTCACAGGGTCACAACTGTTTACATGCTGATCAATAATGCTAAATGTTGATTAAAACGTTATGGTTCATAAAATATCACAAATCTGGTCGAAAGGTTGGCGACTTTAAGCAAACAGTAAACAGACTGACTGATACAAATCCATTAAAAACTGCTGCATTTTGAGAGCATGTGCGATGCTAGAAGTGGTCTATGCATGCTTTATAACACACTTAAAAGAAAGGGAAACATGAAGCGGTACCAGATGACCCCTTTAACAAACATAAAGTTCCAAAATGAGAACATATGTATAAAATTAAACCAAATATCTAGAGTAAAAATGTATTCACATGAATAATAACAATGACTAAATAATTTAAAATAATAAACAATATCGGAAAGAAATAAGAAGTGCTAATATTTATTTCATTAACACTTTAATTATGCCTATACAGATTGCTAAAGAAATGACGTGTTTTTGCAGTGCATCCTGGAAGTAAATATCACACTGGTTATTTAGACGAAAAGCCCAATATTAAAATTGGCTTTTAAAATATCACGGAATTAACCTCTGTAACTGACAAAGGATTTTGTCTTTTTTTGGTCGAGTGAACCAGTGCGATGCAAACTTCTGCATTGCCCTATGCCTACAACGCTTGATTTTTTCCCAAGAACCAGGGGCATGTTCCAGCTCAAACCGGTGCACAACATTTTGCTACGGTTTCTGGGTTGAACAACATGTTTCCTAGAAACGGTTTGCAACGGTGTGCAACAGGATTTGAGATACGTTTTCTCTTGTTAGGTGGCTGAGTCAAGAATGTCAGCCCAATCAACAGCAACATGTATATAACCCACGCGGTATTAAAGAGACAACTTGTACAATTGTCCAAGTAAAGTCGTTTACAAATGTGTACAAATGCAGCTCCGTATAAACAACAATTGAAGATGTTAGAATACGTACTTGGTTACTTACGTAACCTCGGTTGCCTGAGATACTGGAACGAGTACTGCGAAGCAGGACGGTTTAGGGAAAACTCTTTTTTTAGATGACTGAAGCTTTTTAATAACACAGTGAATACTGCACTGCCATTGGTTCATGCAAAGTACAACTTTGAATCAATGGCTTCGAAACTGCACGGACCTTTGGCGATGGAGCCCGCAAAACTGCTTCTCTGCCATTGGTTCAAAGTTTTACTTTGCACCAACAAATGGCCGTTGCTGTAGTTTTAAAAAGCTTCAGTCATCAGAGAAAAAGGAGTTTTACTCATAGCGTCCCACTACGCAGTACGAGTGAAGTATTGATAGGGAACATGTATTTTGTAGTATTTAACATGTATTTGTACCAATTTCATCAAGCTCCAAAAACTCTTCTAAAAGAACACAAAGAATGGCCTTCTCAGCTGCCGTAGTTCAACTCTTGCGTCATTCCAACAGGGTGTTCAACAGCACCACAGTTTCTGTTTAAAAAACGTTTTGCAATGTTTATTCAGTGATAGTCAGCAATGTATCTATGACTATCACTGAATATAGGGTACTTATTGCATTTGGTGTGAATAGCATCCATTGCACCACTGCCTTATTTTAATAACTGTTGTGTGTTTAAATGTTGGACCATCTCAGTTAAAACGTTGACAAACAGGACAAACCATGCACTAACTTTCTGTCAGCGTTATATTGCAAGATAACTTATTTGTTCCTTAACAAAACTGGTTATCTCCCAGGTATTATTTTTGCACATATCGTTTATGCAAGGCGAATCAAACCTTTAAGTGTTTAATGTAGCTGAACAATGAAACTAGAGACGTTGCCAGTGGCATTTTCCCTCAAGGGGCAGGGTTTGCGCTAAAATGGTCTGCATTCAGCCCCTACAAAACGTTGCAAAACGTTTTTTTAAAAGGAAACGGTGGTGCCGTTGAACACCCTATTGGAATGACGCAAGAGTTTAATTACGGCAGCTGAGAGTTTTTGGAGCTTGATGAAATTGGTACAAATACATGTTAAATACTACAAAATACATGTCCCCTATCAATACTTCACTCGTACTGCGTAGCGGAACGCTATGAGTAAAACTCCATTTTCTCTGATGACTGAAGCTTTTTAAAAACGCAGTCACTACTGCACAGCCATTTGTTAGTGCAAAGTAAAACTTTGAACCAATGGCGCAGTTTTGCGGGCTCCCTTGCCAATGTTAAACAAATATATTTAGGATTTCATTCCATATGTGAGCTTTAAAATAATAATAAAAATAATAAAAAACTCATACCGAAAGTGCTTCTGGACCAGTATTTACATCAGTCATCTACAATTGGCGGACCACGGTCCTGATTCGGACCTTTGTTTCGTTTCATCTAGACCACGAGACAGCCTTATAACCCATTTTAAGATTCCATTCCCAGCGATCCCATTTTTGAACCTTAAGTTAGTGCGTAATGTTGCTGTTAGAGCATAAATAATATCTGCAAAATGATAAAGCTCAAAGTTCAGTGCCAAGTGAGATATTGTCTTTAACATAATTTGATTATCAAGGACTACAGATAGCGTCTGGAATCAGACTACACCCCTCTACTTCCCAGGTACATGATGTCAACATTCCGCGTACTTTTAATAACCTCTGCCAAAGGACTACGCCAAAAATGAGAGAGGCCTTCCTTAGATAAGAGGAAAAGCCACTGGAGCAGTATTTTGTTATCAGAGAACGTAAACATTTTGACTGAGTTACACACTAAACTAATTTCACTAGAGTTCAGCTACACACATTCTATGATAACCGACGGTCAAATAACAGCTTCCATGACTTTAGTATCGGCTGTGAAAGCTGCTCTGTGTAATACACTGATATTGTGAGTGTGTCTGCGCTCATACCTCTTAAACACTTTCATGAAACACCCTCTGAACTGCTGCTTGCAAATGTCTCCTGGTCAATCTGCTTGTTTTATTATCCAACTGGGGTCCAACATAAAAAGCTAAACTAATGCTTCGTTTTTTATTGTTAATTATTATAACCAGTCTGAAGCCATTCGATCTGTTGTCATATGCCTTCGCCATAGTCGGAAACAATTGCTGTCTTTAACAAAGATTGACGTTTGCACATGCACTAGTAGCCCCCCTTTACACTTTGTTCGATCCGCATATTTTATCCGTAGTCTAAAGTCTCTTTGTATGCTTATGAATATTTATATCATTAATCAAATATTTGAATTTTTAGAATATTTATTTTTCTTAAACCCTGTTTAAAATATGGATGTCACATTAAAGTCACACTGTAAACAATAACTATTATTTTTGTATTGATAATTTATTTCATACAAAAGCAGATTAGGTGCTAGTCAAACAAAATTATTATCAGCAAAACAGTCAAACTTCCTGTCAGCAAATGACAAAGTTGCAAGACAACAATCCCTTCTTGCCTGAATCTTAATTGTCATGTTTCCTTAGATCTATGTAACAGGAGTTCCTGCATTTGCTTTGTGTAACAATTCATACAAAAACTGAAATTCTTTAAGACCTGGATGTTTCCATTAAAATTAAGTCATAAGCATAGCCTGTGTCCAAAATCACCTACTTCCATAACGGTTGTTGGCAAAAATGAATGAGGATGTTGAATATAACATGCAAAACTGTTACAGGGGTGACTCATTTGAAATTGAAGTACCAAGAAATGTAGTTTTATTGTGCTTGTTTATAGCACCAATAAAAAGCCTACAGGTCACATGAGAATAAAATGGCAGACGTACACGAGACTGTTTTCAACTAAAAATGGTAAACTATATTTACATTTTGACTGTTCATTTGTGATGTAGATGTAAACCAGTCATTTGTCTATAAAACATGCAATGCAGTTTGCTTTTAACATGATACACCCTAAAAACAGTTGTGTTAAAAACAAGACATTTTGTATTTAAGGACAAACATTAATGTTATTCTTGTAAATGCTAGCAAAAATTAACGGACAATCATAGTGAATCTGTGCGACAAAGCGCGGGTAATGAATTATAAGTTTTGATTGTTTTTTCAAAAGAGTCAGACCTGTCTTTTATTAAGTGCGTTTGACTTAAACCGAGGCTGCTCACGCAGAACGATCATGTATGAAATTAACGTGTCGCAAGAGTGTTTCAAAAGCTACCTTTTTCAATCACTCACGTGGTGATTTAAGCAAAGAAAGTAAAGAAACTACTTTTGTGATCAAAGTGCTTTAAGGTAAAGTATCTAGTAAAATCAACTATCAGATATCATTCACTGAAAGTCATAGGACAGAAGATTAGCACAAAAAGCTAGAATTTATCTGCTAGCTGAAGAGTGACTTGTGTTGTCGGATCGCAGATATTTCCGCGGGCAGTTGGTTCAAGTAACAAAAAATAACTTTCTAATTAATTGCGGGTGGGTTAATTAATATTAACATGATGCGCCACTACCATAAGAATTAATGGGAAGGAATGAAACACTCAATATGGCCGCTCTAGCGAAGGAACTCCGCCCTCCCGCTATACAGTGATTCATATCCATTGTGGGCCGTGAATACAATTATCAAATCATGTCAAATGAATTGCTAGATAATTATTATTACATCCATCACAATGAAAATGTAGGCTATTGAAAACAAAAGGACGAAAGCAGTCTTTAAAAATACTGAATACTGTTCTATACTGATGAAGAATTCACTGTTTATTCGTTGTTAAACGCATCACTTTGTGCATCGCTCTTCTTTTTGCCGTGCTAATTATATTAATTCTTGTCAGGCAGCAGTAAACTAAATATGAAATATACAGTACCACAGAACATACATACGATTTGGGTTGTATTGAATCAATTTAGTCATTTCAAACCAAAAGCAATTTGTTAACTCATCACAGCTTAGAAAAGTTAATTCTGTCAATAACTCATCAATTGCTTACACCGCGTCTACACAGGAGTAGATCGGTACAGACACAGTGTTAGAGTTAGAAATTCCACTTGTTTTAGTAAGCTGATCTAGGGCAACATGATGCAAACATTTCCCTTCTTTTTATGAACACAATGAGCAGAATCCCAACAGAGAGTAAAACAGTAACAACAACAACAACAACACATACTGTTGTAACAAGCGCCAATGGTTTTTGTGTTTTTTTATCTCCATCTTCAATGTTTGTTTCTGTTGTATCTGTAAAACAATAAAAAGTTGAAACTAAAATGGTGTGTAGAGGTCACACTATTTCTTGCCTTATTGTTTCAAATGTAGCCTTCGAAATGAGCCACAGTTAAAACATTCTTTATAGTTCTTTTGCCTATGTAAACTTTTTTTTAACTAAGAACTTTAATGTGATGATTTGTACCCACCTTTTGGTTCAACGATGAGCTGTACGTTCGTAAAATAATCTGTTGGTGTGATTATGCAGGTGTAAACGCCTTGATCAGTTTGTTTAAGCTTCTTTATTTTGATAGAGTATGTTCCATCTGCATACATCTCAGGAAAAGATTCAAACTTTTCATTTGGTTTACTCTGTGAATTGCTTCGACTAAACTCATACACAGTGTGGGTGTGATTGTATATCCAATTCACTGTTTGTACTTTATTTTTATCTGCTTTGCAAAAACAATCTAAAACAGCATTCTCTCCAATATAACCTGTAACTGAGACCTGCAGAGACACTGAAAACAAAGAGAGGTTTAAAAATGTAGAAATACACAATTGTCCTTAGATTATATTTAGGGTATTTGCCCTACAATTGCACCTAGTTTGTTAGTTTGTTTACCTTTGAGAAGCAACCCTGCAAACAGGTAGATAACAAGGCACCTGAAAAAGAAAAAAGACCAAACATGTTTGAATATTATGTATTGTGGTAATGTTGCTCAAAAAAGCAAAAGATCATGATTTTTGAACAGATGCTGTCTCCATGACACCATTTGTAATGAAGATCCCTGTCTGGACCCTTTTACAGTTTGCCTTTAAACAGACAGGCACAAACGTTATTAAGACACTACGTTTTACAGTATTTGGAGAGATATGATGACTAGATGAGTGCAAGTCCTAAAGTGGGTTTGTCCAAAAAGAGACACATCCCAAATGCTCAGTGCTGTGTTGACTCGACAGGGTTGTGAAGGACTAGAATAATCATGTGAAAGTAATGCCTTGAACGATGCTGCAAGGCTAAGCAATAAAAGACAAACCGTGTGGGCTCGTTTCTGTGTATGTTTGTGAACATTAATATACAACAAAGCAGAGCCCTCTATGACCACAAGAGGCGCAAGAACTGAAAAAGAAACTGAAACCTAAACCATATACTTTATTTGCACATATTATGTAACGAAAAAAACAAGCCAAATCGAAAAACGGTCACCAAAAATGGTTTGTTACATAAACAAAGTAAAAATCAACGTGAAATGTTTAAAAATAAACAAAGCGCATCAGGTCACTGTATGCCTAGTGTGCCTAATATAAATATATGTAAATTAATCTAACGTTACTTTCAACTGTTAGCATAGTAGCAATTTTGTTCTTTTACACTTCTTACGTCAAGTCGAAGCTTTCATGAAATTAAAGTTTCAACTTGGCCAGGCCGACGAATGGATAGAAGATACAAACTAAAATGTTGATATTAAAAGCAATAAAACTCCGGGAATAACCATTAATACCACAAAAACTATTATATTGTTTGGTCTGGACATTCTTGCTTAGCAAGCTACGCAGATAATATTAGTTGACGATAAATAAATATCAGTCAGACCACCGCCCTAAACAGCATTTAATAGAAATAAATACACGAGACCAAATCATAGGCTTTATAAACCAAACAAAGAAAATAACGAAGCCTAGCTGATAAGACGTACATACCCGAAACTCATAGTGCTTTCATATTACGAAGATTTAATATTCATGGAACAAAGGACTGGAACAAAGTTCTCAGAGCGCGAGTCGAAAAACCCGGAAATGTGTTAGCATTTATTTTGCTAGCATCTCCAGTGTCGTTTCCACAAATGGGTTTTAGATGAATGTCTAAAAAAGAGTGTCGTTTACAGAAACTCAAGGTATTTTAAACTTTTTATTCTACGACATAAAATACAGCAATGACATCCCATTCATGGTTTTAAAAAGCTTTAACGTGTCTTTAAATAGACGGTTGATAAAAAGTGGCTAAGTGAGAGCAAGTAGGGCGAGTTACAACCCGAAGTAAACATCGCTATAGCCTACTTTCTTCGTACTGCAGATCTTTTGGTGAGTAAACTCTGGATGTAATAGCACAATTGTGATTAATAACGTGACCATTCGAAACAAGCTTGGTAAATGGAGCATTAAAAAAAGAATGTATTTTCCACTCTATCTGAAACGACTTTTCGTTAGGCGTCCCCTACTTGAAGTACCCTTCAGGGGTGCATAAACGGCATTTGCCATGCGACCACTGCCCTTGTCCAGGACATTAAACGTTATCGCGCAAAACAGGAATCTCCTCTTACGTTTGTATGATTGTAGGCGCGAGATTTTTTTCCTCCAAACCAGTTGATCTTAAACCACGCCCCCGCAACGATGACTCGCGTATATAGCGATTTCATTGGTCAGCTCTTTTAACACTGTAATATGTTGTTCTATAAATGCACTACATGCAATAGTGCACTGCGTTTTATGTATGTTGATATGCAATGATAGAATGTAAAAAAACGAAAAGCTGTTTGGTGGACACCACAAAATCTCTAAGCTGTCTACTTGTATCTTAGAGCCTTATTGCTCCCTGAACTCTCTGTAAGTCTATTGGATAAGAGTGTTTGCTAAATGACTAAATGTAAAAATGTAAATCTACTGGTATCTGATTAGATTAAGGAAAATTACTGAGGTAAAATGAACTACTCCAGTTGTGCAGAGTATTAGAGAGATTAGAGAGCTGGGTTCAAAACTGTCTTCGGTCAAAGAGTACTTTTCCCATCACATATCAGATCCTATAGGCATTTATTTTCAATGAAATAAGACAAATATTTGAAAACTGGCCAACAAGTTTAGGGGGCAGGTAAGGTAATTAGATAATTTTACCAGAGTAATTTTCCGTAATCTAATCAGATACCAGTAGATTTACATTTTTACATTTAGTCATTTAGCAAACACTTTTATCCAATAGACTTACAGAGAGTTCAGGGAGCAATAAGGCTCTAAGATACTGGTAGACAGCTTAGAGATTTTGTGGTGTCCACCAAACAGCTTTTCGTTTTTTTTACATTCTTTCATTGCATATCAAAATACATAAAACGCAGTGCACTATTGCATGTAGTGCATTTATAGAACAACATATTACAGTGTTAAAAGAGCTGACCAATGAAATCGCTATATACGCGAGTCATGGTTGCGGGGGCGTGGTTTAAGATCAACTGGTTTGGAGGAAAAAAATCTCGCGCCTACAATCATACAGACGTAAGAGGAGATTCCTGTTTTGCGCGATGACGTTTAATGTCCTGGACAAGGGCGGTGGGCGCATGGCAAATGCCGTTTATGCACCCCTGATGGGTACTTCAAGTAGGGGACGCCTAACGAAAAGTCGTTTCAGATAGAGTGGAAATTACATTATTTTTTTAATGCTCCATTTACCAAGCTTGTTTCGAATGGTCACGTTATTAATCACAATTGTGCTATTACATCCAGAGTTTACTCACCAAAAGATCTGCAGTACGAAGAAAGTAGGCTATAGCGATGTTTACTTCGGATTGGAACTCGCCCTACTTACTCTCACTTAGCCACTTTTTATCAACCGTCTTTTTAAAGACACGTTAAAGCTTTTTAAAACCATGAATGGGATGTCACTGCTGTATTTTATGTCGTAGAATAAAACGTTTAAAATACCTTGAGTTTCTGTAAACGACACTCTTTTTTAGACATTCATCTAAAACCCATTTGTGGAAACGACACTGGAGATGCTAGAAAAATAAATGCTAACACATTTCCGGGTTTTTCGACTCGCGCTCTGAGAACTTTGTTCCAGTCCTTTGTTCCATGAATATTAAATCTTCGTAATATGAAAGCACTATGAGTTTCGGGTATGTACGTCTTATCAGCTAGGCTTCGTTATTTTCTTTGTTTGGTTTATAAAGCCTATGATTTGGTGTCGTGTATTTATTTATATTAAATGCTGTTTAGGGCGGTGGTCTGACTGATATTTATTTATCGTCAACTAATATTATCTGCGTAGCTTGCTAAGCAAGAATGTCCAGACCAAACAATATAATAGTATTTGTGGTATTAATGGTTATTCCCTGAGTTTTATTGCTTTTAATATCAACATTTTAGTTTGTATCTTCTATCCATTCGTCGGCCTGGCCAAGTTGAAACTTTAATTTCATGAAAGCTTCGACTTGACGTAAGAAGTGTAAAAGAACAAAATTGCTACTACGCTAACAGTTGAAAGTAACGTTAGATTAATTTACATATGTTTATATTAGGCACACTAGACATACAGTGACCTGATGCGCTTTGTTTGTTCTTAAACATTTCACATTGATTTTTACTTTGTACCATTTTTGGAGACCGTTTTTCAATTTGGCTTGTTTTTTCGTGACCTAATATGTGCAAATAAAGTATATGGTTTAGGTTTCAGTTTCTTTTTCAGTTCTTGCGCCTCTTGTGGTCATAGAGGGCTTTGCTTTGTTGTATATTAATGTTCACAAACATACACAGAAATGAGCCCACACGGTTTGTCTTTTATTGCTTAGCCTTGCAGCATCATTCAAGGTATTACTTTCACATGATTATTCTAGTCCTTCACAACCCTGTCCAGTCAACACAGCACTGAGCATTTGGGATGTGTCTCTTTTTGGACAAACCCACTTTAGGACTCATCTAGTCATCATATCTCTCCAAATACTGTAAAACGTAGTGTCTTAATAAAGTTTGTGCCTGTCTGTTTAAAGGCAAACTGTAAAAGGGTCCAGACAGGGATCTTCATTACAAATGGTGTCATGGAGACAGCATATGTTCAAAAAGACATGATCTTTTGCTTTTTTGAGCAACATTACCACATTACATAATATTCAAATATGTTTGGTCTTTTTTCTTTTTCAGGTGCCTTGTTATCTACCTGTTTGCAGGGTTGCTTCTCAAAGGTAAACAAACTAGGTGCAATTGTAGGGCAAATACCCTAAATATAATCTAAGGACAATTGTGTATTTCTACATTTTTAAACCTCACTTTGTTTTCAGTGTCTCTGCAGGTCTCAGTTACAGGTTATATTGGAGAGAATGCTGTTTTAGATTGTTCTTACAAAGCAGATAAAAATAAAGTACAAACAGTGAATTGGATCTACAATCACACCCACATTGTGTATGAGTTTAGTCCAGGCAGTTCACAAAGTAAACCCGATGAAAAGTTTGAATCTTTTCCTGAGATGTATGCAGATGGAACATACTCTATCAAAATCAAGAAGCTTAAACAAACTGATCAAGGCGTTTACACCTGCATAATCACACCAACAGATTATTTTACGAACATACAGCTCATCGTTGAACCAAAAGGTGGGTACAAATCATCACATTAAAGTTCTTAATTAAAAAAAAAGTTTACATAGGCAAAAGAACTATAAAGAATGTATTAACTGTGACTCATTTTGAAGGCTAGATTTGAAACAATAAGGCAAGAAATAGTGTGACCTCTACACACCATTTTAGTTTCAACTTTTTATTGTTTTACAGATACAACAGAAACAAACATTGAAGATGGAGATAAAAAAACACAAAAACCATCGGCGCTTGTTACAACAGTATGTGTTGTTGTTGTTGCTGTTTTACTCTCTGTTGGGATTCTGCTCATTGTGTGCATAAAAAGAAGGGAAATGTTTGCATCATGTTGCCCTAGATCAGCTTACTAAAACAAATAGAATTTCTAACTCTAACACTGTCTATACCAAACTACTCCTGTGTAGACGCGGTGTAAGCAATTGATGAGTTATTGACAGAACTAACTTTTCTAAGCTGTGATGTGTTAACAATTTGCTTTTGGTTTGAAATGACTAAATTGATCCAATACAACCCAAATCGTATGTACGGTCTGTGGTACTGTATATTCCATATTCAGACTGCTCCCTGAAAATAATTAATATAATTAGCACGGCAAAAAGAAGAGCGATGCACAAAGTGATGCGTTTAACTACGAATAAACAGCGAATTCTTCATCAGTATAGAACAGTATTCTGTAATTTCAAAGACTGCTTTCGTCCTTTTGTTTTCAACAGGCTACATTTCCATTGTGATGGATGTAATAATAATTATCTAGCAATCCCTTTGATATGATTTGATAATTGTATTCACGCCCGACAAGGGAAATGAATCACTGTATCACGGGAGGGTGGAGTTCCTTCACTAGAGCGGCCATATTCAACACTACATTCCTCTCCATTAATTCTTATGGAAGTGTTGCATCTTGTTAATGTTAATTAACCCATCCGCAATTAATCAGAAAGTTATTTTTTGTTACTTGAACCACCTGCCCACAGAAATAACTGCGATCCGACAACACGATTCACTCTTTAGCTAGCAGTTAAATTTTAGCTATTTGCGCTAATCTTCTGTCCTATGACTTTCAGTGAACGATATCTGATAGTTGATTTTACTAGATACTTTACCTTACAGCATTTTGAGCACAAAAGTTTCTTTACTTTCGGAACACTCGCTTTTGAAACACTCTTGCGACACGTTCATTTCATACACCGATCGGTCTGCGCGAGCAGCCTCGGTTGTCAAACGCACTTAATAACAGACAGGTCTGACTCTGTTGAAAAAACAATCAAAACTTGTAAGTCAGTTAGTGGGTGGGTGGGTTTTTAGTTGAAAACAGTCTCGTGTACGTCTGCCATTTTATTCTCATGTGACCCGTAGGCTATTTATGGGTGCTGTAAACAAGCAGAATAAAACTACATTTCTTCGTATTTAGATTTCAAATGAGTCACCCCTGTTACAGTATTGCATGTTATTTTCAACATCTTCATTCATTTTTGCCTACTACCGTTATGGAAGTAGGTGATTTTGGACACAGGTTATGCTTATGAGCTTTATTTTAATGGAAAATCCAGGTCTTAAAGAATTTCAGTTTTTGTAAGAATTGTTACACAAAAAAATGTGGGAACTCCTGTTACATAGATCTAAGGAAAACATGACAATTAAGATTCAGGCAAGAAGGGATTGTTGTCTTGCAACTTTGTTATTTATTGCCAGAAAGTTTGACTATATTCCTGATGATAATTGTGTTTGACTAGCACTTGATCTGCTTGTGTATTAAATAAAATATCCATACAAAATTAATAATTATTGTTTACAGTGTGGCTTTAATGTGACATCCATATTTTACACAGGGTTTAAGAAAAGTAAATATTTTAAAAATTCAAATATTTGATTTATGATATAAATATTAATAAGCATACAAAAAGACTTTAGACTACAATAATGTATGGACTAGAAAAAAAATTCGTAGTTCAGGTGGAATTTGCCGGAGGTACCAGCTTTTTTTGTGTTCCCACAGCAGGAACAGGACTTAATTTTTTGTTCCGGAGAACCTTTTTGGAGGAACATTGTAGCTCCATCTCCAAGGCAGGGTCTAAACCAGCAGGACAGGAACGATCCGTGACCCAAGCAAATGCTGATTGCCCAAAGTTCTGTTGTTTAGTTGATTGTCGTTGTTCGACATTTTTAAATGACGTTGCTGTCAACCAGCTTACGTAACTAAATATTTCCTTTTGCGAATGCGATTGGGTAAATGGCCTGAGGGAAAACTTTGTTCCTGAAACTAATCCGGTCGGAAATGCCTATATAGCAACAAAATTGGTTTTTGGCTTGTAGTCATAGGGGAACTTTAAGTGCTACATCGAACCATATCTTGGTGCTTCAGTGGTTCTTCAGCACCATACAGCACTGATATCCGTATAATGAACCTTTTATACCCCTGTATGGTTCTTTAGCGGTTCTATGTAGCACCTCAGTCAACCCAAAGAACCGCTGAAGAACCCATGAAAAAACCAAGATATGGTTCTATAAGTGGTTCCCCTTTAATTACAAGCCAATAACCAATTTAAGTGACATAAAGCACCATTTTTTTCGAGTATTGATACGTTTTTATCCTACCTGTGAGTTGTGTAATGCATGTTTGGGTCTCAGCCCGGTTTCTGTGAATGTTTGCTTTGCCAGCTATCACCTGTGTCTGCACACCCTACTGACTCATCCTCATGCCCCAACTTTCCCTTTTGTTTTAGAAGTACGTTATTCTGTTATTTCATTCCTTCTCACATAGACGACATCACACATATAATGTGGCACAGCATACCGAATTCTCTCATACGGATATTTCCACCCCGATTTAATCTTATTTTTTATTTATTTTGTGTAGTACTTTTTTTGTATCTGGATAGATTGTTACTATTATTAGCATATCTTTTTTATTCATAAGATTGATGGCCACTTTATTAGGTACAGCAAATTGCTGTAAACGGTCTACCCAGATTTGTAGAAATAACTCAAATACGGTGTTCTGAAACCAGAAACTCAAAGTTTTGCACCTCTCTTTTAATCAACTCAGAGTTTACATTTTAACTCGCTGTTGGTGAACCTCCTTTTTGAAACGGGCCCCTGGCCAAGACAAATGCTGAGACGAAAACCATAAGTTCAACAGATACTGTATAACAACTAAAAACCATCAAAAACATCTGTACAGAGAACGACACATTTTCAAACAAGTTCAGCTATTATGTTCTAAAAACAAGTGGTAAGAGATCAACAACTACACTTCATACAACAACTGAATGTCAAAGAACAACTGAACAGAGAACCAACCTTTCGCCAACAATGAAAGTTGAGCAACCAACAGCTACAATTCATAAGATGGCAAGTACGTCAGAACCAACACCTTAAATTTCCAAACTGTTTAGACTTTCATTTGCTTAAATATCATATTTTATTATAAACTATTACTTTTCAATCTCTGCGCTTTCAATAGGCCAATTAGTGTTGTCATTTTGTAAGGCTGCATCCTGTGGAGGTCGAATTCGAAGGCTACTATGTCATTGAGACTGTCTGGTTTCCATACTAACAAGTAAGACACTCCGATAGCACCCTTCAAATGCAACTTTCTTTCACAGGAGGATACATGTGGTGTATGTATCCTTTGTTGCTATAGCTGTATTTTCTTTGGATTAAGTAGAAAAAGTAGTTAGATGCTATTGGTAATTATAAATAGTGGCAGATAACGTTACTATTTGCACATCAGTATTGTTGTGCATTAAACATTATGCAATAATAACAGAGTGTAATTCATTATATTTATAAAAATCTATTAAAATGATGAGAATTTATTGAGATATTAATGCCTTACACCAGTGGTGATCGGTGCCTCCTCTTCAGGGGAAGCAGGCATTCAAAACACGTGTTCAGCGCTTCACGTGAACCTATGTGCATCACGCTTCATGTCACACTTAACTCTGATTACACTTGAGACAAAGCGAGTATCTAGCAAACACGAGCGTTTCGACGCATCTGCAGCAGGCACGTATTTTGACATGACGCGCCACACACATTACGGGCTAAATGAATAGTTCTGCCATGAAAATCTAGATGGCGCAGTCTTAAAGTCTAAACCTTTTCGACACAATAACTACTACACGGTGAAGTGATTGGTTCCCTCCGCATCAGCAGCCATAGAGCTTGCTGCTCTATGTTTAAAAACTACCAAGTTGTGAACTTGTGATGACATAAATACATGTTTTGCCGTGTTTCGCATTACTGCTTCCACTGAAGAGGATTAACGGATCGCCACTGCCTTACACCTACCCCTAACCTTGCCCTAAACCTAAACTTTTAAGTCTTAAATTAATTTTATTGAAATATAAAATGCCCTTATGATCTATAATGTGATAGAAAAAGTTAAAAGAGCATTTTCAGCAAGATGCAGATTCGAACCCCAGTCTCCAGTGCCAAAACTATACAGATTTTACACCTTACACCAGAGGAGTCGCTGTTTGAAACTGTCGTTCTTACACTTTCTCTATTCCAATCCCATATTGATGGGCAAAAAGTTTCTGCCAACAAGTTAGGCTATAGGGAGACAAAGAGATGACGTGTTTTTTTATGCCATCCCATAAGTTAGCAATGAATGGGTTCCCTCGATCGAAACCCTATGCATTTTCCCCATAGACTTTTGGAAGATCGCAAAAAATAAGCTCTGTGATTAACAAAGGTTTATGATGTTTACAGGTTTTGTCTATCAAGATAATCTTTACAAATTAAGGCCACATTTGTTACTTTTGAAGCCGAAATACAATAGGCAGACGTAAAAATGCTTACAGCATACTATGACGAGACTAAACTTAATGTCGCTCGATATCAACGTTACAACCACCAAGCCTCCGACAACTCTTTCAAACTTTATAAAAAATGTGTTCCCTGATAAGTAGAAGCTTGGTGAATTAAGAGATTCTTGCCCATGTTGCATTATTTGTGAGCTTTACATGCGCGATGACGTCTAATGTCCCCACCAAAGCAAGTAGTCACTTCTTGTTAGCCACCACCATATTTAAAACAGGATAAGGGTTTAAAAAAATCACAAGCTGGTTATAGCTGGTGTGTTTTATGTCATAGAATAAAACGTGAAAATATTAGAGGTTTTGTTTAACACAGACCTTATTTCAGGCGATTTCCCAAAAACCCAATAAAAAAACCCAAAGACTTGAAGCAAGGGAGCCGGAATTCCTAAAATGGTAGCTCACTTCCGGGTTTTGCATACATTTTTACATTTTAGTCATTTAGCAGACGCTTTTATCCAACGTGACTTACAGTGCACTTATTACAGGGACAATCCCCCTGGAGCAACATGGAGTAAAGTGTCTTGCTCAAGGACACACTGGTGGTGGATACATGCTGGGATACATAACTTGTCATCTCTGTGGCTCCCTATTTGTTCTCAGTTTAAAAAACACTCGTTTGTTTATTTAATTTGACAGGTTTGAGAGCGCAATGTGTTGTCATAGCACCGCACCACTGTTTCTTTTTCTGCCAGTATGTCCTATGAAGGACACCCCGTTTTAATTCTCAATTTAGGAACAACAAGGTCAATATGCGATAATGCAAAATTAAGTGGCTGTTTAAGACTGTTTCCCAGACAGGGATTAAGACTAGTCCTAGACTAAAATAGAAGTTAGAGCTCTTTAAACTATAAAACAACCTGCACTGACACATCTTAAAATACATCAGTACCATTGTGTTGTCTTCAAATGAACACACGTAATGTTTGTTTATAAGGCATGTTTGTAAAACTACTTAAATTTCCTAATTTAACTAAGGCCTAGTCCTAGATTAAGCTAACCCCTGTCCAGAAAACCACCCCTAGTATAATTGGTTATGATTTTTATTATAAAATTTAGTATAATTTTAGACTAGCAATGTTCACATCTGATTGGCATACGCTTATTTGGTGTGCCTTACTTTTTGCTAACACATCATTTCCGGGTGTTAGGACGGACGCATTCCTTGAGAACTTGCTACATATATATAATATCCTCGTAATATTGAACCACCATGATTGTTGGGTATGCACTTCTTAGGCAGTATTCGGCTATGTGCTTTGTTTTGTTTATTTACATTGTGATTTGGTCAATTAGGCCTAACTTAGCCTACTGCCTTGGGCGGTGACCGTAACGTTACTGATATATTTATCTATCTTTCTTAAACTAATATCATCGTAGATTACCAAACACGAATGTCCGCATTCAATTATATAATGGCATGTGCTGCTATAATGATTATTGTGATTTGCAAAGTTTTAAGTGCTTTTGGGTCAAGATTTTGGACCTATTGACCTTTTATGCGCCTTGTTTGTTCTTTTTAAATTGTTTATTAAACAAACCATTTTCAGAGATCTGAAGGTTTTTATTTAGCTTATTTTTCTTGTTACATTATATAAAAAAATAGTAAATGGTTTCAGTTTCTTTTGCTACATGTCCCTGTTCGCATACTACTTGTCATAGTATTTGAAACTAAATTAGTATGCATAAATGGGTATTCTCAAAGTACCCAGATGGTCTACTGTTTCAGGTGAAAATTTGAAATGTGAATCCAGGTTTTGTCTAGAAGGGAGACAGCTATGGCCGGAAGAGATGCAAAATCTCGCCATAAAATTACAATAAATTGCCTTAACCTAACCTAACAATAATAAAGGAAATGGTAATTAACTTTTGTCAGCATGATAAAAAGTAAGCGGTATTGAAGTGCGCATGCCCAGTGGAGGTTGCTGCATCCATTCTAGCCATAACATCCCTGCGTTCCAATTCTCCTACTTATGCTAGCCATAATAGTTGGTACTTTTGAGTGCATGGCAAAATAGATTGCACAAACTGAGACATACAGGAAGCGGAAATGGCCATTATTGCCTAGTTAACATTATTGCCAATAACTGCCACACACATGAAAATACAGCTCTTCTTTCCATTAAGGTATTTATTAATTCATTATTTCATATGTAATGTTTACTGTATACTTACATTTGTTAATTTAGTGACGCGTCAGTTATATCATTTATTAATACAGTGTAGTATCACTAAACTCCTCCTACTCGTAGTGAGTTGTGGGTAATATCAGCAGTCAGTGCGCATCATTCGGGACTTTGATTTTCTACCAGAAGTAGTAGACCATCCGGGAATCTTTGGAATACTATTTTCAACATAATATGATTCAGGACATAATAATTCTACTTTCGAATACTATTAGGACGGATAGTTTACTGATTGGAAGGCAGGCCGTGAATCCATGATCACTTTATGGCTGATATTACCCAACACAACGCAATAGGGCGTAGTTTTGTGACGCTTTACCTCAGTATTAAAATTAAATCAAATATCCTTCGCTTAATAAATAAATCTAAATATACAGTAAACGTTACACACGAAATAATGAATGAAGGAATGAATAACTATTTTTTTGATGTCTGTTATAGTTAAGGATCACAGTGTCATCTAGGCAACAGCGGCCACTTCCGTTTCGTGTTCATGTATCCCCGCGCGTGCTAACAGGATTTCTACGTACTAAAATGTTTATACTTTTCCATAACAAATAGGCTACAGTATATACTTTAATGGCATGGTATGAGAAGTCGAATTGGGACGCAGCATTTGTCTTTTATCTTTGCATGCGCCCTCGTGTGGTCAGACAGGATCTCATTTTCATTTTATTTTCAAGTTTACAGAAGAACACGGAAGTGATCCCACAAAGCCAGATTTACTAACAGCTTGCGATAGCACTGGCAGGCTTCACTAAATATACGCAGTGAAAGATGTGGTTGCCTATAGTTGTTTTTGCGACTGTCCTTTTTGCATATGCATCGAGTGTACGCATCTATTCAGTTTGACATGATCTTATCGGAAGAACCTCATCACATTACTTAACAAGTTTTAGATCATTTTGGTCTTTTTCTTTCTCCAGGTGCCTTATCAACCTAAAGGTAAGCAAAGCAACATACTAACTACATTTTAAAGACAAATACTTAAATTATGGTCTAAGGACAAGTTGTGTATTTTTAAACCTGTCTTTGATTTCAGTGTCTCTGGAGGTCTTAGTTACAGGCTATGTTGGAGACCCTGCTGTCTTACCTTGTTCTTACACAGAAGATAAAAATAAAGAACAAGAAGTGAATTGGAAGTACAAAATCATTGTGTATGAGTTTAGTCCAGAAAGGCCAGAAAGTAATAAGGACTAATTTATTTTTTAACTCTCTTGTTGTTGTGATTGTGATCATTCTGTACTTAAAAAAGGATATGCAGGTCCCATTAAAGCAATTTATGCATCCTGTTTTACTATCCATTCAGATAATAGAAAAATGGAATCTCTAACTTTAAGCAATTAATGCCCGTGCTATTCAAATAATTAACTTATTTTTTTCTAAGCCATTTCAGGACTTTCCCAATGTTATTGGACTGCTTGTAGTTGTTGTAAAAGATTCTGAACATTGCACTGTAAGGAGGATGTGGTGTAATGTTAATATTCTGCTTTACATTGTGCCTTTTATTAACAATTTAGTACACCTTATCATATTTACATATCAGAATTTTTTTCTGTTTTTATAAAAGAATGTTGGTGTAATGTGTGTGCTGTTGTACTGCCACACTTACAAAACACTTTTTCAGCTGGTATGACAATAATTTGGGTTTAGGTTTTTTATAAGTTTTATGTGGTAACTACATTTATTTGTTTGTTACCTGACTCAAGATGTTAATTATCTGTTGACTGAACTTTTGAGATTTACTTTGTATGGGTGTGCAGAATATGTTCCACAAAAGAACCACCAGGGGAAGCCAAAGAGAAAACATATCAGGAATAATGCTCATGTAAAAGAATATTTAAAACAAAGGCAGTACATTACAAAAGACTTTAAAAAAAAAAAATTGTATCTTGTAAAAAGATTTTTACAAAATACATATTTTTTCATGTTTCTAATTTTGTGTAGCTATCTTATCACATCAATATCTTAATGCAGTTAATAATGTATTATTTTCAAATGCTATTAGATTATTAATGATAATCTTAACTCTATAATTTACCTTATTAGTAAGTTTATTTTTTTATTTATTTAGCAATGTTGTGGAAGCACTGTCGAGCTTGTGCAGAGGCAGCAGCTTTTGCCAGAGGGGAACTGGATTCCCCTGGTTGGGCCTGGTTTCTCCTAAGGTTTATTTCTCGACTGGAGTTTTGGTTCACCGCCACCGTTTGCTTACTGTTTTGCACTATTTGGCTGGCCGGGGGGGGGCTGAAGTTAGACATAATTAAGAAGTTAGACATAATTAATATTGCATATAGAAATGTATTGTCCGTTTAATATTTGACCTGTGTTTCTCTCTCCTTTATCGTACATGTGTTCTTTCAAGGTGAGTGCATGTGTGTCTGTCTGTGTGTGTGTGCGCGCATGCTTGTCTGTGTGTCCGTCCGTGTGTGTGTGTGTCTATGGCGATATGTGTAAGTATGTGTGCATATTGTGTGTGTGGAGCGTTTGTATGTGGGTATGTCTGTCTTCTGTGTTTTCACCTTTTTCTTGTTTTTACAGGTACATAACTTTAGTTGTTTTGCTTATAGTCAATGTCTCTGCAGCTGCTTTGTAACAATGTACTTTTTAAAGCTCTATATAAATAATGTTGAGTTGAGAGTTGAGTATTAAATAAAGATGAGTGCACATTGGACAATTGTTTCAAAGAACAGAACCAGGTTGCGATAGAATCCTATATACAAATCCAGATCTCAACACAGCTTGTTGTACCCCTGACTGGAACTATACTGTAAGTGACTGAACGTGGATCTTTGCTGAAAATGAGTTATATAGGGTATCTATCTTTTTACCCTCAAAAATATAAATAGCTCACTTTCATTTTATCTCTACCCAGTCACTTGCTACCAGAAAGAACGAGGAGCCGCTTATTCCCATTCCAAAACAAACTTTTCCCGAGGGCAGAGAGCTGGTATAAAAAAATTGTCCTATGTGATTGGATGGTTGGCAGTGATTGGTTAAATGGTGGAAAGAGCTTGAGCAACATAGAGATATAAGGAGAGTTAATGTAAACACAGAAAAACACAGTTTTAAATGCTAAAATTCAATTCAATTTAATGCAGTGCAAAATGTAAAATACATGTGAAACAACTACTTTCAAAGCATTAGAGTAAGTGTGTTTTTATAGTCTACAGCAGGGATCCCCAAACTTGTTCCTGGACCAGTTTCCTGCAGAGTTTATTTCCAACCTGCCTCAAAACACCTGCCAGCAAGTTTCTGCTGTGCCTAGTGAGACCTTGTTTAGCTGCTTCAGGTGTGTTTGATAAGGGTTGAAGCTAAACTCTGCAGGACACCGGCCCTCCAGGACAGAACCTGGAGAAGAAGTGTAAAGAGTACCTGAAAACCATACTTAAGTAAAAGTACAGATACCTTGCAGCAAAAATTACTCCTTTACAAGTTACAAGTCACCAATTCCAAAACGACTTCAGTAAAAGTATCTGATATTAACAGGATTATACTCATACTGAATGTAGGCTCAATAAGCACTAGTCCTCAACACTCAAAGACACTGTATGTCAGTGAAAAACAAGATACAGTTGATTCTTGAGGAGAGAAATCGCTTTTATTGCTTTTATAACGTTTGGACCAGTGTCATTGGAAAGCATTTTAGCAGACATATTTTATAGCCCATGTTATATATGTTTTATGTGACTTCAGTTGAAAGATAAAAAACTACTATATTCTAATTCATTTTATGATTGATGTTTGAATCGATTTTATTTTTTTCTAATCTAGATTGTAGTTTCAATAAAATGTTTTATTTTCACCTACATTAACATTTATTATACTATTGGGTTTCTTTTTTACAATTTGTTTCTCAGAAAGATGAAACATTGTGCTTTTTCAGGGTGTGCTCCTTTCACAATGTTGTGGGACTAGTTTTAGTGGTTTAAGCAGATTTCATTCATATTTTGGATGAAAGCTGTACAGCAAAACAATGACATCAAACCCCAGAGAGATCCATCAGAGTGTAAACAGACTGGTGAACAATTTAATTGGTCTCTATACACTGGGTTCTAAACGGCAACATTATTTATCTGGTGTCCGACCAATCCTGACAGATGTCCTGATTTTATCTGCATGCAAATGCTGGGATTTACAATTTGATTTTCATGAAGTATGCTCATTTGGTGGAATAAATCTGTGCCTTGACTACTAAGCCTGTGGATATTCTATTGTTCTCAATGGGAATCTGAGGACACTCCCTCCTGCACTTAACTTACATTAAGTGTCCACCAGATGGCAGGTGGAGTTGATATCATGCTGACATACATCGTGCCAGAGTATTAAGGAAACCGTCGATCTGAGTATTTTCACAAAGAATCTTCTTTTTGGTTCACAGTGAATGGGAAGAAAGAAAACTGAATATGCAGTAAGAAACTGTTATCTGAGTGAAAATGCCTCGTTGATGACAAAGGAAGCTCAAGCTGAAAAAAGAGGAAAGTGAACAGAACCTTCTTGAATACGGTTCTGAAAGCAAAAGTGATCCATCCAGATACTCGCATGGTGTTGCTAGTAAAGTGACTGTGAGTGTATTTATGTGCAAATAACACAACAGAAAGACATACAGGTATTCCTCCATCCGTCTCCAAAAAGATTTTTGTCAAACAAGAAGAATTCGGGAATGTAAAAGTACACAGGAGATGTAAACAGTGAATTTAATGTAAATCTGCAATAATTCAACTTTCCCCATAGTTTATAGACTTACCTTAAATTAAACTGTAAGACTGTGAGCCTATATTTTAAGCATTTATTTATTCTGCTGAATCTATGCATACTTTGTTAATCTAATATCGGTCAATATATGTATAGGCCTATATCTATATTTAGTGTATACTGTATTTATCTATGTAACCTGTGTAACATTGTATTATTAATAGAGCAGTTGTCATGACCTGTTCTCTGTTTCCCCAGTTTAATGTGGACTTTCATTTCTTCCTGTTTCCTGTTTGATTTTGTAGTCCTTTGTAGTTCTGTGTTATTTGTGCCCCAGGTGTTTCTTGTGCTCTTGTTTTCCCAGTGTATTTAAGCCCTTGTGTTTCATTTGTTGGTTGTCAGTCATTTTGCTTGTTTCCTCTTGTCTCTATTTTCAGATTATGGATGACCTTGTTTGTTATGTTTTATCTTATCTTATTAAATCTTTAACTGCATGTGGGTCCGCTTCTCTGCCTGGTTACTCTGCCCAATTGTTACAGCAGTAGGTTTACATTACATTTGTAAGGTTCTGTCATCTGAACTTTGCTTATTCCAAAGTATATGTGCACAAATAAACAGGTCAGGTCTGTCAGACTGTCAGTACAAGGTTATTGTGGCTAACAAAATCACAAGAACAGATGCAGAGAGGGATTTGGTAACCATTGTGACTCTAAAGGCAACTTTTTTCAAATGTATATTAAATAGTTTATTACAAATTCATACAATATTAATAATTGTGCTTTTTAACATTATGGTTATTGTTAATTATTTTATGTCACTTATCATACAGACATTAGAGTAGGCTTATGAAACAAATGTGATTGATGCGTCAAACATGTAAAGCTTGTTTTTAAGGGGTGGAGTGTGATTTTAAAGGTTTCATCATTGTACGTCATTACGGAATTCAACAATCACGTCAAACATCTAAACTTTCCTTTTAAATACTAGGCAAGGCTAAACCATTCACTAAACATATTAACAACATCATAATTACCCCCCTAACCCCAAAATAATATTGCTTATGTTTAGACCGACAGCTTATTTTATGTCACCTCTCTTCTGTCGGATTTAAGAGAGTGGCTATTACTCGAAAACATTTCAAACATACATTTTCCATATTTACAGAATATTTCCAGTAGACTATGTTTTATCTTCTATGAATGTTTTTTATTGGCATTTAGTGGTTGTTTGGTTATCGCCCTTAATATCTCCGGAGTAATAAATATAATATAAATAAACCAATAAATTCCTCAATTACTGAACAATTCCATGACTACGGTAAAAAGTCTTTAATGGTTTCAAAGGCATATACAAGTTATAACAGTTAATCATTACTAGTGTCGACACCCGACACCTGTTGTGATCCCAAGAGAAGTAGACTAATATTAATAATTTAGTCGTGTTACTCACCTTTATAGCGCTGCATTCACGGGGGCTTTAAACGGCTTCGCAGAAGATAATCCATATTTTCTTCATACATGTTCCTCATACAGGAATGACAACACTAAACAGCTGAAACAATAAACGAAAGTTAAGGGAGTTATGGGAGGAGCTTTTTACAGTCAATCTCTTCAATCATTATTGCTTCTCACAGCTGAGAATAATTACCACCACCATACAGTATCAGCTTCATGTCATATTAACCTCAAACTTTCCATCATTTACTGATTCATAAACGTTGAATGATATTCCAGTTTTCACCTTTAGGTCGTCATTTTTATCATTTGTCAATATTCTCGTCATTTTTTTGTGTCTTGTGCTTCTTTGAGCTTGGACAACAACCGACATCAACCTGAATTCAGTCTGTTTATTTGCAAATGTAGACTAATTTGGCTTTATGTAAAATACTGGGGACGGAAGCATAAACGGCAGACTACATTACAACACCCTAGAGATGAAATAAGCCTTATAAATCTCCAGTAAGAATGCATATTGAAAAGAATATCAACCGATTATTTTATAGATATTTTTAATTATTTGTTTTTATTATTATTATGCCTTTATCTAATCTTTGACTTTGGAACTTCTCTGCTGATGTCAATGACTTTGGTCAATGGCTATTTAATGTTTGTCTTGTAACACATTGATCTGTTATTCTCTTCTTTTGTAAAAGTAAATCAAACACAGTGACCTCGTGATAATCTCACTCTCAAACTTTACAGTGCACAGTTTAAAGCAACCTTTTAGCCCAAAATGTACTGGATATTGCAGAATGACTTCAGTGTTGTACAGAAATTTGGTGTTAACTGAAAAATGTGAATGTATGCTATGAGAACAAGGTTATTAAGAGTTAGTATAATCTCTGCTTTACATCTGTATTTAAAAAAAATACTGTTTTAATGCACATGCACCGTACTTGTAGGTTCCATTGAGAACAAATCATTATTAAGTTTAGAAAATGCCAAGAGAAATTCCAATACCAATAATAAAAAATAACCCCAAAAATAAATTTAAAAGGTTATAGGTTATACTAAGACAACTATAGTTTTGGTTACCGGTTTTCACAAAGAATTTTTTTTATACCTACACCCCAGACAGACTTGTTTGACCAGATAACATGCTAATGACAACAGCTGACATGTAAGCTGGTGTCCATAGAGACCATGTTATTTGTTTTTTGGGTTTGTTCATATGTAGACTCAAATGTACCTCTATTGTGCCTTTTCTTTTGAGAAAGCGTTCAATCTGGTCGTCTGCCAATTGTGGCAAAGCACATTCAACATTCTTAAAGTACATTTAGAGTCACTGCGTTTTTATAAGGCCTTCACCCATGTACTCTGACCTAGGGCAAATAATAAATAAGAACAAACCTTTTGTACAAACAATATCCATCTAAACATGCAGCACTTTGGGGTGATGACATTAAATCACCTTTAATAACATTAAAGACACTTTCAAACCCAGAGAAAGATGACTTGTAAAGCAGAATTTTGCAAAGCAAATTCATGATGCAAATAAAATCCTTCACTCTGTTTCCTCTTTCACTTTTCCAACCGGATGTTCTGCATTCTTATGTTCTGTCTGACCTGGTATGATCACAAGTTATAATAATTAAATTGAGATGAGTGAAACTTATATGCTTTTGGTGATACAAAAACTCTTATCTGTTAATACAGAGACAGCAAATGTTTTTAATTAAGGTTTAACTTTAAACCTTAAATACAATATGGAATTTTGTGATTTTTAAACAGTTTCGTTTTGATTTCTTGGTTTAGTATATCTCAATAAGCAGTATTAATAAAGCAGTATAGATGAAAATAACAAAGCAACTTTCAATGCAAGCAGAAGGCCATTTAAGTTTGTTGAACAAAACAGCTGAGCCTTTGCTCTGTAAGCGATGCGGCTCAATGAAGGTGAATGGTTGTCATTATTTTGGTTACTTCATGTGGTCAGTGTTAACTCACGCGATATTGTTTTGTACACTGAATGAATCTTATCTCTGACATTGTGGTCAACAAGACAAAGTGGTCATTCTTAAAATAGACTTCATACGCATTTGATAGAGAACAGTCACTAAACAATCCCTGTTGAAAAAAAAAGGATTTTAATTGATTCAAAATTGGGGCCAAATTACTCTTTAAATAACTGGACGATATCAATAAAGGGTCAAACTTCAGTTCAGTGAGCCATATACACAGTGTTCAAATGAGTTACTTTGCATACAGTACCCCCACTATTTAACTATGTGCATTACATCATACATTTGAATAAGAAAAACCCTGGTCCTGTTTCATGACGGATGTGAATATGAATTTATATGCTCTGCTCATATTTGTAGAGAGTTTTATTTCTTGTTCCTGGACTGATAACACATCAAACAAATGGTTTCAGTCTGAGGGTAAAACAGATAAACATTGGTACTTAACAGACAGAAATGTCAAGAACTTCCGTTAGCAAAGAAATCTCTGTTACACAACACATTCTCACTTTCAAATATCTTTAAATTATTTATGATTTATAAAGGGATAAAATAACAAGGTTTTGCATATGTTCTTATCTCTAGTTATTTGCTTTATGGACCAGCAGTTGGAAATAAGCAATGATGATTCTTTGAGTTGTGTGTCTACTTTTTATACTTTACTGGATATGAATCTTCTGGATGTGGTCCACTGCTGGGGGTTTGGTATAACTATGAATTAATATCTTACATTTATATAGCGCTTTTCAGGACACTCATAGCGATTTACATGGAAGGAGGGAATCTCCTCAACCACCACCAATGTGTAGCATGCACCTGGATAATGCGACAGCAGCCATATTGCGCCAGATCACCCACCACACCCATTGTGTACATATGGGGATGATTAGTAAATATACAGTATTTAAAAAAATGTCAATTGGATTTTATGTCCAAGAACACGGTAATATACAAATGAGAAGAATCTAAATCATATAAGCTTTTTAAAGGCGTCTGGTTTTTGTCTAAGTTGGCGGTGCTTTATGCCTAAATAAATTGAAACAGGACACTGAAATGTTTATTCATATGTGAGATAATATCAGTATGTGAATGACAAATATTCATGTGACTTTATGTAAATGTAATAGGTGTCAACCAAACATTTATGTATTCAGCATAGTGACAGCAAATATGTCAATATTTGCCAATGTAAGGTCTTTCAGTTTCTATCACAATTTTTTTTGATTAAAAGCATGATTTAGTCAGGACCCTTTCAGAATTGTCACATCCATAATGGTCCATTTCCCTCATAAATATAAAATATAATAACGATTGTGTGTGCTATGAAGAGCTATCCCTTTATTTGTTGGGTATTATCGTTTTTATTCAATGAATAATTCGATTTCTGTTCATTTTTATTCACAGAAATCCTGAAAACTTTGTCATCTCTCAAAAACTGTCCTTTTCATCACATTTATTACATGCACATGTTTATTTCCATTTTTAATAGAAAATGTGTATAATTTCCAATTTGATATCTGGACTGCAACATTGGGTTTAGGAAAATATACAGATATGCCCAATATATTGTTAATAAATAAAACATCTAATGCCTTTGTTCTGACAAAATAATGTTATTTAACAAACACAGGATAGTGTCATGGTGACTCAAGTATTTGCAGTAACACGTGTTAGCCAGCAGATGTCCTCCACGTGCCATGTTTCAGCATCATCAACAGAAGGTCAAAGGACGAGCACAGCTCCCCATACAGACACAAGATCGAGTTCTTTCAAAACTGATGTTTTATTCCGTTACAAGCTTCTTCAAGTTTGTTTTTGTGACCGTGTCAGCGAGAGACCTGCGCTTGAGGACAAAAGTATGTAACTTTAATTAAAAACT
The DNA here is from genome assembly GCA_029783895.1 of Triplophysa bombifrons. Taxonomy (NCBI): domain Eukaryota; kingdom Metazoa; phylum Chordata; class Actinopteri; order Cypriniformes; family Nemacheilidae; genus Triplophysa; species Triplophysa bombifrons. The sequence goes on from CM056472.1 coordinate 3,773,147, forward strand.
CAAAGTGCACTTTTACTTGATTTAATTTTCCATCTTACAATTAATCTTATAAATAAGTGTATGTGAACATCTACGTGGTGTCTCAATAAGCAATTTAATTGTGTTTCTGTTGCATGTTGAGACCAAATATCAAGATAAAATATTTATTTCATTAAGTTCACCAGAAAATAACGTTTATCTTGAATAAATAACACATCACAAATGAGTAATTCTGAGGGGGGATTTTTCCTTGTGCTGAGGTTTCTTCTTGAGGTTACAATTTATAATGTTTTGTGAATGATATGATAGTCTTTCATTATGTGTGCCATAAATATTTTCTAAATCATGTTTTTTATTGTGTTATCATGTTTTTATTATGTTAGCTGTATTTTTGAGTTATGATTACTTAATCAAAACAACCTAATTGTAATTTGTTTGATATTACATGGAATGCACATAAAAACATGGAGTGGGACAAGTTATCTGTTTTCGCAAATGAGCTCTTCATATGTTCTCTGTGGCCTTTACGCTGTGTTTACCCATGTTGCTTTGGGCCTACAACCAAACCACTGCAGTTAGAGGTCATTTTACATTATTTTTATATTATACTGATCAAAGTCACAACATGAGGTTAATCCATCTCCAAAAAGTACACAAATTAAGTACATAATTAATTTAGACACTTTTAAAGATGACTTCTTTTAACTTTTAAAAATGCAACAAATAAAGGATTTAATTATAAAAGTAAACTCACTTATCATTTCTCAGAGTGACAGAATCAGACAGTATCATTATATCTGCTCTGATGAATGCTGTTCTGATCATTGTGGTTGTTGGTGAGATATTGTTGGTGATAAATTTAAATGTGTAAACAACTACGACTGTTAAAATATTAAAATACTCAAATTATCCAGTGGGTTATGGTAGTTGTTATTCAGGAGAAAGATTAACATGTGCTCTCTCCGGTCTCGTCTTTAGCACCGCCCCTCTCATTTCCAGTTTAGCCTTCTTTTAGTGTTTCATGGCAGATGCATGTACCTTGTTAATTTTCCTTTGTTAGTCTCCCTATTTAATGCCCTTGTGTTTGCTGTCATGTGCTCGGTCGGTTTGCTTACATGTCTTGTTTGCTTTGCCTTGTTCATCGCATTGCTGTCTAAACCCTGTGTATTGTTTATCTTGCCTTGTGTGCTCCCTTTCCCCATTGGATTACCTCGGCCTGTTGAATTGTTTTACCTCATCTATTCTCTATGTGGTGTTATTGCTGTTATTTGCTTTTGGTTCTTGTTGATTAGTTTAAGTCTTAGTTTATTCTGTTCCATTGTTTTATCCCCTCTGGATACTTGACAGTATTTTCATTTACCATCACTCCTGCTAACATGTCTATGAAAAAGTTTTTAAGGTTATTACATGATACAAAAGTATGATATTAAATGTGCATAACTTGTGAGTAAATGTATAAACCCTAGTAACCATACTACAATGCTACTCTGTTTCCATTTGTGGTTCAGAAAACCATGAGCTGATACATTAAAGTTAATTGTTCTGAGAAAAACACTGCAGTTGGTTCAAGGTCAAACCGCCGGTCTAGTCAAAGGTGAGACTATATTAGTCATGGGCTGCATGACCAAACCGTTGGAAACATTTTTTTGACTTTATATTATATTTATTCAAGTATTTGCTGAAAATAAAAATATGTCACACATAGTCCTAAACAGTCATTTGAATAAAAATAAATCCTGAATAAACAATTGGATTTGTTTGGCAATGCTTTTGTTAATACATCAACGCAAAACAGAAAGTTTGTTAACATAAAATAGTTTTCTTCTTCAGAATTTGAATATTTATACAAATAGAAACTGATTTAAACATTTGAAAAAAAATATATATTTCGTCATCAAAATCTTTCAGATATTGCAAATAATTTCAATGGTTTGGGATATCAACATTTCTGAAATTAGAAAGCAGTCAGAAGAAACTGTATGGTTTCCAAGGCAACTTGATTATTTACAGATAAGTAACATCATGCATCAGTTTCTATCATTTTTGATGCAATTTAGCTAGTGGTTGTTTAGCTAAAAAAGTTGTTTATTTATTCATAAACCAGTTTTTTATTTATTCATAAACCAGATCCTGTATTGTTCAGATTATTATTTATTATTATGTTATTTCAAGGCAATTTACTAGACAATCAATTTTTATACCAAAACCACAGTGGATACGCATAAGTCACACATTTTCGTTGTCATGATTATTCACTAAAACATACATTTTTAGTGGTGACTGACATTCATAAGTTATAATCATTTAATTTTTCTTTGGGTCAAGCTATACACACTTTGGTAAGGCGAGAAAATAATCGCTTTATTACAGTTCAATCAAAATGAAATTTTGACCACTCAGATCTGTATGGTTATTGTGAAACGTATATACTCATAGAAATTCACAATTGATAGCTTTAATTTAAAAGATTTAAAACATCATTACATCAAAAACTTCAATATCACTAAATTGGTAATGTAATATAATTCATCATACATATTTCTGTACACTGTGAGATATATATGTCAGGATAGTTGTACAGATTATGTTGGCAGGTTTGAAGCAGCACAGTTCCTGTTGTTTCCTGGAACAAGACTTTATGAAGCTTTGAACACATCACTTCTGCACACTAAAAGAGCAAATAAATACATGTATAAGCATGATGAAGGCAGTTGTTTTATTCTAAATGTATCTAAAGGATGCTGAGTTACTCTACTGTTTACAACTCTGAAACATTTTGGAAAAATTGTGAGATTTGAGATCATTACCTTTAACTGGTTTGAGATTAGAAAAGCGTCTGTAGGTCACCTGCTGTAGATCAGTGTTGGGGAGTTGTATAGGACATTCTTCAAACGTTTTATTTTCTTTATTAAAAACTTTTAATAGTCCTTCAGAATAACAGAATAAAATCAGATTCTTAAATAAAGACCTTAAACAAAATGTTAATAATTAGAGCCAGAGTTGAAGAAATATAACTCACCTATGACCACAACGAACCAAACAGCATTCAGCATACCGAATATAAGTGTAAGAGTCTGCCATAGTGTCTGATTCTGTTGAATATGTTTCACTTCTGTATGATTCTGATGTATATATCTGATCTCTTCATTTGGACTTTCTGTTGTCTCTGCAAATAATGAGTAACTTTACAATATTTTATTGTAGCTATGATCGATTTCACTGTTAATCTATTTAAAAACAATAATAAAATAAAAAATATTATCGCAGGAGCATTTACCATTTATCTGTAGTCTGATGCCACTGCTGAATTTTGGAGGTGTATCTGTCTTCATACAGTAATAAACTCCTAATTCATTAACAGTGATGTTATTTATAAACAGATGAGTTTTAGATTGTACTGAATATTTCTGTCTGAATGTTGTGTTGAAGAATAAAGATGTTGTTGGCAAAGTGCGTAATATCATCACAAGAGGATCTGGTACTTTCAGTAATAACCAGTAAATGTCTCGTTCATCCAGATCACAGTTTATAGTCACATTTTGTCCCAAATCAGTCAGTTGATCTAAAGTCTCTGCAGTTTGATACCATATGAAGAGATCTATAGAAATCATAATCATCATTTCACTATTAAATCTACTGTCAACATATAACAAAGAAAAGTAGAAACTTCTAGCAAATAAACTTTAAATCAATACATTTTAAGTCAATATACTCACAGATATGAAGCTGTGTGATTCTCATGTTGTCTTTATTAGGACACAAATGAGCTCTGGTTCTTATTTTGATACTTTACCCACACCAAACAGAGGAAGTCAAGTTTGCTCTGACCACATTGTAGCCTGTCATACCATGTTATTTTACATTCTCTCAGTTTCTCATGACCATCATTGTTAGCATGACAAGCATTGTAAGCAAATCAAAATCATTTTTTACTTTGTAAAATTAATACATTTGATATATAATTTATTATAATGCATGTTGCATTTCCATGTTAATTGTTTGTTTTATTGTTTATAGGACTATAAACTGTAATCATGGAATCAAATTAAATTTATTGGGTTTTACATAAACAATCAGATTCTCCTACAGTGATACTGCATTCATTCTCAAACCCAACATTTGCTTTTCACTTCAATAAAACATTGAAAATCAAATATTCAGTGCAATCTAATCATCATCTGGTCATATATAACGTCACTGTAGATGAGTTAGGAGTTTATTACTGTATGAACAAAGATACACCTCCAAAACTCAGTCACAGCACAAGACTGAACATCATTGGTGAGTGTTAATTTAATCATCCACTTATACTTAAGTACGTACATAATCAATTTAGACACGTTTAAAGATGACTTATCATAACTTTAAAAAATGCAACAAATAAAGGATTTAATTTAATTTAAAAAAATTGTCTTTACAGAACAGACTCAACTCACTAATAATTTCTCAGAGTATCAGAATAAGTCAGCAGTGAACTATATTCATCAGAATGAGACACAATGGCACATTATCATCATTATATCTGCTCTGATGAATGCTGTTCTGATCATAGTGGTTATGAGATATTGTTTGTGATAAAATGAAATGTATTAAAATAATGACGGCTGTGAAAATATTGATATACTCATATTCTCCAGTAGGTTATGGAAGTTGTTATTCAGGAGAAAGATTTAAACTTCATGATATTGATCTACTGCAGACTAAATATTTATATCAAAAACAACATTTTTGATATAAATCAAAAATGTTGATTTATATCAAAATCAACATTTTTGATTTTGATATCAAAAATGTTTGATATCAAAAATGGGGGCAGTCGTGGCCTAATGGTTAGAGGGTTGGACTCGTGACCAGAAGGTTGCCGGTTCGATCCTCAGGTCCAGCGGGTAACGATTGAGGTGTCCTTGAGCAAGGCACCTAACCCCTACTTGCTCCCCGGGCGCTGCAGCGATAGCTGCCCACTGCTCTGGGTGTATGTGTGTTCACCACTTGCTGTGCGTGTGTTCACTACTCTCTGGATGGGTTAAAAGCAGAGATAAATTTCGGATATGGGTCACCATATCTGACAAAAACAGGTCACTTTCACTTTCACTAACATGAAGAGTTGAACCAAGCATAGGTATATATGTTAAACTGTCATTAATGCATTAAGGAGTGTCAGGGGTTGTGAGGGATGAACCCAAGTGCAGGCAGCAGTACGGGGTAACAAAGAGAACTCTTTAATGAATAAACAAAAACCCACGGTGGGGAAAAACAGGACACGATAACAAGGTAAATAAAAAACAAAAGACTTCCCACGAGGGGGCAAAAACTAAAATAAAGCACGACACAACATCCACAACAAAACAAGGTAGTTAACAAGGTAATATCAAGACTAGAGGAGCACGAAGTACGACACGAAATACAAAGAAGTACATACAACGAACCAGCACAGGACAATGAAACATGAGGCGTATAAATAGGGAAACAAACACAGGATAATTGATAGGGACCAGGTGACAAATCAAACACTAAGGGAAAGCTAACGAGACGGAAAGGGCGGGAACACAGACGAGACTCGGGGAGAGTATGGAAAGCCACAAGGCCAAAACGTCTCTCCCCACATAAAACAGGGAATTAGCCAACAATGATAGGCAGAACCGTGACAAAGGGGTGTTGAACCTTGTTTGGATCATAATTTTAATGTAATGTGCACTTATGCTTATATTGTTTCCAGTACACTGAGGTAAACTTTTCCATACTGTGAGTGTGAAGAGTCACCCAAAGTCAACCCCACTGCTGCTTTTCCACCTTCACCACTGAAATATTTTAATAATGAGTCATTTTTGTCATTCCACATGTTTAAAAACATTTCATCATGAATAAACTTTGACATTTATAAAGGCTACCGGGACTTCCTGTGGCAAAGCCTTTTATTTTTAACACCAGGAACATGAGGGTTAGACTCAAGACTAACCAGCTATGAGGGTTTATACAAAGTCTAAATAAAGGTTGTAGTTGATATTTAACAGGACAAATGTGTGATATTAAATGTGCATAACCTGTGAATTATAAAGCAAAAGTATAAACCCTAGTAACCATACTACTATGCTTCTCTGTTTCCATTTGTGGTTCAGAAAACCATGAGCTGATACATTAAAGTTAATTGTTCTGAGAAAAACACTGCAGTTGGTTCAAGGTTAAACCGCCGGTCTAGTCAAAGGTGAGACTATATTAGTCATGGGCTACAGAGTGATCAAACCATTGGAAACATTTCTTGACTTCATATTATTTGTATTCAAGTATTTGCTGAAAATAAAAATACATAACACATAATTTGACGTGATCATGTGATGTTAAAATAGAAATGCCAGGATAAACTATTGGATATATTTGGTTTTTGCAACACTTTTGTTCATACATCAAGGCAGAACAGAAAGTTGTGAACTAGTAGTTTAATAGTCAGTATTATCAACTAGTGATGTTTAAAAGTAGGCTGATTTATTCTTCAGAATTTGCATGTTTATACAAATAGATACTGATTTAAACATTTTAAACAAACATTAGCCTGCTACTTTCAACAAAATCTTTCAAACCTTTTCTATATCAAAATTTTGACATCAGAAAACATTGATAAGAAACTTTATTGGTTCTAAGGCATTTTCATTATTTACAGATATGCATGTTACTATAAAATTAATTTAATTTAATATTTAAAATGTAATAAAAAAATACAAGTTAGGTTATTAATTCATAAACCATGAAACGAACCGTGAATGTTCCTGTATTGTACACAATTAATACAGATTTACTTTGGCAGCTTTTTAGCAACATACAGTAGGTGCTGTTGATCTGGCTGGTCTTAAATTTTAAACAGCTTGGAAAACGACTGTCACATACTGAAAGATGAAAAGGAAATCAGTATTAACAAATTAAACAATTATCAAGTTCTTGGTTGATTTTAGTTATGAATACCATAATGATATTAATAATCTTACCTGTAACTTATTTGGGTCTTGAGGCTCTTTTAAATGTTGTGTCTTCTGCAGTTCCGTGTTGTAAAGTTGTGAACTGTTTCCAGATCTGTTCCAACATCCATTTTCAACAGTAACAACATTTAAGAATCCTAATGGCAGTGAATTTAGAGTCAATATTTGAGGTCATTAATAATAATTCCCAGAACTTTTGTCTTTTTTCTAATGGGTCATTACACAATTACTCACCTTTCTGTTGTAGAGCCACATTGTGAGCAGCATTATCTTAAAATCAAACTTACTGTATATCTGAATGATCTCACCTGTAATGATCAGAACAGCATTCAGCAGACCTGATATGAGAGAGAAAGTCTTCAATTGTGTTGAGTTTTGCTCTGTTACATTTGTGTGATTCTTGCACTCAATTGTATTGAACTCGCTCAGTTGAGTTGGTTCTGAAAATAAAGATGTGCATTGAATTCTGTTACAGTAATGACTGTCAGTCTTCTCAAGCACTATAACTCAGTTTAAATAGATTCACGTAATACTGAGTTAAACATATTTCCTTTTGATAGATCACCCAAAGAGAAGCTCAACTGATATTAATAATCACAGTATCCATAATGTTTTGGTCACTGATGGAGCAAAAGTACTTACCAAAGATGTTCAGTCTTGTGCTGTGACTGAGTTTTGGAGGTGTATCTTTGTTCATACAGTAATAAACTCCTAACTCATCTACAGTGACGTTATATATGACCAGACGATGTTTAGATTGAACTGAATATTTGTTTTTTAATGTTTTATTGAAATGATAGGCTAATGTTGGGTTTGAGAATGAGCGCAGTATCACTGTAGGAGAATCTGATTGTTTCTGTAAAACCCAATAAACGTCCTCATCATCTAGATCACAGTTTATTGTCACATTTTGTCCCAAATCAGTCAGTTGATCTAAAGTCTCTGCTGCTTGCAACCACATAAATACACCTTTAAGATAAAAACAAGAAAACCCATTCATAATGACACATGGATTAATAAAAATGCAGCATTGAAAGTGGCAGGTATTATAAACCCGCTTTTAAAAACAGAAAACATTGTCTAATAAAGAGCATCATAACACACAATACACTTACAAAGCTGAAGCTGAATAATCCTCATGTTGTTGCTGTGATCTGAACACGTCAATATAATAAAAACTGCTTCACACCACACACTGCATAAAGTGAATTCATCTGCAGAGCTCTATACAAAAGGTCTCAATCATGTAATAGGAAGTCAAGTGTTTTTAACACTAGAGGGAGACTTCCGTACTTCAGCTAAGTATCCTCTAAAACAACCAGTTAAGTTAATTGATTTATATTTAATTAATTAATAAAGGAGGAATATGCAGTTTTATTTTGCATTTGATTGTTTAAAAGTCACACAGTTCGGAGAAGTAAAATAGTTCAGAGATGAATAATAGTGTCTGACTAGAGCTCTCAATCTAATCTTGACATCTACACTCAACAGACAGAGAAACCAAGTGTGTATATTAAAGATAAACTGAGAGCGTATACTAGATGCCTGCATGTACAAACAGCAACAAACGTTAGCAAATCCATTTACTTAAACACAAACCTGACACATAACATGAGTCTTCTCACTGTTCCTTCTCCCTTTATACTAATTCACTTGTGATAACTTGAGAAAAAGAGATGAAAAACAGTTTCCTTTACGATTGGTTTCTGGCCGATAGTTAACTGCTAGTTGTATAACTAACACAGTTTGCAAGCATACCCAATGCGTTCAAAAGTTAATGCTAAAAAATTAATAATACACTTTTTATTAAAATAATACTACAAGAAAATTAAAGAGAATATTGTCACGGTGTGACAAATGGTATATGGAACTTATTCCCGTTGAAGCTGTGTTCCCGCTGGGACACTTTGAGTGTAACACCGTTCCCAGGCCTGTGTGTGCGTCTGTTGCCATGACAACCCCAAATGACCGATTGGAAACAGGTGTGGGAAATTAATTTAGAGCCATGATGAAGCCATGTGGGCATTGAGAAGGATATAAAAAAGCCAGTGAAGAGAGACTGTGTTGTGGTTCTCTCCCGTGAGAAGTCGTTTTATCGAGTGGTTGCAGTTATTGGAGTGCGGGTGAATGAAGAGGAGAGTGTTGACTTGATGAGGGACTCGAGGGCAACAGAGGGAAAGTGAAATATCCTGTTTGCATTGGAGAGGAGCTAAGTAATCGAGAACTGAGTCTCGTAATTGCATGTATTCGACACTGAATTGGATGTGGTTTGGAGTGTGTGGATCACGATCATAAATGTCACTGAGTGGATTGTACTGATTCATTACCGACCTCCTATCTCTTTCTCCATTATAAATGGTGATGTGAACTCTGCCTGTGTTTGTGAAGAAAAACATCCCGAAATATCCTTTGCAGCATTGATGAACGCGGTCCCCTCGGACAGAGACCCAAGGGTGAGTGCAGGCTTTAAATTGCACTTCGTGAAGTGAGATTGCAGTGCCTAAGATTGACGTTTCCCCCACATTATATGCTAGAAGTGGAATTGCTGTGTGTGTGGAAGATACATTCCCTTTGCCGTGCACTCTCCCTGTGCTACGCTGGTCTACTGTCAATAGTGAGAGTTCTGTGTCATTGATCTGTTCTAACTGAGTGGATGTTGAGGAATTATCATCTGGAATTTGAATTAACCCCTCTGTTTGAGTGAATAAGAGACGAGATGCCCTGTTGAATTGTTCGTGGTCTGTCTCCGTAGAAGTCCCATTCAGCCCGCTGACTTTGAGTCTGCTGTATTCCTGCAACGCAGCCGTACTGTGAGAAGTGCTCACTCCCTTCTATGCATATGAACTGTATACCTTGTGTGAAGCATCCTTTCTGTCTGCTCCAGTAGAGGTCCCGTTCAGCCCATCGACTTTGAGTCTGCTGTAACCTGGGAGCCCACCTGTGTGGGGAGAAGTGACTGTCCCTCTGCTGTGAACGTAAAGCCGGCCCGTTCTGTCTGGAATATCCACTTCATCTATGCCAGAAGAGGTCTTGTTCAGCCTGTCGACTTGAGTCTACTGAATTCCCGCAATTCATCTGTATCGTGAGAAGTGTTCGTCCCCTTCCAACTCATGTGAACTGTATGCTTGCTTGAAGTATCCCTTCTGTCTGTCTCAGTAGGAGCCCTGTGCAACCGGTCGACTTCGAGTCTACTGTATCCTTATAGTCACCTGTGCTGAGAGAAGTGGCTGTCCTTCTGTTACGAACGTGGTTGGTACACTTTGTCTGGAGTATCCATCTGCCCCAGTTTCTGTGCCTGTGGAGAGAGGGAGGTTGGAATTATTCGCTTACCCTGTAAAGATTCCCTTGCCACCCCATCATCAGATTGTGAATCTGCCGTATACGTACCTGACCGACGGCCATCTGCTCCGGATCTCGTACCTGTGGAGGAAGGAAGGTTGGAATCACTTACTTACCCAAGGAAGACTCCCCAGCCGTCCCACCATAAGACCGTGTACCTGCTGCATACGTACTCGACTGATAACCATTTGCCTCAATTCTTGCACCTGTGAAAGAAGGAAGGGAGGTTGGAAATATTTACTTACCAGAAGAGACTTACCGGACCGTTCGCCTGTTCACTGCATCTCCACCTGTGAAAGACCTACCTGACAATTTACCTGTCCACTGCCCCATCCACTACAGGGCCCGCACTGAGGAAGAGAGCGGGAGAGACCCTGGTTGTTGCACTGTTCACCTTCGATTCCTGAGGGCAAGAAGGAAGAAGATTTTAGATTAGGATTTTCAAATTGCTTTTACTTTTAAATAAAACTTGTTGAATTTATTCTGTCTCCGATTCCTCCCTCTGACACGCTCCTCGAGGTGGTCCTGGTTCAGGGGTGGGCGTAGTCCGGCTTGGCCCATCCCGACCTGTGACAGACTTTTGGCGTAGTCGGCAGGGTCTACCTCGAGTTGAGCGACCAGAGGTTGAGATGGCAGAAGAGGAAGAGCCCGGGGTGCGGCAACCGGTCATGCCGATCTTCATGGGGGCTCCGTGGGCTCCGAAGTATGGAGGCCCGGGATCTGAGATGAGTTTGTCGATGTGGAAGACCCAGGTAGAGTACCTGGCAGGGCTTCAAGGTCTGAGCGCCCCACAGAAGGTCCAGTTTGTTCTAAACTCCTTGGATGGAGAAGCGAGAAGAGAAGTTCAGGCGGCTCCGGAAGCAACCCGAGCAACTGTCCAGGCCATTTTTGACTTTCTCACGGGACAATATGGAGACGCCACCCCGGTAGCTGTTCTGAGAACGCAATTCTTTAATTCTCGGCAAGGCCCTCGCCAATCTGTTCGGGCATTTACCCTACAGCTGCGGGAGCAGTTTTCTAGACTTACGGGGAGACAGGATCATGGCCTGGGGGGCGAAGAGGCTCTGCTCCGAGATCAGTTTTTACTGGGGTTACGGGAGGGTCCTGTGCGCCAGAGTCTGCGGGTGCAATTTCGACGAACACCGAATCTGACTTTTGAAGAGCTTCGACGAGAAGCGCTGGCCCTTGAGCATGATCATACGGAGAATGTAGATTCCCCCAGCTGTCTAGCCACGAATGTTGTGGGCACCCCTTCGACTACTGTGGCACCCGACTGGAAGCAGGCCCTACGGGAAGAACTGAAGAGAGATGTGCGGGAACAAATGTTTGACCTGTCCAAATCTTTTATGGAGGAGCTCCGTCGAGAACGCCTCCAGTTGTCCTCTTTACCGCGGGAGCGGGCTTACTCCGACGGGAATCGTCCCCCCGACCGCCGTCCATCCCGACCTTCGGGCTCTCGATTCCAGTGGGATGAACACGGGCGTCCCATCTGTAACGGCTGTGGAGAGCCGGGGCATTACTTTCGTCAGTGTCCTGCTCGACGTGCATCGCAAGGGGGTTTTTAGAGTTTCCGGCCACTGTGGGTCAAGTGGTCGGGACCCCCTCATCAGACCCCTTCCTACCTACATCTTCTAGGAGCCGCTTGGTGGGCTGTTGCCCGGTGGTGGTGGTTCAGGTTAATGACCAGGAAGTGCAGTGCCTTTTGGATACAGGCTCCCAAGTGACCCTATTCACCGAAAGCTTGGCCCATGAGTTGTTTGGCACCGAAAGTCGACCACCTGCGGAAGCCCCCTGGTTGACGCTACGTGGGGCAAATGGCCTCGACATCCCGTACGTAGGATATCTTGTGACCGATCTGAAGATTCACGGGGTTGTAGTGCCTCAGAAAGGAGTGGTGGTCGTACGAGACACATGCCTGGGGTCTCATCGTGCCCTGATTGGGATGAACGTCATTGCAGACTGTTGGGAGGATTTGTTTCGAAGTAGACCGGCTCGGGCAGTTACAACATCGGCCGGCCAGGAGTGGGACCGCATCAGGGCTGACTGCCGCCGGGTATGTCTTGCCGAACGACAGGGGGACAGGGAAAGCACGGGAAGAGTGGCCTGCCGTTACGCCTTATCCATTCCAGCTCAGAGTGAGGCTGTGGTCTGGGCCAGGTTGCCCCCTCGACTTTATAGTCCGGAAGAATGGGTCATGGTGGAACCCCACGAAGATGGTCCCAAGGTGGAAGTCGCTCGAGGATTGGCGACTGTTCGGGGGGGCCGGGTCTCAGTGCGGGTCAGGAACATGAACCCCTTCCCTGTGCATTTGTATCGTCACCAACGGTTGGCCCGAGTGACCTCAGTGAGACCCCAGCAGGTTCGTGAACAGGGTGAAGTTAATTTCAATCGAGTGAGCCCGACAGTGGTCGAGGTGGCCCTGGCACGAGCTGGTCCGGAGGCGGGAGAGACAGGAAGAGGAATGCCTGCCCACCTGACGGGGGAGTCTTTACGGGGTGAAGGACTAGGTGAAGAGCAATTGGGACAACTCCAAGAGTTCTTGAGGAAGTGGCAACACTTGTTTTCCACTCATGACGAGGACTACGGTCGCACAGATGTGGTAAGACATCAAATCCCAACTGGGGACGCTGCACCCAGCCGAGAGCGTTATCGACCCGTGCCCCCGACCTTATACTCAGAGGTCCGCACCCTTTTACGAGGGATGCTCGACAAGGGGATTATTAGAGAGAGCAGTAGCCCTTGGGCCGCCCCGATAGTACTGGTTCGAAAGAAAACAGGTTCCTGGAGGTTTTGTGTGGATTACCGAAGGCTGAATCAAGTAACCAAAAGAGATGCTTTCCCGTTGCCTCGAGTTGAAGACTCTCTTACGAGCCTCACACAAGCCACCTGGTATTCCACTCTTGACTTGGCCAGCGGTTACTGGCAGGTGCAGATGGATGAGCATGACAGGGAGAAGACAGCGTTCACTACCCACTTCGGCCTATATGAATGGGACCGGATGCCGTTCGGCCTTTGCAACGCCCCCGCCACATTCCAACGGCTGATGCAGCGTTGTCTAGGCAACCAACTGATGGATACCACCCTTGTCTACTTAGACGACGTTATCGTCTACTCTCCAGATTTCAAGTCCCATCTTGAGCACCTAGAGCAAGTCTTCCGCTCTTTAGAGCGATATGGGTTGAAGCTCCAGCCAGACAAGTGCCAGCTTTTCCGAAAGGAAGTCAAATTCCTGGGGCATGTGGTGAGCGCGGCAGGGATTTCAGTTGATCCGGAGAAGGTGGTGGCAGTACAGGAATGGGCTGCGCCCAAGACGGTGCGCCAGGTCCGTTCGTTCCTGGGCTTCGTGGGTTACTATAGACGATTCATTAAGGATTTCTCTAAAATTGCTAAACCGATCAACCAGTTGCTGGGAGGTACGGGAAGAGTTCGGGGGCGAGGGTCCCCTTCGATCCAATGGGATCCGGCTTGTGAAGCCGCCTTCCAGAAGCTCAAGCAGGAACTACTACAGGCCCCGATTCTAGCCTATGCCGACTTCACACAACCCTTCACTCTGTACACCGACGCTAGCCATCTGGGCTTGGGGGCCGTCTTGGCACAGAAGCAGCAGGGAGAGGAAAAGGTAATTGCTTATGCAAGCCGAAGTCTACATCCAACGGAGAAGAATGACGCTAACTACAGTTCTTTCAAGCTTGAGTTGCTGGCAGTGAAATGGGCGTTGTGTGAAAAATTTAAGGATTATTTATGGGGAGCCAAGGTACGGGTCGTTACGGACAATAATCCATTGGTACATTTGCAGACTGCTAAACTGGGGGCGGTGGAGCAACGCTGGGCGGCACAACTGGCCAATTTTGACTATCAGATCCAGTACCGGCCAGGAAGAGAACATACTAATGCCGATGTACTATCTAGGCTACCCGGTGAAGGATCGGCAGGTCAGGTACCGGTACCAGAAGCGGGATTCGACGAGGGATTGATGGTGGGAGTAGTAGAGGCACCGGGGCAAACGCCGGAGGAACCCCCCCCTTGTTGGGGGTGGGACCCGCAGCGATGGAGGTTGTGGCAGGGCGAAGATGGAGATGTAGCGTTGGTTCGAACGTGGCTAGAACAGAAGGCCTGGCCTGAGGGTGCGGCTCGCCGGGCCCAGACTCGGATTGTACGGGGCCTGCTGGGACAGAAGGAGAGACTCTATTTGAAGGAAGGTGTGCTTTGTAGGGCCATTCAGGACCCAGGTCGGGGCGAAGAGGTCTGTCAAATCGTGGTCCCTGAAGGGCGTTGTCAGGCGTTACTGGAGGCATATCACTCCAGGATGGGACATCAAGGGCAAGAGAGGACATTGGCACTGGTGAGACGACATTTCTACTGGCCTGGGATGGAAGGTACCACGAGGACTTACCTTCAGAGGTGCCCCCGCTGCACGTTGTTTAAGACCAAGAAGGAGGCACGGGCACCGCTGGTCCCGATTCAGGCCAAGGCACCGCTGCATATGGTGGCCATGGATTATCTGACTTTGGGACGGCCAATGGATCGGATCCAGAACATCCTCGTGGTAACCGACTTGTTTACCAAGTACGCTTGGGCCATCCCAACTCTGGACCAAACCGCCGTCACGACTGCCAACGCCCTCTGGAGGTATGTGATCCAACCATTCGGATGCCCGGAAATCTTCCACTCAGACCAAGGAACCAATTTTGAGTCCAGGGTGATCCATGAGCTGTGCCAACTGTACGGATGCAAGAAGACCCACACGACTCCCTACCACCCCCAAGGGAACGGGGGGTGTGAAAGGTTTAATCAGACCCTATTGAGTTTATTAGGAACCTTGGAGGAGGAACAGCAAGGCCATTGGGTCGACAGGCTCCCGGCGATGGTGCAGGCTTACAATAACAGTGTGCACAGTACCACCGGTTACGCTCCTACTTACCTGATGTTCGGCAGACATGTGAGACTTCCAATGGATATGCTTCTGGGGACCACTGCAGGGGAAGAGGGAGGTAGCTTGACAGATTGGGTGAAGGGACACCACCAACGCCTCCAGTCGGCGTACGAACGAGTCTCTGACCAGATTAATCGAGCAGCGTTAAAGAATAAGAGGTTGTATGACCGGACGGCTCGAGAGGCACCGCTACTGCCAGGGGAGAGGGTGCTGGTGCGGGACAATCGCCGACAAGGGAAGGGAAAGTTGAGTGACCGGTGGGAGGCTCAGCCGTTTGTCGTCCAGCGACAGCCACACCCAGACCAACCTGTATATGCATTGCGACCAGAAGGAAAGGCAGGCCCCGAACGGGTGTTACACCGTAATTTGATTCGCCCTTGTCCAAACTATCCAAAATGTGTTGTAGAGAATCCACCGGTCGAGACGTCCGAGATGCCCCTGCTGGTAGGATGGGCGGTGATTCCCAGAGGCCTAGGCCTAGGACCACGACCTGAAGCACCTGTTTCCCCACCTCGTCGGTCCCAGCGAGAGAATCGAGGTCAGCCTCCAGCTAGGTATGGAGACTGGGTGTCTGGAGACCGTTCTCGGGACTAGAACGGTTTGGCGGGGGGGTATGTCACGGTGTGACAAATGGTATATGGAACTTATTCCCGTTGAAGCTTCCATTCAGCCCGCTGACTTTGAGTCTGCTGTATTCCTGCAACGCAGCCATACTGTGAGAAGTGCTCACTCCCTTCTATGC
Organism: Triplophysa bombifrons; assembly: GCA_029783895.1. NCBI lineage: Eukaryota > Metazoa > Chordata > Actinopteri > Cypriniformes > Nemacheilidae > Triplophysa > Triplophysa bombifrons. The sequence goes on from CM056472.1 coordinate 3,789,108, forward strand.
ATATGAACTGTATACCTTGTGTGAAGCATCCTTTCTGTCTGCTCCAGTAGAGGTCCCGTTCAGCCCATCGACTTTGAGTCTGCTGTAACCTGGGAGCCCACCTGTGTGGGGAGAAGTGACTGTCCCTCTGCTGTGAACGTAAAGCCGGCCCGTTCTGTCTGGAATATCCACTTCATCTATGCCAGAAGAGGTCTTGTTCAGCCTGTCGACTTGAGTCTACTGAATTCCCGCAATTCATCTGTATCGTGAGAAGTGTTCGTCCCCTTCCAACTCATGTGAACTGTATGCTTGCTTGAAGTATCCCTTCTGTCTGTCTCAGTAGGAGCCCTGTGCAACCGGTCGACTTCGAGTCTACTGTATCCTTATAGTCACCTGTGCTGAGAGAAGTGGCTGTCCTTCTGTTACGAACGTGGTTGGTACACTTTGTCTGGAGTATCCATCTGCCCCAGTTTCTGTGCCTGTGGAGAGAGGGAGGTTGGAATTATTCGCTTACCTATGTATTGTAGTAGATCTATGTAGTTATTGTGAAACGTTTATGCTCATAGAAATTCATAATTGATAGCTTCCTTTGTAGAAATATGAGTGAATGTTAAAATAAACTGACACATCACGAGACTAACATGTGCTATCAAAATAATTTAAATGAATAGAAACATCATTACATCAAATGTAATATAATTCATCATACATATTTCTGTACACTTTGAGATATATATGTCAGGATAGTTTTTCAGATTGTGTTGGCAGCTTTGAAGCAGCACAGTTGCAATTGTTTCCCGGATCAAGACTTTATGAAGCTTTGAAAACATCACTTCTGCACACTAAAAGAGCAAATAAATACATGTATAAGCGTGATGAAGGCAGTCGTTTTATATTAAATTTATCTAAATGATGCTGAGATACTGTTCTGTATTACAACTCTGAATCATTTCAGAAAAATTGTGTGATTTGAGATCATTACCTGTAGCTGGTTTGAGATTAGAAAAGCTTCTGTAGGTCACCTGCTGTAGATAATTGGTGGGGAGTTTTATAAAACCTTCTTCAATTGTTTTATTCCCATCAATAAAAGCCTTTAATAGTCCTTTAGAACAACACAATAAAATCAAAGACCTTATCAAAGACAATGTTTATATTGATGTTGAACTAAAGAATAATAACTCACCTATGACCAATATGAATAAAACACCATTCAGCAGACCGAATATAAGTGTAAGAGTCTGCCATAGTATCTGATTCTGTTGAATATATTTCACTTCTGTATGATTCTGATGTATATATCTGATCTCTTCATTTGGACTTTCTGTTGTCTCTGCAAATAATGAGTAACTTTACAATATTTTACTGTAGATATACAAATGTGTACTGTTAGTGAACTTCATTACAGCATATTAAAGGCACAATTGTGTCAATAAGACTAAATATGAATACACTTGATTACAACATGAGCACTTACCATTTATCTGCAGTCTGATGCCACTGCTGAATTTTGGAGGTGTATCTGTCTTCATACAGTAATAAAGTCCTAATTCATTAACAGTGATGTTATTTATAAACAGATGAGTTTTAGATTGTACTGAATATTTCTGTCTGAATGTTGTGTTGAAGAATAAAGATGTTGTTGGCAAAGTGCGTAATATCATCACAGGAGGATCTGGTACTTTCAGTAATAACCAATAAATCTCTTCTTCATCCAGATCACAGTTTATAGTCACATTTTGTCCCAAATCAATAAGTTGATCTGAAGTCTCTGCAGTTTGACACCATATGAAGAGATCTATAGAAATCATAATCATCATTTCACCATTAAATCTACTGTCAACAAATAACAAAGAAAAGTAGAAACTTCTAGCAAATAAACTTTAAATCAATACATTTTAAATCAATATACTCACAGATATGAAGCTGTGTGATTCTCATGTTGTCTTTATTAGGACACAAATGAGCTCTGCTTCTTATTTTGATACTTTACCCACACCAAACAGAGGAAGTCAAGTTTGCTCTGACCACACTGTAGCCTGTCATACCATGTTATTTTACACTCTCTCAGTTTCTCATGACCATCATTACTTCTGTAAGCAAGTCAGAATCATTTATTTTGTGCTATTAATAAATGTGAAATTTAATTTATTAAAATGCATATTGCATTTCAATGTTAAATGTTAGTTTTTTGTTTATAGGCTACTGTTGTTTTGTTTTTAGTTATGTTTAGTAGAATATTTGTAATTGAACAATGGTGGTAACCACTGACTTCTCAGTGGTTTTATATTCTCAATGGTTTTATGTTCATACAATAGTCAATTGGTACCAACATTGTTCAAATACAAACATATTTTTTCTTCTGCAGAAGAAAGAATTCCATGCTGGTTTGAAATGGCAGTAAGGTGAATAAATGCAATTTTTCATTCATTTTTGGGTGAACCATCCCTTTAAAGCCAAAGGCCATTAATATTGTTTTTTTGTCTGAAAATTAGTATTTATATTTAGGACCAACAGTTTGACAGGCGTAACTGCAAGAGTCAAGAGACAATGATGTCATCACGTACTGCTCTGAAGCACACAAGTTAAAGACTCGCATACAGAACTTTATTGAGGAAATCCAGAATAAGTAGCCATACAGAGACAAAACACAGGTTAGCAATCCACAGGACAAGCACCAGGCCCGAATCTCAGACAACAGGAACAAATATATGGGCACAAGGCCAAAGCAACAGATCAAGCATAATGGGCAAAGGATTATGGGAAGTGTGCTGCATGTATGGTGTAATGTCAATGGACAAGAAGGGAGCGCCCTCTGGTGGAGCACGTGGGTACTCCACCTGACAGAAAGTGTAGGTAAATGTTGTGTAGTCGATTAAAACAATTTACTTTTTATAAACTTTGTTTTTATATAGCACTCTGCAACTGTGATTATGACCTTAAAGTCCCTGTGAAATTAAAAAGATGGGGGTTCTGCAACTGCCTTCATTGTCAAAGGTACAGTACCCAATACAAACACACGTAAAGTGAAACTGCTGTGGACTCCTACTTCTCTGACAGAAAGTCTTTCTATTTTGACTATATAGGATGAAACCAGCCCGAGCAAGAACAAGCCTAATGCGTTTATCACACCTTGGAAATTGTCTCTGTGCACTTGCACTCACTGCAGATGTCAAAAACGTATCGGTCAGTTAGGATTTTAGAGGATTATTGTTATGAAGACAATAAAGATGAGGATGAAGTTGAGGCTGTGGTTGAGAAATAAATAGTTCCATCATTCAATGCTGTGATGAGCTCAGCTTTGAAAAACACATACAATGGAATTCAAAGAACCACCAATAATAGTCTACATGTAAAGAGATTCTGAGCTGACTGAGCTGACAGCAAAATACTTTGAGGCTTGTACTGTAGAAGTGAATATATGGTGAAAGCCAGCCGTAGTGATACATGGATGATGACAAGAAATACAAGTACTGCACTTCTGATAACTGGTTCCCGTACTCTCTTGTGCATGGTGCCATATGCAAGCTACCACATTTGACATTTCTAGAACAAAAAAAAAAAACAGTATTTGGACATTACTGGTACAACATATTTATCTACTTAAGGAACAGCTTTTCCAACAAACTTATTTAATAATGTTCAATACAAATTTGACCAAAAAAAGTCATTTTATTACCTGTGATAATAGTTGTGCCGTCTCTTGAATTATACCGTTAATAAAGTCCATCATACATGAAGTCATATCTTATGCCTTATTTGCAGGGCCAGATTAACACTTCGCTGTACCCTGGGCAACAATATTCAAGTACCCCATCATCACGACCCCAGGATCACCACAATCTGGCAAAATACAGAATATATTATACAGTAAATATACTCAATATTACAATAACTAACTGTCATCAAGTGCATTTTGATGTACATATGTGCCAATGCTCATATAACTACAAATGCACCACTATGTTCTCTTGTCAAGGCCACTCATTGTCCCACATTTGGCAAAATTGACCCACTACAAAGAGAGTGAAAGAAGTGTCCTCCATTTACACACATAAATAAATAAGCAACCACTTTCAAAGAATCCAGTATTTATTTAACAACACCTACTCCCACACAAAGTATTGTATTTACAGAGCCATCACAGAGGAAGTCCACATCCATAATCTCCTAGAATCAAGTAGCATTTTGGTCCTCAGCTCATTTTAAACAGAAATCACCCTGTCACCTAAAAATTCAACAGGACAATCAAGTTATAGTGCAATATAAACATTCTGAAACTGCTGTTTTCTCTCAACGACAATAAACTATTTACAGCATTTTCATGGATCCACCACAAGCAAAAAATTAATAAAATGCAGTATCATCTGCTCCTAAACTCATTTTAACTTCTTTAAACAGAAAACAAACTGTCACATCACGGTTCAACAAGACAGGTAAGGGTTAAACATTTCAGTGCAAGATAAACATTGGGAAATCTGTAAATTTCTTTCAATTAGACAAGACAAAAAGAAATGCTAAATAATCCGGCAAAATACTTAATAATGGGAAAGAGCATATTTAACTTTGAAATGCTTGATTTCATTTGGCAAACACATCTTACACTGGCATTTTTCTGGACTTTTAATGTGCAAATTGTTGTAATAGAGAAAGTGCAGTGAGCTGTGTCTGTGGTACAGGGGCTGCTCGCAGACTCGACGAGCGGTTCAGATGGCGGTGAGACTCGAGACTCATAACCGCTTCCCTCAACGGTCGCACTCGAAGCAGAATCCGGGCCATCGGTCTTTGCTCTCGGGCTGTGAACATTAGCCAGCGCCGGAAGTGAGGAAATGTCCTTGCTAGCAGAGCTGTCCTCGTTGACGGATGCTGCCTTAGCTGAACTGTTGCTAAAGTTTACTAGTGTGAAGAAATTCCCTATTTTGGGTATATATTTTAATTATTTTCTGTGTTCCTGATATCCTTCTGCTTTTAAATTTCCGCTTAGCGCTCCCACTTAGCTTCTCCATGTTTGCATCTTTTAGTTGTGTTTTGTAGCGGCGCTTGCCATCATGCGACCGGCTCAGTGCACGTTGATTGGCGTCACCGCCCTGGGCCCTTTAGAGGTCATATACCCATATGGTTTATCCGGCCTTGCTTATTTTTAATAAACTTATATGTTATGTTTTTTGGCATGTCGAGTCGAGCACACATCATTATGTGACAAACCGCATAAGATTTCATTAAAAACAGCAGAATTTGCAAAAGATATCTAGTTTGCATCTCTAAAATCTTAGCATTCATCAATTTTATTGTAAAACCGTCGGCTTTGTTATGTTTGCATTATCACTTCTCAATACATAGCCATGGTATTCAACACCTGCCTGCAGACTAACTTCTTTAATTTGATTGGCTGAATGTTCTGTTTTCTTTTGTGCAATTGGCTGAACTGCTGCTTATCCTCTGAAATTTGATTGGTTGGAATTCTGTAAACCTTTTGATTGTTTGATTGGTCAATATGTTGAAATTGGGAAGCTTTGATGGAAAGCCTGCAATCATTTAAAAAAAAAAGCATAACGGCTAATGCTTATTCTGAACAGTTTTAAGTTTTAGTGTTTGTGCCAAAATTGTGTTGTTTGAGCGCTGTTCTGATCTGCTGAAGTAAAAAACTGAGAATAGTTCAGAAAAATGGAGCAAAGCGCAGAGCAGCAAGAAAGAGCATCCAAATGGTAGCAAAGTTGGAAGAAAAATGATATATGAATAAGACAAAGATAATAACAAACAAATTTGTTCCCATTTGTTGGATCAATGTGAATTTTTTGAATGGCTACATTAACAGCAATAAAAGGGCAGACTTTTACTAAGTCTTAATACTCAGTGTTCAAATGACTTAATTTTTACATGACAAAAAGTTTGACTCCACAATTCGGACAATTTGCTTTTGAATTGCTTTTATTGCTTTGAGACATATTTCAATTTATGAAAGTTTAGAGATGATCTGATGGTACAATTTTGAAGGTGTACTGTTTGCAGAATTCTCATAAGCGGGTTTGAGCACAAATGTGATAGTACAGGTTTCATCGTTCCAGCAACCTTTATCTGTAGGATGACATAAAAATTACATTTACATGAAATAAATATAGTTGTAGGAAAAATGAAAGGTAAACCCATAAATTAATCAATGACTTTATAATATGTATATTACATATAAACAAGATGTGTCAACAATACTAGCTACTTTATTATTAAAGCACTGTAAATTGTCAGTATTAACAGGATTCACAAAACAAAAGTATAACACCTGCTTCTCGTTCTAGTAATTGGTGAGGAGACACATTTAAGGCACGAAGGAGGAAGCGAAAGAGACAGAGAGAAACCAGGCTGGGAAAACAAGTGTTGGCTGTCGGAGAAAGACGAGAAATCCAGGAATATCCAGACAGACCGAAGGAATCGTCACCACAAAGAGTGTGTGTGTAAAACGTATGAGTGAGCGGGCGTGCTACCCGGAAGTGTTGCAATAATAAAAAGAGTTTACGTTTTCCCAGCCAAGCCGACCCCGCCTCCTTTCTTCCACAAGCTTGAACTTTGTTACACGTACATTACAGACTAATCTGAAAAATGAGTCTGTTGTAACTGAAAACTGTTTGTATGTAAATTATTTTAAAGCAGAAATATTTACCATTTCACCATCATGACCTCCAATCCAAACACGTGTGTTAACAGGTACCAGACACATGAGAAACTCATTTTGTGCTTTACTGCGCACAGACACAAGATTTTCTTCAAGGCTTTGACAGTTTTTCTAAATAGAGATTTTTTTAGTCATTCCAAAATCAAACCGTTTTAGTTTAGATACAGAAATGGATTATTCTTGAAAAATGTGGAGATGAAAGTACCTCTGCTCCGACCCAGTTAACTCCCTGGGGGAAGAACTTGAAGCATTCAACTCCAAAAGGTGTCCATCCAAATGGACATCTTTCAGCTATACAGTACATGAAATATTAGAGATTAACTTGCTGTAACACTGACAGTAAAGAAAGGTTTTATTTGTTAAAGCAATCTTTTAATCTTTCTGTGACTTATGCTTAAAATAGAAAAATCTATTCTTTTCATGACAAAATTAATTCATGTCACATATTTCCTTTTATAACATTAAGAGAACAGAGTTTATTGACACTTTGTAATTGCATTAATAAATAAACGTGTTGGTTACCTGCTGCATTCTCCCCAGAAAATATCAAGAAAAGAAGCACAAGACCTCTCATCACTGCCATGATAAATCTGAAAATGAATAAAAAACAGCGATGCAAAAGTGACACATCTGCTCTCAAATGCAGACTATTAAATAGTTAATATTAAAGACAAAAGCATCAGTAGGTCAGTGTTTAAACTCAACGCTTTTTTGATTCCTGCTTTCAGAACTTCAATGAGGATTGACTGAAGCTGTATCCAGAATCCCACTTTTATACCTTTTTCTTCATGATATGTAGACAGTGTAAAATGACGTGTTTTATAAGAATGTTTGTTCTACAAATAACTAACTAGGAATTTTGGGTGGTACGCTTAGTGTTATATTAAATACTGGACTTGATTGGCTGTTCCAATTCCCTTTATGTTAAATTTATGTTTGCTTTCTCCTGTAGCTGTCACGTGTAGACTGTAATCTTGCACACAACTCAAAGTTTAATCCGAAAATAGGGCTTTAATGATATCCAGGGAACCACACAGGAGATAACACACGATAACATAAACAATACTGGACAAAGAACTAAGGAACACACAGGGCTTAAATACAAAGGGAAGACATTCAGGGAAAACAGAATCAGGTGCGGGACTAATTAACAATGATGAAATTAACCAAGGGAGGAAAAAATCAAACAAAAGATACAACAACCGTGGCATTACCCCCCCTCCAAAACAGTTCTATGGGGGAAGGGGGGGTGGGCGTCCTGGAGGCCGGTGCAGGGAAGACAAGACATGATGGGATGGGAGACCTCCAGGACGATACGTCCAGCTCAGGGACCCTGGAGAGCGCCGGCCGCACTGAGAGCCCGACGACCGGTCTAGCCGATCTGTCTATCCCTCCCATATGGCTCCCCCCCAAAATATTTGGGCTGAGTCCAGGATCTCATACGGAGGTTGGCTTGGACCTGCTGGGAAGCGGGCTCTGGCGGCTGGGCAGCGGGCTCTGGCGGCTGGGATGCCTTCCGAGTCATTCTTGTAGAATAACTTTTTTTGACTAAATGGTCAATCTGTGTTACAAAAGGTTTGTGCCAAAAGGTTCTTCCGATTATGAAATATAAGAAAGAGATCTGACTGAATAGTTCTTTTGGAACCAAAAATGGTTCTTCTGTGCCATCGCTGTGAAGAACATTTTAAACACCTTTATTTTTAAGAGTGTATGTACAAAATTGTGCTAACATCAGTTTTGCATTGCATTAGTCAAGGTTTTTGGTTTATGTTTAAGGTAGGTGCGGGGTTCCAGTGAGGGGGGATATTTAATTTGCCTTAAATGTGCCTCATGACAAACCTCTCAAAGCACTTTATGGGAGTGAGTTCCACAGGGACCTCTTGGGCACAAGCATGATGCTGGAAGTCCTAGGGCATGTGGGAACGATGGCACTGATCAAATCAGTTGTTAGTAATATCAGTGAGGACATCTGCCAGCTGGTCTGAATATCCTCCAAGCGCTTTGCCTGGAATTTTTGACTTGATTGTCTGTTACCATTTACATTTATGCATTTGACAGACGCTTTTTCCCAAACCTAATTACGTCGCATTAACTATACATTTGTCTCTGACTATGTGTTTACACTGTTTACATCATTTACACTACTGACCAGAAACCAAATAACTGATACTTCGCTCTTTTCATGTATACCATGCAGTGATCTAAGATGATGGTAATTCATGCATTTTGGAAGATGCTTTTATCCAAAGTGACTTACATTACACTGTCCTATCATTTGTTTCTGACTATGTGCAGAAACCATGGGGATTGAACCCATGACCTTGGCATTGCTAGCGCCATGCTCTAACCACTGAGCAACTGGAAAGCTATATAATTTTAGTTACGTTATATACGTTATCTTTTAATGAGAAAAATAATCATGTATACAGACACAAAATTTAGAGGAATGAAATTGATGGTATTCCAAATTTCATCATTATGCCCAATTTTCATTTAAGTATGCACAGTAAAGATACTTACCTGTAAATAGCAACTAACTAATATACAACACTCGGTCTCACTCTAAATATTACATTTAGCTATAACCCACGGTTTCACAGACAAGTTTTAAGATTAATCCCTGACTAAAATGAATTTTGAGATTTTGAGCTTTTCCCTCAACAGAAAAGAACTTCCCTGACATATTTTAAAATATGTCAGTGCCATTGTTTTGTTTTAAGATGCACACCAGTAACCAGAGACTTGCATGCCACGCCTTTCGCCAAGTTAATGCTCTTTTAAAGGTACAATCAGAGATGATGGGTTCTCAAGATCAAACCACTTTCTCTTGGTTCGACAATGTCGAGAGATCGGCAGAAAGGGAACTAAGGTTATACGAGAGCAAGATGTTTTGGAGCATTGTAGCTGGTTTAAGATGTTCATGTGCTGGTCCTTAGCTGGGTTAATCTGGTCCTGAGCAGGAGCCTGGTTGCTTAGGACCAGCAACTGCAAAAATGTTTTCCTATCAATCTAGACACACTATTTAAAAAAATACATTTGTTCGTAATATCAGATGAAACAATAAATAAAATAAAAACAAATTAAAATGTCCATACAGCTTAAACCACCATCATAAAGGGAACAAATCATTATAACAAATTCAAAATTGGGGCTAAATTACTCTTAAAATAACTGGACAATAGCAATAAAGGGTCATACCTCACTTCAAGTAGCCATATACACGGGGTTAAAATGAGTTAGTCGAGGACCTGCTCTCTCAGGGGAAGGACACGTTCTGGCATCCCAGATCAGACCTCTGGAACACCCATGTCTGGTCTCCAGACAGGACGAGAAGATCCTTAGATGGCAACTCTCCCTCTACGGCAGAGACCATCACCCAGGGTAGGGCCCCGGCCCCATCTACTAGGCGGTTACACGCCTCTAGACAGCGCCTCTCTCGACCTGGTGTCTTTCTCAACAAGAAAGACCCACTGAGTTGCTTGATCAGGATTGTGTACCCCTTCTCATGAGACTGGAGTCTAACATCTCCCCTCCACACTGAAAGTGTAGTGTAGTTTCTAGGGCAACACGACCTGGTCACCAAGTTCCTAAGGGGCGCGAGAGGGCGGAATCCGCCTCATCTCCGCTCCATACCCTCTTGAGAGCCCCTCGGAGGTTCCGATCTTCCTCACCTGAGTAGGACGGCCCTCCTGTTGGCGCTCGCTTTCGTCAAGAGGGTAGGGGACCTCCAAGCATTCTCTGTGTCCCCGGATTACCTTAACTTTGGCCCTGGCAAACTCTCACGTTATCTTGAGACTCAGGCCCGGATACGTACCCAAAGTTCCCACTTCTCCCTTCGGGGACCAAGTGGTGGACTTGCAGACGCTCCTCATCGGGGAGGAAGACCACCCCTCCTTGTTTGTGTTGGTGGACAGTAGAAAGGGAGGGCTGTCTCCAAGCAGAGGCTGGTTCACTGGGTCGTGGATGCCGTTACGACTGCATTCCGATCTCAGAATCTCCCATGCCCACTGAGGGCTTACTCCACACGGGGTATAGAGCTGCAGGTTAACAACCTTGGTGTAATCCCGGTGTCAGCCCACGTCCTGCGTGGCTATGTAAACTGGTACCTCACCAACCTTACTTCTTACCCAGACACTGGTTAAGAACAGGCATTCCATCCATCACTAAGCAAGGACCCCCTGGGGGTTGGCTGGGCAGAGCAGCCTTCCCCATTAGGCCGACACACCATATGACCTATCACATATAGTTCTAACCGGACCTGGTGCTATCAGACACAGAAACACTCCCCCCCGTGGGCTGTTCCGTCTGCTATACCCTCATGACAATGGTTCCCACACATGGTAACCCATGAGCTTCCCCAGGTGGACCTCCACCTCGCGGTTAACTACCCAGTCCGCACGTTCCATGCGTTCCCATCCAAGGATAAAACCATACTTATATCCACCATATTCCTCCCCACGGGTAGGAGGTGGCCTCTGCAGCGCTTCTGTGAATAAGAGTTGCGCTCACCTGGTGTAATCCCGAGGCGGACGGCCTCTCGCCAGTAGGGAGCTAAGGCCCCGTCCGTGAAAGGGCTGTACCCATCTTTCTCCAAGAAAGCTCTGGGACCCCCGACCACCACACTGGAAGGTTACAGTTTCACAAAGCTTCAAGCTGACAAGCCCAGGCTTGTTACCGTCGCTTCGCTGAGATTGTGATGCGATTCAGCGTTGTGGCGTTTTCCATAGGCAACCACATCTTTCGTTCTCGACACAATGTCGAGAGACCGACAGAAAGGGAACGTCTTGGTTATATATACCGGACATCCGGGGGCGGAGACCGGCATGCAAATTTCATTCGCCAAATTTCATTGGCCTTTTCTATAGTAGTCAGAGTTGATTGGTGCTCAAGGGTGAACCCCATCTGTCGTTCTCGACACAACGTCTCGTTCCCTCCATCAGGGAACTGAGGTTACATACGTAACCAAGACGTTTCATACAGTAACCCCACTATTTGACTAGTATAAATGCATTACCTTATACATTTGAATAAAAAAAAAACTGTTTCATTAAGGAAATAAAATGTGAATATCGATTTATATCCTCTGTTCATATTTGCAGAGAGTATGTTCCTTGTTCCGGGACTGATAGCACATCATTAAACAAATGGTTTCAGTGTGAGGGTAAAACTAATAAACAGACAGAAATGTCAAGAACGTGTGTTAGCAAAGCAAGCACTGCTACATTCTGAAAGGGGTCAAATATCTTGAAATTATTGATGATTTCAAAAGGGACAAAATATCAGGGTTTAGCTGTTTATCAAATGTTGTTACCTGTAGTTATTTGCTTGATGTAATGGACCAGTAGTTGGAAATTAGCAATGACTATGAGTTGCATATCTACTTTTTTGACTTTACAGGATATGAATCTTCTGGGTTTGGTCCAATGCTGGGAGTTTAGTATGAATTTAAAAAAAAAGTCAGTTAGATGTAATGTTCTTGAATTCTGTAATATACAAATGAGAAGAATCTAGATTTAATCATATTAGCTTTTAAAAGGCGTCTGGTTTTTGTCTAAATTGACTAAACAGTGGACAAACAAATATTCATGTGACTATGTGAACGTCCTGTAATAGGCGTCAACCGAACTGTCGGACATTAATGTTTATCTAAGGAATTACGCTTGGCAATGAATAAATCACATATCATTTACAACTGCTTAAAAATACAGACTGACATTCAAATGTATCATAAAGGATTCTACCTGGGAAAAAGTGGCGTCAAGCCCTGTCCAGCCGGCCTTCTGACCGGCGTCAAGCCCGTGTGTCCAGCCGGCCTTCCGACCGGCGTCAAGCCCGTGTGTCCAGCCGGCCTTCCGACCGGCGTCAAGCCCGTGTGTCCAGCCGGCCTTCCGACCGGCGTCAAGCCCGTGTGTCCAGCCGGCCTTCCGACCAGCGTCAAGCCCGTGTGTCCAGCCGGCCTTCCGACCGGCGGCAAGCCCGTGTGTTCAGCTGGCAATGTCCCCAGTTTTCTTACTCTTGTGTTCCCTCCCCTCAGACTCTTGTGCTTCCCTTCCTTGGAATCTTGATACCCCCCAATGTGTTATCAGTGCTGTTTTATCTTGTTCCTCTGTTTTGTTCGCATAGTCAGAGTCTGTCTTGTCTTGTTTGTGCCTTGAGGAGCATCAGGTTGCTGCTTCTTAAGGTGGGGGTTCTGTCATGATTCCGCCTCACCTTGTCAGGTATTTTTTGGTCTAGAGGTGGAATCATATAGGATCCTTTGTTTTATGTGGGAGAGAGACTATTTTGGCACCTATTTGTCGCCATACTCTCTCTCTCCGGTCGTGTCATTGTTCCTGCCTTCCTGTTTCCTTGTTGTGTTAATTGGTTTATCCCCTACACCTGTCCCTTTTTGATTTGGTTCCCTTTATATTGACCTTGTGTCTCTTGTCTTGCGCTGGTTCATTGTATGTCTCCTGTGTGTGAGTGCTTGTTTCATGGAGTTATGCTAGTCTAGTTTATTGTAGTTTAATGTCAAGTGCTGTTATGAGTTTAGTCTAGTCTAGTCTAGTTAGTCCATGTTCCTGTTGTCATGTTTTGTCATGTTTTTATAATTTAAGTCTTGTTAAACCCCTTACCTCCCTGTCTGCACTTGGGTCCTCTGTCTCTCACCTCACCCACCCTGTGGGTTCATGACGAAGCAGGCACGTATTTTCACATGACGCACCACACACATGACAAGATTAATAAATATACTTGACCTTTGTTCCCTAATTTATTTTATTTTGCTCTTATTCTTTTTGTATATACACTCACATTTTTAAACAATTTTATTGCTGTTTTATTCTTTCTAAAAATCTAAAGTATTTGTGGTCTTAAATCATTTGCATTTAAAGGTATGTCTTATTTCTTTCAGTCGATCATGTATGTTAATTCCGAGTACTTCCATTAAGTCTCTTTCTATCCCAGAGGCTCTTCATCAGGTGTATGGCAGCAGCGTTGGCTCCAGTGCAGGCCAAGGGACTACAGATACTTCTGTAAACCCGAGGGGCTCTGCAAACTTGGGCAAGAGGGAGAATATATCAGTTTTAACGACTGCACCACCGAGGACAACTACCTGGGATAATATAAATGAAAGCCACTCAGGTTCATACTTCTATTGTGACACAAGGACAATGAGATTTTGATATCTTGTAAGTCAAAAAACAATATTAAACACTCAAATAATTTAGAACGTGTGTTTACTCTAAAAGCTTAACAGGGGTATGTGAGCAGATTATAAAAATTACAGCTGGCAGTCTCACAGTTTCACACAAAGTTAAATAATACTGCGCAAGAAGCTGGGCTCACCAGTTGGGAGGCAGGCTAGGTACCGGGCCTCCAACTGGACCACTCGTGACTCAACAGAAATTAAATAAATAAAAAACTCCACTACAAAAACAACAAAAGTCCACAAGAAATCACAAAACGGTTGGAGGACTTCCAGCACCAAGGGCGAGTAGCCTGCCCCCTTCTGGTCCCCCACAGCTCCTGTAAATAAACAAAAAGAGAAAAAATAAAGCAATTTTATAATAAACCATTTCCAAAGAAACAAAATAATAACACAAAGGAAACTAAACAAATCCAAAAGAAATTAACAGCAGCGTAGCACAGAGCTATACCAGTTAAGTACAATTGAAAGGAATATACCATATAATACCGTATAAAACCGTCAGAGCAAAGTGTGTCTTTCAGAAATGTAGTGATGGAGCTTCATAAATATAGGTAGCAACAAAGCAAGACCAATAAAATAAAACCTGAACGAACAAGCAAAAAGAGCAAAGAACCAAAACAACAGCAACAAAGGCATAAACAAAACAGCAGTGTCTGAAACACAGCAGCGCTGAGCAACACGGCAACATTTAAGCGTCTACGAAGCCACAACAGTGTTTAAGACCCAGCAGCGCTGAAACAACACGCAGCGTCAAAGCATCCAGCCATGCGGCACGGCGCAGGATAAACTGTGTGTCTGTCTAAAATACACAAGAAATATAAAACCATGAATTTACATACCTTTGCATTGGTCATAACATTACGATTGAGCCCTACCTACCAGCATGCGGGAAGCACATCACCCATTTGATAGAAGTGCACCTCAATGCTACACAATATAGAATAAATAGATTGGTATGTATACTCGGCGTATGAAAGTCGAAACGGAAAAATACAGTTGTCCGCCTACCGAACAGGAAGACAGCAGCCACATGACGCAGCAATTTGATAGGAGTCACTAAGGGAAGATCTTGCTGCAATTTAGGCAACACAACCCCCACTCGGCCACTGAAGCCACAGAACAGAAACCTGCATTTCATGGCTTTACATGAATCATCCGAATAAATACAGATGCCGGCCAAGGTGCAAACGCCAAACACTTACCGACCACATCAGTCAGCGGAACCCAGACTACAACCGGAAGTCAGCAGAGACGGTGACGCAACCTTCCCTTGCCCTTAACAACCTCTTATATACACGATCTACACGACATGCATTAATTATGGGCGTGGCATCTAAATGGCAATTTAAGTTTTGACAGGCTTCTGTACCACTCTCAGGAGCAGGCTATGACTGAAATCAGGCAGCTGCTCTCCCATATTACCCATGTGGGTCTGGCTGTGAATTTCAGCAAGAGGAAGTTACCTCCAAGTCAGTCAGTGGAGTTCATAGGGATTATCCTGGACACGCGATTGATTAAAGTTTCACCATTAGAACAGCGGGTTAACAAAATTCTGCTGCTCCTTCAAGAACTTTGAAGGCGGACCAGACTTTCATTCAGGTACTTCCTGAGACTCATGGGTATGATGGTGGCAGCAGCAGCTTTAATACCATTGGGCATCCTGGCACTGCATTCCTTCCAAAGATGGGTGAACAGTTTTCACTTGAATCCCGGTTGGCCTAAGAACAAATTAATCAAGATTTCGGAGCAAGGCCTTCTGGCGTTGAAACCATGGAGGATGAAATCATATTTGACCAAGGGGTTTGCCATGTGCAGAATTTCCTCCCGGCGAGAAATAAACCAGACAGACACCTTGTTGACTGTCTGGGGGGCAGTCTCGCAACTCAGAGCAGTGAGATCACGCCAGCGACAGCTGCAGACTGACTGACCATCCCAGCTCCATCTAAGGCAATTCCACCACCAGCCAAGAGAAATATGACCATCGGACCATCCCAGCTCAGACCACTACATCCCCAACCAAGAGCAAAGACGTACTATTGGCTTATTAATGCTGAAGTTACAACATTTGGTATTAAATGCTAAACTTAAATCACATGTCACCAGTTTGAGTGCAGCTATGACACGTCAGAGGGGATCTGGCCCTCCCGGCTGAGCCTGGTTTCTCCCGAGGTTTTTTTCTCCATTAATTAATCATTGGAGTTTGGGTTCCTCGCCACAGCAGGGCAGTGTTGGCCTGCTCACCGGGAGACTGCATTCATTCATTTATTTATTTATTTAGAAATTAGCTATTATTTATTAGTATGATCTTACTCGTTGTATGAATACCATGCACTGTGCTGTGTTTTTCTGTTTTTCCTGTTTGCCCCTGTAAAGCTGCTTTGAAACAATACACATTGTGAAAAGCGCTATATAAATAAACTTGAACTTGAATTGAATTGAATTGAATTGAATTGAATTGAAGTGAGAGGACAATGGAACTCTCTGCAAAGCAGGGAGAGTAAAAAAACACCCAAGAGCTATGGTCAGTACTACTGGCACTGAAGCATTTTGCATCGAATTTGGAAAGCAGACAAGTTCTCATTCGGTCGTACAATACATCACTGGTTTTTCATATCAACCATCAGGGGTCACAAAATTCAGCCAATCTCTTCATGTGTCACAGAGACTGTTGACATGGGCCTTCAGTATCAGACACATTTCCATGAAAAATGTGGTAGCGGATTTCTTGTCTGCCACAGTGGATGTTTCTTGCCTTCAGTTGGGAGATGTCATTCAACAAGATGCATCTGAACATCTTGGGCAGGCAGCACTAAAAGGTATCCCCCAAATGACGTCTTCATGGAAGCAATGTGGTCATCTGTAAACACATTTTCACGTTACTACAGAATAAATTTTGCTACAACAGACTTAATTAAAACCGCAATCCTGTCGGAAACCTCAACTTTAAAGTTGTGAGTAGGCCCCCTGGTGACTTTATTGTTATAAGTCCTTCAGTGTAAAGCACTGCCTCTGTCGGTCAGGAAGAATGAAATTGAAAGAGAGTTAAGAATTTTACTGTGGTTCTTTGAGTTTTGGATGACCACCAGAGCTTTCTGTTATTGTTCTGTTTTTTCTTTCTATCGGAGTCACAGCAAGAAGATTCCGTAGAGACAGTTTACCAGAGGTCACGGGGTTAAATATATGTTACCTGTATTTACCTACCTGTGGATGTTACCTGTATTTATTTACCCGTGGTTCTTCCCTTTGTATACTTACCAGTTGAAGTTACTAGTGTTTATTTCCCCATGGATGTTCCCTGAATATCATTTACCCGTAGATGTTAATTCAACACCAGCAAACAGGTATTTTTCAGACGGGACACAAGACTAATCTTAAAACAGGTGGGGGTTGATCAACGGCGAACACAAGGGCTTGTCAAGAGGGGTAATTCAACACACAGGCAGAAGATCAGAACACGAGAAAACAGTCAAGACTTTGACTAGACTATGGAAACTCGAACGAAATACTTTGACGACAACAACAGGGAACTGGCTCCGTAAAGCAGCTACTATTAACAGCATAACGCTGCTTCTTCTTCTTCTAATGGTGTTTTATGGCGGTTGGCAAACCAACTTTCTGTGCATTACCACCACCAACTGGACTGGAGTGTGAAGCACTAATAAGCGTCTAGAAATTAACAACTTAAAAAAAAAAACATTACTTTAAATTATCCTGTCTACTCCAATAGCTTTAAAATATTTCATAATAACACTATATATTTTTTCTTGTTTTGCATTTATTTTCAATAGACTTTCCATATTAAATGATACAACACCCAATTTACTTACTTCCTTCATAAGTTCTATTCTTTCCTTTACATATTTTATGCATTTTATTAAAACATGTTCTATTGTTTCTGCCTGATCACAATAATTACATTTACCCATTTTATGTTTTCCTATTTTGAACAATGAATGATTTAATCTAGTGTGCCCTATTCGAATGCGAGAAATGATTGTATCTTCTTTTCTATACCTAAAAACACTACTTCCATTTCCTACTTGTTTCTGAATACTATACATATGTCTACCCTTGCTATCATTGTTCCATACTTCTTGCCATTTATTGTTTATGACTTCTTTTATTTTACTTTTAACCTCTTTTTTGCTCAGAGTCACTAGCCTCCAATCCCACATGCGCAGGAACCCACACGAACACTATTAAGCTAACACTACTTATTCTTAATAAACTTGCAAGAATCTCATATATAATGTCTTGCCTTGATGCTTTATTTCCACTTACTAGGCTTGTTATTGCTGCATAAGAATCTGAACATATTGCTGCTAATCTTGGTTTTACATCCTCAACCCACTGGAGTGCTACCATCATGCCAACTAATTCTGCAGCAAACACAGATTTATTATCAGATATTTTTTTCTTAATACTTCAGCATAACGCTTAAACAATACCCGGCCCTTGAATGGCCGTTTGAGACTGATTCTAATAGTGTGTGTGATTGGTTTCAGGTGTGCTTGTGATGGTGCAATGGAGCATGGGAAATGTAGTCCAGGGTGATGGAAGAAAACTTGTTATTTTATTCCTTGTCCCTCTCATTTTCATGTCTTTGCTGTGGCTGAAAGGGTATCTCTACTCGACCTGTGACTTCCTGTTTTGGAATGACTGTTGATAAAGCTGAAAAACGCCACGTGGAAGACATCTGCTGGCCAACATGTATAAATGCAAAGACTCAAGTCACATTATGACACAATGCTGTGAAAATGACTATATATTGAAATAATTGTAAGCACACTTTCTCGTATGGAAACCTTTGTTTATTATACTATACTCTCTATATTTTTGTCCATGTATTTACATATCTCAAGATGGAAAAGTTACTTTAACCAAAATTATAAGATGTATAAGAAATTATAAGATATATCTTAGTGCTTTTTTTGTTCTTAAAATAGACGTTCTTCAAAATATCGGAATTTATGTTCTGCAGAAGTGATACTGATTTGAAACTCAATGAGGTTAAAATAATTAAATGATAAGATAATTCCTAAGCTTTAATGATGTGATGTCCTGCAGATGACTATATTAATTATTAACGAAATGGATTAATCAATTTCGTTACACTGTATGTGTAATGACAATAAATTGAATCCAAATCCAAATATTCCCTGTGTTAGGTATTGCGGTCTTTTTAACGTTTGTATCAACAAAATCATAGTTCCGATGCCAATTCAAGATTATCAAATTGTCATAGAGATAGCTGCACACAATTCACAGTCATTATCAACCAATTTAATCTCTCATCCCATATAGTATTGTACAATCAAGATTCAAGTGATTTTTTAAGTAATGATGTCATTTAGAAAGTTAACTTTTTGTAACTAAGGAGAAGCGAGCAAGTAATCACAAGTCTGCTGTAGTGCGTGAGTCCGTTACTTTGCTTAAACTGTTGAACTGGACTGTTGCTTGTTGTTAGTTAAGATTATTTGAGCTCGTTTATTTAATGATTCATTGACTGATTGCTAAATTGTTAGCGTTTTTTGTTTTGTTTGTACTGAAATTAATTTGCAGTTAGCCGTTCGTTACGGCTTGACATTACAAGTTTGCACTTAAAAGCACCGAGCTAGTTGATCGCTGTTTGATCCGTGGCCCATTCAAGTCGTACAGACTTTGTTTTGCTAATCGAGAAGGCGTGTTCCAGCTGTATTCTGTTCGCGCTAATCGCAACACATACTTAAGAAGTGCCTCTGCGCTGTCGCGGTAAGCGTCAGCCCTCGTGTTCAGCCTCCTCGTGTGAAGATCTGCGACTCTACCTGCGCGACTCCACCGAGCAAAGACACTGCAAGGCACATCAGTATACTTAACATACCTTTGCTTTCATTTAATTGTCTACTAACATGTGTTTCGAGTTTATTCCTGTATTCTACCGTAGACAGCGTTCTCACCCAAGACGCAAGGCAGGACGCACACACTCTCAAGCGCGTCCCATTCACATCCCCCCTTTTACACCTCTGTCTCTATCTATGGGTCTCTGGAACTGGCAGTCAGCTGTGAACAAGACTGACTTCATCCATGCGTTTGCCAGCCAGTCTGAGATTCACATTCTTGCTCTTACTGAGACTTGGATTCGTCTTGAAGACTCAGCCACACCGGCTGCTCTCTCCACAAACTACTCCTTCTCTCACACTCCCCGCCAAAATGGTAGAGGAGGAGGCACAGGTTTGCTCATCACCAATGATTGGAAATATTCGGCACTATCTTACCTATGCAACAACTATTCATTTGAATACCATGCTGTTAATATCACTTTTCCCACTCAGCTCAGCGTTGCTCACCGCCTCGTTCGACCTCACGCGCCTCGTCACAGCCAGTACTCACAGATCTGGAAACCAGCTGGATCTCATCTACATCCGTAACTGCACCACAGATAACATTCAAGTCACACCTCTTCACATCTCGGACCACTTCTTCATCACTTTCAATATGCTCCTTACTACATGCACTACACCAACACCACCACCCATTCACTTTAGACGGAACCTTCGCTCTCTCTCTCCCCTAGCACACTCTCTGCTAGAGTGACATCCTCTCTTCCCTCCAACAATGCTTCTCTAGATGCTGACACTGCCACCGACACCTTATGCTCAACACTTGCATCCTGTCTAGATGACCTTTGTCCTCTGTCCTCCAGACCGGCTCGTGCCACTCCCCGCTGCCCCTGGCTGTCTGACATCATCCGTGAACAACGTAGTACACTCAGGGCTGCTGAAAGGAAATGGCGCAAGACCAAGAACCCTGCTGACCTAGGGGACTACCAGTCACTACTCTCCTCTTTCTCTGCTAGTGTTACCACAGCAAAAATGTCTTTCTATACCACCAAGGTAAGCAATGCATCTAACACTCGACAGCTTTTCAAGACATTTAACTCTCTTCTTTGCCCCAATCCTCCACCGCCCACTTCATCATTGACTGCGGAAGACTTTGCTGTATTTTTCACTGACAAAAAATCATCCATCAGCAAACAATTCTCGGTACCTCAGACCTTGGGAAACACCTCCAACACTTCAACCATCGAACTCTCCTCTTTCACCCCACTTAAGGACACTGAAGTCACCAGGCTTCTCTCCAGCCACCCCACCACCTGTCCCCTTGACCCTATCCCCTCCGATCTCCTTCAGGACATATCCAGCGCGCTCACACCTGCACTCACACACATCATCAACACCTCCCTGCTCACCGGCACTTTTCCATCCACATTCAAACAGGCCCAGGTCACGCCCCTACTGAAGAAACCAACATTGGACCCTTCTACTCCCGACAGTTACAGACCTGTCTCTCTCCTCCCATTTATAGCAAAAACACTTGAAAGGGCAGCTTTCAACCACGTGTCTTCCTACCTGTTCCAGAATAAACTACCGGATGACAAGCAGTCTGGCTTCAAAACAAACCACTCCACTGAGACGGCACTGCTATCGGTCACAGAAGCACTGCGACTAGCCAAGGCGGAATCTAAATCCTCGATCCTGATTCTGCTAGACCTATCTGCAGCGTTTGACACTGTCAATCACCAGATACTGCTAGCAACCCTGTCATCGCTAGGAATCACAGGCTCTACCCTCCGCTGGTTCAAATCCTACCTCTCCAACAGATCCTTCAGGGTTTCATGGAGGGGCTGTCCACGGCTCACCACATGATCACTGGGGTCCCTCAAGGGTCGGTGCCTGGACTGCTGCTTTTTTCCATCTACACAACATCACTGGGACCCATCATACAGGCACATGGCTTCTTATATCACTGTTATGCCGACGACACCCAGATCTACATCTCGTTTCACCCAGACGATACCACTGTAGCAGCTCGCATTACAGCCTGCCTCGAGGACATCTCAGCTTGGATGAAAGACCATCACCTCCAGCTGAACCCTGCCAAGACCGAACTACTCGTGTTTCCGGCACACCCTACGGTCCAACACGATTTCAACATCCATCTTGGCAATACCACAATCACCCATTCCAAAACAGCCAGGAACCTCGGAGTCATATTTGTGAACAGCAGTCCTTCAATGATCACTTTGCAAAGACAACACGGTCATGCCGATATGCCTTATTCAACATTAGAAAGATCAGACCCTATCTCACGGAGCATGCGGCACAACTCCTTGTCCAGGCACTGGTAATCTCAAGGTTGGACTTGAGATTGGTCTTCCTGCAAAGGCTATCAAACCACTTCAGCTGGTTCAGAACGCAGCAGCACGCCTCGTCTTCCAACAGCCCAAAAGGGCTCACGTGACTGCCCTTTTCATCTCTCTTCACTGGCTACCGGTTGCAGCCCGTATCAGATTCAAGTCACTAATGCTTGCCTACAGGACTATCACTGGATCTGCACCGGCTTACTTCCACACTCTCCTGCACTCCTACACCCCATCAAGATCCCTGCGTTCAGCAAACCAGCGGCGTCTTGTATTGCCTTCCCATAAGGGCAGTAAATCGCTCTCCCGCTCTTTCTCATTCACAACTCCTTCCTGGTGGAACATTCTTCCTAACTCTGTCCGTTCAACCACATCTCTCACAACATTTAAAAAAGTACTTAAAACCCTCCCCTCTGTGAATACTTGACAAAAAAAATAAAAAATACACTAACCCTTTCTCTCAACAGGTAGTGGTCTAGCTTTTGTTGAAACCAGTAACTTTGTATTGGCACCTAATGTATTACGGCTCCTGTATGAACTATCGCTTATTGCTCCTAAACTCTTTGTAAGTCGCTTTGGATAAAAGCGTCTGCTAAATGTCTAAATGTAAATGTAACTGTAATGTAAATGTAACTTTCCTTGAATCTTTTTTTGTGTGTATAAGTAAAGAACTGTAAAGCCAACACCAAAACAAACCCTTGAAGGGTGAAACAAGACCCTTCCTGATCACTCCATCTGGATTTTCTTTATTGTGATAACAACCGACTGGATGTACATTAACAGCTCTTTTCGTTTGATGTGTGTTCATATTATTTGCATGGATCCAATTAAATATAATAAGTAGTTCGGTTATCTCCGGTCGCTCAGCTGAAACAAGGGGTGAGTGATAAGAGGTAGCCACCTTGTAAAATATGTCCAACTTCACCTGATATCGGGTTATAAATATATGCATGTAAGCACACACTCTGTACGTATACTGAAAGTGCTGACTGACAAAACAAGTACATTTCTGTCCATGTGCATAAATCAACAGATTCTACATTTCATGACTATATCACAAACGGGTGTGATACAGGTTTGGCTTTTATATAAACTAATTTCCTGTAGATATAATAATATCACATTAAGGTAATCATTATACAATAAGTAGTGTTTAAATGTACTTTATAGCTGAAAACTGTCCCAGAACAACAAAAATGCTTTCAAAGACCTCACATTGGTATTTAAAGAACTTAATATTAACATGAGCTGTCTGTATTGTAAAAACTTTCTGAAACTCATTTTTCTATGGCAAGGTTGCATGGATATTTGCATGGACTCATATAACAGATTTTCACATAACACATAAAAATGCTTGTACAAACTGTACACAGACACTACAACAATGCAACAACAAGGCCCAGTTACATCCAAGAATATCAAGGAGCTCACCAGCTGCGTCTTCCTTGAAAGCTTTGTTTTGCACAAACAGGTGTTTAAGTCTAAACTTCCAGATCTCATTCACCTCTCATGCTGCTTTCTCCCACTGCTGCTCTGTAGAAATGATGTGTGTGTGTGTGTGTGTGTGTGACTACAACCCCAACTTGATTGGTAAATCACCTTCACCTGGTGCACTCAGCCTATTGTATCCAGGCTGGAGGGGCATGGCCCACAGTCAATGGTATAAAAGTGGGATTCTGGATACAGCTTCACACAATCCTCATTAAAGTTCTGAAAGCAAGAATCCAAAAAGCGGTGAGTTTAAACACTGACCTACTGATGCTTTTGTCTTTAATATTAACTACTAAAAAGTCTTCATTTGAATTTCAGCTGCGTAACATAGCTGTTTTTTTATTCATTTTCAGATTTATCATGGCAGTGATGAGAGGTCTTGTGCTTCTTTTCTTGTTTTTTTCTGTGGAGTATGAAGCAGGTAACCAACATATATATTTATAAATGCAATTACAAAGTATAAACAAACTCTGAAATACTGTTCTGTGCTCTTAATGTCAAATTTGTGACATGAATCCATATTGTCATGATTAGAAGAGGTTATACAGTCTAAAGCATAAATAACAGAAAGATAAAAAAGATGGCTTTAACAAATAAAACCTTTCTTTACTGTCAGTGTTACAGCGAGTAAATCTCTTATATTTCATGAACTGTATAGCTGATGTCTGTTCAATTGGATGGACACCTTTTGTAGTTCAATGCTTCAAGTTCTTCCCCCAGGCAGTTGACTGGGTCACAGCAGAGGTACTTTTATCTCGACATCTTTAAAGAATAATCCATATCTGCATTGAAGCAAAACGATTTGACTTTGGAATGACCGAAAAAATCTCTCTTTAGAAAAATTGTCAAAGCCTTGATGGAAATCTTGCGTCTGTGCGCAGGCCGCAACAAAATGATTTTCTCCTGAGTCTGGTACCTGTGAACACTCGTGTTTGGATTGGAGGTCATGATGGTGAAATAGTAAATATTTCAGATTTAAAAATATTTACACACAATTAGTTTTCAGTTACAACAGACCAAATTTGTCAGTTTAGATGGTAATTTATGATTTTAACTAAAATAACATTCAGTGGGATTGTTAATTTATTCATATATTATTTATAATGTTTTTGGCTCTTTTCTTTCTGAAGGAAAATCAATGGCTGTGGAGTGACGGAACCAGATATATCTACACCAACTGGTGCAATAGTCAACCTGACAATTTTAGAGCTTCTGAGCACTGCCTGGAGATAAGCTATACAGGTAAGAATTCTACTTTTGTTGTGTGAATCCTATCAATTCTGACAATTTAAAAGGCTGTATTAGTAAAGTTGCTAGTTTTGACACATATTGTTTTATATCTAATATACATAAACTCAGCAAAAAAAGGAACGTCCTCTGACTTTCAACTGTTTTTACTTTCAGTAAACTTAATGTGTAAAAATTTATATTAACACTAAAAGAGTCAACACCATAAGACATAAACTAAAAATGTTTCACAGAGATGTGACTAACAGAAATAGAATAATGTGCCCCTGAATGAAGGTAGGCTCAAAATCAAAAGTACCAGTCAGTATCTGGTGTGGCCACCAGCTGCTTAAAGTACTGCAGTGCATCTCCTCATGGACTGGATCAGATTTGTCAGTTCTTGCTGTGAGATGTTACCCCACTCTTCCACCAAGGCACTTGCAAGTTCCTGGACATTTCTGGGGGGAATGGCCCTAGCCCTCACCCTGCGATCCAACAGGTCCCAGACGTGCTCAATGGGATTGAGATCCAGGCTCTTCGCTGGCCATGGTAGAACACTGACATTGCTGTCATGCAGAAACTCACACACAGAACGAGCAGTATGGCTGGTGGCATTGTCCTGCTGGAGGATCATGTCTGGATGAGCATGCATAAAGGGTACCACATGAGGGAGGAGGATGTCTTCCCTGTACCGCAAGGCATTGAGATTGCCTGCAATGACAACAAGCTCAGTCCGATGGTGATGTGATATACCGCCCCAGACCATGACGGACCCCCCACCTCCAAATCGATCCTGCTCCAGGGTACAGGCCTCGGTGTAACGCTCATTCCTTCGAAGATAAACACGAATCCGTCCATCACCCCTGGTGAGACAAAACCGTGACTCATCAGTGAAGAGCACTTTTTGCGACTCCTGTCTGGTCCAGCGAAGGAGGGTTTGTGCCCATAGGCGACGTTGTTGCTGGTGATGTCTGGTAAGGGCCTGCCTTACAACAGGCCTACAAGCCCTCAGTCCAGCCTCTCTCAGCCTATTGCGGACAGTCTGAGCACTGATGGAGGGATTGTGTGTGACTCGGGCAGTTGTTGTGGCCATCCTGTACCTGTCACGAAGGTGTGATATTCGGATGTACCGATCCTGTGCATGTGTTGTTACACGTGGTCTTCCACTGCGAGGATGATCAGCTGTCCTTCCTGTCTCCCTGTAGCGCTGTCTTAGGCGTCCCACAGTACGGACATGGCAATTTATTGCCCTAGCCACATCAGCAGTCCTCATGCCTCCCTGCATCATGCCTAATGCACGTTCACGCAGATGAGCAGGGACCCTGGGCATCTTTCTTTGGGTGTTTTTCACAGTCTGTAGACAAGTCTCTTTAGTGTCCTGCGTTTTTAGAACTGTGACCTTAAATGCCTACTCTCTGTATGAACATGAATGGAAAACATTGTTTAAACCCTTTACATTGAAGATCTGTAAAGTTATTTGGATTTTTACAACATTATTGTTGAAATACACAGTCCTGAAAAAGGGACGTTTCTTTTTTTGCTGAGTTTATTATAATATTGTTGATTAATGTATTGTTTTACATTTCATTATTCTGACAACTATACTCATTTAATGTAAATGTAATTTTTATCTCATTTTACAGATAACAGGTGCTGGAACGATGAAGCCTGTAGTACCACACTAGGTTACATTTGTGCTCGAAGACCCCAATGAGAATTCTGCATAGAGTACTACTTTGAAATTGTACCACCACATCATCTCTAAACTTCCATAACTCTTAAATTGTCTCAAAGAAATAAAAGCAAATTATCTGAATTGCAGAGTCAAGCTTTTTATCATGTACAAAAAACAAGTTCTAAATCAATTGTTTGATAAAATGAACTGGGTAACTCGTCTGAACACTGTTTTAAGGTAAGGCAAGTTTATTTATATAGCACATTTCATACACGAGTGCAATTCAAAGTGCTTTACATAAAATGATAGACGGAAAGAATAACACGTATGTTTAAAATGCAAATTATTTAAGATCACAATTTTAGATTTTAAGAAACAATAAAACGGCAATAAAAATGTGAGTGTATAAATAAAAAGAATAAGGGCAAAATAATAATAAATTAGAAATAGAAGTGCAGTTGATGTAAAGCAGCACAGTGTTCAGGTTGTGAATGCACAGCTAAACAAGTGTGTTTTTAATCTGGATTTAATAGTATCTACTGTTGGTGAATGTATGATGTCTTCTGGAAGCAGATTCCAGCTACGGGTGGCGTAATGGCTAAACGCTGTTATCTCTAACTGACTTGATCCTGATGATCTGAGAAGTCTTATTGGTTTATATTCGATAAGCATATCTGAGATGTATTTAGGTCCTAGACCATTGAGTGATTTATAGACAATTAATTATACTTTAAAGTTGAGTCTTAAAGTAACTGGTAACCAGTGTAAGGACCTGAGGATTGGAGTGATATGCTCATATTTTTTGGTTCTGGTCAGAATTCTGGCAGCAGCGTTCTATATGAGCTGCAAATGTCTGATGGTCTTTTTGGGAAGACCTGTTGAGAGTCCATTACAGTAATCCACCCTGCTGGTGATGAAAGCATGGACTAGTTTCTCTAAATCTGTGTTTGAGACAAAACATATGATTCTGGTTACGTTTCTGAGATGGTAGTTGGCTGATTTGCTTATTGCTTTGACATGACTGCTGAAACTAAGGTCAGACTCCAAAATGACGCCAAGATTTTTTACCTTGCTTTGTGTCTTTAGACCTCTTAAGTCAAGGTATGTGTCTACCTTGTTAGTTTCATCCTTGTTACCAAAAACAATGACTTCAGTTTTGTTTTTATTTAATTGAAAGAAGTTTTGACAAATCCATCTGTTCATTTCATCAATGCATTTGCAAAGAGAGTCAATAGGCCTGTAGTCATTGGGTGAGAGGGATTTGTAGATTTGAGTGTCGTCTGCATAGCTGTGGTAGGCAATTTGGTACTTTTTCATTATTTGGCCAAGTGGGAGCATATACAAGTTGAAGAGGAGCGGAGCTAGAATTGAGCCCTGTGGAACACAAGTCATGGGTGTCCAGTCAGATTTATGGTTGCCTATGTTCACATAGTAACCTCTCCCTTTAAGGTATGACCCAAACCATTTAAGAACCAATCCAGAAAGCCCTACCCAGTTTTCCAGCCTATTTAGGAGTATTGTGTGATCTACCGTGTCAAAAGCAGCACTGAGATCTAGTAAAACCAGAACTGATATTTTGCCTGAATCAGAATTCAATGGAATATCATTAATTATCTTTATGAGCACTGTCTCTGTGCTATGATGCTGACAGAAACCAGACTGATAATTGTCCAGGTAGCCGTTTGAGTTCAAGAATTTGGTCAGCTGATTGAAGACAACCTTTTCAATGATCTTGCCTTTAAAAGGAAGATTTGATATTGGTCTGTAGATAGACAGTAAGGTTTTGTCTAGATTGGCCTTTTTAAGAACAGGTTTGACAACTGCATTCTTAAGGGACTCAGGGAAAGTTCCTGAGAGCAGTGAGGTATTAACTATTTTTAGGAGATCTGCTTCCAAACAGTTAAACACTCTTTTGAAAAAGGATGTGGGAAGTGTGTCAAGGCTGCATGTTGACGCCTTAAGATGCTGTACCGTTTCCTCCAGGGTTTTGAGATCAATTGTCTGAAATTCAGACAAAGTAACTAATTTCTGATGTACTGAAGTCAGAATGACCCGACTGCCTCATGGAGCTTTGGCGATTTCCATTCTGATTTTACTGATCTTTTGAAGGATAAAAGTTGCAAAATCATTGCATTTGTCATCACACAGCATTTCCCTCGGAACTTGACTAGGGGGATTTGTTAGTCTATATACAGTTGCAAAAAGGCTGCGAGTGTTATTTATTTTGCTGTTTATAATGTTAGAGAAAAAATTCTGTATAGCTTTGCCTAAGTCAACACTGAAGGCATGCAGACTGTCTTTATAGATGTTATAGTGAACTTAAAGTTTGGTTTTTGGCCACATACTAATGTGAGTCATAGCTTTTCTGCATGTTCTCTTCATGCTTTGTGCTTCTGGTGTGTTTCTCCAGGGTGCTTTAAGCCTGCCAGTTATCGCCTTGAGCTTTACTGGAGCAATGGCATCGATAGCATTTTTAACTTTTTCATTAAAGCTATCGAGGAGAACATCAATAGAGTCTGCAGATATACCCGGTGATAAAGACATAGCATTCGTAAATAGCTCACTGGTGTTCTCATTTATGAATCTCTTTCTTATATAGACAGGTCTATCTTCAGGGGCAGGACTAATTGATATATCAAAGAAAATACAGAAATGATCAGACAGTGCCTCATCTCTAATAATAGTGGATGAAATGTTTAGAACTTTGCTAATGAGTAGATCCAGAGTGTGTCCACGATTGTGTGGGACCGTGCACATGCTGGATCAGATCAAAAGTGTTTAAAACATTTAAAAGTTCATTTGCATTATTGCTTTCTGTCTTGTCTACATGAATATTAAAATCACCAGCAATAACAAAGCAGTCAAATTCTGAGGAAATAGCTGATAGCAGTTCTGAAAAATCATCAACAAAGACTGTGGAGTATCTGGGAGGTCTGTAAATAATTGTAAACAGAATGCGTGGTGCACCTTTTAAAGCAATACTCAAGTATTCAAAGGACAGGTAGTCACCAAGTAAAACTTGCTTGCAGTCAAAGAGATCTTTAAATAAAGCAGCTATTCCTCCACCTCTCCTAACAGCTCTGCAAACATTTATAAAAGTAAAGTTTGGGGGGCAGATTCATTGAGGATTGTAGCACTACAGCGATCATCTAACCAAGTTTCATTTAGAAACATGAAGTCCAGTTTGTTACTGGTGATGAGGTCATTGACCAAAAAGGATTTGTTTTTTAGTGAACGGATGTTTAAAAGTGCTAATTGAATATTAACTGTTTTTAGTTTTTTACCCCTGTCATTCTCAGAGTGACGTCTAAAACGTTTAAGATTAGATAGCTTTGCCATACGACTGGAAAAGGCCTTAGTTTTGCGATCACTTATCAGGACAGATATAGGGAGAACTAAAGGAACACTGGGTTCCCACTTGTTCTGTAAATATTTGAGATTTCTGGTGTTATCATAGCAGGGACCCAATTCATATCAGTTACCAGTGCTCTTTGTAGTCTTGTTTAGTCCATCTCCAGCAGATGGGGGTTTGTGTGATCCCTGTCGTTGTGGCAGAGGCCGGAGAGCTCTTTCAGAGGGAACTGGCTGGCC
The DNA here is from genome assembly GCA_029783895.1 of Triplophysa bombifrons. Classification (NCBI taxonomy): domain Eukaryota; kingdom Metazoa; phylum Chordata; class Actinopteri; order Cypriniformes; family Nemacheilidae; genus Triplophysa; species Triplophysa bombifrons. The sequence continues at coordinate 3,819,103 of CM056472.1, forward strand.
AGATTGACTCAGAGGCTTTGGTGGTTGTGGGGCCTGTCGCTTTTTATTTGAAACCTGTGGACTCGCGACAATAGAGAGGGAGAGTTTTGTTCCAGCAAATACTAGTTCCTCCATTTTCTCTGAGAAGCTCAAAAGAGATGATGTGGTAGAGAGGGAGAGAGTTTGTACTGAGAGGGGCTGCCAGTCTGGTGTTTCTGAAGACTGATGTATATTGTTTTGGCTCTCCCGGTTGTTATCCACAGAAATTCTTTGGTGTCGAGTCCTCGTCAACGTCCAACTGATGTGATGTCACTGGGCAGAGTTCAGCCTGAGTGGTGTTATCCAAATGTCCATCCAACTGCTGAGGTGGGTCACTATGGCCAGGTGTATTTGTGCCATTTAGGAGTGGAGTGGCACACTCTACTGATGAGTGAAGGAGGGAGAAGAGGATATTGTCCTTTAGTACTCATGAACCAAATTTGTTTGGGTGGAGGCCATCTGTTGTAAAAAGTTGTCTTTGACTCCAGAATAGATTAAAGTTGTCAATGAAGTTCAGTCCTCTCATGTTGCAAGTTTTTTGCAGCCAAATGTTCAGACTGAGTAGCCAAGAGAACATATTCGTTCCCCGAGCTGGGAGAGGTCCACTGATGAATGACTGAACTTTTAGCTTTCCAAGCATTTCAAAGAGTTCATTAAAATCCCTTTTTAGGAGCTCTGACTGCTCTTTTCGAGTATCATTTTCCCCACATGTATGACAATCCGATTTACAGACTTGTTGTTTCAGGATGTTTGACAGTTTCTTGCTTACATCAGCAATCATCGCTTGAGGGAAAAAGTATGTACGTATAGCCCTGCTTCGAAGGTTTCTGATAATAGAGTCCCCCACTATCAGAGTATTTGGCTTAGCTGCTTTCTGAGCAGAGTGCCGTTGCCTGTTTGACACAGAGCGTCTGCCAACTGCAGTGTCCACCTTTGATTTTTGCCTTACCACATTTGGGGATTCTTCACCCACATTCATTAGTGCCTCAAATCTATTTTCAAGATGTATAGGGGGTGGCAGACTACCAACATTGTCTTGTCGAGTCTTAGCCATATCTGGGGTGGAGGAAGCTAATGCGGCAATTTGTGAAATTCTTGACAGTCTTATATTACGAGCATCTTTAGGTCTTGCGCCCTTTTTTTCCCAGCGGTTTGTGTCCTCAGCTACCTTTGTTTTCTGTACATGTTTGTCTGAGCTCACTATAATCTGATGAGAAGTGCTGGGTTCACAGAACTCACCGGCAATATCCTGAGGGGGTCCACGGCGAATATCAGCTGTGTGTTTTTGCAGGGATGGCAATATTGTGAGTAGCTTTGTTTCGAGAACTGCAATCTTTTGTAGAAGTTTGTGGCAGTGTGAGCAGCAGGTGGTTGTTGATCCAAAAGAAGGCATTTTGAGACCAGTTTGAGAGTGGGCAGCGGAGTTATCCTGAAGAGTTTCAATTGTCGGCAGCAAGCTGGTAAGCCACAATCCTAAAAGAAATCCTGGTTGCTTAGCATTCGAAAGTTTTGAAGAATTTCCCAGTCTTTGGTTTTAGTGCCTTATTGTTTAGTCTGAGCACTGTACTGAACTGCTGGTGTTTAAATAAGATAAAGCATAAAAGCAGAAGCGCAAATCAGGGAGCGCTTGTAAATGCGTCTGATAAGTAGCAAAGCCGGAAGAAAAGCACACTGAAAGGCACACTGAAAGCCTGCCCTTCAATTGCCGAATTCATTTTTGCTATTTTTGCCTTGATTTTGTCAGAGATTATGCCGCAGTTTCAGAATCACAAAAAACTGCAGGCTTGTTGTGATAGTCTTGATTTTTATATTAGGAGTTATAGGTTTACATTTTCGTCTGAATGTACTGTACTTGCACAATAAGTTGCCCTTCTTCGTCTCTGCCAAAATTAAATAATGATTTGTTTGTTACTTGGCAGACCCCATTGCCATTCTGTAGTCTTCTCTGCCCTCACACGGTTATATTTTATATTGTCGAGCAGCTCCATTGCATGGTGATGTTCTAGGGATAGGTTGAAAACGGTCACGTGGTTTGTATGTGTGTGTCAGTCTCGGCGTGTGGGAGTGAGGCTGCAGTCAGGATCATGGACACAGTGTTAGCAGCGAATTTAAAATGTTCAGTTACTGAGTTCCTATTATATTTACAGGTCAAAACATTCTGGGCTAGATTTCAAACAATCGAGGTTACAAATAAATAGTGCTAGCGATTTCCATGTTGGTAACAATTTAATAATTTCAGTATTCACTCTTTGTACAATAAAGGAAAGATACAGGTTGGAATAAATGTTGTTAACCTCAGGTGAGGTTACATGGACAGAGGACCCAGGTACAGAAAGCAGGTAATTACCAGGCAATAATGAGACGAAAGGTCGGGAAGCACAGACGCGACTCAGAGAGACAGTATGGCGTTCAATGAGGCCTCTCATTGAAACCTCTCTCTCTCTACAAGAAACAAGGGATCCTGTCCTGGTTCTGCCACAAGACCAATAAATATATGACATGATGAGGCAGAACCATGACAATTAAACTTGACATTCAGAAGACTGAATGTTTTAAACTAAAATAGATATATACAAAGATAACACATACAGCATTATAATATATGCTAAAGCTTGTGTATAAAAAACAATAAGAAAAACATTAAATTAGCCTATATTTTACTCACTCGAAGGCCGTCCGAGGTATTTATGACCTTCTTTAAGTGGAGTTATATTTAATAATACCCTGCTCTTTCCAGCTTGGTATTTGCAGTGGATTGCATGACTTTGTACCTCCAAAAGCACATATATTCCTCATGAAAATAACATTACCCCTGAACGTAAGCTAAAAGATGGGTTTTTGAAACAAAAATGTTTACATAAAAAAAAGTACTAACTGTAATCTATGGGTTCAGGCAATGGTAGTATGCACGTTCATGAGAGAGTCTACGTCTGATGTAAGACGTATTGAAATCCACAGAATATTTTTTTATACTTCTCTGCTGCGTCTGAAATTTTATACTAGTACATACTGTCTTAAGGTACCTACCTAACTATCGACCATTAAAACAGTATGTTCTATATAGTTTGAGTGGGAGTAGTATGGGTAGATTTCAGACATACTGGATCTGGCATGATTTATGTGACCTATGCTCTTTGATCTATGACGTATTAGCAACAACCTTATGTAGGCACTGATAAAAACATAATTTAGTCATAAGAAATAAATTAATTGGCACTTGCATTGAAAAAGGACGTCCGGCTTAAAGCTTTCTCCAAGTTTAATGCTATTTTTAATGATTGACGTTTGTGTCACAGTCACCAGATGAAGTGCCCTCTCAAATCCTTTCACTGCACACTACATTTCCCATAACCCTTTGCTATCCTTATGTTGAATACCCTCATCTGTTTGTAGTTAACCTTGTCACTTCCGTCTACATAAGCCTGGGGTGTATTCCAGAAAGTAACTATAGCAACTAACTCTCTGAAGATAATCTGCTCGGGAGCAGGTTATGTTCCACGGTAAGCTCATTCAAGCTTTAGGGGTTGTCTGCGCATGTGTGTGCTTTTGATGAGCGTCAAGTGGCCGTGGAATCACAGATTACGTAAAATATTCAAAAAAATTACAGTTATATTAAAATTACACTGCACAATTTTGTATTAAATTTATTATTTAATCTTTTAAAATTAAATTACCTTTAAATTAAATAATATAAGCTGATATTGTTAAACTTTATGTATTTATATTAAATATTGTATATATTTTGAATTATCTTTCTAAAAAAATATCCAAATATCACTGGATGAATGTACACATCTTACAATTTCCAACAGTTAATGGATGTTAAAAGTTATTTTAATTCCCGATGAATGCATATCAGTACTCTTGTCCACGAATTAGGCCATATTTGATGCATTCAGTCAAAGATAGTTTTGATCTAATAGTTGGAGAGACAGATATAAAACTCGGCTGTGAGTGACAAAATGTACAAGTCTTAGCAGTGCTTGAAGTGGGAAAAAACGGTTCCTGTACTCTCTTGTGCAGGTTGCCATAAGCAAGCTACTACATTTGACATTTCTTGAACAAAAAAAAAGAGTTTTTGGACATTGCTGGTAGCCTTCAACATATTTAACATATTTATCTACTTAAGAAACAGTTTTTCCAAACAACTTATTTAATAATGTTCAATACAAATTTGACCAAAAAAGTAATTTTATTACCTGTGATAATATCTATTGAATTATACTGTTAATAAAGTCCATCATACATGCAGTCATATCTTATGCCTTATTTGTGATAAACTTATATGTTTTTAGGCATGTCAAGTAGAGCACACATCACATTATGTGACAAACTGCAAAGATTTCATTAAAAACAGCAGAATTTGCAAAAGATATGTAGTTGCATCTCTGAAATCTTAGCATTCATAATGTTGTGACTGGATCAATGAGAGGAAAGCCATAAACCCCCTCACTCCCTTTTGTCCTGGTTTCTAGTTACCATCATCAAAAGACCATAACAAGGATGGCTCCATGGGTCTGGTTTTAGGTCTTGAACTCTCACCGAGAGTGTGATAACCATTTGGTTACTCTGTAGGATATTTACAACTCCTTAGCTTCAAAGCATTGGTGAGAAGTGTCTGTCTCATCTCTTACTTATCATCTGGGGCTAACCAGAGAAACTTATCTGACAAATAGGAACTTATGTGATTAACTATCCTTTTCTATAAATGAATCCAAATGTCTAGGTTGTGTGTTGGCGCTCGTTCCATTTTAAATAGTCTGTAACTGTTAGATGTACAAGTTTTGATATAGGATTCATTCGATGTATTCATACATTGCGATGATTCACAGCTCAATGCCATGCATGTTTCATATGTAACTACACATCTTTGAATTCCCTATATGATGAGCTATGTTATAAAAACATATCAGGCATCATACTATGTCCATAAATAAGTTGAGGTATTAAATGCAAAGTGACCATATTGTCAGAGCTATGCAAATGAGGCCCCATGAGAAACAAAGGAACTTTCTCTGGCACACTTATCACTTTCATGGCATTGGCAAGCAGGGCATCTGGGGGCAGGGCAGGTATGCATTTAAAACAGCATCACCGATCCACTTGGGCTTTTTGGAATTAGGAATTGGAAGGGAAAAGAAAGAGGACGTGGAGGACACTCCAACGGACTCCCCGGCTTGGGGCTCCCCTCTAGGGAGTCCAATTAGGCCATGGAACTTTGGACTCAGAACCCAAACTCAGCGTTTCAACAGGACTGCATTCTAGACCATTCAAGATTTCCATCCACGCGCATACGGATATTGGTCCAACACAGAGATTGCAAGTATCCGAATAGAATACCTGCATTAAGAGCGTGCCTCTTTGTTAAAGATGATTTTATTGGTTTTCAGACATGTTTTACCATTCCCTCTCACGCTCTCTTTCTCTCATTCTCACATTCTCACTCTCTTTCTGCGCTTCCTAGCGTGTTTGTGTTTCATGTATTTGTTTGTAGTCATTATGTTTACCATGTAGAGTAGAGTTTAATAAAAAGCATAAAGGCATTTATTTAGTTTAGATACAGCTTGGATGAAAGAGCATCACCTCCAGCTGAACCCTGCCAAGACTGAACTACTTGTGTTTCCGGCGCACCCTACGGTGTAACACGATCTCAACATCCATCTTGGCAATACCACAATCACTCCTTCCATGACAGCCAGGAACCTCGGAGTCATATTTGATGAACAGCTGTCCTTCAATGATCACATTGCAAAGACAACACGGTCATTCCGATACGCCTTATTCAACATTAGAAAGGTTAGACCTTATCGAACAGAGCATGCGGCACAACTCCTTGTCCAGGCCCTGGTAATCTCAAGGTTGGACTACTGCAATGCTCTCCTTGCTGGTCTTCCTGCAAAGGCTATCAAACCACTCCACCTGGTCCAGAACGCAGCAGCACGCCTCGTCCTCCAACAGCCCAAAAGGACTCATGTGACACCCATTTTCATCTCTCTCCACTGGCTGTCCGTCGAAGCCCGCATCAGATTCAAGTCACTTATGCTTGCCTACAGGACTATCACTGGATCTGCACCGGGTTACTGTCACACCCTCCTGCAACCCTACACCCCATCAAGATCCCTGCATTCAGCAAACCAGCGGCGTCTTGTATTGCCTTCTCATAAGGACAGAAAATCGCTATCGAGCTCATTCCACTTCACAACTCCTTCCTGGTGGAACATTCTTCCTAGCTCTGTCCGGTCAATCACATCTCTCACAACATTAAAAAAACTACTCAAAACCCAACTTTTCTGCGAATATCTGACAGACAAAAAAAAACACCACTAACCCTTTCTCTCAACAGGTAGTGGTCTAGCTTTTGTTGATACTAGAAACTTTGTATTGGCACCTAATGTATTATGGCTCCTGTATGACATATTGCTTGTTGCTCCCTAACTCTATGTAAGTCGCTTTGGATAAAAGCGTCTGCTAAATGACTAAATGTAAATGTTAATGATGTATATTAGTTGGTTATAAGAAAATAATCCTTCAAAGATATACAATGCATTCATAAAAATAGAAGTGCTTCACGGTGCCATAGAAATATAGCTCTAGCGCAGGTTCTGCCGGGAAGACTCAATCTTGCATCATTCTCTACCAATCATCACCTTACCAATCACCCTCCAACAAGGACATAAAAGATTGTCACTTACCCTTTCTTTGCATTCGCAGTCGAAGCAGCATTGATTCGCCCCCATCCTTCCCACCAGGAGGTCCCTGTCCATACAAACCCAGGGGGGTTGGCTACGCCCCCGCCTTCATCTCAAGGCGTGAAGTGGAGGACCTGGCATCCCAGATCAGATCTCTGGAACACCCATGTATGGTCTCTAGACGGGACGAGAAGATCCTGAGATGGCGACTCTCCCTCTACGGCAGAGACCATCACCCAGGCTAGGGGCCTATCTACTAGGCGGTTACACGCCTCTAGACGGCGCCTCTTCTCCTCCTGGTGTCTCTCTCAACGAGAAAGACCCACTGAGGTGCTCAATCAGGATTGTGTTGTTCGTCTTACGAGAATGGAGACTTACATCTCCCCTCCACACTGAATGTGTATGTAGTCGCTATCGCCACTCATCACGACTCAGTTGATGAAAAGTTTCTAGGGCAGAACGACCTGGTCACCAGGTTCCTAAGGGGCATGAGAGGGTGGAATCCGCCTCATCTCCGCTCCATACCCTCTTTGGAACCTAAAGTGTTCCTGGGGAGCCTCAGGGCCCCCCAAGAGCCCCTCGGAGGTTCTGATCTTCCTCACCGAGTAAGACGGCCCTCCTGCTGGCGCTCACTTCCTTCAAGAGGGTATCAGAATCTCCCATGCCCATTTGCAGTGAGGGCTCACTCCGCACGGAGTATAGCCACCTCCTGGGCACTGGCCAGAAGCGCCTCTCTAGCAGACATCTGCAGAGCAGCGGGTTGGGCTACCACCAAACACCTTCACAAGGGTTAACAACCTTCGCGTAAACCCGGTGTCAGCCCACGTCCTGCGTGCCGACATGTAGGACTGGCATCCGGGGGGGCGTATGCCTGCGAAAGCACCTCTCCACCCTCCAGTAGGTTGGGTCAGTGTGCTATCTAGCCCCATTCTTACCCAAACATATGGCTAAGAACAGTTATCTCACAAACCTCCCTTCTTACCCAGACACTGGTTAAGAACAGGCATTCCATTCATCACCAAGCAAGCACCCCCTGGGGGCTGGCTGGGCAGAGCAGCCTTCCCCCTTAGGCTGGGATACCATATCAGCTTTCACAGATAGCTCTAACCGGACCTAGTGCTACCAGACGTCTGTAACACCCCCTCCGTGGGCTGTTCCGTCTGATGTATCCTCATGAGAATGGTTCCCACTCCTGGTAACCCATGAGCTTCCCCAGGTGGACCTCCACCTCGTGGATAACTACTCAATCCGCACGTTCCATGCGTTTTCCTCCAAGGACGAGACCATACCTATATCCACCATATTCCTCAGTAATGGCTAAACGCTGACTCGCCCTGTTTTGAGTCAACCCTTGTTAACTCTAACTGACTTGATCCTGATGATCTGAGAAGTCTGTTTGGTTTATATTCAATGAGCATATCTGAGATGTATTTAGGTCCTAGACCATTAAGTGATTTATAAACAATTAATAATACTTTGAGGTTGATTCTAAAAGTAACTGGTAATCAGGGTAAGGACCTGAGGATTGGAGTGATATGCTTTTTGGGTTCTGGTCAGAATCCTGGCAGCAGCGTTCTGTATGAGCTGCAGCTGTCTGATGCTCTTTTTGGGAAGACCTGTAAGGAGTCCATTACAGTAATCCACCCTGCTGGTGATGAAAGCATAGACTAGTTTCTCTAAATCTTGGCTTGAGACAAAACATCTGATTCTGGCTATGTTTCTGAGATGGTAGTACGCTGATTTGCTTATTGCTTTGACATGCCTGCAGAAACTAAGGTCAGTCTCCAAAATGACCCCAAGTTTTTTTTACCTCACTATGTGTCTTTAGACCTCTTAAGTCAAAGTATGTGTTTACCTTGTTAGTTTCATCCTTGTTACCAAAAACAATGACTTCAGTTTTGTTTTTATTTAACTGAAGGAAGTTTTGACACATCCAGCTGTTAATTTCATCAATGCATTGGCAAAGAGAGTCAATAGGCCTGTAGTCATTGGGTGAGAGGGTTTGGTAGATTTGAGTGCCATTTGCATAGCTGTGGTAGGCAAGTTGGTACTTTATCATTATTTTATAAGTGGGAGCATATACAAATTGAAGAGGAGCGGAGCAGGAACTGAGCCCTGTGGAACACCACAAGTCATCGGTGTCCAGTCAGATTTATGGTTGCCTATGTTCACATAGTAACCTCTCCCTTTAAGGTATGACCCAAACCATTTACCAACCCAGAAAGCCCTACCCAGTTCCCTTTCTGTCGGTCTCTCGACGTTGTGTCGAGAACGACAGATGGGGTTCGCCCTTGAGAACCAATCAACTCTGACTACTATAGAAAAGGCCAATGAAATTTGGCGAATGAAATTTGCATGCCGGGCTCCGCCCCCGGATATCCGATATAAAAGGAAGCCGGCGTGCAGCATTCATTTACCTTTTGTTCTTCAGAGCCATCGCTCATGACTACGAACAGAACGAATTCTATGAATTCTTCTTCTTCTTCTACATTGCTGGATCTACGACGTGTAGCAGCGGATCGTCTGGGCGTTAGGCGTCTGGGCGTCCAGCACGCTGAAGCAGCGTTCGTTGACACATCTGCCCGCACTGCGTTAGGAGGAAGCAGAAGTGATGTCATTTCATGCTAACCCGGGGATACGTGGTTCCTGAGGTCGGAGCGCGGTGCAAACCGTGCCCACCCCGGGTGCCATTTTTTCCCGGAGGTGCATGAGGAGCTGTGTAACACTTGGAGCGCTCCACTCACGGATCGCTCCAGTGAAAACCAGCTCCGCCTCCCTTACTTCCCTCGATGGTGGGGCAGCCAAGGATTGTGTCGAGATCCCCCGGGTGGAACGTCCACCCGCGGTGCACCTGTGCCGCGGACGGCTACCACCTGGGGGGAATCGGCCACGCCTACGGTCTAAAGCACGTAAGACTTAGGCATCACTGGTGTCGCAAGCTTACGATGCTGCGGGCCAGGCTGCCTCCTCTCTACGCCATGGCCATCCTGCAGGTCCGCCAGGCCAGGGCGTTGAGAGTGCTCCACGAGGGTAAGGCCGACCCGGGTATAATGCAGGATCTCCGTGCCACCGCTGGCAGCGCTCTACGGGCGACCAAGGCGGTGGCACGGGCCCTGGGTCGGACGATGTCCACGGTAGTGGTCCAGGAGAGACACCCCCGGTTATACCTTGTGCAGAAGGGTGACAACAGGGAAGTCCGCTTTCTTGATGCACCCATCTCGCAGGGTGGGTTGTTGGTAACACCGTTGAGGACTGTGCTCAGCAGTTTTTGACGGTAAAGCAGACAGTGGCAGTTAGCCACATTTTTTCACGCCGCGACTCGGCCGCCTAGAGGCCTCCGAGATCCCGCGTGACGTCTGCTTCCCTTCAACCCAGGACCCCTTCGACATCGGCTCCGGCTCCTGTGCCCCCACAGGTGGCACCCCGGTAGCAGAGGTCGAGGGGGAAACCTCCACCCCGTCAGAAACCTTCTCGCAAGAAGGGACACTGACGGGAAGACCCAAGGGTGGACAACATCGGGCCCGAACCTTCACAGCCACGGCTCTGATCGGTCGGTACGGGACGACTCCTGCCTCGTCACCAAAGCCGGGCCCTTGTCGGGGCCTGGCGCCCACTTACTCGCAGAGTTTTTCTGTTACTCCCCGGGTTTATTTGCAGCCGATCGCACACTCCACTGGACTGTGCTCGGCAAACTGACCTCACACCCTGGCGAGGTGTGAGATCGTACACACACGACAGCTGTCACCACTCTCAAACCGACAGTGTGTTCCGTTGTCCCGCCAGGCAGGTAAAAAGGCGGAGCCAACCCTCCCTCCGGGGACCCCCCGCGACAGATGGTTAGCTCCGCCAGCCGACGAACCAGCCCCTGTGGGAATGGTGAAGCAGTCCGTCCCCTTGGTCACCCTGTCACAGTCCCTGGGAGCTCAAGAGCTGCCCACACTGTCTCGCTGACCTTGCGGGCGGTCTGTCTTGGTTACTCGATGCAGTTCGCCAGAGACTCTCCCAAGTTTCAGGGCATCATCTCTCCCTCTGTCAGAGGCAGGGACGCCTCCGTACTTCGGGTAGAGGTCACCACCCTTCTGGCGAAACAGGCATAGAGTTCGTCCCTCAAACCAAGATGTTCAGTGGGTCACCACCCGCACTTCATCATTTCCAAGAAAGACTGCAGGTTGCGCCCCATTGGTCTGCGTACCCTGAACAAGCACCTTCATAAGCTGCTGTTCAGATGCTCACGCAGAGGCGCATCCTGACATCTATCAGGTTTCAGGATTGGTTCGTCGCAATCGACCTGAAGGACGCTTACTTTCATGTCTCAATCCCCTTGACACCGGCCGTTCCCACGGTTAGCGTTCGAGGGGTGGGCATATCAGTACAGAGTCCTCCCCTTCGGTCTGTCCCTGTCTCCACACGTCTTCACGAAGATCGTGGAAGCCGCCCTTTCTCCCCTTCGGGAAAAAGGTGTGCGGGTACTAAACTATCTCAACGACTGGCTTATCCTGGCACACTCGTGAGATCTGTTGTGTACACAGAGGGACCTGGTGCTCCGGCATCTAGACCGATTGGGATTTCAGGTCAACCGAGAAAAGAGCAAAGTCTCCCCAGTGCAGAGCATCCTCTTCCTCGGTATGGAACTAAACTCTGTCACCATGACGGCGCAGCTGTCCGCAGCACACGCCCAGTCAGTGTTGAACTGCCTGGAACACTTCAGGCAGTCGGCGGTCCCTGATCTAAACATCGTCTGGTCATATATAATGTCACTCATGACGAGTTAGGAGTTTATTAATGTATGAATAAGGAAACACCTCCAAAAGTCAGTAACAGCATGCGTCTGCACATCATGGGTAAGAAATCTTTAATTGTACCTTGATTGCTTCACCCATGTGATAGATATGTTGTAAATACTCCGCAAAATTGCAGTTTGATATTGTGCATAAGTCGAGCAGACTGCAGGAACACACTACGCATTTTAGAAACATCTCATCTACTGTATGTTGAATGATCACACTGACAGGACACATTGGAAGACTTTCAGACTCTTATCTGGTCTGTTAAATGCGGTTCTGATCATAACAGTTGTGGGTAAGTACATATAGAGCAGAACCCAAGTGCAGGCAGGACTCAGACGAGAATGGTAGGTAGGGGTAACAGGGATTTATTAACAAAAGAACACTACAACAAAACCCACAATGGGGAAAAACAAGACAGGAAAAATAATAAAGTTAACCAGGACACTAACTTACTAAACTATAAAACAAACACATGAAATAGACACTAAACTAACACTTACTAGGAACAGGGAAACAGGAACAATGCAAGACTGGGTGATGTTAACAACAGCTCTGATGAGGAAGAAAGAACAAGCACAAGCACAAGCACAAGTAAGGAACCAGCACAGGACAATGAAACATGAGAGGTATAAATAGGGAGACAAACACAGGATAATTGATAAGGGACCAGGTGACACAGATCAAACACTAAGGGGAAGCTAATTAACACCAACTAGGAAACAGGAGGGTAGGAACGATGACGTTACTCGGGGAGAGTATGGAAGGCCACAAGGTCCAAAACATCTCTCCCCACATGAAACAAAGGATTCTGTATGATTCCACCTCTAAACCAAGAAATACCTGACAAGTAGAGGTGAAACCATGACATCATATGATTGCCTACATAGAAGTTTTATATTTTCAAAATACTGTAATTAGTGAAGTGAAATTATTTAATTGGTAAAACCCCTGAGCTGGACACCATTTACAGCACTAATAATACATATGTACATGCATTTTATTCTAATACACTCATACATAAAATCCTTTGTGTTCAAAAAAAGTTTATGAATGTTGTAGCCTGTGGCCACATGGACAGAGCTCCACATTGTAGTGCAGCTGGTCTTCAGACGACCCAAGTTTGAATCCACTGTGTTATTCCTTGGACTAATAAAAGTCTATGTTAATGAAAATGGAAAAAGCTCAGGACAATGTCATAACACTGACGTACAGCAGACACAAGTTACAGAACAGCATCAAGATCAAAATCAAGTACAGGTAAAACCATTGATATCATTATTGAAATTCATTACAGAAAATGATAATTTCTGTTGATTTCTGCTAAGCTTTTACTCATGATGAATAGACCATTGGGTTGGTCATGAAATATCCATTTGGTGTGAGGGACAACTGCAGTTTAAATATTAAATCTGTTTCTGCTGTTGATATTTCAGTATGCAGCGGTGGACTTCTCCAAAATGCATAAAAAACGTCCGTCCCAGCACAGACAACAGCACCTATAGTGCTTGCACCTATTCTGCTATTAAGCTGCCAAGGCCAAAAGAACAGGAATATAAATGACATCATATTTATTTACAGTACAAAAATATTAACTGCTACACAAGTGTATAAACATAAAGATATTTAGACTTTTTTTGGAATAAAAAATATTGAGTTTGTTTGAAGTATTTTTCCTTTTTGCTGTTGACTTAATTTAGAGAGCATAACTGATGTATGAAGTGAGTTATCAATGATAAAAATGCCTTGTTAACTGTACAATGATTTTATTTGCCTTCCTGGATTTTGTAACAATGAACCGTAAACTGCTCAGATTTTTGCTGACTTTTAAAAACTATAATCAACTTTTTTAGATCATTTGTGTTGGTTTTAAAGCAGTTTGAAAAGTGTTTTTGCATGTCAAGCTATTTACACATGGATGCTGCTTTTGCATTTACTAAGGTGCATGTACAGTACGGTACAGTACGTAAACATTGTTCAAACACTTTCCAATAAAGATATATAAAGTTTATTTGAATTTTATACAATTATCTTTCAAATTAATGGTGGGCAGTAACAAGTATTTTCATCCGGATACAAAATTTGATTTACTAAGAGGTTGCCCCATAATTCTTGCTTCATTGGGCACATGACATGGTGGATAAAACGTAAAAAGTTAAGCTCTCTGGAGAATGTACAGGGCTTACTCAAGTGAATCTGGAACAGGGTTTCGGTTGTTTCTTGCATTACACAGAACGAAAATGTCTTGTAAAGGATTATATGGCATGAGGCTGATCACTACAGATTGGAACTGGTAGAGAATTACAAAAGAAAAAAAAAGCATCATGAGGTCTTATTTGACTCCTTAAAATATTTAACCGTAACCCTAACCTTTCCATTTATTTAAGTCCATTTATTAAAGAGATATTTAACATATGGGTCATTTTACAAGAGGGAGTTTTGCCTTAACCAACTTGTCTTTGTTTGCTTTATGTGGTTTATCTTTTTGTAGAATTTGTGTATTTTAATCAAGGCCACAAAAGAAGAGTCACACAGTAGACTGATAGTGCAAACTTACCCTCACAATGCTTATATATGTGTGTACTTATTTTCTTTTTCATTATGCAGAAATGGACTTCTTAATGCTAAAGTTTCTGCCCAGCAAAGCCTACAGCATCTTTGCATCTCTTAAGCTCATAAAACTCTATACTCACTAACCACATAAAAAAGTAATAATAGTGTTTTAGTGTAATGTATACTGTAAATTCAGTTAATCATGGCTGTTTCAATAGAAAATTACACTCCAATATGTGTCAAACAAACTGTTTTTTAAAGAGAAACCACAGATAAAGGGCATTGATTGGGTGTTTTTATTCTTCTATTAAGTAGAATGTATACAAGCAGAGAATGATAGAAGGGAAGTCTTTTTACTTTTATTCAAGCACATTTTTAAAGTATCATTACTTTATGAGAGTGTTTTTCCTAAATATATATATATTTTTTGTCTTTGAAAAATAAAACAGTAGTTTATGTAGTTCAAGGTATAATTAATATTTATTTATAAAATGTAGTGGAGTAAAAACCATCATATATCCTTTATAATGTTGTGATGTAATTACTAATAACACTGAAATACAGATGTTTGAAAATGTACTTGAAAGTAAAAACACTTAAGTGATGTCCACTACTTTAAATAAAAACAAAAACATAATAAAAAAATAATTAAAAAAGTTCCCTCTACATTTTCTCTCTACTTATACATTTACGCATTTGGCAGACGCTTGTATCCAAAGCAACTTAAATTGCTTTATCCTATACATTTTATATAAGTATTTGCAATCCCCTGGGATCAAACCCACAACCTTGCTCTTACCACTGAGCTACAGGAAAGCCACGTGGTTAAAGTGAACTTGTAAATAGATTTTCAAAGTTTCCAAGTTTTTGCAAATAAAAAAATGTTTGAGGGTGAGGTGCTTATATTTTTTACTGTGCAGTGATCAAAATAGATTTTTAAATCTAGACACAAGTGCACATTTGCACAAACACACATAGCTTCATTGCAAAAAGCAAACTGCAATACTGTACCACTCTTTTTCCTTCTGAGGTTTAGACCACTGAAAGTGAAGATAAACAAACACTGACAGACAATGCGAAAGCATTTGTGTTGTATTTATGTTGGCTAGTATAATGCCTATTAAATATCTGTTTAGAGATGGTAGTCTAGTGGGTTAAACCACTGAACTGGTAAATCAAAGGTTGTTGGTTCAATCCCAGCAGCCACCGCCAGTGTGTCCTTGAGCAAGACACTTTACTCCATGTTGCTCCAGGGGGATTGTCCCTGTAAGAGCACTGTAAATCGCTTTGGATAAAAGCGTCTGACAAATGACTAAATCTGTTTTACTTTTTTCACAAATTCCCTTTTTGTTCCAATTGTACTGTATTCTGTGTTTTCCATTTTATATTAAACAAAAGTAAAATATTAAAGCCCACTTGAAAAATACTTAAGTACACTGCAGTGTTTACTCATAAACTATTATAAAGTACCAAGATATTAAGATAAAAGGGCATAATGTACAGTACAACTATGGTAATATAAACCACTGTCTTACATCTTTCTTTTGTTTTTATTTACATTCCATGCCATTCCGTGTTTATGTATAAAATGAAATAACCGTTTATTTTTCAAAAGTTTATTGAGTTGACTTTTTGGTTAATCGACTTTGTTATTATATGTTATTATATTAGTATATGAATTGTCACGTGGTTTTCGGTAAGGGAACATAGGGGGAATGGATGCTAACTGGATGGCTCCATGACGGATTCACTATTTACACAGCATAGTTGCAAGAGCAAATACATGCACAGGAATGCATAATGTGGTGAGCAAGAAACAAAAATTACTTGGAGGTGTAAGGCCCCAGAGGGTGGTTTATTTAAACACACAATCTTGTGAAGCAAACAACCGGAAAGTATGTGTCACGTGGGGGAATCCGGCTTGGGCGTGTGATTCCGGGTTCTCTTTCCTCGTGGTGAGAATTTTTCCATCCGTGTATTGTGTTTCTGCCGGTTGTCAGGCGCTTGCATCTTTAAAGAGAGAAAGGAACAGGATCAGCACACAGGTTACTATGGAGTCGTAGCTCACCGTCTCTGATCGCTCTCCCGCTTTTATCCTCTTTGGAAACGAGCGGCAGGTGCTGACGACTGGCAGGTGTCTGTACCTTCACCCTCCACCTGCTTGTCATTTGTGGCTTGGCATATTGGCTGAGCCCTTGGGTGTATCAGAGGATGTTAGTTGTGTTGCGTGTGTAATTTTTCATGGCCGCTCACTTCATCAGTGTGCTGCCACTGCTTGTGACAGAGTGGAGAGTTGATGGCCGATGCCATAAGAGATTGCAGTTAGTTTGGCTATTTCTCCTGTCGGTCACTGCTGTATTGTTAGTTGGGGACGGAGATGTGGACATGGTAGACATTGATCCCGGTTCGCCATTGACGACATTACCCAGTGGTAATCTGTTTCAAGTTCACTCAGAACTCCTGTATTCGCTCTTTGGGTGGCACCGCTTCGGATCATGGGTGTATTGTGAGTTCGACGGCCGCGTGCTAACAGATGGGGGTGCTTTCCGCTCTCGTCGCAGCATTGCTGTTCTGTTTCCTACGTGGAGTGAGTTTAATTTTATTATTGTTTGGCTGTTATGCCAGTAACTCTTCTTTTGATATATTACATAAAATCATTTTGTTGGAGATTTTATTTTGTTGATTATTTGATCTATGCTGTCCTGGGTGGGATATAGTGCTTGAGTGTTCTTAGGACAATATTTTCTGGATTACAGAGTCTGAACCCAGGTTATACGAAGATTTTCATCTATTGCAAATCTGAACCCCAGGCTCAATATTAGATTGTCTAATCATTTTCTTTTGTGTGAGATTCCCAGGGTGGCGCAGTCACGAAGAGAGATATTTAAAACGAGAGGGGAAATATACGTTGGATTATTGCACTCTTGAAGTGCCATCCCTCGCATGCCACACGTATGCATACCATCTACAGGACAAGCTGGATATTTCAGTTTTACGTCCACAATTATAATATTTTACATCGTAATCCTTTTAATTTTAATATTTGGCATGTTTTTGTCCATCTGTGTCGCCTTCAGGCGCATATTACTTACGTGCTCTTTAAAAAAACAAAAACATATTGCGCCATTGACTTTAGACCAAGAGGCAATCTTCAGGTCTCTCTCGTGAAACCAACACGCCATTGACTGAAACTGCAATTCATCGAGTGGCCGGTAGAGGCTGGCTCCAAAACGGAGCAGAATCTCATTGAGCACCATGTTAAAATGACCAACTTTACAGCGCAAAAAAACATGTTTTACAGCCTAGTACAAAATAAATATTTTGAAGAGAGAGAGAGAAACCGGCTGGAAACACACGATACACGGGAGACACAGAGACGGTGCGTCCAGGATATCCCAGAGGAGAAAGATTCGCCAACCTGAGAGTTGTTAAAAGGACAGAGAAAACAGGTATATGAAACCCGGAAGTGTTATTAGTGAAAATAAAGTCTTACGTGTTTCCCAGCCACGCCGACCCCGCCTCCTTTCTTCCTTATCATATGAACTTTACTACAGTCTGTATAGGTCATATGGACAGGTGTCCATTTAGCTGTAACATGCTCATTTTTTTTGTAGTTTCAGGGAGACTCACGACATCCCCCCTAAGCGTCGACGTGGATCAGCGGGACATCCTATAGATGAAAGGGTGGGGTCGAAGGGGGGTTGGGTTTCGCTTACCTTACCGGGACGCCTAACCTGACCACATCTTCGACAGACCATCTGCATTGCTGTGGGAGGCCCCCGGCTCGGTGTGTCACTGTGAAGTGGAACTCTTAGAGAGCCAGGAACCAGCGGGCGACCCGGGCGTTCGTGTCCTTTGCCTTAGCCATCCATTGAAGTGGAGCATGGTCCGTGACCAAAGTGAAGCATCTTCCCAAGAGGTAGTATCGGAGCGCCAGGACTGCCCACTTAATAGCCAAGGCCTCCTTTTCAAACGTTGCTTACCGCGTCTCAGCAAGGGTGAGTCTGGGATAGGACTGCGCCTAGGCCTGTGTCCGAGGAATAGGCTGCTGCTTTTTGGTCAGGTCGGTCAGGGGACTCGTACCTGGGTTTTGTTCTGAGTTTGTGGGGCTTTCCTGATGGCCTCCATCTTCTTTTCCTGGCGCTGGATAAGTCATCTCCCACGCGGAAACCCAGATACTGAGCCTCGTCGAGCCCCATGTGACACTTCCGCGGGTTTGCGAACAACCCGGCCTTACTTAAGTCGATCAGCACTCTCCGCAATCTGCGGAGAGACTAAATAGAAAAACACTAATGAGGGGAGATTGCATAGGGACTGAGACGGGCAAGTGACAAGACTCAACACTAATTTGAACTGGTGGAAAGATGATGGGACAGGAAAAAGGGATGAACACTAATGGGGAGTTGACAATAATAAAGATAAAAGGGGGCAGGGCTAAAGCAAAAATAATGCCATTAAAACACATGGGTATCCTGCCACAAGACTCGAAAATCATGACAAGAAGAGGCAGGACCAAAACAAAATCATGACAGTATTTATTTTGTTACAAAAAAATCCCTCCCTTCTTGCCCTTCCCGCCCTACTTGCCCTACTTGCGTTTAGGTTTTTACGTGTCTAAAACATCCATAGACAATTTATAACACACCAAAGACACAGAAAAAAATATATTCGCGCCATATGACCCCTTTAAACCAGACTGGTTTCTGTCCAGGATGTTGTTCTGCGTGAGAAAGGATGAGAGCTGGTTACATACAACACGTTCAAGAGTTCAAGCAATGAAGTGGAGATATCAGTCTGTATTTATCTAACAGTGCAGGATTAAGAGTGGGTTTCTTCAGTAGTGGGGTAATCCTCTTTGAAGCATGTGTGAAATGCACCAGTGGTGAGAGAAGAGTTGATAATGTGGGTCAGATCGGGAACAACCGATGGAGAGATGGCCTGGAGGAGATGAGAGGGATAGGATCTAGCGGGCAGGTAGTTGGGTGGTTAGATGGCATGACTTTGGAAACATCTTCAGATAGGAGAGAGAAAGAGAGGAGCGAGCATGTGTCAGGGGTTTGGGAGTCATCAAGAAGCAACGGGGCTGAGAACCGACTGCTGATGGTGGGCGTTTTCTCTACGAAGAAAGAAGCAATATCATCAGTTGTTAAGTCTGATGGAGATGAGGGGGCAGGCGGGCAAAGAAGAGCAGAGAAGATTTTAAAGAGAGTATGAGTGTCAGGCGAGTTGTGGATTTTAGCGTGGTAGTACTGGGTTTTCGCAGAGGAGACATCAGCAGAGAAAGAAGAGGGGAAAGACTGATAGAGACAGATGTCAGTAGGTTCTTTAGATCTGCGCCACTTTCTCTCAGCAGACCTGAACGTGGTGCTCATGGAGAAGATTAGATAACGAGGGGGCAGAAGGGGATGTACTAGATGGCGTAGATGTAAGAGGGCATAAGCTGTCTAAGCAGGAGGTTTGTGTGGATCAAAGAGTATCGCTGGTGCTGCAAGTAACCAAGAGAGTGAGTTGTTCAGAGGGAGGGAGCATGGCGGTGACCTCAGAGGATAAGCAGGAGGGAGATAGTGTTCATAGGTTATGCCGGAAAGTGACCGGTGGGGAAGCATGTGTAGTGTCAGGAGATGTTAGGTGGAGTTCAAGAGTTCAGTTCAGTTCATCTTTATTCATTTCCCGAAGGCAATTTGGTTGCAGCACACAAGTATTCACATAAACACAATAAATTTCCATACAAATACAAATACATTCCTTCCTAAAAAGTTCTTACCTTACATTTAAAAACTTTACAGCTA
The DNA here is from genome assembly GCA_029783895.1 of Triplophysa bombifrons. Lineage (NCBI taxonomy): Eukaryota > Metazoa > Chordata > Actinopteri > Cypriniformes > Nemacheilidae > Triplophysa > Triplophysa bombifrons. Next base: position 3,838,936 of record CM056472.1, read on the forward strand.
AGGGGATAAATGAATACCTAAATCGATTTGTTTTACTAATCGAGGTTCTAAAACGAATGCAAGAAGGGAGTAGGTTAAACACATGATACAATGGTTGGGAATCATCTAACAAAATGTTCTGGGCTTTACCCAGAACCTGTCTATGATATAGTCATCTGCTTACACCCTGTTGTTTTACTTCCCTGGTTAACAATCCTCTCAAGACAGTTCTTGTTTTTCACATTTAGAGAATTAAACCAGCACAACAGTAAAAAAGATAACAGTGACTCAACATAGGATAGGTAGAACATGCACATCATTGATTTCCCCACATTAAATGACCTTAGTTTCCGCAAACAATACAATCTTTGCTGCCCCCTCTTTCACAAAGCCTCAGTATTGGGAGAGAAAGACAATTTATCATCCAAAACAGTACCCAAGTACTGGTACTGTTCAACGCTCTCAATAGCTACTCCATTCATGCTCATTTGCTTATCATGGATAGATTTCCTCCTAGGGTTAAAATCAATAATCATCCCCTTAGTTTTAGAAACATTAAGTTTTAATAAAGCATTATGAGACCACATAATAAATTCATCAACCACAGGACCATGCATAGAGTCCGCCTCACTCATTAAACTAACGATTACCGAATCGTCAGCAAATTTAACAATATGCCTATCTCTATACCTACTCCTACAGTCATTTGTATACAAGATAAATAATAAAGGCGAAAGGACACATCCTTGAGGAGACCCAGTAGATGACCCTAGCCATTCAGAAAAGCATTCATTTACTTTAACTCTCTGTTTTCTCCGCACAAGGAAATCTAAAATTCATCCTACTAGACCCAAATTCATTAATAAGCTTCTCAACTAAGATATGTGGCTGAATGGTATTGAAAGCGGATGAAAAATCAATAAAAATCAATTAAACAAATGTTTTCGGTTTATCCAAATGTTGAAGAACTAGATGTGAAAGAGTCGCTATTGCATCATCTACCCGTCGCCTACACCTATAAGCAAATTGTAGAGAGGCTAGAGAACTTTGTGTTCTTTGCATTATTGCTTTCTTAACTAATTTTTCAAAGCATTTCATCACTAGGGATGTAAGCGCCACAAGTCTAAAATCATCCACCAAAACTGCATTTTGCTTTTTTGGTACTGGAATCTCTATAGACTGCTTCCAAAGTGAAGGTACTTTTTGTTGTTGGAGAGACAGAGCAAAAATTTCATAAAATATTGGACCTAACTGATTAGCATATTCCTTAAGTAATCTACCCCCTATTTTATCAGGCCCAGGTGCCCTCCTGATTTTACACCGTCTAAAAACTGATGTCACATCCCTCGCATTAAAAAAGACTCAACTGTCCTCCCCATTCCTTTTACATTCATCTTTCAACCCATCGATTTCCTCTTTAAAATCATGATCATCGAATCTTAGATAAAAATTATTAAAATCTTGTGACAGAACTGCGTCTGAGCTGAATCTATTTAAACTAATTCTGTTTGTACTTTTCCGACTTTTCCGACTTTGCTGACCTGTTATTGAATACATCCCCTCCCAAGCAGACCCTAGATTACCCGATTGGAATTTTCTCTCAATATCTTCCTTGTAAGATGATTTAGCCCTCCTTATTTCACACTTAATTTCTTTTTTTAGCCTAAAGTACTCAACTGTATCTCCCTCTTTAAAGGCCATATTTATTTTTGACAGAAGCATCTTAAGTGATTTTGTGACCCATGGTTTACTGTTTGGGAATTTCTTAAACACTTTCACCGGTGTTAACATTTCCTCACAATACTTCACATAACTACAAATCACATCTGTTATTTCATCAATGTCCAAATCGGAGTCCATAAAAACAGTCCAATCTGTACATTCCATAAACCCTTTTAATGGTAGCGTAGCATCTTCAGACCAGTCTTTCGTCTTAATTACCTGTGCCTCTTCACGTTTAAAAACAGTCTTATATGTAGGAACAAGTAAAACTGTGTTGTTATCGGAAGTTCCCAGAGGTGGTTTTCCAAATGATTTGTAAGCTCCTTTGACCGATCCAAATTTCATCCTTACGTGTTTCGCAAGTTACATACTGGTTGAAGTGTCCCAGTGATTTCTCCAATGCACAGTTATTAAAATCTCCCAGAATAAAACTGGGTGCATCCGGAGATACAGATTGCAATTCGTGCACCACACGTTCAATCTCCCTTGCCGCATTGTCCTCGTTTGCTTGGGGGTGAATGTAAACCACCGTGACAAACAGCTGAGGAAATTCGCGAGGCAAATATTGAGGTCATAGTTCCACAGTCAGCAACTCAATATCTTCTGTGCACACTCTCTCCTTAACGGACACTGATTTGCACCAGTTCTGCCTAATATACAAACACACTCCACCTCCTTGCACTTTACAGGTTTCCCTCACGTCCCGGTCCATGCGGACAGGCGCTCCGAAGCCTTCCAGCCTAAGGCCCGAATCCGAATCTCCCCCGGAAAGCCACATCTCTGTGAGCGCCATCAGGCAAACATTCCTGTAGTCATGCTGGAACTTCACCATAGCTTGAAGTTCATCCGTCTTTCTCCGGAGAGATCGCACGTTCGCCAAATTTAATTGTAGGAAGCGGTATTTTTAAGAGACTTATTTTTTTTAGTCTCTGACGAACGCCTCCTTTGCGACCTCTTTTCCGAGTTTTAACTGTAGAACCATTTCGTCCGGAGCGATTTTGTTTCTGCTTAAAAGGTGACAAACTTCCTGGAGCGGGGAACACATGGTCCGCAACTTGCTTCCCGCTATTTGGCTTGTAACATTGCAAAAGAAACTCCCGGGAATACTGAATCCTTGCAGAGTCCAGGGTTGATTCGAACAAGCACATGCTCAGATGAATAAAAGTCAATAAAATAATTATTTCCATATTCTCCATTAACTCCTCTTTCTAATTCTTCAAAGACAATTTAAGAAAAATCTCCACCACAATCAATATTTAAAATCTATTAAAGGAAGGAAAGCAAACAAACAACGATTAGACAAAGCACACAAACACATGTAGGTGCGAGTCGACGCGTGCGCAGTGCCAATTTCATAGTTTACAAACAATATACCTTGAAGTGTACTACTAGTGATGAGTGGATCAGTATTGTGTGTTAATAAGATCTAGTTGATTACCAGACTTATGGGGTGCTGAGTTGGGAACTCTCTTGAGGTCAAGCGAAGCAGTCAGGTTGTGGTAGTCGGCAGCCTGTGGTTTTTCAAGGTGGGATTTGAAGTCTCGAAGTACCACCATAGGAGTACCATCCTCGGGGAAGGATGACAGACGCGTATCCAACTCCACCAAGAAATGTCAAAGCTGACCTGGGGGACAATGGATAACTGACAACATATGTTTTAACAGGGTGGATTACAGTAACAGCATGTTATTCGATGGAGATGTTGTCACATGAGGGTGCCAGCTGTTTGAATATCCAGTCGTTAGGGATAAGTAAACTGGTTCCTCCTGATATGGGTGTGCTGTGGGAGAAATTGTAGTCATTTGAGAAAGCAGCTGTTGTGGCAGTGAGCTTTGGCTTGATCCAGGTTTCAGTTAGTGCAAAATGAGAAAGACCAGAATGTATAGCAATAGCTGTGATGAAATATGCTTTGTTTACAGCAGATTGGCAGTTCCAATAAACCAATGGGAAATGTAACTAAGGTAGTTGTTGAAACTGAAAGATTTTAAAGGCCTTCAAAATGATACCGTTGATTTACGAGTTGTACTGACAGAAGGGTTTTGGAAACACATCGGAGTATAAGTAATGTACAAGACGAATTAAAATAGACAATAAATATAATTGCACAAAGTTAATACTGAAATGCACTACTCAAGTGACTTGTCGGGGTCCTTGCTAGGTGGAGTCATGCAGGTAGAGTCGATGGTCTTTACACGCTTCGGTCTTCACGCGTTTAGGAACTTGTATACCCGTCTGAATCCAACAATTGAATTCAGCAGGACACGCCTAACAATATCTAGAAAAAAACAAGTGAAACCAGCACGAGAACAAATGTGACTTCAACACGTAATGTGGCGATAGTAAACAAAGCAACAAAACTGCGTTTAAACTGAATAAGACAAGATAAATCAATTACAAGTACACGCATCGGTTGACTTCTGCTGCAACAAACGGCATCTCCCGGATCCAGAAATGTGGTCCAATGGTCACTCTGTAACCAATGACTAATAGACTTTCACCTTTGACTAGACCTGTAATGGAATGAAAGGGGCGTGAGACGTGCGGATCCATACGCATAGCTTTTTTCAGAGACATGATCAAAACACAGGCAAAGCCGAACACCAGCAAACAGATATGTTTCAGAGGGGACACAAAAGTAGGGCTGCAACTAACGATTATTTTGAGAATCGATTAATCTGTTGATTATTTTTTCGATTAATCGATTAATCTGATAAAAACCAAAAACGAGAAAAGCAATCATTTTCAACCCTTAATTCAAAAACAGAACTAAAATTTTCACAAAAGTGCACGAACATGTTGCTCCTTGATCATCCCTGAGCTGTTATAATAATAATAAAATAATAGTGTTGACTAACACAAAAACAAACACATGTTTGCCAAAAAAATTTTTTTAAATAAACTGCCACCTGAGCTGCCAGAACAATTAATAATTTATAAAAAATAAAGAACAATACAAATCAGATAATTTAGCAGGATTTGTTTGAATGTCAGAACTTGTTCTCCAAACTACAGTACCAGATGCACAAACTCTCACACTTACACACACACTCTCTCACACACTCTCTCTGGCTCTCTCTCTCTCTCTCTCTCTCTCTCTCTTAAGTTCACTTGAAGCTTTCAAGTTATTACCATCATTGTAGTAAGTGTAAGGTTCATTTAGACACCACATTTAAACACAGTTTAAGATGACAAAGTGCTATAAAAGAACTTTAAAATTAAATTAAAAAGTACAAGACACACAAATATATTTGTCAATAATAACCTATATGGGACAAAGCACAGAAGTTTTAAGCATCACTTAATTTTCTCAGGCCATCTTTCTTGTCAAGTAATCTTGATTTAAGATTTTTTAGATATTTGGACTGGAAACGAAACAAAATTACTAATTAAGAAAAGCTTTTTTTTTAATAAAAACGTGTCTTAAATCTTGCAATGCAAAGTGCAAAGTAACTATACCACCCCTGCTTTATACAGTTATTAACGAGCTACCGCTAACTTGTCATGCTTGTCAAGCTGGATAACGAGTAAACATCTGCACGGGACATTACGATCCTCACTTCAACACGGAGCAAAAGTAGGATTCTGTAGTGACTTAACCTGCTGTTGAACTCCCTTCCTCCTCATCAAAGACTACCACATGTTTGCGTTTCAGGTGCCGGATCATTGCCGTGTTGCTCCCGCCATGTCGCTTTAGCATATTTTGCAGTTAACACACTTTTCCTGTTAATTTAGTGTGAAATGCTCCCGCACATTGGATGACTTCGGTCGCGCGGATTTCTCTGCCTCCGCCATGTATCTTTCCTCCGCTCGTTTATTTAATATTTGCTCCGCCCTGTCTATGAGGCGCCGAAGTCTGCTAGCATCAGTGCGCGAGAGAGACCGAGTGTGTTCACTCCGCTCCGCGCTCAAACTAAGTTTTTTTTTCATTATCAAACGTCTCCGCGTCGCGCGACACAACGAATCGATAATGAAATTCGTTGCCAACTCTTTTAATAATCTATTTTTATCGATTTAATCGATTCGTTGTTGCAGCCCTACACAAGTGTAATCTTAAAACAGGTGGGGGTTGATCAACGGCGAACCTAATCCAAAGTGCTTGACAAGAGGGGTAATTCAGGGGTAACACGGGCAGAAGATCAGAACACGGCATAACACTTAAGACTTTGACTAGACTATGGAAACTAGAACGAAATAATTTGACAACAACAGGAAACTAGCTCCGTAAAGCTACTACAATTAACAGCATAACAATTAAACAATACCCGGCCCTTAAATAGTTGTTTGAGACTGATTCTAATAGTGGATGTTACTGGTAGCAGCTGTGTGTTATTGGTTTCAGGTGACCTTGTGATAGTGCAATGGAGCATGGGAAATGTAGTCTAGGGTGATGTGTAACAGTCTGTGCGGTGTGAGACTCAATATAATGAAAGGGCGACCTCTGGTGGCAATCAGACGGAAGGCCACGGGTGGAATTCGTGACAAGACCTGTGGTTTAATCTTGATACCGCATGCAATGCGGAATTGTATTTGTGTTCTCATGATGATGGAGTTTCCCGTTCACTAAGCGTAGGTTATTGTGTCACTTTCAGAATCACATAAACGTGTGTCATTGTCTCGTTGAGACTTTTTATGAGTCACACAAAGGAAACTTGTTATTTTATTCCTTGTCCCTCTCATTTTCATGTCATTGCTGTGAAAGGGTAGCTCTGCTCGACGTGTGACTTTCTGTTGTCGAATGACTGTTGATAAAGCTGAAAAACGGCATGGGGAGGACATCTGCTGGCTAACATGTGTTTTCATGTGTTTCACTTTCTCGTATGGAAACCTTTGCTTATTAGACTAAACTCTTTATATTTTTATCCATGTATTTACATACCTCAAGATGGAAAAGTTACTTTAACCAAAAAAAAGAAATTATAAGAAACATCTTGGTGCTTTTTTGTTCTTAAAATAGACGTTCTTCAAAATATCCTAATTTATGTTCTGCAGAAGCGAAACTGATTTGAAAATCAATGAGGTTAAAATATGTAAATGATAAGAGAATTCCTAAGCTTTAATGATGTGATGTCCTGCAGATATTCCCTGTGTTAGGTACTGCGGTCTTTTCATTTTATTCATTTAACGTTTGTATCAACAAAATCATATTTCTGATGCCAATTTAAGATTACCAAATTGTCATGGAGATAGCTGCACACAATTCACAGTCATTATCAACCAATATAATCTCTCATCCTATATAGTATTGTACATTCAAGATTCAAGTGATTTTTTAAGTAATGATGTCATTTAGAAAGTTAACTTTTTGTAACTTTCCCTGAATCTCTTTTTGTGTGTATGAGTAGGGAAATGTAAAGCCAACAGCAAAACAAACCCTTGAAGGGTGAAACAAGACCCTTCCCGATCACTCCATCTGTATTTTCTTTATTGTGATAACAACCGACTGGATGTACATTAACAGCTCTTTTCGTTTGATGTTTGTTCATATTATTTGCATAGATCCAATAAAATATAAAAAGTTGTTCGGTTATATCAGGTCGCTTAGCTGAAACAAGGGGTAAGTGATAAGAGGTAGCCACCTTGTAAAATATGTCCAACTTCACCTGATATCTGGTTATAAATATATGCACGTATGCTGTATGTACACACTCTGTATGTACTGAAAGTCGTGCTGACTGACAAAACAAGTAAAATTCTGTCCGTGTGCATAAATCAACAGATTCTACATTTCATGACTATATCACAAACGGCTGTGATACAGAATTGGCTTTTATATAAACCAATTTCCTAAAGATATAATAATTAGAGGTGCTCCGATGGATCGGTCGCCGCAAAACTCGCAAAACTCGCGAGACAATTATTTTACCCGCGAAAAAAAGGCTTCACCCGCTACAAAAATGGCTTCACCGGTCTGGCAATTTTTCAAGGTGTGTGAAAACGATAATTCATTAGCGATCTGCAATGAGTGTACCAAGAAAATTCCACGAGGCGGGAAGCACCCAAAACATTTTTAACACCACCAACCTCAGCAGACATCTGAAGGTTAGTCACGGAAAGGAATACGACCAGTTTTCAAAATTAGCTAGCGCTAAGAGAGAGCGTGAAAGTTCGGGAGCTCAAGCGCCACTCACTCAAATGTCGGTAACAGAGACGTTTCAAAGACAGCAACCCTACTGCAAGGACGGTAAAAAGCATAAAGACATTTCAGATAAGATAATGGAATTCATTTACCGATCATCAGCCGCTGTCTGTTGTGGAAGACGAAGGGTTCCGGCGACTAATGTCTTACTTGGATTCACGTTACACTATGCCAGGGCGAAAATATTTCACTGATGTGTGCCTGCCGCAGTTATACCAAACAGTGTTTACCCATGTAGACAGCCTTATGAAGGACAACATAACGTCAATAAGTTTCACAAGTGACATTTGGAGTGCTAGTGTATGTCCCATGTCCATGTTAAGCCTCACTGCGCAGTTTATTAATCATAACCTCGAACAAAAGAGAGTTGTTCTTCATTCTCAAGAATTTTCAGGGTCACACACCGTGGAGGCTATTGCTGCTGCATTCAGCGACATGTTTCGAGCATGGGGAATCCCGAAGGAAAAAGTGAATGTTATTTTAAGGGATAACGCGAAGAACATGGAAAAGGCCATGCGCGATGCCAACCTACCCAGCCTACCGTGCATGGCACATTCACTACAGCTCGCTGTGGCCGAGGGAGTTATGTCACAGCGCAGCATCGCTGATTTAATTGCCTCTGGAAGACGCATTGTCGGTCATTTCAGACACTCGCAGCTTGCGTACTCCAGAATTCAAAGTATTCAGAAACAACTGGGACAGCCAATAAAGAGACTACAGCAAGATGTCCCGACAAGGTGGAACAGTACTGTATACATGCTGAAAAGTATCCATGAACAGAAACGTGCCTTATGTGCTTATGGAGCCGACTATGACTTACCCTCCATGTTTACCGGCAGCCAGTGGAAATTAGTGGAAAATATTATTTCGCTACTCGCCCCATTTGAAGAGCTCACGCAACAGATCAGCTCATTCACTGCATCGGCTGCGGATGTTATACCATCTATCAGAGCTTTAACTCGTCTTCTTGAGAAGACCGCAGATACTGACCATGGCGTTAAAACGTCAAAAGCCACGTTGTTGGAAGCAGTCCAAAAAAGATTTCGTGACATTGAATCTGAGCGCCTGTATACCTTCGCTACAATCCTCGATCCGAGGTGAGAAAATATTCTTGAAATTCACATTCTTAAAATATATGTGTTTGTGTGTGTGCGTGTGTAACTGTGTCACGAATTAAAGAAGAGAATACTAATGTAATGACTGAAAACATTCATAAATCGATATAAATTAGAACATATATATTTTTGACTAATCTAGTAGACTCCTTTACTCAAATTACATTGTATCTTTTCGCTAACCAATGGGAAAAAATAGCTATAACCACGTTATTGTGTTTCTCCTTTATGTAAGCTGGTATTTACTTAAAGTTCTTTACATATGCTAATTAAAAGATAATTTGGGAGAGTTACAAATAAGACTACAGTAATGCATTAAATAATATATTCTTATTTTATATAATTTTTTTCTGTGCTGTTAAATATTTATTTTACTAAAATGGAGAAACTATAAACCAATAACTTAAGTACTTCAGATTAGGATTTTTATTAAATTCACAGTCAATTCAATAAATGAATTTGATTTTTTTAAAGGTATAAAGACAGATATTTCCCTGACATACTCAAGCCCCATATACGTGAGCTGCTTTCTGATGTCCTTGCCACTGGATTGGTGCAGCAGGATGGTGGGGCGAGTTTGGCTGCAAGCGAGTCCGAACCCCCACAGAAAGTACCACGGACTGGGTCCTTGCAAGCTATGTATGTGGAGTTGTTGGATGGAAATCGGGAACATGGTGGCAGCACTGACCTCAGCAGCTCAGCATCATTGCAGTTGAACCTCTACCTATCAGAGCCAGTTATCCCACAAAGCGGACAGCCACTTGTTTTTTGGCAAAACAATAAATGCCGCTTTCCGGTTCTCGCACAAGCAGCAAGAACCTATCTATGTACCCCATGCACAAGTGTGGATAGCGAGCGACTTTTTAGCACAGCGGGAATTATTATAGATGAGAAGAGGAACAAGTTGTCAGCCAAGAATGCAGAAATGCTTATATTCATTAAGAAAAATCTGCCATTGATGCTTTAGTAAGATTGGGGTGCTTTCTCTACCTCACTCTCCCTCTTAGGCAACTTCTCTAGAATGTATCATTGATTCTTGGTGCAAAAGCCATCATTCCAGTGCAGCTATGGTTCTGTTAGAGTTAACTACATTTTTTTCTGACATTAAAAGATTTGTGAACTTGCAATGGGCCTGGCTTGTTAGGTAACATTGCATGTTATTTTTGCTGTGCACATTATTACCTGTGGTCCTTAAACTATTTTAGAAAATCTTAGGACTGTCTGACTTCAAATAATATTTTGGCTTTAGCCTTTTTAGTTGCAGTTATAATTCTGAAGTTAAAGTAGCCTAAAGCTAATGTTTAAATCTGTATTCTCTTTTATGTGTACAGGAAAGCTGTATTTGTCAACCTCGAAACGGTTAACAAAAACCAAGCACAGGCTGCTATGTTTTATGTTAATATATGCATGTTGCTTGCCAATAAATATTCACTTGTCAATTCATTAGACTTCGTCCTCTCTTTATTTTAATACTTGATGTATATTGTTGTTAAATATACTTTAATAAATAAGACTGAAAGCTTCTAATAGCTCCTTTAATCGGTGATCGGTATCGGCCGATACAGCTTTCAGTGATCGAAGATCGGTGATCGGCTAAAAAAACCCTAATCGGAGCACTTCTAATAATAATAATATCACATTAAGGTAATTATTACACAATAAGTAGTGTTTAATATACTTTATAGCTGAAACTGTCCCAGAACAACAAAAATGCTTTCAAAGACCTCACATTGGTATTTAAAGAACTTAATATTAACATGAGCTGTCTGTATGGTAAAAACTTTGTGAAACTCATTTTTCTATAGCAAGGTTGCATGGATATTTGCATGGACTCATATAACAGATTTTCACATAACACATAAAAATGCTTGTACAAACTGTACACAGACACTACAACAATGCAACATCCCAGAATATTAAGGAGCTCACCAGCTGCGTCTTCCTTGAAAGCTTTGTTTTGCACAAACAGGTGTTTCAGTCTAAACTTCCAGATCTCATTCACCTCTAATGCTGCTTTCTCCCACTGCTGCGAGAAATGTAGAAATGATGTGTGTGTGTGTGTGTGTGTGTGTGTGTGTGTGACTCCAACCCCAAATTGATTGGTAAATCACCTTCACCTGGTGCACTCACCCTGTTGTATCCAGGCTGGAGGGGCGTTGCCCACAGTCAATGGTATAAAACTGGGATTCTGGATACAGCTTCACACAATCCTCATCAAAGTTCTGAAAGCACGAAACCAAAAAGCTGTGAGATTAAACACTGACCTACTGATGCTTTTGTCTTTAATATTAACTACTAAAAAGTCTGCATTTGAGTTCAGCTGCGGCACATAGCTGTTTTTTATTTATTTTCAGATTTATCATGGCAGTGATGAGAGGTCTTGTGCTTCTTTTCTTGGTCTTTTCTGTGGACAATGCAGGAGGTAACCAACATATTTATATATTAATGCAATTACAAAGTATAAACAAACTCTGAAATACTGTTCTGTGCTCTTAATGTCAAATTTGTGACATGAATCCATATTGTCCTGACTAAAAGAGGTTACACAGTCTAAAGCATAAATAACAAAGATAAAAAAGATGGCTTTAACAAATAAAAACTTTCTTTACTGTCAGTGTTACAGCGATTAAATCTCTAATTTTTCATGTACTGTATAGCTGAAGACTGTTCATTTGGATGGACACTTTTTGGAGTTAAATGCTTCAAGTTCTTCCCCCAGACAGTTGACTGGGTCACAGCAGAGGTACTTTTATCTCAACATTTTTCAAGAATAATCCATTTCTGTATCTAAACTAAAACGATTTGACTTTGAAATGACCGAAAAAAATCTCTCTTTAGAAAAATTGTCAAAGCCTTGATGGAAATCTTGCGTCTGTGCGCAGGCCACAACAAAATGAGTTTCTCCTGAGTCTGGTACCTGTGAACACTCGTGTTTGGATTGGAGGTCATGATGGTGAAATAGTAAATATTTCAGATTTAAACATATTTACACACAATTAGTTTTCAGTTACAACAGACCAAATTTGTCAGTTTAGACGGTAATTTATGATTTTAACTAAAATAACGTTCACTGGGATTGTTAATTTATTCTTATATTATTTATAATGTTTTTGGCTCTTTTCTTTCTGAAGGAAAATCAATGGCTGTGGAGTGACGGATCCCGATTTATCTACACCAACTGGTGCAAAACAGAACCTAGCAATACGGGTGGTTCTGAGCACTGCCTGGAGATAAACTTGAGCAGTAAGAATTCTATTTTTGTTGTGTAAATCCTGTCAATTCTGACAATTTACAAGGCTGTAGTAGTAAAGTTGCTAGTTTTGTTGACACATATTGTTTGTATCTAAAATACATATTATAATATTGTTGATTAATGTATTGTTTTACATTTCATTATACTGACAACTATATTCATTTAATGTAAATGTAATTTTTATCTCATTTTACAGGTAACCGTTGCTGGAACGATGAAGCCTGTAGTACCACACTAAGTTACATTTGTGCTCGAAAACCCTGATGAGAATTCTGCATAGAGTACACCTTTGAAATTGTACCACCACATCATCTCTAAACTTCCATAACTTGTAAATTGTCTCAAAGAAATAAAAGCATTTCAAAAGCAAAAAATCTGAATTGCAGAGTCAAGCTTTTTATCATGTACAAAAAACAAGTAAAAATCAATTGTTTGATAAAATGAAATGGGTAACTCATCTGAACACTATCGATTAGGGCACACTGATAGCCGGCCCTTCAATTGCTGAATTCATTTTTGCTATTTTTGTCTTGATTTTGTCCGAGATTATGCCGCAGTTTCAGAATCATGAAAAACTGCAGGCTAGTTGTGATAGTCTTGATTTTTATATTAGGAGTTTTAGGTTTACATTTTCGTCTGAATGTACTGTACTTGCGCAATAAGTTACCTTTCTTCGTCTCTGCCAAAATTAAATAATGATTTGTTTGTTACTTGGCAGACCCCATTGCCATTCTGTAGTCTTCTCTGCCCTCACACTGTTATATTTTATATTGTCGAGCAGCTCCATTGCTTGGTGATGTTCTAGGGATAGGTTGAAATAGGTCACGTGGTTTGTATGTGTGTGTCAGTCTCGGCGTGTAGGTGAGAGGCTGCAGTCAGGATCATGGACACAGTGTTAGCAGCGAATTTAAAACGTTAAGTTACTGAGTTCCTATTATATTTACAGGCCAAAACATTCTGGGCTAGATTTCAAACAATCGAGGTTACAAATAAATAGTGCTAGCGATTTCCATGTTGGTACCTATTTAATAATATCAGCATTCACTCACTGTACAATAAAGGAAAGATACAGGTTATAATAAATGTTGTAAACCTCAGGTGAGGTTACATGGACAGAGGACCCAGGTACAGAAAGCCGGTAATTAACAGGCGATAATGAGACGAAAGGTCGGGAAACACAGACGCGACTCAGAGAGACAGTATGGCGTTCAATGAGGCCTCTCATTGAAACCTCTCTCTCTACAAGAAACAGGGGATCCTGTCCTTGTTCTGACACAAGACCAAGAAATATATGACATGAGGCAGAACCATGACAATTAAACTTGACATTCAGAAGACTGAATGTTTTAAACTAAAACAGACATAAGCAAAGATAACACATACAGCATTATAATATATGCTAAAGCTTGTGTATAAAAAACAATAAGAAAAACATTAAATTCGCCTACATTTTACTCACTCGAAGGCTGTCCGAGGTGTTTATGACCTTCTTTAAGTGGAGTTAAATATAATAATACCCTGCTCTTTCAAGCTTGGTATTTGCTGTGGATTGCATGACTTTAAACCTCCAAAAGCACATATATTCCTCATGAAAATAACATTACCCCTGAACGTAAGCTAAAAGATGGGTTTTTGAAACAAAAATATTTACATTAAAAAAAGTACTAACTGTAATCTATGGGTTCGGACAATGGTATTATGCGCGTTCATGAGAGAGTCTACGTCTGATGTAAGACGTATTGAAATCCTCTGAATATTTAAATCTTAATTTTAAATTTTAAATATAAAATTCGTCTGAAATTTTATACTAGTATATACTGTTTTAAGGTACCTACCTATCGACCATTAAAACAGTATGTTCTATATAGTTTGAGTGGGAGTAGTATGGGTAGATTTCAGACATACTGGATCTGGCATGATTTATGTGACCTATGCTCTTTGATCTATGACGTATTAGCAACAACCTGTATGTAGGCACTGATAAAAACATAATTTAGTCATAAGAAATTAATTAATTGGCACTTGCATTGAAAAAGGACATCCGGCTTAAAGCTTTCTCCAAGTTTAATACTATTTTTAATGATTGACGTTTGCGTCACAGTCACCAGCTGAAGTGCCCTCTCAAATCCACTAGAGGGCTCTCCCCTCATCACCTGGCCTTTCACTGCACACTACATTTCCCAGAACCCTTTGCTATCCTTATGTTGAATACCCTCATCTGTTTGTAGTTAACCTTGTCACTTCTGTCTTCATAAGCCTGGGGTGTATTCCAGAAAGTAACTATAGCAACTAACTCTCTGAAGATAATCTGCTCGGGAGCAGGTTACGTTCCAGGGTAAGTTCATTCAAGCTTTAGGGGTTGTCTGCGCATGTGTGTGCTTTTGATGAGCGTCAAGTGGCCGTGGAATCACAGATTACGTAAAATATTCAAAAAAAATTACAGTAATATTACAATTACATTGCGCAATTTTTGTATTAAATTTATTATTTAACCTTTTAAAATTAAATTACCTTAAAGTTTAACAATATCAGCTTATATTATTTAATGTATTTATATTAAATATTGTATTTATTTTGAATTATCTTTCTGAAAAAATATCCAAATATCACTGGATGAATGCACACATCTTACAATTTCCAACAGTTAATGGATGTTAAAAGTTATTTTAATTCCCGAGGAATGCATATCAGTACTCTTGTCCACGAATTAGGCCATATTTGATGCATTCAGTCAAAGATAGTTTTGATCTAATAGTTGGAGAGCCAGATATAAAACTCGGCTGTGAGTGACAAAATGTACAAGTCTTAGCAGTGCTTGAAGTAGGAAAAAACGGTTCCTGTACTCTCTTGTGCAGGTTGCCAAATGCAAGCTACTACATTTGACATTTCTTGAACAAAAAAAAAAAAGAGTTTTTGGACATTGCTGGTAGCCTACAAGATATTTAACATATTTATCTAATTAAGGAACAGTTTTTCCAAACAACTTATTTAATAATGTTCAATACAAATTTGACCAAAAAAGTAATTTTATTACCTGTGATAATATCTATTTAATTATACTGTTAATAAAGTCCATCATACATGCAGTCATATCTTATGCCTTATTTGTGATAAACTTATATGTTTTTAGGCATGTCAAGTAGAGCGCACATCACATTATGTGACAAACTGCAAAGATTTCATTAAAAACAGCAGAATTTGCAAAGGATATGTAGTTGCATCTCTGAAATCTTAGCATTCATAATGTTGTGACTGGATCAATGAGAGGAAAGCCATAAACCCCCTCACTCCCTTTTGTCCTGGTTTCTAGTTACGATAGCAAGGATGGCTCCATGGGTCTGGTTTTAGGTCTTGAACTCTCACAGAGAGTGCGATAACCATTTGGTTACTCTGTAGGATATTTACGACTCCTTAGTTTCAAAGCATTGGTGAGAAGTCTCTGTCTCATCTCTTATTTATCATCTGAGGCTAACCAGAGAAACTTCTCTGACAAATAGGAACTTATGTGATTAACTATCCTTTTCTATAAATGAATCCAAATGGGCTTTTTGCTTGCAGAAAAATACTTGCAATGCATTTTGGAAGATGCTTTTATCCAGAGTGACTTACATTACACTGTCCTATACATTTGTTTCTGACTATGTGAAGAAAACATTGGGGATCGAACCCATGACCTTGGGATTGCTAGCTCCATGCTCTCACCACTGAGCCACTGGAAAGCTATATAATTTATTTACGTTATATATGTTATTTCTAAATAAGAAAAATAAACAAGTTTACAGACACAAAATTAAATTGGGGTTAGCAAAACCTAAGACAGGAGCAGAAGTAAGCATGTCGATTATGGAGTCGAAAGAATTCTGACAATCCGTTGTCCATCGTTCCCCAAATTCCACTTGGGGATTATGGTATTCGCCAGTATTACTTTGTTTGTTATGGCCTTTTTGTAGTGGAGGATACCCGGCTGTAAGGTTTGTGAGGGGTTTGATGATTTTAGAGAAATCACGCACGAACCTTCTGTAATATCCAGCGAACCCTAAGAAGGACTTCAGTTCCTTTAGATTGGTCGGCTCCGGCCAGCTTTTTAAGGCTTCACACTTGGCTGGATCGGTTCTCACTCCATCTCGGGAAACTATATGGCCGAGGTATTTAACTGACGTCTGGAAGAACCGGCACTTTTCAGGTGATAACTTTAGGCCATACTCCTTGAGACGAATAAGGACCTGCAGCAACCTCGACTCATGTTCCTCCAAGGTCTTCGAAAAGACAATAAGGTCATCGATGAAAACGAGCACCTGTTTCCTGTTCAAATCTCCCATGCAACGCTCCATTAACCTTTAAAATGTACTAGGGGCGTTGGTAATGCCTTGAGGCATCCGATTGAATTCCAAGAATCCAAGTGGGCAAACAAATGCCGTTTTACTCTTGTCAGTCTCTTCCATCTCGATTTGGTAAAACCCAGACTTCAGGTCAAGAACAGAGAACCATTCAGAACCTGTTAGCGTCGAGAAGACTTCTTCCAGATTTGGTAAGGCGTATGCATCCTTTATCGTCTGAGCGTTGAGTTTCCGAAAGTCAATACACAACCTCACAGTATTGTCCTTCTTCCGGACCACAACAACAGGAGATGCGAACGAAGATTCGGACTCACGAATGACACCTGCTGTTAGTAGCTCCTGAATGTGTTTCCTCACAGCATCAATGTCCTGGGATGGATGGGCCGAGCCCTTTCCTTAAATGGTGTCTCCTCTTTCAACTTGATGCGATGCTTGACTCTTGCAGCATGTCCATAATCGAGATCATGAAGGGAAAATGCATCAGGCATTGAGTTTAACGACTACACTATCCTCTCCTTCCATTCTGCACATAGGGGTGAGTTGCCAAAGTCTAAGGTAAGATTAGCACACCCGGAAGTTGCCACATTGTTTCCATCATACGAACTCTGGCCAGGTTGATCCATGACCATCTGGATTGCATGAATTTCCGCCAGCACAGCTCTTGGAGGAAGCACAATGTCAGCTTGCGTTTCATTCCGAAGTAGAACTGAGAGTTTAGACGAACATTTACGAGGTAGGTTGTGCAAACAGTTAACAATTAATAGACCACTGGGCAAGGGCAGAGGTGGCGGTTCCAGCGTAACCAACTTTTCTGTGTGGGGACCGCATAAGTGAACATATCCATCCAAGACTGCAATTCCTCCCGCAGGCACAACTTCAAGAGAATTGCCTCTCAATTTCACATATCCCAGGGTTCCATTGCTGGCTTGTCTCCACCTGGCTTCCAGAACCTCAAGTACTGCTCTATAACCATGGAAGTTTGACTGTAGATTAGTTGAACTCCCTCCTACAAATTCGCTAAAAAGCACATCAAGAGAGTTGGTTCCTACCAGGATTTGGCATGAATTTGTCAGATCAGGCACCACCAAAACTAATGTGGGAATTTCGGCCTCGATACCCAGGAACGCTTTAGGGAACTTCAAGGTAGTTTCGACATGGCACAGCTTGTCCGTTGGCTCCTTATACTGCTAGTAAGTAGTAATGGGCGATATAAACAATATACGATACAAAATTGGCCTACGATAGAGTTTTTAATTCTATTGCACTATCGCGATAATGCATGTTGATGACGCAATCTACCCGCGAAATTTAGAGCCACGAGCTGCAGCCGGCTGCAACGAATCATCATATTCGTCATCTTGAATAAACATGGCTGAAAGCGTCAGCGAAACAGAGGAGCTCGTGAAAAAGACCGGTACAACATCTATTATTTGGACTTGTTTTGGATTTAAGCCGTCCGACGAGCAGCAGAAAAATATACTCTGTAGAGCAGTGGTTCTCAACTCTGGCCCGCGAGATCCATTTTCCTGATGAGTTTAGCCCCAACTCTTTTATAAAACACCTGAACAAGTTAATCAGGACTTTTTAGCATTCAGTATAATGCGGCACTGCGCAAATCTATCATCTTATGAGATTTAAGTACAGCGAGAGATATTGTAGTGCAGATTGCTCGGTACGCATTTGAATCGATCTCGCGGTACTTTAATGCGATATGCCAAACAATCTGCGCAGCCCTGCATTAAGTTGAACGGGTCTGTTCCTGAAGTCAATGATTAGCCTCATCAGGTGTTTTATCAGAGTTGGTGCTAAACTCTGCAGGCAAATGGATCTCGCGGGCCAGAGTTGAGAATCACTGCTGTACAGTGTGTGGGGCAAAAGTTCCAGCTAAGAGCGACTAATCTGTTCTACCACCTCAAAACTAACCATGTCGTTGAATACCAGCATTGCCAGGCAATGCAGCCAACCGCAAAAAAAGTATCTGTGCATTTACACAAAATAATATTCTTTGCCTAATTAATACTGGAAGTATTTTCAGTACAGTGTATGTTCCTTGACTAAAAAGACACCAGTTTTTCTGTTCTCTGCAACTTGGGTGGCATTTAAGAACCAAGGACTTAAACTAAGTATACTGCCTTTTAGAAGGAAATACTTTTATATTCATCTGTAACATTTTGTTGTATAATTACAGTTTTGCTTTTGCACAATAAATGTTCTCAAAACGACACCCGTTTCTCTATTTCTTAGAGAAAAAAAGAAATGTAGCAGTTTGGCTTTCCTAAGGGTCTGTGTAACCTGTTCTGAAATGGTTCTATTATAATTTATATATCGCAATATATATCGTTATCGCAGTAGGCTGCGATGTATATCGCAATATGGATTTTAGCCCATATCGCCCATCCCTACTAGTAAGCCTTCCAAGGGTTCCAAAGGACACTCAGACAAATTCGCTTCATAGAACGACTGAGGTATTGTGGTAACTTGGGACCCTGTGTCAAGGAGACAATTTACTTCCTTCCTCCCAATCACAATCTGAGCTGTACATTTTGTCCCTACAAACCCCTTGGGTAAGTGTTTCACAGGCGTTGCGCTGTTCTTGAGCACATCCGAAATTTGCTTGTAGCATTTAGGGCGATGATCTGAGTGGGTGGTCTCCATGTGCCCTGCTATGGAGGCCTTTCTTAGTTTAAAGACAGGCCAGGCCTCCCGTACAGAGAGTCCCACTGGCTTCGTTGCTCTCTCAATTCCTGTCGCTTTTCTTCTACTCTGGACGGGTTGGCAGCATTTTCGCAGTTTATAGCTAGATGTCCATCTTCCCCGCACCTAAAGAAGTAGGCCAGGCCTGTTAACAAGCCAGGCCTGTTAACTCTCGCTTGACCCCTGGTTTCTGAATCCTGTGGTCTTCTCTGATGAGCTTGGTTCATCCTCCGAGAAGTTTGAGACTGTAGCTCGGTGACTTGTCGTTGCAGCCTAGCAAATTCGGATTCCTCAGAACTGCTCCGTCTTAGTCCCTGGCTAACTGATGCTTTTACAGCAGCTACTTGGGTGCACAACTCTTCCACCGTCCCTTTCAAAGCAGCCAGCTCTGTTTTTTCAGAAGGGGTTTCCGGCCTTTTCTGATCAGGGGGGCGCTTGAGGGCGATTACTTGGGCTTGGATTTCAGCCATTTGCTTCCTTAAGTGGCTGGTGGCAGAGTCGTCAGGGGCAGATACTTCACATGAACAAGCTGACGCGTGATTGGGGACTGCCCGTGTCTTTGGGAGAGCATTGAAAGATTTTGCTACACCAAGATGCTTCGGCATTTGCTCCTCTTTAGAGGAATGTTTGTCTTCCTGAGTTCGGATTAGTATCGCTAGCTCCGCAAAGGTAGGAGGTTGAACTTCAGTCTTTTAGAGCTGGAGGTCAGCTATTAGGCGATTGTTCCAACATCCTCTGCAAAATTGCTTCAACAGGTAGCGGTTGCGTTCGTGTTCGGCTATTCCCCCTCGTCTGATCGCTGCACTCAGCATAACTTGCAGGCGGTGCAGGTAATCCGATGGCTTCTCATTCTGGTTTTGAAAAGTGCTCATAAGCTTAGCCAACAACTCGTCTCCGTCCTCAACAGAACCGTACACAGACTCAAGCAGCTGAAGGTACACAGCAGGGAGTGCTGGGGGACGTACGTGTTTTACGAGGTCAGCAGCTGGAGGTAAGAGACTGTCCAGGACTCTACGCGTCCTATGTAGGTCAGAGATGGAGGGGTCGTTTAGCAAGAAATCAACGCTCGCTCTCCAGGTATCGAAATCAGGTTCATTTGGGGGACGCGGACTCCTCCCAGAGAAGACCCTGAGGCGGATGGATGCCTGCTGCGACAGTGAGGTTTCGCTTGCTTTCACTATGTGTTCAACCACCATTCTCTGGACATTGGGTGGGTCTACGACGATTGAGGGGAAAACAGGAGAAATGGTCACACGAACATTATCCATGGTAGTCTCTGGGGAAGGGGGAGACACAAAAGCGGTTGTATTCTTGGTTAGGTTTTTTTGTTAGGTGTTCTTACTCACGTCTACATCCACTTGAAATGGTTGGGGGGTTAAAGAGCTATCCAGTGGCTGTGACGCTGCAGCCTCTGGTTCCGGGGAATCTCCTCCACGAAAATGGCCTGTTCCAGGTTGGGGTTCGGCTCGGGGTTGAGCCACTGTATGAGATCCTTTGAGCTTCTCTAGCTCCTCTTGAAGCACGACTTGGAAAGACCTCCCACTGTCTTTAGCTATGGCCTTTAACTCCTGCAGGTACCCCTCCGTAGCAGTCTGGGCATAGACGGTGGATAAGGCACGTACCCTATAAGTTACACTGGGGTCAGAGGAACTCTCTAGGTTTAAGGGTAATACTGGGCGTACGTGCTCAATGGCTGACCCGTGGCTAAACTCTATTATAGCACACCCGTGGAGGACTGAACCTGGTTCATCAATTTGTATGTGACGACTGATTGACCCGAACTCCTGCAAGTTCACTTCAAGTTCGTTGTCTGTTTCAGTTAACGTAAGACCCTCAACTAAGAGCGCGTTTGCTACGTTGACGTTTTCCTGTTTTATAACTTCCATCAGAACGATTCGGGGTTTCAAAACTTTAACAAATATTATTTCCCTTCTCTGTTTTGTTAACAGTTGCTCTTGCTGCAATACAAATGTCTCCTGGCTGGCTCGCCAAGTTTTCTGTAACCCACCTAACACCATGTGACAACTCACCAGTAGTCAGGATCAGACCACAGTCTTAAAGAGAAATTCGCAATAGGCCAAATCAGAAGTCTAAATTCGCCCTGGAGCCAATGTTGCAGCAAGATGAGGGAAATAAACACTCAAAGCAAGATCACAAATGGAAATTAAGTTCACTTTATGTTCAGCTTTGAAAGCTTGACATAGAAAATAAATGGTAACAATACACAACAAAAATATTAATAATGAATTTTAGGTACATACACAATTATACACAATTAAACTTCCTGAATCAACTACTCAGGCAATGAAAGAAAGTTTCACAGTCAGTGTCCGTGTGACTGAATGCGTTGTAGGAAATGCAGCCGCACTGCATTCAAAAGATTCAAAAATAAGCAGTCTTTGTCCTACCACTTCGTTGTTTTGTAGATGCAGATGAAGATTGCTCGATAAATTTGTAAAACCAGGGTGGCTAGCCAGTTTCACCAATAAAATTAGCTCCTTAGAGGCGAAACGATTTGATTCCGGAACATCCGTATGGAAAAGAACTCCTCACTCCATCAGAACAGGAACCATTCGCAGGAGGCGATGGAAAAACAGGAAAACTCACCGGAGACAACCGGAAAGAGACAAAAGGGAAATCCAAGGACCAAAAAAAACCCAACCTTGCCAAGACAAGGCAAAGCGACAATTATTTACCAGTGTAAAACTATTCACATACTACACATAAGCATAATTCGCACATTAATGCATTTTAAATGATACACGTATATATACATACACATTCCCTTGTTACAGATATAACATTAAACATCTTCATGCATTCAACACGACACATACAGAGCTCCACCCGCGATACTAGCTACTAGCATACGATTAGCAATCCACACGCAAGCTACACGACACATTTCCCAAACATAGGTTAATAGCTCAACATTTAGGTTTTAACGATATGTCCCCTCTTAAACATTATGCTCTCACAGATACTTTAACAACATTACGCATTAACCACATTTCAATAAACACCCACATTTCTACTGAGTGATAACTTCTCTCATTTATGTTAAAGCATACATTGTATCATTAAATACAGTAATAAATAAACTTACTTACCAAGAAAATGAAAACAACAATTGAACAGTTCTTTAGCAAAGAAATCCGGTTCTATGATACTAAAGAGATTGATTAGCCTTTCCGAACTGCATCAGCAACCAAATGGCAAACTAACCATCTATTAACCAATCGAAAAATACGTTCCGTAATGCTATCACTACAAGCAACTTTTAATTTCTTTCTTCTAATTTCTGATTCAAATTTCGTTATCTTAGTTTACTATTCTAGCGATTAAACATTGATGCTCTGTAAATCCGTCACTTCTTAGTTCCACACACTACACGTGAGATTCTTCTCTAGCACGTGCGAGCAATGACGCAAAAAAAATAGGCGGAGCTATTATTACGCACCATATACGTGTTACGCTACCTGCTTACTCAATTTGCGGACTAGGGACCCGGGTTACAAAAAGGTCAATGAATGCTGCACGCCGGCTTCGTTTTATACCGGATATCCGGGGGCGGAGACCGGCATACAAATTTCATTCACCAAATTTCATTGGCCACTTCTATAGTAATCAGAGTTGATTGGTTCTCAAGGGCGAACCCCATCTGTCGGCTCGACACAACGCCGAGAGACCGACAGACAGGGAACCGTATTCATCAGAATGAGACACAATGGCACATTATCATCATTATATCTGCTCTGATGAATGATGCTCTGATCATTGTGGTTATTGGTGAGATATTGTTTGAAATAAAATTAAATGTATAAAAATAACCATATTCTCCAGTAGGTTATGGAAGTTGTTATTCAGGAGAAAGATTAAAAATTCATGATTTTGATCTACTACAGACTAAATATTTATATCAAAAACAACACGAAGAGTTGAACAAAGCACAGGTGCATATGTTAAACTGTCATCAATGCATTAAGGAGTGTTTTGTCTTTTTTGGATCATAATTTTAATGTAATGAGCACGTATGCTTATATTGTTTCTTCTGTTAGTCAGTACAGAGAGGTGAACTTTTCCACACTGTGAGTGTGAAGAGTCAGCCAAAGTCAACTTCACTGCTGATTTTCCACCTTCATCGCTGAAATAGTTTGATAACGACTCATTTTTGATGTTTAAAAACATTTTATCATGAATAAACTTTGACATTTATAAAGTCTACTGGGACTTCCTGTGGCAAGCCTTTTTATTTTTAACAAAAGGAACATGAAGGTTAGATACAACACTAACCAGCTTTGTCGGTTTATACAAAGTCTAAATAAAGGTTATAGTTGATATTTAACAGGGAGTCCATTGATATATTTGTATGTTATATATTTGATATCTTTGAATTACCATTATTTGGGTCTTAGGATGTGTTTGAGCATCACTACTCTGTCTGTTTCAGTCTCTGAATGAAATCTTTGTGCTTTTGTGCGCTTTAGGGAAATGAAACCTTATGAAGAGTTGAACCAATGAGTGTTGTTTCCTATGCTGAGTGTCTTCTAAACACCTATTTTAAAATTATTGCTCCTTAATTCCCACTTTGAGACATCTGCCCTTTGCAGTAGGTTATAGGGATGTTCACTTCTGTTTGGAGTTTTCCCAATGTGTTGCTTGAAACATGCAACGCTTGAGACTTTGGTTTCCTTTGCAGTATTTTGATTCACCATCACTCTTACTAGCACGTCTATGTAAAAGTATTTAAGGTTATTCCATGTTACAAAAGTGTGACATTAAATGTGCATAACCTGTGAATTATAAAGCAAATGTATAAACCCAAGTAACCATACTACAATACTTCTCTGTTTCCTTTAGTGGTTAAGAAAACCATGAGCTGAAACATTAAAGTTAATTGTTCTGAGAAAAACACTGCAGTTGGTTCAAGGTTAAACCGCTGGTCTAGTCAAATGTGAGACTATATTAGTCATGGGCTGCATGACCAAACCATTGGAAACATTTTCTTGACTTCATGTTATTTTTATTCAAGTATTTGCTGAAAATAAAAATACATAACACATAATTTGAAGTGATGTTAAATAAAAAATTCCAGGATAAACTATTGGATATATTGGTTTTTGCAACACTTTTGCTTATACATCAAAGCAAAATAGAAAGTTGTTAACTAGTTGTTAAATAGTCAGCATTATCAACTAGTGATATTCAATTTGCATCTCTATAGAAATAGATACTGATTTAAGCATTTTAAACAAACATTAGCCTACTACTTTCCACAAAATCTTTCAAAAGTTTTGAATGTCAAAGTTCTGACATCAGAAAACATTGATAAGAATTGTTTCATTATTTACAGATATGCATGTTACGATGAAAAAAGTTATTTAAAATGTAATAATTAAAAAACAATTTAGATTATTAATTCTTAGACCAGACTTCCCTCTCCCTAGACACTTCCTCCAGCTCTTCCGGGGGGACACCGAGGCGTTCCCAGGCCAGCCGGGAGACATAGTCCCTCCAGCGTGTCCTAGGTCTTCCCCGGGGTCTTCTCCCGGTGGCACATGCCCGGAAAACCTTCCCGGGAAGGCGTCCAGGGGGCATCCGGAAAAGATGCCCGAGCCACCTCAGCTGGCCCCTCTCGATGTGGAGGAGCAGCGGATCTACTCTGAGCTCCTCCCGAGTGACCGAGCTTCTCACCCTATCTCTAAGGGATCGCCCGGCCACCCTGCGGAGAAAGCTCATTTCGGCCGCCTGTATCCGCGATCTTGTCCTTTCGGTCATGACCCACAGCTCATGACCATAGGTGAGAGTAGGAACGTAGATTGACCGGTAAATCGAGAGCTTCGCCTTGCGGCTCAGCTCCTTCTTCACCACGACAGACCGGTACAGCGACTGCATTACTACAGAAGCTGCCCTGATCCGTCTGTCAATCTCCCGTTCCATCCTTCCCTCACTCGTGAACAAGACCCCCAGATACTTGAACTCCTCCACTTGGGGCAGGAACTCTCCACCTACCTGAAGTGAGCAAGCCACCCTTTTCCGACTGAGAACCATGGCCTCAGATTTGGAGGTGCTGATTCTCATCCCAGCCGCTTCACACTCGGCTGCAAACCGTCCCAGTGCATGCTGGAGGTCCTGGTCTGATGGGGCCAGCACGATGACATCATCCGCAAAGAGCAGAGATGAAATCGTGTGGTCCCCAAACCCGACGCCCTCCGGCCCCTGGCTGCGCCTAGAAATTCTGTCCATAAAAATTATGAACAGAACCGGCGACAAAGGGCAGCCCTGCCGGAGTCCAACATGCACCGGGGTCAAGCCCCGCTTAGACTGCTGCCCCCGCGACCCGGCCCCGGATAAGCGGAAGAAGATGGATGGATGGATGGATGGAATTCTTAGACCATGAATTGAACCCAGAATGGTCCTGTATTGTACAAAATGTATACAGATTTACTGTGACAGCTTTTTAGCAACATACAGTAGGTGCTGTTGATCTGGCTGGTCTTAATATTTTAAACAGCTTGGAAAACCACGGTCACATACTGAAAGATAAAAAGGAAATCAGTATCAACAAATTAATGATAGTAATCTAGTTCTTGATTGTTTCCAGTGAATCATTAATGATATTAATAATCTTACCTGTAATTGATTTGGTTCTTGAGGCTCTTTTAAATGTTGCGTCTGATGCAGTTCAGTGTTATAAAGTTGTGAACTGTTTCCAGATCTGTTCCATCATCCATTTTCAACAATAACAACATTTAAGAATCCTAATGACAGTGAATTTAGAGTCAATATTTGTGGTAATTAATCATTTTTCACAGAGCTTTTGGTTTTATTCTAATGCGTCATTTTACAATTACTCAACTTTCTTTTGTAGAGCCGCATTGTGAGCGGCATTATCTTAAAATCACATTACTGTATAGCTGAAAGATCTCACCTGTTATGATCAGAACAGCATTCAGCAGACCTGATATGAGGGTGAAAGTCTTCAATTGTGTTGAGTTTTGCTCCGTTTCATTTGTGTGATTATTGCTCTCAGTTGTATTGCACTTGCTCAGTTGTGTTGGTTCTGAAAATAAAGATATGAATTGCATTCAGTTACAGTATTAACTGTCAGTCTTCTCAAACACAATAACTCAGTGTAAACAGATTCTTGTAATACTGAGTTAAACAACATATTCCCATCCTCATGTTGTTGCTTTTATCTGAACACGTTAATTTAATAAAAACTGCTTCACACCACACACTGCATGAAGTGAATTCATCTGCAAAGCTCTATACAAAAGGTCTCAATCGTCAAATAGGAAGTCAAGTGTTTTTCATTTAAACACTAAAGAGAGACTTCCTTTCTTCAGCTAGACAAGTATCCTCTAAAACAACCGGTTAAGTTATGTAATTATTATTTAATTAATAAAGGAGAAATATGCATTTTTGTCTTGCATTTGATTATTTAATAGTCACACAGTTCATAGAAGTAAAATAGTTCAGTGATGCATATTAGTTTCTGACTAGAGCTCTTAATCTATTCTTGTTAGGTGTCTTGACATCTACATTTAACAAACAGAGAAACCAAGTGTGTATATTAAAGATAAACTGAGAGCGTATACTAGATGCCTGCATGTACTAACAGCGGCAAACATTAGCAAATGCATTTACTTGAAAACAAACCTGACACATAACATGAGTCTTCTCACTGTTCCTTCTCCCTTTATACTAATGCACCTGTGATAACTTAAGCAAATAAGATGACAAACAGTTACTTTTTCCTTACTTTTTCCTTTACTTTTGGTTTCTGGCCTATAATTAACTGCTAGTTGTATAACTAACAACGTTTTCAAGCATACCCAATGCGTTCAAAAGGTAATGCTTATATTATAATAATACACCTTTTAATTAAATAATACTACAAGAAAATTAAAGAGAATATACAGTATTAACTGGAGGAAATCCTGTCAGTTCGTCCATCCATTGAGGGAGCGCGTACGATTGTCCAGGTTCCTTGCATTAAAGTAAACTTTTTAAGAACAGTCGCGGTCCTACACAGTGAGTGATTTTTCTAGTCATCATCAAAAAGCAAGCAAACAAAACATGCTACCCAGCCTTAGATATGTGGTCAGGGGGATCTTTTTGCGTCCAACTAAGCTCCGCCCACAAAAACGTGTCACAATGTTAATTTACAGAAAATGTGTCCATAGTCACTAATAGCATAATTCATATTAGCAAACATGTTTATATATATATATGGAAAAACAAAAAAATAGAATCAAAATAAGTTAAATAAATCAACAAAATACGTTTTGAATCATTGTGAATTAAACTTTAAATGACTGGATTAACAGCAATGAAAGGGCAGACTTTATGTATTTATTTCTTTGGCTCATGCCTGAGATTGACTTTATAGATTAAAGTCAAACTGTATGAAGTATAAAGATCTTTGTTACATATAGTAAGTTAGTTACTGAATATGAATATCTAGCACTGAACATTCTCTGATGAATTAAACATTGTAACGCAGCAAAGTGCTAAAGTTTCCATTTAAGTTTTGGAAGAAGACTTGTGTGAATGTGATAATATGTAAGTGGTCTGAGAAAAACATTGCATTCGGTTCAAGATTAAACCACAGTTCTAGTCAAAGGTGAGATTGTATTAGTCATTGGTTGCAGAGACCATTGGAACACATTTCTGGGTTTGATTGAACACTTTAGTTGAATGTAACAACAACGTAACAACACAAACCTTTTTTCTAACAAATACATGAACTATATATTTACAGTATATTTTATTTGGTTTGCAACAATTTTTTTTTTTATAACACTTAAAGGCAAACCAGTTTAGTTTAACCAAAAATCCGATCTACCAAAAACATGAATAATTTACCAAAAAAATTATAAAAACCGAAATGCAAAACTTCACACTCTTTTTCTTCTTATTTCAAAACCACAGTGGATAAGCATAAGTCACATTTTCGTTTTCATGATTATTAACTAAAACATTAAAAAAAATGATCATTACATCAAAGACTTTACAGTCAATATCACTAAATCAGTAATGTAATATAATTCATCATACATATTTCTGTACACTGTGAGATATATATGTCAGTATAGTTGTACAGATTGTGTTGGCAGCTTTGAAGCAGCACAGTTGCTATTGTTTCCCGGATCAAGACTTTATGAAGCTTTGAACATTTCACTTCTGCACACTAAAAGAGCAAATAAATACATCTATAAGCATGAAAGATGATGAAGGCAGTTGTTTTATATTACATTTATCTAAATGATGCTGAGTTACTGTACTGTATTAC
Source organism: Triplophysa bombifrons (assembly GCA_029783895.1). Classification (NCBI taxonomy): domain Eukaryota; kingdom Metazoa; phylum Chordata; class Actinopteri; order Cypriniformes; family Nemacheilidae; genus Triplophysa; species Triplophysa bombifrons. The sequence continues at coordinate 3,867,470 of CM056472.1, forward strand.
AACTTTGAAACATTTCAGAAAAATTGTGTGATTTGAGATCATTACCTTTAACTGGTTTGTGATTAGAAAAGCGTCTGTAGGTCACCTGCTGTAGATCAGTGTTGGGGAGTTTTATAAAACCTTCTTCAATTGTTTTATTCCCCATCAATAAACGCCTTTAATAGTCCTTTAGAACAACACAATAAAATCAAAGACCTTATCAAAGACAATGTTTATATTGATGTTGAACTAAAGAATAATAACTCACCTATGACCAAAATGAACAAAACACCATTCAACAGACCGAGTATAAGTGTAAGAGTCTGCCATAGTGTCTGATTCTGTTGAATATATTTCACTTCTGTATGATTCTGATGTATATATCTGATCTCTTCATTTGGACTTTCTGATGGCTCTGCAAATAATGAGTAACTTTACAATATTTTACTGTAGATATACAAATGTGTACTGTTAGTGAACTTCATTGCAGCATATTAAAGGCACAATTGTGTCGATAAGACTGAATATGAATGCACTTGATTACAACATGAGCACTTACTATTTATCTGCAGTCTGATGCCACTGCTGAATTTTGGAGGTGTATCTTTCTTCATACAGTAATAAACTCCTAATTCATTTACAGTGAGGTTATTTATAAACAGATGAGTTTTAGATTGTACTGAATATTTCTGTCTGAATGTTGTGTTGAAGAATAAAGATGTTGTTGGCAAAGTGCGTAATATCATCACAGGAGGATCTGGTACTTTCAGTAATAACCAGTAAATGTCTCCTTCATCCAGATCACAGTTTATAGTCACATTGTGTCCCAAGTCAGTCAGTTGATCTAAAGTATCTGCAGCTTGACACCATATGAAGAGATCTATAGAAATCATAATCATCATTTCACTATTAAATCTACTGTCAACAAATAACAAATAAAAGTAGAAACTTGCAGCAAATAAACTTTAAATCAATACATTTTAAATCAATATACTCACAGATATGAAGCTGAGTGATTCTCATGTTGTCTTTATTAGGACACAAATGAGCTCTGCTTCTTATTTTTATACTTTACCCACACCAAACAGAGGAAGTCAAGTTTGCTCTGACCACATTGTAGCCTGTCATACCATGTTATTTTACACTCTCTCAGTTTCTCATGACCATCATTGCAAGCAATGTAAGCAAGTCAAAATCATTTATTTTGTGCTATTATACATTTTATATATAATTTATCATAAGGCATATTGCATTTCCATGTCAATTGTTTGTATTTTGTTTATAGGCTACTGTTCTTTTGTTGTTTTGTTTGTTTGTTTGTTTGTTTGTTTGATTGTGTGTATGTTTATATATGTATGCACATTTTTTTTAGTTTATCTGTTGAATTTCTATATATTGTTGCACACTACTGTAACACCCGCAGTATCAGCTCCGACCACGCACCAGCACCTCTTCAAACACTTCCAAGCACTCTCTCACCCGACTTTTAATTATGGACTCCACTTCCCAGAAATCTGTGCACTCACTCACCATCATTGTTTACAGTCACACCTGCACGCAATCATCCACACCAAATAAAACAGCAATCTCCCATTCATCATGGTCGGGTCTAAATGTTTCAATGTTACCCAGATACTGAAGGACTTTTTTAATAAGTTTTATTACGTTTAAATGTTTATTCTTTATTACAGTTTTGATGAACATAATATGTGTGTGTTTTAATGAGAATGTTTAACTCTGAGGAGATAAAGCTGATTGGAATGTGTTTGCTACAGGATGTGGTATGCATGTGTGTAGCCTTGTGACCAAAGATTGGGAGAAGTGCAGATAATGCTGATTGGTGCCTCTAGGAATGTGAGTGCAGACAATAAATTAAAGGGTCAAAGGTGGAACAAAGGAGTGCATGCACACACATATCATTATCTGAGTACTTAGCTATGCAGAATTTGGGTGTGGGGGTGTCGTGTCATGTGATGTGTTGCAGACAAGGAGAATGAAGCTGATTGGAAGAAAGACGAGGTGGAGCTCTGCAAGAATACACGTCACCACACACTATAAATATGTTGTAAAATCATCCCACTGGGTTGGTTCTTTGTAAGACGTTGTGTCGAGAACAACCCAGCGCGCTGATTCAAATTAATAAACTTCAACTTTATTCAAAGAACGTCTGTAAGTCCAATTTTTGAACACGCTGGACATCAATTGTCCGTCAATACTTACCGCTGACTCCCGTTGATGTATATTGTACCCGTGAATGTTCCTTGTTCACTGGTTCTGTAGATGTTTTCCTGTTCCTTATTCCCATGGATGTTTCATGTCTCAAGTTTGCTGTGGATGTTCCTTTGTTGCTCTATAAAGTGGAATTAGTCACGTTGGTGTCCTTTGTGTTTGTATTCTGTGTGTCTCGTTACAACCACAGTTATCCTAGAACATAGTGCTGCTGTAACACTAAACATTTGTCATCATTTTATTTTTATGCTTTCACCAAGGTTTCCTGGGAAACTGCTTTTTTATTATTTACCCTGCTCTACATAGGCAAATGACAATAAACTTCACTTTGACGTCATACTATTGGAGATATTTTGACTCGCTTTGAGTGTTGACGACTATATATTGTCATTTCAAACCTGTATGGCTGCAAAACGCAAACAATTATTTGAAGAATTTTCTTAACTGAACAATGGTGGAAACCAATGACTTCTCAATGATTTTATGTTCATACAATAGAAGTGAATTGGTACCAAAATTCTTTAAAATATCATATTTTGTGTTCTGCAGAAGAAAGAAATCCATTCTGGTTTAAAATGGCAATAAGATGAATAAACGCCAGAATTTTCATTTTTGGCTACGCTATCTCTTTAAGGCCAAAGGCCATTAATATTGATTTCTATTATTGACCAACAGTTTGACAGGCGTAACTGCAAGAGACAAGAGGCCATGATGTCACCACGTAGTGCTCTGAAGCAAACAAACTGAAGACTCACATAGAGAACTTTATTGAGGAAATCCAGAATTAGTAGCCATACAGAGACAAGACACAGGTAAATCCACAGAACAGGCACCAGGGACGAAACTCAGACCTGAGGATCAAATATATGGGCACAAGGCCAAAGCCACAGAGCAGAAAGCAAGAGGTTTCAGAATTGCAGTGAGACACTCACACAACTTCACCCTAAATTACTTCAAATGGGCTGAGAAAACAAGAATAATGAAGATAATCAAGCATAATGGGCAAAGGATTCTGGGAAGTGTAGTGCATGATAAATGTCAATGGACAAGAAGGGAGCGCCCTCTGGTGGAGCACATGGGCACTCCAGCTGACAGAGGTTGTTGATTTGGAAAGTGTAGTTCCCTTTCTGTCGGTCTCTTGACGTTGTGTTGAACCGACAGATGGGGCTGGCCCTTGAGAACCTATCAACTTCGACTAGCTTAGAATAGGCCAATGAAATTGACGAATGAAATTTGCATGCCGGATATCCGGGTATAAAAGGGAGACAGCGTGCTGCATTCATTCACCTTTTGTTCTTCGGAGCCTTCACACATGATCAACTTCAAAACCTCAAACACTACACCGAATTACTGTTGTATTCTTACTACATGATGTAGCAGACTGTCCCTTCCGGCAGCGACTTCGCTTGGGCACCCACTAAGGTGGCACCCACTCAGGTGGCCCCCCGGAAGAAGACGTGCAAGGGGGAGACCACCACCCCGTCAGCAGCCGCAGCGGAAGCATGGGAAGACACCAGGGAGATCAAGAATACCTTCGGTCCTGACCCGTCCCAACAGCTCACTTCAAGGATTTTCCTCTCTCTCTGGGTGTTTGGCAACCAGACGTTGCTTCATGGCGAGACGCAGTCTCGTGTAAACTCAGCAGCCCTCACCACGGGACGAGGCGATCCTGAGTGGGCTACCCCCTGCGGTGGTTGAAACCATGACTCAAGCTAGGGCTCCGGCCACTAGGCGGCCAAACGCCTATATCACCACTCTTCGTCCTTGTGTTTTTTATTTTTTTTGAACCATCCCGAGCAGAAACAAGCCTAATGAGTGTCTCACACCTTGGAAATTGTCTCTGTGCACTTTGGTCAGCTGTCAAAAACGTATCACTCAGTAAGAATTTTAAAAGATTATTGTTATGAAGACAATAAAGATGAGGATGAAGTTGAGGCTGTGGTCGAGAATTTAATAGTTCCATCATTGAATGCTGCGATGAACTCAGCTTTGAAAAAAAGCAATACAAAGAGCCACCAACAATAAAAGTGTACCTGTAACGAGATTCAAAGTGACTGAGCTGGTCCAACATATTTGTCTACTTAAGAAACCATTTTTTCCAAACAACTAATTTAATAATGTTCAATACAAACTCAAACTCAATACACTCAATGTGTCTTTAATGTGCCTTAATGAAACCCTCTCAAAGCACTTTATGGGAGTGAGTTCCACAGGGACCTCTTGGGCACAAGTATGATTGTGGTAGTCTTCGGGCGTGTGGGAACGATGGCACTGATCAAACAGGTTTTAGTAATGTAAGTGAGGACATCTGCCAGCTGGTCTGCATATCCTCAAAGCACGCTGTCTGGAATGTTTGACTAGATTGTTACCATTTACACTACAGGTGTACCATTTTGTGTCAAGAATCTCAAAGAGAGACAAGGCAGGAGAACCCAAGTGCAGGCAGACAAGGTGGTACAGGGGTTTGAACAAGGATTTATTTACAATTAACAAGATAAAAACAGGCAAAACAAAAACCCACGAGGGGGAAAACAATTCAGGCTAAATAATAAAGTTAACAAAGACACTTACTGGATAAACTAGAAAACAAACACTTGAAACAAACTAAACTACACTTACTAAGAAACGGGGTAACAGGAACAAGGCACAGCAAACAACAAGAACAAGGCAAGACTTCAACAGGAACAAGGCACGAAGGTACAAATAAACAATGAACCTACAAGTATACACAATGAACCGGCACGAGACAATGAAACATGAGGACTCTTATAGGGAGACAAAACACAGGATAATTAATGGGGACCAGGTGAAACAGATGAAACACTAAGGGGAAGCTAATGACACGGAAAGGGCGGGAAACACAGACGAGACTCGGGGAGAGTATGGAAGGCCAAAAGGTCCAAAATGTCTCTCCCCACATGAAACAGGGAATTCTGTTTTGGTTCTGCCTCAAGACCAAGAATTAGCCGGACAGATAGGCAGAACCGTGACAATTTTGTCTGTTTACTCTAGCATTTTAATTTAATATCTATGATGAAGTGTATGAATGAAGTGAATAAAGAATAAAGTGTAATAACATCCGCAATTTAGATTTTACATTTATGCCTTTGGCAGACATTTTTATCCAAAGCGACTTACATTGCATGATCCATGATGCTATACTCGTGGCCAAAAGTTTTGAGAATTACGTAAATATTAGTTTTCAAAAAGTCTGCTGCTAAACCGCTTTTAGATCTTTGTTTCAGTTGTTTCTGTGATGTACTGAAATATAATTACAAGCACTTTATACGTTTCAAAGGCTTTTATCGACAATTACATGACATTTATGCAAAGAGTCAGTATTTGCAGTGTTGGCCTTTCTTTTTCAGGACCTCTGCAATTCGACTGGGCATGCTCTCAATCAACTTCTGGGCCAAATCCTGACTGTTAGCAACCCATTCTTTCATAATAACTTCTTGGAGTTTGTCAGAATTAGTGGGTTTTTGTTTGTCCACCCGCCTCTTGAGGATTGACCACAAGTTCTCAATGGGATTAAGATCTGGGGAGTTTCCAGGCCATGGACCCAAAATTTCAACATTCTGGTCCCCGAGCCACTTAGTTATCACTTTTGCCTTATGTGATGGGTGCTCCATCATGCGGGAAAAGGCATTGTTCTTCACCAAACTGTTGTTGGATTGTTGGAAAAAGTTGCTGTTGGAGGGTGTTTTGGTACCATTCTTTATTCATGGCTGTGTTTTTGGGCAGAATTGTGAGTGAGCCCACTCCCTTGGATGAGAAGCAACCCCACACATGAATGGTATTAGGATGCTTTACTGTTTGCATGACACAGGACTTATGGTAGCGCTCACCTTTTCTTCTCCGGACAAGCCTTTTTTCCAGATGCCCCAAACAATCGGAAAGGGGCTTCATCGGTGAATATGACTTTGCCCCAGTCCTCAGCAGTCCATTCACTATACATTCTGCAGAAGATCAATCTGTCCTTGATGTTTTTTTTGGAGAGAAGTGGCTTCTTTGCTGCCCTTCTTGACACCAGGCCATCTTCCAAAAGTCTTCGCCTCACTGTGCGTCCAGATGCGCTTACACCTGCCTGCTGCCATTCCTGAGCAAGCTCTGTACTGGTGGCACTCCGATCCCGCAGCTGAATCCTCTTTAGGAGACGATCCTGGCGCTTGCTGGACTTTCTCGGACGCCCTGATGCCTTCTTTACAAGAATTGAACCTCTTTCCTTGAAGTTCTTGATGAACCTATAAATTGTTGATTTAGGTGCAATCTTAGTAGCCACAATATCCTTGCCTGTGAAGCCATTTTTATGCAACGCAATGATGGCTGCACGCGTTTCTTTGCAGGTCACCATGGTTAACAATGGAAGAACAGTGATTTCAGGCATCACCCTCCTTTTAACATGTCAAGTCTGCCATTCTAACCCAATCAGCCTGACATAATGATCTCCAGCCTTGTGCTTGTCAACATTCTCACCTGAGTTAACAAGATGATTACTGAAATGATCTCAGCAGGTCCTCTAATGACAGCAATGAAATGCAGTGGAAAGGTTTTTTGGGGATTAAGTTAATTTTCATGGCAAAGAAGGACTATGCAATTCATCTGATCACTCTTCATAACATTCTGGAGTATATGCAAATTGCCTTTATATAAACTTAAGCAGCAACTTTTCCAATTTCCAATATTTATGTAATTCTCAAAACTTTTGGCCACGACTGTACTGCAATGCAATAACATGGTTACTGTCTGTGTACAGTTTGTACAAGCATTTTATAACAGTTATGTGGAAAGGTGCTGACCAGAATCCATGCAAATATTTATGCAACATTGCCATAAAAAAATGTGTTTCAGAAGGTGTTTACCATACAGACAGCTTATATCAATATTTAGTTGTTTAAATACCAATGCGAGGTCTTTTAAAGCGTTTTTTGGGGGGGCAATTTCAGCTAAAAAATACATTAAATACTACTTATTGTTTATTAATAACCTTAATGAGATATAATTGTATCTATAGAAAATAGACATGTTCATGTTAAAAGTCAAACCTCTCTCACAGCCGTTTGTGATATAGTCACGAAATGTAGAATCTGTTGATTTATGTTTTGTCAGTCAGCACGACTTTCAGTATACATACAGAGTGTGTATATACAGCATACATGCATATATTGATAACCCGATATCAGGTGAAGTTGGACATTTTACATGGTGGCTAAAAGCTACCACGTATCCCTTACCCCTTGTATCAGCTGATCGACCTGAGATAACAGAACTACTTTTCATATTTAATTGGATCCATGCAAATAATATGAACTAACATCAAACGCAGAAAATAGCTGTTAATGTAAATCCAGACGGTTGTTATCACATTAAAGTAAATACAGATGGAGTGATCGGGAAGGGTCTGTTTCACCCTTAAAGTGTTTATTTTGCTATCAGAAGCAGGTATTAAAGGGCATTTTGCTGTTGGCTTTACAGTTCTCTACTAATATAAACAAAAAGAGATTCAGGGACAGTAAAAAAAAGCTCACTTTTTAAATTATATCATAACTTACAAAATCATATGAATCTTGAATGTACAATACTATACAGGATAAGAGATTATATTGGTTGATATTGACTGTAAATTGTGTGCAGCTATGTCTATGAGAATTTGGTAGTCTTGAATTGGCATCGGAAATATGATTTTGTTGATACAAACTTCAAATGAATGAAATAAAAAGGCTGTAGCACCTAACACAGGGAATATCTGCAGGACATCACATCATTAAAGCTTAAGGATTCTCTCATCATTTACTCATTTTATCCTACTTGAGTTTCAATCAGTATCCCTTCTGCAGAACATAAATGACGATGTTTTGAAGAACGTCTATTTTATGAACAAAAAACACTAAGATATTTCTTATAATTTCTTTTATGGTAACTTTTGCATCTTGAGGTATGTAAATACATGGATACAAAAATAGAAATTATACTATTTTAAACAAAAGGTTTCCATACCAGAATGTGTCCTTAAAATTCTTGCAATATATAGTCATTTCACAGCATTGTGTCATAATGTGACTTGAGTCTTTGTATTAACACATGTTAGCCAGCAGATGTCCTCCACGTGCCGTTTTTTGGCTTTATCAACAGTCATTCGACAACAGAAAGTCACAGGTCAAGTAGAGCTACCCTTTCAGCAACAGCAATGACATAAAAATGAGAGGGACAAGGAATAAAATAACGACTTTCCTTTATGTGACTCATAAAAAGTCTCAGCGAGACAATGACACACGCTTATGTGATTCCAAAAGTGACATTATAACCTACGCTTAGTGAACGGGAAACTCCATCATCATGAGAACACAAATACAATTCCGCATTGCATGCGGTATCAAGATTAATCCACAGGTCTGGTCACGAATGCCACCCGTGGCCTTTCGTCTGATTGCCACCAGAGGTCGCCCTTTCATTACATTGAGTCTCACACCACACAGACTGTTATACATCACCCTGGACTACATTTCCCATGTTCACAAGCTCACCTGAAACCAATCACACACAGCTGCTACCAATCACATCCATTATTAGAATCAGTCTCAAACGACCATTCAAGGGCCGGGTATTGTTTAAGCGTTTATGCTGTTAATTGTAGCAGCTTTGCGGAGCCAATTCCCTGTTGTTGTCAAAGTATTTCGTTCTAGTTTCCATAGTCTAGTCAAAGTCTTGACTGTTTTCTTGTGTTCTGATCTTCTGCCTGTGTGTTAAATTACCCCTCTTGTCAAGCCCTTTGGATTATGTTCGCCATTTATCAACCCCCACCGGTTTTAAGATTATTCTTGTGTCCCGTCTGAAAAATACCTGTTTGCTGGTGTTCGGCATTGCCTGTGTTTTGACCATGTCTCTGAAGCTATGCGTATGGATCCGCACGTCTCACGTCTCTGTCATTCCGTTACAGTCAAGTCAAAGGTGAAAGTCTATTAGTCATTGGTTACAGAGTGACCATTGGACCACATTTCGGGGTCCGGGAGAAGCCGTTTGTTGAAGCAGAAGTCAACAGAAGCTCGTAAGTGTAATTGATTAATCTTGTTTTATTGAGTTTAAACGCAGTTTTGTTGCTTTGTATTCTACCGCCACGATATGTGTTGAAGTCACATTTGTTCTCGTGCTGGTTTTGCTTGTTTATTGTGAGATATTGTTAGGCGTGTCCGGTATATTCAGACCGGTATATAAGTGCCTAATCGTGTGAAGACCGAAGAGTGTAAAGACCATCGACTCTACCTGCACGACTCCACCTAGCAAGGAACCCGACAAGTCACTTGAGTAGTGCACTTCAGTCTTAACTTTGTGCAATTATATTTATTCTCTCTTTTTATTCGTCTTGTACGTCACTTATACCCCGATTTCACTATGTGTTTTCAAAACCCTACTGTCATTACAAGTCGTGAATCACCGGAATCACGTTGAAGGCCACACAATGCTAATAATCTTTCAGTTTCCACAACTACCTCAATTAAATTTCCCATTGGTTTATGGAACTGCCAATCTGCTATAAACAAAGCAGATTTCATCAGAGCTATTGCTATACATTCTGGTCTTTCTCATTTTGCACTTACTAAAACCTGGATCAAGCCAGAGTTCACTGCCACAACGGCTGCTTTCTCAAATAACTACACTTTCTCCCACAGCCCACGCATATTAGGGAGGGGAGGAGGAACCAGTCTACTTATCCCTAACGACTGGATATTCAAACAGCTGGCACCCTCATGTGACAACATCTCCTTCGAATTACATGCTGTTACTATAATCCACCCTGTTAAAACTCATGTTGTCAGTTATCTATCGTCCCCCAGGTCAGCTTGGACATTTCTTGGAGGAGTTGGATACGCTTCTGTCATCCTTCCCCGAGGATGGTACTCCTAGCATGGTACTTCGAGACTTCAATATCCACCTTGAAAAACCACAGGCTGCCGACTTCCACAACCTGACTGCCTCGTTTGACCTCAAGAGTTTCCACTTCAGCAACCCATAAATCTGGTAATCAACTAGATCTTATTAACACATGATGCTGTTCCACTCATCACTCCCTGGTCACCCCGCAGCACACGTCGGATCATTTCGTCATCACTCTTGATCTCCACCCAACTTCTCCTGACACTACACTTCCCCACTGGTCACTTTCCGGCGCAACCTACGAACACTCTCTCCCTCCTGCTTATCCTCTGAGGTCTCCGCCACGCTCCCTCCCTCTGAACAACTCACTCTCTTAGTTACTTACAGCGCCAGAGACACTCTTTGCTCCACACAAACCTCCTGCTTAGAGAGCTTATGCCCGCTTACATCTATGCCATCTAGTCCATCTCTTCTGCCCCCTGGTTATCTGATGTTCGCCGTGAGCATCACGTTCAGGTCTCCTGAGAGAAAGTGGCGCAACTCTAAAGAACCTACTGACCTCTGTCTCTATCAGTCCCTCCTCTCTTCTTTCTCTGCTGATGTCTCCTCTGCACCAACCCAGTACTACCACGCTAAAATCCACAACTTGCAGAAACCTGTCTGGTTTAAAGGGGTCATATGGTGCGAATATGCGTTTTTCTGTGTCTTATGTGTGTTATAAATTGACCATGAATATTTTAGACACGTAAAAACCTAAACCTAAACGCAAGTAGGGTAAGAAGGGCAAAGGCACTCGCGTTATTTATAAAAGAAAGATCCTCTGTAAAGTTTGGTTGGCTATATGAGAGCAGTTTTATTGCACTTAATTTATGCTTTATGTTCTCCTTAAATTGTTCCAATAGCTTCCATTGTTTACCTCATTTGTAAGTCGCTTTGGATAAAAGTGTCTGCTTAATGACTAAATGTAAATGTTAAAAACTTTAGTAAAGTCTAACAACACCGTAACAACCCTGCATTTTTGTAACAAAATACATACCGTCATGATTTTGTCATGGTACTGCCTCTTCTTGTTATGATTTTCAAGTCTTGTGGCAGGATACCCATGTGTTTTATGTTGAGAAAGGGCATCGCATTGTTTTGGCTTTCGCCCTGCCCCCTTGTATCTCTGTCAGCTCCCCATTAGTGTTCATCCCTCTCACCTGTCCCATCATCTTCCCGCCAGTTCCCATTAGTGTTGAGTCTTGTCACTTGCCCGTCTCAGTCCCCGTGCAGTCTCCCCTCATTAGTGTTTTTCTATTTAGTGTCTCCTTACCCCTTGCCACATGTTGGTTCATTCCTTCCAGTGTCCTTTCCATGTGTTTCCTGCCCGTGTGTCTATCCTGTGTAGATTACCGTTTGGATTACCCTGTCCCCTTTGTGTGTTGGACTTATTATTTACTGTTACCTTGGACCTTGTTTTTATTCCCCTCAAGGAAGTTTTTAGTTTTGATTCTTGTTTAGTTTGTAGTGTTTTCCCCATTGTTTTTTTTTTTAATGAAGTCTTTGTGTTACCCTGTGTCTGCCTGTGCTTGGGTTCTGTCCACATATCATGACAGATTTGGTTTGTAAATACTTATTTTTGAACGCATGAAGAGAGATCAGTTTAGTTTAACAAAAAATAGTCTATAATTACAAAATAAACAAATTGATCCATAGAAAGTGTGAAAAATCAACACCTTGTTTGTAAAAAGTCTGATGCTTAACAGCAATGCAAATCTTCACACTTTAAACCACAGTGGATAAGCATGAGTCATACATTTCCGTTGTCATTAGTATTGACACTTTCAGTGTTTTACTGACATCACTAAGCTAAAATCATTTAAATTTCCTTCTGGGTCCATATATACACAGTTTGGTAAAGCGAGAAAATGCTCGCTTTATAACACATCGACCAAAATGACAATTTGTCCAATAAAATCTATCCAGTTATTGCCAAACATATGCTCCTAGAATTTTGAGTGGATGTTAAAGTAAACTGCGAACTTCAACTAATTTTTGCATGTTAGAGTTGCCAATATCATGACACTATCATGTGCTATCAAAATAATTTAAAAGAATAAAAACATCATAAATCAATAATTTCTCTAAATGATATTAAAGTTGCAATCAGTAAGTTTTTTTTGATTGAAGATGAACTAAAACCAATTATCGAGCAAGTGCATGAAGGAACATTGTTTTAAACCGTTGCATTACCCTTGCTGGATTCAACACGGAAAGCTTGTAATAATGGTTTGGAATTTTCCTTGTTGGGTAGCGTTTCTCCAAAAATCTTTATTTGGTGTCTTTTGTCTATGGGTCATTTCGTCACATTCGTGAATAGTACGAAGAGGATCCGGCTGCTAGCCCACATGTGGCGGGTGACAGGGGTAGCATTGTACACAGATTTTTTTCCTTGGAAGCTTTTACTATTATTTTGGCCTACAATTAGAACTTTTACCAGCGGTTAAGGTCGGGGATCTTCTGTCCGGTTTGCGTTACGGGAGTTTTCATGAGAAATAACAAAACTGGAGACTCCCGACCAAAAGGGCAGCTTTGCTCTATCTGTTTATGTTCTTATCTGTTTCGTGTCATATCATCTGCTATGTTAACTGTTATGTTTATTATGATAATAATAACAACTGATGTACCTTCTGGGTTCCCACTGATGTACAGTAAAGATTCTCACCAGTTCACTGTCACAGGCCACATGTGACATAAGACTCAAAACATCAGACTCCTCCACTCTGTTGAGCAGTAATGAATCACAACTCACGTAAAGAAAATACCTCTGTACATCACCTGCAGTAGCAATTACAAACTGACATGGCGACAAAGAGGCCATTCTTATGGTCATCCACTTATAGACACTGTATTGTATTACAACTCTGAAACATTTTGAAAAAGTATTGTGATTTGAGATAATACCCTGTGATGAGTCTCCCATGGGAACAGAGGGTAGCAACGAGGCACAGCTGCCGGTCGTCAGGAACTAATCTCAGCCGGCATAAAAGCCGGACACAACGGAAGCACAGGAAGCTACAACTCCCTGCGAAGAGATCACTAATGTTTGTTTCCCCTTTCCTTAAACAGGCTCTGACAACTGACGGCCAGCTGCTAGCACGGAAATACAGTGACGAACTCACAGCATGAGGACCACGGGATTCAGACAGATCACCACCAACACTTCAGACACGACACACCCCCGCACTACCCGGACCGAAGACATGGAGGCTCGGACCACCAGGTGAATGCAGACGGCCACGGGATTATCTTCCTTAATAAATTTTCCGTCTGGGGTGAGTGTAATCTGAGATCTGCTGTATGTGTTGTTTCTCCACCCACCACACTGGTGGAGGATGCGGGCGTATTTGTGAAAAGCGACACCTATCAAATCCACTAAAAACACCTTTCATGGATGTTGTCTTGCAGATCGCCTCTCTCTCTTACCTCGACCGTATTATGGAAGACCTTGCCCGCTGATTTACCAATATCAGCGTTCGACAACAACAGCTGGCCTAGGCCGTAACCAAGTGGCAAGACCACACGGAGCGCGCGGTTGAAACGATGAGTGAGATAGTGTCCGCTTGGACACCGCTACCCGACGACAGGACAAAGGCGCACCACCTGTAGACCAAACTGGGCGAACAGGTTGACGTTGGAAGCATACCTCCACATGTTCGAAGTCATCCCCACTCGGGAGGCCTGGGCCAGGCTGCAGAGGACGAAAAATCTCGCTCTGTTCTTCTCGGGAGAGGCCCAACGGGCCTATTATGCTCTTCCAGCTCCAACCAACAAAGACTACGATGTCCTCAAGGCAGAAATCATGGCCTGGATGGGACTGTCACCGATCAGCGCTGCCAGATTTTTTTTCAGGGGGCATACGACTAGCACCTTCCGGTAAGGGCCCAGGCCGCACAGCTTTCGAGGATTGCCCACCTCTGGCTCCTTGCCGAAGCACCCACGGCCTCCCCAGTAGCAGAAAGGGTTATAGTCAACCGTTTTGCGGAGAGTGCTGATCGTCTTGAGGAAGGCTTGGCTGGACGCAAACCCGTGGAAGTGTCACATGGGGCTCGACGAGGCTCAGTATCTGGGTTTTCGCGTGGGAGATGACTTATCCAGCCCCAGGAAAAGAAGATAGAGGCCATCAGGAAAGCCCCACAACCTCAAAACAAAACCCAGGCTCTTCAATAGCCAGCCCCCTGACCGACCTGACCAAAAAGGGTCAGCCGGAGAAGATCATATGGACCGCAGAAGTAGATCAAGCCTTCCATTCCTACAACAGGCCCTCTCGTTGTCTCCACTACTCCAGAGGTGAGGAACATCCAGTGGTGTACATTAGCAAGAAGCTCACCCCCGCTGAGGCCCTGGCTATTAAGTGGGCAGTCCTGCCGCTCTGATACTACCTCATGGGAATAAGCTTCACTTTGGTCACGGACCATGCTCCGCTTCAATGGATGGCTAAGGCAAAGGACACGAACGCCCGGGTCACCCCCTGGTTCCTGGCGCTCCAGGACTTCCACTTCACAGTGACACACCGAGCCGCGGCCTCCCACAGCAATGCAGACGGTCTGTCGAGGATGTGGTCAGGTTTGGCGTCCCGGTCAGGTAAGCGACATCTGACCCCTCTTCGACCCCACACTTTAATCTATAGTGCGTCCCACCGATCCAGGTCGATGCTTAGGGGGGGGATGTGATAAGTCTGCCTGAAACTACAAAAAAATGTAGCATGTTACTGCTAAATGGACACCTAACCAAATGACCTATATAGATCAAAACATTTTTTTTGTACCAGGCTGTAAACATGTTTTTTGTGCTGTAAAGTTGGCCATTTTAACATGGTGTTCAATGAGATTCTGCTCCGTTTTGGAGCCAGCCTCTACCGGCCACTCGATGAATTGCAGTTTCAGTCACTGCCATGTTGGTTTCACGAGAGATACCTGAAGATTGCCCCTTGGTCTAAAGTCAATGGCGCAATAGGTTTTTTTGTTTTTTTAAGAGAACGTAAGTAATATGCGCCTGTAGGCGATTGTACACCGAGCGCACATTCCGCTTAATGCACACAGATGGACAAAATCATGCCAAATATTAAAATTAAAAGGATAACAATGTAAAATATTATAATTGTGGACGTAAAACTGAAAAATCCAGCTTGTCCTGTAGATGGTATGCTTGAATGTGTGGGGGGCACTTCAAGAGTGCAATAATCCAACATATATTTACCCTCTCATTTTAAATATCTCTCTTCCCGACTACGCCACCCTGGGAATCTCCCCCAAGGAATTAAGAAAACTCCCAGAAAGGCACGTGCAGGTTAAAATCACTGTAAGAGTCAGAGACAAAGGTCAGAGTACAAAAATGTACTTTAATGACAATTTAAAAACATTTTAAAATGGACACAATCATCTTGAGGATTTAAATAATTTATGCCAGAGAACTAGACCTTACCAACTGGGTCTCTTTTAGTATTAGTCACCATAAAATATATACCGAAATATAAACACAGGTTGGTGTTAGTAAACACACCACCACCACTACAGGTCCTCTCGTCTCCCCAAGTGCCCAGTTACTGGAAAAAAAAGAAGAGTATTTTTTTAATATATAAATTTTGCCACAAAGGGCGACCGATCTTTGCTGACCCAATAAAAAAATGAAACCCAAAAGAAAAATAAGACAATCTAATAAGCAGCCAGGGGTTAAGATTTGCAAGAGATGGAAATCTTCGTATAACCTAGGTTCAGTCTCTGTAATCCAGAAAATATTGTATTAAGAACACTCAAGCACTATATCCCTCCCAGGACAGCATACATCAAATAATCATCAAAACAAAAAACTCAAACAAAATGATTTTATATAATATATCAAAAGTAGAGTTACTGGCAAAACAGCCAAACAGCCAAACAATAATAAAATTGAACTCACTCCAGATTGGAAACAGGAAAGCAACGCTGTGACGAGAGCGCAGAGCACCCCCCTTCTGTAAGTATGGGGCCGCGGAACTCACAATACAACCATGATCAGAAACGACGCCACCCAAAGAACGAATACAGGAGTTCTTACTGAACGTGAAACAGATAACCACTGAGTAATGTCGTCAATGGAGAACAGGGATCCATGTCTACCATGTCCATATCTCGTTCCCCAAATAACAATATAGCAGTGACCGACAGGAGAAATAGCCGAACTAACTGCAGCCTCTTATGGCATCGGGCATCAACTCTCCACTCTGACACAAGCAGAAGCTACACTGATGAAGTGCGGCCATGAAAAATGACACACGCCACACAACTAACGTTCTCTGATACACCCAAGGGCACAGCCAATATGCCAAGCCACAAATTACAAGCAGGTAGAGGGTGGTTGCCCATCCTGTCACACACGCTTTAACCTCGCTATGTTATAACTATTGTGGCGAGTCGGCCCACTCCCAATCAGCGTCGCCATGGAGACGGAGGCAATTATTACGGACACCTGTCAGTCGTCAGCACCTGTCGATCGTTCCCAAAGAGGATAAAAGCGTGAGAGAGATCAGAGACGGTGACCTACGACTCCATACTAACCTGTATGCGGATCCTGTTGCTGTCTTTCTGCTCTTTAAAGATACAAGTGCCTGACAACCGGCAGAAACACCAGACACGGATGGAAAAACCCTCACCACGAGGACCGAGAACTGGGAAGCACACGCCCATGCTGGATTTCCCCACGTGACACATACTTCACAAGATTGTGTGTTTAAATAATCCACCCTCCGGGGCCTTACCCCTGCAAGTTATTTTTTTAGTGTCATATCTCACCACACTATGCATTCCTCTGCATGTATTTGCTCTTGCGACTCTGCTGTGTAAATAGTGAATCCGCCATGGAGCTATCTAATGCCCTGCGGGGCATTCAGGCTTTATTGGTGAGTGAATTTTGTTCCGCGAGTGAAAAGTCAAATGGAAGTAAGGGCATCCAAATCTGCCTTTTCAATGCTCAGGTTTTAACTTCCAGCTGAATTGTCTAGAGAAATGCTTGATTTGTTGTGTCTAGTGGCCTCAGGTTTATTATTTAAAGAGGAAAAGGACCGTATTGCACCTTGGGAGGACACTTCATCCTTGTACTATCAGTCTCGACACTCTCAGTAATGATAGTTCAGACCTTCACACTTAAAAACTCTGTCTTAAGTGCGAGTGCTCCTTTAACATACCATACTCATGCCATTAAGTTTAAGATGTTTGTCTCATGGTGCACAGATTGGGAAGAATTGTTAGATGCTTAGATGCTGGATGTTTGCCAGATGCTCTTAACTTCTGTGAAGTTTGAGACAGCCTTGACAGTAAAGATCCATTGGGACAGGTGTCAATCCTAGGGCCCTAGGTTTTCTGTGGTGCAGATGGAATCGTGGAATGCAGTCATTAAAACAGAGATTGCTGTTCTGGTTAATTTAGGGTATGTCTCAATCAGCTCCCTTGTTCATTAGTCAGGGCACTGATCAGTGAGTCCATTTCAAGGTTATTTTTTCCAGTGCACTGAAACGTTTGTTCCCTAAAAATTCCCACAATGCATGTAATAGCCAGTGAGCATCCATTCTTCCTATGTTCCCTTACCGGAAATCACGTGAAATTTTTTAAAGTTGTTTAACCGAAAAGTCAACTCAATAAACTTCACGAAACTTGATATAACTTTTAAAAAGAAAAATGGTTATTTCGTTTTATATATAAACGGAATGGCATGGAATGTATGTAAAAAACTAAATAATTTATATTTATATATATTTACAGTTGTGTTCAAAATTATTCAACCCCCAATGCTGTAAATGGTTTTAGGGAATTTAGTGTACATTTGTAATTGTATTCAGAATGAAATCCTACAAGGACTTCTTAAAGAACCATATGCAACTAAAATGACATCAATTAGTTTTGTAATACAGTAGTAAATGTTTCTTTTGTGAATTCTTCATTGACATAATTATTCAACCCCTTAAAGACTACCACTCTGAAGAACAGAGGTTCAATGAAGTGTTTTCAATCAGGTATTGAAAACACCTGTGGATATCAGGGAGCAGCAATAAAGCATAATAAGCACCAATTAGGCAGCTTTAAAATGACTATGATACTCAGCTCCTTCTAGACATTTACTGGTGTGGTTACAAACATGGTGAGGTCAAGAGAATGGTCCAGGAAGACAAGAGAAAAGGTGATTACTCTTCACAGGAAGGGCAATGGCTATAAGAAGATTGCAAAGATGTTAAACATACCAAGAGACACCATAGGAAGCATCGTTCGCAAATTCAAGGCAAAGGGCACTGTTGAAACGCTACCTGGTCGTGGCAGAAAGAAGATGCTGACTTCGCCTGCTGTGCGCTACCTGAAGCGTAGAGTGGAGAAAAGTCCCCGTGTGACTGCTGAGGAAATGAGAAAAGATTTGTCAGATGTGTACTGAAGTTTCTGCTCAGACAATACGGCGCACCCTGTGTAATGAAGGCCTCCATGCCAGAACTCCCAGGCGCACCCCCTTGCTGTCCCCAAAGAATAAGAAGAGTCGACTGCAGTATGCCAAAAGTCATGTGGACAAACCACAGAAGTTTTGGGATAGTGTTCTGTGGACTGATGAAACAAAATTAGAACTGTTTGGGCCCATGGATCAACGCTATGTTTGGAGGGGGAAGAACAAGGCCTATGAAGAAAAGAACACCTTGCCTACTGTGAAGCATGGCGGGGGGTCAATCATGCTTTGGGGCTGTTTTGCTTCTGCAGGTACTGGGAAGCTTCAGCGTGTGCAAGGTACCATGAATTCTCTTCAGTACCAGGAGATATTGTATGACAATGTGATGCAGTCCGTCACAAACCTGAGGCTTGGAAGACGTTGGACCTTTCAACAGGACAATGATCCCAAGCATACCTCCAATTCCACTAGAGCATGGTTGCAGATTAAAGGCTGGAACATTTTGAAGTGGCCATCGCTTTCACCAGACTTAAATCCGATTGAGAACCTCTGGTGGGACTTAAAGAAAGCAGTTGCAGTGCGCAAGCCTAAGAATGTGACTGAACTGGAGGCTTTTGCCCATGATGAATGGGCGAAGATACCCGTAGATCGCTGCAAGACACTTGTGTCAAGCTATGCTTCACGTTTAAAGCTGTTATAACTGTAAAAGGATCTTTTACTAAGTACTAAGATTGAATGTCACTTGGGGGTTGAATAAAACTGATAATGATGTGAGCTCAGAAAAGACATTTGTGGTTATTTCATTATAAATGTTATGTTATATTTGTCTGACCTACACGTGCCTCTTTGATTTAATTGTAAGCAGGATGACTGAATGATCATAATCAATGTCAAACCGACCAAAACAATCAATTTCAGTGGGGGTTGAATAATTTTGAACACAACTGTATATTACCATAGTTGTACTGTACATTATGCCCTTTTATCTTAGTATCTTGGTATTTTATGAGTAAATACTGTGTACTTAAGTATTTTTTTCAAGTGGGCTGCAATATTTTACATTTTTTCTATAATAAAAAATGGAAGACACAGAATACAGCACAAATGGAACAAAAAGGGAATTTGTGAAAAAAATTTTTACGGAAATTAAACCGATATTTAATAGCCATTTTACAAGCCATAACGTCAACAAGAAGGGTCTGCAACATAAATGCTTTTGCAGTGTCTGGTAGTGTTTGTTTATCTTCACTTTCAGTGGTCTAAACCTCAGAAGGAAAAAGAGTGGTACAGTATTGCAGCTTTTTGCAATGATGCTCTGTGTGTTTGTGCACATGTGCACTTGTGCCTAGATTTAAAAATCTATTTTAATCACAGCAAAGTAAAAAATACAGGCACCACACCCTCAAACATTTTTTTATTTGCAAAAACCATCTACTTTAAAATGTCGGTAGCATTATCTACTTACAAGTTCACTTTAAAAGTAGAGAGAAAATGCAGAGGGAGAGGGAACTTTTTTATTATGAAGAGGTTTTTATGTTTGTGCAAAGTAGTGGACAAGTGTTTTTACTTTCAAGTACATTTTCAAACATCTGTACGTCAGTGTTATAAGTAATTACTTCACTACATTATAAAGCATATATCATGCTTTTTACTCCACTACATTTTATAAATAAATATGGTTTATACCTTGAAGTACATAAAAACTGCAGACTTTTTTACAAAATGTTTAGTTGTGCTTTGTTCGAAGTAAAATATATATATTTAGGCAAAACAATCTCATGGAGTACAGATACTTTAAAGTGTACTTGAATAAAAGTAAAAATACTTCACTTTTATCATTCTCTGCTTATATACATTCTACTTAATAAAGAATAAAAAACACCCAATCAATGGCCTGTATCTGCTGTTTCTCTTAAAAAACAGTTTCTGGTTTCTGACCCCCACAGTTAGAAGTATAATTAGAAAATGTCTTTGTGAAGGAAAGATGTTGTAGGCCCAAAACATTTTTTGGAAGGGAAATAAGAAAGGAAGGAACATACAATAACATCTTGCTGCTGATAGAGTCCATGTACTTTGCCGCTAGATGGATGTTGAAAAAACGTTGCATTGTGGAAAAAAACTGATTATGCACCATAGTGTAAAATGAGCCTATCGTGTTAAGGGGCTACAGTATATGTCCATGAGGGTCTTGTGCTTTTGTTTACCGTGTTCAGAAAAAAGAGTTTGCTTTAGTTTAGTGGGTAGACTGTATGGTTAAATCTACACACAAGGGCACATGTGCACAAGCACACTAGCATCATTGCAAAGTGCAATGCCACCCTATTTCCATCTGAGGTTTAGACCACAGAAAAAACCTAAGGTTTACAGGTATGAGAAACACATTGGTCTCGATTCACAGTTTAACCTCCCATCTAGTCAAATGTGAGATTTACAAGTAATTGGTTGACAAGTGACATTATTTTCTAAGTTAAAGCACAGAGTGTGCACATACCCCTTTCTTTCTTACCTTCTTTCTTTTTTTCTTATACTTAAACGTTTCTTTCTTACTTCCATGTTCACATGTACAACTGATTTTATTTTTTTAACTAATATGACAAGAGACAGACTTGTGTTAAACCAAGATCTTACTGTCTAATGCAAAATACCTAAACCAATGGCTACCCTTCAATATGACTTGGAAGGCTATTTAAAATATATTTTCAAAAACTGAAAGAGATGAGAGATTAAACTGTACTTTAAAGCTTTCAACTGTTTCATTAGAATATTTTTTGTCTTAACCTGTCCTCCAACCCATACGACTAGTAAAAGTCATTAGTTAAATACGTTGCACTGGATTGTTCACTGAATTAGCGCCTCTACCAGCAACAGGAGAAGCTCCCGTCATAATTAGATTACATATTGCGTTATTTTGCAACAATGACACATATTGGAGTGTAATTTTCAATTTAAACAGCCATGATTAACTGAATTTACAGTATACATTACACTAATACACTAATAATACTTTATGCTTTTTATCAGGTTAGTGAGTATAGAGTTTTATGAGCTTTAGAGAAGCACAGATGCTGTAGTCTTTGCTGGGCAGAAACTTTATGTATCATTAAGAAGTCCATTTCTGCATAATGTAAAGGAAATTAAGTACACACATGTATAAGCATTTTGAGAGTAAGTTTGCACTATCAGTCTACTGTGTGACTCTCCTTGATTGGCCTTGATTAAAACACACAAATTCTACAAAAAGATAAACCACATCAAGCAAACAAAGACAAGTTGGCTCAGACAAACTCCTCCATGACCCATATGTTAAATATGTCTTAAATAAATGGACCCCTTTAGGTTAGGGTTACGGTTAAATATTTGAATGAGTCAAATAAAGAAGAGACGTTTTCTTCACCATGTTTTGAACCCACTTTGTACAGCGATCCCAAAACACATTTTTTACTTTTGTAATTCTCTACCAGTTGCAATCTGTAGTGATCAGCCTCATGCCATATAATCCTTTACAAGACATTGTCATTCTGTGTAATACAAGAAACAACCGAAAACCTGTTCCAGATTCACTCGACTAACCCCTAATTGTACATTTTCCAGAGAGTTTAACT
Source organism: Triplophysa bombifrons (assembly GCA_029783895.1). Classification (NCBI taxonomy): domain Eukaryota; kingdom Metazoa; phylum Chordata; class Actinopteri; order Cypriniformes; family Nemacheilidae; genus Triplophysa; species Triplophysa bombifrons. The sequence goes on from CM056472.1 coordinate 3,889,591, forward strand.
TTTAAACTGTTTTTATCCACCTTTTCATGCGCCCCATAGAGCACGAGTTATGGGGAAACCTCTTAGTAATCTAAAGATGAAAGTACTAAAAAAAAACAATATGACTAAAAAATATAATTTTGTATCCGGATGAAAATACTTGTTACTGCCCACCATTAATTTTAAAGAGAATTGTATAAAATTCAATTAAACTTTACATATCTTTATTGGAAAGTGTTTGAACAATATTCAATATACTGTACATGCACCTTAGTAAATGCAAAAGCAGCATCCATGTCTATATAGTTTGACATGCAAAAACACTTTACAAAATGCTTTAAAACCAACATATATGATCTAAAAAAAGTTTATTATAGTTTTAAAAAGTTTATTATCAGCAAAATCTGAGCAGTTTACGGTTAATTGTTACAAAATTCAGAATGACAATAAAATCATTGTACAGTTACAAGGCATTTTTATCATTGATAACTCACTTCATACATCAGTTATGCTGTCTATATTAAGTCAACAGCAAAAAGGTAAAATACTTTAAACAAACTCAATATTTTTTTATTCCAAAAAAATTCTAAATAACTTTTTAAGGTTAAACAGTTCTGTAGCAGTTATAATTTTGTACCGTAAATAAATATGATGTCATTTATATTCCTGTGCTTTTGGCCTTGGCAGCTTTAAAGCAGCATAGGTGCTGTTGTCTTGGCTGGGACGGACACTTTTATGCATTTTGGAAAAGTCCACCGCTACATACTGAAATATCAACAGTAGAAACAGTATTAATATTTAAACTGCAGTTGTCCCTCAAACCAAATGGACATTTCATGACCAACCAATGGTCTATTCATCCTGAGTAAAAGTTTGGTAGAAATGAAAAGAAATTATAATTTTCTGTAATAAATTTTAATAATGATATTAATGGTATTACCTGTACTTGATTTGGATCTTGATGCTGTTCTGTAACTTGTGTCTGCTGTAGGTCAGTGTTATGACATTGTCCTGAGCTTTTTCCATTTTCAATGACAAAGACTTTTATTAGTCCTAGGAATAACACAGTGGATTCAAACTTGGGTCGTCTGAAGACCTGCTGCACTACAACGTGGAGCTCTGTCCATGTGGCCACAGGCTACAACATTCATAAACTTTTTTGAACACAAAGGATTTTATGTATGAATGTATTAGAAAAACTGGATGTATATATGTATTATTAGTGCTGTAATTGGTGTCCAGCTCAGGGGTTTTACCAATGAAATAATTTCCCTTGACTAATTTCAGTATTTTGAAACTATAAAACTTCTATGTAGGCTTTTATATGAGGCTATAAACAACAGTAGCACAATAAGTATATATCTTTGTTCAGATTTGTTTCAATGGTACTTTTCTTTTGCACTGCTGCCAAGGAGCTCAACAGAAAATACAAATGAGAATGATAGTAGTGACAAAAGTAAAAACATGAAGATCTGAGATATATAGATACATAAAATATGTGATATTAGAATACATGGTGTTATTGCATTTGTTCAATACTATACACAATGCGAATTGGCTTTATGTTTATCAGACTGTTCTATATTCATAGCACTATTAAACAGGTGTGTAATTAAAATCTTAAAAAAAAGAATATTATGTCACAATACTATTTATATACTAAAGGTTGTTGATTGGTATTTCTTTAATAATAAATAATTATAGAAATAAATGCAACCTCATCTATCTACAGAACAGCATTAATATTTGTACAAATAGCACCACATTATATGTACTCACCCAAAACTGTTATGATCAGAACCGCATTTAACAGACCAGATATGAGGCTGAAAGTCTTCCAATGTGTCCAGTTTTCCTTTTTCCTGATCTCTATAAAATAATTGTGAGTATTCAACCTACAGTAGATGAGTTGTTTCTAAAATGTGTAGTGTGTTTCTGCAGTCTGCTAGACTTATGCATAATATCAAACTGCAATTTTATGGAGTATTTACAACATATCTATCACATGGGTGAAGCAAGGTACAATTAAAGATGACTTACCCATGATGTGCAGACGTGTGCTGTTACTGACTTTTGGAGGTGTATCTTTGTTCATACAGTAATAAACTCCTAAATCGTCATTAGTGACATTATATATGACCAGACGATGTTTAGATTGTACTGAATATTTCTTTTTCAATGTTTTATTGAAGTGAAAAGCTATCGGCGGGTTTAAGAACGATTGCAGTATCCATGTAGAATCAGATTGTTTCAATAAAATCCAATAAACCTCACTGGAATCCAGATCACAGTTTATTGTCACATTTTGTCCCAAAGAAGTCAGTTGATCTAAAGTCTCTGCAGCTTGACACCACATTAACACATCTATAACATGATATCATAAAACCTTATTAGAAAATTCAGTTAGAAGTACACATAACATGGATATAAGTCTATAAACATATATCAATAGAGATATTCATAATATGTAATAAACTCACAAATCTGAATGTGAATAATCCTCATGTTGTTCACTTCACACAGTATTTAAGACGAACTGTACTGCAGAGCTCTCATAGTAAGAAACTGTCCTCTTAAAGAGGAAGTCAAAGTCAGTTTTGCTCTGACCACATTGTCCTCTCCTTTCTTACACAGAAACACCATTATTAAAATCACTGATTATGTAAAGAATATTGTTTTCCTTTTGTATTCACTGTTTGTCATGTGACTGTTTTTCCTGATGTTGTTAATTAAACAGTAATAAATATTTAACAAGGTGGCTAATTTGTATAAATCTGTAGTATGTGAATCGTACCAAAGGGTATGATTATGTAATCTTAATTTAGTTGATTCACTATTTTACTTATTTCATTGTTTTGTTTTGTTTTGTTTTCTATTTTATTTAAAAAAAGAAATGTATGATGAACTCTTGTTAAATATGTTTTAGTTAAAAAGCTGTTTTGCGCATCTGCCCCTTTAAGGCAGCGAGTGCTCTTGGGAAAAAGAGAAAGAGAGAGAAGCAGCTAGTTTGAGGGTGGATAGAACGCAAATCTACCCGGTGTGACCTGTGTTTTATTTGTGTTCTCCACGTTGAAGAGACTGGAGTGTTTACAGCACAAAATAAGGGTTACAGACTGGTTGCAGCGGTTTCTGGAAGATTTGCGGTAGTGGAATTCAACTAAAGGCTGGGATATACTCGATGCACCCGCTAGTTCGCTTGGGTGCGTGCGCCAAATATGACGTCAAGGCGGCGTTCGCGAAGTTCGCTTTGGGTGAGCGCGAGTTTATTTCGCGTGGCGGTGTGCACAACATTTTTTGTGACTCGAACGAACCGCAGTCAACATGAACAGCTTTGAAGAGATTTTGGCTGTACACATATTTTATGATCAATGTGTCTGTTTTATATTGTATTTGGAATAAAACAATATTTATCAACATCTTTTGAACTGTTCTTATATCTTGTCATTTTATATAACATAAAGACATCCAAAGGGTTAATCTATGGCAAAGTACATTTAGCAGTACCTAACCAACAATATGTAGAAATGTGTCTGCATTATGCACAGAAATGAAAGAGTGAAATGTTGATGTAAAGTGATGTAAAAATGTAGTAAATCAACAAACAATAGTTCGAAATGCATTTCCTCGTCCATCACACAGATCTGCTTCATAAGAGCGATGTATTCTACATCTCCACGTTTTGTGGCATGCAGTGGGCGAACATTCCCCTTTTCGCCCTTTTTTTTCGTTAGTAAAAACAATATAAAATATCCTACGTTTCCTGGTTGCTCGCGAGATTCCATCTTGAATGATCTGACGAAATATCTATTTCTCTTCTACTTCCTGTGAATTTATAGGACGATTTCGTTTGTGTGCCTCCTGTCGTTTCAAAGAATATCGAGGTGCGCGCGCAGTCAGCGGAGGCTCGCGAAGTGGAGCCAGGCTCCAGTATAAATGGGGCTTAAGACGGTGCATTTTTCAATGCTCTGTGAAGCATATAGTGGTGAGCCAATCTGAAGATTCAAACTTTTATTTTATAAAAGACTATTTCAAAAGACTGCTTCATCGCTCGCTATGTTTGACATTAAACAGTGCCTAAACACACAGGAAAAATGTCTACTGAGCCTCACGCGTGTCCCGCACGTATTTCGTCTCCTGGAGAGAGTGAAGATGATGAAATGGACACTACAGCTCGACAAGCAGTAAATGCGGCTTCTTCTAATCACACTACAAAAGTGCCATAGTTTAAAGTCGATCGTCCAGTATGTTTTCATGGGGATGGTAGGCTATGGACAGTTTGTCGTTATGGAAAGTCCAATTAGAGCTCGCTGTTAAGGCTTGTGCGGATTCACAGACACAAGATTTGGCTGCCATTTTGCCTATGAGGTTGAGTGGAGATGCTTTAGCTTACTCCCTCTCCCTGTCTCCTGAGACACAACAAAATTATAAACTGTGTGTTGTGGCATTAAATTATGTTTTTGGAAGGAAACTGTTTTTGTTACATTTTCAAACGTTTTTGAATGCCAGACCACGCGTGTCCAAAGAACCTTTGGAAGTATTTTGAGCTGAGATAACAAGGCTTGTTTTTGAAGCATTTCCAAATTATCACCATCAAGATCGCCTGCCTTCAGAATGTGGTACTCAATATGTCAGTACGACTTCACATTACTGTGATCGATATTACTGCTCAAAATCTGATCATCGAGGTCATCGCTTGGAGCATGCTTCCCGTCATCAGGATCGCCGTACATCAGGAAGGTTCTCAAAGGAGAAATATGGCCAACGATCTTCTAGTGACCACCTACCCACATCTGGTGATCATCATGTCAGTTTCCTCTGAGTCCACACTTGGTGAAGTCAGGGCACACCTCTGAGCGGTAATAAAACAAATGGGACGTCCTATGGACTCGTAGACATGTGCATGTGCAATTTAAGTCCACATGAAGTGTGCCATTTAGGACAGGGCCTAAGAGTATCTCTGAGAATCGTTTGGGCACACTGACAGAGGATTTTGGCGAGTAGGAAAAGTACCGTGAAAATCTTTGATGCTGGTGAGATTAGCAACAACTGTACCGTGGATGCAAGTATCAAAAGCGGATTTACTGATGATGATAGGGATGGTTAGTACTGGCAGGAGGTTTCACAGAAGAGGAAAGACACAAACCAAAAAAAAAGGCTGTAAAGACAAGGCTCTCACTAAATCCTTGATGTTTCGAGTCAGATCTGTTGGTGTGGCTTGTTGGTTTTGACTAAATCCTTAGTGTTTCAAGTCTTACGAAAGCTTTACCCTAGCCCACACCCTAACCTAACTCTTACCATCTAAACTACCTATGATAAAATTGCCAAAAAAAAACTCGGTTGCATCATTAAATCAGACTCAAAACACCAAGGTTTTAGTGAGAGCCGTAAAGACAAGTATGAGGAAGGAGGATGAAGAAATAGAATGGAAAGTGATGGTAACATTCATAAGAGAACGAGTAAATTTTCACCCGTTACAGTTAAAAGACGTTGAAAAAGAAATGGGAAAAATTAAGTTTGCTGCCAGCGTCGTATAGATATTCCCTTAATGTTTACATGTATTTCTGTAACTCTAACTATGTTATGTGGTATCATTTGAAAGCTAATAGTCTCTAGTTTAAGGTGAAGTGAAAGAATTTTGGCATTTATAGTACATAAAATAACTTATTTAGGCTGAAATTTGTCATATTCCCATGTACCATGTCCCTTTAAAATTGTTATAAAAACTGTTTATGATCATGAAAATTTTTCTTATCACTCAAATATGTCCATGCCAACATGGTTAAGTTATATATCAAATAAAAGCTCTTATTCCATAGAATATAGATCTCAAGTTAGATTTATTGATATTTTGCCACAAATTGAATGCAAGTTGCATTAATTATGAATTGTGACCCTGGATGACAAAACCAGTCTTATGGGTACATTTTTCAAAATTGAGATTTATACACCACATGAAAGCTGACTAAATACACTTTCTATTGATATATAGTTTGTTATGATAGGACACTATTTGGCTGAGATATAACCATTTAAAATTCTGGAATCTGAGAGTGGGAAAAATCGAAATATTGAGAAAATCGCCTTTAAAGTTTTCCAGAAGTAGTCCTTAGCAACGCATATTACTAATGATGTGAAATAAATGAAACTTACACCATTGATTAACCACAGCTTAAACTTTATACACACAAAATTTCATAAAATTAATTTTCCAGGAACATATAAAATTTTACACCTGAATTTTACACTTGAGCTGGCAACGAATCATCAATAACAGAGGCAGACCAACATGCTAAGATGATGTTTTGTTTACATTTTGTCAGAGCAAAATTGGCATAACTTTGACAAACAACTCATGAAAACCACTACTTTGTAAAGAAGGCATTTAAGAACGTATGTGACTGACTGACCTGAACTTTGAAGAATTTTCCCACTCAAGCGGGTCGAATTCTGAGTCTGCAGTGAACACTTTGTATTCCTTCATGGCACGGAGTCGAACCGATCTAAACATTAATTGAATTCGTCGTCTTCCGGGGCATCCTCTTATGTCAAGCCGGTCTCTGGACATTCTGTATTATCTTCCCAATGATTTGCGAAACAATCATTTACTAGGTTCGTTAAATTATTGCTGTTTTAGCGTTTAGATTGAGCAAACGCGCTTCCATCAGAATCCATGTTTTGAAGCGCGATCATGACGGATTGTGTACGCTGCGCACGTGAGACGCTATAGCAGGCCGTTGCGAAGAGGAAACAGGTTTGTTTTAACACTCTCTATTGGCTTACCCTTGTAATGACATAGAAGAGAGTAGATTAACTTGAAAGCGGAATCTCTTAACTTTACATAGATACCAAACTTGAATGGGTAGTTATCATAGAGCGGACAGCAGCGAGTTAAGTTTGTAGGCATGTTTCTGACCATTTTTTGTTCGCGATATTAAGGGATCGACTCACATAAATAAAGTTTTGATATATTTACGGTAGGAAATTTACAAAATATCTTCATGGAACATGATCTTTACTTAATATACTAACGATTTTTGGCATAAAATAAAATTGATCATTTTGACCCTAACAATGTATTTTCGGCTTTTGTCAGAAATATACCCGTGCGACTTACGACTGGTTTTGTTGGCCAGGGTCACAATTATAACATTTATATTTGTAAGGAAATAACACATCCATTGAATATCTAAGCTAATACCTGCATCCCACCATTACATTTAGCCACAAATGCTACATAAACATGTCCGGGCCCGGTCCTCTCTCATCGACGGTCCGGTCGCTCGTTCTCTTATATGCTCCCGATCTCCTACGTGATACGAGACCGGTGCGTGCACACCTGCTGCTCATTAACAATTACTCACTGGTCTCGAACCACGGTCTCGTCCCGCCTACTCCACTACAATATCTGAATCGGAAATTACGAAAAAAGGACACTTGAGTTGATTTAGAATGATATGGAGTACCACATGACAGAGAAAAAAGTCATTTTCATCTATTTGTTTGAATCAAGAACAAATCTTTGCAGGTCCCTAGGAAAAACACTTTAAAAAACAGACTTTAGGAATATAAGCGCCTTTATTTTTGTGTCTGTTTAATAGGACTGACAATACATACAATAATGTTTATCACTTTCAGCAGTGTTATATGAAATTTGGAGGTATTTCCTTGAATATGACTGTATGTGGCCATGGTGTGCATTTAAAATCCGGTATGCCAAATTCAGGCAGAAATCCCTAAAAATCTCCCCAAGTGAAACAGGAGGCTACTTTTATTTGCAAAAGACAAACTGCAAAGAGATAAATTCCTACGTGCAGTAACATTAAATGAAGAAAGAATCAGTGCAGCAAAGCATCACGGTGTCATTTATGATATACCTTTGTCAATGTCAATGGAAGAAATTGTACAAGAAGTGAAAGGAGGCAAAGTGATGAAAGCGACTAGATTACAAATGGTTACAATGGGATTAAAAGGATATTTTAGCAGTTCTTCTTGAATTTGAAAATGTTATGCCCAATAAAATCAAAATGGCATATTTGAGTTATATCACAGCCCCAGTGAGATGCTTAAAATGTCAAATAATGGGTCACACTGCAGGGCAATGCAAAGGAAAGAAAATATGTGCTAGATGTGGAGGGGGTTATGAATATGGAAAATGTGGCACAGATGCAAAAATCTGATGTTGCAACGGTGGAGGTGATCATAGAGAGGTTCAGAAGTACAAAATAATAAATCAAGTGTCATGTGCTGATTTGATTAAATTAAATTTACATTTATGCTTTGGCAGATGCTTTTATCCAAAGCAACTTACATTGCATTATCCTATACGGTTAAAAAAGACAAGGAATTTGTACCAACCAAATCAAATGATGTTCATTCTACAAATAACATAATCAGTCAGATGGACAAAGTCCAACCAGAGCTCACCTTTTATTGAAAATCAGAAGCAAACAGAAATAGACTCATGCTGTAAAAAGAGTAAGGATGATACATTGATTTTGGATAAAATCAGCTTTGTTGTCTTCATAAGCACTATTGTGAATGTAGCAATGCAGCAACAGAGGAATAGTGATCGGATTAAGACAAGTGTAGAGGCTGCAACAGAGGTATTGGCGATAAAAGATATTAAGGCTGAAATTATTTATGAGAAGCTTAACCCCAATAACTACGATGGATTGTCTCAACGTGATTAATATACTCATGGTATTTCATGTCATTCAATGGAATGCCAGAAGTTTAGCTGCAAATGGGCAAGAGTTCAATAAAATCATAACTGATATGGAAGTCACACCTGATGTCATCTGCACTCAAGAGACATGGTTAAAACCTCAGTGTCAGGTGTGACAGAATTGAATTGCAAGGTGTAGGATGTAAAACGTTCATTAAAGATACCTTAGCATATAGGAGAATAAATGTCTCAAATGAATATGAATGTGTAGTTATAGAAATGTCTGGCCCTAAAGGAAACATTACATTTTTATTACATTTTTATAATGTAAGAACTTGACAACACAAATATTTCAAGACATTTTACAAAATGTTGTTGCGATTCAATGCACTTCAATGCTCATAATAGCCTTTGTGGAAGTGATCATACAGATGAGAATGGAGAAATAGTTGAAGAATTAATGGATGAGAGATCAAGTTTCTGTTTTAATAATGTAAGTGGTATTAGATACGATTTTACAAGAAATTATAATAATATAGAACAACATCAATACAGGGAGTGATCATTACACCTTGAACTACATATGAAGGAAGGGTACAGAAAAGATAGGTGGTGCTTTCATAAGGCAGAATGGGAAAAATTGACAGAATGTTCTACGGAAACACTTGAGCCAAGATAATCTGATTATCAAAGGAAGAATGCTTTGGTCAGGAAAATAATAAAGTCATCAAATAAGGAGACAGTTCTGTTCATCTATTGGTAGAGAAATAGACCTGAATGATGATTGGTCAATGATTAAAATTATGACTGGAAAAATAAAATCTTCTTTTCCTAGTTTAAAGTGGATAAAAAAAAGCAGTTATGCCGCTCCAGGACAAGATCAGTTTTGCTATGTTATGTTTAGACAGTTACCGGTTGAAGTCTTGGAAATTATACGAAAGCTGTTTAGGATGGAAAAGATTATAGTTTGTAGATCATATTTTTAAGAACAAAAATTACTGATTAGTGCACAACAAAGTGGTTTTCGTAGAAAGGTAGATCTATAGAATATATGCCAGTCAAGGTTAGTAATGAGGCTGAAAAAGCAATTAGTATGAAAGAGGTCATGGCTAATGTGTACTTTGATATAGGGAAAGCCTATGATCCAAAAATGCATTCTATCTGAAAGCTCACCCAGACCTCCCTGAAACACCTTGTGTCACCGAACCCCCACAAATGCACGTTGTATGACTTGACTAAATTGGGTGTAGATGTCAGTACAATTGCTTTGGAACCTTATGTTCCAAATATGGGAAGAGGCGTTACATTTTCTTCACTTGCTTGCAGTTTTCGACCAATCACTATGCACTGAAAAGCGATGTGTGCTATGATTGGCCAGTTAACCAGAGTGATGCGCTTTGTAAACAATCTGTGCGTTTCAGAGAGGCGGGTCAAATAGGAGATACAAACATGCGCGGTATGTAGAAAATACAGCATTTTTTAAACTTTAATCGTGTATACACAATGAATTACATTTAAAACAAACCCTGATATGTGTTTAAGCCGTGTCATATGACTATTTTAAAAATGTAATAAAGCATTAAATCTTATGAGATCAGTTTCAGGGTATGACTGGGGTGCAGATTAACAGTCTTTAATTGATATGTAGGGTCTTAATACGATCCTCTATTGACTATGGGTGTATGGTTTATTGGGCAGCAGTATTGGTTCTACTAAAACAACTCCTAATAATGGATTACTCGTGGAAACTGAAGAACTTCCTTTATGCCTGAGAAAAGGATTTGTTTGGAATATAAATATTAGTATTGTCTAAACAAAGTTGAGTATGGCCCAAACTGTCACAAAAGGGGATGCAAAAGAACCCAGGCGCAGGCAGGAAAACGGTAAACTAAAGACTTTTATTAAATTAAACAAACACAAAAACCCACAATGGGGAAAACACGTTACGATTCAAAACAAGGAATCAAACCAAAAACTATGCAAAAGGGGGACAAAACAAACTAGGCAAAAAAAACCCACTCTAATCCAAATGATATGCCCACAACACGAAAGGACACATTGTACAGGAACAGGGTAAGCCATGGACAACAGGTAAGACCCTAACAAAACCGCATAGGTCAACGAACAAAGGAGCATTAAGTTGGGCACAACTAATGAGTGATAATTACAAAAGGGAGGTGACGGGCAGGTTACGGAGAGATTGGAGGTCCTGAAAGAATGGTCTGAAAGTAATTCTGGCAATATTGGGAAATTGGCTCATTAATATGTAATGAGGAATTACTTTTACATTTATTCATTTGGCAGATTCTTTTATCCAAAGCAACTTACAAGTAGAATAGCATATAAACAATTAATCAACATCAATACTATAAATTACTATCAATATATATTAATAATCACTGATGGGTCTATAGATTCAAATAACAATCATGTGGCAGTAAAGTATATATACAAGAGTTTGACGTAACCATATGTAAAATAATTAAAGATAATCTATCTGTATACACAGCAGTATGGGTAATTATAAAACTAGGTTTACAATGGGTAGAAGAAGTAAAACCTCAAAGAGCAATCATTTTTCAGACTCTTTTGCAGCACTTAGTAGCTTGGATTCAATTGAAACAGCACGAGATGACCTGATAAAAAAATACATATTTATGATAATGCTAAGAATAGAGAGACTTGGAATTAATGTACAATTTTGTCGGGTCCCGGCTAATGTTGTTGTGGAGGGCAATAAGTAAGCTATTTATTTTTTTAAATGCACTAAAAATAAAGAATGAGGAAAATCCCATTTGGGGAAGGTGAGGCCAGGTCATTAATAAAAACAGCAGTAAGAGAAAGATGGCAAGGAAAATGGATGTAGATAACAATAGGCCAATGCATTTAAAGGGAAATGTAGAAGAGATGAAGTGATTTTATCAAGATTAAGATTAGGACACACTGGGTTAAAATCAACCAAGTTTTTAATTGAAAAGTGCACATCATATAAATGTGAAGCCTGTAATGTTCCAGAAACTTAATGATGTGTTTTTTTTAATAAAAACCTCAGGAAGGGAAATAATTAAAGGAAAGATTTAAGAGTTGGGACATGAATGTAGTTTGAACGGGATTTTGGGGACTGGTGAAATAAAGTGGGAGTGTAGTAAGGAACCCTTTATCACTCTTTGAGATTCAGGCTACATCATAGAATTTAGCAGGGGGGGGTTAAGTTGGATATCCCGGTACAGTAGGTGGCGGTATAAACCTAACTAAGTTGGTGGGACCCACCAAATGACCAGAGAGGATTTATGCCCTAAGCCCTTCGAATGGTTTACCCTCTGGAGTGAGAACTTTGAAGGGTTAAAGGGTGTAGGTGACCAAACAACTGCTTCTTGAAGTACCCTTCTGCGTCATCATCAGCGTCTATAAGGAGGCGACGTAACCACGCAAACAATCTGCGCAAAGAATCATGGGAGCCCGAAGTGACCATCAGTTGTACCCTACGAAATCCTTCATTCTGAAGGGCCCTTTGAAGTGGCCAGTTACTGTATGAGCACTTCGGTTTGGAACGACCCTTTAGTATGATGGCCAGACTGTTGTCACTTCAGAGGGCGAATAATCCCAGTTGGAATGCAGGGAGAGAGAGAGAGCACTGCGTCCGAATTCAACTACTTCCATGCTACGTATATAGAGGCTATGGATGATCATCAGAGTTGAAGTCTTGAGACTCGCATTGTCTTGAACTCGGTCTCGAGACCCTGTTTTAATGGTCTTGGTCTTGTGATGGACTTGTGTGAATTTTGACTCAGTCTTGACTCGTACTTGAACATGTTCGGAATTGGACTTATGCCCAAATCCACTCAAAAGTAATAAATACATTTTTCTACGGCTTTGCATGCAGGCGTCTCCTGATAGTCTAATATTGATGTCCAGTCTGTACAAAGTAAAAACCGGTTGAAATTTCAAGTTAATCAGACTCGCTTCAATTTCATATTGTATATAAAGAAATTAAGTGGAATGCAGTAAGAAAACAAGCAACCATTGAATCAAGGTTAAAAATTGATAATTTTTCAATGTTCATTGCATTGAATCAGTATCACTTTTGTACCTGCAAAAATCACCATTATTGTGATCTTCTTTAGCTTTAGTTGAGCTCTTGGCTCTCATATTTTAATGTTAAATTAGGTTTCCTTTAGCCATGACTGTATGTTAAATTACATTAGTTGTGGCAAAGAGTTGATGACTTTTAAATGGTAATTTATACATTTTGAAATTGTTTGGATCACTCTTAATAATTGGGATTGTTTTATTAATGTGTAAGCTATGTGGATATGTAGTTTGATGTACTTTGATTTTTTTAGGAATTAACATATTCACTATCTGCTAAACCACTTTATCACACAAAGACATCAAGAATCTGCATATGAAACTCAAAAAGGACCATCAACAAAAGAAAGCTTCATACTGCAATGCATGCTGAGTATCAACATAGTACAAAACTCATTCATGACTCCCAGCATGCATTGCAGTTGATCCGTTTATCTGAATTATTATGACGATTGTCACCATTGTTGAGGGTTGTATGATGAGTGTTGATGTCAGTGTGTGTGTCAGTGAAATATGTTAGTTTATTTTCTCTCAATAATTGTGCATTGGCTAGCCAGAGCACTCAGACCAGTAGTCATCAATTGATCAATAATGATTAAAACTACTATATTTATTAAAGCCTGACCATTTCCATGAGAACTACACCAACTTTTGTAAAACCATCTTTGTCTTTCTCAGTTTTTATGGACTACTATGGACTCGGTCTTGACTTGCACTCAAACTACTCTGGACTTGGTCTTGACTCGGACTCGAATGAGCTGGTCTTGACAGCAACACTGTTGATCATTACTTTACCTCGTGAGCATGCCGGAGCGCGCTTCTGTAGGTGGTAAAATGACTGCTTACAATATCAGGAAACACAATTTCTTGCAACGTTTCAGTGTCCTGGAACACCTGATTCCTTTGTGAGTCGTATTGAAGCCATAAGGATCACCGTCGAGTCCAGCTGCTTGTAAGTTCAAAAAAATAATTGCGTGATTTAGTCCCGGTTTCTTCATTTCTCCTATACTCCATATTTTGTTGGTTGTTTTTCTCACCCAGGGGAGCGTGTCCCAGGGCGTGTCCCTACATGTTCACGTGGAAAAGTGACGTCAATGCATACCCTCTACTCTAGGCGAAAATGAGTATGAACGGTAGGCCTATGTCCGAAACATCAGTATGCAAAAAACAGTAGGCGTGAAATACCTGGATGGTCTACTACTTCCGCCGAGATTTGTGAGTGTGAATCGGATGGACACTTCTCCATCCCATTATGCCGCGGGAGCTAAGCAATGGTTAAATTTCGAATGTAAATCAAATAAATATAACGGAAAACTTTAAGGCGGACGTCCGTTTTTAATGTACTGTAAATGCCAATAAATGAATTTCTCGGGACAAAATTATGTTCCCTTTCTGTTGGTCTCTCGGCGTTGTGTCGAGAACGACAGATGGGGTTCACCCTTGAGAACCAATCAACTCTTACTACTATAGAAAAGGCCAATGAAATTTGCATGACGGGCTCCGCCCCCGGATATCCGGTATAAGGAAGCCGGCATTGCAGCATTCATTTACCTTTTGTTCATCAGAGCCTTCGCTCATGACTACAAACAGAACGAATTCAATGAATTCTTCTACATTGCCGGATCTACGACGTGTTGCAGCGGATCGTCCCTACCTGCAGCGACCTTCCCCTGGGTGTCTCGGCGTTTCCGGAGGTTCCGGAGGTGTTAGAGATTTTTTCTAAAAAGGTCCTTTTCAGGACTGACTGAGCATTCTCCAGCGCGGCTTGTCCCGCTGTTCTCTTGGGTGCGGCACCCTCATCGAGGAGGGGGATGGACACGATCGCTGCGTTAGGCGTCTGGGGGCAGATTGTCATTCAGAAGTTGCGATCACGGGTGGCTGTCTTCCTACGGGAACCAGCCACCATTTCGTCTGCTATCTGGGCTGTGACATCTGTGGCTACGGCCCCGATGACCACCCACGTTAGCAGCGTTAGTGATATGGGGAACTCTGCGAACGTACACCCGCCAGCCAAGTGCTCACGGGCCTATCGCACCCCGATTCGCTCTTCTAAACGTTCCCAACCGGCGGTGGCATACCGTCCGGATCCTCACACACACACTCGGAAACAATGTGTGACGTAGATGAGATGTCACTCGCAGCATCGGAGGGAGACTGGCATCCGACTCTGACGAATCCGAGCGTGAAAGCCTTGATGAGGACACACTTTATTCTTATTATGTGTGTTTATGTAATGTGTATTCTGACACACTCGGATACGATTATTCTCACAAATTAAATTTTTGTGTAATATTTTATTTTTATCGTACTGATCTTAATGCAAATAATCAGGTATTCCTATCATATTCACTTAATCCATGAAAAAGAAATGAATATCCCCTGGTCTGCTGTAGGTTCACCTCCTACTGGAGAAGTGGCCGACCTGACGTCTATTTTACTCCTCCCCCGAATGGAGGCTGTATGGGTCAACTCGAACAAGCCTATTATGTCCGAAATGCACTCCCACTCATTCTATATAGAACATACTGTTTTGAACGCCGAAAGTTAGGTCCTTTTTCAAATTCAGTACATACTTTCACATGATGAGATTTCAGCAGTATGACTCACGTGACGCTCCGGCGTTTTGAACTTCCGTAGAAACCGAAAGTAACCGGTTGTTGCTAGAAGTGGTACAGCCACAACAGTGGTCCGAAACATCGCCATAAACATTTACACAGTTAAATAAACAAAAAAGTAAACATCATTAAGACAATATTTTTTTTTATGGATTCATAATATTTCGCACCATGATCATCAGGTGAGGATAGTTTTTTGTGAAATGTATAACGTGATTGTAAGCTAACTTAGCATTTAAGGGCTAATACGGTGCTAACATGCTAATAAAAAGGTCATTAGTTTCTGCGTTGTCTACTCGGTTGAGTCACTAATGCGGATGGCCATTTAGTCGGGGAAATTGGACCATATGATGAAAGTATTGAGCAATGGAGTTCGTACACAGAGCGGTTTGAGAGTTTTGTCAAGGATAACGGGATAAAAGATGAAGTTATCTTGCCAACCTTTATGAGTGTAATGGGCAGCAAAATATATCATCTACTGTGTAGCATGGTCCAGCCTAATACGCCTGGTGATTGCTCATTCATGGAAATTGTAATATTGCTCAAAGTACATTATGCACCAAAAACCATTCATCATTGCTGAAAGATTTCGCTTCCAAAAACGTAACCAGTTAGAGGTAGAATCAATTGCACAATGTGTTGCGCTATCAAAGGCCTCTCTGAACACTGCGAGTTTGGAGCAACACTGAATGACACTTTAAGAGACAGATTTGTGTGCGGACTGCGCAGTGAGACCCTTCAAAAACATATTTTATATGGAACTAATCTGACACTGGAGAAATCACGATTGTAACCTAGATACGCTTTAATCTATTCTTAATTTGTACAGTGAAGAGTATAAAGTGCATTTACATTACATTTGATTTCTTCATTGAGTTTCTGTTTCAAATCTTCATGAAATACCTTGCCCTGATTATTTCATTAGTATGTTTGCTTTATTACATTTTTTTTTGCCAAGGTCAGTAGAAAATATCCTTAGGTCTTCTCTCAAACAAAATCATTAATCAAATAAGTTTAAAGGGCCCAGAAGTGACCAAAAAACAAATTCAGACAATGTGTATAGAGCTTGCCAAAGCATACAGTAATTTAAGTTTATGTATACACAATAATGATTTGATTTATTTTAATTTAATTTGTAATCAATTTATTATGTATTATACAAGTTTGAATGCCGTTTCAGTGTTTCCTTTTTCTTGCCTCACCCCACAACAACTATTTCATCTCAAATGTAAGTCTAGAGCCCTGACTTTGTTTTTCTGTTTCTGCAGCTGCTGCTACATCTATGCACTGCTGGTAAACATCTGGACTACACTGTTAAAAATGTTCCGTAATTTTTACGGAAAAATACCGGCAGCTGTGGTTGCCAGGAAGATTCCGTAAAAAATACAGGAAAAGAATGTAAACAGTCTTGCCGATTAAAACTTCAGGGCACAAACTTCAAGCTGTGAATGAACTTAATACATTTTAGTCTTTTATATCAACAGCATTTCTTTATATAAAATTAAAACTTCATCCAATTGCATAAAAGTGGAAACATAACATTTACTTAATTTATTTCTTTGTAAAAACATCAAAGTCACTCTTATACAAAGCAACATGCAGTATGACATCTGTATCTCATTGCCTGACCTTGACTTAAACACAGACTCATTCTTCAGCATAGTGGTGACCCACAAAACATTTAATATCAGAAAAACAAAAGAAAATACAAATTCCGTAGTTTTTACGGAATAATACCGGCAGCTGTGGTTGCCAGTAAACTACCGTAAAATTACGGGAACATCCTGTTTTTATTCATCCAATCAATTCACAGTGGAACACATGAGCCACACCCACTATTCATCTTGTAAATACGTCAGAATACTGAAGACGATCATCACTTCTGCTTCACAGTGACTGCAGCATAACAGCCATGACTTGATGCTTTATTGGTTTATTTAAAGTCACCGTTTTTGTGATCAGTGTTTGCTTTAGTTGCCATCTTTCAGCCATCATGCAAAAGTTCTAAATCTTTATCTGGGATGTTGTTTAATTACTTATTGTATGTTTTGTTACGAACGCCTCAATGAATTAACATTTAAAATTCACATTTCATGCAACAATCAATCTAAAAAGTTTTTGATTAAAAAGCTTGCATTTTGTCTTTGACTCACACATCAAGAATCAGCGTGTGACCCTCAACAGTGGTGACTAACAATTGAAAATCTTACAGCCGCAATGCATGCTGGGAGTCATTGATGAGTTTTGTGCTTTGATGATACCCAGAATGCATTGCGTTTCTCTTTAGAGGTTTTTTTCTGTTGTCACCATTGTTGAGACAAACTGTTATATTCTTGATGTGTGCTAGAACATTTGTTATGTGTCACATGTGCTGTCAAGGACTTTCAGTATATTATTTAATTTCATACAATATCATAAACGAGGACAACAAATAACTTTAAAGCACTACCTTAACTCTCAACCATGTATTTACTCTCTAAGCTAATGAAATTAATAATTAGCTTTGTCTGAGCTTTTATCCACCTGTTTCGGTCTATGTTTCAACACACAGATGTCAAAACTGGGGAAAGACTTCTTCACATGGAAAGCAAAGGGTCAAGATCCCAACTAAAGCAAACACTCATCACCATAATGGTGACTCAACAAAACCATTAACATGTAACCTTGTGTTAATTCTCAATTAGAACTTTTGTAGACGTGCAAGAGAAATAAAGTGACAGTTGTGTCTGTAAGTGAAGGTGATAATAGTGTTTGTGGAGTTAAAAAAACTCCTTGTGAAAACTATGGAATTTCATTGTTCATTTCCCAGACAATTGGACAGGGTTTTCCGTATTTTACTGACGTTTTTTGACAACAGTTTTCTCTGTGAAAACTACAGAATTTCACTGTTAATTTCACGGCCTTTTTTTACAGGGTTTTCCGTAAAAACAATGGAATTTTGCTGTTAATTTTACAGACAATTTTACAGTGTTTTTCCGTATTTTTTACGGACACTTTCTGATAACATGTTTTTTGTGTGAAAAGAACAGAATTTTACCGTTAATTTCACGGGCTTTTTTTACAGTGTACTGATAAAGGTGAGGATCAGCTGAGACTGTTTACAAAAGTGCATTTTTGTTTAATAATGCTTTTATTGGTGTGGCCACCAGTACTTTTACAGAAATATATCTGGTTTCACGCAAGCCACCCTAACTAAAGGACGCAGTTGGAAACTGGTGTGTCCAAAATATACATTTGTTTATTTCACAATAGTTCAATTATATAAACAATTTAAAAAGACAACTGTATTACTCTATGAAACTTCCCAAATCAAAACACCAAATGGTTACGGGTGTGTACAGAGTTTTCCTCCGGAGACGTGTTAGAATTCAAAGCACACCACGTCACTCTTAATAAATTAATTTTAAAACAACCTAGTTAAATATGGTATCCGTGATTTACAACCTTTCTCCACTTCACACGCACACCACTGCAGGTAGTTGTCTCCTGGGAAAACTACACGTTGCCTAATAAATATTTCAAACCAGAGAACCCCACAGAGTATACATAAGATTATAAAAACATACATTTATAAAACACAAACCTCCTCTCTCTCTCACATATGGCCCTAAGGCGCTCAGCAATCGGTAGGTTACAAAATATGGTAGGCAGTTGGTATAGCTAAAACTGATAAGGAAAAACAATGACTGGACACGTTCGCTGTGTAGCAAACAGATGTTTGAACCGTGTGTCTTCCCCGCAATCTCAAACTGCAAAAGATTTGTCCACTGGCCAATCTCCAACCTCAAGCAACGACAACAGCACTAGTTTGGACCCACAATCCTGGTGCTTTCATTCCCCACACTGTACCCGACACGCTATGCTGGAACCACAGTCTTGCTTGTTGCTCTGACTACGTCTCTTTAAATAGCCAGCTGAGCAATTAAGTGCTCTGAGGTGACGTCCCCTGGGTCCTAATGTCCTACCCTTACATTGGTAAAAAATTAAACTCTTCTTGAGAAAACATACAATGGTCAATAATGAGATAACGTAGCTCTATATGAGCATGGCTGTGAATCGGCTAGACACACAAGGCCGCAGGAGACAATTACTGCCATGCTGATATAGAGCCATATAACATGACTAGGAGAACAATGTTGCATTAATATATTGCTTAAAATTGTGTGTGAATGAAATAGAAATATTCAGGTCAATGCCACAAGTTTGAAATAACAGCAGTTCCCTTTCTGTCGGTCTCTCGACGTTGTGTCGAGAGCGACAGATGGGGTTCGCCCTTGAGAACCAATCAACTCTGACTACTATAGAAAAGGCCAATGAAATTTGGCGAATGAAATTTGCATGCCGGGCTCCGCCCCCAGATATCCGGTATAAAATGAAGCCGGCGTGCAGCATTCACTTACCTTTTGTTCTTCAGAGCCTTCGCTCATGACTACGAACAGAACGAATTCAATGAATTCTTCTGCTGGATCTACGACGTAGAGCAGCGGATCGTCCCTACCTGCAGCGACCTTCCCCTGGGCGTCTCGGTGGTTCCGGAATAGTTAGAGATTATTTCTTAAAAGGTCCCGCTGTTCTCTTGGGTGGGGCACCCTCATTGAGGAGGGGGACGGACACGATCGCTGCGTTAGGTGTCTGGGCGTCCAGCACACTGAAGCAGCGTTCGTTGACACATCTTGCCCGCACTGCATGCAGATTGTCATTCAGAAGTTGCGGTCACGGGTGGGAACCAGCCACCATTTCGTCTGCTACCCGGGCCGTGACATCGGTGGCTACGGCCCCGAAGTCCGCCTGTATTAGCAGCGTTAGTGATGTGGGGACCTCTGCGAACGTAAACCCGCCAGCCAAGTGCTCACGGGCCGATCGCCGATTCGCTCTTCTGAACGTTCCCCAACCGGCGGTGGCATACCGTCCGGATCCTCAGGCACGCACTCGGAAACGATGCGTGACGAAGATGAGATGTCGCTCGCAGCATCGGAGGGAGACTGGCATCCGACTGTGACGAATCCGAGCTCCCCCCTAGGGGGGTCGAGCTCAGGAGGATGCAGAAGTGATGTCAGCCATGCTAACCCGGGGATACGAGGTTCCTGGGGTCTGAGTGCGGTGCAAACCACGCCCACCCCGGGTGCCATTTTTTTCCCGGAGGTGCATGAGGAGCTGTGTAAAACTTGGAGCGCTCCACTCACGGCCAGCTCCAGTAAACCAGCTCCAGCTCCCTCACTTCCGTCGATGGTGGGCCAGCCAAAGGCTACGTCGAGATCCCCCGGGTGGAACGTGCGGCTGCTGTGTATCTGTGCCCGCAGACGACTGCCACCTGGGGGAAACGTCTAAGGCGTGTAGGTCTTCGGCAGGTGTCCTAGGTGTCGAAGCCTTGCGCTGCCGCGGGCCATGCTGCCTCCTCTCTGTACGCCATGGCCATCCTGCAGGTCCGCCAGGCCAAGGCGTTGAGAGCTCCACGAGGGGTATATATACTCCGACCCGGGTATAATGCAGGATTTCTGTGCCGCCACTGGCAGCGCTCTACTGGCGACCAAGGTGGCGGCACGGGCTCTAGGTCGGACGATGTCCACGGTAGTGGTCCAGGAGAGACATCCCCGCCTGAACCTTGCACAGATGAATGACACCGAGAAAGTCCGCTTTCTTTGTGCACCCGTCTCGCAGGCTGGGTTGTTGGTAACACCGTCGAGGACTGCGCTCAGCAGTTTTTGACGGTGAAGAAGCATACAGTGGTGATTAGCCACATTTTACATTTAGGCCGCCCAGAGGCCTCCGAGATCTCGTGTGATGTTTGCTTCCCGGCAGCCCAGGACCCTTCGATATCCGCTTCCGGGGTGCCGCCTGTGGGGGTCGAGGGGCAAACCTCCACCCTGCAGCAACCTTCTAGCGAGAAGTGACACAGACGGGAAGACCCAAGGGAGAACAACATCGTGCCCGACCTTCACAGCTACGGCTCTGATCGGTCGGTACGGGACGGCTCCTGCCTCGTCACCAAAGCCGGACCCTTTTCAGGGCCTGGCGCCCACTTACTCGCAGAGTTTTCTGTTCTCCCCGGGTGTAGGGGCAGTCGTGGCCTAATGGTTAGAGGGTTGGACTCGTGACCAGAAGTTTGCCGGTTCGATCCTCAGGTCCAGCGGGTAACGATTGAGGTGTCCTTGAGCAAGGCACCTAACCCCTACATGCTCCCCGGGCGCTACTGCGATAGCTGCCCACTGCTCCGGGTGTACGTGTGTTCACCACTTGCTGTGCGTGTGTTCACTACTCTCTGGATGGGTTAAAAGCAGAGACAAATTTCGGATATGGGTCACCATATCTGACAAAAACAGGTCACTTTCACTTTCTTTACTTGCAGCCTATCGCACACTCCTCTGGACTGTGCACGGCGAACCGACCTCACACCCTGGCGAGGCGTGAGGTCGTACACATACGACAGCTGTCACCACTCTCAAATCGACAGTGCGTACAGCTGTCCTGCCAGGCAGGTAAGTGAGAAGAGCCAACCTTCCCTCCGGGGCCCCTTCGGGGTTCCCCCGTGACATGGTTAGCTCAGCCAGCCATCGAACCACCCTCCGTGGGAATGGTGAAGCAGACCGTCCCCTTGGTCCCCCTGTCACAGTCCCTGGGAGCTCGAGAGCTGCCCATACTGTCTCGGTGGCTAATGAGGACGGTCCGTCTTGGTTACTCGATCCAGTTTGCCAGAGACTCTCCCAAGTTTCGGAGCATCATCTCTCCCTCTGTCAGATGCAGGGACGCCTACATACTAGATGCCACCACCCTTCTGGCAAAACAGGCATCGAGTTCGTCCCTCAAAAACCAAGATATTCAGTGGGTTACTTCCCGCACTTCATCGTTCCCAAGACGGTGGGTTGCGCCATAGGTCTGCGTACCTTGAACAAAGCACCTTCAAGATGCCGTTCAAGATGCTCACGCAGAGGCGCGTCCTGACATCTATCAGGTGTCAGGATTGGTTCATGGCAATCGACCTGAAGGATCCTCCCTTTCGGTCTCTCCCTGTCTCCACGGTCATCACGAAGATCGTGGAAGCCCCCTTTCTCCCTGAGGGGAGGAAGGTGTGCGGGTACCAAACTATCTCAACGACTGGCCTTCCTTGGCACACTCGCGAGATCTGTTATGTACACAAAGGGACCAGGTGCTCTGGCACCTAGACTGATTGGGACTCCAGGTCAACCGAGAGAATGGCAAGCTCTCCCCAGTGCAGAGCATCCTCTTTCTCGGTATGGAAGTCAACTCTGTCACCATATCGGCACAACTGTCCGCAGTTCGCGCCCAGCCGGTGTTAAACTGCCTGGAACATTTCAGGCAGACAGTGGTCCCCCTGAAAGAATTCAGAGGCTCCTGGCCACATGGCGTCCTCGCCTGGTAATACCCCTCGGGTTGATGCACATGAGACCGCTCCAACACCGGCTTCAGAGTCGAGTTCCGAGGAGAGCGTAGCACACCGGCAGCAGGCGCATGGTGATGACGCCCTGCTTCCGACGCATCATAACCCCTGGTCTTCCATGACTTTTACGACGGACTCAGGTCCCTCTTGGCAGGTTATGAGGCAGGTCGTGGTGACGACTGACGTCTCCCTGCAGGGGTAAAGTGCAGTGTGCAACGGGCATGCAGACGGGGCGATGGACGAACCAACCAGCGACTCCCCCTGAACCATTCCCCTGACAGAGGACCTGCTCTATCAGGGGAAGGACACGTTCTGGCATCCCAGATCAAACCTCTGGCACACCCATGTCTGGTCTCTAGACGGGACGAGAAGATCCTGAGATTGTTACTCCCCCTCTATGGCAGAAACCATCACCCAGTCTAGGGCCCCATCTACTAGGCGGTTAAACGCCTCTAGACGGCGCCTCTTTTCGTCCTGGTGTCTCTCTCAATGAGAAAGACCTATTGAGGTGCTCGATCAGGATTGTGTTTTCCTTCTTACGAGACTGGAGACTAACATCTCCCCTCCACACTGAATGTGTATGTAGTCGCTATTGCCACTCGTCACGACTCAGTCGGTGGAAAGTTTCTAGGGCAAGACGACCTGGTCACCAGGTTCCTAAGGGGCACGAGAGGGCGGAATCCGCCTCATCTCCGCTCCATACCCCCTAAGTGGTCCTGGGGAGCCTCAGTGCCCCCCAAGAGCCCCTCGGAGGTTCTGATCTTCCTCACAGAGTAAGACGGCCCTCCTGACGGCGCTCACTTCCTTCAAGAGGGTAGGGGACAACCGAGCATCCTCCGTGTCCCCGGATTGCCTTAAATTCGGCCCTGGAAACTCTCACGTTATCTTGAGACCCAGGCCCGGATGCATGCCCAAGAAGTTCCAACTACTCCCTCCGGGAACAAATGATGAACTTGCAGGCGCTCCCCATAGGGGAGGAAGACCCAACCCGATCAGTGTTGTGTCCAGTACGTGCTGAACCGCACGCAGAGCTCTGAAGCTCTGACCAGCTCCGTGTCTGTTGGAGGACAGAAGAAGGGGAAAGCTGTCTCCAAACAGAGGCTGGCGTACTGGGTTGTGGACGCCGTAACGACGGCATTCCGATCTCAGAATCTCCCATGCCCATTGGCAGTAATGGCTTACTCCGCTTTGGGTATAGCCACCTCCTGGGCACTGGCCAGAAGCTCCTCCCTAGCAGACATCTGTTGAGCTGCGGGTTGGGCTGCGCCCAAACACCTTCGCAAGGGTTAACAACCTGCATGTAAACCTTGTGTCAGCCCACATCCTACGTGGCGACATGTAGGACTGGCATCAGGGGGCGTATGCCTGCGAAAGCACCTTTCCACCCTCCACTAGGTTGGGTCAGTGTGCTATCTACCTCTCTTCTTACCCAAACATATGGCTAAGAACAGGTATCTCACCAACCTCCCTTCTTACCCAAATACTGGTTAAGAACAGGTATTCCATCCATCACTAAACGAGCACACCCTGGAGGCTGGCTGGGCAGAGCAACCTTCCCCCTTAGGGCGGGATACCATGTGAGCTATCACAGATAGCTCTAACCGGACCTAGTGCTACCGGACGTCTGTAACACCCCCTCCGTGGGCTGTTCCGTCTGATGTATCCTCATGAGAATGGTTCCCACTCCTGGTAACCCA
Organism: Triplophysa bombifrons; assembly: GCA_029783895.1. Classification (NCBI taxonomy): domain Eukaryota; kingdom Metazoa; phylum Chordata; class Actinopteri; order Cypriniformes; family Nemacheilidae; genus Triplophysa; species Triplophysa bombifrons. The sequence continues at coordinate 3,914,032 of CM056472.1, forward strand.
TGAGCTTTACCCAGGTGGGCCTCCACCTCGCGGGTAACTACTCAGTCCGGACGTTCCATGCGTTCTCCTCCAAGGACGAGACCATACCTATATCCACCATATTCCTCCCCATGGGTAGGAGGTGGCCTCTGCAGCGTATTCCTGATTAAGGAAGTGGCGCTTACCCGGTGTAAACCCGAGCCGGACGGCCTCTGGCCAGTAGAGAGCTAAGGCCCCGTCCGTGAAAGGTTACCGGTCAGGGCTGTACCCAACTTTCTCCAAGAAAGCTCTGGGACCCCCCGACCACACTGGAAGGTTACAGTTTCACGAAGCTTCGAGCTGACACGCCCAGGCTTGTTGCCGTCGCTTCGCTAAGATTGTGACGCGATACAGCGTTGTGGCGTTTTCCATAGGCAACCCCATCTGTCATTCTCGACACAACGTCGAGAGACCGACAGAAAGGGAACGTTTTGGTTACGTATGTAACCTCAGTTCCCTGATGGAGGGAACGAGACGTCGTGTCCCTTATGCCACAATCACGTATCGTATTCTGCTGCAGTCGTGAGAGGCTCTCAGGCTCTTCAGAACAAAAGGTTAGTGAATGCTGCACGCCGGCTTCGTTTTATACCGGATATCCGGGGGCGGAGCCCGGCATGCAAATTTCATTCGCCAAATTTCATTGGCCTTTTCTATAGTAGTCAGAGTTGATTGGTTCTCAAGTGCGAACCCCATCTGTCGTTCTCGACACAACGTCTCGTTCCCTCCATCAGGGAACTGAGGTTACATACGTAACCAAGACGTTCGACGGCACAGGTTTGTGCTTTGGAACTTTGCAAGGCATTTATAAGTGTCCTGATATTGTATTGGGGTCCCCACCAACACGCTAATATGCATCAAAGGTAAAATAAACGCTGCCATTTTAACATAATATGCATCTAATATCATCCAATTTTTTTAGTCCCAGGTGAAACCGTTTTAGTCACAGCCTGGAGCTGTGCTTTTTTTTTCGATCACCATAGTTACAGAGTGCGGTTGTAGCTGATAGGAGGCTGCTTGGGTAGCAGCGGTAGTAGAAATAGTCAGGTTAAGAGTTGTTCTACCACTGAAATAATTTTGGAAACATTTAGGGTCGAAAACTACATAGTGTTGCTTTAAATCAGTCGTTCTTAAACTGGGGGCCCCAAGATGGGTCGGGGGGTCAGTTTTTGTGGCATTTTATGAAATATAAGAATATGCAAGACAATTTTTTTCTTAACTTAAGCAGGGGATAAAAGTAGAATACAAATGTGTCGGTACTTTTTTATTTCCTTTTTGCTTTTTTTATTAGAGAGAAAAGTCTCTGCTGCTTATGATATGGGTGTGCGCTGTGAATGTTTTGATTATGAATTTAATGAAATGTATCATACATATTTTTCCAATCGAACATAAAAAAATAAGACCACAAACCTAAAGAATTTATGTTCCAGCATTGTAGAATAATCCCATATGTAGGGATGGGTACCGAAACTCGGTACTTTATCGGTCTCGGGGCTAAATTATGAAAGACCGAAGTATCGATAAGCTCTGACGTTAACGGTTCTGCTATCGGTACTTGAGAAATTAAGAAAAACATTTCCTCTTTTTTATTGCTAAATAACCGTTACCTAGCATTTTAACCAGCCATTTCTAATTTGAGATAATATTTAAAACATTTACCTGCATTTTCGTTATTCGCAATCTCGCACTGCACGCGAAATGTACGTCCGTCCCACACTACACAGAGCTCGCGCGCACACAACACGAAAGCTCGCGGCGCGCATAATAGAGTGACGATGGCGGAGAGAAACAAACGTTCTAAAGTCTGCCTACATTTCACGCGAGTATACAGATAATGCTCGTTGCAACAAGTGCAACAAGACTTTTGCTTGTAAGAGCGGTAACACAAGTAATCTAGCTAAACATCTCTCTAAAGTGCATTATGTGCAGACAGAGAAATGGAAAGTTTTCGACTGCCTGCTAGCTAATAGTTCATCATCCACGTCCTCAGGTACGTATGATAGCCTATCAGTCTTCCTAAATAACACAGACATAAACATTGCATAAGATTTCTTTAAATTAGTATGTAATAATTTAATAAACACACATCGCATAAAAAATTAGCCTACATATAAATCTTTAGAGTGTGTTTTTTTATGCAGTAGCCTAATTAAATCTTAAACATAAAAACTGCTTTCACAGTACTGCTTTTAAAATGGATGAATAATAATAAATTATATAATATAATTATATAATAGTTATATATATCATTATATATAACTATAATAAGAAATTATAAAGCAGAGCTTACCTAAAAAATTCATTTGTAGCGATGAAATACATAAACTTTTTTTGTGTTTGTGTAAATTGCAAGAGGTTACAAACCTGTATAATTATTATTATTATTATTAAACAAAAACAACAAAAAACATAAACAAATTTAGGACCACATGCATTTTATTTTAATTCTCTATGAATAATAGGCGGGTATCAGTCATCTTTTACCTGCATTAAGATATGTTAGGTCAACGAATGTAAAGAATACGAATGTTTTAAAAAGTGAAAAAAACAAAGTTTTGACTTTCATAAAAAAAAACACAACAAAAAAGTTCCGATAAGAGTACCGTTAAAGTACCGGACCGATAAGTGGTATCGATAAAAGTAGTAGTACCGTTAAAACCTTAACGATACCCATCCCTACCCATATGTCTATAGTTTAATAAAAATTCTAAGTTAAAGATCATAAGATAATCTTTATTTGGGGGGCCACAAAGCAAAGCGGCCCACACAAGGGGGGCCCTACAAAGAAAAGGTATGAGATACACTGCTTTAAATGAAGTGAAAGTGACCTATTTGTCAGATATGGTGACCCATACCCGAAATTTGACCTCTGCATTTAACCCATCCAGAGAGTAGTGAACACACGCACAGCACGTCATGAACACACGTACACCCGGAGCAGTGGGCAGATATCAGTGCTGCGAGTAGGGATATGGTGCCTTGCTCAAGGGCTGTGAAGAATAACAGCAGGCCCTGAGAATCTAACCAGCAACCTTCTGGTCACGAGTCCGACTCTTTAACCATTAAGCCATTAATGCATCTTGCAAATCTGGACAGTTGCAATATTATATAAGAAATAAATGTGGGCAGCCACAGCTTCATTTTCTTTCAAGTTTGTATTTCCTTCTGTCTACACTGAATTTTCAAACTAAAACAGGGTCTGCAGTGTCTCCAAAAGTATCAAGTTTTTAAGGGTCGACAACTCTGAAGTAGTGTGAATAGCATGCAAAATGAAAAGGCATTACTATAAACGTAGCATTAAACACAAACTAATGCTGAGAAATTCATGTGATATGCTGAAATGCCAGAAAGTGTTTGAACTAAATGTTTCTCTCGTTTCAGTATATTCACAGGTGACAATTGATGGGGTTATTGGAGGTTCTGTTCTCTTGCCATGTGCTTCAAATAAACATGAGCACAACCTTCAAGACATCGATGTGCTTTGGAGACGCAATGCCAGTATGAACGTGTTTACTATACTTAAAGGTAAAGGTTCAGTGGAGCATCAGGAACCAAAGTACAAGAACAAAACAGAATTTTTTCCTGATGAGTTTTTGAAAGGAATATTCTCCATCCAACTCAACAATCTTGTCCACACTGATGCCGGAGAATATGAATGTTACATTGTACATTCAGGAGAACATGTGAAAGTCTGGCTGTTTATTAATGGTAGGTAGCCTGAGCACAGTTTTTTACATGTTATTATGACTGTTTGATGGTCAAAAACTGGAGTATTGTAAATGCCAGGCATAACTATAGCACTGGTTAGTGCTTTAAAACAACCTATTGTAAACAAAGCATTAAACACAAACTATCACTGAAAGATAAAGGTATTCCATATGCAGAAATGCTAGAATGTGTTTGCATTTAATGTTTTCTCTCATTTTAGTGTATTCACAGGTCACAGTTGATGGGGTTATTGGAGGTTCTGTTTTCTTGCCATGTGCTTCAAATATAAATGAGTACAAACTTCAAGACATTAATGTTCATTGGAGATACAATGCCAGCATGCCTGTCTATGATATATTTAAAGGTAAAGGTTCAGTGGAGCATCAGGAAGAAAGGTTCAAGAACAAAACAGAAATTTTTCCTGGTGGGTTTGTAAGAGGAAACTTCTCCATCCAACTCAACAAACTTGAACACACTGATGCCGGAGAATATGAATGTTATATCGTACATTCAGGAGAACACGTGAATGTCCAGCTGCTTATTAATGGTGAGTAAAAACTAGGTTTGGGACGATACACTTATCTCCCGACTCAATACTATCCCGACACTTGTGTGGCGATTCAATACATATTGCGATAATGAGAATTGCGATTATATAACTATTGCGATTCGATAGTACGATTTATTATAATTTTTGATTACCACACTTCGGATTTAAACATGGCTCTAGACTAACATTTGAGATGGATGGCACTGGTGGCACCAGCCCTTGACTTTATGGCACATTTGTAACAAATTAAATAATTGAATGATACTTTTCATACCTTCATAAACAACAGAAGAGCATAATTCCTCTGAGCTGTAAAGACTTTTTGTAGCCAGGGCCTGTAATTTGGTTTATTTTGGCCCCTTGAACCTATTCTAATGAGATCGTCTTACGTGTCTAGTTTGAGACAAGTCCTCACATCACACACAGGGCTCAACAATAAGGATTCTTTTCTAATGTTATAAAGCAAAAATACAATAATAATCAGTGCTCTTCACTTTTCAAATAAAATATAGATTATACCTTATTAAATTTACAGAGGTTAATCAGTCAGAAGTGAGTATTTTTTTATGAACATTAAAAACAGAAATGTTTATCAAGCTGCTGCTCTCCCTTTAAGTGCTAGCGCACGGATGTACAGTAATATCTTGTAACGTGAATTTTGTTTTCCAACTGTACGTTTACATAACACACTACTATCACAAGGATACTTCTAATATGGGCATTTTTACATCATTTTGCTTAGATATGTCTGTAGTAAGAAGACATGAAAAAGAACTCGGTACAGTATTTTGCCTTGTCTGAGATGCATTGCCTGCGCAATATAACATTTCTGCGCATTAAAGTTTAAATATACTGTATATTCGTCAGTCTTGAAGTCGCACTGGAGCGATCCATAAGAAAAAAGGACGCCCGGGGAGGCAAAATAGTTGCAGTCTAGATCTGGATTTAAAACATAAAGGTATGGAAAGATGGGGAAAACGTCTTGGTTACGTATGTAACCTCAGTTCCCTGAGGGAGGGAACGAGACGTTGTGTCGAGAACGACAGATGAGGTTCGCCCTTGAGAACCAATCAACTCTGACTACTAAAGAAAAGGCCAATGAAATTTGGCGAATGAAATTTGCATGCCGGGCTCCGTCCCCGGATATCTGGTATAAAAGGAAGCCGGCGTGCAGCATTCATTTACCTCTTATCCTGAAGAGCCTGAGAGCCTCTCACGACTTCAGCAGAATACGATACGTGTTTGTGGCATAAGGGACACGACGTCTCGTTCCCTCCATCAGGGAACTGAGGTTACATACGTAACCAAGACGTTCCCTTTCTGTCGGTCTCTCGACGTTGTATCGAGAACGCCAGATGGGGTTGCCTATGGAAAACGCCACAACGCTGTATCGTGTCACAATCTCAGCGAAGCGATGGCAACAAGCCTGGGCGTGTCAGCTCGAAGCTTTGTGAAACTGTAACCTTCCAGTGTGGTGGTCGGGGGGTCCCAGAGCTTTCTTGGAGAAAGTTGGGTGCAGCCCTGACCAGTAACCTTTCACGGATGGGGCCTTAGCTCTCTACTGGCGAGAGGCCGTCTGGCTCGGGTTTACTCCGGGTCAGCGCAACTCTTAATCAGAGAAGCGCTGCAGAGGCCACCTCCTACCTGTGGGGAGGAATATGGTGGTATAAGTATGGTCTCGTCCTTGGAGGAGAATGCAGAAATGGAACGTGCGGACTGGGTAGTTAACCGCGAGGTGGAGGTCCACCTGGGGAAGCTCATGGGTTACCATGTGTGGGAACCACTGTCATGAGGGTATAGCAGACGGAACAGCCCACGGTGGGGGTGTTACTGCGTCTGATAGCACCAGGTCCGGTTAGAACTATCTGTGATCGGTCATATGGTATCCCGCACTAAGGGGGAAGGCAGCTCTGCCCAGCCAACCCCCAAGGGGTGTTTAATTAGTGATGGATGGAATGCCTGTTCTTAAACAGTGTCTGGGTAAGAAGGAAGGTTGGTGAGGTACCAACTTTCTTAGCCATGTGTTTGGGTAAGAAGAAAAGGTAGATAGCACACTGACCCAACCTCTTGGAGGGTGGGAAGGTGCTTTCGCAGGCATATGTCCCCCCGGATGCCAGTCCTACATGTTGCCACGCAGGACGTGGGCTGACACCGGGTTTACGCCAAGGTTGTTAACCCATGCGAAGGTATAGCCCAACCCGAAGCTCTACAGATGTCTGCTAGAGAGGCGCTTTTAGCCAGTGCCCAGGAGGCTAAACCCCGTGTGGAGTAAGCCCTCAGTGGGCATGGGAGATTCTGAGATCGGAATGCTGTCGTAACGGCATCCACGACCCAGTGCGCCAGCCTCTGCTTGGAGACAGCCTTCGGACAGCTGCGCCGTCATTGTGACAAAGTTTAGTTCTATACCGAGGAAGAGGATTACCTGAAATCCCAATCGATCTAGATGCCGGAGCACCAGGTCCCTCTGTGTACACAACAGATCTCACGAGTCTGCAAGGATAAGCCAGTCGTCGAGATAGTTTAGTACCCGCACACCTTTTTCCCGAAGGGGAGAAAGGGTGGCTTCCACGATCTTCATGAAGACGTGTGGAGACCGGGACAGACCGAAAGGGAGGACTCTGTAAGGATATGCCCACCCCTCGAACGCGAACCATGGGAACGGCCGGTGTCAAGGGGATCGAGACATAAAAGTTAGCGTTCTTCAGGTCGATTGCCACAAACCAATCCTGACACCTGATAGATGTCAGGATGCGCCTCTGCGTGAGCATCTGAACAGCTGCTTGTGAAGGTGCTTGTTCAGGGTACGTAGACCGATGGGGCGCAACCCGCAGTCTTTCTTGGGAATGATGAAGTGTGGGTCGTGACCCACTGAACATTTTGGTTTGAGGGACGAACTCGATGCCTGTTTTGCCAGAAGGGTGGTGACCTCTCCCCGTAGTACGGAGGCGTCCCTGCCTCTGACAGAGGGAGAGATGATGTCCTGAAACTTGGGAGAGTCTCTGGCGAACTGGATCGAGTAACCAAGACGGACCGCCCGCAAGGGCAGCGAGACAGTGTGGGCAGCTCTCGAGCTCCCAGGGACTGTGACAGGGTGACCAAGGGGACGGTCTGCTTCATCATTCCCACAGGGGGTGGTTCGTCGGCTGGCAGAGCTAACCATCTGTCGCGGGGGGTCCCGCCTTTTTACCTGCCTGACGGGACAACGGCACGCACTGTCGGTTTGAGAGTGGTGACAGCTGTCGTATGTGTACGACCTCACACCTCGCCAGGGTGTGAGGTCGGTTCGCCGAGCACAGTCCAGTGGAGTGTGCGATTGGCTGCAACTACACCCGGGGAGAACGGAAAAACTCTGCAAATAAGTGGGCGCCAGGCCCTGACAAAGCTTTGGTGACGAGGCAGGAGTCGTCCCGTACCGACCGATCAGAGCCGTGGCTGTGAAGGTTCGGGCAAAATGTTGTCCTCCCTGGGTTCTTCCCGTCAGTGTCCCTTCTCGCGAGATGGTTGCTGATGGGGTGGAGGTTTCCCCCTCGACTTCTGCTACCGGGGTTCCGCCTGTGGGGGCACAGGAACCGGAGCCGATGTCGAAGGGGTCCTGGGTTGAAGGGAAGCAGAATCTCGGAGGCCTCTAGGCGGCCGAGTCGCGGCATGAAATAAATGTGGCTAATTGTCACTGTCTGCTTCACCGTCAAAAACTGCTGAGCACAGTCCTCGACGGTGTTACCAACAACCCACCCTGTGAGATGGGTGCATCAAGAAAGCGGACATCCTTGGTGTCACCCAAACCATAAGCGGGGGTGTCTCTCCTGGACCACTACCGTGGACATCGTCCGACCCAGGGCCCTAGCCACCGCCTTGGTCGCCTGTAGAGCGCTGCCAGCGGTGGCACGGAGATCCTGCATTATCCCTTGGTCGGCCTTACCCTCGTTGAGCTCTCTCAACGCCTTGGCCTGGCGGACCTGCAGGATGGCCATGGTGTAGAGAGAGGAGGCAGCCTGGCCCGCGGCATCGCAAGCTTTCGACACCAGTAATGCCGAAATCTTACGTGCTTTGGACGGTTGGTGAAGCCGATTCCCCCCCCAGGTGGTAGCCGTCCGCGGCACAGGTGCACCGCGGCCGGACGTTCCACCCGGGGGATCTCGACGTAGTCCTTGGCCACCCCACCATCGAGGGAAGTAAGGGAGCCGGAGCTGGTTTCACTGGAACGGTCCGTGAGTGGAGCGTTCCAAGTTTTACATAGCTCCTCATGCACTTCCGGGAAAAACATGGCCCCCCCGGGGTGGGTTAGGTTTGCACCGCGCTCCGACCTCAGGAACCACGCATCCCCGGGTTAGCACGGATGACATCACTTCTGCTTCCTCCTGAACTCGACCACTGGGGGTGGAGCTCGGATTCGTCAGAGTCGGATGCCAGTCTCCCTCCGATGCTGCGAGGGACATCTCATCTACGTCACACATCATTTCTGAGTGTGTGCGCGAGGATCCGGACGTAATGCCACCGTCCGTTGGGGAACGTTTAGAGGAGCGAATCGGGGTGCGATCGGCCCGTGAGCACTTGGCTGGCGGGTTTACGTTCGCAGAGTTCCCCATATAACTAACGCTGCTAACGTGGGTGGTCATCGGGGCTGTAGCCACAGATGTCACAGCCCAGGTAGCAGACAAAATGGTGGCTGGTTCCCGTAGGAAGACAGCCACCCTTGACCGCAACTTCTGAATTGCTGGACGCCCAGACGCCTAACGCAGCAATCGTGTCCATCCCCCTCCTCGATGAGGGTGCCGCACCCAAGAGAAAAGCGGGACATGCCGCGCTGGAGAATGCTCAGTCAGTCCTGTAAAGGACTTTTTTAGAAAAAATCTCTAACACCTCCGGAACCGCTGAGACACCCAGGGGAAGGTCGCTGCAGGTAGGGACGGTCCGCTGCAACACGTCGTAGATCCGGCAATATAGAAGAAGAATTCATTGAATTCGTTCTGTTTGTAGTCATGAGCGAAGGCTCTGAAGAACAAAAGGTAAATGAATGCTGCACGCCGGCTTCTTTTTATACCGGATATCCGGGGGCGGAGCCCGGCATGCAAATTTCATTCGCCAAATTTCATTGGCCTTTTCTATAGTAGTCAGAGTTGATTGGTTCTCAAGGGCGAACCCCATCTGTCGTTCTCGACACAACGTCGAGAGACTGACAGAAAGGGAACCTCTGTTTCCACCATTGTCACTGCACCATTGCAGCTTGACAAAGATACAACGTCATCTAAAACATTACGCCCTCTGCTGGAATAATGAGTAACTTCGCTCTGTGCAGGTAAATAATCAAAAACAAAGATTTTGGGATAAAACAATCGTTTCTAAAATCTTTAAAAAAGAATCATGATAGTTAGGTCCCTCAACCCCCACCCCTAGTAAAAACGGTTTCTTTGTTTCAATGGGGTCCTAATATGTGCTTTTATAAAGTCTTTGATTTGTTTTTGGGGATTACTAGAATTTGTTCTTATCCTTAGTTGTTTCTTAAAGCTGCAGTCCTTAACTATCATGAAATGTTTACATGACATTCTCCAGATGATCGCTTTTAAACACAGCCATCTAGATGATGATTTAAATTTCAAGCGATTTTAATAAGAATTAACAACATTCTGTCAACCGTAGCAGTGCGAGATAATCGTTTTGAACACTGATATGTGTTTTACTCAACAATTGATTTCAATTTATTTTTACCCCAAAATTATCACAGATTGCCACTATAAAAAATGGTGTCAGTTTTGCTTCATCAGGAAATGAAAATGTAGACAAACAAGCAGATGATCCAGAACCACATTTTCAAGAGCAAAATACACCAACTAGTGTATAAAAGCTGTGTAGTGTATAAACTTCACTCCTTGTCTAGTGTTTGACTCCCATGTTGGACTGATCACTGAAACGATTTCAGTTTTCAAAGGCACAACTTGAAAATAGATTTAGGCACACAATATGTCAGTATATTACACAAAAAAGCTGTCGGACTGGTTAATAAAGTCCAGGAAAGGAATATTAGTGCATGTGGTGATTGCTACAGACCGTAACTCACTGTAACTGTCACTGTTTTCTGTTGAAGACATCAACCCTAAATAAAGTTTAGAATGTGATGAAGCAAAATAAGACCTCTTTTAAAATCTAAATAGTGTAAATGATTCTCTGAATGTTTTAAGGTCACTGATTAGTTGCTTTTATCACACTACAGTGATGGTTTTGTTAACTTTTTTTGTTGCAGAATCAACTGAAGCAAAAGAGGCAGGAGGAGGAAATAAATCAGAAGAAACAGACATAGTGCTTATATCAATTACTGTGCTTTGTGTATCTGTGCTGGTGATTGCTGGTGGCATTTTTCTCTTTGTGAACAAACGGGATTGTAAAACATCTAGATCACAGGAATCTTGTCCAGCTTCTGAAGAGCTTGAACCTGTTAATCAAAATCATCACGATTAGTGTCTGTTCACACTATGGATGAGATCTAAAACTATACAGCTTAGCAGTGACGTGGATGCCACTTTGGTTGCTCCTGCACCTGATTTGGTGGAAGTCAAACATTAGCAATTTTTCTGGTATCCCTCTTCTGCCCCAATTTACAACTGATCTAATAAGATTGGGCAGTCAGGCGGCTATTTCGTCTGGATTTCTTTTACATGAAAACTACAGGCAGATTTGTTGCACTTGAACATGCAAGAATGTTTTTTTTTATAATATACCTTAAACAGTGTGTCATGTCTTTCTGACATCATGTAAACATCATGTCACAACACGTACGAAACTTTTAATGGTTCGCATGAGAGATAAAATTTTTTTGGTGATTCATTTCAATACCAATAGTTTGTTACAAACAACATAAACATACTTAACTATTTTATTTCCTGTATTTTTGTTTAAACTTTTTCAAGGATTAACATTTCAAAGTTCTGCTTTATACAAATGTATCGTTTACAAACTGATGCATGTGCATTCTTCCAAGCTAATCCACTGGTACAACAGGGAAAAAACGTTGCCGTTATTGTTAATGTATTTATTTTGTTTTCTAATTGAATGCTTGAAAAAAGACTGCCTAACCTTGTTATATTGCAGTGGTTCCATACCTTTTTACATAACTTATTATGCATTTACTTTATGTATTTTGTAATTATTTGGTTATATTTTTGTCTGCCTTATATATATATATATAACAGTCAGATTTTCAGAGGCACAAAACAGTGAAACCAAAGATCATTTTTTTTGTAAACCCGTTCTGTTAGCCTTTAATGTGTAAATGTATGGAACAGTGAATATTGCATTAATGTGTACTAAGCTTTTTTTTACTAGCTTAACTTTTTCATAATAAAATCTGTGACCTTTGCTTTACCAGTTTGTTTTGTTTTAGCCCCGTCTGTGGTCAATAGGAAAACACAATATTCAATAGTAATGCAGGATTGGTCTCTCATATGTCACTCTGTACTCAGGGGCTCAAAAAAACCTGGCAATTTGTCTTTTTTGATGTATTTTTAGATTTTCAATTCTGATTCATTCATAAATTAATATAATTAAAAAGGGATTTTTTTAGAAAGTAATGCATTTGATCAAATCATTATTAAAGTATTATAATAATTATTATTGTTATAAAAGGTAAATCAGCGATATTTCTTTCTCTTTTTGCAGAGGTTGTAGAATAAGGTTGATGTCACCTGATGGTGAAAAATAACTTTTTTTGTTTTTACTTTAAAATTGATTTAGTGAAAGAACTCTTTTACCCTACTGGCCAGAACTTTAACAGCTACCACTGGCCACAGATTGATGTGATTTATTTGAAAGGAACCTGGAAGTAAGTCACAAGTTAACAAGGGCACATTCTCTTTAAACTGCAATCTATGCAAACTTTTTTGGTTAAAAGCATTGCTGAAGCACATCCTACGTAAGGAGTAGGTAAACTAACTTATTCAGTACCTTTCATAGTAAGTTGTAAATGAAAGCAATATTCACCATTCCTGTAACAGAAGTGTTACACACTGTTGGTGGCAAACATAATGAATAAAGAACAGAATATGTCTTTACCATCAAATATAGCCTACTTGCTATCTTTGTGTCTCAGGTGTCCAAAGTGTGGAAAGACACACAGGATGTGCATGCTTAGCACACGGAACTTCACTGCCATTTGACACAGTGTATATTTGTTCTTGTCATATTTGCTAACCTTGTATATTTAAACTTCACACAATTGCCTCATGTTTCTGTAACCTTGCATATCTCTGGACACATTAACACAGTTCAATGTATGAATCTGTATGCCCTCACATTTCTTTGATTGTTGTGTATCAGATACAGACAGTTTCATACCAACAGAGCCAGATAAGAAGTCCCCGATAGCAGCCACACTCCACCTTAGCCCTCATGAGTTGATAAAGTAAAACTTGGATGAAAAAACATAGTGACTTGAAGCTTATAAGTGACGACCATAATGGAACAGAAGTTTGTGGAGTTCTCATGATACTTGCTGTCAGCTATATCATCCTGCACTATTCTATAGCTGTTCTGTTTTCTCTTTACTCTTCTATCTATTCCAAGTTGCACACTAAAAATAAGTCGAAGATTTCCAAAGATGGAGAAGTGAATAATTTTCCTATTTTATGTCTCCATGAATAGAGTTAGAAAATGTGTCTGAGATTGTATGTTATATGCATGACAATCAATGACGTATGTGTGTACATTTTTGCAGATAGGCTGCAGTGACATTCATGATGTTATCAGATGCATTTTTTGTTGTACCTGCTGTCTCGTGTTTTGAGTAATTCTATGTTGCAGTATCTTGTTCTTTTTATCATAGCCTCCAATCTTGCTTTCATGTCATGTTTTGGAGCACTCCTTCAAACATCTTAACTTTGGTGACTTTATTTATTTAAAATACTTAACCGCAATAGGGTTGTCAATTTAATCAAAGCTAACTACAGGTGTTTTGATTTTTTGTGTTGAAGGTCTTTTTCTGTATTCCACAAATTGTTTAAAAAAAAAAAAAAAAAACAGAACAATCCAATAAATTTAACATTTTTCTTATCTGTTTACAGATAAAGGTTCTGAAATATACTCGGTTATTACATTTTGATAAGGTTCTAAGCCTCCTCCTGTCATATTGCATGTTTTGCTTTTTATTTCCTGAACACGTCAGTTTGTTATGGGTAGTTTTGTCTTTAACATAAAACAGAGTATCAATAGATCTGTAAAGTCTTGAATTCTGTTGTGTAAAAAGGCCTGAATTAGATTTAAAATATTAAAAATGCAATCAAACACACACTCTTAAGAAGTAGATGTTATTTCAAAATAAGATATATATATATCTTTTTTTTGTCACATAGCTCACTGTGTCACCAACAACTGTGACCAGATATGTGTGTCATATCATATTATATTGCATTTTATATTTTTTTACTTTATTATTTAACATGTATTATTTTTAAAGAACATTTTCATGTAAAAGAACATGTCATTGTAATTAAAACATGTCTGATTTACTATACCTTTTTATGATTTTTTAATTTTCTTATACATCTTCTTAAAACGTGCTATATATTAATTTGAATGTATTTGAATTTGATCATATGGAACTTGAGACTTTGAGACAAACATTGATTTAGTTTAATAGAGGACCCATTTGCTTTACTCTCAAAAATAAAATTCCTTCCTCTTCATTCTTTAGATAAAATGTGACAGAGAAAAAATTGCAAACCTTTCAGTAAATCCTTCAGTAGTGGTCATCCTCCTTTGAAAAATAATGAAAAACGTCAAAAACTTGTGTACTTATCAACAAGTTCTGAGCCAGCAATATAAAAAGATATGGTCATTTCATTGGTGTTACTTGCCAAAACATTCCTTAGTCAGATAAACATGGAAAACATCATTTCTTTTGAGTAAATTACCTTGTTTGTCACAATCCGTCTCACCCTCTACCTGGTCTCTGATTCTGTGCTCAGAAAACCGTCCCAACTTCTCTCATAAAAGGAGGAGCCTATTTGTTACATGTCAGCATGATTCTGTGTTTGTCATCAGGTGATAGTCACATGTTTTTGAGCTTGTCTAATCGTTTTATCAAACCACAATGTATATGCTTGGCTGACCATTGGAGTGGTTCCTTATTAGGGTTTTCTTTCATTTACTTAATTCTTATCATATTTTTTAATTATAAAAATTACACAAACACTTATAACATTAAACATTAGGCTCCAATAACAATAGAAAGGGCTTTATTGTAGGCCTAAATGCTAATTTGGTGTTTGCTGGGCAACACAGACTTTCAACTCCCTCCAAAGATTTTCTATGGGGTTGAGACCTGGAGACTGGATAGGCCACTCTGGGACCTTGAAATGCTTCTTACGAATCCACTCCTTCGTTTCCCGGGCATTGTGTTTGGGATCATTGTCATGCTGAAAGACCCAGCCACGTTTCATCTTAAATGCCCTTGCTGATGGCAGGAGGTTTTCACTCAAAATCTCACGATACATGGCCCCATTCATTCTTTCCTTTACAGGGATCATTCGTCCTGGTCCCTTTGCAGAAAAACAGCCCTAAAGCATGATGTTTCCACCCCTGTGCTTCACAGTAGGTATGGTGTTCTTTGGATGCAACTCAGCATTCTTTCTCCTCCAAACACGACAAGTTGAGTTTTTACCAAACAGTTCTATTTTGGTTTCATCTGACCATATGACATTTTCCCAATCCTATTCTGGATCATCCAAATCCTCTCTAGCAAACTTCAGTCGGGCCTGGACATGAACTGGCTTAAGCAGGGGGACACGTCTGGCACTGCAGGATTTGAGTCCCTGGCGTCGCAGTGTTACTGATGGTAGCCTTTGTTATTTTGTCCCAGCTCTCTGCAGGTCATTCACTAGGTCCCCCGTGTGGTTCTGGGATTTTTACTCACAGTTCTTGCGATCATTTTGACCCCACGGGTTGTGATTTTGCGTGTCTTCCAATTTCTAATAACTGCTCCCACAGTTGATTTCTTCATACCAAGCTGCTTAGCTATTGCAGATTCAGTCTTCCCAGTTTGGTGCAGGTCTACAATTTTGTTTCTGGTGTCCTTTGACAGCTCTTTGGTCTTGGCCATAGTGGAGTTTGGAGTGTGACTGTTTGAGGTTGTCGACAGATGCCATTAATACAGGTAACAAGTGGAGGACAGAGGAGCCTCTTAAAGAAGAAGTAACAGCTCTGTGAGAGCCAGAAATCTTGCTTGTTTGTAGGTGACCAAATACTTATTTTACAGAGGAATTTACCAATTAATTCATTAAATATCCTACAATGTGATTTTCTGGATTTTTTTCTTTCATAGTTGAGGTATTCCTTTGATGAAAATAACAGGCCTTTCTCATCTTTTTAAGTGGGAGAACTTGCACAAATGGTGGCTGACTAAATACCTTTTTGCCCCACTGTACATATCTTCTTTTAAACAGGAAGAGCCCAATAAGGTGTGTAATGCAAAGGTTTCAAATTGTGAATTTGTAATCGTAAGCCCTTATAAACTAAATAAACTTGTATCAGACAAATCTGTGTCTTCGATAAAATAATAATACAGAATGTAGGCCTAAATAAATTGCTCTAACTCATCTAGAAGCAGCTGGCATTATATTTTATGGGTATTTCCGTCTTTCTGCATGTTTTTGTTCACATATACTAAATAAGTTGTACTAAAACGGTAGAAATGCCTATTGCAGTATTACATGTTGTTATTCTATCAGGACACCAAGGAATATAAATGATTTTGAACTTATTCAACGCTAGTGCAGTTGTAAGTGTTATTGTTTTAGAGACATTTGCCATCAAGCTGTTCTTCGCGGCGCTAACAGCCCGGTGATCACGGAGACCCACATTAGATTCGCGTCGAGGCCAATATAAAAATAGGCACTAATATCTTTATAAATCAACTGCAGATTATCAGTTTCATATTTAAAATCTTCGGTAGAAAAACACCACAGTGACAAAGTGGCTTTAGATGTAGGCTAGATGATGTTGAACAGCCCAGGCAGCTGTCGTGTCCAATTGAAAAGACCTTTTGACACTCCCCTACATTTCGACACGCCCAGTTCTCCGATCTGCAGATACCCCTGTCTCACCTTAGCCATCTGATCGCTAGGTGACGATAGTGACACCAAAATAACCTGTTTGGGTCATTATTAATAGAGTAAGTGCGTCTTAGGCAAGATAAGGCAAGTTTATTTATGTAGCACATTTCATACACAAGGGCAATTCAAAGTGCTTTACATAAAATGATTGACAAAGAGAAATATGACGTATCTTTCAAATGCAAATTATTTAAGATCACAAATTAGAATTAAAGAAAGAAAAAAACAGCAATAAAATTGATTAAAAATGTGAGAAAAAGAGAAAAACAATAGAAAAATAAATTAGAAATAGAAGTGCAGGTGATGTAAACCAGCAGTACTCAGGTTGTAAATGCACAGCTAAACCATACTAATTATAAAAACTATAAAAATAAATAAAAGCTCTGATATTTTCAAGCCTTAAGTTGTTTAAGGGCTCTTTTTTGAACATATTAAAAAGAACCCATGCCATTTCAAATGTGAACCCGTATCACAAACTCACGTTTTTTAATGACATCCTCTGTGACTATGACAGAGACAGCACTGTTGATATTAATATGCTGAATCACTTAGTGACATTAAAATCTAATCCATCCCGTGTTGTTTGAACATGTTCGCGTATACAGAAGTAAACAAAGAAGCACGCAGTACGTCACGTTGCGCATGCGCACTTATACAGGCATGACTTATACATGGCATGCATGCGCTACAGTCTGCAGCGGGGACTACTTGTTTGATCTTATCCACCTTATTTTGGGCGAAAACATAGGTGCCGCCATATCTGTTTGTGTTTAATAAATGTTTAACGGCAGGAATTTGCGGGGGGTTAACACAACTAAAACGGTATGCAAATAGTGCTATAAGTGAATAATATTAGCAGCACTTCACATTTAGCTGTTAGCATTGTAGTATATTTAAAAGTTTTAAAATAGCAGCTAAATGACTTACAGTTACAGGACTTGCTCTGTCATTACATTATATTTTCATTCAGTTGCCTGACACTTCTATCCAAAGGACGGTAACTTAGGCTAATGTTACTGCTAACGGCCTTTACCAGGCCACGTTACTATGAAGATTAAAGCTGAAGTAAGCATGGGAGAGAAGGAACAACATTAACCATGGTCTTTATTTATAGACATATAAAAACATACAGTTATTGTTTAGTATGTTTTAGAAAGTTGCGATGGATCCTGCAGCTCGACGACGACCTGCGATACAACCAGCCGTCTCCATTCTTCCATTATAAATTGTATTGATCCAGGAATGTTTGCTCCACGTTGACTGATATTCTGCTTTTAAACACGAGTTCGTGGTCTGTCATGTACAAATTTCGACTGACTTCCTCAATGTGCATGTAATGTTACTGGGACGTCTGTGCTTTTATGGTTGCGCGTCGAAGACCCGTCAACTCCGAGAGAAAATACGAAGTAACGTTAAATGAATAAATCCGTATATGAAATATCAGGCGACATCATCCTCCCACTGTGTGAAAAATATTTATCAGAGCTGTTTTTACACACTTCTTCTCTTAGTTAATGGCGGATTGCAAACAACTTTTAGGTGCATAGCGCCACCTACTGTACAGGAGTGTGTGACGTCATGTCATTTTAAGTGTACTATTATTCTGCTCATTAGCCCTGTATCATTAAGGAATTTAACTAATGCTTTCCTGGTTATCCTTATCTCCCTCTCCTTATGTTCCTAGTATCCCCATCAGACTCCACTACTGCCCTGCCTCCTGAACCCTAGCTTGAAACACCCGTCATTCCACCTCCTATGTTACACAGTGTAATATGACATGCTCAGCATTTTCTCACTATTCCTTCTCCCCATTATAAACAAGGTGCTACCCAGTCCTGTGTGATCGACTCTCAGTCTTGTTATTAACATTTCTTCCGCTTATTCCTTTCTCTATCATTTTGAATAATTAACAGACTTGTATTTTATAATATCCCCTTGCATCTTCCTCCCACCATTTCTGCCATTTTTCAATACCTTTCTTCTTAACTACTGCTTTTCCAAGTGGATTGGAACTGAAATGTATTTTTGTAATGACGCGTTTGCTCATTTATCTGCACTTTCATTCCCTCATGTGCTGTCACCCAACAAAACTTCTTAACAAACTGTGATAAAGTTCTATCAGTAAATCTTCTCTGACAGATGTCATTGACTGAATTATTTTTATGACAGCTAAGGAGTCTAATCAGGTCTGATCTTTTCAACCCTCTGTGAGACAATGATGACTGCAAAAATTTCTGCTGTATACACAGATAACTGATTTTAATTACAATAATTAGACTTATCAGATTAATAACTTTTTTGTGTTTAGTTTCTAAGTGCTTCATATGTGTTTTCCATGTATATTTACTATCAAACCATAAACCCAGGTACTTAAATTCATTTACTTTCTCCACTTGCTGCTGATATGATGTTAGCAGTTCAACATGACAGTTGTGCTTTTTGTGGAAATCATATAACAGGATTCGCTTGTTGATATCTTTAACCCCCACTTATATGACCCTTTTTCTACTTTCCCTATCGCCTTCCTTATATTCTCTGTCACGTAAGCCACATTCCTGCCTCTCATCCATATGGCCCCATCATCAGCAAGCATATAACGCTGATTTGACGTGTTCACCTAAATCTGAAAATATGTAATTTATCGCAATGTTGAATAATATCGGCCTGATTACGCTCTCTTGAGATATACCATAACATAATTGATCTTGACCAGCACCAGTATATCCAGTGCTTAGCGGAGCTGTTGAGTTCAGACATTTTAAAATCCACATGTTGAAATATCATCCTCCCTCTTCTGCTTCACATCCTTATTCTCTCTGAGTTGCTTATGCATATCCGTAAGCTGGTCACCACTATACACTGATATAAATGTCTTACCCAACACCTCTGCCTTTTCTTTGTCAGACACAATCACCTTTTACCCATCTATCAAAGCTGGAATATTAACAGCCCTCTTTTTCACACTCATTCTCTTAAAACATAGACCATATAAGCCCTAACTCAACTCCTCAACCTATGGTGTAACATAATTCTCTCCAACTTCTCTTTTTTGGTATACTTAATTTTCCTATACGTGCTTGTTACGTTCCGTGTGTGTTTTATGGACATTGTATTGTTTCTCGCTCTCCTGTCTTTTTGTGTCTCTTTCAACTCCAGTTCTAGGTTGGTTTCTATTGGCTGACTCTATTGCCAATCATCATCCTGACGTCACGAGGTCCTGCCCTTTGGCTTGCGTTTCAGCAGTATTTAAGGACGCGAGGTGATTGTGTGTGTGTGCGCCATGCCAGCGTACCGTGTGCTCCAACGCGGTCCGCTGTTTGTGGTCGACACCTTGTTTGATTCTTGACGTAGTCATGCGTTGTGTATGTAGTTGGATCTATTTATATATATATTGTTTGACAGTTGATTTTCATTGAGTTCATTGAGGATGCATGTCAGTGCATCATGTTAGTTAATCCTTTGTTAGGTTGGGTTTGAGAGTGTGACGCCGCCCGTGTACTTTTTGTTTGTAGATTATATTAGTTTATTTGGGGCGTCGTATACGCTGAAGACTTCGGTTTCTTTTCCATATTTCTTTTGTTAGCAAGTTTAGAGGTTAGTATAAGGATTGTTTTATTTTGTTTCTTTATTTAATGTGTGCGGCACTCTTTTCGTGTTTTATTCCATGTATATTTGTTTCTGTACTTATGTGTATTTTTCTTCAACGCAACTACTAAAGACGTTTGAATTTAAATATCTCTGTTCAGTGTCCTCTTTGATCTGCACCACACATTATAACAGTTGTCTCACATAAATGTTACGGTATCATCCCGTTTTAACATCAGGCACGTAACAGTGCTATTGGCCTTTTCCATTAATATAACATAATATTCTCTTGTGACAGATTCTTCTTAAGCGTTCTAAATGCCTTGATTCGTTCTATTACAACTCTACAACATTACTCAATGCAACCAAGGAACCACTTCCTACCTTTTGTTGTTGTTTTTGGAATACTCAAAATTGCTGCATCTAAAATATGTTCTGGAATTTGATTTGTGGATTCCACTATATCTCCTTCTAATGTAACCAGGTTTACTGATTAAAAATATGGTCTAAAATGTTGCCAGTCAGCTCTCTCGAAGCACCATCTGTTTATTGTACTACCTTCTTGCATAAGTTTGTATTAACCATTGTAACAATTGGAAAGTGGTCACTTCCTAAGGTAGTATTGCTCCTAATATACCAATCACATGCATTTGCCAATTTATCTGACATTAACGTGAGATCCAAACATGATGTTCAGTATAACGTCTTGGTAACGTATGTAACCTCAGTTCCCTGATGGAGGGAACGAGACGTTGTGTCGAGAACGACAGATGGGGTTCGCCCTTGAGAACCAATCAACTCTGACTACTATAGAAAAGGCCAATGAAATTTGGTGAATGAAATTTGCATGCCGGGCTCCGCCCCCGGATATCCGGTATAAAAGGAAGCCGGCGTGCAGCATTCATTTACCTCTTGTTCTGAAGAGCCTGAGAGCCTCTCACGACTGCAGCAGAATACGATACGTGTTTGTGGCATAAGGGACACAACGTCTCGTTCCCTCCATCAGGGAACTGAGGTTACAAACGTAACCAAGACGTTCCCTTTCTGTCAGTCTCTCGACGTTGTGTCGAGAACGACAGATGGGGTTACCTATGGAAAACGCCACAACGCTGTATCGCGTCACAATCTCAGCGAAGCGACGGTTTCAAGCCTGGGCATGTCATTTCGAAGCTTTCGTGAAACTTGTAACCTTCCAGTGTGGTGGTCGGGGGATTCCAGAGCTTTCTTGGAGAAAGATGGGTACAGCCCTGACTGGTAACCTTGATCTGGGATGCCAGAACGTGTCCTTCCCCTGAGAGAGCAGGTCCTCTGTCAGGGGAATGGTTCAGGGGGAGTCGCTGTCCAGAGCATCAGCTCTGAAGCCAAGTGTGGTTAAACCAGTGTGGTGTAACCAATAACACTTGGTGCTCCTCTTCCCTGTCCTTGCACAGTGTCTGTGGGGGGGAAGGTGTGCTTCCGCCCGTCCCGTGGTCAGCTGTGCGCCAGGGCATCCGTGCCAAGGGGGGCCTCAGTCAGGGAGTACCAAAGCAGACAATGGGTGGTGTCGTGGGAGGCAAAGATATCTGTGCCTGTCCGAACAGCACCCAAATGATCTGGACCAGGGGTGGAGTCGCCACTCTCCGCAAGGCGTATACTGACGAGAGAGCGCGTCGGCTGTCTGGGATGTGTGTGGCCCGCTGGGAGCGGATCACCTGCTAACTCCACAGGAGGAGGCGTCGGGCAAGTTGTGCCAGCTGCCGCGAGCGTACGCCAGCCTGGCGATATATATGCTTCGGCTGTCGTGCCGTCCCGGAGGACCAACACGTGCTGGCCTGCACTAGAGGCCGGAGCCTTCTCAGCGCAAGCAGAACAGCCCACAACTCTAGGCAATTACATGCCGGCGCAGACGGGGGCCCGTCCAGCACCCTGCTACTGCGTGCCCGTTGCACACTGCACCCCACCCCTGCAGAGAGGCGTCCGTTGTCACCACGACGTGCCTAGTAATCTGTCCGAGGGGAACCCTGCCTGGAGGAAGGTCATGGAAGATCAAGGGGTTAGGGTGCATCGACAGCAGGGCGCCATCACCATGCGCCTGCTGTCGGTGTGCCACGCTGTCCTCGGAACTCGACTCTGTTGCCAGTGTTGAAGCGGTCTCATGTGCATCAATCCGAGGGGTATTACCCCCGCGGAGGACGCCATGTGTCGCAGGAGCCTCTGAATTGTTTCAGGGGGACCGCCGACTGCCTGAAGTGTTCCAGGCAGTTCAACACTGACTGGGCGCGTGCTGTGAACAGCTGCGCCATCTTTTTGACAGAGTTTAGTTCCAAACCGAGAAAGAGGATGCTCTGCACTGGGGAGAGTTTGCTCTTTTCTCGGTTGACCTGAAATCCCAATCGATCTAGATGCCGGAGGACCAGGTCCCTCTGTGTACACAACAGATCTCACGAGTGTGCCAGGATAAGCCAGTGTTGAAAGCTGTCGTATGTGTGCGACCTCAGACCTCGCCGGGGTGTTCGCCGAGCACAGTCCAGTGGAGTGTGCGATCGGCTGTAAGTACACCGGGGGAGAACGGAAAAACTCTGCGAGTAAGTGGGCGCCAGGCCCTGACAAGCAGGATGGCCATGGCGCAGAGAGAGGAGGCAGCTTGGCCGGCGGCATCGCAAGCTTTCGACACCAGTGATGCCGAAGTCTTACGCGCTTTGGGCGGTAGGCGTGTCCGATTCCCCTCAGGTGGTAGCCGTATGCGGCACAGGTGCACCGCGGGCCGACGTTCCACCCGGGGGATCTCGACGCAGTCCTTGGCTGCCCCACCATCGAGGGAAGTAATGGAGGTGGAGCTGGTTTTCACTGGAGCAATCCGTGAGTGGAGCGCTCCAAGTTTAACACAGCTCCTCATGCACCTCCGGGAAAAAAATGGCACCCGGGGTGGGCGCGGTTTGCACCGCGCTCCGACCTCAGGAACCAGGTATCCCCGGGTTAACATGAATGACATCACTTCTGCTTCCTCCTAACTCGACCGCTGGGGGTGGAGCTCGGATTCGTAAGAGTCGGATGCCAGTCTCCTTCCGATGCTGTGAGCAACATCTCATCTACGTCACACATCGTTCCCGATGTGTGTGCGTGAGAATCCGGACGGTATGCCACCACCGGTTGGGGAACGTTCAGAAGAGCGAATCGGGGTGCGATCGGCCCGTGAGCACTTAGCTGGCGGGTTTACGTTCGCAGAGTTCCCCATATCACTAACGCTGCTAACGTGGGTGGTGGGCAGATATGTCAACGAACGCTGCTTCAGTGTGCTGGACGCCCAGACACTGAATGCAGCGATCGCGTCCATCCCCTGCCACACCCAAGAGAACAGCAGGACATGCCGCGCTGGAGAATACTCATTCAGTCCTGAAAAGGACCTTTTAGATAAAATCTCACACTTTCTGTTATGTTCCCACTATTGTCTGTGTGATTGCTACCCCTTAAGCTGTTATGTGCATTGAAATGTTCACATCAAATTTCTTTCATTTATAGAGCCTCAGCTACTTCATTTCATTGATTAATATCAATTTTTTGCAAGGATTATAAACATTAATCAAATTAATATTTCCCTCTTTTCTTGGGCTATAGATCTCAACTATTGCACATTCCATATCATCTGGACAAGGAACCTCCCTGTAAGCCAACCCATCCTTATGAAAGGTAATACACCCTCCACCATTATGATTGTTAGGTCTATCACACATTATATAATTAAATCTTGGATTCACAAAATCTAGTTGAGCTTGTAACCAAGTTTTTTGTACAAATACTACATCAGGAACAACATCTAATTCATGAATGTACTTTTTAAATTCTTGACCGTTAGCTGTAAGGAATTTTCCTGCTGCCTCTACAATAGCCTTAATTCTGTAACTTTTCTTTTTTACCTGCGTTGCAACATTGATAGTGTGACAAATGAATCCCTGAAAATTCATTTTCTTCACTACTAAAATATCATCATCAAATATACATTTGAATTCTGCATATGACTCCAGAGCCATTGAGATAGAGTGTCGCGTCTTCGACGTTGACTCCAATGGAGTTTCAATAGTTCCCGGAAGTTACTAGTAACGCATGGAACTGCGACTAAACAGACCAACTGAGGGAAACTTCTTACCAATTTAAAGAGAAAAGCCATTTAATGAATAGAAAAATGAAATAAATAAAGCATTTATAGATAAAACATAACTTTTCCTTGAACTATCTGAAGGCTCCATGAACTCGTGATGCTCCAGCGTTTTGGATTTCAGTTAGCAGAACTATTTCTCTCAATGGGTCTGCTCGAATCTACATTTTAGTTTGATTTTATGTTTATTTGGACCATTCCACTGGAGTTTTTTTCAATTGATTCGGTTTCTCTTACTTTCTTTAACGCTTTTTCATATGATACTTTATTCAAAAACCTCACCTTCTTGACTTCTCTGGCTAATCATCTTCCAAAGCTGCACTGTGTTCTCTTCCACAGTTACAGCACCTAACCTTTGTATCCTTTTCACAATTATCATACTCATGTTGACCAACGCATCTAGCACACCTTAGCTTTCCTTCGCAGTATGCCCAATTCTTTGACATTTGTAACATCTGAGAGGTTTAGGGATGTACTCTCTCAAGCTGTAATTCATATATCCCATTTGCACTGATTTGAAAGTGACCTATTTGTCACATATGGTGACCCATACCCGAAAAGTGACCTCTGCATTTAACCCATCCAGAGAGTAGCGAACACATCCACAGCAAGTCGGTAACTTAGGACACGACTGCTCCATGATTCGGGAAGGATACTTTCAAATTGCCTTACCACAGTTGACGTTTCATTTAATAATCCAACTCTTTTAGCTTTTAACCGCGTAGCCTCAACAACTTTGCCTCCCTGAATCTTATTTTTAACATCTTCTATTGACATACTCGGTGGAACTCCTTAGAGAACTCTTCTAACTCTGTCATTGCTCCTGGGATGTGAGGCGTAATCTTTTTTCCTTGAAGTTGTAACAGTTCAACGTCAGCACATCCTAATCACCAGACTACACTTCCTATAATCCCCAGTACCCGTCTCACCTGATCTTCATCACTAGACATTAGTTGTTTATCCCCATCACCTGCGTATCCCTCATTTTCTGTTGAATCTAAGTTTTCCCCTTCCAAGTGTTGTTTGTCCAGTATTGTTTGTGAATGTTCATGGTGTCGTGTATCTCTTGTGGATCCCTTTGATTAAAGTAAACCCGTTTGAGTACCTGATCATCTTCCTGCACGAACCCTTACAGAAGTGAGGACCTACTAAGCATTTTTGCTTGTTGTTGTTTGCGAGTCGCATGAATCAATATTCTTTTATTGTTCATAAATCTTGCAAATTTAAATTTATCAATTTCCTTCTCAATCGCCCTGGTAAGTTTGATTGGGTGATAATGTCCACCATCCTTGTTAAACTCAATTATAATTGTCCAGTCATTTTCTTTTCTCTATATTCTCAGCTTTCTGTTTCTCATTCTGATTACCTCTCTGTTTCTTGCTATCGTATCTCTCACTTGACTCTGTGTTCAGTCCTACTTGTTCCTCTATTTCTTTCTCTTGAAGCTTGTTTGTTTCTTTTAGCTTTCCCATCATCTAATCCATTTCATCCCTATCTGGATTATTTGACATGATGTTACATTCACAGCACAGTTTATGGAGATTTGGCAAAAAAAAATGTCATTAGCTTACTAGTTTGAAGTTCCAGCGTCTCAACGGTGTGTGATGCCCTCCATCCACTCCCATTGTTTACACCGGCCGGCTAATAATATGGAAGTATTAACACATCAAGGAAGTATGTCACATTGTTTACTTCCGCGTTCCAAATAAGGTGGATAATATAGATGTAAATGCTAAATTGCGCATATCATTTAGAAATAGTATAATATTTATTTAAATATTCATTTTTAAGTTTTAAGGATAGATAACATGGGACGGGTCAAAGAAAAGTATCATGTAAAGTGAAGTTTACTGAAGTTAAACTAAACTTTAAGTTTATATTTCTTTTTATTATGTAAATACCTGTATATACTAATATGCAAATGCTTACATTATCTATTCAAAAACTAAACCTAAAGTTAAGTTAAACTTCAGTTCAAAACTTACTACAATACAAAAATGAATAAGACAGAAAAGTTTTACATTAATTCCATATTTAAATATACTGTTTATGTTCTGCATTTAGATGTATGTCAAGATTTCCACAAGTCAAGACTTATCATCCAAACAAAAGATACAAATTATTTTTTGTAATGTAAACATGGATTTATAAACAGTAGTGAGTGTTATTCCTGTTTTATAAAGAAATGTGGTGTGATGTGTAGTGAAGTCAGGCCAAGTATGTTCCATACTTGGAATATGTGCTCTGCATTTAACCCCTCCAACTGCACACACACAGCAGTGAGTATCACACATACACACCGTGAACACACATCCAGAGCATTGAGCAGCCATTGCTGCGGCACCTGGGGAGCAGTTGGCATGAACGGTGCTTCGCTCAAGGGTCTCACCTCAGCCGTGGTATTGAAGGTGGAGGAGTGCGCTGATCATTCACATCTTCCACCTACAATCCCTGCTGGCACTGAGGCTCCAACCGGCAACGTTTGGGTTACAAGTCTGAGTCTCTAACCATTAGGCCACAACTTCCCCAATATGTACAATAATGTAATGTTACGTGTTGATAGTGTTTTTAGGTTTGTGTTTTATAAGTGACAGTGTATCTTTGTTAAGTGAAAATATTTACCTAAAAATTATTTTCTAAACAGGTTGTCCTGATTCGCTTAATGTGTAATGGGTGGGCGTAACGTAGTAAACCAATCAGAGTGTCATCTCTCATTCCCTTTAAGAGCCAGTTGCGCTCGAGCCATGCCATATTCTCTATTTACACGGGGGAATTTGCAAGAGCAAAGACTGGATGCTTCTCCGGAGAGGAAACACATCTGCTCGTGGGGGATGTTAAAGCACACGACCAGACCATCTACAGGACAACCTGTATTTTTATCTTTTGTACACAATTATAATTTTTTTCATCGTAATACTTTTATTTTTTATATCTGGCATGTTTGTGTACTGCTGTGCTTCCCTCTGTGTTATATGTGAAGTTTGTTTACACATCCTTTGTAGGCTATGGAGTTCCCCTGTTGGATAAGTTGACATTGGACAGGGTAAACATTTGCAGTTATATTATGAAAATAGACCTTAAATTAACATTTTTTGAAGTCACTTTTTTTCTAAAAAATGACCAGAAACACTGGTCCCCTCTTGGTCAGTGTACAGCAACAGTCCCCTCTTAGTAAGGTAGACATGTACACAGAGGAAAGTACACATTTTTATAAATATTTTATCATATCTTTTCATGTGACAACACTGAAGAAATGACACTTTGCTACAATGTAAAGTAGTGATTGTACAGCTTGAATAATGTGTTAATTTGCCGTCCCCTCAAATACCTCTATACAGAGCCATTAATGTCTAAACCACTGGCAACATAGGTGACTACACCAGTAAGTGAATAATATTTTATTATCATACAATTTTGAACAACATAAATGATTTAACAGTTACCAACGGTACAGTTGATAATTAAAAGATTATGTTTTTTTATGCTTCATCAATTAACTACAGTCTGTTAATTCTTTGTTCAAATAAAATGTCATTGGCAGGATTTACCGAATTGTGTTCGAGCATAAACAGAAATGTTGCATTTATTAAGGCCAATATTTTGATATGTTTCATGTAAGTTATTTTCTTATGTCCAGGACTTTCTAGGTTAAAGGTTTGGAAAAAGACTGTGTGATATGAAAACATTAAGTGGTCTGAGAAAAACACTGCACTTGGTTCAAGGTTAAACCGCAGATCTAGTCAAAGGTGAGAGTCTGTTAGTCATTGGTTGCAGAGTGACGCTTGGAACACATTTCTGGGTTTTGTTAAACATTTGAGTGTAAGAACACTACTACTACTTTTTCTAACAAATTCATAAAATATATACTGACATGATAAGTAACAAATTTTTAACACCGAGCCAAACCAGTTTAGTTGAACTAAATTAGTCTATAACAAATTTTTTACTAATTAATCTATAGAAAGTGTGAAAACAACCAACCACTTTAACTCTTTTTATTCCAAAACCACATGGTGAAGCATAAGTTATACATTTCTTTTGTCATGATTATTGACTAAAACACACACTTTTACATAAGCTATTATCATTTAACTTTTCATTTGGGTCATGCTATAGATATAAAGTTTGACAGTACCAAACATATGATCATAGAAATTCACGATTGATTTGCTGTAATTTGAGTGGATTTTAAAATAACTTGTGAACTACAACTAATTGTTGCCAACATCCTGAGACTATCATGTGCTATCAATATAACTTAAAAGAATAAAAATATCAATACATCAAAAACATCAATATCACTAAATTGGTAAGGTAACATAATTCATCATACATATTTCTGGTCATAGGGAGATATATATGGCAGGTAAATTGTACAGATTATATTGGCTGCTTTGAAACAGCAGTTGGATTTGCTGGATGAAGACTTTATGAAATGCTTTATTGAAAATGTCACTTCTGCACACTGAAAGAGTGAATGAATACATCACTAAGCATGATGAAGGCAGTTGTTTACATTTATCTAAATAATGCTAACACACTGTACTTTATTACAACTCATTTCTTAAATAAAAATGGGATTTGAGATCATTTCCTGTAGCTGGTTTGAGATTAGAAAAGCTTCTGTAGGTCACCTGCTGTAGATCAGTGTTGGGGAGTTTTATAAAACCTTCAAATGTTTTATTCCCATCAATAAAAGCCTTTAATAGTCCTTCAGAACAACACAGTAAAATCAAAGACATTATCAAAGACAATGTTAATTTTAAACCTGAACTAAAGAATAATAACTCACCTATGACCAAAATGAACCAAACAGCATTCAGCAGACCAAGTATAAGTGTAAGAGTCTGCCATAGTGTCTGATTCTGTTCAATATATTTCACTTCTGTATGATTCTGATGTATATATCTGATCTCTTCATTTGGACTTTCTGATGGCTCTGCAAATACAGAGCAATTTCACAATATTTTACTGTAGATCCATTCTACTGTCTCCATTACAGCATATTAAACACATATTTGTATCTATAAGACTGAATATGAATACAAACAACATGAGCACTTACCATTTATCTGCAGTCTGATGCCACTGCTGAATTTTGGAGGTGTATGTTTCTTCATACAGTAATAAACTCCTAATTCATTAACAGTGATGTTATTTATAAACAGATGAGTTTTAGATTGTACTGAATATTTCTGTCTGAATGTTGTGTCGAAGAGAAAAGATGTTGTTGATAAAGTTCGTAATATCATCACAGGAGGATCTGGTACTTTTAGTAATAACCAATAAATCTCTTCTTCATCCAGATCACAGTTTATAGTCACATTTTGTCCCAAATCAGTCAGTTGATCTAAAGTCTCTGCAGCTTGAATCCATATGAAGAGATCTATAAAAATCCAAAAGTGATTATTACAATTTACATTTCATTATTACATGTACTGTCACCCATTAAAAGTAAAAATGGGCATACTTTGAGCAAATGGAAACAATAATTTAAGGCAAATATACTCACAGATTTGAAGCTGTGTGATTCTCATGTTGTCTGTATTAAGAGACAGATGAGCTCTGCTTCTTATACCTTCCCCACACCAAACAGAGGAAGTTGTGTTTGCTCTGATCAGATTGTAGTTTATGCTACCGTACTACTTTAAACGCTGTTTCTCAAGACCATCATTGCTTCTGTAAGCAAGTCAAAATCATTTATTTTTTGCTTTTAATACATTTAATATATAATTTTGCATCAACCACAAACAACTGTTAATTGTTTTGGGAAATGACCGCCACGTAAAAAAGTTTATTATAGTATTTATAGTAAAACATCTATGGACAAAATTGCAATAGCACTTCTGTAATGCTTAATGGATTTCCATGTTACTTGTTTATATTTTGTATGTCTATTCATCTTTGCAAATTTAGTTCATCTATACCATTGAATGTGTATTTATTGTTGCACAGAACAGTAGGCCATAACCCTTGAATAGTGCTGTGGTTCTAATAAACCTTTGTCACCAAATGTTGTTTTGTCTTTGCACCAAGATTTCCTGGAATTATTATTTCCATAATTATTTACTCTGTCCTTTAGAGGAAAATGACAATAAACATCACTTTGACTTTATACTTTACAGAGATTTTGATTTGCTTTGACTACTGTATGTTGTAGGCTACGGTATATTGTCATTCAAACCTGTATGACTGAACAATAACATTACCACAATAGAGGGCAATGGGATCCACTAAGGGTGCCAGATCTTTTAGTTATGCTGCTCCCCGCCTACGGAACTCTCTTCCTCTTGATGTTCGCAATATTGAATGCTTGTTGACTTTTAAAACGCGTCTTAAGACATATCTTTTTCAACAGGCTTTTTGTACCTTTTAACATGATTTATTGAGACTTTATTGCACTTTATATGTATATGCTGTTTGTTTGTTGTGTGTTTTGTTTTATGCAGTGACCTGTATATTGCTTGTGAGGTGACCTTGGGTGTTCTGAAAGGCGCCATGAAATAAAATGCATTATTATTATTATTATTATTTAAAGGGGCGTTTACATTGTGATAACCTTAATGATGACTGTAAATTTATTTGATTATAAAAACGACATTTGACCAATGTGAAGATTTCACATCACCCTCAGTAATGTGTGGGTTATCATTTTGTTTACATGTTTGTGGGGTTAATTTATTGGAAATGTTTTCTGTTCTTTTTCTAGTCTAAGGTGCACATTAGATTGGAAGAAAGACACAAGTCGTTTTCATTTCTTTACTTTATTTAGAAGTTGTGTTAATTCTCATACCTTTGACTCTGGGTTCATGGCTGCAGCATGGTTCTGGGGGGCGGGGTCTTAGAGGGTGTGCGGCTTTCCTGTTTCCCTTTTTATTTGATCCTCAGTAATTATGGGTAATGTAGGCTTGGTTCATTTATTAGGTTTGCATGGGGGGGGGGGGGGTTGTGTTATGTGTTGTGTAAATGGTTTATTCTTGTTGTTGCTTTGGGTATTATTTTTACTTATTGTAAGGTAAAATAATTTACTTTCATGTAAAATCATTTATTACACTTGTTTGTTAATTATGGTTTAGTTTTACTGTTTATGTATATGAATTTCAATTGTCACCCATTTAGTTAAATTGGTTTGATCCTCTGCGTAGAAAAGGCTGCCTCTCTGTGTTTATGAGAGAGCTGGCTGGGCCTCTCCGTGAGGAGGGTCAGCTAAGGTGTATCGCAATTCAAAATAAAGAAGTTTTCATAGAAATGCAAGCATTGTCTCCTGCTTTTCTGGTCACGTCCCCACAACCAACTGTATTTTAAAATAAAAACATAAAAAATAGGCATAATCCTTCTTTTTTTATGCCCAATGATGAGATCACGATTATTTAAAAAAGATAAATTATGCAAAAAAATAATAAAATCAAGCAGCGTTTCTCAACGGGTGTGGTACCCCCCCTTTGGGCATTCAGAGAACTAGGTGAGATAAGATAAATTGCTGTTGTAAATGCTGAAGTGTGTGGTTTTGCATTGTCCTGCTCAAGGTCTGGAGGGAAGCATATGTTGCTCTAAAACCTTTATAAACTTTTTTGAGACCTGTAGCGGGCATTCATTTTAAATGAGCTAATTTAGTGGATAAAAGTGTAAAATTTCTTAGTTTAAACATTTGCTATTTTATCTACGTTCTTTTGTGAATAAAATATTGCCTCATTTGATTTGAAATTCCTTTAGTTTTCATTATATTCAAATTTAAAAAACGTCCCAACTTTTCCAGAATTTGGGTTGTACTTATCTTATCTCATATCTGAGCCCAAATATACACTACTTAGACTCTTTCAAGATAATACATCCAATAATTTCTACATTGTAATGTGTTTATTCTTGTAAGAAGATTCTGTTGTTTTCATTTGCCTAATTCTGAACACAATTTATTATTGGCAAAACTTGTATTATACCATTAACATTTTTTTAAGTAAGGTGAATATAAGCAGGTTTTTATTATGCATTTGGGCGTTTGAACATTCTACTTCACATCGTTCTTGCTCTTTGGGAAAGTATGGTACCATTCCCTTATAATAACAAGTCATTTATTATTATTATGAAGAAATTTAGCCCATTATTTTTGTGAGGGCGGTAAGGGTGTCATGATTCCACCTCTCCTTGTCAGGTATTTCTTGGTCTAGAGGTGGAATCATACAGGATCCTTTGTTTAATGTGGGAGAGAGACGATTTCATCGCTCTCCAGTCTGCGTCATCGTTCCTGCCCTCCTGTTTCCTAGTTTGTGTTAATTAGTTTATCCGCTGCACCTGTTCCCTCTTAATTTACTTCCCTTTAAAACATACTCGTGTCCATTGTCTTGTGCGCGTTCATTGTTTGAGATTGTATGCTGCATGCTGCATGCTGCATGCTGCATGCTGCATGCTGCATGCTGCATGCTGCATGGAGAATCTTGTCTTAGAGTTTCCCCTTGTCAAAGTAAGTCTAGTGTATTGTGAGTTTACTGTGGTCTTGTCAAGTTTATATTTAGTGTCTGTTAGTTTAGTATATTGTTTCCGTTCCAGTTTTTGCCTTTGTCTTGTTTTCCCCATCGTGGGTTTTTGCTTTGTTCCTGTTTTATGTTTATCATTAACGTCTTGTTAACCCCTCAACCATCTGTGTCGGCCTGTAATTGGGTTCTTCCTAAGAGTTTCATGACAGGGACCTGGAAAATGAAAAGCGGGGCCTAGCCCAAGAACGATTGAGAACCACTGAAATAAAGCATGAATACTTTTTAAAATTCATTTAAAAAGAAATCTGACAATAATTGCAAAACAGAATGCGGCACAATTATTGTTTTTTTGTGGTGATCATTGTTGGAAGCCGATTATGATGAACTGCACAGGCCTTAACTGCACAATAAAAAAAGCCAAACAACATTCAGAGATTTCTGAAACTTTATTTCTGTCATGATCACTATCGCAAAGATTATTGACAGTAATAGGGTTCTGTTCTGGGCAAAACTCCCTGCCCATCCATGTTGCAAATATGAACAAGAGCAGGGAGAGCAGTGATAACCCACCTTAAGGTAAACAGAACAGAACACACAGACGTCATTAGTTCTTAATAATTAATAGTTCTTAATAATGTAATTGAGACTTAAGAAGAAGACTATCAGAAAGTCAAGTCCCTAGTGTATACATGAGGTGGAGTTGGGGATGGCGAAGGGCAAATGTTTGTGAGCAACACGATAAACTGCTGATAGCTAAAAGACATTAAAACTGAAGCTGTGATAGCATCATGTTTCTATAGGTAGATGTGGTTCAGCTGACTCACGTGACCCACCAGAACTATCGCTATTCATTGTTTTTATAGTTATCGTCCATAGTGTGAACGCCTCTAAAGAACAGAACATATTCCCTGTTAAATTCAAGAAAAACACTAAAGTAATTTCTTATCGATAGTAAAGCATCCAACTAACCATCTAACATAACATTTCTTTGTTCCGTGAGAAAGACTCTGATGTAAACACCATTAAAGGAAATCAAGCCGTGAGCAGTGACTACGCCCTCACCCCATATGACCGTGGTCACCTGAACCCCAACAGCTTCCAATGCGGCGAAGGCCGTACTGCGACATTTACGCTGACTAACGCGGCACCCATGGATGTGATTGTTAACCGTATCCACTGGAAGAACTGGGAGATAACTCTAAAGAGATATTTAATTAGCAAACTTACCCTGGATGGTGGTTCTGCAACTGCCTACATTGTCACAGGAACAGTATCCAATGCAAACGTACGTGTACTGCAGAAGGAAACTCCTTTGGACTCGGACAGGGTCACGGTGCCCTCTCACATCTGGACAGCTGTCTGTTATAAACACAACTTACCTAAGAAGTCTTTCTCCTTTGGCTATATAGGACAAAACCAGCCAATGCATGGCGTAAGCCTAATGCGTCTCTCTAAACTTGAATATCGTCTTAGTCAGCTGTTATATATGTATTGGTCACTTAAAATTTTTGAGGATAATTGTTATGTATACAATCTAGATGAGGATGAGGATGAGGATGAATATGAATATGCGTTTGAGAAATTATTAGATCCTTTATTGAACGTTGAGATGAACACGGTCATGGAAAACACATTCAATGCAATACAAACAGCTGCCAAAAGTAAAACCGTGGCTGTGCCAAATACGGTGAAAGCCAGCCGTGTTGCTACAAGGATGATGGCAAGAAAAACCAGTGCTGCACTTCTGATGACTGTCACTCGGCTGTTCACCCGAGCCTGATCACCCCTGTGGCTACCATAAGGAAAAATACCTGTGATGCTATACTACCAATGGAAAATGGGATTATTGTTGCACATCATGTGCATGATAGTTGGTTTACAATGTAGTCACCATTTATTACTAATAAGGACTTCGTAGAATTGATTATGTTCAAGGAGAACCCTTACTAACCTAGAATCTTAGTAATATAAAAATAAATACTCTGATACGTGCTTCTGAAATTAACAGCAGTTTATGACAGTTTTACTGTGACAGTTCCAGTTCCTTTTTTACACTTGTCTGTTTAACACTACCGTCACGGGTCGATCTGTAGTCATTGAGTTGCTAATCAGCCTGAAAAGAATGATGAGAAGAAAAGCCCTTTGAATAACTGTCCACCATATTTTTGAACACTAAGGTAAACAATGTGATGTACTTCCTTTTTGCCTTAGACTTCCGTTTTAGAAGTCGGCCGATGGAAAACAAAGGAAGTGGTGTCGCGGCAGCATGCTCAAAACTCCATTAAAACAGATCTGGGGAATTTTATTTTACAATTGCGATGTATTACACGGTGGGAGGATGAAGTGGCTTGATATATCATGTGAAGATATTCAAATTATTCCTTAAATTCTTTGGTCTTTGTACAACTACAAAAGCACAGAGACCGTGCCAGTAACTTACATGAACAGTGGGAAAGTTGGTCTAAATTTGTACATGACACAGACCACGAATTCGTGTTTTTAAAAGCAGATGTGAATCCCAGTCAAAGTGGAGCAAACATTCCTGGATCCTCACAATTACTAACGTAAAAATGGAGACGGATGGTTGCTCTTATTTCGCAGTTCTCAACCGAGAAGGATCCATCACAACTTTCTAAAAAGATACTAACCAATAAACTGTCTTTTTTTATGACTATTCATTAAAAATGATTTCATGTTGTTTATTTTCTCCCTTGCTTAAATCTCACCCTATCTCTAAGGGATTGAGCAGCCACCCTGTGGAGAAAGCTCATTTCGGCCGCCTGTATCCGGGATCTTGTCCTTTCGGTCATGACCCACAGCTCATGACCATAGGTGAGAGTAGGAATGTGGATTGACCAGTAAATCGAGAGCATCGCCTTCTTCACTACGACAGACCGGTACAGCGACCGCATTACTGCAGAAGCTGCACCGATCCGTCTGTCAATCTCCCGTTCCATCCTTCCTTCACTCGTGGACAAGACCCCCAGATACTTGAACTCCTCCACTTGAGGCAGGAACTCTCCACCTACCTGAAGTGGGCAAGTCACCCTTTTCCGACTGACATCATTACAGTTAATATTAAATGGGTGGTAATCAAATTACAGTCACATCTGAAAGGTATTTGCGATTAGCACAGTTCAAGCACAAGTTTGATTACTTGGAATTTTAATATCATTAATTTAATTTAAACATGAACAGAAATGAATGTAAACAGCAATCAGTGATTCTCTGACTCTGACAATCTACAAAAGTATCCTAAACTACAGTCACAGTTATTACAGTGATAAGTTTCATACCCCTTGCCGAAAATGCAAAATTTGAATAATTTTACCAAAATAAAAGTGATCTGGTTTCATAAAAATGTTATGTTAATTGTATTTAGATCTGTCCTGAAAAAGCCATTTGACACAATAGAAGTTTACATCTAGACTCTGGACAAAATTACTTTTTTATATAAATTGCCACATTAAAAATGTGCATACCTGTACACCCTTATTGTCCATTTGTCGTTACATGAATGTTCAACACTCACAGACTAGTTGTGGACTATATTGTCCAATGAGGGGAACAGAACTGGTTAAAACTTATGTTGTTTAAAATAATATGCAGAGGAAAGGCAAGTCCTCGGTTTGGTGATCCCTTTGTGTTACATATTGTACCTTATTAGTATTTCAAAGTATTCAAAAAAAATTTGTTTAAATTTCAAAATTTGTGTAATCTAACATAATAAGTTACAGATTACTTTTTAAAGCATGTATTTTGTAATCTTTAAGGAAATACATTTTAAAAGTAACCTGCACATTGATCAGGAGGATAATTTATAAAAAGAAATTCAAATATTATTTACGCACCCTCGTGTTGTTCCAATAAAAAAATCATGTATTGTTATTAATTATTCAGAACAGTAATTTAAAGGGTTATGTATGAGTTATGTACTGCATGACTGAAGAAACAGTGGGGATTTTACAACTGGTTTTCCAGAACCAATGATTTTGCTACTAATGCATTAGACAGCAAAATAGTGTATCAGAATGTCCCTAAACAGTCAGTAGACGGTGCTATGCATAAGCACGTTGCCAACCACCCAACATATAACTATGAAACCATTCGCTTTCATAGTAGGCTACTTCTTTCCTTTCTCACAGACATGATACAGACCAGAAACTTCCCTCTAAATTTGACCAGTCATCATAAAATATAAAACATTGTTGTGGGCTGATTTTTTTTATATTTATATTTTTCATTTAATAACTTTTGTAGTGCAGAAACAATCAAAGCAATATGTTAATGCTCAGTTCAACATCGTTTGTTAATAAAGATAACGTATTTAACAGATAGAAATACACTTTTCACTATGTTCTGACACATCGTGGTTAAATGTCTCCATCTAGGGGCCAGTAACAGTATTACTTTATTATTATTATTTTTTTAGAAGAGAGACTAGGCCTTGAAAACGTTTTATTACATTGGACCAATATTTTTTTGAGATTTGTCACTTCATCTGTAATTTCTTTTTAAAATGTAATCTATAAAGCATGATTGTGCTGCACTTTGTGAGATTGTATATGATTTTTTCTGAAGGTTCTTCCAGTTTCAATTCATAACATTGCTTCACAGAATTAATCATCATGTATTTGCTAATGTATATGTGTCTGCAAAGCTTTGCTTTTAAATAGAGAAATGAACACAAATGTGCTATCTCAATTAATTTATAAAGCACAGTTAAAAACAATCACAGATTGACCAATGTGCTGTACAATGTTATAAGTACAAATAAAATAACAACAGCAACATAAAACAAGAAACATCACATGTAATAAGATGTAGGAAAACAATACTTTCTTAACTTAACTTAACTATAAAAGTGTATAAAGGTTGTGCAGTTCTAATGTGGATATGTAAACTGTTCCAGAGTTTAGGTGCTGCTACCGCAAAAGCACAGTCACCCATATGGATTTTAGTTTGGACTTTGGAACCGTTAACAGTCTCTGATTGGCAGATCTAAGACTTCTTCCTGGATCGTGTTCACACAGCAGATCAGAAAGATAAGGGGGAGCAAGACCATTTATACATTCAAAAACAAGCAAAAGCACTTTGAAATCAATTCTCGAATGGACTGGAAGCCAGTGCAGGGACATTAACACAGGAGTGATATGTTCGCGTTAACAAACACCAGTTTAACGTCTTGCAGACATATTTTGGAGCATTTGTAGTCTGGATAATGAAGAGTTATTTATACCCAGATGAAGGGAATTACAGTAGTCTATTCTAGAAGAAATTACAGTATGAATCGCAGTTTCTAAGTGTTTAATAGAAAGAAAAGACTTTACTTTATCCAGCGCTGTTAATTGGTAAAAACATGATTTTACAACTGATTAAAAAAATATCGGCCTATCAAATTTAAGTGCATTATCTAAGACCACACCCATGTTTTTTACATATGGTTTTGCTGAAGATGTTAAAACAACAGAACTTAACTGAGCAATGTTTAGAATATAAGTGGAGCTGAACACAATGAAACAATGAGTTATTACATCCCTGCCGAAACCCTGGGTTGTTCATTTTACAAAGAGTGAAGCTCTCATTGTTGGATCTTTCTCTATAGGCAGGTGCTTTAACCTTGAACATCATGAAAGGTTTCATTCAAGTCTGGTTAGTATTGTTAACCTGTAATGGAAATCTGATATTTCATTTTCATTTCTTAGTTGCTTTGGATGAATGTGTGCTAAGTGAATAAATGTTTAAGCCATTTATGATCAATTCCAGCTCTTTGAGAAGTGTTACCTATAGATACTTTTTATCTCTAATACATTATATTACACATTATAGAACATATAAAACAACTTTTTTATATTTTCGGTCTGTACATAATGGCAATTTTGATATATTAGGGAAACAAAATGAAACTACCTGGGTGTATGATTAACAGTTGATCAGGTGACCAAAACCAGTGGAAATATTTACTCTGAAAACCACATCACATTTCATAGCTACAGAGAAAGGAGTGGCTAGACCTCAACATAGCAAACAAAGACAGGGGAAGAAAACACCACCTCCATGTGTACTGAAATGATAGTGGAGAAAGCAATATTAACTTTAACTCACGTTGCAATCAAACAATGCACTATATATTGTTTAAAGCTAAAAATAAATTAGAAATTTAGACCGAAAAAGTGCATACTTTACCAGTGTACAGCGCTTTAGCTCTTCAAGTTTCTTTAGGGATTGGAATTCCTAGCAGAGAAAAGTATGTTAATATTTCTGCTAACAGAGCCACACTAATGTAGATCTTAACTTATTATAACATCTAAAGAGCTTACCAATGACTACAAAGACCAAAACTCAAATCATTACACCTGATATAATGATTATAGTCCTGCATTGTGTCTGATTCTGTTCAGTATGATTCGACTGAATATAACTCACTATTGTGTGATTCTGACACTCTGCTGGTTGAGTTGGTTCTGTAAAAAACAACAAACACAAACAGTCCAAAATTGAGTAATATTAGTGTATATAACCGACAACAGTTCATCTACTTATTATGAATGATAAATATTGAATGATTAAACACTAAATACTAAATATGACTCATTCAGAGAAGCTTGAATAGTATAGTATACAAAGCGTGAGAGAAGTTGGTCATGTTACACAAAAGTTGAGCCATCATAAATGTCATTGAAAACATACTCCGGTGCTAGCTCGTTCAATCGGTCTACATTTTTAAAGAGTATGTGTTCATAAATTAAACTGACTCTTTTAACCTTTATTCTTGGATGCAAAGACTTGTGACAACTTGTACCTGCTTATCATGTTTTGAATAAGCCTATTTGCCTAAATTTGTTTTCAGATGTTTCATCGCTCCTCCCCATTGCATTTCAGTGGTTTCCAGAAAGTAAACAGCTGCAAGGAATCAGGAAGAATTGTAAATAGTTTTTACACTGCCTGGCAGAACCAAAATGTAAGTTTTCTCAATATTATCCCTATGCTTTCCATCTTTATTGTGTTTCATCTTGATTTGATTTTCTTGATTGTGTTTTAATTTCCTCTTCCTTTTTTTAAAGGGGCAGGCGACTTTTCAAGGATTCTTTGGAGCTTCTGCATTTTTGTCTTTCACTTTTGTTTGAACAAAAATGTCAAGACTACGATTAAAAGTATTCATTTAACTGAATGGAAACCGCTAAAACAGGAGCTATGTGAATCAAAGAGGTAAAAGAGTAAAAATCAAGAGGAGAAAGGCATTTTATAATCACTATCTAAGAACAAGCAAGCTTTATCAAAAGGTAAAGTATCTACTTACATTTTTTAAGTATCTACCCAAAAAAGCATAATATATACAAGTATATATTATATATACTGTATATAGCATCCATCCATCCATCCATCCATTTTCTACCGCTTTATCCGAACTACCTCGGGTCACGGGGACTGTATATAGCAAGATATATAAAAGTGTATATTGGTTTAATGGTATGGTCAAACTTTAAAATTTCCTTCTAACAACATTTTGGAGTAATAATAATATAATTATTCTTAAGTTGTGAGAAAACAATTGTTAAAATGACATTTTTAGCTCAAAGTTCTTTTAGTTAAGCAAATAGAAAATCTAAATGTGCATTGAACAGTTCAAATTGTATATAAATACTTGATGTGAATAATGACGTGTTACGTGACAACGTGTTATGTCATTACACTCTTCCGTACTCACATGGTTGATCGTTACCATCAAGATTAAATAAAATTGACCAAAATTTGCTTTAATTCGTCCAGTTGCTTCTTTTGGGTTGTTTGCATTCTAAATTAAACCAACATGGGCAACAGGTTTGTACAGTATTGATGCATTTCAATGGAAATTTAAACAGGCTTTGAAACTGATGAGGGAATGTGGTCATTGTAGCCATCTCGGGAAACCTGAGTTTTTTTACAAAATAGGCATCATGTAGTGTTGATAAGAGTGAATGTTAGAGTGAATTCAATACAAATCATTTGTTTCACCACTTTTTAGAAACGATTAATTGGTCTGGAAACTTTAAATGTTTGTTTGTTTGTTTATTTCTTGTTAGCATTAGCTAGTGTAGGCCATGAGAACATGTTTTTGTGCTCTTAGTTTCTTTAGTATTTGCCTGTAAACACCAACAACATTTAAATTTAGTTAACATAAATCAACAATGAATATTTCTACATCATTTGTTAATTCTGGTTAATGACAAGTAATGCATGTTTAAAATCAAATATTGTTCTGAAACAATGAACAGCAATATTTGTATTAACTAATATTCAAGAATTATGTTGTATGTTGTTCATGTTTTTAACTGCATGAAGTAATGTTAATGAATGAGTCCTTGATGTAAAGTGTTAACCTTTTGAGTTTCAGTAACTCTTGGTTTTTGAATGGAGTGTTACCATCAAAACCAGTAGTCCACTGATTTGGACACAGATTTGATTGGTCAGGTCTAGGTGGGAGCAGAAGGAATAGTCTGACATTCAGAGTAGACACAAGAGCATCAGTGAAGTCAGACATTGATGTTTGGTGATGAGGGTTTGGCTCTCGGCTGTGTGAAGGCCACTCTTCTTTTACACCAAATTCATCGATGATTTCTATATAGACCTTACTTTGTGCACATGGAACAAAGTTGGGTTGGGCATTTTACACTAAAATGTTGTGTATTTCTCAAAATGGGGAGATAAAATCACCAGGTTGTTGATGTCCTTTTATGACTTTTGTTTCTACAGTTGGTACATCATCTGTGTACTTCTGACATTTATTG
This sequence comes from Triplophysa bombifrons, assembly GCA_029783895.1. Classification (NCBI taxonomy): domain Eukaryota; kingdom Metazoa; phylum Chordata; class Actinopteri; order Cypriniformes; family Nemacheilidae; genus Triplophysa; species Triplophysa bombifrons. The sequence continues at coordinate 3,955,359 of CM056472.1, forward strand.
GAGGTGAGCAATAAACAAACACACATTGTACAATTATTGCCACAAATACAATGACAAACTGTGTTTGAACTTATTTGCATTTTTTCCAGTTTCCCAGATGTTAAAAGTTGGGGGTGTTCTGGGAAACTATGTGGTCTTGAATTGTTCTTTCACAAACAACAATTCTGAAGAGATTGAGGTACACTGGAGAGATGTTAATGGCAAATATGTGTTTGACATTATCAATGGATCTGGAAAAGCTGGTTCAGAATACCAGGGAAGAGCTTCAAGTTTCAGTGAAGAGTATCAGAATGGAAACTACTCCATTAAAATCAAACCTCTACGAGAATCTGATGCAGGAACATATCAGTGTCTTATCACATGCAACTCAAGACAACATTCTGAAAGTACAGAGCTCTATTTTTTTAAGGGTGAGTAAAATCTAAACAAAGTACTAGTATTTAAATAGGACACATATCTTATTGTTTAGAATTGTGATGTTGCTAATGAGTGATAAAATGTTTAATCTTTTTCCATTTGATGTTTTAACAGAGAAACCAGGAGAAAAGGATCAAATTGAATCAAAAGGGATCTCTTCGGCAAATGAGCTTTATGCTGTTCTGTTTATGTGCTTATTTTTTTATTGTTTTATATGCTAAAGTTGCCTAGTAATTTTGCAGTACGGAGACTTTTGTACAAGGACAATACAGTCATGTTTCAGTTTTCCGTGCATTTGAAATACTGAAAAATTGGTCAACATATACTGTTAAGTGCAGCGTTAGACACTATTAATGCAAGATGAAGGGCGATGGATGGTATTGAAGTGACACTGTTATCATGTTATGTGCAACTGAATATACTTGATAGGACTTAATTACCTGAAGGCTGATTCTATGTGTCTCTAAAGTGCCCCGTGTTTCTCTCTGTGGTATCAAGATGTGTGTCCTCTCACCTGTCAACAGCTCCTGGGATGGCAGCGTGTTCTTCCAGGTCTCAGAGTGCTCTCCATTGTCTTTATATTCAAGAACTCTAATCAAAGTATACTCAACTGTCAATATTGTATTAAATATTTAATAAATACACCTACTGTGGTTTTACTTACCTGATTGTAATGAGTCTTCTGTTTAAACACTGAGCATATAACTGTAAACTCCCTTAATTTGTGCACATTTTCAGAACAAACAAACTCATTTCTAAATGAAGGTAAATTTTCTACGGATTATTAAATTTCGACTTGAGTACAGACCTTTTGTGCTGTATTTCATAAGAAATGTAAGTTCTGTCATTTACTCCTAGTTGTTATCTGTATACATTTCTTTGTTCTGATGAACACAGCGAAAGATAATTGAAAGAATGCTTATAACCAAACAGTTCTTTCTTGAATCCCATTAACTACCATCAATAGGACTCTGGCAATGGATGTGTGTTGCGAAGTGCCTCAGGTTCCGCAGGATGCAGCACGGCACCTCTGCTCCACCACCAGTTGCGTATCTAGGGACGCAAGCAGTACCCTTCTGACTGTATTAATATAATATAAATAATACAATATTAGTAGTGCTGGTATTAAAAGCACCCTGTTATTAATTTTGTTTATATTACAAAAGCACAAGGTTTTGTTTTCACTGTATATACAAATAAAAGTATACCATTTATAGTTAATAATGATGCAGAGGATTCAATAAGGAACAGTATTATTTAAATATGTATGTATTGGATTAGACGGGGCGAGACTGTGGTTCGAGACTGTTGAGTAATTGTGAATAAGCGCCAGCTGTGCGCACACCGGGCTCGAATCATGTAGGAGATTGGCTCGAATCATGTAGGAGATTGGGAGCATATAAAAGGAACGAGCGACCGGACCGTTGATGAGAGAGGACCGGGCCCGACAAGTTTTAAGTTTGTATTTGTATTTATGTTTATGTTATTTCGCCGGCGGACGTCCGTAAGGGGCCGCCGGCTGTAATTATTTATATAATAAAACTTTATTTTAAATGTTTTCCGGTTCCTGTCTCCTTTCTTCCCTACTTGAATCTTATTACAATGTAATAATTATCACAAGCTTTCATAACAATTATAAGTAATATACTTGATTTGGGTATATCATGATTTGGGTATATCACTTAGCATTGCGAGCAGGTAGCAAGAATCTGCATGTTTAGGGACTCCGGATTATGAGCATGAACTGCAAACAATGTCAGGTGTGAAATAAAACAGGACTTTATTACCTAGACTAGATGCATACTCATCTTACATAAACACTCATACAGTCAAGCATTGTAAGAAGGTTGAAGCAGAGAGAAGAACAGAGCATGGATTTATGGCAGTCTTTGAACAATAGCCTGAACAAAACATCAGTTTCTTACTTGTAAAGCACCTTTGTTAAAAGGATTAATGATGCTCTATGCATCCATTAATAAGACACTTGCACGTCTTGCCAATCAAAAGAAAGAAAGTGTCCTGATGCAGCTTGTTGAGGCTCTGTTTATCTTGAATGGAAGTGATCATAGAGAAGCAGTTTTTTTGCAGAGGATGTGTATCTGGAAAGACAAGGCCGCAGCTTGTCACAAACTTATGGGTCAAAGGTGAAGTCTCCTTTAGAGATGCAAAACGCAAGAAGAGAGAGAGTAGAGGAAGAAAAAACTCCTGCGAACCGAAAACTGAAGAACCTTGAAGAAAACCAAACTCAGAGAACAAAACTAAAATCCCAAAGAGACTTTTCTCGTGGTCTCTTTTAAACTGTAAGGATGTCACATCCTACATACGTGACTGATCCCATCAGTAGATGGCAACATTGGAGGGAAAGTTAATTGTCTTTCAGATGGTGTTTTGCATGTGAGAGCTGATTGGATGTTCACTTAGAAAACTTCTAAGAGTTTGATAAAACTAATATGAAACGAGTTACCAAAACACAACAAACATTAACATTAAGGAAATCACAAAAGCAGCTCATAGACACCAAACATGATATACATGACATACATGACATACATATCATTTTGGTTAAATGAGTTACTACAAATTGAATAATTCCAATAGTTATACACACATTCATGGATACGTTAGATTAATGTTTAAAACAGACATAGCAACAAGAACATCAATGGAAATGTTATATATGAATATATGTACATTATCATATAAATGTATTTAGGAATGTATGTCTGTCCCCAAAGTGAGAAAAGAGAGTTCAGCTCCCTACATTCCATTCGGTCGTAAAATACTCTTATCTTGTCAGTGTGTTGAGAGATCTGGTCCTGCCTAGGTGTTAGTTGCAGATTGGTGGTACCCACGTAGGAGGGGAAGTTCTTGCGTCCGTCCGCAACGTTCCCTTAAAGTACTCTTAAGGTAACATGGATATGGTGGTCTAGTGGGTTAAACCACTGAACTGGTAAATCAAAGGTTGCTGGTTCGATCCCAGCAGCCACCACCAGTGTGTCCTTGAGCAAGACACTTTACTCCATGTTGCTCCAGGGGGACTGTCCCTGTAATAAGTGCACGGTAAGTCGCTTTGGATAAAAGCGTCTGCTAAATGTAAATGTAAATGTTACTAATGTCCCTAACCTTTAAAGAACATTAGGGACGTTCATAAAACATTTTATTTTGGTTATGAAAGTGTAGGAGTTCAATGTTCCCTATATGACTTTAGGGGGACGTTCCATTTTGGTTATTTTATGGTCACATTAGAACGTTACAAAGAGGACATTTGTGACCATAACAGAAAATTCTCACATGGTCCTCTTTCAGTCAAATAATAACGTTCCCGATATGGCTTTAAGAGGACGTTCTATATTGGTTATTCTATGGTCACATTAGAACGTTACAAAGTGGACATTTGGGACCATAACAGAACGTTCTCACATGGTCCTCTTTCAGTCATATAATAACGTTCCCGATATGGCGTTAAGAGGGTGTTCTATATTGGTTATTCTATGGTCACATTAGAACGTTACAAAGAGGGCATTTGGGACCATGACAGAACGTTCTCACATGGTCCTCTTTCAGTCATATAATAACATTCCCGATATGGTTTTCAGAGGACGTTCTATATTGGTTATACTATGGTCACATTAGAACGTTACAAAGTGGACATTTGGGACCATAACAGAACGTTCTCACGTGGTTCTCTTTCAGTCATATAATAACGTTCCCGATATGGCGTTAAGAGGGTGTTCTATATTGGTTATTCTATGGTCACGTTAGAACGTTACAAAGAGGACATTTGGGACCATAACAGAACGTTCTCGCATGGTCCTCTTTCAGTCATATAATAACGTTCCCGATATGGCTTTAAGAGGACGTTCTATATTGGTTATTCTGGTCACATTAGAGCGTTACAAAGATGACATTTGGGACCATGACAGAACGTTCTCACATGGTTCTCTTTCAGTCATATAATAACGTTCCCGATATGGCTTTAAGAGGACGTTCTATATTGGTTATTCTATGGTCACGTTACAATGTTACAAAGATGACATTTGGGACCATAACAGAACGTTCTCACATGGTCCTCTTTCAGTCATATAATAACGTTCCCGATATGGTTTTCAGAGGACGTTCTATATTGGTTATACTATGGTCACATTAGAACGTTACAAAGTGGACATTTGGGACCATAACAGAACGTTCTCACATGGTCCTCTTTCAGTCATATAATAACGTTCCCGATATGGCTTTAAGAGGACGTTCTATATTGGTTATTCTATGGTCACATTAGAACTTTACAAAGTGGACATTTGGGACCATAACAGAACATTCTCACATGGTTCTCTTTCAGTCATATAATAACGTTCCCGATATGGCGTTAAGAGGGTGTTCTATATTGGTTATTCTATGGTCACGTTAGAATGTTTAAAAAATGACATTTGGGACCATAACAGAACGTTCTCACATGGTTCTCTTTCAGTCATATAATAACGTTCCCGATATGGCTTTCAGAGGACGTTCTATATTGGTTATTCTATGGTCACATTAGAATGTTACAAAGAGGACATTTGTGACCATAACAGAACGTTCTCAGATGGTCCTCTTTCAGTCATATAATAACGTTCCAGATATTGCTTTAAAAGGACGTTCTATATTGGTTATTCTATGGTCACATTAGAACGTTACAAAGTGGACATTTGGGACCATAACAGAACGTTCTCACATGGTCCTCTTTCAGTCATATAATAACGTTCCCGATATGGCTTTAAGAGGACGTTCTATATTGGTTATTCTATGGTCACATTAGAACGTTACAAAGATGACATTTGGGACCATAACAGAACGTTCTCAGATGGTCCTCTTTCAGTCATATAATAACGTTCCAGATATTGCTTTAAAAGGACGTTCTATATTGGTTATTCTATGGTCACATTAGAACGTTACAAAGATGACATTTGGGACCATAACAGAACGCTCTCACATGGTCCTCTTTCAGTCATATAATAACATTTCTGATATGACTTTCAGAGGACGTTTTGTATTCGTTATTGTATGGTCACATAGCAACAAAGAGAACAACAGAATGTTCACAAACTGTCCTCTGTTGTTTAGTTTCGTTCCCAAATGACTTCACGTCTATGGTAACAGGCGAAATCTTCCATAAAACAATTATAAAAGTAAAATATAAACAAACAGTAAATCCTTATATCTCATAATCCTATTTCCCTTTCTGTCGGTCTCTCGACGTTGTATCTTGTGACCTTTTGTTCTTCAGATTCTTCGCTCATGACTACGAACAGAACGAATTCAATGAATTCTTCTTCTACATTGCCGGATCTATGATGTGTTGCAGCGGATCGTCCCTACCTGCAGCAACCTTCACCTGGGTGTCTCGCCGGTTCCGGAGGTGTTAGAGATTTTTTCTAAAATAGTCCTTTTCAGGACTGACTGAGAATTCTCCAGCGCGGCATGTCCCGCTGTTCTCTTGGGTGCGGCACCCTCATCGAGGAGGGGGATGGACACGATCGCTGCGTAAGGCGTCTGGGCGTCCAGCACGCTGAAGCAGCGTTCGTTGACACATCTGCCCGCACTGCGGTAAAAAGGCGGAGCCAACCTTCCCTCCGGACCCCCCGCGACAGATGGTTAACTCCGCCAGCCGACGAACCACCCCCTGTGGGAATGATGAAGCAGACCGTCCCCTTGGTCACCCTGTCACAGTCCCTGGGAGCTCGAGAGCTGCCCACACTGTCTTGCTGGCCTTGCGGGCGGTCCGTCTTGGTTACTCGATCCAGTTCGCCAGAGACTCTCCCAAGTTCAGGGCATCATCTCTCCCTCTTTCAGAGGGAGGGACGCCTCCGTACTTCGGGTAGAGGTCACCACCCTTCTGGCAAACAGGCATCGAGTTCGTCCCTCAAACCAAGATCTTCAGTGGGTCGCGACTCGCATTTCACCATTTCCAAGAAAGACGGCGGGTTGCGCCCCATTGGTCTGCGTACCCTGAACAAGCACCTTCACAAGGTGCCGTTCAGATGCTCACTCAGAGGCGCATCCTGACACCTATCAGGTGTCAGGATTGGTTCGTGGCAATCGACCTGAAGGACGCTTACTTTCATGTCTCGATCCCCTTGACACCGACCGTTCTCACGGATCGCATTCGAGGGGTGGGCATATCAGTACAGAGTCCTCCCTTTCTGTCTGTCCCTGTCTCCACACGTCTTCACGAAGATCGTGGAAGCCGCCCTTTCTCCCCTTCGGGAAAAAGGTGTGCCGGTACTAAACTATCTCAACGACTGGCTTATCCTGGCACACTCGTGAGATCTGTTGTGTACACAGAGGGACCTGGTGCTCAGGCATCTAGATCGATTGGGATTTCAGGTCAACCGAGAAAAGAGCAAACTCTCCCCAGTGCAGAGCATCCTCTTCCTCGGTATGGAACTAAACTCTGTCACCATGACGGCGCAGCTGTCCGCAGCACGCGCCCAGTCAGTGTTGAACTGCCTGGAACACTTTAGGCAGTCGGCGGTCCCCCTGAAACAATTTCAGAGGCTCCTGGGACACATGGCGTCCTCCGCGGGGATAATACCCCTCGGATTGATGCACATGAGACCGCTTCAACACTGGCTACAGAGTCGAGTTCCAAGGATTGCGTGGCACACCGGCAGCAGGCGCATGGTGATGACGCCCTGCTGCCAACGCACCCTGGCACATCGTGGTGAAGACGGACGCCTCGCTGCAGGGTTGGGGTGCAGTGTGCAACGGGCACGCAGTAGCGGGACGCTGGACGGGCCCCCGTCTGCGCTGGCATGCAATTGCCTAGAGTTGTGGGCTGTGCTGCTTGGGCTGAGAAGGCTCCGGCCTCTAGTGCAGGGACAGCACGTGTTGGTCCTCCGGGACAGCACGACAGCCGTAGCGTACATCGCCAGGGTGGCGTACGCTCACAGCAGCTAACACAACTTGCACGACACCTCCTCTTGTGGAGTTAGCAGGTGATCCGCTCCTTGCGGGCCAAACTCATCCCAGGCAAACTGAACCAGACAGCCGACGCGCTCTCTCGTCAGTATACGCCTTGTGTTGACTCCTCCCCCGGTCCAGCTCATTTGGGTGCTGTTCGGACAGGCACAGATCGACCTCTTCGCCTCCCACGACACCACCCATTGTCTGCTTTGGTACTCCCTGACCAAGGCCCCCCTCGGCACGGATGCCCTGGTGCACAGCTGACCACGGGACGAGCGGAAGCACACCTTCCCCCCCAGGAATCAAATACTATCCAGCATGCTGTGACTGACAACAACAAAATTAAAATGTAAGAAATACCAAAACCTAAACTAATACAGAAGTAATCAATTTTATGCGTGCACTGTAATCCGAATCTTTAAAATCGATGCGACAAACTCGCAGCGACAGCATGGAGACCAGTGCTGATGCCCTCCTTGCAAATTCAAAAAGTAATTCCCTCTTTAGGAAGCTAACGTGTTATTTGTGATCCGTTAATTTAAAACTTGAAACGTTTACGGCAGGAATATGACGAATGGGGCGTTTTGCTTTTTTTTTCTCTGAGTATGCAAGTAAGATTTTGGACGATCAGTACTCGGTTCCTGAAAATTAAAATGCCCATTGTAATATGTTAAAGCGTTGACACAAATGTATATAACTCACAATGTTATTTTATCCTCTGCACATGAACAAATTAACAGCACACAGTAAATTCTCAATCAAATTGGTTTTCTACTGCTGCCCCGTAAACTAGCAACCACAAGGTTCAGCGTTAACAGCCAATCACATACTCATGTATGCCACACCCATTTAGCTCCGTGCATCACATTTTGCTGAGGACAGCTAGTATTTAAAGTTTTAAAGAGTAGGTAGCATATGGTTTTTTAGGCCCTACTTTAGTTTATGGAGTGTCCAACAACAAGTTTATGTACATACAATGTGTAAAAACACTATAATCTCGTAACAATAGCCAGTTATTCGTACCTTACTTCTTGACTGACTCTCAAATGATTCGTTCCGCGATTCATCCGTCTTGGCCCCGCCTACCCGCTAATATTGTGTCATTTGATTGGTCAGATAGTGTAGTCTGTTGTTATTGGTCAAACGCGTTCATCATTTGTCGCAAATGGAACCCCACTACCATCATTACAGGATTAAGGTTTATGTCACGGGCCAGGGTGGGGGGGGAACCCAAATCGCACACCACCCGTACCAACCACCACTATGAGGAGCTACACCAAGGAAACAGCACGAAGAAGGACACGAGACAAGATCATTTAATGGACTTAATCTAGTCTTAAAACATGCTTAAAATAGTGTCAGCGTGGATAACCAAAGCTCTTTCTCCTGTTCAGGGCGACCAAGGGGTGCAGGGTACTCTGACAGCAAGGATTCTTCCGTAAGTAACTCAGAACTGTGTGGGCAGTTGGCTTACTGCTTCTTCAGGACAGCGATGGGGCTCAGGATACTCCCCCAGCAGGGTATCTTCGGTACGTTACACAGATCTGTGTGGACAGCCATAGGCTTACTGCTTCCTCAGAGGCGCATCCTGACATCCATCAGGTGTCAGGATTGGTTTGTGGCAATCGACCTGAAGGACGCTTACTTTCCCCGGATTGCCTTGAATTCGGCCCTGTAACTCTCACGTTATCCTTAGACCCAGGCCCGGATACGTGCCCAAAGTTCCCACTACTTCCCTTCGGGACCAAGTGGGGAATTTGCAGGCGCTCCCCATCGGGGTGGAAGACCCAACCCAATCCGTGTTGTGTCCTGGACCGCACGCAGAGCTTCAGTAGCTCTGAACAGCTCCTTGTCTGTATTGGTGGACAGCAGAAGGGGAAGGCTGTCTCCAAGCAGAGGCTGGCGCACTGGGTCGTGGATGCCGGTACGACGGCATTCCGATCTCAGAATCTCCCATACCCGCTGAGGGAATACTCCACACGGGGTATAGCCACCTCCTGGGCACTGGCTAGAAGCGCCTCTATAGCAGACATCTGTAGAGCTGCGGGTTGGGCTGCGCCCAAACACCTTCGCAAGGGTTAACAACCTTCGCGTAAACCCGGTGTCAGCCTACGTCCTGCATGGCGACATGTAGGACTGGCATCCGGGGGGGCGTATGCCTGCGAAAGCACCTTCCCACCCTCCAAGAGGTAGGGTCAGTGTGCTATCTACCTTTCTTCTTACCCAAACACATGGCTAAGAAACTGGTACCTCACCAACCTTCCTTCTTACCCAGACACTGGTTAAGAACAGGCATCCCATCTATCACTAAGCAAGCTGTTCCGTCTGACATATCCTCATGGCAACAGTTCCCACACATGGTAACCCATGAGCTGACCCAGGTGGGCCTCCACCTCGTGGTTAACTACCCAGTCCGCACGTTCCATGCGTTCTCTTCCAAGGACGAGACCATACCTATATCCACCATATTCCTCCCCGCGGGTAGGAGGTGGCCTCTGCAGTGCTTCTCTGATTAAGAGTTGCGCTAACCCGGTGTAAACTCGAGTCAGACGAGCTCTCGCCATTAGAGAGCTAAGGCCCCGTCCGTGAAAGGTTACCGGTCAGGGCTGTACCCATCTTTCTTCTAGAAAGCTCTGAAACCCCCCGACCACCACACTGGAAGGTTACAGTTTCGCGAAAGCTTCGAGCTGACACGCCCAGGCCTGTTACCGTTGCTTCGCTAGAGATTGTAACGTGATACAGCGTTGTGGCATTTTCCATAGGTTATCCCATCTGTCGTTCTCGACACAACGTCGAGAGACCGACAGAAAGGGAACGTCTTGGTTATGTATGTAACCTCAGTTCCCTGATGGAGGGAATGAGATGTTGTGTCCCTTATGCCACAAACACGTATCGTATTCTGCTGCAGTCGTGAGAGGCTCTCAGGCTCTTCAGAACAAGAATTAAATGAATGCTGCAGGCCAGCTTCCTTTTATACCGGACATCCGGGGGCGGAGACCGGCATGCAAATTTCATTCGCCAAATTTCATTGGCCTTTTCTATAGAAGTCAGAGTTGATTGGTTCTCAAGGCCGAACCCCATCTGTCGTTCTCGACACAACCATGGGCGTAAATCTCATTTAACAGTAGGGGGGGACAATACATATAAAATTTCTCAAGAGCAATTTTTGAAGGGGACACAAAATTGTACTTATATCGACACTAAGCGACAATAAACATTAGGTTTATAGGTTTATCATGCAGACTTGCAGTCATATTATAACTGAACTGAACTGTGAACAATACAGCTTTTTTCCATTTATACATATTTTTTGTCTTTGTTGTGAAGACAGGAACCACCCATGATACTACATGTTGACATTGAGTCACTGTTTAAACACTTTTAAAATGATTTCCTGATTTAAACTGCAACATTGTTTGACAAAGTAACCGTGCATCGACATTATTGAGTGGTTATTAATTTCCCCTGTAGTGCACAATCTCCGCTAACAAACTTTGTTCATGTTCGTGTACCAAAACAAACTTAAATTCTGTGTTGTACTCGTTGATGAATCGCCGGAGATTCAGTAAACTGAATGTTTAGCCTATCCGCCGCGCACATACTGCACACAATAGATGCTGAGAAAACGATCCTCTCCAACTGAATGAAAGCTGTGCATCTTTTGTGGACACTAGATATAGTGCCACAGTCACAAAACTGTAACTGGTATGTTCGCGGCTGTGTGTGACACGGGACCTGAATGGCAAGATCGGTGGCTAAGTGTTGCGGTTAATGTTCACATCATGCCAGGTCGCTTAAAATATAACAATGAATGCGAAACGGCTTCAGTGTGTTAGTTGCAGTGTGTGAAGTCTTATGTAACAAGCTAATGTTAACTAGCTAAGTAACGTTTTAATCGCTAAAATAGCAGATTCATGGAAAAATACATCGTTAATCAGCATTTTTTTAAACAACTAATTTATTAATGAATCAGCATCAACTACATTAAAGAGAATCACTTCATTTAAAGTGAATAAAATATGCTTCTAACTGGAGTTCAACAACCACTGATGAACTGAGCAGCATACCTGACTTGAATGTATTGTGCAATGCGCAGGTGAGATGAACGTGGAGAGCATGCATTGGGCCAAACCATTGTGAGAGGCAGGGGAGGGGGAACTCAACAGTTTCTAAATTTAAAACGCATTTTAGCGTTTGTATTTTCTACTAATTACACAATTAGATTAGATAAAAAGAAATATATTTATGACAATAGCGAATTTAAATGATCGGGGGGACAACCCTCGGAAAGAGGGGGACATGTCCCCTCCGTCCCCCCCGGGATTTACGCCCATGGACACAACATCTCGTTCCCTCCATCAGGGAACTGAGGTTACATACGTAACCTAGACGTTTTCGCGTCAGTCTCAGCAAATTGTAGACGGGGACTATGTATAGTGACGTAGATATGCGTCCCGACTCGTTTGTGTGATTAAGAGTCGACTCGCATTTTAACAAGCAAATAACTTTCAGATTGACAACATGGCAGACAGCTTACTTTCAAACACGGTAACATAACAGACTGGATGAAACTTCATTTTCATGATCTCATGCTACGTACTCTTTAAAGTGTTAAAGTGTCTTAATGTTTTTGGTGCCCATTTTGTCCTTTGATTAGCAGTAAACATTAAATCTGTACTAAAATAAATTCAATGTTTTCATACAATTTATTTTTCTGTGCTTTTTAGATCCTTTCTTGTACCCTGACCTTCTCATACAGGTTGTAATGTCATCTCTAAAGGTAGGCTTATCTTACTAAATGATTACAGCAGCATACTACTGACAGTCCAAAAAAATGGGATCAATTTCACATTTTAATGTTATTTTTTCCTTAAGATGTTCTTCACCTTCTTCACTGTTCTTCAAAAACAAATTTTTCACGTTATAGTAATATTTTTACAATATTAGAATATAAAAAATATATCGCTTTATATATTGTGTATTTAAAAATTAGTTCACCCCAGAAATACAATTTTATGAATATTTCCTCACCTCCAGGAATTTTCACCATATAGTGCACTTCAGGGAGGCTAATGAGTTAAAAGTCCAAAATTGCAGTTTCAATGCAGCTTCAAAAACGGCTCAAAATGATTCCAGCCAAGGAATAATTAAGAGGAATCAGCCATATGTATCTTTGTATACATAGTAATGTCACACATGACAAATGTTTCCCTCAAAAATGATAATTTCTTTTTGATTGAAGAAAGAAACATATGAACATTTGATGACATTGGGGTGAGTAAATTATCAGGAAATAAAGGGTAAAAAAAATATTGCCAAAAATTAAAACGGAAAAAACGGAATTTGCAAAATTAAAACAGATTTTATAGGCCCCTTCATATCACTTATGTCGATTACAAACGCGATATACCGCATGGCCCTAGTTATTACAGTACAATTTTTACTTTGTAAAATAATACAAATGCTTTGTTCTGGTGTGTCAGAAATTTGCTTGCATACAAAATGAACAATCTTAAGGTTGGCTACAAAAAGTAAACATCATAATACCCATTTGCAGAGAAGAAAACACAGAGCTGTGTCACACAGCTGGATGCCTGCAGAAGACAGGAAAAGAGAATACAAACGGCTATGGCAAAGGGTTCAAAGGAAAATGAAAAATGTGCACAGCAAAAACGCTGGTCCTAGTACTTTGCTAGATAGTGGAGCACAGAATCCCAGAGACACTATGCCAGTCCAGGACTCAGGCCTAGAAAATGGAATGACTGGAGTATTTGATAGTGACAATGAGGAAATTAGGTTTTTCAATACTGGCATCAATGCACTCAATGGTCCCATCCCGGATGGATTTATTGAAGACACCTGCAGCTGATTTCCGGTCATGCCTTTAAAAAGGACAATTTGCCATTGACCGGGAGCGCGGCCCTTTTGGACTTGGTTTTCTTTGTTTTGCTTGATATGACATCGGTTACGTTATACATTTAACATTTAGCTTCATTACACTTCCATTCATTACACTTCACTTAATACCACTGATTCCTGACTATTTCATGTGCTCTTGTTTTTCTTATGTATAGTTTCATTTTGTTAATAAATTCTATACATTATTTGCACTTTCTTGTGTCCCCGTTTTTCTTGCGTCCTTTTCGAGCCATAGGGCGTTACAATCTCCAAATAAGACAACTGACTAAAAGTACTACGAAACATTTATTGTCAGTTACATAACATACAAATAATCGAAACATTTGAATAACAAAATGTAATAAAAACACTTTAGTTTGCACGGTGCCCACTACCGCCAGATCGCCCAGGGGCATGTGTCGTCTCCCATGGCTTTGACTATGATGTGGTCGGTGGCCTTGCTGTTTCACATTTTGACTGCATCTGCAATGATTTGATCTACGTCAGTACCGACTTGCACCACCTGCTGGTGAAGCGGTCAGGCAGCAGGAAGAGATCATGCATTTGTAGAATCGGCGCTCTATTGCTTTTCTTGGAATTCCCGGATGTGAAACTTTGAATTTCAAGCCGAATTTGAACCCCTGAATTTGTGGAAGCGAATTTTTAAATCGAAAAAATGATATGGACTGAAAATTATCTGTCGAATTTTAAAGGTTGTATTTAAAAACAAGTACATTTTTTAAAATAAATTTAAAAGGTGAATTTTGATTATTTCATTTTTAGATAGTGATACCGAGTGTGAAATGTTTCAATTTGAAATATTCACAGCTTAAATGTACAACCATATTGAATTGCAGAACCTTAAAATGCAAGAACTGTTAATACAATGCATTTTTTTTCTGTTAGTGCTATTCAGCACGTCTCTAATTGCTTCAAACACATTTGTCACTATTTTACTTCCATACACTCGTTTACGATTATTCTCACAAATTTGATTTTTGTATCATATTTTATGTTTATTGTACTGATCTTGATGCAGAATATCTGGTATTCCTATCATATTCACTTAATCCGTGAAAAATAAATGAATATCCCTTGGTCTGCTGTAGCTTCAGCTCCTACTAGAGAAGTGTCCGACCTGACGGCCGTTTTACTCCTCCCCCTAATGCAACCGGCTGGTCTCGCCAGTCTGCGGCACGAGGCTGTATGGGTCAACTGGAACAAGCCTTTTATATCCGAAATATACTCCCACTCATACCAAATAGAACATACTGTTTTAAAGGCCGAAAGTTAGTTACTTAAATTCAGTACGTACTGTCACATGATGCGATTCCAGCAGTCTTCAAGTATAAATCACGTGACGCTCGTGCTTTTTGAACTTCCGTAGAAACCGAAAGAAACCTCTTGATGCTAGAAGGGATAAAGCCACAGCAGTGGTGCGAAACCTCGCCATATAATCACAATAAATTGTATTAGCTAACGCCTAAACCAACCCCAACCATGAACCTTAACCTAGAATAGTAATCAACTATTTTCAGCGTGACAAAAATTACGCGGTATGAAGTGCGCATGCCCAGTGGAGGTAACGATAGCTGTTTAGCTTTTAACCCCGCGTCTGTAAGGAAATCATATACACAATTAAATAAACATGAAAGTAAACTTCATTAAGACAATATTACATTGTTTCATCGATTCGTTATATTTCGCACCATGATCATCAGGTGAGAATAATTATTTGTGAAATATATAGCGCGATTGTAAGATAACGCATTTAAGGGCTAATATGGTGCTAACATGCTAATAAAAACGTAAGTCACTAATGTTAATTTAGTAGTCGATGTTAGACTGCTGGGCTTAAAATGATAGTGTCTTAGAAGAAATGGACTACACTATTATTTTTCAGGTTAATTGTTTTATTTAATAACATGTTATTTATATGCTAACGCTTGCTGCTAATATAAAAATAAATCTGGAGTCCTGAGTTTTATTTGTAGTCAAATTATTGCAAATTTTAAGGGTATGTCCACTACAGAACTGATTTAAGCTCTTATTGCTTGCTTTTAAAAAACTATATGGGTCAAGCATCCCCTTACGAAAATTTACAATGGTTTTAATACAGTTCAATTTGAAAAAACATGTTTTTTTTGTAAAAAACCTGTTGGTTACTGTAGTAAAACCAGGGTTTTGCCCCAAGTAATCAATGCACCAAAAAAAATACACTTGTACCACAAATCTTGTATCTATCAGATGCCCTGTCCCCACAGCCGTACTGTGCTGGTAAATGTGCGGAAGTTTTTTCTCCATTGACATACATCCATACACATATGAATATGATAGATTGGAAACGTAAGCTTATGCTGCAAAGTTTTGCATTCCCTGCGTTCCAAAGTTCAGGTTTGTTGAACTCTGACCTGCGAATTTGTATCACGTGAAGATGTGCGACCAGATGGATTTGCCAGGGTTTGACCTTTCTCTCCTCGTGGCGTGACCCTCATCCATTTTTTTTTGCAAAAATAAAGAAAGCGCTAACTTCCTCATATCCTGCTTCCTGCCCATATTCGCAGCTGCATACAACAAATTTTGATAATATTTAATGTTAATGCTGAATGACCCACATCGCACACGAGTGAAGGGCTCACTCTTGCAATTTAAATTAATGTTTTGCCTGCAGACAGCATGAATTTCCCGGCCTATTGTACAAAACAGCAACGATGATGAATTGCGTTGCGTGTGTTGTATGTGTCAGCTAATGGAGGAAATTACATTTGCAACAGAGTATTTAAACTTTAAACAAAAAATCACTAATCCTGTGTTCACACCAGACATGAATTAAGGCCGTCCGCAAGAGCGTGTAACGCCAGGGATTTCCCGGATGCCATGAACCCACCAGTCGGGGGCTTCCAACAACTCGTCCCTCTCACCGTAGCCAGCTTCAACCTCCAGCCAACGCCCTGCCAGCAGTTAACACTGCGGGCCGTCCACAAAACATTAGCTCGCCAGCACCTGGAGCTCCGGTGCTGTCTCACTAATTTCCCGTCCCTGGCTCTTGGCCCATGGTGCCTCCTTCGACCACTAGCGTGAGGCTGCCTCAGCTAGCAATGCAGGCGCCATTTCTGGTCATTTCCCTGCCACCCTAGAAGCCGCTTATAGCGCGAGCATAGGCATGGGTATCCTTAAGATTTTAACGGTACTACTACTCTTATCGATACTTTTTATCGGTTCGGTACTTTAACGTTATTTTACTATCGGGGCTTTTGGATATACTTTTTTATATGCAGCCTTTGCTTCCTCTTCGTTAATGTGTGCTCGGTGTTGTGTATGTTTCGCACTATATTGTGTTCTATTCCTTTAAGAGGCCTGTGTAGAAGTGTTGTGCTTGCAAACTGAAAGTTTACGTGAAGTTATGAAACTGTGTCTTTGTCATATTGATTGATAGTTTCCCAGCGACATAATAAAACTGCCGACGAGGATGAACACGATTTACTTGCGCGACACTGCCGAGTGAGTGTTAAACTTTTAGTTCCTTTCGAACACTAAGTTTCTTTCTATGTTTTGGATTACACTGAAAATCAAATCAGAAATACGTTGGATGTTGTGAGAGAATTCTTCTGCAGATCTGGGAGCACAAGAACTAGACACAAAGGCATCAAGCTTTTGAACTCATTTATTTTAGACTCTACAAGCCTTTATATAGGTACTAAAACACCTCTGGGTGGTTTCAAATGCCCAGGGGTTCACAGATGGTTTCAAAGTCCAGGGGTTCACAGAATGACCAAATAAGGTATAGCAGATAAGACAAAGAATGTTTAGCTTAGAAAGAATCCCCCCATATAACCAGAGGGAAACCCTTCCTCCAACTATCTAGCCAGGAATGTATTCAGTGAGTTTAACAACTTCGCACTTCATTTATTTACAGGCTTGTATTCATTTATGCGGAAATTAAATCTAACAGTTGCCCTCTTTAAGTCATTTATGACTTACCAATACATTTTCCGCATCCATGGTAAACAGTAAAAATGCTAAATAATAAAGAAAATTCCTAATCTAAGGACCACGTCCGGTTGAAGCAGATTTGTTTATCTCTAAGCAAAGCAAAACCAGAATTCATGAAATAATTATAACAATTAAAATCAGCCAATGTTCGATTTTACTGAAAAGGCTGGAAAAATTCAAACTCCAGTCCCATTCATCTCCATTTCTCTCTCTGCTGGTCATCTCAGTAACTGCTCTTGTGATGTTCTTAATACCTTGGTTGATCAAATGTCCATCCGCATCATTATCTGGAACATAAGTACAACAACTATCATGTCACTTGTCTTTACGGTGTAATTAGCCAATCTCCCCCACATGTTTGTGGCATATGAAAGTGGTGGATCGTCACGGTCTAACCATGAATCATCTTTATCTATTAATTTAATTCCTTGTGCACCGACCAGTATCATTACCAGACATATGATTGACATATTGGACAATTGGGACCCAAATGTGTAACAGGGGAACCTTCAGAGGTGATCAGGAAGCTATAAATGGGGCAAAATTTGCCCAGGCCCTATGTTCAGCCGACAGATGGCCCCCTCACTCACTACTAGAGCAAGGATCTTCTGTCTGGCGCAAGCCCTCTCACCAGTGCCCTGTCACACACTTTGGGCAGGCTTCTTAGGCCCTACAGTTTCAATTGGTAATGCAGATGTTGGCAGATGCTTCAGTCTGGATGCGTGAATCCACTGCGGTTGATGATCCGTTAGCACTCCAGTTCTCGTTACAGCAATAACTACAGCTGGCCCAAGATATCTCGGTTCCCCCACGGCGACTGGTTTCAGACTACGAATCAGCACCTGTTGGCCTGGAACGAAATTATGGGTGGGCTTATCTGATGGTATAGGGAGAGAAAGAGAAACATCAGCACACACAGAATTCAGTTTATCAATAAGGGAAATCACGTGGTCATCCAGGATCACCTCCATGTCACCTAGGGAAGAAACGCCTGCGCGACCTTTGACCCATGGGGTCAGGAAAGGTCTAACCATCAAAATTTCAAATGGTGAGTATTTTGTCGTTGAGGATGGGGTCATTCTCATTTCTGCCAATACGGCTGGTAGCACATCTGGCCATTTCCTGCCTGTTTCCATACAGGCTTTCGTGATCTTGTCTTTGATTGTTCGGTGTGTTCGTTCTACCACCCCCGACGACTGTGGGTGATAGGGTATATTATAGTGTCAATTTATGGCTAACGCTTTAGCCAATAATTTGGTAACTTTCGATGTGAATGGGCTCCCATTGTCACTTTCTATTGTCATTGGTATACCATAACGAGAAATAACTTCTTTCGATAGTATTTTTACAACCGTTTTAGCATCTTCCTTTGCACATGCAAATACTTCAGGCCATTTTGAAAACCTATCGACAATAGTTAATATGTATTTTAGATTTCCCACCGCTGGCATATGAGAAAAATCTATTTGAAGACACTGAAATGGCGCTTCTGGAAACGGCAATGCGTCGTGTGGCGTTTTTCTGTGAGGGTTTGTTTTGGCGCATATCAAACACGAGAATATTATTAGTTTGACCATTTTTGCTGTATCCTGTATACAATACAGGCGATTAATCATCTGTGTAACTTTAGACGCGCTGTTGTGCGAAATACCATGGTAATGTCTTATCAATATTACCAAAGAAAGCTTTGGTAATGCGATTCTACCATTTTTATCTCTTATCAAACCGTCAGCATCTGGTGCGCATCCATTTTCTGCCCAATGTTTCACGTCTCCCTGTGTAGGTTGACTTTGCAAAATTTTCAAATCTATGTCAGGAACGCATGATACATGTGCAAACATCATTGTTTCTACGTCCCTACTCTGCACTCTCTGATATGGAGAAAACTCTGCATGTTCTGCGGCCCATTTGGCCATTTCATCAGCATTTCTGTTGCCAACAGCGTCTGTTTCATCTCCTGAAACATGTCCCTTGACCTTCACTACAGCTAGTTCAGATGGCAACATTACAGCTTGTAATAAGTCTCTCACCAACTCTGCATGTGATATTCGTTTGCCCTCAGATGTCTGAAAATTTCGTCTAGCCCAAGTCTGGGCGAAGTCTTGAACGACCCCATACGCATATTTGCTATCCGTATAAATGGTAACTCTTTTGCCTTTTGTCAACTCGCAGGCTCTTGATAATACAATTATTTCTGCAGCCTGTGCTGAGTTAATGTTAAGACGGTATGCCTCCACCCTCTCACCTTCCTTTGTCACAATGGCATCTCCACACAGATACACTCCATCAGATGGTCTTGAACATGAGCCATCTATATATAAATGCTCCCCCCCATCCAGGGGCGTATCTTTCAAATCGACCCTGGCCGCAGTGAAGCATTCAATATCATTCATGCAATCATGAGGTACCGTCTCAGTTATCAATGTGGATAAGCCAAACAGTGACTGAATTGCTGGGCTAGAAACCGAAGTGGGCTTAATGGTTAAATTTTCAGTGGCTAACAGCGTTGCTTCATAGCCAGACCTCCTCTGGGCCGTCATGTGTTGTGTCTTTAAATTATGCAAAATAACACCCACCTGGTGAGTGGTGTATAAAATCAAAGGATGTGATAAAACAAAGCCCTCCAAGTCATCATTATCAAGACTCAAAGCAGGGATTTCCACAATTAAAGACGATTCAGTAACATCATCAGATAAAACTCGTAATAAAATCGATCTATAATCCCCTTCAGCCAATTGTGCAAAGCGCGTATGTGAGTGCAAAACATCTACAAATTTGTTAGAATTATTCGGGTTCGGCAGAGTTTTACAAATAATATCAATGTCTGTCATTGTTGCTGGTTTAAGAATAATTCTTGGGCCCTCCTGCACCCACGCCATTGATGGCTGTGCTGCAGGTCGTAAAGTTTCTTTGTTTAACTCGGGAGGGGGAGGGGGTTGTGGAGTGGAGGGAAAAGCAAGCAATGAGGGATACAAATTTAAACCGTTCTGAGCATGTTTTTGGACAGAAATCACGGCTGTATCATAAGATGGCGGTGTCTTTACTGTTGACGGCGCAACGATCGATATTTTGTTCGATTTATTAACACGCTCGGGACCTTGATTCCATATTTTTTTCTTTTTTTGCCAAATTTCATACGATTCAAACATATATTTATAATCCCATTGGGGATCACCCCATCCACCCTTAACCATGGATTTCATTAGCTCCATATCATCTTTCTTAAAAGAACCGAATCTGGGATATTTATTAATTTGCGGTCCGACGCTTTCAGACCATCCAGCCAAATTATCAACAAAGGGTTGTGTCCAAAAACCCTTGTTATTTCTAAACATAAAATCTAACGGCGTTTCAGCTGGTAGTGGTTTAGATATTTCTTGTCCCATGCTCAACGAATGAACAAAGCAAATGTTAGTAAGAAGAAAGTAAAAAAAAAAACGAAAACTTCCCACACAAAATCCAACTCCTTTTTTTTTCGTTAATTATTACAATTATGAATGTAATAAAGTAAATATCCCAAAATACGCGCGTCGTGTGCCTCTCGACTACTAAGGACGTAACCTGGCCCCCGGTTAACGCCACGGAGCGCCACACGCAAATACAGAAACCCAGCACAAAAGTGTGGTAACTGCCATCAACAGTATATCACAGGAAGGTTATTTTAAAAAAAACTCTTACCTGTGTTATACTGCTGGAACCCGTAGAACGTCTTTCAGTCTAGCGCGGTCTTCAAAACACAGAGTTTTTCCCGGACTGCCGATGAGTAAACCGGACGAAGCCCCCAATTGTTAAACTTTTAGTTCCTTTCGAACACTAAGTTTCTTTCTATGTTTTGGATTACACTGAAAATCAAATCAGAAATACGTTGGATGTTGTGAGAGAATTCTTCTGCAGATCTGGGAGCACAAGAACTAGACACAAAGGCATCAAGCTTTTGAACTCATTTATTTTAGACTCTACAAGCCTTTATATAGGTACTAAAACACCTCTGGGTGGTTTCAAATGCCCAGGGGTTCACAGATGGTTTCAAAGTCCAGGGGTTCACAGAATGACCAAATAAGGTATAGCAGATAAGACAAAGAATGTTTAGCTTAGAAAGAATCCCCCCATATAACCAGAGGGAAACCCTTCCTCCAACTATCTAGCCAGGAATGTATTCAGTGAGTTTAACAACTTCGCACTTCATTTATTTACAGGCTTGTATTCATTTATGCGGAAATTAAATCTAACAGTGAGTTAGACAGAATTTGGGACACATTATTGACAATCCACATGTGCATCAGAGGCATAGAATGTGTGGTCAAATCTTGCGTTGGTGGAATAAAAGTAAAGGAAAAGAGTAAACTGCTGCACGTCACAAAGTTAATCCAAAACGTGATCGAAGAGGAATCAACAAAACAACATGTGGGAAAGAACATTGAGAGAGAGATGGCTGGTTAGTCGGGCAAATTGGACCATGATTAAGGTATTGAGCAATGGAGTTCGTACACAGAGCGGTTTGAGTGTTTTCTCAAGGCTAACGGGATAAAAGATGACCTTCTCTTGCCAACGTTTATGAGTTTAATAGGCTGCACAATATATAATCTACTGCATAGCTTGGTCCAGCCTAATAGGCCTGGTGATTGCTTGTTGAAGGATCTGGCCGGACCAAAGGTGACCATTTGGGCATCGTAAAACACCATGACCTCTCAGGAGGAGTCTAACCGGCGCCAGCAAGTCTGATCCAACTGCCCTCTCTTAAAGCATCCATCATTTGATCAGGATAGATTCCAATGCACTCTCCTGGACTTCAAAAGAGTCCCAACGAGGATGATGAAGTGCTCCCTCCAACAAGGACACCAGATAAGATAGAAAATGAAGAGAAGAAGAGAGAAGAATTTGGCAAATGGTCTCTGTAACACATCTCATAAAAGGGAAGGAAGGAGGCGAGAACCGGAAGTCAATAAATTAAAGTTTTAATAAATAATAACAGCCGACGGCCCCTCACGGACGACCGCCGGCGAACAAAACATAAATACAAATATATAAACCAAACTTAACACATGTTCGGGCCCGTACCTCTCTCTTCGACGGTCCGGTCGCTCATTCCTTTTATGCTCCCCATCTCCTACGAGATTCGAGCCCGGTGTGCGCACAGCTGGCGCTAATTCACAATTACTCACCGGACTCGAACCACGGTCTCGCCCCGCCTACTCTACTACATACCCCCATCACCCCTCACAGGCCGGGGGGCACCCCCGCGACTGTGCAAGCTCCCTCCCCCTCCCTCGGGGGGGGGTGGGGTGGGGGGTATGCAGCGACGAGACGAGACAACGGAGATGGGAGCCCTCGGAGCGACCGGAAAGAGAGAGGGGAGAGAGGAAAAATAAAATAAAAAATCCGGTCCCCCGACATGCTGCCGCTCGTTCCTCAACCAGCCGGAGTACTCATTCGCGGTGCCTTGCGGTGGCCCTGGGGCTTCGGTGGACGGCTCGACCGTCCGCCCCCTGGCGGCCGGCGGTGGCTCCTCCTTAATCTGGGAGTCGGGGCGGGTTCCCCGTCCCCTGCTCCGCCCCCTTGGGCGGACGGACGCAGGCTCCGGCCTCTGGCAGGCGGTGGCCGCACTCGGCGCTTCCGCCCCCTGCTCCTCCCCCTCGGGTGACGGACGCAGGCTCCGGCCTCTGGCGGACGGCGGCAACTCCCCCGCTCCCGCTTGGACGAAAGCCACCCCACCTCGACCCAGGGGCGCGGCAGCAAAGGTCGCCGTTCCACCGAAGCTTTGACGGTGGCCGCACTGTGCACTTCCGTTTTCCCCAGAGCCACCGCTTCGGGCAGCCACTGGCGGACGCCCTTCGTCCGCGCTGCCCGAACTCTCCGGCACCGCGAGGCCACTCGGCGGCGAGGACTCTCCGACAGCATGTCTCTCCTTCCTCCCGGGTTTCGCCACCAATGTAACACATCTCATAAAAGGGAAGGAAGGAGGCGAGAACCGGAAGTCAATAAATTAAAGTTTTAATAAATAATAACAGCCGACGGCCCCTCACGGACGACCGCCGGCGAACAAAACATAAATACAAATATATAAACCAAACTTAACACATGTTCGGGCCCGTACCTCTCTCTTCGACGGTCCGGTCGCTCATTCCTTTTATGCTCCCCATCTCCTACGAGATTCGAGCCCGGTGTGCGCACAGCTGGCGCTAATTCACAATTACTCACCGGACTCGAACCACGGTCTCGCCCCGCCTACTCTACTACAGTCTCATTCCTCATGAAATGTCTTTCTTTCTCCATCTATATCTCTACATTGTATGTTTGTCCCCATGTTATTCGTCCTCGGGGTTAACCTCAAAAGCATGTGTGTTTAGTTGTATTCTGCTTATATTTTCATTTTTGTACAAACTTCAGGTCAATGTACTCATAATCCTGGCATGTTTTATATCTAAATGTTTCTCTCTTCATTCCTTAAAAGATCATGTTTAGCACAGTACTGTGTTTCATACCATACTCATTTTATCGTATTCTAAGAGTATTACAGTCCCAGGTAGAGGTGACCATAAATGCAAATGAGCTAATGTGCAGGACAAAGAAACTGGATTTCGTGCCAAAATCATCTCATCGCATTTGAACGTCATTGTCCTCGATGGTTTATGCAGATGTAGATGTAATAGCTGATGTAATACTGCCAATCTTTGCTTTGTCTATTTCTTTCATTTCTTTACTACTTTTACGTTCATTGTGTTGTTTTGTTTAGTGTTGGTTATTTGATAGTTAGTTTGTTTGTTTCCCCTTTAGTATAGTCAATAAACCGCATTTGTTATCTACACTCGAATTGTTGCTGTGTTTCTTTATCACATATTAACGTCACTTAAACTGCTTGATTTCGTTATAATTTCTGGAGCGGTACTGTACTACAGTAAGAGTGTTATGTTTCCAAGGCCAGGAAAGTAATATTTCTTAGATGTGATATACGATCTGCTGATCACTTGCTGGACTAGTGCATTTAGTTTGTCGCTATAATTAGGTCTGCTGAATCCGATAAAGTGTATAATATAGTTATAGTTAATCACCATTAATTATACGTATTTTACTGTGATCAAACTCATAGTTCCCCGAAATACACTACATTGTTCAGGGAAATTGTAATATTGCTCAAAGTGCATTATGCACCAAAAACTACTCATCATTGCAAAAAGATTTTGCTTCAATAAACGCAACCAGTTAGAGTGAGAATCAATTGCACATTTTTTTGCGCTATTGAAAGCCTCTCTGAACACTGCGAGCTAAAATGAAACCGCTGCGATATCACAATATTTAGTGAAAATCGCAATCAATTGTGCAGCCCTAGGATGAAGACAATAAACACCCACTGCTCCTGACATATTAACTTTTGTAACTTAAATAAGCTTTAATCTATACTTAATTTGTACAGTGAAGAAAATAAAGTGCTTCATTCTGTTTGTGCCTAACCTACCTGAAACACCTGGCCCTGATTATTTCAGTTGTACGTTTGCTTTATTACATTTATTTGTGCCAAGAAGAGTAGAACAAATACTTAGGTCTTGTCTCAAACATGATACATGGGTGAATTAATCAAAATAAGTTTAAAAGGCCCAGAAGTGACCAAAAAACAAGTCCAGACAATATGTAAAGAGCTTGGCAAAGCATACAGTAATTTAAGTTTATGTGTAAACCATAATAGTTTGTTTTAATTTGTAATTCATTTATTATGTATTATACAAGTTTGGATGTAGTTTCAGTGTTTCCCTTTTCTTGCCTCAACCCACGACTCTGGTGCTTCCAAATAAAGAGACAGTGGCACCAACTTTTTAACTTGGTACTATCAGTGCCACCCCTCTCAAATGTAAGTCTAGAGCCCTGACTCTGTTTTTCTGTTTCTGCAGCTGCTGCTACATCTGTGCACTGCTGGTAAAAATCTGGACTACTGATAAAGGTGAGCATCAGCTTTGTTTAATACTGCTTTTATTGGTTGAAATTAATCCGCATCAATTATTGAGAAAACATATAATGGTCAATAATGTGATGATTTAGCTATATATGAGCATGGCTGTGAGTAGGCTAGACGCACAAGCCTGCAGGCCGAGTACAGGAGACAAATACTGCCAAGCTGATATAAAGCCATATAACATGACCACGATAACAATGTTGCATTAATATATTGCTTAAAATTGTGTGAATGAAATAGAAATATTCAGGGCAATGCTACAAGTTTGATATAACAACAGATTGACGCCACAAGTGTGTACTGGGGAACTACTTTTTCGGCCAATAATTCCAGCCCAGCGTAACCGTTAAAGAGCAGGTTGCAAGGCATTTGTAAGTGTCCTGATATTGTATTGGAGTCCCACCAACACGCATTTTCTCACAATATGCATTTAATATCACCTAATTGATTGAAGCACCACAGTGCTTCAATTGGCCTGCCACCCCAGTCTGTTGTGATTGGTTGTAAACTAAACGTCAATTACCACAACTACATTTCAGCTCAGAGCAGTGGGTCCCCGGAACAGGTTTGGGAACCCCAGCTATACATTATCATCCTTTAAGAGTGTAAACCACTCCATGCCTGATTCTGCCATGAATTACTCCAAGTGACTCCACAACCACACGCATTTAGTCATGCCTACCCAGACCTTCATACTGAAGGTCCAAAAATGGAGAGCAGAGCGCTGAGCACACGGGAAAAAGCCCAGCTGCTGCTGTAACCGTTCACACCAGTCCTGCTACAAGGCATCGGAGTCAGGCGCTCTTATGAGGAAAGACTGCAGCCTCTAGTGTCTGTTATTAGAGCACATCTTGGGGTCGGGAAGTGAGGTTTACCTGCAGAGCTCTCTATCTCTCTTTCCCTCCCGTTGGCATTCGGTACACTGGAGTTTTGCAACGCATTTATTGGAAACAATTTAAAAACGAGTAAATTTGCATGGTCGCAACTGGCGATCTCTGAATAAATATAACTCGCAAATTAATATTTTTAGTCGCAAATGCGACCATTTTAGTCACAGTCTGGAGCCCTACTATTCCGCAGTTAGGGGATGGACGGGGCTGTGTGTACCGACCAGATCACCAAAGTTACAGTGCGGTTGTAGCTGGTAGGGGGCTGCTCGGGTAGCAGCGATAGTAGAATTAGTCCAGTTAAGAGTTGTTCTACCACTGAAATAATTTTGGAGACATTATTTTAGGGTCAAAAAAATACATAGTGTTGCTTTTAATTAGTTTATTTTGAAACTGGGTGCAGTTTTTTGTGGCATTTTATGAAATATAAGAAAATTCAAAAAGGTGAGCAGACAATTTTTTTTCTTTACTCAACAGGGATAAATGTACAACACATCTTTTTATTTACTTTTTGCTTTTTTTATTATAGAGAAAGATCTCTGGTGCTTATGATATGGGTGTGCGCTGTGAATGTGTCGATTACGAATTTTATGAAATATAGAAATGTATCATACATTTTTTTGCAATCAAACATAAAAAAATAATACCACCAACCTAAATAATTGATGTTCCAGCATTGAACAATAATTGCATATGTCTTAGGTTAATAATATTTATAAGTTAAAGATCATAAGTCTTAATTTGGGGGGGCCCACACAAGGGGGGCCTTACAATGAAAATGTTTGAGAACCACTGCTTTAGATGTAGTGAAAGGGACCTATTTGTCAGATATGATGACCCGTACCAAAAATGTGACCTCTGCATTTAA
Source organism: Triplophysa bombifrons (assembly GCA_029783895.1). NCBI lineage: Eukaryota > Metazoa > Chordata > Actinopteri > Cypriniformes > Nemacheilidae > Triplophysa > Triplophysa bombifrons. The sequence goes on from CM056472.1 coordinate 3,982,306, forward strand.
CCTATCCAGCAAGTTGTGAACACCCAGAGCAGTGGGCAGCTATCACTGCAGCGAGTAGGGGTATGGTGCCTTGCTCAAGGGCACCTCAGTGTTACCCGGCGGCCCTGAGAATCGAACCGGCAACCTTCTGGTCACGAGTCCGACTCTAACCATTAAGCCACGACTGCCCGATCACTGTCATCCAAAGAGAAACTTGAACCCAATGCACATCTTGCACATCTGGACAGTTGCAATATTATATAAGGAATAAATGTGGGTAGCCACAGCTTCATTTTCTTTCAAGTCTGTATTTCCTTCTGTCTACACTGAATTTTCAAACTCAAACAGGGTCTGCAGTGTCTCCAAAAGTCTCAAAAGTTTTTAAGGGTTGAAAACCCTGAAGTACTGTGAATTGCAGACATAACCGTAGCAAAAATGATACGTTTCAAAATTAAAATGCATTAATGCTATAAACGTAGCATTAAACACAAACTAATGCTGAGAAATTCATGTCATATGCAAAGATGTCAAAGTGTTTGTGCTAAATGTTTCTCTCATTTCAGTATTTTCACAGGTGACAATTGATGGGGTTATTGGAGGTTCTGTTCTCTTGCCATGTGCTTCAAATATAAATGAGCACAACCTTCAAGACATCAATGTTCATTGGAGACATAATACCAGCATGCTTGTCTACGATATTTTTAAAGGTAAAGGTTCAGTGGAGCATCAGGAACCAAGGTTCAAGAACAAAACAGACATTTTTCCTGATGACTTTGTAAGAGGAATCTTCTCCATCCAACTCAACAAACTTGAACACACTGATGCCGGAGAATATGAATGTTACATCATACATTCAGGAGAATATGTGAATGTCCAGCTGCTTATTAATGGTGAGTAAAAACTAGGGCTGGGACGATACACTTATCTCCAGACTCAATACTATCAATTCAATTCAATACTATACTTGTCTGCCGATTTAATATATATTGCGATAATTGAGAATTGCGATTATAAAACTATTGCGACTCGATATTACAATTTATTATGATTTTTGTTTTCCAAACTTGGGATTTAAACATGGTTCTAGACTAGAATTTGAGATGGATGGCACTGGGGGTACCAGCCCTTAACTTTATAGCACATTTTTAACAAATTAAATAATTAAATGATGATTTAAATTTCAAGCGACTTTTATAAGAATGAACAACACTCTAGCAACAACCGTAGCAGTGCGAGATAATCGTTTTGAACACTGATATGTGATTTACTCAACAATTGATTTCTATTTATTTTTACCCCAAAATGATCACAGATTGCCACTATAAAAAATGGTGTCTATTTTGCCTCATCAGGAAATGCAAATGTAGAAAAACAAGCAGATTATCCAGGACCACATTTTCAATAGCAAAACTAGTGTATAAAAGCTGTGTAGTGTATAAACTTCACTCCTTGTCTAGTGTTTGACTCCCATGTTGGACTGATCACTGAAACGATTTTAGTTTTCAAAGGCACAACTTGAAAATGGATTTAGGCACACAATATGTCAGTATATTACACAAAAAAGCTGTCGGACTTGATAATAATGTCCTGGAAAGGAATATTAGTGCATGTGGTGATTTCTACAGACCGTAACACACTGTAACTGTCACTGTTTTCTGTTGAAGACAGCAACACTAAATAAAGTTTAAAATGTGATGAAGCAAAATAAGACCTCTTTAAAATCTAAATACAGTATCTGATTCTCTGAATGTTTTAAGGTCACTGATTATTTGCTTTTATCACACTACAGTGATGTTTTTGTTAACTTTTTTGTTGCAGAATCAACAGAAGCAAAAGATGCAGGAGGAGGAAATAAATCAGAAGAAACAAACATAGTGCTTGTATCAATTACTGTGCTTTGCGTATCTGTGGTGGTGTTAAGTATTTTTCTCTTTGTGTACAAATGGGTTAATAAAACATCTAGATCACAGGAGTCTTATCCTGATTCTGAAGAGCTTGAACCTGTTAATCAAAATCATCATGATTAGTGTCTGTTCACTCTATGGATGAGATCTAAAACTATACAGCTTAGCATGACGGGGATGCCACTATGGTTGCTCCTGCACCTGATTTGGTGGAAGTCAAACATTAGCAATTTTTTTGGTATCCATCTTCTGCCCCAACTTACTACTGATCTAATAAGATTGGGCAATCAGGCAGCTATTTTTCTGGATTTTTGTTACATAAAAACTACAGTCAGATTCGTTGCACTTGAACATGCAAGAATGTTTTCATAATATACAGTTGAGGGAAAAAGTATGTGAACCCTTTGGGCTTACTTGGATTTCTTCATAAATTGGTCATAAAATGTGTTCTGATCTTCATCTGAGTCACAACAATAGAGAAACACAGTCTGCTTAAACTAATACCGCACAAACATAATATGTTTTCATGTTTTTATTGAACACAACATGTAAACATTCATAGTGCAGGCTGGAAAAAGTATGTGAAACCCTAGGCTAATGACTTCTCCAAGAGCTAATTGGAGCCAGCAGTCAGCCAACCTGGGGTCCAATCAATGTGATGAGATTGGATGTGTTGATTAAAGCTGGCCTGTCCAATAAAAAACACACACCAGTTTTGAGTTTGCTGTTCTGAAGAAGCGTTGTCTGATGTGAACCATGCCTCGCACAAAAGAGCTCTCAGAAGACCTACAATCAAGAATTGTTGACTTACATAAAGCTGGAAAGGGCTACAAAAGTATATCTAAAAGCCTTGATGTCCATGTGTCCACGGTAAGACAGATTGTCTACAAATGGAGAAAGTTCAGCACTGTTGCTACACTCCCTAGGCGTGGTCGTCCTGTAAAGATGACTGCAAGAGCACAGCGCAGAATGCTCAATGAGATGAAGAAGAATCCTAGAGTGTCAGCTAAACACTTACAGAAATCTCTGGCACATGCTAACATTTTTGTTGACAAATCTACAATAAGGAAACATTAAACAAGAATGGACTTCATGGGAAGACACCACGGAGGAAGCCACTGCTGTCCAAAAAAAACATTGCAGCACGTTTGAAGTTTGCACCTGGATGTTCCACAGCACTACTGGCAAAACATTCTGTGGACAGATGAAATCAAAATTGAGTTGTTTGGAAAGAACACACAACGCTATGTGTGGAGAACAAAAGGCACAGCACACCAACATCAAAACCTCATCCCAACTGTGAAATATGGTGGAGGGGGCATCATGGTTTGGGGCTGCTTTGCTGCCTCAGGCCCTGGACGGATTACTGTCATCGATGGAAAAATGAATTCCAAAGTTTATCAAGACATTTTGCAGGAAAACTTAAGACCATCTGTCCACCAACTGAAGCTTAACAGAGGATGGACGATGCAACAGGACAACGACCCAAAGCATAGAAGTAAATCAACAACAGAATGGCTTCAACAGAAGAAAATACGCCTTCTGGAGTGGCCCAGTCAGAGTCCTGACCTCAACCCGATTGAGATGCTGTGGCATGAGCTCAAGAGAGCGATTCACACCAGACATCCCAAGAAGATTGCTGAACTGAAACACTTTTGTAAAGAGGAATGGTCCAAAATTTCTCCTGACCGTTGTGCAGGTCTGATCTGCAACTATAGGAAACGTTTGGTTGAGGTTATTGCTGCCAAAGGAGGGTCAACCAGTTATTAAACCCAAAGGTTCACATACTTTTTCCACCCTGCACTATGAATGTTTACATGTTGTGTTCAATAAAAACATGAAAACATATAATGTTTGTGCGGTATTAGTTTAAGCAGACTGTGTTTCTCTATTGTTGTGACTTAGATGAAGATCAGAACACATTTTATGACCAATTTATGAAGAAATCCAAGTAAGCCCAAAGGGTTCACATACTTTTTCTTTCAACTGTACCTTAAACAGTGCCATTCTTTCTGACATCATGTCGCAACACGTACAGAACTTGTAATTGTTTGCATGAGAGATTACATTTTTTTGGTGATTCATTTCAATACTAATAGTTTTACTACAAACATCATAAAAATACTTAACTTTTTTATTTCCTGTATTTTTGTTTAAACTTTTTAAAGGATCAACATTTTAAAGTTAATTATTTGGTTATATCTTTGTCTGCCTTAATGTTCAGACCTGCTTTTTTAAGGTAACAGTTAGATTTTTAGAGGCACAAAACAGTGACACCAAAGATAAATATTTTTGTAAACCTGTTCTGTAAGTATTTAATGTGTAAATGTATGGTACAGTGACTTTTAGATTTTAAATTCTGATTCATTCATATTTTAATATAATTAAAACGTATAATAATATATATTTTTTTGAAAATAATGAATTTGATCAAATCGTTATTAAAGTATTATAAGCATTATTATTGTTATAAAAGGTAAATCACCAATATTTCTTTCTCTTTTCTTGGCAGTGATAATAGAATAAGGTTGATGTCACCTGATGGTGAGAAATATCTGTGTTTTAGTATTTTCTTTAAAATGGATTTAGTGAAAGAACTCATTTACCCTACTGGCCAGAACTTTAACAGCTACCACTGGCCACAGATTGATGTGATTTCTTTGAAAGGAACCTGGAAGTAAGTCAGATAAGAAGTCACCGATAGCACCCACACGCCACCTTAGCCCTCATGAGTTGATAAAGTAAAACTAAAATGAAAAAACATAGTGACTTGAAGCTTATAAGTGACGACCATAATGGAACAGAAGTTTGTGAAGTTCTCATAATCCTTGCTGTCAGCTATATCATCCTGCACTATTCTATAGCAGTTCTGTTTTCTCTTTACTCTTCTATCTATTCCAAGTTGCACACTAAAAATAAGTTGAAGATTTCCAAAGATGAAGAAGTGAATAATTTTCCTATTTTATGTGTCCCCATGAATAGAGTTAGAAAATGTGTCTGAGATTGTATGTTACAGTATATGCATGACAATAAATGATGTATGTGTGTACAGACAGACGATGAACATTTTTGCAGATAGGCTGCAGTGACATTCATGATGTTATCAGATGCATTTTTTGTTGTACCTGCTGTCTCGTGTTTTGACTAATTCTATGTTGCCGTACCTTGTTCTTTTTATCATAGCCTCCAATCTTGCTTTCATGTCATGTTTTGGAGCACTCTTTCAAACATCTTAACTTTAGTGACTTTTTATTTATTTAAAATACTTAACTGCAATGGGGTTGTCAATTTAGTCAAAGCTAACTATAGGTGTTTTGATTTGTTGTGTTGAAGGTCTTTTTCTGTATTCCACAAATTTTTTAAAAAGAAAATAAACAGAACAATCAATAAATTTAAATTTTTTATTATCTGTTCACAGATAATGGTTCTGAAATATACTCGGTTATTACATTTTGATACGGTTCTAAGCCTCCTCCTGTCATATTGCATGTTTTGCTTTTCATTTCCTGAACACTTTGTGTTCTGAAGAAAGAAACTTGCAGAATACCGGTTTGAAATGTCAGGAGGGCTAGGCAAAGCAAGAATTGTAATTTCTGGCTGAGCTATCTCTTTAAGGCAATGGGACATAAATATTGATTTCTGAACACTTTGACATGAGCAACTGCAAGAGACAGTGATGTCATCACGTACTGCGCTGAAGAACACAAGCTGAAGACTTGCATGCAGAACTCTATCGGGGAAATCCAGAATCAGAAGCCATACAGAGACAAAACACAGGTAAGCAATCCACAGAACATGGTTAAGAGGGGCTAATACAAGAATAATGAAGTGTTGATGGTATAATGTCAGTGGACAAGAAGTGAGTGCCCTCTGGTGGAGAACACGGGCACACCAGCTGACAAAAGTTGTGATCTTGCACAGTGCTTAATGTTGTGTAATGGATAAGAACAATTCACTTTTTATAACATTTCAGCAAGTTTATTTTTATATAGGACTTGGCAACTGTAATTATGAACATCCTATGAAGTACCTGGGGAATAAAACTTTTACTTTTCAAGAATATTACAGTTTTTATTATACATATCTTATCAGTGTGGGTCATACTCTTTTTAAATTCATGTGTTCTTATAATCTTTATTCAAAATCTAAAAATGGAATTCAGCTCTCTAGGCTTCAATGGCTTGAGCAGAGCAGCTGTTTAACACTCATGCCAGTTGCAAGCCCTGTTTGAACATCCAATCACTTCACATTGGAAAACACAAACCATGGCCACTATTTGTCAATATTCGATATTCTGTTTCACTTGGAAATTTTGTCTCACCCTCAAGTGAAAAACCTGTACACATTTCTGTGTTGTCTTGAACACAAATGAAGATATTTTAATAAATGTCTGTAACTAAAACGTTTTGGGTCACCATTGATTCCCATAGTAGTCTTTTGTCATGGATGTAGGTCATGGTTGTGGATGAAAGGAACAGCAATGGGCCTCAGGATCTAGCCACGGTATCTGTGCATTCAAAATGACATCAATAAATGGCACCTGTGTTCGTTGTCCATAACCATACGGCTGCCCATACCATAACCCCCCCGCCACGATGGGCCACTCGATCCACAACGTTGACATCAGCAAACCACACGACGCCATACACGCTGTCTGCCATCTGCCTTGTAAAGTGAAAACCAGGATTCATCCGTGAAGAGAACACCTCTCCAAAGTGCCAGACGCCATCGAATGTGAGCATTTGCCCACTCAAGTTGGTTACGACGACGAACTGCAGTCAGGTCGAGACCCTGATGAGCACGACGAGCATTCAGATAAGCTTCCTTGAGACGGTTTCTGACAGTTTTTACAGAAATTCTTTGGTCATGCAAACCGATTGTTGGAGCAGCTGTCCGGGTGGCTGGTCTCAGATGATCTTGGAGGTGAAGATCCTGGTCCTGGGCTAGTGTGGTTCACAAGTGGTCTGCGGTTGTGAGGCCGGTTGGATGTACTGCCATCTCTGAAACACCTTTGGAGACGTCTTATGGTAGAGAAATGAACATTCAATTCACAGGCAACAGCTCTGGTGGACAAGTAGTGAGGTGTTATCACTTCTATCAGATCTGCTTCTAAACATTTAAGCACACTTTTGAAATAAGATGTCTCTAAGCACATTGCCTGGAATGTTTAACTTGATTGGCTGCTACTATTTAAACTACAAGATTAGTTTCTGTGTACAGTTTGTACAAGCATTTTATAACACTTATGTGGAAAGGTAATATAGATAATTTTTTCATAAATTGAAGAGGAATGATATTGGACCTCATTTATCGATCTAAGTAGAAATGAATGCAGATCCATGAGAAGAAATCGTTTAACAACAGGATTTACGTGTGATTCATCAAACATTCGTATGCCGCCAAAATGTACAAAGGATCGTACCTTCATAAATGTTGAGGCTGCTATCGGTCATAATTTACATATAACGGCCATATAAATTCAGAGTGTAGACGCCTCGCTGCTAGATTTTGCGACATGGAGAAAAGTAAACCGTCAAAAAAGAGCTAAATTTTCGATTTCGAAATGAAAGTTTAACCTTGAAACACGGATTCAGAATCTGGGGGATTTCCAAGATGGTGGAGATGAGCGGTTAAAGCTCCAGTATGTAATAATTTTGTAATAAAATTTCCGAAAATAACTTGCACAGTGTGATATATTTACTCCAGTTGTGTACTTACAATATTTCAAAAGTCTCTAAAGATTATTTATTTCAGAGAAATTCCGATTTTAAATAACTGGCCGTCCCGGAAAAGAAATGCCGCCTCTCAGTGACGCAATGTCCGCTCTATACTTTGTTCCGGTGTAGACCGGAATATCACATGGTCAAATGCGGAAGTGGTTGTTATGTTATTGCCGCGCCCGCGCGTATTGTTTGGTTGTCGTTGTTATGGATCACGATTACTCTTTGGCGAGTATTGAAGTGCCAGTAAAACGTAAGCGTCCATATTTGGATACACGCAGACTGTGTGACAAACGGAGGAATAAAACCAGGATAAATATCGGCCAGGCGTTTTCGAGATGGAGAGAGCTGCGCGACGCGACAATCTTGGACTTGACAGATACTCTGCTCTCGCGAGTGTATTGATAGACAGGTAAGCAAATCAATTATTTATTTTGTTATTGTACAAGTAACGTAATAGTTACAGTAAAGATGATTTTAATAGATATGAATTACACCACATGACTGTACATTCTGTCACTGTAGAATTTTTTTTATCAATAACGTTACCTGTGAGAAAATAACATAACGTGGCAAATGGACTGTTTCAGTTTCCAAAAAGGTGGCCCATCAACGTCAACTCCGAGTAAAAGACTTGTAATGCCTCTTCAGACACTGTCTACCATAGCTTCTTAACGGGATAATATAGCATAACATTTCACGTTCCTTGCAGTTCATTAATTATAATGACATAAAATAATACGATCAGATATACAGGTAATACAAAAACAAATAAATTACCTCATCCGTGATCATGATTCGTTTATCCAATTTAGATACATCGCTATGGCGAAAACGCATTTAAAACGACATCTCCCATCGTCACCTGCTTCATAGCGTCATCAAGCTTCGCCTTTGTTATTGTTGGAAATGCGCCCTCTTGTGGTCAAATACCAAGGTTACTGCAGCTTTAAGTTTATGCAGGCTCTGATACAAATAGCTTGAAAACGTCATAGAATTGATATCTCTGTCGACTACCTACCAGTAGTATTTAAATTAAAACTACTTAAGTTTGATTGTATTACTTTTGTAATGCTGCCTAAACAGATATTCTCCTTTTCCGTGATGGCAAAATCCAATCAAGCAAATAACGCTTCTGGGCTAGTGGACCATGACTATAACTTAAATGCTCTCACAGAGGCATGTGATGAAGAAAAAATTGAGGCTAGGATGATGGACACTGCTAAAATAAGATATGAACATACATCATTGCCCAGCCTGAATCCCAAGAAAGTATGAACAAACTAAAGCAACCAGGAGAAAGAAAGAATGAAGAGATCTTCGATGTAATTCAAACCATAATTTAGAGATTTTATGACCAAGAACAACGAATGAAAATAATTGAAAAGACAGAGGAGAATGCACACGTGGTATAAGAGAACGAAATAGACTTCAGCGAAGTGAAGTAAAAAAAGTATGTCTTTTTTTGTATGCCAGAAAGAGGACGTTTTTGCCACAGCGTGGTGAGAAATCTGAGCGTCACGATCGCCAACACAAGTGGAACTAGTCTGCATGTTATCCGCTGATCGGGCTTGCAAATAGATTACTCACGGAAGTAATGCGTCATACATGTATTTTGATTGGGAATTAAATTGATTTCGTTTTTCCCCATTTTGTTTCGTGATTATTGTTTTTATGTTGATAATGAAGATGTGAAAAATGTGTGAATATGTACTTTTTTTACTGAAACATAACCCAAGTAAACAATACCTTGAGTTTAATACTGAAATCTGTGTGTCGTTGAAATAATTTTATCTTTCTATGTAATTGGTGATAATAGCTAAGCTGGGTTATATTAAGAGTTACCCTTACCTCACTGGTATACACAATTGGTGGATTTAAAGTCCACCTGGCGCCCAATTTATATTATTTAGCAAAATTACTATTAAACAGATTTAAATTGTTAAGGAAGAGCCACCGTTACAGAGTTCATCATATCTTTTCGGCCTTGAAAAACAAAGACTAAAAAAACAACATTTCTAAGTTTAAGATTAATGATATTATAACGGATAATTCAGGATGTAAATGAATGAAGTTTTTCTATAGTAACATTTATAAATCAAATTATAATAAATCTGACTGTGATTATTTATGAATATAAGAGGAAAAAAAACATAAACTGAATGAGGAAGACAAACACTAACTTGGAGATAAGTTGACATTGGAGGAAATTGATGTAGCGCTAGTCTAAAACAAGTGAATATCCGTAAATCAGCGGGTATAGATGGTTTAAATACAGAATATTAAAATCGTTTTTGCAAAGATATTCAGGAATTGTTATAAAATGCTTTTTTTAAAATGCATTCAAAAAGGAAGCTTATCACCTATGAAAACAGGATTAATAACCTTGCTACCCAAACCCAGAAAACAACTGATGTCATTAGATAATTGGAGACCAATAACTCTGTTATGTACAGGTTATAAATGACTTGCCATAGTTCATGCTAAACAGTTTTAAATTTATACTTGAGGAAACTTGTAGATGAGTATCAATCAGCATTCATTAAGGGAAGATACATTCAAATCATATCAGATTAATCCCGGATATGATCAACTATCAATCATTGATATAATTAGAATTTAGAATTAGAATTTTATTTATAGTGTGTGAGTGAATGAGTGAGTATGTGTGCCCTGCGATGGGTTGGCACTCCATCCAGGGTGTATCCTGCCTTGATGTCCGATGATTCCTGAGATAGGCGCAGGCTCCCCATGACCCGAGGTAGTTTGGATAAACGGTAGAGAATGGAATGGAATGGAATTTTATTTATAGAATTTAAAGCATTGGATATAGTGGAACATGAATTTATAATTACAACGTTAAAAACGTTCCGTTTTGGGGAAGGGTTTTGCAAGGTAATTAAAATGTTTTATAACAACATTTATAGTTATGTCGTAATCCAGGTATGACTCCTAGAATTGAGATTTTGCTTGGAATTTGGAAAAGGTTGTCCAATCTCTCCAAAACTATTTATTTTAGGCATTTAAATGTTATCTTATTTATTTGTCAATCATCCCCAATTAGAGGGAATTACCATTTCTAAATACGAGTATCAAATTACGGCTGATACAGTTATATTTGAAAAGATAAATCTATATAGTCAAGAAAGCCCTAAACAATTTTTTAGTTTTTTTCTAAAGCATCAGGCCTATGTTTCAATTAAAAAAAGGGAACTCTTGCCCCTGTATTTGTAGCATCAGCTCCACCCTCGTCGACCACAAACCCCCACACCCCCCCCCCCCCCCCGCACCAGCATCATCTACCCGCTTCATCCGCTCACATTCACCGGACTTTCAACCCCAGGACTCCATTTCCCATCATGCACCGCACCCCTCTGACACAAAGCTGCGCTGGCTGGCAACTTAAAAAAAAAAGGCTGGCGAAGTGAAATACTGAGGGGTTGTATTGTCCAAAGAATTACATACGAGAGAACAAATAAAAATGAAAGAGAGAATTGACAGTATGAAAAAATTATTTAAATCGTTGAGATTTGTGTATTATGGGCAGAATTCTCTGGACCAAAGCAGTAGGCAAATCTAAACCCATGTTACTCCTTTTATGTTTCTCCTTAACTGATAAAAAGGTCAACACTTTTATGTTTAGTTTTATATGGAACAAATAAAACTCATTATTTTAAAAAATCTCAAATTATTAAAACAAAAGAAAATGGGTTCCCGAAAGCCACCTGAATTTGAATCAACTGTTGGAGTACTTAAACTGAAATGGATCGAAACCTATTTAATACAGCCTAATTCAATGTGGTTTCATATACCAAAATGTATATTCAAGACAGTCGGATTTATTCAACATAATTCATCCATGGAGAAATTTAAGATAAAATGTTCCGTTAGTGAATTTAATACTATAAGCCATCCCTCCTTCTTTAAAACAATGAATTCTAAACACCCTCATATATTCAAGTATATCTGGTATATTGTCTGAAAATTGGAGGAATACATTTTGGAGACAAAAATTGTAAGAACAAAGTAATTCTACCTAAAATAAAGGATATTCAGTTTAGAATTATTATCAATGTTTATCCGGCTGCTGAGATTTTAAGGGAAATATTCTGTTTTAAGGAAGATCTTTTTTTTGTTTTCTCATTTACACATGTTAAACAGCAGATTTCCTCCACGTGCCGTGTTTTAGTCTATCCTCAACTCATTTGACAACAAAGTCACAGGCAGTGTTGCCAGATGGGGCGGATCCCACTCAATTGGGCTTCTTTTGAATGGGTTAGACCGGAGAAAAATGCATTGGGAGGGTGGACAAAATTTGGACTGCTCATAAAATTAAAAACCTGCGCAAGCTCGTCCTTGACAGCAGCTGGACTATGTTGGGACTCCGTGCATGTTTATGAGGGAGCAAACTGTTACCATATATTTCTCTTAAAGTGTCTGCCATAAAAAAAATACACAGTTGGTCCTGATTCTTACATGAATCCCTTAACAACATGACATGACACTTGATAGCTGCAAATCAACCTCCATTTTACGAATACTGTGGAACAAAAACTTCAACTTCTAAAGACTTGTTTCTCAGCATTTATGATAACCTGTAAGATTCTGATACTATCAACAAAATTTAAATTCTGACTGCTCTGAAACACTAAACACAGTTGCAATTCTGTGCCTTGAGCAAATTAAAGATAGTAGTCCAACACCGTGGTATAGTGAGCACACACATGCTCTTAAGAGAGCAGCCCGGAATATGGAGCGTAACTTTAAGAAAACCAAATTAGAGGTTTTTCACATAGCATTGAATGATAATATCTTAACAAACAGGAAAGCCCTAAAAACATCTCGATCTGTCTACTTGTCATCAATAATAGAAGAAAAGTAGCACAACTACTCATCAGCGTCTTCAGATGTTTGACATCAGCATAGTAGTCACCACTTTATGAACTTCTTTACAAGTAAAATTGAAATTTTATTTTTTAGATCTCGCTATCTGTATGTGTTTGTGTGTGTGTGTGTGTGTGTGCGCGCGTGTGTCTGTGTGTGTCTAAATGTCGATACTCCAATACCATATATACGGAAAACGTATATGCAACGATGCAATGCTGGTTGAGAACTACTTCCTGTTTCAGTTTTTCTTTAAGATTTTATAATTTATGCAATATTTCAAACTTAAATTTATACAGAAAACTCCGAAAGTGTATTCTGGACCACTGTTTATAGAATAAACATAGATCATAAACAGAAATGTTACATTTGTTATTGAGGTCAATATTTTGTTGTGTTTAATGCAAGTTATTTTCTTATGTGCACTACTGACTTAAAGGTTTGGAAAAATACTTGTGTGAAATGCAATGTTAAGTGGTCTGAGAAAAACACTGCACTTGGTTCAAGGTTAAACCACAGGTCTAGTTTAGGGTGAGACTTATTATAAGTCATTGGTTGCAGAGTGACGATTGTAACACATTTGTGAGTTTTGTTAAACTGTTGAGTGTAACAACACTAATAGCCTTTTTTCTAACAAATTACATAAAATAAATAGTGACATGATAATTTATTATTTTTAACACTTAGCCAAATCAGTTTAGTTTAAGTAAAAAAAGTCTATGATAAAACATTTACAAATTGATCTATAGTAAGTGTGAAAACAAACAACCACTTTAACTCTTTTTATTCCAAAACCACATGGTGAAGCATAAGTCATAAATTTATTTTGTCATGATTGTTGACTAAAACAAACACTTTTAGTGTATGACTGACGCATTTATCATTTAACTCCCCTTTGGGTCAACTATAGCTTGGTAAAGTGAGATAATAGCGGCTTTATTACAGTTTGACCAATCAAATCTATATGGAAATTACCAAACATTTGCTCATAGAATTTCCCGATTGATAGCTTTTTGTGGAAATTTGAGTGGATGTGAAAATAACTTGTGAACTACAACTAATTGTTGCCAACATCCTGAGACTATCATGTGCTATCAAAATAATTTAAAAGAATAAAAACATCAATACATCAAAAACATCACAGCCAATATCACTAAATTGGTAAGGTAACATTATTCATCATACATATTTCTGTACACTGTGAGATATATATGTCAGGTTTGTTGTACAGATTGTGTTGGCAGCTTTGAAGCAGCACAGTTGATATTGTTTCCTGGAACAAGACTTTATGCAGCTATGAAAAGTCACTTCTGCACACTGAAAGAGCAAATGAATACATCCAGCATGATGATATGCGATTGTTTTATATTACATTTATCTAAATGATGCTAACACACTGTACTATATTACAACTATGAAACATTGTGATTTGAGATCATTACCTTTAACTGGTTTGAGATTAGAAAAGCTTCTGTAGGTCACTTGCTGTAGATCATTGTTGGGGAGTTTTATAAAACCTTCTTCAATTGTTTTATTCCCATCGATAAACGCCTTTAATAGTCCTTTAGAACAACACAATAAAATCAAAGACCTTATCAAAGACAATGTTTATATTGATGTTGAACTAAAGAATAATAACTCACCTATGACCAGAATGAATAAAACAGCATTCAGCAGACCAAGTATAAGAGTAAGAGTCTGCCATAGTGTCTGATTCTGTTGAATATATTTCACTTCTGTATGATTCTGATGTATATATCTGATCTCTTCATTTAGACTTTCTGTTGGCTCTGCAAATAATGAGTAACTTTACAATCTTTGACTGTATCTATAATCAATTCTACTGTCTCTATTACAGCATAGTTAACACATATTTGTATCTATAAGACTAACGATGAATACAATTGGTTAAAAAGGGGCACCTACCATTTATCTGTAGTCTGATGAATTTTGGATTTGTATCTTTCTTCATACAGTAATAAACTCCTAATTCATCAATAGTGATGTTATTTATAAACAGATGATTTTTAGATTGTACTGAATATTTCTGTCTAAATGCTTTGTTGAAAAGAATAAATGTTGTTTGCAAAGTGCATAATATCATTACAGGAGGCTCTGGTACTTTCAGTAAAAACCAATAAATCTCTTCTTCATCCAGATCACAGTTTATAGTCACATTTTGTCCCAAATCAGTCAATTGATCAAAAGTCTCTGCAGCTTGACACCATATGAGTAGGTCTATGGGAATCATAAAGTGACAATATAAATTTAACAATATAAACAAAGACTTAGAAAAAAAATAAACCAGTATACTTTGACCTAATGAAAACATTAACTTTTAGTCAATATACTCACAGATTTGAAGCCTTGTTATTTTCATGTTGTTGTCGTCATTAACACTCACATGTACTAAACTTATTTTTATAACCACACCCAACAGAGGAAGTCAAGTTTCCTCAGACCACAATACTACGTTATTCTAGTATCTTCAGTACGTAACCACTAAACATGTTGCCAAATGTTATATTGTGTACATTTGCACAAAGATCTCCAGGACTAGGCCTTAGTTAAATTAGGATATTTAAGTAGTTTTTAAAAATGCACTGTATAAAAAAACTTTAATGGTGTGCATCTTGAGACAAAACAATCAAATTGATGTATTTTAAGGTATGTTAGTGCAAGTTGTTCTCAATCAAGACACTTCTAACATTGTACTTAGTCTGGGACTATAGGCTTAAGCCCGTCTGGAAAAAACACCCCTTTAAGAGAAATTATAGAAAAGTGTGCAAACATCCAAACAATACTATTTTAACTGTAGACACATGCCTCGTGTGCTCAGTTAAGGTAAAGGCAGATAAACTTAAACATCAAAGATGACGTGAGGCCACACAGCAGTGAGAAACACAACCTGGAGCAGTGGCAGTTTCGTAAATACTTTATCTCCTTTGGCAAGAAGCAAAAATTGACCACATCTCAGTCCTGTGTGAGCCTACATAGTGCTTCGACAGGCAGGGATGAGCGATTAGGTTTGCAATATGTTTTTTTTGCATTTTGAGATACCCCACCGGCATTCTGAAGTGAAAGTCCCATCATATTCCTAATTTCTTCTTGTTTGTTCATTTCAAGGACACCCACAATAAAATCACTGATTTTAACCATGTACTTAAATTAAGCATTGCTCCTTGACTCAAGAGCAGCTTCGAACCATGTTTGTTCTGGGTCTGCTGACCTGTATCACGCTGAGAGCGTTCAGCACTCAGGCAAAAGTGGTCACAAGCTTTTCTGAGTGTAGAACGTTTTTCTACAAAGACAAAGCACCAGAAGGAATGGATCAGAATGAGAAGAAAATCTGTCAGAAGTTGGAGAACAAGCCATTTTATTACGCTAAACTCTACTCAGTTTCTCACAGGATTCCTCTCTACAGTGCCTACACGTTGGATTATGCTCAGACACAGCCGGGTGGAAAGACATCTGGCATGTCGAGCCACAGGTATACTTTATGTCAAAGTTTAGGCTCTGTATTTCATAAACTATACAATTGTGTTCTGGTAGTTTAATATTTGGTCTCAGTTTTGTTTTTTCATTTCAAATAAGTTGTCAATACACGGATGGCAGTTTATGGAAAGTGCTTTTACTTAAATGTCCACTGAAAACTGAAAAACAATATAGACAGTAAAGGGGCGTTCACATTGTGATAACTTTAATGATGACTTTATTTGATTATAAAAACTTAAAATAGGGGACAGCGGGGATGACAGTAACGAGGGACGAAAATAACATAGTGATTTACTCAGAGCTCTGACTACATTTGCATTCCGAGCTTTGACGTCACATTCAGCACATTTGACCTTGCTGCTGAATATCACCTGATTTTTGTCATCGTTTCCTGCGGTAAGTCCGGAAAACAGTTTTCGAGCACGAAAGCGATGCTTTTTTTTTAATTACAAGTTGTGTTTCTCGTTTCATGCGTCACAGTAATGATCAATCTACAGGTGATTCAGTGCTGTAACACATCCTGATGTTTGCCCTGTCAGAGTTTTTCAGTATAAAGGTAAATCAGGTTTAAATGTCAAGAGTTCCTGTCCGGACGAAAGGAAACTAATTTAATTTAATGCTAATATAATGCTAATTTAAACTAATTTAATCGTTCATAGTGATAAAATGTTTTATAAAATGCATTGACATTGCCAATCATAAAATCATATATCATTTGCATCACATAAACTAAACTTCTTTTTATAACCACACCTAACAGAGGAAGTCAAGTTTCCTCTAAACAATACAAAGTTATTTTAGTATCTTCAGTACGTAACCACTAAACATGTTGCCAAATGTTATATTGTGTACATTTGCACCAAGATCTTCAGGACTAGGCCTTAGTTAAATTAGGATATTTAAGTAGTTTTTAAAAATGTACTTTATAAAAAACTTTAATGGTGTCAATCTTGAGACAAAACAATCAAATTGATGTATTTTAAGGTATGTTAGTGCAAGTTGTTCTCAATCAAGACACTTCTAACATTATACTTAGTCTGGGACTATAGGCTTAAGCCCTGTCTGGAAAAAAAACCCCTACAAGAAATATTATAGAAAAGTGTGCAAACATCCAAACAATACTATTTTAACTAACGACACATGCCTCATGTGCTCAGTTAAGGTAAAGGCAGATAAACTTAAACATCATTGAAAGTAACGTGAGGTCACATGGCAGTGAGAAACACAAACCCGGAGCAGTGGCAGCTATTTTTGCGCGTTTCGTAAATACTTTATCTCCTTTGGCAAAGAAGCAAACATGACAACATCTCAGTTCTGTGTGAGCCTACATAGTGCTTCGACAGGGAGGGATCACGTGACTTTTGTCATCGTTTCCTGCGGTAAGTCCGGAGTTAATTTCGGATTTTTTTTTTCTAATTACAAGTTGTGTTTCTCGTTTCATGCGTCACAGTAATGAACAATCTACAGGTGATTCAGTGGTGTAACACATCCTGATGTTTGCCCTGTCAGAGTTTTCAGTATAAAGGTAAATCGGGTTTAAATGTCAAGAGTTCCTGTCGGGACGAAAGTAACACTTGTTACTTTCGTTACTTTGCTTATGTAGCTTATTCTAATTTAAATTAATTTAATTGTTCATAGTGTTAAAACGTTTTAGAAAATGCATTGACATTGCCAATCATAAAATATTTTAAACAATTAAAGTTTGTTTTATCTGGTTATTTCTGGAAATGTAAAGGCAAAATACATAATTTGTTTGCAGTTACATATTAACAAGGTCAAAGTGAGTTAAATTCAATAAAACCCACATGTAACAAAAAAACGAGCTTGTATTTGTGCTTTACTTTTGACCCACCTGTGTATCACTTTCGTCCCGACTGATGGGGTCTAAAGTAACAATGTGCAGCTTATCTTCAAAAGTGAAATTATACAAAAGTCATTCAACATTTGAACAAGAAACCACCTGGTATTACTAGACCACACTTGTGAGTTACAGACCACAGCAAAATATATCTCTTTCTGAATTCTTTCATTTTAAAATTATTTTTTTCTGAAAAATTGTACTTTCATCCCA
Organism: Triplophysa bombifrons; assembly: GCA_029783895.1. Classification (NCBI taxonomy): domain Eukaryota; kingdom Metazoa; phylum Chordata; class Actinopteri; order Cypriniformes; family Nemacheilidae; genus Triplophysa; species Triplophysa bombifrons. The sequence goes on from CM056472.1 coordinate 4,000,359, forward strand.
GTTCTCCCCTAATCATTTTTTTTTTTTGCCCAATGATGAGATCATGATTATTTAACACGATGACTTGTTTTTGGATAGTAAAAAAATTAACTTTTCAACCTAAAGTTGGATTTAACTTAACAACAAATAAAAAAGATGTAATAAAATAAGCAGCGTTCCTCAACGGGGGTGGTAGACCCCCACAGTGGGCGTTCAGAGAACTGGGCGAGATAAGATTAATTTACCTGCAAAAGACTACAAAATGCAACAGGAGCAGCTAGAGCGCAAACTGTGGTTTCAATGTAGCCATGAACATTTTTGACCACACACCACTTGATGATTTCAGCCTATCAGCATGTTCAGCAGTTGAGTGCGACAGTGAGCCCCACCTGTATGGCAAGCCGATGGTGTCACAGTTAAGCGTAAATTATAGTTGTGTGTAGGACCTACGGCGTAGCTTATGCAGAGCCGTAGGCTGACGCACACCTCTCCAAAATTCGGTTTGGCAGCATCATAGTTTCTTCTACGCATTTCTGAAGTCTACCAAAGTACAACATGGCGAGTTATATAATTAAAAGTAACTGTTTTTCTACTTCGATCAGCTCCAACTCCATTAAGATGCGATCAGCGTCTATTGCCGTTTGTAAACACTAGCATACACCCAAAACATCTGCGAAGAAGAGCAAACCTGTGAAAACAGAGAACCAACCTGCGTTTCGGCGGTGTAATTGCAGTGCAATCTCAACACAGAACCATTAATGTTAACGACAGCGTCGTCTACGTACATAGACAACGGCGCAGGTCAAACATACAAGTAAAAATTTGCCTTTATGCCATAGATTCAACTCCTTTATAACCGGATGCCGTATTTGCAGATATAGATATGCGCAATGCGGCTAAAACACCAATATATACTATCATATACAATTCTGGATCGGCACCTCTGTGACGTGAGAGGTCTGTCATGTCGTCAGCTGACTGTAGGGGCTATGACAGTTGAGTTTGCATGAACAGAATTTTGCATGAAATACTTATTTGTAAGCCTTACAATAAATGATATGCGTGATCCACTCTAATGACAGCATTGAAAATGAATTACATTTAACTCCATTTATCATTGTAGAGAGATCAAAAGTAGGGAAGGAAGGAGATGGGAACCGGCAAACATTTAATAAAGTAATAACAGCCGGCGCCCCTCACGGCCGACCGCCGGCGAACAAAACAATAAATACAACTACAAACATGTTCGGGCCCGGTCCTCTCTCCTCGATGGTCCGGTCGCTCGTTCTCTTAGATGCTCCCGATCTCCTACGTGATTCGAGCCCGGTGTGTGCACAAGCTGGCGCTCATTAACAATTACTCACCGGTCTCGAACTACGGTCTCGCCCCGCCTACTCCACTGCAATCATGTAGAAATATTTAGTAAGGAATAGACTCCGTCTAATATATTATAATCATCTTTGGGTAGGATATTAATTATCTACTTATCAAATCATCGTCATATCTGAGCCCAAAATGTACACCGCTTGGACTGTTTCAAGATAAAACATCCAAAAATTTCTACATTGTAATATGTATTTATTCTTGTAAGAAGATTGAAATGTTTTCATTTGCCTGATTATAAACAAAATGTGTTAATGACAAACCTTGTGTTATACCACGTACATTTGCAAGTATGAATAAGAAGTAGGAGAGCAATAATAACCCGCCTAAGGATAAACAGAAAGGAACAAACAGATGTCATTAGTTCTTAATGATTACATTTAAAAGTAATACACTTTTTAAAAGATGTGTTAATTAATAACACACTATTTGTGTCATGCTTTTTAACAAGTTTTGCATATTTATTAAATAAATTAAAGGGTGAGTTAAAAGTAACAAAAAATGCGTGTTAATTAAGGGCAACACATTTATTGCATAAATTTGAGCATTGCCCAGCCTTGTCTCATCGGTTGGTGAACACAGGAGACTAAATCTTACCATCGTGATTCTGCCTCGTCATGTCTTTCTTGGTCTTGTGGCAGAATCATGGCACGTTAACTTATTTCATGTGGAGAGAGACTATTTTGGATCTTATGGATCGCCATACACTCTCTCCAGGTCTAGTCTCTGTTCCCGCCCTTTCGTCTCATTATTGGTTGTTAATTAGTTCATGCCACACACCTGTTCCCTCTTGATTTAATCCCCTTTATCTAGTCCTCATGTTTCATTGTCCAGTGCTCAGTCTATGTATTTTGTGTACGGTTGTTCCTGTGTGCCTCAGATGTTCACCGTGAGTTCCTGTTCCTGTTTTTGCTATTCCATCAGTCTTAGTAAGTGTTTAGTTCAGTGTAGTTCTTGTCTAGTGTTATAAAAGTCTAGTGTTAGTTAGTCTATGTCTTGTCCCTTGTAATATTTTGTATCCTTCTTTATACCCCATCGCGGGTCTTTGTTTTGTGTTTTATATAATAAAAAACTTTTATTTAAATCCACTGCTGCCTGCATTGGGAATTGGGTTCTCCCTGTGTAATCATGACACTTACTCAAGGCAGGGGCCCCTTCTATTAAAAGAACAGGGCTCTATTTACTGTAAGTCTGATCTCTTACAACATATGTTTGTGCATCATGGCACAGAATTTATTATATGTTAGTTTCAGCGTTTACTAAAACATTTTTAAGATCAAAGGTTGTCACTGTTAACATTAGTTAATGCACCATGAACTTATACAAATAACGGTTTTTACATAAACTAACTTTAACAAGGATTAATAAATTCTGATAAAATAAATTGTTCAATGTTAGCTTATGCATCTACCACTGTCAACAAAAAGTATTTTTTATGTACTAAGTTTATTAGACTGAATTGCTTCCGAAACAATTCCGAATTTAGTTGACTCTTGGGTACTCTATTTTGTGTTAAATTTAAACAATGAAACTTGCATTAACTTAAATTAAATTAAAATGAAATGAATTATAATTAAATAATTACTTTTTGAATAAAATGTAGAAAAATGAAATTTAATAAATTTCTTCAATTTCTTCCAGACAATATGTACAATATACAGTATTTGTTTTTGTCCCAAAATGACTTTATTCCTCATAAACACTACAAAGAATAACGTTTTGTCTGAAAACATACATTTATCTAAATGTACAATATTATTGTAAACAGTGTAAGTTTTTTTTTTAAACATTTGCCTTTTATTACTACATCAAAAATAAAATATCTAATTTCATTAAGAAGGAATAAAACTAACTAAGAAAATATTATGCTATAATGCTAGAGAACGTGTTTATACATGGGTATATATGGTACCAACAAGTAACAAGGAAATTGAATCTTCACGGAGTCCCACGAGTGTCCATCTCCCGAGACATCTGACAATAGACGCAGGGAAAACAGCAGGCGGTATGCATGCAGTCATCAAGGATTGAACCCTAGAAATCAAGGGAGAAAGTAAAATATGTCTGTAAATTTAACAAGGAAAGATGTTTGTGAGGAAGACAAGTTTCTTACTTTCACGGTGGGAAAACACCACCCGTATTCAATGTCTTGTGACCGTGTTGGACATCATGAACTAAAACTTTAAGATATTGCCTTTAAAAACACAAACATTTGTCCAAACCTGTATGTTGTAACGATGGCGCATTGATACCCTCATGGAAAGTGCCATTGCAGGAATGACACCGCAAAAATCGAACACAGGCAAGAAAAAGTTCTCACCAAACTTTTTAGCTGTCATACAGGCGAATAAAGGAAAGCAGCAGATTGAAAGGAAACCTGTAGATAATGATATGACAGTCAGTGTATGAACCCAATGCAAAAGTTGTTACAATCTCTTTTCAGTTGTTATATGAATGATCAAAGGTTATTACAAGTAACTCAAAAAACAACTTACAATCTTTCTTATTATTCAAACAGTCAAAGAGTCCAGAGCTCCATTGGTTGGAGTTTGCCATGCTGTGTATTAAAATACCCCCACATGGAAACAGAATGGTATAGAAGTAAGCATTATGTTTGACATATCAGTATTAAATATTATAAAAAAGTTATATTCAGTTATCACAAAAACTGCTGTTACCTGAGGATACACAGAGTTGTTTTAAGTCACACTGAAGAGGCAGAAGGATGGAGATAACCTGTGGGTACTGTACAGGGGCACAGGTGCGGCTGACTTTAAATACCTTCTCAAAATAACTGGTCAGGCTAGTTCTTTCTATTTAAATAAGAAATTCATGGTATTTATTCGGTGGAAAACATTTGAAGCGTATCATTTTGAAAAACACCCATGCCAGTCATGGTTCTGCAATTAAAATGGTTGATGTGGAGTTAGCGTCATCCGCAGGGTTTTCGATGGCAGGATCGAGGAGTAATTTTCACTGTTGGATCAGTCAGTCAGTATAAGACATTTTTCCACCAATTGTAGGTTTTCACTTTTGTAGGGTTAAGTATTGTTTTTTAGCAGTGGGATCACCAAGCCTATGAAACAAAACATTAACACACAGACCATGCAAACTCCACATAGATTCTACCTACTGTTTGCCTTCATAGGTACAGTAAAATGTATGCACCCCAAAGATTTAACTGGCACACAATCGGTCCATAGGGTGCAATAATGTACCCAAAAAAGGTTCAACGTTTTATGTGTTGTTTACTCGTGCAGCGTCATAAAATGTACAGTTTTTAAGGATAAATTGTAATAGTGAAATCGTATGAACCAACCAGTACCAACAATCACTATGTCGCCCCAGATTGAAACGTAATCAACAACTGTATTTGACATGTAGCAACACACAGTATTTAATTCAGCGGTTTGCTCTGGAGAGAAAAAAGTTTAGGTTTACCAGTTTTTTTTTGAGTTGGCACATCATATGGGTACCTGCCAATCAAATCAAAGGGCATGGTCACATAATTTGTAAAATTCTTAATAAGAATCATATATGGAAATGAGAATCACCTTTAAGAGTAATAAAAAAAATCAACAACTTTGTCAAGCACCAAACACTGATGAAAAACCTGCTAAAACAGTGCCTTGTGCTGCATGCGTGAGGGACAATTTGTCCCTTTCATTTATTTCCCAAATTTTTGTTTAAATAACACATATGTGTACATATGTACACAAACAATGTGTTAATAACAAAAACATCATTTTTTAGTGTGCATAAAACTTTAAAACACAGAATCAAGAGAATTATGTATATTGTATCTTCCGGACCCAAAATTTTAAGTCCCCGCAATGTTCAAGACATGTTTACGGCCTTGTGCTAATCTGACATTTATAGAATGTTTCTTCTGAATTTAACATCAACAGCCTTTTAAGTCAACTACACACCTTCTTGTTTAAATACCTTAAGAGTTAGTTCCTTGTTCACATGCTTTATTGGTGTCACTGATTCAAGTCTATGAATCATTCTTGCTTTTTATGTTTACCTTTTACAGTCAAATAGAAAATTAACGATTCAGATAAAAACAAAGTTCAGACTTTTTTTGCCGTCAAATGTTACATTGTTTTTGCATTTGGCAGCAGTGATCGAATTGAGTCAAGTCAAGGCAGGACGTCCACTGTTTTACAGAATTTAGATCTAAACACCAAAACACCTGTGTCAATCCTAAAGACCCGAATTAGATGGACCAGGCGTAGAAATAAGGTCGGATCTAAAATCTACAGGACAGTGGCCTATTATAAACTAGGTTTGAGACCTCTGCTTATAATATAATTTATTAACAGAACAGGCATATAATGCAATTATTGTTTGGTGTAGATCAAAAATAAATATTATTTATCTGACTTCGTAAAGTCTTAGAACAGAGTCTAGATATATAATTTACAGGAACTGGCATTTGTGACATCTATTAAAAAAATGTGACATCAAGAAATCTGACATGTGACATCTACAGAATTTTCCTCTGAATGTTATATGAGCACAATTTGGCGGCGGTTTGATGTTCTACAGAACTATTGTCAACAGCCTTAAAAAAACATTCTTCACCACAATCCCATAATTAAACTAAACTTTCAGTTTAGTAATGTTATGTGAACTGATTTTAAGGTGAGAGCAAATTTGTTTCATGACTAGAGGTCAAGTGATGTGGGGTTTTTTATACTGTTTTGGCCAATATATTTTGCAGATCTCCTTTTTTCCACCATCATCTCATAAAATCTAATAAAGTATCAAGAAGAGGAGAGATTATTGCTTAAATTAAACATTTATTGAAGATGTGTGTCTCTTCAAAAAATTGCATGGAAAGAGAGTCCAAACTGCTACAAAAAGGCCCTCAAAGCAGCAAAAGCCGAGCACCTCCGTAAACTCATAGAAAATAACAAAAACAATCCAAGGTTTTTATTTAGTACAATTGCTAAATTAACAAACAACAGACTTCACTTGACCTGACTATTCCGCCGCACCTTGGTAGCAATGAATTCATTAAATTTTATGTCAAAAAAATTGAAAAAATACGAGACAACATAGCTAAAACCAAACCTCCAATTTTGTATGAAGAATTAGTATCGACCATCACCCAAAAAGAAAAGCTACAGTGTTTTTCTCCTGTAAGTCAGGAAGATTTAATTAAACTTATTGCAACATCCAAACCAACAACATGCTTATTAGACCCCATTCCGACTACCTTATTAAAAGAGCTACTTCCTGTTGCAATTACGCCCATTTATAACATTATTAACTCGTCAATTAATCTACGAAATGTCCCAGGACCCTTTAAGCTGGCTGTAATTAAGCCTCTTATCAAAAAACCAAACTTGGACCCCAACCAACTTGGAAGCTATAGACCGATTTCAAATCTCCTGTACTTGTCTAAAATACTAGAAAAGTAGTTTCCAGTCAGTTGTGTACTTTCCTACAAAATAATGACATACACGAAAAGTTTCAGTCTGGCTTTAGACAGCATCATAGCATTGAAACTGAGCTCATTAGAATTACAAATGACCTTCTTATTGCATCAGATAAAGGTAACATCTCACTCTTAGTCCTGCTTGACCTTAGTGCTGCTTTCGATACTGTAGACCATAAAATACTATTAGATCGTTTACACAATTATACCGGTATTCAGGGACAGGGACTACAATAGTTGAGATCCTACTTATCAGACAGATATAAATATGTCCAACAAACTTGATGTGAGTAGAATTATGTATATTATATCTTACGGACCCAAAATGTTAAGTCCCCCGCAATGTTCAAGACATGTTTATGGCCTTGTGCTAATCTGACATTTATAGAATGTTTCTTCTGAATTTAACATCAACAGCCTTTTAAGTCAACTACACACCTTCTTGTTTAAATACCTTAAGAGTTAGTTCCTTGTTCACATGCTTTATTGGTGTGACTGATTCAAGTCTATGAATCATTCTTGCTTTTTATGTTTACCTTTTACAGTCAAATAGAAAATTAACGATTCAGATAAAAACAAAGTTCAGACTTTAAATGTGGACACTGAACTGCACTGACAAAACATTTGTGTACATAAATTTGAATATAATAATATAAAAACAATAAACAAGCGCAGTTCATCAAGACCTTTAAGATTAACATGAGATATGCAGAATCTGTCTGAGTGACAGCCACTTTAAGAATGTCAGTGGTATTTAGAAAGAATTGTACAGCAGGGCAGTGTGTGTGTGTGTACACCTTGATTTGCTTTTTCAAAATCTAATTTTTTATTTAAAAAAAGCTTTATTTTGTCGTCAAATGTGACATTGTTTTTGCATTTGGCAACAGTGATCGAATTGAGTCAAGTCAAGGCAGGACGTCCACTGTTTTACAGAATTTAGATCTAAACACCAAAACACCTGTTTCAATCCTAAAGACCCGAATTTAAATGGAAAGTCGTCAAATCTCACGCAAGTAAATTATGGATTACCTCAGGGATCGGTTTTAGGACCCTTGCTTTTCTCCATATACATGCTGCCCCTTGGCAACATTATTAGAAAACATGAAATTAGCTTCCACTCCTATGCAGATGATACTCAGCTATATATATAATCAAGACCAGATGATTCCTTCAAACTATCCAAACTGGCAGAGTGCATCGAGGACATAAAACATTGGATGACTAGTAATTTCCTTCTTTTAAACTCTAGCAAAACGGAAATATTACTTATAGCACCAAAAACACGTAAACAGAATATCTCCGATTACAGCCTGCAAATTGAAGGCTGCACTGTTACTCCAACATTCGATTGCCATCTATCGGTCATACAAAAAATAATCATGTTGTAGGGACGATATAGCAGTTTCGCCAGTAGAGGTCACAAATCAATAACAAATAACAAAGCTGTAGTTTGGTGACTACAGTCGTGGCCAAAAGTTTTGAGAATTACATAAATATTGGAAATTGGAAAAGTTTTTATAATAGCAATTTGCATATACTCCAGAATGTTATGAAGAGTGATCAGATGAATTGCATAGTCCTTCTTTGCCATGAAAATTAACTTAATCCCCAAAAACCTTTCCACTCTATTTCATTGCTGTCATTAAAGGACCTGCTGAGATCATTTCAGTAATCATCTTGTTAACTCAGGTGAGAATGTTGACAAGCACAAGGCTGGAGATCATTATGTCAGGCTGATTGGGTTAGAATGGCAGACTTGACATGTTAAAAGGAGGGTGATGCTTGAAATCATTGTTCTTCCATATTTAACCATGGTGACCTGCAAAGAAACGCGTGCAGTCATCATTGCGTTGCATAAAAATGGCTTCACAGGCAAGGATATTGTGGCTACTAAGATTGCACCTAAATCAACAATTTATAGGTTCATCAAGAACTTCAAGGAAAGAGGTTCAATTCTTGTAAAGAAGGCTTCAGGGCGTCCAAGAAAGTCCAGCAAGCGCCAGGATCGTCTCCTAAAGAGGATTCAGATGCGGGATCGGAGTGCCACCAGTGCAGAGCTTGCTGAGGAATGGCAGCAGGCAGGTGTGAGCGCATCTGCACGCACAGTCAGGCAAAGACTTTTGGAAGATGGCCTGGTGTCAAGAAGGGCAGCAAAGAAGCCACTTCTCTCCAAAAAAACATCAGGGACAGATTGATCTTCTGCAGAAAGTATAGTGAATGGACTGCTGAGGACTGGGGCAAAGTCATATTCTCCGATGAAGCCCCTTTCCGATTGTTTGGGGCATCTGGAAAAAGGCTTGTCCGGAGAAGAAAAGGCGAGCGCTACCATCAGTCCTGTGTCATGCCAACAGTAAAGCATCCTAACACCATTCATGTGTGGGGTTGCTTCTCATCCAAGGGAGTGGGCTCACTCACAATTCTGCCCAAAAACACAGCCATGAATAAAGAATGGTACCAAAACATCCTCCAACAGCAACTTCTTCCAACAATCCAACAACAGTTTGGTGAAGAACAATGCATTTTCCAGCATGATGTAGCACCCAGCCATAAGGCAAAAGTGATAACTAAGTGGCTCGGGGACCAGAATGTTGAAATTTTGGGTCCATGGCCTGGAAACTCCCCAGATCTTAATCCCATTGAGAACTTGTGGTCAATCCTCAAGAGGCGGATGGACAAACAAAAACCCACTAATTCTGACAAACTCCAAGAAGTTATTATGAAAGAATGGGTTGCTATCAGTCAGGATTTGGCCCAGAAGTTGATTGAGAGCATGCCCAGTCGAATTGCAGAGGTCCTGCAAAAGAAGGGCCAACACTGCAAATACTGACTCTTTGCATAAATGTCATGTTATTGTCGATAAAAGCCTTTGAAACGTATGAAGTGCTGGTAATTATATTTCAGTACATCACAGAAACAACTGAAACAAAGATCTAAAAGAGGTTTAGCAGCAAACTTTTTGAAAACGAATATTTATGTAATTCTGAAAACTTTTGGCCAAGACTGTATGTTAAAGCAGCCATGCAACGGTTTTTCATGCATTCTGACGGCTGGATTTCCACTGAAAATAAAATAAATCCATTGCTGTCTCCTCCTAGGTTTGGACTCTGTGCAGCGACTACATTGCATGTTGTCCACGAACTTTAGCCATGGCGTCACATACACTGCTGTCGCTTGTGAAAACAACAATGGCAGAGCGCGGTTATGGAAGCAAATAAGAGACATAATGTTTTGAAATTTAACAGCCTATGAATACTTGATTTTGAATTATTTTACTTTGGAAACCATGTATCTGAATTTATTTGTTTCGAATTTACTTCTATGAAATTTAAATATGAAAATTCTTGATTTCCAATTTAAAAACCTGAATTTAATGCTAACAAATTCAGATACAAAAAAAAACAACTTACAGAATTTCGGATAAAATACATTCAGATTGATCAAATTTGATTGCTCTTATTCAGATCTCAAATTTCAAGTTAATAATTTCAAAGAAAACATATGTCTAATTCGACTGCTCAAATTCAGATCGAAAAATTCAAGTTAAATATTCACATGGTAACATCCGGGCTACCCAGGATAGGAAAAACAGTTGAGCCCAGAGCCCGTCTGCAATTGAACCGAACCATTGAACCGAACCAATGAACCGAACCGACGTCGAAAAATAATAATAATAATAATAATAGTTCCAAAAAATAATTAGCAACAACATACTTTTGTTCTGTAGTGTCTGATTGTACATAAACAGCAAACTTACCGGAGCGCCTTCGTTTTCCCTAGAAGTCATCTTCTTTACAGATTTAATATCCGTGCCTTGGCCTCTTCTTTGATCATAACATACAGTCAGGTTGTCGTGCTCTGATAGGCCGCCCGACGTCGGTTCATTGGTTTGGTTCAATGGTTCGGTTCAATTGCAGACGGGCTCTGGGCTCAACTGTTTTTCCTATCCTGGGTAGCCCGGATGTTACCATGTGAATATTTAACTTGAATTTTTCGATCTGAATTTGAGCAGTCGAATTAGACATATGTTTTCTTTGAAAAGTATTAACTTGAAATTTGAGATCTGAATAAGAGCAATCAAATTTGATCAATCTGAATGTATTTTATCTGAAATTCTGTAAATTGATTTTTTTTGTATCTGAATTTGTGAGCATTAAATTCAGGTTTTTAAATTGGAAATCAAGAATTTTCATATTTAAATTTCATAGAGGTAAATTCGAAACAAATAAATTCAGATACATGGTTTCCAAAGTAAAATAATTCAAAATCAAGTATTCATAGGCTGTTAAATTTCAAAACATTATGTCTCTTATTTGCTTCCATACGCGGTGGGTGGAACTGTGTAGAATATGGGGCGGTAACATTATAAGAAAATCCGCTTTGAACATCAAAACTGGAGCGAAATCTGAACGGCTCGATTCCTCACATGCTTGCATGGAAAGACACACCAAAACAAACTTACTGGGTTCTTATTTTTCACGTTTCTGTGTTGTTAGATGCACCGGGGACCCAATTATAGCACTTAAACACAGAAAAAGTGGGGTTTTGATGTCACCTTTAAACACACGTATACGTCAAGCAACGGTGTTTAAAGCACTTTTGGCTTATAACTTTGTATGCATATGTGCCAAGGCACGTTCTGTTTCTTAACACAACAACATCGCCATCCACTGGCCTGGCGGGCATACTGCAGCATTTTTTGTTTTCGTTTTTCTTGGATCTGTGTAAAGGCAGACGGAATTGAAAACGGCATGTGTATGTGAAACTTTTCAAAAACGTAAAGGAAAAACTTTCATGGTGTAAACGTGCCCTAAGTTGCATGTAGATCAGTTTTGGCAAGCAATTATCAATGCAGAAGATTACACTGACAAATAAACTAAATTGTTCAAACTTAAACTTGAAATTTATACTAGGGCACAGCAGATTTATACTGGGGCACATGCCAAAGTAAAAGGGGTCTGGCGACGCCCCTGAGTGAACACTTTTATTAAAGTGTCCAACTTTTATTAAAACTGTATCAATATCAATATAGCAAATTATTTTGGATTAATTGTTAAAGGGCTGTATATGTTATTGGAAATCACACCATCTGTGATCTGTGGCAGCGTTCTGTGACACATACATATTATAATAGATAGGGATGTAGCAATTTACTCAGCTCGCTATGTGATTCATGATACTGATCTCACGGTACGATTAGAAATGTACAGCTGCCCTTTAATTATTTCTCAAATGCTGCACATTTCTTTGTAAAATCAAATTATATTTTATGTGAAAATATATATATATATATATTAAAACAAATTTCAAATAAAATAAAAACTGTATAATACAAGAGTGTCTTTAAAATAAACAAACTAAGACTTTGTCTGTGCTTAACCTAACTTGGATTTGTTTATTTCAGCACATCCACTTTTACCAAGTTTGCAGTTAACACAGCAGCCCCTGCTGTTTAAAACATGCATTGCGAGTCATTGAGCATCTTGGAATTTTGTTGTACCTGCTCATCCTGTTTTGACTAAGCCTATTTGCTTGACCTGTTATGAATCCAATCTTGCATGAATGTCATGTTTGCACTGTTTGTGCATGAATACTTTGCTGACTTTATTTTTTGTACAGAGAAGGTATTTTCTTGCATTTCTACAAATTATAACTGAAATTAAACAGATCAAGCCAAAAAGTGAACAAACCAAAATCTATATTTGTTGTTGGTAAGTAGATAAATAAAGGAACTGTATGGTAGGACATTTGTCTTAATACTGGTTTCTAATAATGGAACTTCCATAATAGTAAGACATGTATCTTTTTTTGTTGGATAACACACACTTTTTCAACTTAAGTCTCTTGTAAAGTTTCAATTAGTTTTTTTCATGTGGCTCCTCCCATTCCCTCTGCATTTTCTACTGTTGGTTTCAAGAAAACAAACATGTTGTCTATCAGGAAGATAAATCTTTACCACAGAAGATAAGAAGGGATGGTCACTTTGAGACGGATCTGTCAGGAATGCGGCAAAATGTAAGTTTTCTCAATATAAGCAAAATGCTTTCTGTTTTTATTGTGTTATGTTTAGTTGAAAATGATTTTCTTAATTGTGTTTTTCTTTTCATTATTTTAAAGGGGCATGCCACTTTTAAAAGAAGTTCTGGATTTTTTTCCAGGGAAAAATAATGCAGCAAGAGTATTACCGAAAGCATTTCGCCTGGACATGAGGATTAGATTTAACCGAATAGAATTACCTAAAACAGGATATGAACCAAATAACATTTTCTAATAAAAATTATTTTATCAACACCTGTCAAGAACAAGCACGCTTTATAAAAAGGTAAAAACAAAGTGTCACATCTCAGTATCTACATTAAAAACATAAGTGTGTATACTTTTGTAATGCTCCTGATAAGTTTTAAAGTTATACCAATAAAAATATGTGTAAGTTGTGAGAAAAGTTAAGCGGCTAAAAGTTCATTTGATGAACCCAATAGAAAATCAAAATATGCATTGAATAGAACAAGGTGTGCATGATACTTAGAGTAAATGCAATTACATATTTTTTCATAGACGATGATGCCATCAGCGCATGCGTGTCATGTCGTCACGGCTAACGTACATGTGCACTTGCATGCTAGCTAACATGCTTTTCACCGTTTGACAAACAGTGACATTTGATTGGATTTCCATTATAAAACCAACATGGACTACAGGTACGTACAATATCAATGAACTTCAAGGGAAGTTAAACAGGCACATGTTCATTTGTAGCCGTCTTGTGAAACATGGAGTTTATTTATTTACAAAATAGGCATCATTTAGTGTTCATAAGAGTAAAAATTGTTTGGTACATCACAGTTTAAAAAGTGAATTGGTCATGAAACTTTAAATGTTTGGTTAATTCTTCTTAGAATTGGGTGGTATAAGCCATGAGAACGATAGGTGGACAACATGTTTTTTGCTCTTACATAAGTACCACTAAACAGCAACTATTACATTAGCTGTTAATAAATGAATGAGAAAGAGGTTAAAAATATATATTTATACTTTTATTTAAGAAGCACAACAGTAATGGTAGAAAAAAATCAATCAGTGAACATTTTTAGGCAAAACTTTACAATGAAGTTTAATTTATTAACATTTAAACTTATGTAACATAGCAATGAACAAGATTTCGACAGCATTCATTAATTTTGGTTCATGTCAATTCAAGCAATTTGAAATGAATGTTTAAAATCAAATCTTGTAACAATGTACTAACATGATAAAACAATGTTAGTATGATAGAACAACTATATTTGTATTAGTAACATTCAACAATCGTGTTGTTAATGATTGAGACCTTATTTGTAAAGTTTTAACCCTTTCAGTAACTCTTGATTTTTTAATAGGCTGTTACCATTCAAGCAGTGGTCCACTGATTTGGAAACAGATTTGATGGGTGTCGTCTTGGTGGGAGCAGAAGAAACAGTCTGACATTCACATTCAGAGTAGACACAATTGTATAAGCGAGGTCAGACATTGATGTTGGATGATCCAGTTCGAATTTATCTCAAAGGTGTTTCAGGGGATTCAGGTCTTGGCTATGTAATGGCCAAACTTCTTTCACACCAGATTCATAAGCAAAACGGACCTCACTTTGTGCACAGGAAAGGCTGGAGCATGAGTTGGGTCTCAGCAAACTATTTTTGGCATATTGTATGAAGTATCATTAAGATTAATTCTCAATGATATTAAGAGGCTAAGACAAACTGATAAATTAGGAAGTAAAGACACTTTTAAACTAATATGTTGTGTATATCTCAAAATGGGAGATTCGAGGGAAAAAGGTTGTTGATGTCCTATTTATTTGGTTTCTACAGTTGGTACATCATCTGCGTACTTCTGCCATCTATCAAAGGTGAGCAATAAACAGACAAACATTGTATAGTTGTGAATCATAAAATGTTTATTTCAAGCATTAATTTCATTATGGTTTTAATCTTTGACGTCACCTTGCTCAGTCAAGATTATATTTTCACAGAATACTATGTAAAGTGATTTTCAGTGAAAAACAGTAGATCACCAAAAAAGACTCTGGCTGGGTATTTACAAGTAGGGTCATAACAAGTACAATGCCAAACTGTGTTTACATTTAATTGAAGGTTTTCGAAGGCCCCGGAAGTCCAAAGTGGAGGGTGTTGCGGGACAGTCTGTGATCTTGAAATGTTCTTTGAGCGGCATTAAGCCTAAAGGGATTTCAGTACAGCGGAGAGAAGATAACATAAAGTTATGGTTTGACATTATAAAGGGCATAGAATCAGTTGGTCAAGAGTACAAGGACAGAGTTCAAAGTTTCCCCGAGGAGTATCAGAGCAGAAACTACTCCTTCAAAATAGAACGTCTTCGAATCACTAATGGAGGAAAATATCAGTGTCTTATCACAAGCACAAGCTTAAGGGTGAGTAAAATCCAAATAATGACTAGTATTTGGGGAAAACACTATATTTGTGGTTTATATTGTAATGTTACTAAAGACTCATAAACCCAAACTAATGTTCATGTTTTGTTTAACAGAAAGACCAGGAGGAACAGAGCCAACTGAAACATATTCAACCTCATTGGCTGATGGGTCTTCTGCCGTTCTAGATGTAATGTGGTTCTTCTGGTTTTTATGTTTATGTATGTATTAGTTGCATGTTTTTGCTTTGTTGGTTGATGTCAATGATATCAGTGTTTGTTGATTCAATGTGATATCAGAGATTCAGTGCTTCAATGCAAGAAGACCCAGTATTCAATGAGGCGAAATTCTGTAGAATGGAGTCATGAGCAAGAAACTTGTCTTTTATTGACTTGGGGGCCATCCTCATGATAAAGATAGTGGGGGGTCTGGAGGGGATTATCTTACACCAGACTATACTAAAGTCGCCAAATTGTCTTCCTATTAGTTTGGTAAGGGTGCCTTTGAGTATATTTGAAATAAATATTGTTTCTAAAAGGAGCTGAGTCTTCTGTTTACTATTTTGTGTGTGTGCTTTCATATTAATGTTGACAGCCTTCAGAAAATTTTCGGAAATGTTTTTGCGGACTCCATGAGCATGACCTTAAACCCTCTGACCCTGAGTTAAAGTAGATCATTGGCTAGTGTCATTTAACAAAAAGGCTATAGGCTACTTGACACATATCATGCTCAGGATCATCATGTATTTTGCCATGGTTACTAAGCAAATTACCAAAGAATGATTTTAAAAGGTTGCATTTACAGATAATAAAGCCTTGTTTTAAATTAAAGTAAAAGGTCACTGAATAAAATGGTCCCAATTTACTTTCCTTGGAAGGATAAAAATTATTATGGTCAATTTAATGAGGACTATTTTTGGGGATTCTTTTTTTTAATTATGCATCAAAATTATTTGACATGTACATAATCCCCAAAAATGAAATGATGTCAACACAACATCAGCCGCATACTGAAGAACGCGATTTAAACTGGATGTTATTAACATATTTATAAAATGGCACAAAAACTATAAAGCAGCGGTCTTTGAAAAGCAACAAAACTAATGAAAATAAATCAAACAAATTTGAAAGAAAACACATATATTTCATATATTGAAATATTTTAATTAAAAAAAGTATAGATTCTCAACATTTCAGTCATTTAAATGATTAGATGTGATCTTTAGACCCATTAGGGCCAACACTCATATACATTTTATTTAAGATGGACATGAAGGGGCTGTAATACTTGAGAAGGGACTGCTGTTCACCAGAGTTTCAGGTAACAGAACAACTAAAATGGTCACAAAATAAATCGCATCTTATTGATTTTTCAAGCTCTTCTTTAGTTTGTGGGGTAACTGTTACAAATTCACGAGGGGAGAGAACCCAAGCGCCGGAAGCAGCGGTGAAGGGGTAAACAAAAATATAGTTATTTAACAAAAGTACAAAAACAAAACACCGACGGTTGGGAAAACGAATCTAAGACAGGATACAATAAACAAAGGCTTCCCACAAGGGGGCAAAAACAATAGAGACAGCATAGTACAAACTTACAAAAAACTATGACACGACTAGATAACAATGAACATCCTATGTGTAAGGTAATCCAACGGGTAAATTTAACACAGCAAAGACACAAGGTAGAAGTCAAACATGGAAAAGCCAATGGGTCAAAATGCCTCTCTCCACATTTAACAAGGGATCCTGCCATGATCAAGAAAAACATGACATGATGAGGCAGAATCATGACAGAAACGTCAAACACTTCAGGTCAGATAAAACATAGCGTTTAAATCTGAACATAAACTTTAAAAACATATTTATAAGTTCACTGAACACTTAAATTTACATAATGTTTTGCTACCAATCAAGTTGTGGGTTTGTTCATGCAGTTCATAAAGTAATGCGTAAACCTTTTTACTTCACATCATATGAAAACCCTACAAAACATTAAAGCCATCAAAAGATTGTATTTAACGCTCAAAGGGGTCAAGTAAGTTGACAAATAACCTATTCTGTTGTTGTATGGGTCTGACCAACTGTTCTACCCTCCAGAAGTGGATATCCCTGATCTGTCAGCATTAAAATACCTTTTATGTAACACAAATACACAACCTGGCAGCACCAAAACACAAAAAAGTAAAGGAATTGAAATCTTCAACAACAGTAGATTGTCTTTTTCTCCTGTTGATTCTGCAACAAACAAAAATAGTTATGAAGAAAACATCACTGTCGTGTAAAGACAACTGCACTTTAAGTATATATTAAATTATAAATAAAAGCCATCATGTTATCATCTCAGTTTTACTCACCAATAATGCCAAGTTTTATGGTCACAGCTTCATGTGAATGTTTGAGGAAGCAGTGATACTCTCCTACATCACTATGTGTAAGACTGTTGAGTTGGAGCGAGAAGTTTCCTTTTACAAACTCCTCAGGGAAAGTGTCAATTCTGTTGTTGTACTTTTGGTCCTGATCTTTTACTGAACTCTTGCCCTTAATTATTTCAAACACATTCTGTTTGTCATTATATCTCCAAGTCACTTCAATGTCTTGAAGTTTGTGCTCACTTTTATTCGTGAAACATGGCAAGAGAACAGAACCTCCAGTAACCCCCTCAGCTGTGGTCTTTCGATGCACTGAAATGAGAGAAACTTGCAGTTCACAATCTGTCGCTACTACTGTACATCCATACATTATTTACCTTTTAGATTTTATTTGTATCTGAATCAAATAATTGATATGTAAATTGTACCTGCATCCACAGTGTAGATGTTTATCATCAGTCCAAATACACAGATGAAGCAGGGGCTGCGAAAGATTTCTGTGAATTTTGGCAGACAAGCTAGCCCACGGATACAAAAAAATGGGTGGCTAAAAAATAATAATAATGATAATAAATACTGTATGGTAACATTATAAAAACTTGAAAAAATAATGGCAACTGAAATGGCAATATTTGTTAAACAAGCACATATAATAATTAAATAGTTGGTAGTTTTACACTTAAGTAAAAACTGAAATCTAAATCTTTAAATGTTTAGTACATGACGGTTTACAAATGAATCTATTTTACAAACAAATTAATTGCCATTGTGGTTTGAGCAGTCAATGGATTGACAAATTTTGCAACAATCTGTCATTGGTGTGAAATAAATTATGTTGACATTAACACTTTATCACTGTTTAGTTACAACTGTTCCGGCAATGTAGGCAGTAAAAGACAGTACATTTTTTCAGCCAATACATTTTACATTGAGAAAGTATTGCCAAAATCAGTTGCCATGCAGATAAATCTGTCAGTTATTTCATGATGCATATTTTAACAATAATATGTTAATAGCAGTTAAAATATTCTGTTAAAACTGTTAAAGAGGACAACAAAGTAGCATAATTGTGCATAAATTCTACATCCAACAATCGTTGTTACATACTCATCGGGCCTGCTAACAAGCTAATATCAATCAAAAGTACATTTTTTAAAAATCACTCAAGTACACATAGAAAGACACGCCTTGTTCCTTAACTTTCTTGTTATTCATGCTAATCTACTTTCAAAAGCTTTGAAGATGATCAGATGAAAATGAAAAAACTAGATTAGCTATACTGCTAACAACGGTAAGAGCGTCAACTCATTTACAGTTGCTATTTAACTTTCCTGAATAAAGTGAATGAAACATACCTGATGACCATGATGTACCAATACTATTACAAAAGTTGTAATAAATATAAACTTATGGTAAAAATGTACAGAACATATAGAACTTAAAGGCCTGAGAATTCTACCGCACAGCTTACACATGGTCAGGTGCTGTACATCCTACAACGTGACTACGTTTGATGTGACGTGGAACGTTGGTGACGTGATCAGCTCTTTTGACGCATACGTGTGTACTGTTTAAAAACATTATGGAGGCCACTGTATTTAAACAAATAATTCAAAATCAGTGTCAGAATGTTTTATCCTATTAAATAAACAATATTTCTACATGATGAACATCACACTAGCCAATTGAACACTTCTGGATCAAGCAGGGCTGTGAAGAACATGGGAGGACAGGTCCATGAACTTCAATTGGAAATAAGTTTTATCCATTTAACAGACTCTATTAAAACTCTATGAAAATGTTTGTACTTTCTATAAATACAAATTTAAAATAATAATTCATGTCCCTATTTAGAGTCCCCCCTGTGAATCTCAGACATTCCCACCACTTGTAATTAATTAACATAATCTACACCCTGTCAGACAAACCAAGTAAACAGGTGTTCCTCACTCCAGATGAAAAATATCAAGTAAAATACAACAGAAGATTTCTCACCTGTTCTGGTCCCAAAACTAAAACTCCTGTCACTCATAGTATATATATACTGAATGTATTATCTTTGATTGGATGGCAGGATGCTTGGCTGTGATTGGTTTAATGGCGGAAAGACCTGTATTTGCTGTTTTCTGTTGATTTGAATAGTTAAAGTAAATGAAGAGAAACACATACAACCTGAAAGGACACATTTATCTAAAACCACAAACATGCCAGAGTCACATACATCTGATCAATTCATATTTGAACCCATGAGCTTGGTTTTTCTAGCACTGTGCTTTAACAGTGGAGAACATATAATAGGTGTACAAATAAGTTACAGTATTATAATAAAAGTGATCCATTTGATAACAATACAAAAACATCAATATGTGTTTTAATATACAATTGTACTATATTTATGTAAATATTTTACACAAAGCATGTGATTGAGAATTATTAAGACTATTATTTTTCAGAAATGGTCTCAAATGTGTACTATTCCAGCACTTCCAGGCTTTCACGTGTCTTTAAGTTCACAGATTCCTTGAGGGGCTCTTATAAATGTCACTTAGTATGTTTCAGTGAAACATAGTGCTATGATAAAAATTGCAGATATGTGTCATGTAGAAGCATAGTTACAGAATTCATAGTGATTAGTCAATAGGATTATGATTGTTAAACCTTGTTATATTTCTACAGCCTGTCCTATTTAACCATACACAGTGGTTTCCAACCCTGGTCCTTGGGGCAATCCTCACAGAATATTTTAGATGGCTCCCCATAAAAGAGAACACCTAAAATAAAACCCCTGATTTCTCTCAATCTGCTGGAGTGCCCGTCTGCTCCACTAGAGGGCACTCCCCACTGCACCTGAGCCTCACAAGCTCCCTGCCTCAGCCAAGATGGCCACTGCAGAGTGTCTAGAGCTTCCTGCCTTAACCAAGATGGTAACTTGTAAACTTCATGCACACAAAAGCCCGTAGACACCTATAAACTCGATACATGCATATACATCTAAACTTTCTGCATGCATACTGTATTTATAAAACGTGAATTGACCTTTTGGTTAACCCTTCACTCTCCGGCGTTACGTGCTTGTTACGCAACTGCCGTAGAATGGTGTTCAGCGTTACAAGACGAAATAAAGACGGAGTCATGAGTTATCAAGTCCCCAACAATTTGAATGTTCGGTAAGTGCCAAGGATAGCTATTTTCGCAAGCGCTAGCTAACCACGTAGTTCTGTTCTAGGCTAGTTGATAAGTTCATGGTAATTTTAACAAAGTTCTAGTGACATGTATCCTAATTTTATTTAGTATGAATTGCAATCAGGTGCTTAAAGAGTGCCTAAATAGACGTTCTTTCAGCCAATAGAATCACTTGGGGTCCTAAAGGGGACCAAATTCGAGGGGGGACCTCGATACCTCATGACACCGACATACATCTTTACATTCGAGTGTTTACACAAATTTTTTCCATGCATACACGAGTTTAAAACACTTGCATATGCATATAACGACGTAGGTGTCGCTGACGTAGGTGTCAGGCTCTCCATCTGTGGTGACGCCTGTGACGTCTGGCAAGCCCTCCCTGCTGTGGGGTGGTGGCTGGCTGGTCTCTGGCTTGGGGCACTACCCATGGGGGTTGGAGAGCTGGGCTGCTGAGGATTGAGGGGTGCATCCCCGGTAAGCAAGAACACCTCCCCCCTCCCATTCACGGCTGGAACTGGAAGATAACCATACTCCCTCTCTTCACTTTCCCCGACGCAGGATTAGCACCCCAACGCCTGGAGGACTCAGTTAATAAAGTCCTTTCAGGGCGTATTCATCTGTGTCAGGAAGGCCTTAAGAAATGGCCTTGTGATTTCACTGCCGTATTCCACAATGGGAAAAAAAAATGCATTATATTCAAGGTAGCCATCATGTAATTCATATTAGCCTTACTATTGGGTGACTTTAGACAAAAGACAGGAAAATATACTGTAGATATGTTTAATATGTATAAAAAATATAGATATGTTTTATGGCAGACACAAAAAATGCAATTACTTCTGTTTGCGAAGCATAAGCAGGTGATCCTGAATTATGAACACATAATAAGACTGCACATTTTCATAAACATTTGAGCATTTATGTGAACTTTCAAACTGGTCACAACATCATAGAAAGTTATTTATGGTCTGGTTAGTAGAATCTGATTGCTTCAGTAAAAACCAATAGATCTCATTTTTATCCAGATCAAAGTTTATTTTCAGATTTTGTATTTCAAGTCTCTGCAGCTTGATGCTACATTACATGTTTATGATAAAAATACCACACAGTCCTAATACACATGATCATAAAGAAATCTATACTGCAAATGTCATTTAGATCAAAGCATTTTCCAAATGTATATACTTTAGTAATGCAAGAAGATAATCAATAAAAACAACAAGTTGTAGTACAATAATAACATTTACAACTGTAGGTAATAATGTACTGTAATAAACTTACAGAGCTGAAGGTGAATCACGCTAAAGTTGCATTGATCTGAACACTTCAATATAATGAAAGTTTTTCACCAAAAGAGTTCCAAAAGAACTGTCAAACACACTGCTTCTTGGAATTTATTGCTTTGGTAGAAACTAATACATTAAACAGTTACGCATGTTTTATTTACTTTTTTAAACTAGAGGGAGGATTCTCGGTATATCATTAAGAATGTATAGTTTGTGATGGGGGGTTATACTGGAAACTATTCAATCACGTCAAATGATTACATATGATCTTCAGCATATAATGGCATAATCACTATAGCTGTTTACGCGGACAGTCTTAATATAAATTTTAGTAAGGCAAATTTGTTGGAGGATTTCGGGAAGAGGAAGGATACTATAAATAGGTAGAGGTGCCTGTTTACAGTAAACACTTACATAATTATTGTTAATAATAATAGCTTTCGTATGTAAACAACATTTTGATGACTTTGTATAAGGTTTTACACTCATGCAAGAGAGTACAACTTCATGCATACATGTACAATCTAAGTACTGTGTGGTTCAATCTGAACTCCTGAAATATCCGTATGATATCCTTCAATAACTGCTTCAGGTGTGTTTGATGATCGTCTAAACAAAACTCTAAAGTACCCTCCAGGAGCAGACAAACCTAAACAAAAGGTTTTTTTGTACTTAGATATTTCACCCCCCCAAAAAAAACACATTACACCACAAAACCAAACACAATAATAATAATAATCAGCCATGTTGGGAATCGTGTATGGTTTTCATCTTCTGGTGCTGCTGAAAAACATAAGAAAATAGTTAAGAAAACATTACTGGCATGCTGGGCCATGCAGAGACCTTTAAAGGGGCAGGTGATGAAAGTATGAAAGGGCACTTGTAACAAGGCTTTAAATAGGGCTTCTCTCAAAACATCAATACTGCAAAACTGTATATCGCGATGAATTCCTTGCTGAAACATTTATCAATACCATGATGTAGTTTTGATAAAGAAATTGAACGGAAAGACCATTCTAATGTTTAATGGTTACAAAATATTTTAATTGCACCTGTTAATAAATCTGGGATTAGAAACTGAAGTGAATTAAATTGTCCAAACCATAAAGGGAAAGTTATCCCAAAAATAATATATAGGAATAATCTGAGGGTGTAAACGATGATGTAAACTCATATTTTGGTGAACTTTCCATTTAACGTTTCCTCTCTGTTATACAGACATGGTGCTACGCAATGTCCATCATGACACATTGTGTAAACTGTATCAAGAAATACTGTATTGTAAAATTGTAGCCAATATGTTTAAAACACTGTGGGCTGACATAACTTACAAGGAGCAGCTGATGTTGAGAGGGCTGCTGGGGATGTTGGTGCTGCAGTTGCTGTGTTTGCTGTTATAGAAAAAATAGCTTTGTCATAATAAAGATATAATTCTGTTCTAACCCTCTTCTGAAATTAATCATTTTATAAAATGACAATGATAATAAAAAAAACAGCATTGATAAGTATAATTCGGAGGATGAGAAAATCAGATTAAGCCTGTTTTACAAGTGTTTGGATAACTGTTTTGAATGCAGTTTATTATAAATGATCTATTAACAATACTTCAAAGACAGTATAAATAGTTTTAGTCAAATAACCTAAAAATACTAGACCCCTCGACGCCCGTAAAACATTTAACTTTTCATCAGAGATGAGGTCGTCAGGTGAAAGGTCATCATGTGGGTCATTTTATTTAGGGTTAAATTGTCATTAATTTGACTAATATTTCGATTGAGCAGGCCTTCAGAAAAGAGCCTTTATTACACTTTTTTCACCCTTGACAAATGGAATCTTTTGGCAATAAGGGCCAAAGAGGCAGGTGCTCAAGAACCAATCCCATCCAAAGACACAACAACCCAACCCAACACCCCCCCTCCCCTGTGTCTGCAGGCATATTTTAAAGGCCACAATTGCAGCATTTGTATCTAGCAGCATGCAAAATTAATGGTACATCATGAAATGGCATATGTGTTAGTTTTACATACCGATGACAAGCAGCTGCATGGTCACAGGTTCAAATGAATCTGGGATGAGGCATTGGTACATTCCTGAATCATTGTATGTAAGATTGTTGAGTTTGAGCGTGATGTTTCCTTTCACAAACTCATGAGGGAAAGTTTCAGTTCTGTTCTTGAACTTTGGGTCTTGATGTTCAACTGAACATTTTCCCTTATCCATGTCACATACATTAAGTCCATTATATCTCCAATGCACAAAGTCCGTCGCCTTTATACTTGATGCACATTTAAAGACAACAGAACTTCCTAAAGGTTTCACAATATGGACCGTTTTGTTCCCTGAAAAGAGAGAAAATTTGAATTAAAAAATAATCTTCAGTTTTTGCAGATGTTGAAGATGTCTTGGCTACAGATGTAATCTCAGTTCTCTGATGGAGGAAACGAGACCTTGTGTCGATACTGACAGAATGGGGTTTGACTTGAGAACCTATCATCTCCGATTGTACTTTGAAAAGGCCAATGAACTTGGCCATTCATTCACCTTTTGGGCTGATAGGCATTCTCAATCGCTGCGGCGGACGGCGAAGCGTTGTGGCATGATGGACATTATACTCTTTCCCTCCATCGGGGAATTGAGGTATTGAGGAACCAAGACGCTCCCTTTCTGTCGGTCTCTCGACATTTAATCGAGACTGACAGAATGGTGTTACTATACCAAAACGCCACAGCGCTAAGCTGCGTCACTACTTGTCAAAAGTGAGCGTCCCCCGCGAATCGTAACCCTCCTAGGGTGTAGTAAGGCATCAATTCATGTGATCACAATGAGAGGCTCTTACTAACGGCCGTACAGGCGGTGGGCTTGCTACTCTAGAGGCGAGATAGCCACCCGACACCGTAAGGAACACTGGGAAGCGCTACCCCCTAACCTGAGGGAGTGGCCTCTACGGAGACCACATCTGCCGAAGGGAGATAATACCTGGAATAACATGGTTTCACCGGTGGGGAGACCTCATGGGAGTAGTAGTGCAGGGCCCCAACCAGGGGTGCACAGAAGCAGTGGAGTCGACCGAGAGGAGGTCACAGGTTCACTGACAGAGGAACCAAGAGTTCGCTAAGCATAAGCTTCCAGGTTCCGAAGAACAACAAGGTGAATGAATGGGCAGTCCGTCTTCTCTTCTATACTAGTATGTGCGGGACGGGGACAGTTCCGTTTCATTGCAATTTCAATGTCCTTTTTAAAGTACAATCGGAGATGATAGGTTTTCAAGTCAAACCCCAATCTGTTAGTTCTTGACACAACGTCGAGAGACCGACAGTAAGGGAATTGCTTTTTTACAATTTTGTTTTTTACATCGTTTGCATCTGAGTAGTATGTGCTCACCTATATTAGCAGTGCAGGTGTTTGTCAGCAGTGCAAATAGCAAGATGATGCAGCAACTGCAAAAACAGAAAAACAAGGTTCTGTACATCAACACAGCACACCAGTGTCAGAGTGCTTGATTCCCTCCCTTAAAAAGAAAACAATTCTGACCTAAACCCACGATTAGTTACATTTTTCAATAGCCTAGCATTTTCAGAATTGTACAGTAAACACCTATTAATACATCCAGTGGATATATACAAAAGTGATTTGTACATGTATTATGGCAATTTTTCAAAATTATTTTGGTCACAACAATTTATACACACATTGTCTCTGGCAAAAATATATAACGCTAAATAATGTAAGATAAGATAATGATTAAAATTTTATAAATTATGTGAAATTGTTCTTTGATTAAAGATAATACTATAAGCGTTTTTTTTACATTTATACAAATTAAACATAATTTTTATAATTTTATAAATATAATGATTTACTGTCTGTTATTATTGCATAATGTTTAATGCACAACAATACTGAGGTGCAAATAGTAACGTTATCTGCCATTTTTTATAAGTTAAAATTATCTTCCTCTATTTCTACTGAATCCAAAGAAAATAGGCCCTTCAACTTAGTGTTTATAGCATCTTTCGCTATTTTTACTAAGTGTAAATAGCCGCTGCCAAACTTTAATAAATCCAACTGGAAAACGAAGTGGAGTAAACCCTTTAAGTCATAAACAACAACAGACAACCATCAAGGGTTATATAGACAAACAAGGGCATCCTATGTGTCAAGTATGGATCAAATTTACACATTCAAACAAGTTCAAATAAAATAAAAATGCCCTTTAATTGCTTTTTTCCGAAAGTTTTTGTTGAAAAGACAGTTTACCCAAAAAAGTCTGTCATCATTTACTCACCATCCGGTTGTTCCAAACCTGTGTGCATGTATTTGTTCTGCTAATCACAATGGAAGATATTTGGAAGAATGTCAGTAACCAAACAGATCTCATCCCCCATTTACTGCCAGAGCAGGTAAATAAATACTGTGCGATTCAATGGGGGTGATATCTATTTGGTGACTGACGTTCTTCCGACTATCGTCCTTTGTGTTCAGTAGAACAATAGCTTTAGGTGAACTATCCCTTTGATTTTAGACAAAAACACAACTCTTCCAGAGCAGCATATTACTTCTACACATTTTAAAATAAAGCTGCTAAAAGCAGTGTCAAGGTTTGATAAACATCCTATAGATAAGTGTATATTGCCAACATATTGTCCACATTTAACCAAGAATCATTATTATTAGAATAAAAGTTATCGTATATATACTTTGACAATATCTCAGTATGTGACCTGCTAACCAGCTTACCAATTAAATAACTGTACAAAAACTTAAAATACAGCAGAGCGATCAACCTAACCCTTATCTTTCTATATTTTGTGGTATTCTACCTTAAGCTACTGTGAAATGGATAACATTTATGGGCAAATTCCACATGTCGTCGCAGTTAGCTAATTTGGCTAACCACTACGCAACGTTGACGATCGATAGCATTTCACTCAGAATTCTTTGTACATACCGGTTGATCATGGTGTCCCAATTTGTTTCCTATGTAGGTTATGGAGATAAATATATATATAATACCAACTATATGTCTGAACGTAGACAGATAGTTCACTTTACAAGAGACTTCCTGTCGCTAGACAGTGCGGACATTAGAAGTTGCGTCGGTGCAAGTCACGATGTACGTAATGACATCAGTTCCGTTTAACATTGTGATTGGTAGCAGTTCTGATGCTTAAAAGGTTGACATCACAGATTATTAACATACCCTTGAATAAAATCTCAGAATACGTTATTTAACCTCTTTGATGTCTAACATACACACAATAAACAATTAAAATAAACATCTATTTAAGCTCCTAAGCCAAGTGGTAAATCAGAATATATTCAGAATCCACTCACACCAGCCATATCTAACACACCTTTATATATGTTTTAACCAACACCATACATACAGCCTTATTGTCACATGATCTTAGCTTGTAATTATATAGTGTATGCTCAACCCTGTCATGAATTAATTCAACATACCTGGGTATTTCACTCTTTAGGGGACAAATATCCGGGATGATGGATCAAGAAGTCTCTCATTGTATCTCCAATGTCCAAAATCACTCACTACCAGAAAGATTGTCTTGCCTATTTCGAAACGTCTCCTGACTCTGTCCAGGTATACAAATATAGTTCATCTGAACCTAGGCGTGCTTGGCAGTGATTGGCTCAATGGCCGAAAGAGCTCGAGCCAAGAAATGCAAAATTTGTGTTTTGCATGTGCTATGTGTTATTTTTTTCAATTTACACAAACAGATGAACCAAATACTACAAAAATCTAAAATGATCAACAAATCAAAATCACGTGCACGGCTAAACTTTAACATACATTTGATCAACTGCATGGGGATCAAAACCATGAATATGATGCTGGTAGCACCGATCTACCAGTTGAGTTACAGAGCTCTGTGTAATATTTATTATATATAGAACATGCCTGCTATTTTTAATCACTAATATTATCATTTAATATAAAGTATTATATAATATTATCACAGAATATTATTCAGGCAACTCAGCTGTAAATCAGATCAAAAATCTATTTTAAGGGCGTTTTCACATTAGCACTATTGGTGCGCACCTGGGTTCGATTAATGTCAGAGTGCGGTTCATTGGGTGATGTGAACGCTGTCTTTAATACCCGGATGCTCACCCGCGAACTGTACCCGAGTCCGCTTAGAAAGGGAGGTCTGGGAACTCCAGATCGCTTCGCTGCTGATATGGACGCAAACATACCAAATTGCAGGAGGGAACCATTATTAATGACGTATTCTTTGGTAGAAAGGTGTGTTTGTATTTCACTCGCTTTTTTGACGAGTGTTACTGGCGCACTCAAAGCAGAGAGCTGTAGCTTATAGGTTCTTATTTCTGCTCGCCTTTAGTGTTCTCAAGAGCATCTGCAGTACATTCACAGATGAAAGTGCCGATATGTACTGAATCTTTGGAAATAAAACTAACGGTTCAAAAACATAACAGTGATGCGACCAAGTTATGCATTTTGCCGCCTTCTCCTGCGCAGGCTGATGACACAAACGGCCCTCGGTTAGGACGACTCTCACTAAATCCTTGGTGTTTCGAGTCAGATCCATGGGCTTGGCTTGTTGATTTTGACTAAATTCTTGGTGTTTCAAGTCTTTTGAAACCTTTACTTAACCCACACCCT
The DNA here is from genome assembly GCA_029783895.1 of Triplophysa bombifrons. Lineage (NCBI taxonomy): Eukaryota > Metazoa > Chordata > Actinopteri > Cypriniformes > Nemacheilidae > Triplophysa > Triplophysa bombifrons. Next base: position 4,029,075 of record CM056472.1, read on the forward strand.
AACCTATAATTCTAACCATCTATACTACCCAAGATGGTTAAACTTGCCAAAAAAATATGGTTGCGTGATAACATCAGATTTGAAACACCAAGGATTTAGTGAGATAATGATTAATAATATTAATGCAGTCCAGCAGTAGGAGGGGCAATCGAACTAGGGTTCGGACCAGGCAATAGAACTAAATGTGAAACCGACCTAAATCTGCACTGGACAAGGTTGTGATTGTAAATTAAAGTGTGTCGGGCAATAAAGAGCTAAACTAGACCAGTTCAATTATACTTACAAATCTGAACCAAAAACAACACGTGATTCGAATTTGAAATGGTCAATGACAAACGTCCCTTTAAATTTTCACCTACTGCATTAAATATCTAATCATTTATATAAATGGGACCCTGAAAAATCTAAGCATAATTTACTTGAAACCTTGGAGAAAGTGAACAACAATCTTGGACCCACCTTTTACATTATTAGGGAGAGTTCAACCTTCCCTTATGGTGAATATACAGTGAATACTGTCATGATTCTGCCTTCCTAGTCATGTTTTTTCAGTCTGGTGGCAGAATCATGACAGACCCACGTGTTAAGCGTGAGAAAGACATGGCATTGTTTTCAAATTTTATTTGAAAACTGAAGCTCCTTATCACACACCACATATCTTACCTGTTACATCAATTAAAAAAGCATGTAGATGTCCAGGGAAATATTAGTGAAATAGTGATTTGTATTATATACCAAAACATACTTTACTAGAAGATATCATTTCAAAATGTTCCCAAACAGGGGATGTTTTCCTTTTTCTTCCAGATGCAATTTCTCATATAACTTACCACGACCTCACCGAAACAAAAAAGGAGAAAGAGAAAAGAAAAGGAAAATAATAGAGAAACCAATGAAACTTAAGTAAAAATATGAAACTAACTAATAGCTAGCAATCAAAACCAGAATGTAACTAAAAACTGAATATTGATTTATTTAATTTTATCTATGGGATTAAAGTTTTCAAACTACACTACTCTCCTTACAGTTCAACCAACCAGACTGTGCCAGATAGGACCATTAAAGTAAGGTAGGGATTTGACACGCAAACCGAAACACGCACGTGAATGGACAGAAAGTGAGGCTTCGTTCGTCATCGACCACGTAATTCAGTGAAAAGAAAACACCCCTCCAAACGGTGCTTCATTGAAAATTACGCGCCGTGCTCAATATGCTCATCGGGTCTTCGGTGTCATATGTGACATCACTAGTGAATACCCTTGTCTTGTCTTGTCTTGTCTTGTCTTGTCTTGTCTTGTCTTGTCTTGTCTTGTCTTGTCATGTCTTGTCTTGCCTTGCCTAGCCTACCCTTACATTGCCTTTTTGTTTAGACATTGTGTCGCCTGTTGTTTTGTTAGATTATTTTTGTCACCTCGTGGGAAGTGTTTTGTTTGAGTTTTTGAAATCATGTCTTGTTTTCCCCATTGTGGGTTGTTTATGTTTTCATTTGAATAAATCTGTCTTTTGTTAACCCCCTTCAGTCCTGTCTGCATTTGAGTTCTTCCTCACACAAACCGTGACAGAATACTACTAGGATGGATAGCATGTGAATTAGGACACAGCAATAGTGAGCCAAGCAACAAAAGAATCAACACAACTTCAAAATAAGAGTCCTTGACAGAACAGGGGAGATGACATGGCTTATTTCGTGGACTAAATTAAACTGGTAGCATACACACAAACAAATATTTTTTTTTATGGGCACATGTCATTGTTGGTTTGCACCATGCTTGCAAAGATTTACAAAGAGACTAAACGGAACACAAAGCATCTTTTCACAACATAAACAATAATTTGATAGCCTTTATTTGAGAAAAATTACATTTTGTTTGGGTTGTTAAATATTGTTGGGCACATGGTTATATTTAAAGCCAAGCTATGTGACATACTGTCTGTCCTTTAAGGGTAAATAACCCAAAATAAAAAATCTTTCACACTCACCTTCTTTAACTTTACCGGTCAGTACAGCTACCATGGGTTGTTTAGCTGTGTATATTGTAAATGCAGATATCGGATAGGTGTCACTTTCAAACAATAATGTTAAAATAGGAATTGGTCTTCAAGATCTGCAGTTTAAACACGGTATTAGTAACTCTGTCTTTTAACTAATTTTCGGACAAAGACTGCAAAACTCTAAAACCTATTTTATAGAGAGAGTTTTTGTCTTAGGCCTACAACAAACACATTAGACACAACATTTAAAACTAACAGCATTTATATTTAATTTGGAAAAAATTCATACAAAACATTGTATATAATAAACAAATAAATAATACAAACAGAGCAATTAAAAATACACTGTTCATTATTTACGGATTCATTATGGTTCATTGTCTCCACCTAGAGGCCAGTAGCAATAAAGTCTAATAAAGTAGACTAGTATTTTAATTAGATTTATTTTAGGTCTAATTAAGATTTTATGACATGAAATAAACATGTCACATTTGTTACAGTTATGTCAGTTGATTTTGTACATTTAATCTATGTTGCTAGATTATGGCTTTAGGAGTGAAACAGTCTCAAATAATATTGTATGCAATGTCAGATGTCATAATATAGTCAGAATACATTAAAAACATATTTTTATATTTCATAATGGCAGTTGTGATGCATACTAGGAATTGGAAAATGAAACTACCTGGGTGTGTGATTCATTGTTGAGAAGTTGCCAAACCAGTGGAAACATTTACTCTGAAAACCACACCACATTTTTTAGCTACAGAGAAAAGTGTGTCTAAACATCATAGCAAACTAAGAAAGCTGTTTGTTAATTTTGTATGGCATCATGACAAAACAAGTTCTAATGTACAGTAAAAATGTCTGATGATACAGTATTTATTTTGGGATTTTATATGATGTGGGCTCTGGTAGTAAAGCGGAGAATCTGTGTTCAGACTCTTCGCACATTGAGGAAAACACCACTTCTGTATACTGAAAGAACAATGGAGGAAGCAATATTAACATTTATTCATGTTATATCCAAACAGTGCTTCTGTATATAAATATGCACAGTTTATGAAAAAGTGCATACCAGTGTAGATCTCTTTAGCTCTTCGAGTTGTTTTAAAGGCGTGAAACTAGTAGTCTGAAAATCTGCATTTTGAAAATGTTCTCGAGTGTAGTGACATGTACTGCCTACCAGAGAAAAGTATGTTAATATTTCTGCTTACAGAGCCACAGTAATGTAGACATAACATTATCATGAAATCTAAAGAGCTTACCAATGGCTACAAAGACCAGAACACCAGTCAGCACACCTGATATAATGATAATAGTCATCCATTGTGTCTGATTCTGTTCAGTATAATTAACCACAGTATGATTCCGCTGAATATAACTCACTATTGTGTGATTCTGACACTCTGTGAACTTAGTTAGTTGAGTTGGTTCTGTTAAAAACAACGTACACATTTACAAAGTCAAACATCTTTTTTATAACATGAACTAGTGAATATAAATATAATCACCTGATCGGCGAAGGTAAGCTTACCGATAACATATATTCTGATGCCGTCGCCAAATATTGGGAATATGCCTGTGTTCATACAGAAATAAACTCCTAATTCATCCTTGGTGACACTGTTTATTATGAGATGTTTAGATTGCAGTGAATATTTGTGTCTGAATGTCATATCGTAGTAAAAAGGTGTTTGAGAAGTTAAGAAAGAGCGCAGTATTGTCACTGGAGAATTCGGTAGATTCAGTAATAACCAATAAACCTCATCAACTTCATCTAGATCACAGTTTATGGTCACACGCTGTCCCAACTCTGTTACTTGATGTGTTAAAGTCTGTACATTTTGATAGCAGGTGAATAGATCTATGAAATACACACATAGAAATTCATTGATGTTTGATAATTCATTGTAAATCAATACAAAACATGCAGTAAACTTACAGATTAGAAGCGGGATCATGTTGCTGTCTTGGTATAAATGCTTTAACGTGATGGACACTTTTTGATATAGGTGTTGCATCTGACATGCAACTGTTCATGAACGACCTTTAAAACTAAGAGTGGGGCATTTGGCTCAAACCACCGGAGGAAGTCCATCTCACCACATTCAGTTTTGATCACATGCAACATTATTCTTATATAGTTTTTAAAATCAATGGCTATCAGTGTTTAAGTATTAAGCACTTTACTATTTTTTGGTAGCATCTATACTTTACTTGAGTCTTTATATTTCTGCAGACTTTTACTTTTATTCCACTCCATTTCCTGAACAAAATGTATACTTTTACTCTGAAACATCCCCTAGGCATGTTCGTTAATACAAAATAAAAGCATAGAAATAGAACTGAAATAGACAAGTCGGCAATCTGGTCCCCATGACAATGCTTAACTAATCATTGGTTAAAGCACAATGTGCAGGTGCAAAAAGGTGCTCTCTGCAATTCATTTCAACACAAGGTTTTAATGTGCTTCTGCTTTTAAAGATAAACAGCAGTTTTTCCAGTTTCAATGAATTATCAAATGACTGCGTTGTTACTGTGAGGGAAAAGGAAGGAAAGAAAGAAGTAAGGTCCAGACAGATTTGTTCTAAATTTTCTTCAAAGTTGTTCTCTTAGAGGGATATTACTGGGGTGGGAGGGATGTTATTATTAGAGGGATGTTATAAGTTGTGAAGATGTGGTTTCTGAACTAGTATTTTGATAGTTTAGCAATTTGGAAACATGTTATTCCAGATGAAACACTGAGCCTGAGACATAGTTTACAAAGTTGTGCATTTCCATGTAAGCACCATATTTATTCTAAAAATATAAACACATTTGCTTCAACTTTACTTTAAGTAATTTATTTACAGCTGGGGTGGTAAGATTACTGCCACCCAGCACTGGTTTGTTGAAAATAAACAACATTTCAAACTTTTTGTTGAATATTCAGTAAATATTTCTTATTTCACTGTTTTGGTATAAATAAGTGTTCACCCAACTTGGCATTAAAAAAAGAAAGTATATGATGAAAGAAACCTTTAACAAGTAGCTATTTTTTAACATATTAAACATATTTTCCTATAAACTAAATGATCTTATACTGGATTTATAACCATCTTTAAACCATATTTTTACATTTGCAGGTAACGTCAAAAACACACACTATATTTGCTTCTAAAACACACACTATATTTGCTTCTAAACTCGTAATCCAATATCACGCGATCACAAACGGAACTCAATTCCTTGAAGTGACCATGGCATGTACCCTTCACTCACAGACTTTTGAAAGGAACCTTTGCGAAGGGATTCAGATGTACACTTTCGTTTGGAACGCCCCTACAAATGGCGTCCCCTTCCCAAATTCCTTTTGGAAAATGCCCACCTCTAGTTAGTATAGTAATTACTAAAAAGTATTTGATTAAAAGTATTATTCATTATGTTGATTGAAAACTAATCTGGATGACATTTATATGGCTATTTGGGACACACTCACAGACTATTTCTTCCTTTTTATTTGTCCAATTATAACAATATAGGAGTTTTCTAGTTCTGTGGACAGGGTCCTGACAGTATCATGTCTTTTGTGCTTGTTCTGTTTTGTGTGGAAGCCCATAGTCCTTGTTTGTTATGATGGCCACATGCTCTGCTGCAGTGTTTGGAACCTCCCCTCGTTTCCTCGATTAGCTTCCCGCCAGTGGTCAATAAAGCCTTTGTGTGTATTTTTAGCTTGAAATGTGTGTATTGTGTACAAAAAGGAACAACACTATGAGTTTCAGTGCTGTCTCAATGACGGTCCTACTAATACTGAGAACTGAGATTTCCATTTTCTTTCTAAAGAGTAAGTATGTACTGCCCAAAATGCGTTAAATTCTTAGCTAAGTAGCTTAGTGAGTTGTTTTGACACTAGACAATTGAACACTTCTGGATTAACCAGGGCCAAAAATGGGGAGAAAATGGAAAGACAGGTTAAGAGACTGAAGTTTTAGCCATGTTACACGCTCTTTTTAAACTCAATGAAAAAGTCCTACTTACAGTGTAATTTTATGCATTGAATTTAAAAATATAAAACATGTCCCTATTTAGAGTCCCACCTGTGAATCTCAGCCATTTCCACCATTGGTAATAATATAATGTACACTTAACCCTGTCAATCAAACCAAGTCAATATACCTAAAACAGGTTTTCCTCACTCCTGATGAAAAATATCATGAAAAATGAAACCGATGATTTCTCACCTGTTCTCATCCCAGGTATATACAGTATACTGTATATACTGGATGTATTATCAACCTGTGATTGGATGGCACATTGCTTGACTGTGATTCGTCCAATCGTGGAAAAACCTTGGAGCAGTGTAACCTGTTGATGTGAAGTGTAAACAGAGAAACACATATACCCTAAAGGACAAGAAAGGATCCAAAAATGATGTTTTGTCATCTAAATATCACATCTGAAAAATGTCACTTAACATGCTTCAGTGAAACATAGTGCATTGATAAAAATTGCAGATATTTGCCATGTAAAAAGGCATATTTACAGAACTTTTACAGAATTCACAGTGATTAGTCAATATGATTATGATTGTTAATCCTTTTTATTTTCCTACAGCATGTCTTATTTTACCATATCAAAGGGATTCCCAACCCTTGTCCTTGGGGCTCCCCTCGCAGAATATTTTAGATTGTCTCTCTGTATAAAACACCTGATTTGACTCCATCTTTTGGAGTGCATGTGTGCTCCATTATAGGGCACTCCCAACTGCACCTGAACTGTTCACATTGTACTAAATTTCCCATACACCATAGTCACTATGCTTAATCGCTCACAGGTTCCCTGTTCTCTCTGACTCATGCAAAATGGCCACCCCTGAGCCTCACATGCTCCCTGCCTCAGCAAAGATGGCCACTGCAGAGCGTTTCGAGTTTCCTGTGCTCTATGGCTCCGCTCTGGCTCCCTGTCTATGAATGTTATCTGCCTGGCCTGATTTTTGCCTGGTTTTCTGGACACTGTTTATTAAAGCTGCATTTAGATCCTCGTGTATCAGAGCAATATCACACTTCATACACATATTATGTTGTTTTACTGATGGAATAGCTACAAGAAGGTGTGTGCCATCATAAATGCTGTTGAAGGCAATGTGTCTACAGATTTAGGTGCTGATTTATTTACACCACCTACACTTATAAGGGAATTATCACATCATCTACTCTCCCACCTGTTTTTATTTTTATTTTAAACTTACATTTATGACATACTGAATGTGTTCTTCACATTGTGCATCTTCAGTGTTCATGTTTGTTTTACTTATCCCTCTTTTGACTATCCTATTTGCCTGCCCTGGTTTTGCCTGCCTTGCCTTTAGTCCCTAATCTTATACTTCTGTCACACTCGCACTGTTTGTGGATGTCTGAGCTTGGTTTACTTATTTATTTTCTTTATTGCAACCAGGTTGTCAACTTTGACTCATCCAGAGGGGTCCATTACAGGTCGAAGCTGTTGGTTACAGCTTTTGTGGGTTTTCCATAAGGATTTTGTTATTTTTAAGGAATTTTAATGTAAGTTTCCTCAAGACTTAGACCATATCCTTTTCTTTTTGAATGTTCTGTTTAGCTTCAATATTTTAAGGGGGCGTGCCACTTTTAAAGGACGTTCTGGAGGTCCTGGATTTTCACTTGGATGGTCACTTGTTCTAAAAAAACTCAACAGGAACATGAACAGTATTTGATCTGGTGAGGACTACATTCAGCAGCTTAGAAACACCTGGCACAGAGGACTTGTGTGAATCAAACAACATTTTCTTTAAAGAAATCAAGAGGAGAGCATGTTTTCTTCACCAGTCAGGCCCAGGAGAACCGTATCAAAAGGTAAAAATCAAAATCAGTGTTTATGTCTCTAGTTTTATATAAAGAAAATATGTGTAATATTTTAGCATTACTAATATGGTATGGTTCTGAAAGTATACTGATAATGATAAGACTTTTAAGATATCATAGAATATGATGCCGTCAGCGGATGCGTGTCATCACCACGCCACGTGTCTGTTAACGGACGCACTTCGCCGTCGTTTCTTCAAAGCAGAACACATTTACTAAATTTTACAATCAGCTTACCAAGTTACTTTATTTGGGTGGTTTCAATTATAAACTAAACCAAGATGTCTGAAAGGTATGTACAATATTATCAACATCATATCATCAGTCGTCTAAATGGACAACGGCATGCGTCACCTGTAGCTAGCACCTGTCGTTAGAATCTATTTATTTTCTTACAAAATAGGCATCATTTAGTGACCATAAGAGTATATTTTGGACTAAAATAGTATGGTACAGTCTACCCTAGAAAATGTATTGGTCAGGATACGTTTGTTTAACGTCTGTTTGGTTATTTGTTAGCATTAGCTGGTGTAGGCCTTGAGAACGATAGGTGCACAACGTGAATTTTTTTTTCTTAGTTTCCTATTATATACTGATAAACAACATTTATTTAGAATTAATGTATCAATGAAAAGAAGTTTAAAATATGTATGTGTACTTTTAAGATGTCAAGCATTACAGAAATGCTGTACAAAATATATTTTTTGGCAAAATATAAGAGAATAAGAATATTGTCAAAATACTGCTGCCGTAACAAAATCAACATGTTGTTAAATAATGTTGCTAATTGTTCATGAAAGTTACTGCATGAAGTAATGTTTATAAATGAGACCGTTATTGTAAAGTGACATTGATGTTGGGTGATGGGGGTTTGGCTCACAGTCAGAGTTTCATCTCTTGGCTATGTGAAGTCCACTCTTCTTCCACATCGGTGTCACCTTGTGCATAGGAAAGTCTGGAGCACGAAAAAGGTCTTCAGCAAATTCTTAGAAGCATGTCCTCTCAGGTGTTTTTGTATGCAGTAGCATTTAGATGAATCTTCACTGAAATTAAGAGGCTAAAACCACCTGGTCAAATAGAAAAGGAGCAGTTTACACTGACAATGTTGTGTATTTCTCAAAATGTGGAAATATAAGGGAAGAGTCACCCACCAGACTGACGTCCTTAATGTCCTTTTTCTTTTATTTCTACAGTTGGTACATCATCTGGGTGCTTCTGACATTAACTAGAGGTGAGCGATAAACAAACAAACACACACTTTATAATTAATGCCAAAAGTACAATGCCAAACTGTGTTTGCACTTATTTCCAGGTTCTCCAGTTTCCCAAAAAAATCCCATTATACTAGTTGAAGGTTTTGTTGGAGAAACTACCATCTTGCATTTTTCTTTCAATGGCAACGTATCTGAAGTGATTGCTGTACACTGGAGATGTAATGGCAAGTTAGTGTGTGACATCTATGCCAATGGGACGGTAATAGTTGGACCAGAGTACCAGGGAAGAGTTACAAGTTTCCCTTCGGAGTATAAGAACGGAAATTACTCCATCCTAATCAAAAATCTTCAGAAGACAGATGCAGGAATATGTCAAATTTTTATCACTGGCTCGCAAGATTCTGCAACCATAAAGCTTTCGGTTAAGGGTGAGTAAAAGAATAGGCAAGTCTTTCAAGAAAATTATTGTTTAAATGTTTGCTGTATATTGTTTAGAATTGTAGTGTTGCTAATGATTGATAAAGCCAAACTAATGTTAAGTAATGTTTAATCTAATTTCATTTTTTGTTTTAACAGATAGACCCAAAGGAAATGAACAAACTGAACCAAAATCAATCTCTTCTGGAAATGACCTTTTTGCTGCTCTGTATGTACTGGGGATAATTCTTCCCTCTGGTATTTTTGTAAGTGCTATTTATACTGTTTTAAACCGTTTATTGTTATAGCCTAATAATCTGCTATTTGCAGCGATGAGATGTTTGTACAACGACAATTTGGGGTCAGTAGTTGTTCTGTTGTCAGTATGTACTCTATTAAGCTGCATTAGAATGTATTAATGCAGGCTGAAATGCAATAGGTGGTGTTATAATGACCTTTGGGAAGTATTGTTTTCTGCATGTGAATCAATTCTTAACAGCATCTCTTAATGTATTAATACTGTTATTTGTGCCTTATTCTGTCGAGTGTGATACTGAGACTGAGAATATGACTGTTACTGCAAACTTACTTGTATTACTATTTTGTGCACATTTACAGAACAACAAATATCATTCCTAAAGATCTCTTAATAAAAGCAAATGATGTCCTGAATATACAAGTAGGAAGATAACTGATAACTTACCAAATGATGTTTATATTGTTCTGAATATTTCTTTGTAAATGTTTATTTAAGTACAAAGCTATTATTTGGTTTGGGAATAAGCGCAGTATCCCTGTAAGAGAATCTGATCGTTTTAGTAAAATCCTTTAAATATCCCCTTCATCCAGATCACAGTCATATTTGTCCCAAATTTGTGAGTAGATCTTAATTCTGCAGCTCGACACAACAAATTAAAACATTTATAAAATATGGACTTACTAATATGTATACATGCACTATACGTGTCACGATCACCTGCCGGAGTGCCCTGCAGATCCACAAATAGGGCATCTCCCCATCACCAGGACTGCCATTACGCACTACACATCCCATAATCCATTGTTGGACTCATTATGTTGATCACTATCACCTGTGTACCTGTTCCACTCTGTGGATTTAAACCCTGTTGTCACATTTAATCAGTGTGAAGTCTTGCATGTGTTACCTCTGTATTTCTGAGAAGTCTTGTCATGTTGTATTACACAGTTATGATTATTGGATTGCATTTTGTCGTGTGAACCTCTGCTGCCTGCCTTTACCTTTGCTTGTTATCTTGGTTGTTTGCTCTCTGCCCTGAGTATTGCCTGTACCGTTTTGGACATTAAAGCTGCACTTAGATCTTAAACCCTTTGAGTCTCTGAGCAGATTGTAACTGTCATTAACATGTATAAAACATCTGCCAAGTGCCACAATTAATACAAAAGATATTGAAAGAAACTCAAAAGAAACTGAAAAATACCACCAAATTTGGAAATATATATAATAATCATGACATTTAATAAACAGAACTGAACTTGAATAATCATCATGTTGTTTGCTTGTGATGACGTTTAAATGTCATTTATTTTCTCTGTGTCACATGTATGAGTGTGTTTACTTGGTGCTCGAGTAAAGTGTGGAAAAGCATAATGATATGATGCTTTTACTGTCTCAGATGTGATTCGCTGTAAGGATGACAAAACATACATGTCCCTCATTTTAGTTTGTGAAACGGCATACTGCAGTAATGATGCTACAAATTCATCTTTGTCATCAAGGGAATAAATTACATTATTTAAAGATACTACAATAGAATAATTATTTTAATTTTTAATTATGTTTTGCAGTATTTCAATTTTTTGCCATTATCAAGAGACTATGTTCCAAAATATAGAAGTAGCAAATATAGCTCAAATTTTGGTTGAATAATTCTTGAATAAATTAAACTTATTAATTACTTAACTTATAGTTGAAATAAAACTTAAATCATAATGAGTGGTTGCTCTTGTTTTTTATTTTATAAATCAGTTTTATTATTTGAAATTTCATTACAAAGTATATATGAATCAGAAAGAGCTTTATTGCCAACTATTATTACACACTAGGATAATGTATGAATATGTACACTATATACTGTATATAATGTAGCATACAGAAAGACACAAGTCTTTGCATTTGCCCGTGTTAGACCAGCAGATGTCCTCTGTGTGCCAAGTGTCAGCTTTTATCAACAGCCATTTCACAACAGAAAGTTACAGGACCAGTAAAACATAGCAATCCCTTTGATACTAACTTGGCCTTTTTTTAAATAATGATGTAAATGAAAGCACAGGGATCAAAATGTTGATAAATAACGATTGAACAATTGAATAATTTTCTCTCACTAGAAGACATTTACATATTCAATTGTCCACCTATAGGAGTATGTTAAGGTAAGAAGGTAAAGACCCTTGAATATGATGCGCCATTAGCTCCATCCACTTTACTGGTTTGGCCATTCTGCATTCTTCAAGATCAAACGATTCTGCTGGTCACCTTCAGTTGTTGTTCTGGTTTTGCTGGACTTCTGGGTCTCTGTATACACCACTACCCCCTTCCAGGAAGCTCCGCCTTGGCTCCAATTGTTTCTGTGGCCCCAATTTTCCAAGCATTGGTCTTAATCACGATCCCATTTGTACTCATTACCCCTGTACTTTGCCCTACCCCTCTGTTTAGCACGTTCGAGTGAAGAGGTCGTGTTGTCTCGATACTCTCTTGGTTGGAGTGGGAAGGGCCATAGAGGCTTTCAAACAAAGACCTCCCTTCAAATGTATTATCGTGTGGGGTGTGTGGTGGGCTACTTTTGCCGGAAAAGTCCAGGGTCACTTTTCAGACTGTTGTTCACAAATCTGATATAAATACAGCTGATAATGCCATCTTTGATGTTTGTGATAAACATCACGGGATCTACTTTGACGTAGGAGCTAGAAGTGATGTCCAAGGGGAATGTTTTCACCCCTTCCCTTTGCCAATTTGTTTCGAGGGGCAAGGGGAAGGTGAAGAGTCATGCATTAGAATCGACTTTGACTTAGTCTCCCAGGGTGTCATGCTGTTTTGTTGACCTCTACATATATTCATCTGGGTCTCCATCCTTGCCAGTCTACCCCCTAGGGCTCTGGTAGGGAATTACATCTGAGCTCCACCTCAGCTCTTCCCTACATTGTCTCTGTCCATTCTGTTTTTTAATTTCTTCCTGTTCATCATTTGTGATAAGGAAATGTTTTACATATTACCTACCTTGTATATCTAAGATGAAAATGGAATTATTTTAAAGGTTAAAAATGCTGCATTTGAAATTGCATGTGAGCATCCTTACAAAAATGTGCACAAAAAATATTTTTTGAATGAGAAAAATTTAAATGAAAATTTAAATGAGAGACCAAATGTAAAATGTGATACGGTATATTTGTACATAGGAAGTATATGTGTGTGTTGTCATAGACTGCCAAATCCATTACATTTCACATTCACATTAAATCATTTAGAAGACGCTTTTATCCAAAGCGACTTACAGAGAGTTCAGGGAGCAATAAGCTTGTGGGTTTTTGCTTAGAGCGTTGTAGAGTCCATCTTTAATGCTGCATGGTGCACAGAACAGAATAATATATAAGTGTTCAAATACGTCAACAGCATGAGGGTTCTCCAGATTCAACTCTGTAAGTTTATTACATGTTCTTAATATTTATAGTTTAGTTTATTTCTTTGCATTTGGAAGATGTTTTATTCAACCCATGTGTAATGAATGTTTATCCTTCTTGTTTTCCCTTCTAGATCTATTAATCTGGTGTCAAGCTGCAGATTTTTATATCAACCGACTGATTTGGGACAGAATGTGACTATAAACTGTGATCTGGATGATGAGGACGTTTATTGGGTTTCACAGAAACAATCAGATTCTCCTACAGTGATACTGCGCTCATTCTCAAACCCAACCACAGCTTTTTACTTCAATGAAACATTGAAAAACAAATATTCAGTGCAATCTAAACATCGTTTGGTCATACTGTATATACATTTTTGTTATGGAGTCCAATAACCTCGTGTATCATTTCTCAGAGTATCAGAATAAGTCAGCAGTGAACTGTATTCAACAGAATGAGACACAATGGCACATTATCATCATTATATCTGCTCTGATGAATGCTGCTCTGATCATTGTGACTATTGGTGAGTTATTGTTCTTGGACCTAGATCAAGTTAAATGAACAGTAATTCGCTCTTTGGCTCTAAGACTCATACAGGAGTATAAAAATGTAACTAATACTCTTTCCTCCAGTAGGTATCTGTTACTCTGGAAAAGACATGAAACTTATTGATTCAGATCCACTGCAGACTAAATATATAAATCTAGAACAACCTGAAGAATGGAGCCAAGCACAGGTACATTGTTACTAACATTAGTATTATAAATATGCATATACATACTGTACAAGTAATGTATGTAATGAGTAATGAATATTCAACATCCTTATGATTCTCAGTACACTGCGGTGAGATTTTCCACATGTGAAGAGTCTGGACACACTCAAGTCAACTGAACTACTGCCCTTTTAATCTCTTAACACAGGATTTTTGTTATTCGTTGTTGCTTATAAAACCACGTGTCACAAATAAACCAATGATAAAGAAAACAATTGTATAATACAATTTAAAATGAAGTACATTTGAATGCTCCGCATTGACCATTTTTGGGTCTTTCTATCTCTGGATCTAAAAATCTGATTTAAAGATTTAACTGTGTATTTACCCACATAGGTAAATACAATCACTTGAAAAATATAAATAAGTAGTTAACATACAAACATTTGTATTTGGTTGGAGGAGGAACAATGTTTCTTTAGAAAGATGTTTGAAGAGGAAATGTATTTTGCTTTCTGTTTGTATGTTACGGTGTCATGTGAAATATTTTTATTGATAAACCTTTTTTTATTTACTCTACTACATCTTCTATTTCCAAAAATAAAAATCTACAAAATCAAGAGAGAAGGTCTTCGCTAATGTCTAATACTGAATGAGGACAAACAATGAATATCCTCATTAACTATAGAACTCAGGTTTAAACCCCGGCAGCAAAACTGTTTCCATTTGAGGTTTAGATACCTGACAGATGCGATATATTCATGTTTAAAGGTTTGAGAAAAACACTGAGCTCAGTTCATGGTTAAACCGCCGGTCTAGTCAAAGGTTAAAGAGTGAACAAATAACTGGAACACGTTTGGTTGAACATTCTAGTTTAACCACATTTGTTTTATTTCTTTAACAACAAAAATACAAGCATGATCACAATTGAAAGTAGAGAACAATATTGGATACTTAAAACAATGTTTATTTTGACAAAATGCCTCAGAAATACTTAAGCCATTGAAAACATATTTTCCAAAATAATTTGGTTTGAATTTAATCTGTTTAATGTCTGGTAAGAAGCAACAGTTTAGCAAAAGTTTAACTGTTTAATGAGATTTCAGAGTAGAAGTGATATAAAAACTGCTAAATGAATTTGTAAGGTTATAATCCGTTACTGGTTTCTAATACTGTACTGAAAAAAATTCAATCAACCGTATTCCTGAGTTTATGATTTCGCAAGACGTTGGTCTGGTAGGGCTGGATTTTTTACACAGCTTCGAAAACCACTGTCACAAACTGAAAAAGCACGAGGAGAATCTGGATTAACATTGCAGTTTAACTTCAATCTAAATTAACTTTTCACATCAAATCCAACGAACAGACGATTGCTGGTTCAGCAAGAACTCTTATTACAGTAGTGAATTGTTGTAATGATATTAAAAGTTTTACCTCTGATTGATCTTGAGACTGTTCTGTAACTTGTGTCAGATCAGTTTTACTCATTTGTTCTGAGCTATTTCCAGACCTGGTCCGACATCCATTTGCAAAAGCACAAACACTTAATAATCCTGAATGATACAGTGAATTTAGATCAGAGTCAGATCCATAGGGTAACATGAGCTGCTTTATCAAATACAGTTCAAATTACAGTAGGTTAAAATGTATATTGGAAATTGGTGATGCCACAGTTCAGGCTTTTCACCATTTTAATCCCATTTTTAGATAATAAACACCATATAAATACTAATTATTGGTACATTAACAATGATACATTAACTTTTAACAACATATAATAAAGAAAACCCTGTCACGCTCAGGGAATGTCAACTAACACAAGTAATGAATTATTCTTCTTTTAAAAATACATTGTTTAAATTAACTTTTTACATTAAATAATTAAAATATCATTTGACTATAGAGCGATCTCACCTGTGATGATCAGAACAGCATTCAGAAGACCAGATATGAGACTGAAAGGGTTTTGCACAGAGTTTGGGTTTTGTATTCCATCTGTGTGTGCATTTGTGCACTCTGTTAATTCAGGTAGTTGAGTTGGTTCTGTAAAGAACATTTGTGCAGTTTGTTAGCAGACAGTAATGGCGGTCAATCTAACATAATCTGAACATAATAACTGAATTGAAGAACTGAGATCAATGTTACTTCTATATTCATTTCTCCATGGAGTAAATTCTCTTAAAGGATCTAAGACAGGTTAATAAGTAGTAAGTAAATGAGGAAAATAGTAAAGTTATTTTTTATTTCACTATTCAAGAAATATGTTTAAAACTCTGTATGATCAAAAGTACTTACCAATGATGTTCAGTCTTGTGCTGTGACTGAGTTTTGGGGGTGTATCTTTGTTCATACAGTAATAAACTCCTAACTCATCTACAGTGATGTTATATATGACCAGACGATGTTTAGATTGTACTGAATATTTGTTTTTTAATGTTTTATTGAAATGATAGGCTAATGTTGGGTTTGAGAATGAGCGCAGTATCACTGTAGGAGAATCTGATTGTTTCTGTAAAACCCAATAAACGTCCTCATCATCCAGATCACAGTTTATAGTCACATTCTGTCCCAAATCAGTCAGTTGATCTAAAGTCTCTGCTGCTTGACACCACATTAATACATCTATAAATGACAATGAAAAAACATTATAAGATGACCACCTTAAAAGCACAGTATAACCAAAAGTTTAAAGTTCACAAAATATATGTAAAAAATATTCATGAAATGAAATATCTCACAAAACTGTAGCTGAACAATCCTCATGTTATTGCTGTGATCTGCTTCACATCACAAAGTGTTTAAGAAAACTGCTACAGACCTCTGACAGGAAAGAGCTGTTCCTTTAGAGCACATGTTTAATAATATTCAGGAAACAGCAGCGACGTCAACAAGACTAGTATTAAGCATGTTAATAACGGGTAACAATTTTTAGGGAACAGGAGAATAAAAGTGGACATGATTGGAACAGATGCATGTCTTTCATTTTTAAAATGTAAAATAGAGACTGACATTTCACATGTTTCCCCTAGGAATCAAACAACAGTATACTGCTAAAGAAACTGTGAGGCGCGGGACAATTATTAAAATAATTCATTGCATCTGGTGATTATGATATTTATATACACACACAGCACAGCAATGCTATCAGGGTTTGAGGTTTGGTCAATGTACATTCAGTGCACATATTAACAATAACCTCGTTAAATAATTAATATAGGATTTCACAAAGAGTATCTCCACGACAAATTTGAAAACCAAATAGGAAAATAAAAACTGAAACTTTATATACATCTAATACATATATCACATGACGCTAGCAAAATATGTTTTTATGTATGGAATTTTCTATAACTTACGAGGTATTTGTCTGATGCTTAAAGCGGAATAAATCACAACCATTTTAAAAACAGTTTTTTCTTTCATTTTTATTTGTTTGATCTAAATTAGAGTTTTATACATTTACACAATCATTATCAAGTACATTATGCTATTAAAGGGATAACTTACTCAAAAATAAGAAAAAAAAATATTATCGTTAATTCAACATCATGTCGCTTAAAACCTGTTTATGACTCATTATTCAGTGGAACACAAAATAATTTATTTTTATTTTATTTTGTTTTTTGCCCATCATTCACATATATATATATACATATATATATTAGAAAAATAAACAATAAAATAATATAAGTAAAATAAAACATATTAACACAATATGATACAGTCCAATACATTGCCTTAAAGTTAAATTGACCATTCTTTAAAATAGTTTATTTTGTGTTCTACATAAAAAAGAAAGTCATGACATGAAGGTGATCAACTAATGAAATAATTTGTATTCTCGGGTTAACTGTGCCTTTAAACACAGGTAAGTGTGAAAGGATTTAAAATGGTTTATGTACTGTATAGCATAAAGGTAATGCTTCACAGCAAATTCAAGTATGTCATGAGTGAGTTATATGTTTAGAAAGGCAGCGGTTCAGTTAACTTGATCAACTTGTTCAAACTCTTCACAATGATGAAAAGCTCACTGCAGTGTACTGAAAGAATAAAAGATAAACCAATATTAGCATTTATGAATCCGCATTACATCGGAACATATTAAAAGTGATATATAGAGATTATTTGCAGAACAATATTAGTTTTTCCCATACAGTTATTTACCAATGTATAGCTCATTGTTTCTTCAAGTTGTTCTACAGGCTGTGTTTGTTGTAATCTTGCATCTTTAGGCGTTTGATTTTTTGCACAGTGATAACATCCACTAGCTAGAGAAGAGTAACATGTTATTTTCTAAAGATTATGCCATATTACTTGATGTTAAAAATTTTATGAACTATTTAACAACTCACCCATGACCACAATGATCAGAACACCGAGTAACAGAGCAGATATGAGAATAATAATCATCCAGTGTGTCTGATCCTGTTCAATGAACTTCAACACTGTATGATTCTGATGAACATAATTCACTTCTATCTGACTGTCACATGATTCCTCTGTAAATAAATGAAATTAATAATGTCAAAATAATGACGGTTATTGTGAAAATATTCATATTATGTTAAATAGGAGCTTACGATTTATCTGTACTCTGATGCCAATGCTGAATTTTGGAGGTGTATCTGTCTTCATACAGTAATAAACTCCTAATTCATTAACAGTGATGTTATTTATAAACAGATGATTTTTAGATTGTACTGAATATTTCTGTCTCAGTGTTGTGTCAAAGAGAAAATATGTTGTTGATAATGTGCGTAATATCATCACAGGAGGATCTGGTACTTTCAGTAATAACCAATAAATGTCTCCTTCATCCAGATCACAGTTTATAGTCACATTTTGTCCCAGATCAGTCAGTTGATCTAAAGTCTCTGCAGCTTGACACCAAATGAAGAGATCTATGACATATAATCAAAAATCACAATAAAACAAGTATTACAATCATTTTCCATGCGGTCGTTCATACTTACAGATAAGAAGCTGGGTGATCTTCATGTTTCTTAATTGAGTAAAATGCTTAAACATCATAGAATCTTGTTTATTTCACAATAACAGTGAGATGCAACTGTGTTTCAAACCAAGGAAGTTACTTTTCACCCAAACCTATGAGAGGAAGTCCAGCTACTGGCAAACTGACAGAACACATTGAACACTACCTGCACATGATCATGTTTTGGGGTTTGTGTTTTCTTCTCAGATCTACGCTACAGTCCAACAATTATAGACACGTGTTCACAAAAGCTCAGGTTTAGTTTGGTATAAATTCTGCAAAATCAAGACACAAAATCCTCTCAGCATAACTTTATTATTAAAGGACCCATCATCCAATCGATAATTTGGGGAGCACAAAAGACATTTGGAAAGCGCAGAACCTTTTAAAATAACTACGTAAAAATAGAAATAGAATACCTAAAATGTGCATTTTAGGTAATTGTTATTGAGTATATTGACTAGTGGTGGGCCGTTAACGGCGTTAACGAAGTGAGACTCTTATCGCGCGATAAAAAAAATGTCGCCGTTAATCTATTCTCAAAGTTGGGTTGGGAGCTGGGTCTATACTACGCAAGCTATGATGACTTTCACCTTGATTTTTTAGCGCGGATGTATACCAGCTTAATTGCACTGTAAGGGGCGAGAACCAGAGTTTTCAACTCGCGTGATCCGCGTCATTCGCGCCGCCTCATCATCTAATAACCAGGGCTTCATTCGCGTCATTCGCGCCGCCTCATCATCTAATAACCAGGGCTTCATTCGCGTCATTCGCGCTTCATTCGCGTCATTCGCGCCGCCTCATCATCTAATAACCAGGGCTTCATTCGCGTCATTCGCGCTTCATTCGCGCCGCCTCATCATCTCATAACCAGGGCTTCATTCGCGTCATTCGCGCTTCATTCGCGTCATTCGCGCCACCTCATCATGTAATAACCAGGGCTTCATTCGCGTCATTCGCGCTTCATTCGCGTCATTCGCGCCACCTCATCATCTCATAACCAGGGCTTCATTCGCGTCATTCGCGCTTCATTCGCGTCATTCGCGCCGCCTCATCATGTAATAACCAGGGCTTCAGTCGCGTCATTCGCGCTTCATTCGCGTCATTCGCGCCACCTCATCATCTAATAACCAGGGCTTCATTCGCGTCATTGGCGCCGCCTCATCATCTCATAACCAGGGCTTCATTGACGCAGCAAGTAGGTCTATCGCGTCTTTGCATTGACTTAACATGTAAATCACTCGCGCTTGACGCGACATTCGCGTTTGGACTGAACACAACATAACGTTACTGTGAAATTACCACATCAAACGTGACGTGCTAACATGGATGCAGGTATGAAGCCCCCGGGTTTGCTTCAGGGAAAATTTATTTTTAAGAAGCTTCCCAATGGAAACCTCGACAAGACTAAGGTTGTTTGCACCTTGTGCAGTGTGGAATTGGATTATTGTACGGAATTGGTTTAAAAAAAAAATCTCTCAACAGGTCTAGCTTTAGTTGAAACCAGTAAATTTGTATTGGCACCTAATGTATTATGGCTCCTGTATGACATATCGCTTGTTGCTCCCTAACTCTTTGTAAATCGCTTTGGATAAAAGCGTCTGCTAAATGACTAAATGTAAATGTACTGTAGGAGCTCTTCCAGTCTCAAGTACCACTTAAACGCAGAGCATCCCTTAGCTAATGCGGAAGTAAACACAATTACATCTTATTGAACATAATTTTATTTTCATCACCAATTATCATAGTAGAACAGCTTTCTCAAGCAGTTTGTGATGCATTTTGGAAACAGAAGATGAGCCCCTGATCTAATGCGCCACCTGGCTTGAGAAACCCGTTCTCAAAGACTTACTTTTAGTCATTATTTGGGTAGCACACATATTCTGAATGCCTTCCGCAGAATTCAAATGAGCCCTTTTAATCTAGATAAAAAAAATTAATCTATGCCCACCACTAATATTGACATAACATTACAATTGTTTGTATATAAAATTTACATCCTATTTCATGCATTGTCAACACGTCCTGACTTCCTCTTTTCTCGGTTGCAATACAAGTCACTCTCACACAAATTAGTGACGCATAAACATCGTCTTCCTGTCTCTAAGAAAACTCAGGTGTATATAAATGACCATGTATGGCCTAGGGTGTCCACAAAGGCAATCTGGTCCACGTTAAACAAGTTTGTGTGACGCCATCTACTGGACAAAAAGATGAACTGAGTGTTTGAAAAATACATTGTTTACAAGGGGTGGGTTGTGCCCTATTGGGCGTGTTTGATGTTGTGGTGAACAGCAAGGAAAAATACTAAATGCACATTGTTAAATAACCATAAAATAATGCATTGTTCGGAGCGCAAAAGTAATCATCACATGGAGCAGTAAATGTATGCTGTGTCTTTTGTAATTGATGTCAGATGTCAAAAGAATCAGATCAAACCTGTTACAAATCTTTCTCTTACAAGAAACTATAACCAAATTGAAGTCATGGCAACATGGTCAGGTTGTTTGACACACCTTCACATTTAAATACCATAAGCAAAACTAAAGCAAACTGGGAAGATAACACAACCCTTTGTGGTGTGAGAAACTCCAATCCACATAGATATTCGTCCCACTTGTCTAAATGACAAATTATATGTTTTGTGAAACTCTTGTTTTGTCTCTTCAGTTCAGGCTTAGGGATTGCTGAGGGAGTTTTATAAAGAGTTAGGAATGTTGCATGCTATCTTATAAATGGTAGGTTTATCTTGACACAACCCTATCATTCATGAGAAACAAACTGCGTTTTCTGTCTTTTCTTATGCGAGTGGGCAGTTCTCAATAAACAGCTAAGTGAAGGCTACTTAAAATTATTCAGACAATATAGTCTCAGTCTCAAATGGAACACATAGTCTCTTCACTGCCAGTCACATACATATAACATTTAATACTGGAAAGCATCTTTTAGTAAACTTTAATCTGCTAAACTGGCTTAAAACGATGCCCATAAACAAGACAGAGGGGTTTCAGTCAATTTTTCAGAATACAGTCATGTTATAAAAATATGAAATATTAGCTTTTTATTGATCCTCTGTCCATTTTTTATGGTCAAATAACGCAGCAGGAGATAGAACTCACAAGTGAAACTTTATTTCAGCGCACACCATTTAGTAAGCGTAGCATTGCATCACAAAAAGGTGACAGGAAATCTTAAAGACTTGTCAAACAGAAGATACATAAATTAACAAAAAAGTAAATATATATATATACAACTAAATAATATAAATAAATATTATTATTTATAATATAAATAATGTAATCTTAATAATAAATAAACAAACAATTGTTTTAGTTCAACTAAAGAGAAAAACTATTGACAATCTGTAAATAGTTTGGTGTATAAAATAAAATAAGATCATTATAATTTAAATAAATAAATAAATATAAATAAATAAACAAATAATTGTTTTAGTGTGACCAAAGAGAAAATTTACTTGTCCTTACAACAACAACTCCTTAAAACCCTTGGTTAACAAAAACATCTTATGTACTGTAGTCAGAATATTTTCCATATTAAATCAAAATTAATGTATACACAGTCATGTATTCAAAAAGTAAAATCATCTCATTGTCACTTTTGTTAAAGATGTTTTTTTTCAAAGTGCATGTTGGCAAAATACAAAAGTACCTTAAACAAACTACTGTAGCCTCATATCAGTCGAAGCTTTCGTTTCATTTGTCGTAAACAGATCATTCTACATGGTCTAGCTGGTTAGATATGTCGAAGACACATATGTGTTACTGCTCTTTAGCTAAACAATAGAGCTATTATAATAATAATATATGTTATATTAATTCCGTGATCCATTAAAAAATGAACTATAGTCCTGATCAGGTAGAAGTATAGTCAAAAAATGGCTCACTGCAGCTATTATTAAAGCACAAGCTTGTAAACTATTCACATTCACAGAATCAAATGCAGAGAGGAATAATCATAGATAACAATGGAATTAAAAGTGCTACTATTTCATCTGCTTTTATGTCAACTCCGTGGTTCATTCTTTCAGATTTTTCTTCGCTTTTGGTTCTTGTTTCACTTGTTTTCGCTTTTGGTGATGTCACTGAAACACCAAAATGTTGATGATTAACAGGGTGCAGTATAGAACAACATTAGGAAATTAGAAGTATGTCACTTAATAAGAAAAAACAGCAATAAGAAGATTAAAATAAAATTATAAATCTTAAAAGCATGCAGCATTTATTTCATCATACCTTCAACTCTAAGATCTGTGCATTCCTGGTAATTAATGTCAATAATGTAACAGCAGTATGTTCCTGCATCAGTGAGTCGAAGATTCTCAACTTTGAGGGTGAAGTTGCCTTTTACAAATTCGTGAGAAAACACCTGAGTTCTGCCCGTGTAGTCCTGGTGCTGCTCCCTAGCCGACCCTCTGCCTGCTTGTATGTCATAAACATTCTTGATGTCATTATATCTCCAATGTGCTGTCAGGTCTTGCAATTGTTTATTGTAGCGACAGGGCAACACTGCAGAACTTCCAACAAAACCCTCAACTGTTTTCTGTAGAGACACTGAAAAACAGAATGAAATAGAATACGTGATTTTATTCATCAGGAACTGATTGAATTGTAAAGTATGACATAAATGGAAAGGAGGTTTAAATAATCAGCAGGCATGGGCCGAATACCGGTTTCAAGGTATACCAAGGTTTAAAAGAGTTAAGGTTGACTGTGATATTGTTTCTAAGGTATGAAAAAATAAATAAATCACGTAATTCATTGTTTGGTGTTTATGTCTAATTTATAAGACAATTCGTTTTTTGAACGAATATTATAATTTTAAGGCTTTATTTTTGCCTGACACAAATTTTATATATGTTGGTTCGAAATGAAATGTATTGTGTCCAGTTGAAATGCATATTTTGGAAATTTGGAAATAACACATTTTAGTCTTTTAATTACCGCATTGTCGTGAAACCATGGTATTTTTGATTAAGGTTTTTATTCCATCATACCGGCCCTTGCGTATGAGTTTTTGGTGATGTCAGCTGAAAAGAAAGGTCCATTTCAGAGTTGTTAAAAGTGCATTTAGGTAAATGAAGTAAATAAAGCCATTTCACTGGACTCTATTGACTTTGACTGTATGGACACAAAACCACTGACATTTCACTTTGTGTTCCACAGAAAAGTCATGCATGAAAGCAACTAAATGGTGTCAGGGGTATGGTAGAAGAAGCCAAGCGCAGTAAAACAAGAACATAAATATAAAATATAAACTTTAAAGAAACGACTTACAATAAGGGGGCAAAATAAGAGAACAGGATAACTAACTACTTAAACTACAGAGACAAGACTAAATAGAAATGACATCAAGATATGGAGCTAGGAAATCCAACTGGCAAGGTAATCCAACAAGATGATGAAACAAGCAATTGACAAGGCAAGGCAACATAGCAAAACAAGCACAGGACAGCAAACACAAGGGCATTTAATAGGGAGACTAACAAAGCATAAATAACAAGGGACCGGTGACGGGAATGAAACAATGATGGAAAGCTAAACAAGGAAACGAGAGGAACTGGGCCAAAAACAAGACCGGAGAGAGCACATATTATGTCATGACAACAATACAATGTTCTCTCCACGCAAAACATGAGGCTCTGTCATGATTCTGTCACTAGACCATGAAAGACATGACAAGAGTCACAATCATGACAGAAACCCCCCCTTAATGAACGCCCCCTGGCATTCACCTAGAGGGCAGGTGAGACAATAAAAATAACAAACATGGGAGGGGGGTGGGGTAACAAAAGAGTCCGTGGGGGTAAATCCAAAGGGGTTGGGGCTAGGTGGGGGAGTCTTAGTCCAGGGAGAAGCCTCGGGAGTGCGGAGTCCGAGGGGACTCGACTGGTAATCAAAAAGACGATGAAATAAGATAACGACAAGGCAACATAGCAAAAGTTTCACTTTCATATATTGTATAAGTAATTCAGGTGCTTACCATCATCAATAAACAGCAAAATGTAACAAATGCTTAACCAACTGCAAAACAAACACAATAGATTGGCATGCAATAACTATACAACCGCTACACAATATTCCATTATAATATATTTAGCAAAGCTCGAAGCAAACATGAGTAAATGTCCATGCACAAATCATCCTACTATTGCTAGTGTATCCATACCATGTCCAAATGTCTATGACATGGCCTCGCTGCAATGTAAATAATGGATATGGATTTCCCACACAATTACACGTCCATATTACGTATTAATGAATACCTGACGCAGGCCCCGCAGCATCTTCCATTACGTCACTGACACCTGGGCAGCTTCAATGGAAATCGAGACTATTGCTCGACAATATTCCCTTCAAATGTATCCTCGCATAAGTTTAAAGGTTTTTTATGTTAGACTGACATACGAAACAGAGACTTGATGTGCAAGTATACGCTGTTTGTTTGAGTCATAACAAGGTCAGAATGTTGTCGAGGGCAAAATGTGGAAAATACACGCAGTGATGATGCACAAGACAAACGTTATTTATTATTTTTATTTTCCTCTGGTCTGAAAACATTGGTTAACGTAACTGAATATGATCAACCTTAAACAATTTAAAAAAGAGAGATTTACACGACATATTTAGTATATTACTAGCATGGTAAAATCTTCTTTATTTTACAGGTAAACAAGCGCAGCTGTCAAAATTTTCTTATGTCAGAGCTAGATATAAACAGCTTATCTAAAGCTGACTAGAATAAAAGTGCCTACTGTTATTTCGCAAACGGAGAATTTACAACATACCTTTTCATCATGGTCTTCTTAATAATAATCATGTAAACAGTTGTATCTATTACAGACAATAATCTATTCGCTGCCAACGACTTTGGTTTGGAGCTGCTTGCTATGACGGTTAAGTTTTGCATGGCCGCGCGCACGCATGCGCCAAATGGTTACCAGCATCCTTTGTGTAAAAACCATTGTTTTGCTGCTTTTAATATCACAATTGTACGGTTACAGCGCAGCCAATAAAACAAAATAAAAATGAAAAAATATATTCGGACGGTCTGAACTCAAAGACTAACGTTATTCACTGTAATAAATAATTATCATGTCAACAGCATAGATAAGAAGATGCAAGGCTGCCATCTGCAACCCAATGATAGTAGACCTTTCCTTACAACTATTTTGCGATTTTAACCAACTTGTTTCAAGATAATTTTATAGAAATAATAAGCCAATTCCCCTAAAGGTTATGCCTATATATTTTCTATAGCAGGTGTGTCGTTTATTACATTGTCACTATGGTTGCTATAGTTACATATTACACTAGTGCCTCACGCCTACTAGTGTCCAAATATGTGTTTATAAAGTATCTTTCTTTTATATTTGTTCTTTGCTCCTGAGTTTTTTTTAGATTGTTTTTGTCATAATGTCAAAAAATGACCATTAAACGAATCATTTTCACACAAATATAAAATAGCTTATTGTAATTATGGTAAATGGAACTGCTCGTATTTTATGATGGTTTTATATTATTCGTAAGTTATGGGAGTTAAGTCATTTTTTTTTGAATATGACGTTTTTAATAACAAAACAAAGAATTTAGGAAAATAGCTGGAAGCTAATAAACTTGTACGCAAGATGGCGATATACGGAATTGGCTACAGCGGCAGAGAAGAAGAAGAAGAGAAAAGACGGAAGTTAAAAAGCGGCATATAAACAAAGATGCTCACGTATTATTGCACATACTGACAGTGTGCTGAACACGATGATATATTTGCGCCTTTATCAGCCCGATGATTGATATTTATAACCACACATAGACGTGTGTGTCGCAGTCAGGCGTGTGCTGTACTGTAAGTATACAATCTGTGAATGTTTATAATATTATAAATATGCTAGAATAAGAGCAGTGCAGCACCCAGTGCTATAAGATTAAACAGCCTGACAGCGAAAGATCTCGTCGATGGCTTTGCAACTGAAATTGTGAGCTGATCTCGGCAGTATCTGGACATATTGGGATTGTACTGTAGCAGTAGTGACTGTCATATTGACATATAAACGTTTATAACAACATTTTCAAAAATCACGACGAGATTAGTTGATCATGTTTACCGTACTAAATTATTTGTATATATTTCATAGTTGTATTCTAATCTGATATGAATAAGCCTGATGAGATACACTAGTTATGGAGTTTATTTAGTGCTAAAATACGTTCAATGTCTTTTTTTGTTGAGGACATCTTGCATTTTTTTGTGTGTCCAAAATCTACTGCCGTGTATATGTTTATAAAGTCCGCATATGTGTGTTTTATTATTTGTATTAGCTTGATTCTTCAAAATAAATATAAAAAATACACAATGCATGATACAGCTGTTTTGCTTCAGAACATTTATAATAATAAGCAATAACAAAAGTTAAACAAGACCTTTGGATGCAAAAAATTTATGTAGTAATATATTACCATGTGCTGAATAAGCACAACAACACGGGTATGGATGTAAAAAGGTAACCATGCAAAAATAACCATGCAAAATAAAACAATATGGGGCAGTTTCACAGTCAGGGATTATTTTAAACCAGAATCAGGCTTTAGTTAAATTAGGATATTAACGTCATTTTTAAAAACATAATTCACAAAAAACCTTACTGGTATACATCTTGAGACATAACAATCAAACTGATATATTTTAAGATTTGCCATAAATTGTTTTTCGATCAAGATAAATTAGTCTGGGACTAGGCTTAAATCATGTCCAGGAAACCGCCCCTTTGTGTTCTTCTTAATTTTAAAAGTTATAATGTCTTATACAGATATCATCCTAACTATGCATTAATAATATTTTTGCACTGCCCTTGTTTCAAACCTGCATGTTCTGCGTGCAATCTTCTGCAGAAGAGAAAAAAATATTTTGTAATGGTTTGTGTTTGTCAGTGATCAATAAACGTTCATGTACTTTTATCAGATGGCATTACCATTCAGAATCCCAAAGAAGAAGCAACCATCAGATGCATGCAGTCTGGATATGCAGTCGCCACTGTCTCGACTGCAGGACAGCAGCTCACCCAAGGTAATAATGCCATACTGAGTTTCACTGATGTCCTCGTGCACTAGCAAGCAAAAACTTGTGTGTTCATTTCGTCTTGTCTGGAGAAGGGGATGAGCTGTTAAAAGTCTAGTTTTATCTAAGCAATGTCTACTTTCTACTTGTTGAAATGCCTCATTCATTTCTCATGTGTTTCTCAAAACAGATGCAGTGGGATTCTGTCACTCATAATGGAAGAGCAAGTCATAAATTCAGTTTTACCAATGGAAAAACATTTTCAAAACATAGTCAGAGGGGTGAAACTATAAGGTAAGTCTAATTTTTCAGTGTCTTCATTTCTGGTGTTGGTTTGATAAGCGAGTTTTGAAATCACCACTAGATGGAGCTGTTTGTTCAGTTTAAATCATGTGCTAAGGAAAGCATCACTGTTACTTTACTTTTGCTCATTTATAGGCTTAGGGATTGAACAACCCCTGACAGATTTTACCAGTGTGACAAAGGCTCTTTTTAAATTAGATCTGAAAAAACCCACTTAAATATCGCACCCAACAATGTTAAAACGTGAAATTTACTTTAAAAATGTCAGCATTTTAGTTTGTAAGAAAGGTATATTTAGTTGTGTGTATTTGGATCCCATTTGATGTGAAGTCTGGGTAGTGTACTATATTTTGGGACTCATGTCAGAGCCCACTGTCTTCAAAAAACATTTTGTTTGCCTGTTTTCTGATGCCTTAAATATATATATATTATTTTATCTGACACTTTTCAGGAAGTTTACATTCAACTATTCACTTTTATCAGATTAAAAACATGAACAGGTTTTTGATCATTTGATCATCCATTGACATACAGAACATTACATGGCACTTTGTATTTGAATCTACATCATCTTTTTTCTCAGGTCGCCTGAACCACTCACCTGCTCTACTCGAGCTCTCAAAGGAACTGTACGTGGAAAAATCAGTTTTACGCTAAACAAACAGCCGATCAAAATCAGCCCCTCTAGAGTCAACAGGACGCCCCACAAAGTGTCTGAAACTGGTAGTTCAAGGGCCAAATGTCAGACCCCCACCCCAGGCAGAGATTTCATGGCAAACAACAGGTGAGATGTAGATGTCAACATACGCTGTAACATTTTTATTTTCCTAATCTTTTTTTTATTCATTTTATTGTTTGTTCAAATATCAAAATTATGTCATGTATGTAATTTATTCACTCCCATGTCATTGAAAACCTGTCTATGACTTTTCTGTCTATGACTTTTTCTTTTCTTTTTGGAACACAAAAGAAGATATTTTAAGAAATGTCCCTGTCGTTTTGTGTTCATACAATTGAAGTCAATGGCGGTCAGTGTTGTTTGGTTGCCAACATTCTTCAAAATATCTTCTTTTGAGTTCTCCAGAAGAAAGAAAGTCATACAGGTTTGAAATGACACGAGGAATCGTGATGATGTAAGAATTTTATTTTTGGGTGCACAGTCCCTTTAAGTAGTGTAGGAGCTTCAGTAGAAGAGGTAGTAAGCTCAGTTTCTATTAACTTTTACTGAATGGAAAAGAAAACTGAAATGACATTATACAGGCTTGAAACTGCATGAAGGTGACAGAATTAAACAGAAGTGTTGTTTTTGGATGAAAAAATCATATTAAAGTCTTTTTTAACACCAGCTTTTCACTGTGGACTTTTGAATGCGCCAAGTTTAAGCATCTAGCGGATTTTATAACATGTACTGTACTGTATGTGTGTCAGATGGAGACCCAAGAGAGCGTCAGACACTTTGTGCCGTGATGAGAACCACATGGGCGACTTCGAAAGCCCCTCGTTCAAGATTCGTAGAGGTATGTCCATGCCAGATCTCAGCTCTGTGCCTGACACGTTATATAAGCAAAGCTAACTCACTTTATTTACCAACAACTCGGAAATGAGATTAGAGGCACTTTGTGAGACCCTTCCCATCCAAAACACCAATTAACATGCTAGCAAGCACTCAAAACACATTAGCAACCACACAGTGATGCCCTAGCCACCCAGAACACCCTAGAAACCTCGTAGCAACATGTTAACGAGCCCAAAAATATCCTGAGCAACTTCATAGCAACATTCTTACAACCCAGAACAGCCAAAAAACACATATTGACATGCTAGTAAGTAAAAACACATTTGCAACCACATAGAAACACCTTAACTACCTTAAACACCCTATAAATCCTATATCAACATGCTAACAAGCTCTCTACCCATCCAAAACACCCTAGCAATTGCACATGAACATGACGGCAAGCCCTCAAAACACCCTAGAAACCACATAGCAACATGCTAGCAAAGACCATAGCATCTGCACAGCAACATTCTAACCACCCAGAGGACCCTAAAAACAAATGCTAACAAGCTCTCAAATCACCTTTACAACCGCATAGCAACACCCTTCCCATCCAGAACACCCTAGCAACCGAATGTCAGCATTCCAACACGCACTCAAAACAACTGTTAGCAACCACACAAGCTATATCCGAAATCGTATGTGACAGTATGTACTGAATTTGAATAAGTACCTGCCTATTGACCGTTTAAACAGTATGTTCTATATATTATGAGTGGGAGTAGTAGTATACTGCATCCGCCATGTTTTATTGTTATGTGACCCACATGCTCTTTGACCTATGATGTATACTGAGGTTTGGACCTACTATTCGTGACCTACGCTCATACTTGTATATATATACTAAATAGTATAGAAAAAGGCAATTTTGGACGCAGGGATAGAGATGCCCTAACCACCCAGGACACCCTAGAAACCACATGGCAACACTCCAGCAAGCCCTCAAAACAACTAAGCAACTGCCCAGCAACATCCCAACCACCTGGAACACCTTTAAAATCACAAAGCAACAATTTAACAAGCCCCCAAAATTATTTTGCACATTAGCTTGCTAAGACAGTTGTGTGTATTGTGTACAGTTTTAGTACTGTGGTGGCACCCTTTGTACAGGGAAACACCACTCAGAGTTTCTTTAGATTTTATTAAAATGTTAATTTGATGGAAGTTAGAGTTTTGGCGACACCACAAACACAAAACGGCACAAATGTTCCTGCATAATCCAGAAAGGGTCTTGGGTTTCTTCCTAATAAGTTGGATCATTAAACTAAACAAGCAGTTAAAGTAAACTGTAAACTTTGGCTGGGATATCTGATGCAGATTATCTAGAAGCTAATGAGGGAAAAAGTCTTATTTTAGGCCACGTCGTCTCTAACAAAGCACCTTAATGATCAGAGCGTCTATTCCTTTTGTCTTTCTCTCCACAACCCCTTCGGGCGGTATGTTTTAACGTCTCACAGCTGTCTCCTGTGACCCGCCTTCACTCCCTGCTCTACATAATATTGGACGGCATCAGAGTTTTCCTGGCGTAGGACGGCTGATAAATAAACAAATGCTTAACTTTATGGATCTGTTAAAACGGTCCTCATGCTCTTATTCTCGAAAGCCCTCTTGCACTGTGTCCACTTCTGTCCCCGGGGAATACTACTAACCCCGTTTCATGGCTAATGTGACCTCCATCAAGGTGGAGAAATGATACTCGGTCAGCGAGGTCATTTTATATGGGCCGGGGACTGAATAAAGAGGAAAAACAGTTGATAGAAGGTTATGTGCTGCTCGTAAAAATGGTACGTTTCTGTTTTTTAAACAAAGTTCTACGTCATTCCGTTCTGTCAGATTCAGGGGAAACGGAGACGAGCGAGTTTTTCCGTGAGGAAGAGGACATTGAGGGAACACAGGGGCCTTCTCGAGTGACGGAGATGCAGCGGCCGTCCAATGTGAAAGAGGTGCACATTTCAAAGACTGATCGCAAGTCCATAGGTTGTGTTTCTCCGGTCGAGGTGAGGAGATGTTCAGGTTCAACACTAAATGTGTTTTTAAAACAGATGCCAACTAGGTCCAGCATTTTTGATCATTTTACCAAAATTACTTCCTTCTTTTTTTATATACTGTATGAAGAACACAAATGTTGTCCTATACCATATTATAACTAAATAAACAGAGACTCAAAAATAAAGCTCAAAAAATACAAATATTTATATTAATGTGTTCCTTATTTATTCCATCACCTTTCTCTGGGAGATTTCTTTAAGGTTTCACATTTTTAACAAAAAGCAGATAATATATAATGTTTCAGTCCAGATTTAATGAATTATGATTAGCAAAACATATACAGAGTGCTTATTGTTTATGGTTCTGTAGATGTTATACATTTATAGCATATGCACAACAGCGCCCCCTGCTGTATAAATGTGAAGTCATAGAAAGCTGGAAAAATCTACAAATAAGTGGAAGCATTGTGTCATAAATGAATAAAAAATGTCATTGTCGGATAAAGAGTTAATACTAAAGAAACCGTGCAATGTATTTCAAAAGATTCCATGTTTCAAACAGTTTGTTATTGTTTCCTCTTGTCATCATATTTCAGAGCACAACAAAGAAAGGGAAGAACGTAAGTGTTTCCAATGAAGACTCCACGTTCAATCTGTCCAATTACGAGTCTCGCTCAGAACGTCACGTTCAGGAAGAGCAACCAGGTCTGAGGACTTCTGGAGAGAAAGCTGCTCCCCCTGTGCCTGTCAGAAAAGACCCACTAGTTTCACCTTCAAGCTCCAAGAGTGAAGACCCCTTTAAATCATTTTATGAGAACAGATTAAGCAGGAGACCCCGGCTTTTCGACAAGACCTACAAGAGAGCAAAGCCCAGCTCCACAGAGCCGAGTATGTGTGACTTGTTCTGTTTCTCTCTTGCTTTTATTCTCTCTTTCATACAGTTGGTCTTCCACCACTTCTCCTATACGTTTTTAGCAAAGCATTGCTCATTTCTAGGCGTTTTACATACCTTTTTACACGTAGTTCAAAGTATGAGCAATAGTATCAGTTAGACAAAACTAAAAACAGGCTGCGTTACACTTCCACCAAAAATCTAGATTAAGAAATCAAGATTAAGTGTGAATGTAAGGGAAGAGCGAAATTGAATCATCCCAGCAGGTGAGACAGGAGACTGCGCATCGGTCACATTGTTTAGAGAGGCGGGGTCTATTCTGAGCTGTTGTTAGTGAAGGGTGACCTCATAAAGATTAATGTCTTTAACTGTGAAGCCTGCAGAATAACGCCGTTCACCCTCTTCTAGATTACTGCAATCCTGACCTCAAACGCTGGGTAAAGCCCCTTAAACCCGTGTCTGCTGAAGAGAGAAAGATGCACCTTCTATCTCCTCATCACACACCCGAGACATGTTCAGGAGAGAAGTTTTACCATCCTATAACATTTAAACCCTTTAGTTGACGGTGACTGCACGGGATGGGCATTCTTTCAAAAAGACATTCAATGGTATGGTTCGAAAAGATAGGAAATGTAGCATAATCGGAGCGTACATCTCCATTTACTGTTGCAAAAAGAGAGCAGATGGTATTGAATGTGTTATTGACGGTTTTATGGGTTGGAAAGGAAAAGAATAGAAGGAAGTGGATGGATGGATGGAAATCAAGAGTAGTAAATAAAGAGATGATTACACATGTCCCTGTGTCCCATTCAAAGCCCATTATGGTACCCAACCAAGACTTTAAGTACAGAGACAGAGTCCAAAATGAATGTTCTCCAAGTCCCAAATGTCAGTAAAGATGTAGTCTTTTGAATAGGCAATTGAATTCAAAGGCACTTATAGTTAAAGTTGCAAACAGTTGAGATTCACAAAATGTCCCAAATTTTATTAAACCACTTCGCCTTGATTTTGAACAGAGTGACAGATGACCTTTCTAAAGTACAAATATTCATTGTCTTTTAATTAATATGAGGTCATAATTCCGTGCGCAATAGATATAATAGAATTAGCACATGTAAACTGTTTACTAAAGGAAACGTGTTGCAGCTCATGCGTCTTCTAACATTTACCTCAGTGGAAAGTTTACCATCAGATGTTTGGTGTATCTACTGTAACTTTGTATGGTTTTTTGTTCCCCAGAACGCCATGCATGAATATGAGGGATTTTTCACACATCCTCAGTTAACCATTTTGAGGTCAACTGAAGATGCTTCGAGAAACTGAGCTTTTAGTGTTATCAACTTTTTTAATACCTTTCAGCTTGAAACTATGAACAGCTTTGCTTATTCAGCCCGCCAGTATTTATTTAGCTGCTAATATGGCTTTAATAGTGATATATTCATAATAATAAACCTATTGAAATGTTTTTAACTATTAGCGCCATATTAAGATGTTAAAAGCTCCATTGAGGAATGATGGTTAAAACAAAAAATTCTGTCCCTCGGATCATTGAAAGCCTGTATTTGCCTCTTTCTTTTATGATACACAAAAGAAGATATTTTGAGAAATGTTTCAGTGGTTTTGCCTTCATACAGTGGGATCCAGTGTTGTTTGGTTACCGACATTCTTCAAAACATCTTCGTTTGTGTTCTGCAGAAGAAAGAAAGTCCTACAGGTTTGAAATGACATGAGGGATCATGACCGATTCATTCAGATTTGTTTAGGGGCGAACTATTCCTTTCAGCATATGAGCTCAATGATGAAATTGCAGGGACAGAAATGATGAAAGGGTTAAGTACAGTATATCTCTTTCTTCTCAGTCGTGCTGTCTAGCGATGAGGACGGATCGGACGAGGTGAACGACACGCCTGGAAGCTCGCGAGAGCAGCCGGACTCAGGGCCCGTCGGGGATACCCAGGTAACTTATGAAAGTCTTTGTGTATTCAAGAACCCTTCTTAATTCTCCATTCGAGGAAGTCCCAAGATTTCACAGAGACAACATATTTAGACTGGTCTTCAAGTAAACCATCCGTTTGAAGTCTAGATTTGTTCAGTCTGGTCGGGGAGTTTCGAATTTATCTGTTTACAAATATTCATTCAAACTCTTTAAACATTTTTACCATTGTCAGAATTGTTAGTATCCTTCAACCGATCCTCATCCTCGCATGTTCAATTTTGCAGCGGACGAACAAATCAGTTATGGCACCTCGGTATGAGAAGGTTCATTTGGCGTGACATTCGAAACGCAACATATTGGATTTGCCCTCGATTTCAAACTCGAAGCATCATCGAGAGAAAGCTATGGCTCTGGATCACAGGGCAGGAACGTTTGATGTGGATTAAGACAATACGACTCAGGTGTTTGTCAATACTCGCTGGCGTGCCTACCCGCAGTTGACATGTGGCCGAAATGAGAAACTCATTTTCAGGGCTGCTGTGTTTCTTAACATTTTTCTCTCTCTCGTAACTCGGGGAGAAGTGGATTTTGTTTATTTTAATTCCGTCCGAGGAAAATGGAAACCACAAACTCGGACGAGTGCGGGTCACTGTAGGTTGAATCCGCACATGACGGAAAAGCGCATTGAGATGAATCTGATACTCAGATAAGCCTGATTGGGACGAATTGGGTTACTTGTGTCCGGAGGCTTTCGTTGCCGGTTTGGCAAGGTTTTTTAAAACATTTCAAACTTGCATATGAAATGTTGAGAGAAATTTTTGGCCGAATCGTTTTTGGTTTTTCACAAGTGATGATGTAGCCGATCGGTCTTGGGGTCAGTGGGGTTGTTTTTTGTCTCTGAGTTTTCCTTTGCGTCTATGCTTCAGACAGGGAAACAAAAGAGTCCGAAGGCGAACACAGGAAGCCAGAAGACAACAAGCAAAGTAGAAGTGCCTTCCATCATGGAGCTGCCCTTCTCCACTCTCCATTACGATACAGGAGAGGCAGAGTCCAATGGGACTGTTGTGGTAAGAGAATGTGTGTGTGATCATGTGTAGTTGGACATAATGTACTGTACCGTGATAGGTTTCTGTTTCTATGATATCACAACGGATGGCCCCGCCCACCGTGACAACTTATTGGGCGAAATCCTGGTCCAGGATCTCGTACGAGGATATTAGAATGAATAAAATCATATTTCAGTTTGGAGATTTTGGTTTTGAAATCAAGTGTTACTTCGTGTGAATCTGATTTTATACTAATTCCAGGTTTCATTCAGAACACTTATTTGTTTAGTTTATGAATAAAATTATCTTTGGTTAGTGTTCATCCTGTTTTAAATACATAAAATCATTTGTTTTTATTATTTGTTTTATTGTTTTTGGATAACATTTCCAGAAAAATAAGATGTCAATACCATAATGTGCAATTTTGATCATACAGGTACCTTGAAGCCCTAGACCGCACAAAAGCCTTTCAAAAATAAATGAATTAAATGCAATAAATATACAATAATATGTTAATATATTTATATTCATATACATTAAATACAAAATAAATTGTTGTAATTATAACCAAACATAGATCCGAAGTTAACTCTGTCTATATGATCTACATTATACAGTAATCGTAAACTGATCAAATCCATGAAACAATAATAATTGTATTATAGAAATTATGTCTGATTAAAAACTTCCAAAAGAAATCAAAATTGATATATTTTAGCGTCTTCAAAGTTGCTGCCCTTTGACTAGAATTCGCAAAATCGTGCTTTATCCAACTTCTTGAGGCTTCACCCTGAACATGTATTTCACACCTAAACAATATCTATTTTGTACTCATTGGCTGCTTTTTCTTAATTTTTAATGGTCGAAATCATCCTTTAAAAATTTTTTTTTTTAGTACAATTTTAGTTTTCATTAATCATTGGTTTCACAGACAAGGCCTTAGACTGGTCCCACACTAAAATGAATTTTGAGCTGTCTTAACCGAAAATAACTTTCCCTGACATATCTTAAAATATGTCGTAATAATTATTATTTTTCTACAGCATTTTAATAAAACCGACTAAAATAGCCTCAATAACCCAAGGCATAGTCCTGGCTTAGGCTAAGCCTTGTTTATGAAACCGGGCCTCAAACATCCACATTCAGAGGAAATCATTTGTATAACTATGAGAAGCAATTTAGTCAAGTATTTAAAAACATGTGAATGGTTTTATTTTTCTATCAACCTATTCATGTCAATCCACTTACGTGTGTCCTTTCGTAAATGAAGGACACATTAAATATGTCCTCTCTGTTCTCCCAGATCTGAATTATTTTCCAGCACATGCGTCCAGCTCATTCACTCTGCGCACTGGCCAATCATGCATTTCGATATCTGTTGTTGTTGTGTGTTTTTTTTAATAAGGGACATCTGTTATTCCAGTATTTTAATTGGCCGTTCCTGCTACAAACCGCAAAACAACAGCCAGCCAAAATCAGACTGCAGATGTGATTTAGAGACCGTTTGTAGAAAGCGAATGTTCACTTGCCAGAAAATTCCAGCTGTTCCTCAAACACGCTGCAAAGCGGCGGAGACCTGTCGCAGTCGCGTGTTCATTAGCACAACAACAACCGTCTGTTACCTAAACTGGCTCCGACCGTGGAATACGGCGACGTTTATCACCGCTGGTCCATAAATGCTTCAAAAGCATATTGCAGTGATTTAATGTTGGGGTTTTCTTAAAAAATATCAGTTCACCCAAAAATGAAAATTATATCATTGCTCATTTTCATGTTGTTTGAAACCCTTGATTTTTGGGGAGAACTTTGAAGACTTTACCTGCTTTCTGTTTTACAATGACAATGAATGGGGAGTGGAGCTTTCAGGCTTCATAAAGGATTTAATAGCACTATTAAAGTATCACGTGTGGTCTGTGTGCTTGATATATAATGCGCAAGTCAAACCACTTTTATGTGTTCAGAATATAAAATAAACGAAGAACTTTTTGTAGCTCCAGTCCCCATTAACTTCCATTGACTGGAAATATTATATACTATATTACACATACATGCCCATCCTCTATATGGGTTCAGAACAAGATGTTGGTGAGAAAAATCATGAACGTATTTAAATTTTTGGTTGCACAGTGACTTTAGTTAATAGTTTTTTGTTAGGAGATGTTTGATAAAAATTGGGAGTTCGTAGCTTCAAGGCAACTGGTTTCATTGTGTCGGGCGTTTGTAATCTTTATCAGGATAAGCAGGGACATCCTCTGAGTGTGTGTGTGAGTTTATTGACTATTGTTTTATGTGACTGTGTACTTATTTGCTGTTCCAGCTGTGCCGATATAACAGCACTGTTTTATTTGTGCGGTCTGTCCAACCTCTCGCATGCACTTTGTAGTCTGAAGTTTAAGAGACTGCCAGTTCTTTGTAATCCTGTCCATGTTTGGCTTTTGTCTTAATTTGATGTCTCTCTTTTATAGATCACAGATGACGGCATCTCAATACCACTGAAAGGTATTTACAAGTAAACTCTCTTTGGTTAAGGTCACCTTGCTGGTAATTTGGTAAATGTTGTTTGTGTGACTTGAAATACATTGTCAACAAGCCAATGTGTGTTAAAACATTAACTTGCAAGGGTTACGTGCAGTATGTGTGGATGGAGAACAGGTGTGTGTGCGATTGTGTTTGTAAGCTTTAGACATTAAAGGATTACATCATTCAGTCTGTTACTCTGTTGGGGGACAGCAGTGAAAACTAGACTTAATATTATAGGGTGATTTGTACCATAGTATTTGACACCTGTTATTAAAGGGACAGTTCACCCAAAAATGAAAATTCTGTCATAATTTACTCATGTAACGCTCATGTAACACAAAGAAAGATATTTGGAAGAATTTTCAGTTCCGGGACATCTTTGACTACCACAGTAGGAAAAATTCAATGGTATTAAAAGGTGCCCGAGAACTCTTTGTTTTCCTAAATTCTTCAAAATATCTCATTATGTGTTTAACAGAACAAAAAATACACACTTTTTCCCCCTACTATGGTAGTGGATGATGTCCCAGAAATGAAATTTCAAATATCCTTCTCTGTGTTCATTGGAACAAATGTTTTTTTTACAGGTTTGAAACAGATTTTTATTTTTGGTTGAACTATTCCTTTAAGAGGAAAGAAAGTTTAACTTTGATAGTCATTTCTTCATCTATAAAACATGTATGCATGTATTACCAACCATCATGTTAAATGTTACACTTTAAAAAATGCAACTAGCTTAACAAGACTACCAAAAAACATTTGTATGTAAATTTTGTAACACATTTGTTTACAAAGGCACAACTATCAGATTGCAGGTTGTTGTGGTGCTGCCCCCTGTGGTGATAGTTTAATTGCACACAGCTCACTCATTGGATCAGACTGAAGTTCTTTGACCCTTTACCCTGTTTTGTCAGGCGACTGCTCTCCCTCAACTGTCTCTGACCCTCTCTCTTTCTCTCTCTCTCAGCATTAAGGCGGCTCAGATTATAGTGTTATTTATATGTGCGAGACGGTGGAGGTGGAGAAAACGTGTTTGCTTGACTTCAGTCGCCCCTCCATTACTGAGTGTGTTTACGCGTGTGTGTGTTTGTGTGTGTGCGTAAGATGCTTATGCTGGTTTCAGACAGACCAATCTCTAGTCATAGCTTCGATGGCCTTTGTACGTTAGCTGTACAGTGGAAAGAAAATACTGAGATAATATAGCCGTGCATCACAAACAAAATAAATAGGAATTTGATCAAGCTGTGAACAGCTTTTAAAGGAATAATTCACCAAAAATTTGAATCACATTCTTCATGACAATGTACATCATGCAATTACAATTAATGGGAATTGAATCTTTGGAGTTTATGAAAGAATATAAAAGTATTATACGTTTTACATTACAAAAGAATAACGATTTGCAATAACACATCAAACCATATTTACTTAAACGATCCATAACTCCATAACTTAAAAATAAATACAAATCTGTTACCCAGCGAGTACATTAAAAATCAGTATCTCCCTTACCTTATTCCGATTTACAACAGTGAGCTTATAATAGTGATTTATACAGTATTTCGTTCTGTCGGGTAAGATTTTGCAGGAAATAAATAAGACATAAACATAAGTACTTAAAGCAACCTGCAATTTTATATTTCAGACAGAGATGTCGATAGAGAGACAAAAGTTACGCAATGCGCCTTTGAATAGGCAAAATTCAACCAAATAAATAAATTCTGTTTCTTTCAGGTGCAGATGGTGATGATGACATAGCGCTCAGTGTGACATGCGCACAGCTACTCTTGTACGGTCTGTGGGATGGGGGACTAGCCCGTGACGGAAGTCTGTTGCCAGACACAGAGGAGCCCGCCCCCTCTCTCCTCTTCCTCATAGTGTCGGATGCTCAAGCACGGCTCATCCAGAAAGAACTGTCGGTCATACACTCGGTACACTCTTCAAGTGAGGCCTGCTCTAGAGCATTCTTTCGTGTGACCTTTATGTTTTATACCAACCTTGTGAAAGTTGCACGGAGAAGGCAATCCCAGAATGCATTTCGATGAAGAAGTTAAATCAAGATAGCAGACATTCCGTCTTTCATCTACTTTGTATGACATGTGGGAGAGGGGTTACCTCTACATGTGTAGTGTCCAATGGCATTTTTTAACTCGATTGACAAATGGATAAAGAAAAGCATTTGGCAAAACAACAAAGAAAAGCTATTTGCAAATAGAGAGAGAAAAGCACTTTGCAAATGCGATTTAATATGTGCTTTTAAATGATTCATTAATGTACTTTATCTTTCTACGTTTTAGAACATCTATAATATAAAGAGTTTTCATTGTGTTTATTTATTCATAAAAAAAGGTTTTATTGAATAATTAAACAACATTTTAAAACAAGAATGTAAAAAACTATTTTTAATACATCTTTTAATATCTCAATTTAAAAAGTGATTTATTTTTATTCACTTTTTTATGTTTAATTATCAAATTGATCCATCGATTCTTTGTTTTATTTTAAATTGGCACTCATGGCCCTCCATAGGCGACATGCTATCTGCAAACTATTGAACTCAATTGAGTCTATTGTGTACACTTGAAAAATGAAGTCTAAGAAAATGTTGTGGTTACTGTGGTTTTACAACAAATCCCATAGTTAAACTGTGTGTGTGTGTGTGTTTGGTTGGACCATTGGCCATTAAAGGATTTATTCCTTCAATCTGTTGTTAATACTGTTAAGGGTCTTGGAAGCGTATCT
The DNA here is from genome assembly GCA_029783895.1 of Triplophysa bombifrons. NCBI lineage: Eukaryota > Metazoa > Chordata > Actinopteri > Cypriniformes > Nemacheilidae > Triplophysa > Triplophysa bombifrons. The sequence goes on from CM056472.1 coordinate 4,069,984, forward strand.
AAACAGGTGTTTTGTACTCTTTTGTTTATTATGTGTATAAAGAGACCAACAACTTTTATATAGAATTATTTGTGGCCGCCTACTGAGCATTTATGCTATAAAGTTGATAAAAAGAAAAACATGGTTAAAATGATCTCTCTCTCTTTCTTTCTCTCTATCTCAAGGTCAGGCCTGTCCTTTTGTCTTGCTGGTGTTGGCTGATCAGCTCGGAGATCTTCAAGCGGCCATGTTGGCTTCTCTCATGGACTTGATCGGTTTGAAACACGGTCAGAGCCCTTTGAGTAACGCCCTGTCCTGGCCCGATGGTCTAAATCGGCTTCATTGCCACCGGCAGGGCGTACATCTCCTTTCTCTACTGGGACAAAACGTGGATGATGGGCGTGACACTGCATTGGTAGGTTATTTGGTATTTCAATCCAGCATTCCATGTTGACAAACCTGCTGAATTCATCTTAAATCAATTTTACAACCAGAAATAAAACAAAATGTTTGTTTTTTACTTACTAAAGTATCAGACGGTGCTCATAAGATCTCAAGAAACACGCCAAGGAGACATAGATTTTCAAGGGAATAATGACTCATGTGGCGTCAGTAGAACACTTGGAAATGTACCGCACGAGTCACACAGACCACCTTGATTTATTTATGATGCTTTCTGTCCTTGACAGCCCTGATTCCAGGATTTTGTGTTATACGATAAAAAGAACATCAGACGGATATGAGTAGAGGGTTTCACGTCATCCGTCCATCTATCCATCCATCTACAATGACATGGCCAGATACTGCCAGGAATTTGAGTGCAGACATGATAGAGGCACCAGAGAAATTATACGGCCTCATATAATAGCAAGAGCGAGGTTAGCCATGGTCCATAGAGCCTGTGCTGGTGTAGGTATGAAACCGAAGGAAAGTTGGCTGGTTTCAGGGTTAGTAGCTCAGCGATGGAAGTGGCCGCTCTGTCACTCTCTCCAGAGTGTTTATGAGATGGGTGGGGGATCGTGGCAGCTGTACTCCAGGGTACCAGAACTCCGGTACTGCGTGTGGGCGGAAGGCCCTCGTGGGGTACGGCACGTTTCTTTTTCACGTACGATGGTGCCAGCTGGCAGTGGTGGAATAAGGCCACCTCAGACGCTTTCTCCTTCGTTTCTTTTCTTCAGCGTTTTTACAAGCTGGCTCGGAGCTTATGAGAGATGAAGCGCCGCTATCGGCTCTAGTGGGCGGCACGTGGCGTTTTTGTTCTCATACTTTTGCTCCAACAACTTTTTAATTTCTTGATCATCTTTCCGGTCTTTTGCGTTTGCAATCAAAAGCTGCGTTTTTTGTTGTATGCGACCTATGTGAACAACTTTTGAATTCGCCCCCTAGAGGTAGCCGAAATTAACTTCTATGTATTCTAATATTTTTGTTTACACTGCACTCGATTTAGTTTATAAAACATGATCTTCTAACTGTCCACACTGTCGTTTAACAGTGATGAAGTCTGAGTAGTTTAAATACAGTATTTACTTTTTATTCATAGTCACAAGGCTATAACGTTCAATTGACATTTAGTAAGCGTTATGATCTGCGTGTTTTTCTCAACAGAAGAGCGCAGGTGGGACTAGCAGTTGTCACGGAGAGCCAACGGTCAGGAGACCTCTCCGGAGTCACAGCCAAACGCAAAGCTTACCACGCAGGTACGGACGGAAACATTTGCCTTGGTTTTGTGTTCACATCAGGTCTCGCAGACGAAATCAGTCCATCTGATTGTAAATCAAGTGGATTGGAATGAGTAGTGCAACAGTGAACAATTTCTCAGCCTTAAATGTGATGCGAGTTATCACACTCGAATGACTGTCATTGGGAAAAACATGTTTGTCGACCTTTAAAGTCTAATTGCTAGCAATGCTTCAGCTATAAGCTCAACAGTTGGAAGCTCTCCTCTTATGTTGCCCAATCCTTTTGAGTAAGAAAGGTTTTCATACCTCTGACATAGAACTTTCCATTGAGTTGCCGAAGTTTCCATGCAAATCTAGATTTAATTTGTAAGGCATAATTGATACGTCACAATTCGCAAAGAGGATTATATTGTTGGAACAGTTGTTAAAGCTGGAGCTGAAGTTATACATTTTCCACCAGACTGATCCAGTACCCACCTCCCCCCTCCAAGGGTGGCATTACCGTGACAACCGAGGACCTGGAGTGCCTTAAGGATGGCGAGTTTCTCAACGATGTCATCATCGACTTCTACCTCAAGTAGGTTCTCTGAACTACTACAAAGCTGTCAGCTTGAATGGTTTGATGTGTGTCGGTGGTGGACCAAATGATTCGGATTGGAACACATTGTACACAATACACATCTTTTTCTTCTCTCAGGTACCTGCTGTTGGAGACAGCCGACGAAGATGTTGCTGAAAGATCTCATATCTTTAGCAGTTTCTTCTACAAACAGCTCACTCGAAAAGACAGCAGCTGCCCGGAGGAAACTGGCAGAACGTAAGGAATCGATAGTAGAGATTTGCAATGTTGTTTTTTTGTTTGATTTTACACTTTGTTTATATAAGTACTGTCCCGATATCAGTGTTTCATTGTGTATTAGTATTATTATTATCCTGGCCAAAAGGTTACACCATAATGATATTATTACAGCATCTATAGAATATATATATATATATATATATATATATATATATATATATATATATATATATATATATTTTTTAAATGCTCCACCTCTATCAATTAAATTATCTGTAATCTTGTTTATTTTGTATTTACTTGTGGGAAGTGAATCACATGCACAGTTTTTTTACACCAACATGGGGGATGATTTTTTTAATATTATTATCATATGTGTTGTTTTAGCACAATTTCGATAAAAAAATGTATATCACGGTTAATGTCAGTGCTGGTATATTGTGACATCCCTATAGTGTATTTAAAAAAATTGTTGAATTTATTCAATCTCATGTTCTTCCAATTTTGTGATTTTCTGCTATGGTAGGACAATTTTAGCGCCATAGTAGAAGCACTTTTAATGCCAAATACTGTGGTTTTACATGTACAAGTAAATAAATGTTATACATAAACAAATTATATTCTTATTAAGAGAGATATTAATGATAAGACTAACAGTAAAAAGAATATGAAAAACATAAAGAGACATTTAACCGTGATATTTGTAGTTTGTACATACCAAAAGTGAGTTTAATTATTTGCGAGAATAGATTGCATACAAAGTTAATGCAAAGACGCGAAAAGTCATGAATTCACACCTGGCGATGTGAATGACACAAATAGGGCGATGCGGTTGCCGCAAACGCACAATATTCACCTTGATCGTGTCTTTCACGCAAACTGATCATTTTCAACATGAGCAAAACATTTGCACGCTTTTGGTGTATACAAACCCTAAGTATTATTCCATATAGCAACTAATGTCACTTCTCGATAATATTATATATATTATTAAGTCTAGAAGAGCACAATGGTCCTTTTTCACAAGCCTGTGATGACGGGTTCAATGGAAATCAGCATTCGACATCAGCTAAAATCATTTTTATTTTATTACATTTATATCATCATACTTTGTATAATATTACCTTTGCAAAAATTAACAAAAAAAGTTAACCCTGCGAGAATGTTTCTTATATAGAGTCTATGGAAGTCAGTAAATTAGACATCGTTCTCTTATTTGACTGCCGTCATCAGACTTTCTCTCTCTTTTTATTTTGTTGAAAGTAGTGAAAACACTAACGTTGAGTTTGCTATTTGAGCATATGAGAATACAAAAATATATTTGTAGTAGTCTCCCATTCAGCACTATAGAAGTTGACCCAACTATGACGACTTCCACTGCTGAGAATCACGGAAATGTGAAAAAGGTCCATTGGAAATCTTCTACATTGTTTTTTTTACTTCTTGGGTTTGGAACGCCACGTGAGTGAGACAATTATTTTTGTTTTGGGGGGTGGTTTTATTTTCGCCATGCATTTTATTTATAGTATTATCTTTTGTGTTTCGTGCTAATGGGTGTTATCTTTTCACAGCGCCCAGCACAGACGACATCACCGAGTGAGAACGTGGACGCGGCATGTGGACATCTTCAGCAAAGACTACCTCTTTATACCGGTTAATCAGGAGTAAGTGTCCATTTAGACTGAGCTACACACAGACTCACTAATGCATGCCGAAATTCCCTTCCAAATTCTGGACACGTTGGCACCAGGTCAGTTTCTTTTCGGGGGAGCCGCCGGAATGAATCACCCATGAACTCCTCTGTGAGAACACGGAGACACAGTTTTTCCCCCTTACAGATTCTAAGAACACAAGGTCGGGGAAGACACAAAATGAGTCAGAAGGCCACCAGCCGAGTGTTCTTTCAACGTCAGAGCGTTTCGCGAATAGTTACGACATCCCGAGCGCACTTCACAGGCTGTCCTTGGGTTGTGTGGCCAACAGGAAAGAGGTAGTTCGGTTTAGATGTTCCGGCGTGTTTGGTTTCTGAGTGGAGCGGGAGATGTTGGATCGAGCTTTATAAATGAAAGAATAAATCAGTGCAATGAAGTTAAGAGAGCGCGCGATGCCAGATAGCGAGAGAACGGGGAATCCAGACATGGTACTCTACGTTCTCGTAAAAAATGCTTACGTACATCTGGACATTTTCACACATGCGCTACAACATAGAACAACACAGCTGCTACACCAGATTGAGAATGTCATTTATTTCAAAAGAGAACATGGAGCTCTGGGATACTGTAAGCGGCCAAGGTAACAGATATATACAATCGATTTGGGATGATATATCACAGAAACGTTCAGAAAGATTATAAATTCCTAGCTAAAACTTAGCAGGTTTCATTTATTTTTCATCAACAGTTTGAAAGAATCTGTTTGTTTGCATCATCACTGAAATGTTTATTCATTATGCTCATCTTTTAAATATTGTAATAAATGTGTGTAGGTAAATATTTGTACCTATGTATATGAATTTTATGCTATTGCTGCATTTCTTACCCATTTTATACAACAAAAAAAAGATGAAGAGCCTTTTAATATAATAATATATTTTGTTAAAAAAACAATTTAAGCAGCTTTATGCTTCAAAAAGTTCTTCCTCTTTTGCTTTGTCCGTTAACCAGTTCTTCATTTTTCTTTTAATTCTGGTCCAGGGCTCACTGGTATCTTGTGGTGATTTGTTTTCCTGGTCTGGAACGGCCTCAGTGTGTAGAGTGGAGAGGTAAAGCCGCATCTTCGTCCGGAGGCCAGACGGTAAACGTGAGCTCTGCAGAAGAAAATCAAACAGGTGTGCTTTACACACACACATAATGAGATAAACAACACACATTCTCTCACACACACGGTTAGTTATAAATATTGGCCATCCATAATAAGCATGATTAGATATGAAAAATTAACATTTCCGTCACATTAACTTCAGACAGTTATGTACTTTTATATTAGTGGAATGAGAGGTGACTCAAACTGGGAGGAAAGTGGTTATTGTTTTCTTGGTTAAAAATCTGTTATTGAGCATTTCACACAAAAAATACAAAAAACATTAAAGAAACCATTAAAAGTGCTCTAGCAAGAACAAAACTGTTGCAATATGGAAACAATAAAACACTTAAGCACTTTTTCATATGCAGAAACTACTTATTCAGGATTATCATTTGTTTGAAAGTGTTTGTGTTGTATGTTTCTAGGAGGTTTACTTCAATCAAAAAGCAACAGTTTAAAACCCAGTGGGATGAGATCTAACAAACTACCGGTAATTCCCTGTTAATACACACACATTGGGTTTCCATTTTTTATGCTTTTTACAACATTATTTATCATTTTTATACTGTACAAACTGTATATTTAATCCCCTAACTCTACCCCCAAACCTAACCATCACACAAATCATTTTCAAATAATCATTTAGTTTGATTTTTAAGCATTTTGTCTCATGGGGAGCAAAAACGTCCCAACAAGATGAAAAATTGCTGTTATTACTCTTTTTGTGGGAACATTTGGTCCCCACACTTGTAGGGTTTACCAGGACCACACATGCAAACGTGTTTATCTGAATGGGGACATGTATGTTTTTATATACAGCTAGTTGTAAATACTACTGAAGCCACACCAAATTCTAAAATGTTCTGCATTTTTCCCTAAAGAACCCTTACACTTTATTATCTATATTTTGAAAACCCTTAAATGGGCTTAAGTTAAGTGAATAAAGTGTACATTTAAGTAGTTGATCTATATGTGTTCTTTTATATATATTTTGAGAGACTTTAATGGGTTTTATGTGTTTTAGGACTGCACAGTAAGCAACTGCACGCGAGAGAAAGTCTGCAGGAGGTAACAGACCTTCAAGTCATCAACAGCAGCTTCATCTAATAAATCATCGTTTTATTATATGCCACGCAACAATCTAGTCTCTTCTAAAAATGATCAACAATAAATGTGCATTCTCCTTTTAATCTTGCTCTTGTGCAAAATACATAAGTTAAAGTAATGAAATGTGACAAATGGAGCAGACCACTATTTTGCAGGATAGCCCTAGAACCTGCAAATACAAAGTTAGCTTTTTTCCCAATGATTCACTTGCTAGACCGAACTCCGATTATTTCATCTCATCTTCATGAATGTCTTTCTGTTGTTCTCTCTCTCTCTCTCTCTCTCTGGTTTAACCGCAGACCCTGTATTCTGGTAATGGACTCTTTAAAGCTCTCGTACCACCAACGGATCTACACGCTGTTACGCGAGTGGGTCATTGTTTATAGCATTCTTTGCCTTGTTGTGTTCAGCTGTCTTTCGCTGTGATGTCGGAGATCTCGGTTTGCAAGAGCACATGCCCTGCGATTTAACCTGATATGTTGGTCGTAATTGTCTCTTAGGTACCTGCAGGTAGAATGGGAGGTCCGGAAAGAGACCCCTCGAGCGTTTAAGAATGAAAACATAGGCGGTTATCTCTGCAAGGTCCCACTACAAGACAACAGCAGTGATTGTGGCCTGTATCTGCTGCAGTATGTGGAGAGCTTTCTGCAGGTACTTGTTTACCAGGGTTCATTCATGTCCTGTACAGACAAACCTTTTTTTGCTTTCATGCTTCGACACACTCCCTGACCTGCAAAGATTAAAAGGAAACTCTCATTTACCAGAGTGCTATTGTTGCACCAGTGTACCGTACAACCATATAACACAAATAATATACAGACTTTTTTGAACAGAGCAGTGTTTATTTTAGTCACCTTATTGCTAAATGTCAGAGCACAGTCTTACCTTTGACTAGTAGAGAATCATTGACTCATCCAAGTTACTTGACATTTGCAGTGATCCATTCAATGGGATTTTCAGTAATGTGAGTAAGGGTGTTGTTTCAAACCTGTATGACTTTCTTTCATCCGCAGAACACAAAAGAAGATATTTTGAAAAATGTTGTGTCCTGGAACCCATTGACTTGCATTGGTTTTGTGTCCATACAATAGAAGTGAATGGGGGGGGGTCTGTGCTGTTTGGTTACCAACTTTCTTCAAATTGTCGTCTTTTGTGAAGAAAGAAAGTCATGAAGGTTTGAAATGACTAGAGGTTGAGTAAATAATGACATCATTTGCATTTTTGGGTGAACTATCGCTTTATTGTGCCAGAAATATGCAGTTTTCAGCATTTGCGTGTTTCAGAATGGTAGATTAATTGGCCTTGCTGATATAAAGTGTAGCTTTAACCATAGATACTGTATATATATATGTATATATAACTAGATGGCGCATTAGCAGTTGTTTCTATGAGCCGCTATACGTAGGACGTCCGCCATATTGGAGTGGAGCGAGCCAGTTGGTGTTGCCAAGTTGCCAATCCCAGTGGTTTTCGCAGGAAAGGCTGTGCCGTGTTGCGGCATTCTGCAAACTGTGAGTGACGTCAGTGGACCATTCCAAGATGGCAGAAATGTCTTCGTGCCTGGAGCGCCTTAAATGCGGCTTCTAGTTATATATATATCTATGGCTTTAAGATGTGATGATATCGGTGTAATGACCTGCTTGTGATTTTTAAAGCTTTATTGTGACTTAAAAACAACGGTTTCTTACAAGTCGCTAAATACGACTATAGACATCGCTGGGGACGTTAAACGTCAAATCTCACAAAAATGGGCACAAATCCCCAAAACGTGGGTGGAGATTCATACATGGAGTTGAAATGCATCTTTGCTTGTTAATCGATTTTTAAATAAAGCTCAAGACGACTCTTCTTCTTTTACTCAGAATCCAGTGGTGCACTTTGAACTCCCGCTGCGATTGGACCATTGGTTTCCACGGAATCAGGTGCGCAGGAAGAGGGAGGAGCTACGGGAACTTGTGCTTCAGCTGTACCGCAGACAGGGGGGCGGGGCTTAGCAAAACGTCCAATGAAAATGTATATTTTTACTAATTACTGCAACAGAGAATATATTTATAATTTAACTTTGTATTTATTTTTATTAAAATTACTTTTAAAGTGCTTTGAACAAACGTTTAAACGTTAGGATACTTGAATAAAAAAGGAAACGAATATTCTGAATTGACTGAATTGCTTTTTTTTTTATCACTGTTAATCTGTCGGTTTTATGTTTCATTTTTTGTCCAGTGCAAAAATGGCATTATAAAAAACACAATGTCATTTTTGCACTGTAGGCTATAAGAAATCTAAACACTTTTCTTTGTGAATAAAACTACACAGGTTGTGCTGCATGCTTGTGCTTTAACCTTTCTGATCAAAACAAGGACCAGTAAGTTCTTGCAAAGGTACTTGGCTCATCAACAGCCCCTTAAACTGTGTCCAAATTTTACGCAGCAGTTTTCCTCATTGACGTCTTATACCGGAGATGATGATGAGACTGAAATTCAGACCGAAAAAATCCCGGACAGCCACAGCTGCAACCAATAGTGCCATCACTAAACAAGCATTGCGTTCCCCGAGGGTTCAAGTTGTACTGGAATTCCCATAATGCTGTTATTTGCTCCATTAAAGGAAGAGCGAGCATAAAACCGGCGTTTTACAGAGACGACAGAAAACAAACACGATGGTTTTTGATGAAATCGAATCAAAGGAGCGCTCTGCTTCTCATCTGCTTGTATGAGTTGGCCCGTCCTCAGCTGGAGCGCACACGCACCCTTCTGAAATAATAATAAACATCGTAAATTTATCAAGGATTTTCTCAAAACTGGCGTATATTTAAAATGCTTTCCAGTAATGGAAAACTGTAAAAGGGGAGAGTGATCAAAATAAATGTAAGTTTGAGACAAAAGACAAACATAACTCCAAAACTAAAGTGGGCCTCTGAAGGCATTATCGACCCCTGCTGGGATACCTTTAGCAATGAGTTGAAAGTTTTGAGGACCAGCGCTGAATGGTTTTTCATGTGTGCTTTTGTTTCCAAAGAAAATAAACGCAGGTTTAGACATGTGATTAATTGACTGTATGAAAAGGGACAGTTCATTTTTTTTGCCGTTCAATGCAAAGCTTTTGTAGCTGTGCAATTCGGGGGCCAACCCTCAGCAGGCATTTTAAGAGAACCAAAGCAATAAAGTTCAGCATTTTCACAATGCCTATCAAGTTTTTTTCAAAAACAGAGATTTTACAGCGACGTAATTGTTTTTGAGCTGGTCGATGTTGTTGGCATGAGCCTGAATTTAATTTTCCTCATTGAAATGAGTTTGACTTTCATATTATTCCTGAGAATAGTAATAGTTTGTGAGAATACATTCCTATTTTAAGCTTCTTTAAGGAAAACATATTCATGAATATCTACCTGCGTGTCTCTAATATACAACGTACGACAACAAATCACAAGACTTTAGAAACAACGAGATTCAAAAATAGCAAAGTCACCATATTTGAATGTACAGATCTGTATATCTGAATAAAAAACGTTGATAGCAAAATAAATTGGAATATATTTTTCTTTAACAAACATGTCATATACTCGATATATAGATGTGTTTCCCCAAGATGAGCTTGTTCAGGAGCTTGACATTTTTCCTGGCATTTAAACTGAAGAAAGGAAGTCATAATAGGAAGGGTAAGTAATATATTTTATTATTATTATTATTATATATTGTATTTTTTATTTGACCATTCCAACATTTTACTTTGTCACACTTACTGAAGGTCTGACTGAGCCGGGTTGAGGAGTGGGATTTATAATCTTGGATTTCCCCTAATCAGCTTTGACAATGAAGTTGCCAAATCCCACGGATGTAACATTACACTATGGGGCAGTTTCCCGGACAGGGATTATCTTAAACCAGGACTAGGCCTTAGTTAAATTAGGACATCTAAATCGTTTTTAAAGACATCCTTTACAAAGAAACATTACTGGTGTGCATCTTGAGACAAAAACATTGCATTGTTATATTTTAAGATATGCCAGTGCAAGTTGTTTTCGATCGAGACACAGCTTACATTTAAATTAGTCTGAGACTAGGTTTAAACCATGTCCGGGAAACCGCCCCTGAATGGTCCTGGACTGGTTAATCTGGACTAGACACTGAGAATAAATCAAAATAACATCTTTCAAACGATGAGATGTCAGACTGACTAGTTTTAGTCTCGGTGATTAAATACAAGGAGCTTTGTCAGCTCAGTGTTCCCTTCTTTTAATTCAGTGCACCAAATGATGCCTGGGCAAAGCTACCTAAACGCTTACACAAATTCCTGTCGAAGTAAGCAGTTACGGTAAGGAGATAGCAAACTGTGTATTACGATAAGCACTTTTCAGTTTTGTTCTAAAGTCATAAATATTTTTACACAAATGCACTACAATCTTAAACAGTTTGGTTGAAGGCAAGGATATGATATGCAGATTAATGTAGTGCATAATATACTTTTTGTACCTCAATTGCTGCCAAGGTCATGGGTTCAGTCCTCAATATATTCCACTTTAAATCGGTTTGGATGACTATTCATTCATGTAACATTAGGTTCATGTAACAAAGGTTTATTAATGAATATAGTCACAGTAAATACATTAAACTGACAACACAAATTTGACAGACGAACAAGAAAAATCATAGACTGTGTCAAATATAGTTCACAGGAGCACACGGAGAGAATGAAAAGCGAAAAGGAGAATGCAAAGCTGCATATATAACAGATGTCACAAAGGATTTGACCTGCCAGGTCTGTGTTATCTCCAACCCACCCAGCACGTCCACCACCTGACCCCCGTCAAATACCCTTTCCCATCAAACGACGGATTTGAGCCGTCCGTTAGGTCACTGTCCACACCACCTGGCTATCTTCACGTTGACTTGTTGAAAGTACTTTGGGCAAATCCTTTGCACAATGGTACCCAGTCTCTCTTTTATAACTGGATTCAGTAATATTGCTCAAAAGTGCATTGTATTGGGAACAAGAGTAAGCATGTTCATGAATATTTCAGTGTGGTACCAAAATAAACACCAATCGGAAACCTAAAGACACTTAATAATCTGACATATTCACGTTGTTTGTTTGCATTGTTCCTTGTGAGCTGAATGTCTTATCTATTCTGTTGTTTGACGTAATGCTTACATCTTATTTATAGTTGGGTGGTACAATCACTACGTGGTTAATCTCAGTTACAAATCAAACTACATTAAACTCAATATACTGTAGGTTAGAAGAACAGCTGTGGTTTTATCTTCCAGCAACCACCAACAAATCGTTGACACCTCATCAAACATCTGGTTTCATTTGAGCTACGCTTGTTGTGCCGTCTGTTTATCTCCATGGCAGCCATGGTGGACCACATCCAAAACCCAATAAAGATCCCTTTATGCCGTGTGTCCGTTCAATGTGGCAAACTTGCAAAAGGCCTTTGAGTAGATAGAGATGCGACCCTACAAACCATTATATTGAGTGTGTAATCTGAAAGTGTTATCTGCAACCTTCTTTAAGGCAATAGAGTGCAAGGAAGCCATTGTCGCAATTAAACTCATCAAACGATCAGACTGTGAATTACAGGAAACTGCGTCTGAATCTGGACGTCGGAGCGTCCAGACGGATCCTACAGGTGGGCGATAAGGGAATATCACTGACTCCTCGACAGGCTTCTTTGGAAGAATTAACAAATAGGATTAGCGAGCAGGATAAATCTTCCCGAGAGCCATGTGCTAAAACGCACGGGGAGACGTCAGTTCAAAGCTACGTGATTGCATCCTTCCACAGCCAAGAAAGCATGTACGATTCACTCTAATTGAACTATAGGTGAGTTTTGGATCCCCAACATAGAAGAGATGCCCAAATTATTACCTGTAAATTGTTACCTGTAAAAAGGAGTTCATAAACGAGGATTGAAAATGCCTGCTGTACCATTGAAGCGGATTTTGTGGAGTTTGGTGTTGTTGGTTTTGACAGGACACATTTGCATTAATACAGGTATGTATCTAATGTATGCATAGACCTTGAAAGTTTTGGTGAGGCTTGCAATGTTGTGATTTTCTGTTTGGTTTTCTTAAGATGCGATTGACGAAAGTCACAAGGATTATTTGCGAAATGGAAATACTACGTTTGTGGACAGCAATAACTCATTCGACACATTCAGGGGTAAAACGTTGGACCACGAGCCCAGAAAAGAGTGGAAAAGTGCCCTGTCCCGCCGAAAAAGGGACTTGCTGTTCCCCAGTGGAGTTAAACTTTGTTCACATGAAACTGTGCAGCAGGCGGTACAAAATCATCTAAACTACTTCCATCTAAGAGGTAAGAACATGATAGTTTGACTTTTACTTGTTTTTGAGCAATTCTGGCGTAGCCTGCAAAAAGAAGTCATCTATGGTACAGATGGATGCTCTCTTAGAACGGTATGTGAGAGTTTCAAGAGAAATGAGCTCATACAGTTTAACTTTTCATCAATAATAATGAACCAAGCCAACCTGACCAGTTCCATTAACTTCGCAGTAACCGCACATATTTGACACACAACTCCACGAATACACTGTGTCTTTGTCTATTTCACATACGGTCATGCACAAATACTCGAGATGACTTTTCCACGCCGTGCTTTTTCTGTCACATATTAGTCTGTGAAGTTAGACGCAATCAGAGCATTATAGCCTAGAGGAGACCACCGCTGAGAACCACTTCTCGCCCTGTTTGCGATTACAAGACCCAGATGACCCTGGCAAATCTAATCATGACAACTCAAAGACCAAGTACTTTAGATTTGTGTAAAGGCATCTGTGACTAAATATTGAAACAGCATACTGTATTACAATGCAGCACACGCCACAATGGATCAAGGAGTCCAAGGCCACATTTAAAAATACTTGTATTTACTTTTTTTGCTTTTTTAGATTGTTTGACAGAAACCAAGAGGTGTTATCTCATCATGATCTGAGGATGTTCCAAAGATTAGCTTGTTTGCCTAGACGTAAGGAAATTTGTCTAAAGAAGTTAACATGATCAATGTCACAAATGTGTTTACATTTGATTATTGGTACACATTATGTCTGTTTTCTTAAGGCTAACACCGATGTAAAATCAGATTAAAATTAGCTTAGAATGTTGTTGTTTTTAAGAGTATGTTGGAGTTTGCTGGATCAGTGTGAAATTAGATGGTGAAGCTAATTCACACTGATCCAACAAACATCAACAAAACCAAAATTCTAGGCTTATTTCACATCCTTCAAGGCCAACAGGGGTTTTAAACTGATCCCTTAAATGTCAATAAACAAAACTAAGGTTGTGTTCACAAATGGCATGTTTGGTTTGAATATAGCTCTGTTAGTGTGGTTTATTTGTGTAAATGTGAACGCTGACATCTAAACCCCGGCGCGCACCATACAAGTGTCCAAGCCGGCTGAAAGATGGGCCTCAGTCGGCTTTCAAACGAACTCTGGCGCGATTAGATTGAAATTTGAATGCAACATGGACCAAAGCTATCTAAATGAACCAAAAAGGAGGAATTCCTCAAGCTTCTTTAAACACTTTATGAGGTCTCCGCGTGCTATCGTAAATCATATTTGAACATATTTCCTATGCCAAGGTCATGGGTTCGATCCCAGGGGATTACAAATACTTAGAAACAAAATGTATAGGATAATCCAATGTCGCTTTGGATAAAAGCGTCTGCCAAATGCATAAATGTAAATGTTAACATATACATTTAGCATTAATAACCCAGCACACACCATTTGTTTGGGATGTCTGGTAAGTTCAGTTACAAACATGCATCATGAAAGCTGTTCAAACACATTGCGAATCTACTCATAAAGTTAGGTTCGTCTCTTCAGGTTTGCTTTAAAGAATGCGAGTGTGAACACTAAGCGATCCAGGAATAAGTGCATTTACATTTTTTAGTTTGGAGCAAAATAATTGAGAGAGCCGAACCATAAATATGAACACACCCTAAAAACTTTAGTTCCAGTTTTAAATGAAGGAATCAAAAATCTCTTTTGTATTGTGTTCTGTTTTGGACACCACTGAATGTATTATAATAATCGTTCACTCAAAAAAAACTGTCACTGTCTATAAATGTCAAATCATTGATTTTGGCATACAACTTGAATTTATTTATTTTTCCTCACACAAACCTATCATATGGCTTTAGAAGACTTTTTGGACTTGACAGCTTAAAACTTGGACACTTGACAAGATTGAACCTTTGCGTTGAAAACAGAAGCCAAGACATTTACCTACACAACTTATAAGTTCCATGAAAGCAGAAACGTTATAAAGGCTTCCAACAACATGAGGGTTAGTTAATAATGACAGTTTTCAATGAACCTTCCATTACTCATAAGGAAAGTGTGTTTGTCAGGAGATCACTTTCGCTGTAGAATTCTCAGGCGTCCGTTTAGCCACTAACAGTGATGCTTAAAGTCAAATGCTGTTAGCACACCTCGTTCTAATGTGGGAGGCTGCAGAATTCCCCAATTTTCCCTCTCACCCTCCTGAATTCCCCATCACTGCTGAATCCTGTCTCGAGACGTTGATCAGATCCTTCGCTCCGCCAGGAAAATTGGTGACCTCTGCTCTCCCACGCATTGGACTTCTGGTAGTCATCATGCAGTGTCAGTGTGCCGGGCAGATGGGGGTGGAACTCATCAAGTGCGGCCGCAAAACGTTCAGAAAGAGTTAAAATCCCCCATCTGCGCATTTAATTTTCCATTTGCCGGGTACATTGAGAAGGTATGCAGCACATAGCGAAATAGCAAATTTGGTTTGCAAACTAAGAAATGAACGTCGGTCTGGAACAAGTGACGTATGTGCATAAGGATAAGAATGTTTCCATTATGTTACTTATTGCTTGCTTTATTTCTGCCTTTTCTAAGTCAAAGGGCTATCCGTTATAAGAGACGTCAGTTTCCACTAGCATGGGTTCATAGCTGGTGTTTTGGAAGATTTTTTTTACCCATGATTATACAGAAGTTGACTGTATGCTCTCCTCGATTCTTCGTCTTCTCACCTACTGTCGGTATGTCAGAACATTTTTGATCTGATAATGTACAAGATGTTGACACTCAACAAAGCCTGGTCTTGACAAATTGTTCTAGATTTTGGGCTTCATTTTAAGAGCTTGAGTTAATGAATTGTCTGACTATAATATTTGTGTTTGAGCATATATGCATAAAAAACATGCCTCTATGTATAAGCACTGCACATGACATGGCCCTACAAGCATTTAGCCACATTAAGGGAATGAATTTCGTTGCATTGGATTTGCAAATCAGGACTCATCACACATGCATACACAAAAACGTACTCCTTGGTACAAGTTATTGCAAGTTTGTCTCAATATAGAATGTAATCTGAGTTTAGTTGTAAACGCTTTAATATAATTTGTTTGCAAATGCCACTTAGCTTGACGTTTTGTTATCTAGAGCAAAACAATCATCCATTTCCAAAAGTGTGGCTTAAGTGTCCAAACAGTTATTGGGGCCACTGTATATTTACATTTGTGTGTGTACCTTAGTGTGCCAGGAGACGGTGTGGGAGGCTTTTAAGATCTTCTGGGATCGTTTGCCAGAGAGAGACGAATACCAGGTCTGGATAAGAAGATGTCAGAATGGTAGTATCAGTGTGTTAGACATCGGCAAGAGCTTTAGCCAGTCAGCCGAGCACCTCACACTGGTTGAAAAGGTGAGTAGGGAAATATCCTCCCAAATGCTACTGCACCAGTCATTCTCAAACTGATACTTATGAGTTGAAGGCCAGTTCACACCAAGAATGCTGTAACTTTAATGATAAGTATACAACCATCTACACCAAAGGACAATTCCGTTTAGTATGTTTTACAATTTAAATGGATTTTGATTGGCTTTCATAATTTATCTATACTTGCACAAATATTGTTGCCCTTTATCTTTATTTAGAATTTAAGTGAGTAGTGCTGTGGAATTTTTTTGAACTTCATCTTTATAGTTATTGACTTTGGTGTGAATGGGCCTTTAGGATAAAAAACGATATTTAAATAACTTCCTGTATTTATTCTCAGAGGGCAGGTATGGCTTCAGTGACAACAATAAGGTAAGAACTGCTAGCAACAAACAAATATTTTACACCATCCTAATTTTATATCATATTACTTACTATCTGAAACCATCACTAATGCCATGTACCACCACTTTAATATATCATTTCATTTTATCATTTTGAATGCACATACAATACGGAAACTAGCACCCATCAATATCAGTACAGTAACACATTGTGCTGTTTCGGAAGTAAATCAAATAAAAACTCTATATGTATCCTATTATAGTGCACCCACCAGCCTATGGCAGCCTGAATGCAGGTAGGACCCTCCAGCCTCAACTCCCAGGCTGCTTAAGGGCACACAAAAAATCAGAAATAGAACGTAGTCCTACTTAGCAGCCTAAATATAATACAACATAGTGTGTTACAACTGTAATGAAATCATCTGCAAATGTCCAGTGTGGATCTCAGTTATAGTATTATATAAGCGAACAACCTAAAACAATCAACTCTTTAAATCTTTCGCCAAATATCAAATTTTTGTGAATGCACACTAGTGATTTGCAGACCAAACCACCAATTCTAATTTAATAATGGACACATCCCCTTGCTTTAGTGCACAAAATGCTTACAAGGCAAAAACTATGTTTTTATGCTTAACACTGCTTTTAGTCCATGCTAACGCTAGTTAGCTCTCAGCTAGCTTTAATGTCAGCGCTCTTTTTAGTGTATAAAAATGTATCTTTCCTGGCAAAAAGAGGGTTACGTTTTGCAAACTTTTGAACAGATTCCTTACCTTGACCATCAAAACCATTTATGATTGTTTTTTTCTCTCACAGACATCAGACGACGACGATATCGCCAACACAAGCGAACCTGGCCACTACCCAGCAAGGTTAATCCAGATCTCTATACTGTTAAAAACAATGACCCCCTTTTCAACGGTGCATCTGTGTGCCCATAGTGTCTTAGAGTATTTGTACTGATTGAATTTGGAGGATTGTTTATTTTAGCTACGCTCTAAATCATATTGTTGCTGTCTACATGAACCTAACTGATATGTTGTTACAAACCCATTTCCCTCTGGCTATGGAGATACAGCACAGTGCTCTCAGAACAGACATTAATCCATTTTAATCACTCATTGCCTGCTAATGAGTTAGAGATGTTCATATCTTCATGCCCTGCCATTAAGTCAAGTGCATCTAATTATTTAAGCATGTGCCTGGCCTCTATTGACATGTTTAACTTTGATATCCTAAGGGAAACTCTGTTTAACTTTAACTTTCTTTCCATCAATTTCTTCCCGTCTATCTTTGTCTCTCCAGTCAGCGTTCTGCTTCCTGAAGCAGTAAAAGACTCACTGGACATTACATCGCTGACCATTGCGGGCCAAATCCCAAATACCACTATAGGTGCAAAACTTGAAATCATATATGGAGTCACACCAGGGCCTGATCTTACCACAGCCTTTAAGGACACACCGGGGACAGTCACACAAGCATCTACAGACTCCACAAGTCAGGCCACAGAAAAACTTGATGCAAGACCAGGCGCTACTGAGGGAACGGTGAAGACATACGATGTTACCGTTCAACATGTAGAGCCTGATAGTAAAGAAGAGCTTGAACGTCTGACGACCTTTGAAGGCTCGCCAGGGATAAGCACTAATGCTCCTACGCTAGTCGACAGTGAATCCCTTGAAGATCTTAATTTAGAAACTAAACTAGAGGTGGGGGAGGGTGCTACTGAAAGTCTTGATACAACAGAGGATTTTACCGTTGAATATTTACAAGTTCTTTCATCAGAGGCAACTGTGCTCTTAACCACTGAGATATATTTTGTTGACATAGATGAGCCCGATCTTTCCACAACCTTTGAGGAAGTGCTTAACCCACCAGAGATGAGCTCTATTGTACCTGGAGAAGAAATGATTTTAGAAACCAAACTCAACGTGGTAAAGGATGCTACTGAAAGTCCTGTTATATCAGATGTGACCATTCAGGAAGAAGAGGTTGATGTTGTTTCTGAAGTAACGTTGATGGCCACTGACTCAACACTAGTTTATTCTTCTTCAGAAATAATTCCAGTTGATGTCCTACAAGAGAAGCCTATAGTGTTGACTCCTACAAATCTGGCAGAGGTTTCATCTAATGCTCTGACAAATGAGGATGTTGTTGAAATGCTAGTAACTACACCTCCTACATTACGTGAGGTTGTTACCATGGATACAGGAGAAGACCCACGCAAGGACACATCTATTACTAAGGATGCTCTCAGTGATATTGCAGATAAGGTTGTAGCAACAACTGAGGCATCCCTAGTTACTGTTTCACAAAGTGTATTTTCTGAAGATGAGTATTTGGTTGATGACGTCACAGAGATTACAGAAGTTACTAAGGTGACAGCTGCAGACACAGGCAAAGTTGTAGAAGAAACTAACAACGCTTCAGCTGGCTTTTCTGAGGATGAAGAGACACCTTCTACTGAGAGATCCACACCTGTAGTTGAGGACATAACTGCCATTGAGAAACCTGGCAAGATGACACCAGAAGTAACTTGGGTTACAGGTGAAGATACATTTTCTGGCAACACACCTCAAGATTTTGTGGAAGACACAAGTGATGCTGTTGAACTGGATGGAACAAAAGGTAAAATCTTAGAGGAATTACCTGAAGAAGGTACGAAGTTTGAAGGAACTTCACAAAAAACCTCAACTGTAAGCACACCTGAGGTCACACTTGAAGCTGCTTTTGAGGATGGAACCCCTAGAATTGACATTGCAGAATCTGTAACTGAAGACATGAGAAATGCTCTAGACGAAGTAACCTCTGAACCTGGTCTCGGTGTTGAAGGGACAAACAGGATTACGAAAGACACAATGTCAGATATTACTGAGATGGCAGAAGATATACTGACAACCGTCAATGGGATGGGTACAGAGGGTTATGAAGTTACAGAACCATCTGAGATTCCTCAAGACACACACAAGGGTGTTGAGGAAGTCATCACGGTAGATCCTTTACCTCAAGTCGTCACAGTTACATTTAAGGTTGTTACAGAAACCGCTGATGTCATAGCAGAGACAACGTCTGAAGAAATACTTATTGAAAACATTACCAAAACAACTCTGGAAACCCCTAGAACTGACATTGCAGAATCTGTAACTGAAGACATGAGAAATGCTCTAGACGAAGTAACCTCTGAACCTGGTCTCGGTGTTGAAGGGGCAAACATGATTACGAAAGACACAATGTCAGATGTTACGGAGATGGCAGAAGATATACTGACAACCGTCAATTGGATGGGTACAGATGGTTATGAAGTTACAGAACCATCTGAGATTCCTCAAGACACACACAAGGGTGTTGAGGAAGTCATCACGGTAGACCCTTTACCTCAAGTCGTCACAGATACATTTAAAGTTGTTATAGAAACCGCTGATGTCATAGCAGAGACAACGTCTGAAGATATGCTTATTGAAATCATTACCGAAACAACTGAGGTCACATCTCCGACACCTGTGTTCACATCTGAGCTTTTACCTGAAATCATTTCAGAGACACCTGAGACTTTACCAGAGATGAAAACAGAATCCTATGATGTCATATCCGACATGCCTGTAGTCCAACCTGAATTGATGGAGGACGAAAACCCTAAACCCAACTTGAAAGTGGAGGACATCACATTTGTAGAAAACGTTGTGACAACTACCATTCAGAAGACTATTTCAACTACGTTACAAACCTCACAACTGGATATTTCCAATGACATTCTTGATGAAAATAATGTGGTGAGTGCCCCCAGTTTGAAATAGTGCACATTTTATTTAACACTTTGCTCCTTATCTCTTAAAATTATAGTTTAAGGATTTTAGGATATATAAATAATTGTTCTTTTGTATGTAGATTGGTAATGAAATTGACGAAATCTTGGCCCGACCGATTCGGCCACTGGGAGACCATATGCTGGAGCTGAGTATTAAACTGAAAGGAGAGACTTATGATGACGCTCTACGAGATCCATCAAGTTTCTACTATCAACACTTATCTGACCAGTTCATTGATATGGTGAAAATTCTTGTTTACTATCGCAGCTGTGTATAATAGGAAAACAAATATTGTGTTGGTATGTGCATACAGTATATTATGGATTCAAAGCATCCTCTTTCTTTCTTTAAAGATTGAAGACATTTTTGAAAGGCTCCCAGGTTTCAAGAAGATATTTGTTCGTGAATTCAGGTAGGAATAATCTTTATTTTGCAAGATGAAATCCTGAATCCAGTTATATAAAAATAAGAAGGTTAAAATAAATGAATTTATGCACATATAGTGATGTATTCATGTTGTTTTTTCTTATCAAAATATCCCAGGCCACAAAAGGACATTGAAGGGTGAGTACCATGACTTCCATAAGCCTATTGAAACCTTTATCTATGTTTGAATAGGCCTTATATATTTTTTCTCAAAACGAAAATAACAGATAATGTAATGGGCAGGTATTAAGCTATCACTGCTGATATCTGTGCAATGTTACAGAGCCTGAAAAATCCATTACCCTGTCCTACCATATCACAGCTGCCTGACCCGTATCTCATCCAAAACATCTAATGAGAAAGTCATGTGTTTAAGTTCTTTGTTATTCCTAAATGTACTGTTTCATGGAGCAATGCTCTGAAACAGGTGTAAGCAGTTAACAGAAAAATATACTCACAGTACATCTGTTAAATTCAATTCATGACAAAACACAAAATTTAAAATACAGGTGACACCGCTGTAAAAAACAACTTAAATGGAAAATTCCTTAAAATTCCTACAGTACAATGTGCCTTATTTGAATTTTTGTTACAGTGTTTAACAGTGAATGATTATGTAGATGTGAGTGTGTCTCAATTTGTATTTAATGACCAATTATTTACTTATTTATTATTAATTAAGCTGATTTAATGCTTGTACCCAGAACGACTTGAAAAATTGTCAGCAACGTTAAATAAACAATGAAAAGTGAAGGGTTGAGAATGGGCCCGGAACTAGGCTGGCTCAACATTTTTCTATCATTATTTAATAGATAATACAAATAAAAGTAGTTCACGTTCAATATTTTTAATCGTCAACTGGACATTTTTGAAGAGGCCAATGAAAAAATCTGGAGGGGGAAGCCCCGCCAGCCCCGACCCTGGTTAAGGATTAGTCATGTGTACTAGAAGAGGTGTGTCTTAATTGTTTTAAGAAGGCTTTGGTGGTCACAACCACCCGTCAGGCGGTTTGAACATTTTACAAAAGGACACAACATGCTTAAACCCTTTTTTCACCAAAATGATCACTTTAAGTTTCCTTCATAAACACCCGATTCGCGGTTCTTATGGAAAGTATCGTCAAGGTGAGGTTTCCCTGTGGTTTACGAGCAAGGCTTTGGCTAAAACACACAATGGATAACTGCATATTGTGAGCTTCATGAGACCCCTAACCCACCTGAGAGCCAGAGCAGTTCTCTCTTAAAGCTTTATAAGGCTTATTAGCATGCAAGCAATCTGTGTGCCAGGGAATTGTATCACGACTGAGATTTTGCATGTCATGAGAGAGAAAATTGATCTGGCCATAAACTCACCAGGTTTTCTAATCCTTGTAGAAAATAAAATATGAGGCGCAAATGTAGGTCAGCTCTCCACAATTCTTTTAAACCCAGTGAGGAGATGCTTGTGGAATGGTTTGCGGTGTTTGGGTGTTAGCTTGACCATAGACTAGGGTTTTGTTTTAGCTATTATTTTTTACGACTGAGCGCGTACAGTCCATTTTACAGGAACGACCTGAACCAAACTGACCTACAATTTTTAGGCCAGGTTTATAACGTTAACACCATACTGGACTGAATCAGCAAACGTATTGGCACATATTGTATGGAGACCTGACACATATTTGATGAAACCTGTATACGACTCTTTATTCTGTGGGATACTAAGTAAGTTATTTTCAGAATTGTCTCCATGGCTTTGTGTTCATAGAATGGAATTGAATGGCGGTCAATGTTGTTTGGTTACCAACATTCTTCAAAATATCTTCTTCTGTGTTCAGCAGAAGAAAAAAGTCATACAGGTTTGAAATGACACGAGGGTGAGTCTGTGATGTGTTTTATTCCCCGTTCTTCAGAGGTCTAGCAGTGGTGGTGCACTACACTGTCGTTCTTGAGGGAGACGGCGCAGGAATAACTAACGAAACGATGGATTACATCAATCTGAATTCCAATATGGTAGAAAACTCCTTCAAGGATCCAGAAGAACTGCCTACTGTGGTCTACACCATCACCGAGATCCGCAACGACATCACCGAAGCCCTCCAAAAGAAAATTTTCATAGGAAACACGACTCTAGACATGGACCCCGATTCTTTACAACTGGAAAGCGGTAAGACATCTTCCAAGAGGCAAACTGTGTATCCATTGTAGAGGACCACCTCAGGGTGTTGAAGTTTCGGCTGAATGTTTTTATAAACAGTCGGCTTCGAGTTTACATCCTGTCACAGTGCTAAATTGCAAAGTGTAGTCAAACGAAACCGAAGTACAACATTGACAATGGTTGCATATCCTCTTAACACGCTTGCTTGTATGCGATTTCTTATCTCTGGTTTTGGCAGAATAATTTTGCACCTCTCAGAGGCAATCTTTTTGAGTTGGTATGGATGTGCTCTAGTAGGTTTAAATATAATTTGATGTTATTTGTCTGTTATGGATTTACAGTGGAGACATTGTCGCCTTCCAAACCAACCAGCAGACCGCTTGACTCCAACGACATGATGGTGAGTCGATGGACATTGGCAGGACCACCCAGTAAAAGGGTAACCACTGCCATCCAGTCCTTATCCAGGGCTGCAGTTTAGGATTATGAGATTTTTTTGAACTCAGCACAATTATTCCCAAGTGTGAATGTGAATCCTTCCAATGGAACTGCTTGAAAAGCAGTAAATGATGTTAAATGAAAAATGAGTCACGCTAATGGCGATCATATGCGTGATTTTGTTGCTGCATGATAAGAAACATTATCTTGCACGTAAAATGGGTTTTCAGGGCATGCCATTAAAACAGATTATAGCACTGCTATGGGATAATCCAGCAGCTCTGTAAAACCATTCAAGACTATTTTCCGGCGAGTTTATTCTCTAGACTCAAGCTTTTTATTTAAAAAATGTTTAACTCTGGCACTGTGAAATATTGAAAAGAATCTGTTTTTAATCTCTGAACGGCGTATGTTTATTACAGAGGCAGAGTTGATTTCATCACAATCTGTACTGTAGTTTAATTAGACACGTTCGAACGCCCATAGCTGGCAATAGTATCCACATTTTTTCTTGTTGCTTTCTACAAAATTGGCACAACACTTATTAAGGTGATTACAGTCTTGTTTTGGCCGGGGCACCATGTCCAGGATCTTTGAACATGTGTTCTCTCACAGATTAGGGTAGGCCTATGCTTGCCTGCAAGGACACATGTTTGTTACTGATAGTTACAAATAAGAACATCTGAAATTGATTCTTTATCTGCTCCGTCCCCTGACAGATTTTCATTGTTGTCCTTTTGGCAAACAAAGTTCTGCGGATCGACTGTTTATGTGGACTTTGCCAAAAACGAAACCAGTTTGAAGAAACAGTGAGGTTTGGGGTTGAGTCTAGGGTATACAACACTTATTCTATAGGGCGACGGGTTGTTTTGACAGTGAATCGGTTGTATTGTTCCACAGTAAAGCAAAATCACAACGAGATTTCCACCGTTTCCTAGACAGCAATGGGATTAAATTAAACAAATAGATGCTTTTGGCTTACATCTCAAGATCCTCACATATTTCTCCTGAGAAAGAGACTGATATTATTTCCCATGTGTTTCTTCTCCATTTTAACTGCACTTGGATTTAAGTGAAGAGTTTCAGCATTAACTCAAACCTATTTCTACATTATTTTTCAAGACACAATTAAGAAATGGATTGTCTATGAAAGAACAGACAGATAGCAATTTTTTTTCATCTGGGATACTAAATGGTCAACAGACCTCATTTAGGAAATATAAGCAGAACGGATTCAGTGTAAATTGTTCATAAAACCAATATTGTTGAATTGAACCTGACAGTTTACGTATGAATGGTTTAACGGTTGATTTACACAGAATTCGTTCGGCTTGTGTTTCGTGAATGAGGCCCAGATTGTTTGACCACCGGTGATCATGTTCCATTAGCACTTCATTCGTTATTTATGTGAAAATAAAACACAGTGAATTCAGGGATTTATACTGTTTACTGTACAACCATTCCTTTGCTTTATACAGCGTGACATATTACAAATCTGTCTGAGTTAGTTGAATGGCAGTATTTGGTTTCATTGCTTCCTAAACAATAAGAAAATAGCTTTCCACAGAAATCACAAAGAAAATATATTTTTGTAACGAAAAGCTGTTATTTTCCTTAATATCAGGTAACACATGCAGTTTAAGAAAGAAAGTGACTCTTCTGTCAATCTCAAATTAATCTTAAGTACCTATACAGTAGCATTGCATATGTCGTAGCTTCGAATAGCATTTGGTTCAAATTTATAAAAGAGAGATACAGCTGTACAATTATTTATGGCAAAAGACAAGCTGCTGGAGGCAGGCAGGGGGACAGAACTACAGCACGATCACACAACACATCATCGCATTAATCCCCTTGTGTTTTTTACATTATGCACGTACACGTAGATTGCCAACAAAACACAGACATATGACTTAGTTTGACTCACCACCTGCGGTCAATGTCCGGCATCTTTTAGCATTGGGACCGCGCCGTCTATCAGTTTCAAATGGTCTCTAAATACAGCTTTATATCCACTCTGAAATTAACATCCATCACTGAAATGGCATGAGCAAACAAACACACCTCAAATTTCTCTTCCCCCAAATTTCAGGCCCACAGCGCTGCCAATCTTGATAAGTATGTCTTCCTATGGCTCGTCGGTTTGGTCGCATGGGCTGGCAATTTCTTTCGCCTTGAGAATGGGTCCAATAAAAGGAACAGGATCCCTGTTACAAAACAGGGATCCAGACTTATAAAAAACTTTCAGAAACAAGTTAGATTGCTGGGGACTGTATCAAGCACAGAAATATTACAAGTTGACCATGTTAAGCATGAGAAGTCAACATGTTTAACATTGTAAAGAGATCAGAATGCATGACATAGTATGTTACCTCCATTTAAATTTGGATCATCCAATGACCCCGTTGGGATTAATGACTTTGTAAAGTCCATGCAAAAGTAAAACTTCTGTTATTTATATACTTTTTCTTCTGTCGAACACAAATGAAGATATAGAAAAAAATCTGTGGTTTTCTGTTCATACAATGGAAGTCAATGGGGGTCATTGTTGTTTGGTTACCAACATATTTCAAAATACCTTCTATGGTGTTCTGCAGAAGAAAGAAAGCCAAACAAGTTTGAAATGAGGGTGAGTAAATGATGACACAATTTTCATCTTTTGGAAAACTATCGCTCTACCAGTTGACATGTGCACATTCATTGACTAACAATCACTTATGAACATGTGTTCAACAAAGCTCTGAGTTCCATGTGGCCAGCATCATCGCTACAGGAATTCAAGAGCAGAGAGAATAAAGTTGTGGGATTAATTTGTCACTTTGTCTAGTCTGGGCCGAAATAACAATGCTGTAAATACTCTCTTCAGAATGAAAACCATGTCTTATGATATTGAGGCAGGCTTTAAAAAAACTGAAACAACAGAGAGAAATGATGCTAATGAAAAGTAGAATAATATATATGCTTTTGTCCTACAAAATATTTTAACATTAAAATTTAACATTAAATCCTAGGACAATATTCTTGCTTCAGAGAAACCACCAGATGTTAACAATGACATCTTCATCACAAAAGATGACTTCTTTGACCCTGTTCGCACTTTTGACGTGACGAGTGAAGGCACGGGTGTTAATGATGCCATTGTCTTTGAGGAAAGTTCTACAAAATCACCAGCAGACATTTCTTTAAAGAACTTGGATATCACGTTTGCCTCTAAATCCAAGAGCTCAAGCATTGTACCTGTTCCTGGTTCTGAAAGTGAGTATCGTTATTTGTTTCATCACTGTAAAGTAGCAGCTTGGTTCTAATGTCTTGTTTAATTTCAGATGATGATCTTCTTGAAGAAGAGGGATTCCTACATGCTGCAACTATGCCCAGTCCCAACATAGATACTGCAGATAAAGATGCCATACCTACAACATCAATACAGAAGACATATGAGACAACGCTTTCTCCTGTAGGCTCTCCAGGTCTGGAGGAGACAAAACATGGTGAACTTACAGACCTTGGTTCAGGCTCAGGTTTCTCTGGGGATGACCTTGGCATTGACATCTGGCCTTGGGTGTCTGAAACACCCCATGAAGTCTCTGAAAATGATACTGAAGTGCACCAACCTAAGGAAAATATAGAGGGACCTCTTGAGCCTCCTTACCAAGATAAGACCGAGGAACAATTTTTGGACAGGATTCCTGTGACTCTAGACATTCATACCAATCCACAGTACACAACAACAGACCAGGCCCCAGTGTTTTGGACTATGGAGACTTTGACTGTAGAGCTTTCCATGCAGACAAGGGTAGACCCTGAACAATACAATAATCATCTTCAAGATGAATCCACCAATATGGGTACACATGCGACCAGTCAACCATTGCTACATGTCTACACCACAGCAGATCTTCAAAATGTAGATGAATCATCAAGTCCTGCTACTATTAAGAGTTCACATGCTCGGAAGCACTCTAAAGAAAGTTCTACATCTGCCATGATGCCACCAAGCACAGCAGTAGCCACAGAAATAACAGCAGAATATGGTCCTTCAACAGAAACCCAACAGAATCAGGAAGATTTGAGTACATCAGTTGCAACAATGGCCTCAACAAAAAAGGTGAATGATTTCTCAGAAGAGGTCCTAGTTGAGGATGAGATCATAGTTGTAACAGCCACACTAACAACTGTTACTGAGGGAAGTTTAGATCATTCCACAGCCCTCATTCCTGAGAAGGAGTATCTGTTTACACGTGTATCACATTCAATCACATCAATGGAAAAGCGTGAGACTGAATCAACTACAGAACCTCTTCACACTCAAACATCTACGACTACGGAGGCTCCAATCGATCCTGCGCACACTGCAAATCAACTCACTACTGTAGATGAGCTTATTTTATCAGAGAAAGTTGAAGATAGGAACTCAACTACAATGTTTTATTCATCCACCACAACTGTCATTTCAAATAATTCAGAAACGTCCAAGACAACCCTTAGTTCCACCTCTGTACCACCCCTTTATCAACCAACCTTTAGATCCATCAACCGGATAGTTGATGCGGCACAAACTAATACAAATGAAGTACAAGAAAACCATGAAGAAATAAGAACGGAAATCACAGGTTTCGTCCTGCCTTCTGAACCAGTGCACTCTGATAGTACTACCATTAACGTACCTGTTCCAGTAAACTCCAACATAACAGAAATAGACCTTTCATTTGACCTCTTCCCATTTGATGGGACAGTCCACGATGAAGATGGTGGTAGTGGGTTTGCTCATGGGACAAATATGCAAAATATTGCCTTACCAGCCAGTCCTGGCAGAGAACTGATAGTGTTTTTCAGTCTCAGAGTTACCAACATGATGTTTTCAGAAGATCTGTTCAACAAGAGCTCCACTGAATATAAGGCTCTTGAGCAGCGATTTCTGGAGCTGGTAAGATATTTGGTTATTAGATGGCTGCCATAGTCAATTCGCTTTTTAAAGTCTGCAGTACTGTATGGAAAGCAAAGCATTTGGTAGAATCATTGATGACCACAGTCTCCCTACAGAAATTGTAGCAATGATCCTAGCAGATCAAGTGGTCTCCAACAAAAAATTCAAAGCTATTCTGCCCTTAGGGAACCCAAATTTATGGAAATATACTGCAAAATATAATGCGATATATCACATAATACATTTCAATATACAGTATTCGAAGCTGGTGCTAATATTTTTCAATATACAGCAATATTTGCATTGACAATATATGGCTATATATTGAACATATAAATATATTTAGAAACTAAGACAAAAGTAAATCTAATATTCATCAAATTTGATCTTTTGTTAAGTATATTTTGCACAAAGATGTTCCCATATAAATGAGATTGTATATTATACACATATATGGACACCTTCACAGAATGAGTTAAAGCAGATTTCTAGTTCCCAGCATGCTTTGCTTCTGACTGTCAAAGGAGAGAATGTTTAAATGTAGATGTTATTTCATGTCTTTTTGCTGAATATGTATATAGGGGGATCTGTTAGTGTTTAATGTTGTATCACGTTTAAATTTAGAAGGGTTTCTAGTATATGTAAATATGGGGGGTTTCCGTTGTGTTTAAAAGTAGAGCCTGTGGTTAGGATAACGATTGGCAAAACGTCATTATAAATACATAATACTTTAATTAAAAAGTAATGTTTGTGCGTTTTACAGTGCAATGTTTGTCTGTTTACCAAGTGCTTTAGTATGAGCAGGTGTGCTTTTAAAATTGGAACCATATATATTGTAAATGGATAATAAACACAAGAAATATATGTTACTTTATATATGGCATGAATAAATATATCTTATAATTTACCATTATGTCATTAAATGTATTTGAAATTAAAATATTAGGAAATATATTTTCATTCCGTAAGGGTGTCCAGTCATAAACAAAATTGTGACTAAATTAAACATATTCTTGGCTTGTTAACATTTGTTGATCTTTGTTGTTGTGAACCATGTAGCTTGTGCCATATCTACAGTCCAACCTCAGCAACTTCCGAAATTTGGAGATCTTGAACTTCAGGAATGGCAGCATTGTTGTGAATAGCAGGATGAAGTTTGTGAAGCGAGTTCCCCATGGTGTGACAACAGTCGTTTACCTGATCCTAGAAGACTTCTGTAACACGGCCTACCAAACAATGAATCTTGCAATAGACAAGTATTCGTTGGATGTCGAATCAGGTAATTCAGCATATATGCACATAAAACATCAAATCAAACAGAGGTCAGGAAATACAAAATCATGAGCAAATCTTTGGCAAGGAAGGTCATTTGTTTCTCCAATCCTATTTGCAAGGTGAACTCTAAACTACATTTTGGTTAATTTCCCAGAAATGTGTAAACACTGACTCTGTGAAGCCATAAAAATATTTCTGTGTTCATTTGAGATTCCTGATCAGTCCAACACGGCAAAACTGGCTGAACTTTTGATTTGGAACATTTAGCGACTTTCCAACCACCCAAAATAGCCTAGCAAACTCATATCAACACCCCAAGAAACACATGCAATTTCCTAGCATTATGCTAGCAAATTTTGCATATGCTAACACTAAAAAATGTAAGAATCTAGTATAATTTTAACATTCAGGTTTAAAATCAACAGGCCAATATGAACATTTAACATTGTTTGGATGAGTGATGACAATGCCATAGATTGGCAATAAGTCACAGTCTTTGTTGCCTTGGTTGTGTGTTAGTCCAAATCTGTAAATTCTGACTTAGCTGTTTGGTCAATACATAACATCTCTAATGTTATGAAAGTAGGACCTCCAGTATTCATTTGCATTGTACCCTATCTGCTGATATGGTGAACTTGCTCGTCGCACAAAATTAGCACTCGTGCTAATGCTACCTGAATATTTACATAGAATGTATCATTGTGTTTATATATGATGTGTATACATGTTTTGTTAATTATATTGTTTATCTCGTTCTGGTGTTTAGGCGAAAAGGCGGATCCATGTAAGTTCCAAGCGTGTAATGAGTTCTCCAAGTGTTTGGTCAATCGCTGGTCAGGCGAGGCGGAGTGCGTTTGTAACACCGGCTATTTCAGCGTGGATGGGTTGCCATGTCAAAGCATCTGTGAAATACAAGAAGACTTCTGCCAAAATGATGGAAAGTGTGATATCATACCTGGCAAGGGCGCCATCTGCAGGTAGGTGTTGTTAAAAAATCAGATACATTTTTAAAGGTAAAGTTCAATAAAAACTTTAAATCGTGCTATATTTGAAGTGTTTGGAGTCAGCTTTGTTACCATTGAACCATATGAATCATGTTTTGTAGTGTTAGGGTTCCAGCTTGAAGTGAGTCGTCTTTCTGGCCTGCTGTTGAGAAAAGTCGGACCCATGATTGTTCGAAAAAATATCAGGACTGAGTCAACACTGTTGTTTGTCTTGCGTTTAGATGCCGTGTCGGTGAGAACTGGTGGTACCGCGGCGAGCACTGTGAGGAGTACGTGTCAGAGCCAATGGTGGTTGGAATTGCCATTGCGTCGGTCGCAGGGTTTCTCCTTGTGGCTTCAGGTGTGATCTTCTTCCTCGCCAGAACTCTGCGAGACCAATATGACACAGATGATTTAGAAGACCCTTTGCGGTGAGAACATAAACACTTTCCCAATGTTCTAGATAAATTTCCCAATGTTGTTGTATATAAGAATTCAGAAATTTGATTTGTTTCTACTGACGCCCCAAAAACAACAAATATGTGTAACATATAGCAGCGTCCTCACATGATTTAAAAACACGACATTTGGTTGAATTATTTGTTCAAGTGGTGTTTATTGAAAAAGCACCAAGAAGCTCAGTTCAGATATTGTTTGAAAGAACTGCATTTGGTATGGGATGCAGGCTATATATTTTGGCAAGAGAGTTATTTAGATTTCACGACCTGAACAGACGTAATGTTCTCTTTGGTAATTATGAACCAGGAAGCTCTCGGGCATGTGATAAGCAGGTTGGATCCATTATCTTTTTCGAACAAGATGTTCCTGTTCCTGTCATAAGTTTCGTCTTGAATAGATCATTTTGCTGATATAGTGATACCACAGATGCCATTTCTCTATCTTTCGTCCTAGATAACATATTTTGGCTTGTATGAACCTGAAATGAGTTCCAGACCGTAAATGATTCTGTGTTTTGCTAAACTAATAAAATTATCTCAGGTTCGCATCCTCCCCTCAGGTGTAAACAAACGTCAGTCACCTTTTCCCAATGATTTGCTTGCTTTGCAAACAGCAAGAGCAAAGTCCTGGTGGACAGACATGACATAATGTCTCTGCAGGGGATCTGTCAGTGATCCTGATCAACAGGTCAAAGAGGAATAAATGTTGCTACGTTGAGCTCCGATAATCCACTTACTTTTTCCGTGGCTGAACCTGTCTGGCCCTAGGGCGAATATAAATAGTTGGGACGATCTCCTGCTTTTACGTTTCCACAGCAAGGGCGTGTTTGGCTCCAGCCAACGTGGAAGGTCACACATTGGCTTTGTCCATACTAAAACGCCTTTGCATCTTTCTCCGTTTTGGGCCTCTGTCCATACTGAGGAAACATTTTTGTCAACAAATGGACGAAGCTTTTCCAAAACAGATTTTAAAGTGGATGTTTCAGAATGCCCCTTTTGTGTTGTAATGGAGACTGTGAAAGTGTATGCTTTCGAAAATGACGTATTTTTTGTCATGTGACCCATTCAGCCCAATCATTGTACCACAGTTGTTTACACACAACAATTACTCATTGTCAGTCCATTTTTTCAACTTAAAACCTACACATTTTCGCAGTTCGAAAATAAAATGAACATTAATATAATATAAATATAAATACAATACCTTACTGAAATAATGCACGTTGAAGTGTCTGACACAAAATAACTTTTGGAAGATTCTTGAAAATGCCAGTGTTTTTTGGAATGAACATGCTTTTATATGTTTTTGTAGACAGCCAATTTCTGTTGTTTTTTATTTATTTAATGTGATTTTAAACCTCTGGCACAAATTCAATTTATTTATTCATCTATACTCAAAAGGCATTTTAACTCTCATTGTTTGTATTTTTTTAGAGCATTTAAAGTAAACATTTGACATAAAACATTATAAAGCATATGCCATACTTTTTACTCCACTACATTACATAAATACATGATTTTTAACTGTAATACTTACGTAGGTACATTTAAAACCACTATTGACTACAATGGTAGTCAAAATTGCCCCAGAACTGTTTGCTGTCCTACATTCTTCAAAATATCTTCTTTTGTGTTATACAGATCAGAAACTATTTTCCCTTAACATGTACAAATGTATTTATGAAATAAGTTAAGTATAAGTTAAGCATTAAGTATAAGCATCAAGGCTATAGATCTCTACTCTCCAGTTTGTCGTATAAGGTGTTGTTTGTTACTGACTTGTATTTTCTGTCATCTTTGCAGGCAAGTAGACAGCGTGCCATCTCTAGAGCGAGCCACTAAATACAACCCCATGTTTGAAAGTGAAGCAACATTGGGCTGTAATCAGTATTACCGCCGTTACCCAGAAACCCCTGCATACAGCGCCGGCAGCGCTGAGACCTCTGCAGACTTCAGCAGTGAGGAAATCAGACACATTTATGAGAACAGTGAACTTACCAAAGAGGTAATGTCATCTGAGCATTAATAGAGATGCCATGTTTGATTTGACATGGATAAAAGTGTGGTTGAAAAGATGGAAAAAAGATTAAATTTAGTCCAGATCCCAATTTGGTTTCATAATATAGAAAAGAGTGGATAAAGAGATCTAGGAAAACAATTATTTTAATATTTCTTCGAAACAAATTATGTTTGGGGTAAAAGAGAAGAGCGTTTTCATTTTCTAAATGTTCAAAATGTGTTTGCATAAAACTAGAAACAGAGTGTCATCTGACAATCTGAAAGATCTCTAAGAGATGATGATTAAGAATGTTTTTACATAAGCGAAAGCTAAATTAAAGAGCCAGACAAGGGCGCCTACTGGGTTTCATGTTTGGGTTTCCACAAAACCTAACCGCAAGTACAGCGTTAAAATCAATGTGACAATTTACGTAAGACTGGTTTTACAAACAATTTGTACAGACATATAGTGTTGGGGTAGAGTTTAAAATAAGGCTTAAAGAGAGCCCTATTGTACATTTTTCAATTTGCAAACGTATAGTTTCATGTTGAGACAGCATAGTATGTTTAGGGATCTCTGCATTTTTTATGTATAATTACTAGAATTTTTAATAATAACACTTTCATATGGTTTATACATAAATATTCTCCCTTACATCCGTTCACGAAAAATTGCAAAATTGCATTATTACTAGGCATAGAATGGCGATTAAAGATTCAGATGAGTGTTCTAACCAGGCATTGCAGCATCACAAAGCTGGAATTTAAGAGCCAATCTTGAGTGTCTATAGAGTAGTATTGCATACTTTGTATCTTCAAGGAGTATTTAGTTTGATCACATTTATAAAAGATAGATACAGCTTTACGATTATTTGCGTCTGCGGGGGGGAGGGGTAGACTGAACTAAAGAACGTACGCATGCATTGTCAACAAAACACAGACATCAGCGCTGGGACGGCTCCATATATCAGTTTCAAACTATCTCCAAATCCAGCATTATATCCACCGTTTATATAACAATCATCACCCAAATGCAGTAAACAAATAAACACCTGAACGTTGCGAACATATGCTCTCTCTCATGCATACAAGTGAAAGTGACGTCTGCGCATGCTCCTTCTGCTCTCCTTGCTGCCGCGTGGGTGTGCTGCGTGCTTTTCCAGGAGAATTGTCCAATAAGGGACTAAGAAAATTGGTTACGAATCAGTTTTATATGTTCGAAAAAAACGTTCCGAAGCACAGAAATACTACGTAATACGCTCAACTCGTTTTTTGACAAGTTAACCATGTTAAGCATGAGAGGACAGCATTTTTAAAGCGATGGCTGCAATGTTCTTCCTTTACCACCCTCAAGACTGTGTCTTATTTGTGGCATAAAGGGACACGGTTTGTCCAGACACGCACAGTAGACGTTAATGGTGTCATGTGGCGAACATCACCACTATTGTTATATAACTGTCTCTCTCTTTCTTCTATTTCGTTTCCCCTGCTTCGATGACAGGAAATCCAGGATCGTATTCGAGTTATCGAGCTCTACGCTAAGGACCGTCAGTTTGCCGATTTTGTCCGACAGCACCAAGTGTAAGTGTCTGAACAGAAAAACAAAGTGGATTCAGATTCACCACATTCAATACATTAAACTCTATCCAGTTTTGATGAAAGCCGTAGTAGAGCAAACAACTGAGTTGGAATACGTTTTCACACTGTATTTTTCAAGTTTAGCTGTCAGACAGACAAACAGACAAGCTCTTTGTAATGAATTATGCTTTACAGATTAAATTAACACGTTTTTATTGTGTACAAACTAAAGGACAAGCAAAAATGAATCCACAGCATGACACAGATGTTGTTTATAGACGTTAACTGAACCTGATTTATTCATTTAACATGCACACTGGTAGCCAATAAAAAGCCTGAGTCAAGTAACAGATTAAAAAAACACTGGACGCATCACTTCCTGAAAGACAAACTTCGCCGTCCTCAGTACACATGACCTCGGCTGCACTTGAACCTAAATCTGTAACTTGTAAAGGATCCTGCAATGATTCTCAAAGTTTTTCAGATAGTTAATCTTTTGCTTACTACTCTATCACCCTAAATCTAAGAAAAAAGGACTTTAATACAACATTGAACTTCTTACTGTTGCATAACTTTCAGCTACTTTATTGAAGAAAACAGAAACAAATTTTGTTAATTCAATCAGTCAGTTTTTTGCCTATCAATGCGATGTTAATGCTTTTTGTCAGTTTTCATGTTTTTATTGATGTAAATCCCGCCAATGAACTCGCTGAACACCTGCAGTTCTATACAGACCATACTTTGAAAAACGTACATCATGTGCTAAACGTACAAAAACGATCAATTGCATAATCACATGACATTACTAGAAAGTATTTGACTTGCCTAGAAACCGATGCCAGCTGCTTGAATCCAAAAACAACATTTAATACTTAAGCGTAAATTGAAAAATCATTTTCATGCCTGCAGAGATTTGTTTCTGTTTCTTTGACAAAGAAAGTATTTCTTTTCGAGACGGTCCATTTTTGGATGTGAATCGAAGTCTTTGTGCGCTGGTAGTTAATATGTCTTCAAAAGAGCTCAGTGTTCTGAGGCTACAATGGCATGGCAAGACAAATCCAGAGAGCAGGCCTGTTTTGGGTTTCCTACCTCTGCCAGGTGCCGTTTAGAGTTCCAGACAGGTGTAGAGTAGCAGACTGAAAAATGACGACTGGGGTTGAGGAATGGTTAACTGTCATACCAGCTGCAAGCATAGAGAAGATCATTCACTGTAGTTTGGCGACGGGCCGAACTTTTTCTCTCAGAATCCAATCCCAGAATGCATTGCAGTAAACTCAAAAACACCATTCATCTGAAGTGATTGACAAAGCGATAATAAACATATTTATTACCGTGTGTCGAAAAATATCTTTTAAAAAATAGATTTAGTAAAAAATTGTTAAAAGTACTATTTAACTTGATTATTGTTTGTCTTTTGTATGTTTGTGATTATAAGTGTGTCAGTGTGATATATCAGCCACACGAATATTGTATGCGTAACTGTATTGAATTCCCTTCACATAATGTATATCTGACAGCAAACTGGGAACATTCCTTGGCACTAGAATAATCCCTGGGCGGAATGGCTTATATTTTAAATTCATTTCAAACTATCCATCGAGGAATTCGGTGTTGTATCAAAACATGCTGTTTGCCTGAAAAATGTTTGTTCCTGTCACTCAACTGGTTTGCTTTGTTTGAGTTATTTACACTTAAAAAATTTTTTGTATGTTTATCGTAGGGCGCTTGATGCAAGATGTGAAAGTTCCTCCAATTAGAGCTGCAAACCAAGTTTCGTTAAACCCAAGGTATGCAGATCTTTTACTTGAATCACTGTCTTTCACTTTACCTTTCTAATGCAACTGTATGAAGCATCTTGTCAAAGATTCTTCTAAGCATTTTCAATCATTATCTGAATTTGAATGATCAAAAATAAAAATAAAAAAGTGATGCCAAGATGTTTTTAGTTTTATCATCAAGGCATTCAGCTGCGGAAAACATTAAAAGACCGAAATTGTCTTAAAATCTCAAAAGATATCATTTTTTTTTATTTACTATTTATAGGTATGTGTTTAGGTCAAATCATCATTTATGTTTCATTCCGTGAACTACTATGTTGTTTCTATTTGCATTTATTTGAAGAAAATGAAAACTGGCAAAACAGCTCAAAATTACAGAAAAGATGCTCTTTATTTTTTCAGACCTCAATTATGCAAAGATACAAGTTCAGATTCAAGTTTAAGCGATACAACATTCATTTATGTACATGTATTTAGGAAAAGTTCAAAATAATAATTTTTCATGTGATTACCTCGATGGTTGTTACATTTTTGTGTGTTATCATGCTCTCAGTATTTCACATTGCTGTTGGATGACTTTATGTCGCTCCTTAGGTTTGAGTTTGTTGAAATTCAACAGACACTGGACTGGCCACAAAACATTGAGAAATGCAGATTACGTGAAAATTTGGAATGATCTCTTAATTTTTACCGTGGCTGTATTATGATGCTGTTTACAGTACTATATATTATAAGCATAATATACATATTTTACGTGAATGATAAATTGTCAAATGTACCACACACACTTTATGTGCTAATAACAGTCTAACCACTAGTGCACCAGTTCATTGCCGAACGTGCTGAATGTAATTCTGGTCATCTTATTTTTTTTAACAGACACTTGCCTTTTTTCTTGAATGCAAGAAGTTGTCCTCTTTTGCCACGTTGGACTTTCACAGGGATAGTGTGTGAAGATGTAAATGGTCTAAAAATATTTTGGACGGAATGTGCGAATTGTGATCTGATGTAGTAAAATTGCGTATTTATGTGTGGTCTTAAGGGTTATGAATATGCTGTATGTTTTATTGTTTTCTGTTCGTACCAATGGGCCGATTTATTTCTTGTTACGGCCATATTTGTAGATATATGTTAGCTTCATACAGTATATCAATATCACATGAACAAATTAAATCACAAAACTATAACGACAATATTTGAAGAGTTTGGTTCCAAAATTTGGTTGATTTTTTTTGTTTTATTGTGCAATCCAATGAATATGATTCAAACTGCAGTTGGTTTGTTTTAATTAAAAGGCACTCAAAAAATACAGCTAACACTCACAATAAAACACAATAAAAACACGATAACATCATCAAAACATGATTTTTTTGGTAAACTCTTAATTCATAGATTCATAAGTTCCTCTCTTTTGTAATGGGAAGTCTGTATTTCATATGGTCTTTTCATTTGTCAGTGCCTTCACTTGATTGTTACTCTTCATGTAAATGTGGGACATAATCTGATTTATCATGTTCTGAAACACGGACTGACTGAAGAGAGAACGTTTTGCAGTTGTAATGTAGTATTTTACCAAACACAGAGGAGAATATTTTATATTACTTTCATTTCATTTGACAATTGGCTATTTAGGCTTATTCTTTGCAAAGACAGATTTTCCTCAAGTACAATTTATTTTGATTTTCAGATGTTTCTTTTAGAAATGTGTTTTGTGTTAAGCATCTATTTCCTGCAGATGTACATTTTTCTACTTTTGTAAAACACTCGCCACACACAGATATTTTTAATATATTTGAATGTTGACATCTGTCATCACAACAGATCTTTATGCATATTTTTAATATCACTGCTGTCCACCATTCTCATTTTTTAGTGGTTACAGCACAGGTTGTGTTTCTGAGTAAAGAATAGTGCACTGTGTTTTTCTTCATCATTTCTTAACAGTGTGGAAGTTATTACATAGTTTGAAGCCAAAATGTTTTTTGTTACAGTTCAAAGTTTCAAATTTACTTCCACATTTGCTTTTTAAATCAGTTTCAAATCTGTATATAAACAGTTCTGTTGCATGTTACCACAAATTAAACAAAGAAATATTCAAATGTCATTTCTCATGTTTACAGAATGCTTCACAGGTTGAAGCATAGCTTGTTTGTTGTGGACCTTCCAATATTTAATTATCTTTTGGTAGGCGTCTGGTTCGTACGTTTATTTTCATTTGCAATGAAAGGCTATTTCAGATGTGGCGAATCTGTTCTGTCAGATTAACCTCTGTTCAATGTTCGATTACCTCAGATAACATTTGCGTTTTGGCCAGACACCGGCCACGGCTATACGTCTGCCAAAAGCTTACTCAATTACAAGGATAAGTTGACTTGAAGTACACGTGGTTACACTGAAGGAGGTGGCTAATAGATAATGTGTTGTTTAGCTAATGCTTTTATCCAAAGTCTCCTGTTTGGCAGTCTCAGATCATGGGCTGCACAGTTTAGAAAAGGTCATGTGGAAGTTTGAGTCAGATAGTTTGACGTATACACAACTTCCGGAAATCAAGCTTTACAGGTTTAAAAGAGTTTATTTGTTTTTATTTTAGTTTTTCTAGTATTCGAATTAGCTTTTATTTTCAGTTTTCATAATTTTTTATGCACATTTGTCAATATATTATTTGCTTATTTTTGATAGGTTAAATTTCATTTTTATTTAAGTTTTAGTTATTTATTACGTAAACAAATCCATAAAATCCATGTAAGATATTACATAAATAAATACATAGCATGCATAGAATACACTGTAAAAAATTGTTTTTTTGCTTTTTAAATTTCAATTTTAAAAAAATTGTCAGCATGTTTACAATTTGAATTGAAAGCATTTTTGTCCTTATACATAGTACAATGAGATTTTTGAAGAGCAGGTCCGTAAATGTGCACACATAATTAACACAATATATAAGACAATACAATAAATCAATCAAATACAGTGCAATAAATACATTTTGGGTGCAAAAACATGAAAAACATGTACATTTTTCAATACATAAATGTGATTTTATGTTTTTATAACATTACCGTTTTTTGATGACATAGCTTAATGCCCTCACATATAATATGTTCGACTTCCTCTGATATCACATTATATGTAAATGTAAATACACATGCAGTCTATAAAGTAGGGAATACGTGTCCATGACCTGCAGAGAGAGTGAAATGTAAAAAAAAAACAGTGTTGCGAATTCCTTGACATCAAGCTGGAATTTCCCCCATAAGAAAGGTCGCCTTGACTACACAACAACCCAAATTTCGGATATTTGACAAAATCTTTTTCCCTCTTTTCAACGATGAGTGTAGTGATTACAATTCAGTCTCTTAAAACTACTTCTGAAAGGTTATGTAATATCGGTTGCACATGATTGTGGAAAAACGATGTCAGAACAACTCCTCGATCACTCTTCTTCATCCAGAGACAGGCCGGAAAGTCGCTGAAAGGCCATGGTTTCCAGAGCCACTCTCTTTATCTTGTTTTCCGCTAGCTTTTGTTCTTTCACCCTCTTTCCTTCTCTTTCTCTCCGTCAGCCAGCGCTTTTCAAGTATTGTCCAGAACACTGTGCGTGGCCTTTATTAACTAAACTACAGTACTTGTGGCGGCCCTGGTTGTATAAGATAACTCTGCCAAACTCTGCTGGAACAATTGACTTAACCTTTGGATACTCATTGCATGTCTCCTTGAACACGGCTCTACGAATGGAGAACGAGGGAATCTCCCGTTTGTTCAAAGGAGAGTCCCTGTTATGTGGAAAAGGTGAGGCAACTTCTCCCTGCAGAAAACCCCCATCTCAAACCAATAATAATAAGCTGATTTGCTGGATTTAGTTTGGTCAGGGTGGTCTGTTTGCTTGTCATAGAGGTTTCTGGGCACTTTTCAGTTGGTCACCTTGCTGACTATCAAAACCAGCTGAGCATTAAACTGGTGTGGCTGGGAAACATGATCTTGAACCAGCTAAGACCAGTTTTGATGTGGTTTATTTAGCAGGTTGGGACAGCTTTTTTCTTTAAGATTTTCCCAATGGTTTTCTTAATTGGTTTAACTCTTTCTCTTCATCCTTTAATACAAAAACGAAGTAATCCAGTGGTGGACTGATTGGGGAAAAATGGCTGATTTGAACCCCTCCTCAGTCCTCAGTGCCGACAATTGCATCCAATGGATGAAATGCAAGAAATGTCTCCCAGCCCTCCTAAACCACAACGCGTTTACAGTCAGCCCCCATCCAAGAACCAACTCCCCGTACGAACCATTACAGCAGAACCATGGCAACGCATGCACAACACGGGTCCGGGGTGGCTGAGAAATGGCTGTGTTTCAAATCACGCACCTCTAAAACTGGATGGTGACATCAAGTCAACGTGTGGGAAAGAGGAACATTCGACGCAGCAGCTGGATGGTTGGATCATCAATTCGCGTAGCGTGAAAATGTCCCTGGGTGTAAAGTCGCAGTTGACTCACCAAACCCGGGAGTAGAAGCCAACGTTTGATATTAACATTTCCCGCGCTGTTTATTTGTAAACCTCAGAGACATTTTGGCTCACGTTTCCTTGACTGATGGCCATTATGTACATGTCTGAATTTCGTGCTCTTGAATGCTGAGTTTGCACAGCTGAGACTACAATGAAGTCCTTGAGGAAAGGTTTGCTTTCAAAGGCCAGCAATCAAACCCTGGCTGCATCTTTTGTCAGGACACACTAGTTCTTGACACGAGCGAGGACAGATGTGCTTGCAGCGTATCCCGTGCGTTGATTAACCCCGACAGACACGCTGCAGCGTTCCTCACGGATGTGCAGACAGATGTGTGACGGATAGAGTGGGAGTCTCTGGAAAGTTTGGGAAAGCCCTTTGGAATGGTGGCAACTTGAGGGAATAAAAACAGCGCTGAAAGACGTTTTTTGAATGCGCAGGTGATTGATGACTGTTGTTTCGGATCTTCTCCGTCCTGATTTCCTCGGCTCTAGTGCGTCGCTGAGACCGTAACCCATCCGTTAAGCTGATTTAATCATTGGCTTACAAATGGAGCAAAGTTTTTTCCACAAAAGTCTCTGAAATGGGCTGATTTATATAAAATGTATGTAAAGAAAGAAAAAATATGGTTGAAGCAAGGATATAAATAACGCTACACTAAGTTGTGAAAATGTATCCCTGCTGTCATTTTGAAACCTGATATCTCAATATTTCATGATTTTTATCTTTTACCAGAAATAATTATCACTCTTTATGTTGCAATATCTAACCAATAAAAAGTATTAAATAGTTGTCATAGTTGCATCCATTTCCTAAAAAACAGTGTATTTGGACATTCAAGGTTTCAGAAGGGCAGCAACGATATGACGACACCAATCTCAAACTTCCACTCAATTAGACATGCCCCCTCCACCCAAAACCACCCCCCTTCCCTGTGAATGCATAAATGATTGACAATAGGATAAGCACATCAATGGTGTTTTGATCTACTAAACAAATGTGAAATTTTTGTGCTGTTTACTGTACATCGCCAAGCGCTGATAGGACACCTAATTCAATTATATCTGTCAAGTAACAGGAATACATCTTCCATTCCATAAAAATAGCTTACTGTACCTTTAATTAAACACACATTTTGCTGTAAACAACATTATTTGGAGTTGTGACTTGCGTTAAACCATTCCTACCACTCGGGAGCTCTGCATCTACATAGTTCAGAGTGAGTGTGTGTGTCATTTATGGTCGCTGTGTGCTTTCATTCACACAAAGCTGTCGACCCGCATATACAACAGCACACAGAGTTTCAGTTCATGCTCACCCAGTTTAGAATTTCTTGTTTGCCTTGCGTGTGTACGTTTCTTTGATTGAATGTTTATGCGTGTGTGTGAGCAGGCACGTCTCTGGACGGCCAGTTTTAGGTGGGCTGTCACAACCTGCAGGTGTTTTTATTGTATGGAACCAATTACCTCCATTACCTCACTTTTTTTGGAAAACAGAAAGTAAGTCTGCATGTCCAAAACTAAAGTCGGTTCTTGTCGTAGTTCTCTTTATCTCATATAGATTTGTGTTTATTTGCTTTAGTTAAATTCTTTTAATTGCTCTTATATGAAAGGAAAATTGCGGATGAGATCTCAGTCATTTCTCATAGACATTATGAGATCAAATAGAGAACAAATGGAAGCTTCTGCTTAAAGGGACAGTTCACCCAAAAATGAAAACTCTCTCATCATTTTCCCTTTATGACTTTCTGTCTTCTACAGAACACAAAAGAAGATATTTTGAAGGAAGTTGGTAACCGAACAGCACTGACCCCCGTTCACTTCTAATGCATGGACCAATGCAAGTGAATGGGGTTCAGCCTAAAACATTTTTCGAAATATCTTCTTTGTGTTCTGCGGAAGAAAGAACGTCGCACAGGTTTGAAATGAGAAGAGGGTGAATAAATGATGACAGATCTTTTTTTTTCTTAAACTATCACTTTAATTCTTCTGCGTCTGAGATATTTCTCTTGAGAAAGTTTGTTTTTTATGTTCATTTGGCCTAAATAATTGTATTATTTTATTTCACATAGCAGTTTGTCATTACACATAGCTATGCTCCAAACCCTTTAGCAGATCTTTGAAGAAACTCCATAGTCGCTCAGCAATTTGGCAAAGTCAGACAGACAGACTAATTTAAAGTCCATAGTCCTGTCTAGCCATGGTAAAATTTAGCCGCAAAAGGAAGAAAGAAACAAGTCGATGTTCGAAGAAGTGTGCATTTTTTCAATGTGTGATATTAAGCAGAGTTGCAGCGGCGGAGCGGAGGGCAGAAAGACAGAGACGGCAGCACGTGGCTGGACTATTTCTCTCGTTCCCGTCTCACGTGCCTGTGAAGAATCAAAGCTATGAGCCAGTTTATTTGCTGAATAGATCCAGCAAGCAAATGACATACAGACTTCCATCCTCAGGGCTTGGACTGACCTTAGTGTTGTGTGTGCAAGTCCTTTGATTGGAGGAGAGTGTTATGCATCTATTAAATGCAGAAATGTTTATGATGAGAGCGTGCAAATGTATATGTGCGTGCGTATACTACCTCGGGCACACGTAGGCCTGTTTACGTGCAAGCATAAACCCGCTCGGCTCGCTGTTGACATGCTTTACCCCATTTGTCAAAGAGCTGTGGCGCGTCGGATGAGGTGATGATGAGAAACCGCAATAACATCTCTGTCTTTCAAAGCTGCTGAAGGACGGTATTCTGTGAGTAATACAGCCCCAGACTATCACAAGCAATTTGCGGAGTGGTGAGCAAATAATGGAATAGAAACGCATTCGTCAACGAGGAAAAACTTACACAATCCTGCCTGAGCCGAGAACCACCCTGTGGGATTTCTTGCGTCAAAGCCATGCAATACAGTACCAGCGCTAGCAGAGACGGGGCCTGAACGCATTACTCAAAAAGAAGGATGTTTTGAATATCCTCCGGGAGGTTTGCTGTCTGGTTAGACTTTTCGGAAAAGCCTGCAGGACCCCCTTAAAGAAATGTGAAAAAAAGATAAACATAGATTAAATGACACCATTACATAACTGTGAAGCGAATGGAGATAAGCGGTGGAGATTTACTTGGTTTAGTCAAGGTCAAATATTCATTTTTGATTAATTGTTTATGCGCATATACAAATTATATTATATAGGGTAAATATATAAACAATGAAAGTTAAATGACATTTGACTACATGCGTGAAAGGCACTGTTTAGAATTTCGTAATGTTAATTGGTAAATCATTATTATATTATATTATATTATTATAATTTTATAAAGTATTTTTGTTATAATTCAACATTATGTTTCTATTTTCTTTAAGTAAGTAAATGTAAAACTAACCATATGATGTTGTAAAAGGGTTCATTGGCTTCACTAAAGTGTATATCAGTGTCTTGCTGTGCGGTTGCTAGGGTGTTCTGTGGTTGCTATGCTGCTACTCACTGGTCCAAGTAAAAAAAGCTTGAATGCAGATTGGATTATTAAGTTATCATTCGTGTCAATGTTGCATTCTTTCGGTTAGAGATTTTTTCAAATGTCTATCCTTAAGTATGAGGAATGGCAATATAATAAATGTGTTAAATTTATTAAACAAAGCTATAAAGTATAAGCCGTGATTACTTTTCCAGATATTTTTCTGGAACCTCCAAACAGTCCAAACGCCAGGATTTCCAACTTTAGAATACCTGAAACACATCATTGTATTTAATTTGTCATATTTTTTCTTTTCTTTGAGAGACATTTCACATTTAAGTATCTACCTCTTAGGAAATGGAGCTGAGGTGTGAAGCTGCCAAATTCAGAAACATAATGAAAGCTCCCGTTGGATGAGATTGCAACCATCAGGTAGCGAGTGTATAAGGGCTTTGCTTTGGAAAACACACACAATCGTGCACACCACTGGACAGAGTCTGGTCATCTCAATGCCAAAGCAGGTGAATGTGTTTGAAAGCCATTAAACGTGATGCCTGGAATTTCCCTCCGCAGTTGAAGATGTAAATAATGGGATGGGGAGGCCAGAAAGTGGACCTTAAGTAGAGCCAATGGAGGAAGAAAAAATTGATGAATTGTTGATGAAACGTATATACTGTATACTGCCAGGCACCTGAAATAGCAAAGACGACAAAGTTCCCAGTGGAAAAATTGCCATATATAGCCATACAGGAATATGAAAAGCATCTCAAAGACTTTTCGGTGATCACGTCTTATTATGAATGTTAATAGTGAGCGTTTACATGCATAAGAAACAA
Organism: Triplophysa bombifrons; assembly: GCA_029783895.1. Lineage (NCBI taxonomy): Eukaryota > Metazoa > Chordata > Actinopteri > Cypriniformes > Nemacheilidae > Triplophysa > Triplophysa bombifrons. Next base: position 4,114,982 of record CM056472.1, read on the forward strand.
AATTCGCATTATTGATAAATTATGAAATATTGTTAATGATTAATTGTTCAAATATTATAATAAAACATGTTTATACTTCGTCGAAACACAGACAATCTAAGAAAAAAGTTTACAATTTAAATTCTTATTATAAATAATAATTAAAATTTATAATTATATTATATTATATTATATTAATTATACTATACTATACTATACTACACTATGCTACACTTTATTATATAACATTATTATAAATAAAAAATATAATAAAAATAAACTTAAGGTTTACATGAATAACAAACTAAATTATTAATATTAATACTAAATTATTAATTATATATTATTATTATATACATTATGTTTCTAATAAAATGTAGTATGTTCATCAATACATGTTAACATGCATTTACAAACTATATTATTATTACTAAATTATTAAATACTATTAATAATACAAAATTATTAAATTATCACAAACCGAAGTTTACTATAATTCATCAAAACCCAGACCATTTAAAACAGCTAAAAACATTATGAACTACGAACAATATAATAACCGTTATCACATAATTATCACATAATGAATATCCCATAAAAATTTAAAAAATGCAGCCCGCTAAAATAACAATATTTTTGTATAAAAAAAATCTAAAATACGTAAATTTTTTGTAAAATTAGTACGTACAATTCCGTAATAATGTTATAACATTTTTAACAGTGCATATAACTGGGGATTAGAAATTTGGTGCTTTTTTCATCACTTATAATGTAATACCTTTGTCTTGTATCTTTTTTTGTATCTGTTTTGAAAGTCAGTGCAAAACCCATTTTACCAGTTCTTCTCTGCAGTGAAAACCCCCGGAACCTGATTGACTCCAGATTGACTCTGGTCTGTCAGTGGCGAAAGGTCTTTTGAGAATCAATCAGCAAAACCAAGAAAGCGCCAAGAAGCTTTACTATAAAAACCGAACCGAGACACAACTTCAAGGAAGACTAATATACCATAATCCATCAGAAATGTGATGAAGGGTTGCGACTCCCTCTGTTATTCTCTTTCTCTTTTTTTCTCTTTCATGATACTTTGATTTTCTCCATCTTTCCCATTTCTCTCAGTGTGAGGTTTGCTCTGTGGGCCACGCTAAGGAGCTTATGTGTGTCACTGTTTCACATTTCAGCCCCTTCCGCTTTTAGCCCCATTGCCCTCCAGATCTACGGTTCAAAGCACAGCACAACGTCAGCCGGAGCACTGTGATATTTCGATAAGAGAACAGCTAACAGAAACCACATTGAACCCGAGATTAGACTGTGAAACGGTTTTCAATTCAAAGGCCGGTGATAGCTGAAGCAGCCTGCATCGATACCTTTGTAGTATAGCCCTCCATCCAGATAAGGTAAGAGAACAGCCTCCTCCCTGAGCAAATGTTTATTTCCATAGTGATGATATTTCCATACACAGTCCGATGGAAAGTTTCTTTCAAAGAAAGCCTCAGCTGGATTGTATCAAATGTGTGAAAACCCTGATCTTGTCAGTCAAACAGGGAACACGACTGCAATTGCGGTTTCTAGCAAAACCCCCTGATTGATTTTTTTCCCCCTTTTTTATTTCATCACGCCTTTGTTTTGGTTTAGTTTCCAGCTAAGTGGCAGGACTCAGCATTCCTTTTCTAATGATGCAGAATATGACTGGAAAATTCTGTCCTGACTAATTTCTTTCGCTCAGACTTCCATGTTTGGCCATCGGCTCTTGGTCAATCCATTACTAAAAATTCTTTATATTAATGAGCAGTGAATAATAATGCGTTAAATCTGTCTAAACAACAAGTGGTGCTGTAGTGTAAACAGTATGACAATGTGTATGACAGGGTTAAGTGTGTAAAATGCTGTCTGCCAAGATTCTGTGCGCGGAAGAAAACGCTTCTGTGTGTATTAGCTGGAAGGCAAAGTGCTCTGCGTTTGCAGTGATGTAAGTTTGTCATGCACTTGGGATTCACAAATCCCACTATTCCCCGTATAGGGAAATCACAAAACATGAAACATGAATGATTTTCATGATGTTTGGTAGAAGCATGATACTAAAATACATGGACAGTATTTTATTTATGCTTTACTGTCCAGTGGCAGGGCTGAGCCAAATGTACAAGCTGTAAATTATGTTAAGTCGTGACTTAAGTCGTAAGGAATACACATTTACGCAAAACACTACAGTCTCACAGAATCTCTGACATCAATATTTTTATAAATTGTTTAAAATGAACCACTGTCTGGTCATCTGGGATTTCGCTATGGAGATAAAGAAAACCACCAAAAAAAAATGTTTTTTACCTATTCCATCAGATCAGAGCCTATGGACTTGGAAACGGAATATGATTGTCCATATATGGTGGTGCATAACGTCAGGCTTACAGAGACATAAATGTTATATTTTAGATTGATCAAAGATCAGAATCATTTTGAATCAGAAAGAACTGGCTCGTGAAGGTGATTTGTGTACTAATTTGTCGAACTAAAACATATAGAAACAACAAATCCAACTTCAATTTAATTAATTTCAAATATAAATTTATGTTCGTTCAAGTAGTTGGACCAATTTTCAGTGGTGTTTTTTATCATTCATTATTTATCATTCATCATATAAATAAATGCATAGATAAATAAAGATGTATAAATAATAAAGAAAATGTATAATAGAGAAAGAGAGAGAGAGAGAGAGATGGATGGATAGAGAGAGAGAGAGAGAGAGAGAGAGAGAGAGAGAGAAGAATGGATGGATGGATGGATGGATAGAGAGAGAGAGAGAGAGAGAGATGGATGGATGGATGGATGGATGGATGGAGAGAGAGAGAGAGAGAGAGAGAGAGATGGATGGATGGAGGGAGGGAGGGATGGATGGATAGATGGATAGATAAATATATGAATAAAAATAGAAAACATTATATAATCAATTAATAAAATGAATAATAAGTGGAATCATTAAGGAACCACAAAATAGACACCCAAGAGTTTCGCTGTCTTCATAACATAAATGTTAAACTAGAAGTAACTTTGTTGTTATTCTTCTGAAACTTGTTTTTCTCTCCACTGGTCCTCTGTTTAGCCTGTGACGAACTTTGGCTCTATTAGGTCTCCACTGCAGCATCCAAAACATCCTACTTTAATTTATCTTTCCCTTGAATGACACACGTGAGCCCCAAATACGTGAACTTCAAGCCCACTGTGGAAAGAGACATTTCAGAGTTCTGGTCTTATTTCCAATTTCTTCTCTCGCACTCTCATTTTCCTACTCATCCCACCTCTTTCCACGTGAGAAGACGTGTTTACGAACTGTTGTGACACTCACAGCTTTCTTGAAGGACAGCCGTGAACGCTCTGCAAACTCGACAACCCACTGTGCAAAAAGCATATCAACTGGAAGAAAACGTTGGACAACCTCCGGACATCGAGGGCCGGGGGAGCAGATCTGTTGTCTTGTTTTCCTCAATAGATGAGCCAAAGCGCTATTAGCCTCTAGTTTAATCGGAGCCTGTGAAGCGTTCAAGTATTCACTACCTACTGGCCAAACTGCGCTGACTTTTTAATGGTTCACATTTTGAGGAAATTCCTTGTAAGGTTACGATCACAGAGGGTGACTTTGTGCAGATAACATTTCCACTGGACGGGCGCCTGTGGAAAAGACAGTATGCCGTGGCGACGGGGGCCTGCAAAAGCAATGTTCGCTCAACATGCAGCGAGGGCCACGTGTTTGTTCTATGTTTCTTGGCCATCAGCCTCGTGAATTGGACGATAGACGAATGTCCAAGGTCCGTCCAAACATTTTAACAAGATCTAAAGCATGCCATCGCCCTGGCAGCTTTATGAGTGCTATTTATCCATATCTGCCACATTCGCACCGATATATTGTTGCCGTTGTAAATGCCATAACTGAAAAAACAGCTTTGTTCTGATGAGCTGTACAGCAGATGTTAAGGAGATATACACTTTGTTTTGTTAAATTATGTTATGTTGCCATTATGAGGTCATGCGTTCGTCCTTACGTATGACAGTATCAACTGATTGATGCTCGAATTAAAACCAAATTATTCTCACAGTTCCACGTAACAAGATAGTCAGGTGCTTCCTGACTCTCAGACGTCTGTGAAACGAGAAGCTCTTTTTGGAGAGGCCTAGATATGGCGACCGGAGTGGTGAGTTTATGAACAGCTCTGGGAGGGTGACGTCTTAAGTAAAGTCGTATCCGAGACTGTGAATCAATGTAAACCTCATGGTGGGACAAGGAATGAGATATTTTCACCCAGCGAACCCTTTCATCCATCTGAGGTTGATGGAAACCCACGAGGAAGTCAAGAGGGATGGCAGGTAATATTTGTAGTATCCCAGAATGGTTTAGCTGTGAACTCACTTCGTACTGTACGTTGTTTGGCTTCAATGTTCCGTTACACCATTTGGAGGAATGCTTGTTTTTGACACAAAGTTAAACCACTCTTTCGACATTTGTTCGAAAGAGTGCCAGTACACACCAAAACAGTAATAGTAACGCACAACATAAGTAATCCGTGACAGGTTTTAAATAACCAACAGACAAATCAAAAATATGTTCTGTGGTCGTAGTGTCGAGTTTCATTTGTAATTAACTTTTTTTATTAAAAGCCTCCACTTACACAACTGACCACTCTGGTCTACTGTACATCACAGAGACTGGAGATAGTATTTCACACACATCTGTTCAGGAGACAAAACACCATGGCAAGTTTAAAAAGACCTCTCAAAATATTGCGAGGCACTGAAATACATCATTGCGTAACGGCTTTTGATCTGCTCTGCATTGGTGCTGGGTCCTTGGCAATCTGGGCGGCCATAATGGCTCATGAACTAAAAACAGTTTCCTGGAGCTCTTCCCGCTGACCATTACACCCACCAGAGTGGCTGCACATCGGTCTGTCGATGATGGAGGTGATGGTAAGGTAAAGAAAGGATTTCAACTTAAAATGCCCAAGGAAATCTATCCATCAAGACTATAAAAGTCAAACCATAACACACCTGCCATGAGCCGTATGCTTTTTCACAAGCCTGATGTTTGTGGATTTCATCACTTTAGAGAGCTTGGATGCCAAGTCCATACTGACTGATACCCTTATAAATCAAGTGGGAATTTATCTCCAGAGAGCCAAGTTTCTCGGCACCGATCTGCTCCTGGTGTTTTTACGTTTCGGCTTTAAAGTATAAATAAAATCAAAATGTACCTGTTTTCTTTCCTAAAGGAATAAAATTCTTGCTCATTGAAAAGTCTTTCATTATATACAGGTCGAACGAGTATGAGTTTATTCCTTCTGTCAGATAAGAAAAACAAACAAAAGAATGTTGTGTTGCTCTATATTTAATGAATGTGAATTTATTGATCAAGTCACATCCTTTAGATAAAATGTATCGTGATCCGGCATTCATGGGTGACTTTAACAAAGAGGGATCATAGACTTATCTGTAGTACAGAGAACACTTTTACTGTGAGACCAGACCTTAAAGGTTCAGTTTATGAAACTTAGCGGCATCTAGTTGTGATGTTGCGAATTGTGGCTCACGCCACCGCTCATTCCTCCCTTTTGAAGCACTACGATGGCTGACATAGAATTAAGATGTTGTCACATTTTTGCAGAAGGAGATAACATATTTACGAAAAGTGCTATGTAGAGCAGTTTGTCCCTTAAGGGCTACTGTAGAAACAACATGGCGAATTCCATGTAATGGGACCCGTGGTGTATGTATACAGAAATTGCTCATTCTAAGGTAATATATAACATAACACTCCATTATGTACGGCCTATACACACATAGATATAGTCATGTATATTATATAGCATTTCTGTTAATAAAGCCTCCTGAAAATACACATTGGACCTGTAAGTAAGACATTCTGCAGTAGAACAAATAAACCATGAAAAAATCATGATATCTAAATAATATTAAAAAAATTACTTATTAAACAAATACAAAAAAGAAAAGTGCTGTTTGGATTAAAAAAAACACGTCCACCTCTGCTGTCCATCTCTCTGGTGTATCATTGGGATTTCTACAGTTTCTTAAGAAGAAAACTTGGCAATGATACAAAACTCTCTTGCACCTCAGCAGGAAAATGAACATCTCATAATTTACGAAAACATCAGCTGTATAAATACATACAGGACACTTTGTGAGATGGAGACACTGCAAAAACTTCATATGAAACGTTCTCAGGAGGAATGTTCTTCTATTCGATACCGCCATATTCCCACTTGATCAAGTTTTTAATGGCATTTGCAATTTATAATGTTGTGCTTTGTGGTTTTACATATTGTCAGAAGGTTGTAATATAGTTTAGTCAGATTTCTTTGCAAGAGGCTTACTGGTCTCACACTAAGGAACAGCTGTCAATGGAGGACTTGTGGAACAACATGAAATAAGGGATGTTTTTGTGACGTCCAATTATTTAAACAGAAGATCCTCATGTTCTAGAAAACTCAACAGCCTTTATGTGAATATTATGATCGCTTTAGCAACCCCACAGTAACGTTCTACCCCAATCTTACATCAAGTTTTACAGACGCAAGCACCATTGAAATGTCAAAATAAGGCTTCATTATTTATTTCTTCATGCTTAAACAAGACAGTAAATTCCAGATTTTTTCCTAGATTTTTAATACTGCTGTGTCAGAAAAACAGATGTCAGATTATGATTTGTGCAATCCTGTTATCCTGTTGCTGAAGATATACGGTTTTGATGACATGGGGCGTTGATATTCCTGGGGCGTTGTTAACAGTTTAACAGGCTAGAGTAAATATGGACAGTTGATTTGTGATGTTTATGAACATAAATCCAGACAGAAATGTATAAAAGTGGGATTGTATGATTGTCTTCAATGCGAGTAACAACTTTGGACCCTTAAAAAATGTGTCATGACCGGAAAAGTTGGTTCTACAAACCAACATTTCACCAATTCTTTTCATTCGAGCAAATGCAGTAGTGGCCAAAAGTGAGGGAGGGCATGTTTGTACCAAATTTGCATTTAATGGCCCCTCACATTCAATTAAACTATCAAAATATGAGATGTATCGTAGAAAATGGACAAAACACTAAACTTAAGTTATGTACTGGACAAATGTATTTGCCGAAAAGGCAAATTAAAGTAGGCTATATGATCATTTGGGACTTTTTCAAATAACCAATAATGCATAGAAAACTCATGAACCTAAAGCCCATAAAGCAGCGTTCCAAATGGGATGTACTACCCTCCAAAGGGCCCTTCGGGAAGGGAACACCACACAAAACATTATTCCAAATAAGAAGATGACATTCTAATTGCTCCTTTTGCCAAGTAAATTTTAAACGGGCAGATTAAGAGAAACAACTGTGTCTATCCCTCTAGAGTTTACACATCAAAAGCTTCACTCTTCGTAGGGAGTAGGGCACTTTGAAATAGAACGCAGGGATTGACCACTTTCACGGTCACGTGAAATCCCCAGTCTTTTCACCATCTGTCTCCTTTGCACTACATTTCCCAGCATCCTCCACAGTCAGTCACCTGCATCTTGTCAGCCAATGCACACACCTGCTACTGATTTCTCTCATCACCAGCAACATAACATCACGCTGCACACTCTCCACCAATGTTTAGTCTTGTCTTTCTATGTAGTCCTTGGGTCATCATCTGAAGGATTAGCTGGTAATTTGGTCATGTCGCCACAGAGGAGTGTGTTACATTGCTCTTTGGATTGGCTTCTCTGCATCATACTGTGTATCTCCACATTTGCCTCTGTTGTCTTAAGTAGTACTTTCTTGCAAGTATAGTTTTATGTTATGCAACCTATGTTTGTGTTACTTACTATCTCTGTTAAGTCTCTTTTATGTGACAGAAGACCAGACCAATACAAACATCAACATCATGAGTTCCCCAGGTGAACATCTCCTTGTTCACCTCAAGGCAGTCGATCTCTTGAGCAGTACGTTGAGGAGTTCATTGGGATATTCTTATGTGGTGAGTTAGTGATTCTATGCTCAATGTGCTCCAAGTCTTTGTTGAGCCTCTGACTATAGCTACCATTCAAATAGGTACAGACTCAAACTTTGCAATGTGTTTTTTTGTGGAATGCCTCCTTTAATTCTTCTTAAGCCTGAGCTTCAGTTTAATACTCGAAGTGCAACTATGCGACATGCATAGAAAAAAAATAATGCATCTTTAATGACACCTTCAACTCTTTAAGGTTGGTCAACAATTTTCCAAGGTTGGACATTGGTTTGCCTGCCATTAGCTCGAAGTCTTATATTTGTTTTTTTCCATTTGGCCGGTCTCTCATCTGAAATCTGTGCATGCATATGGTCTACAGACGGAATTAATTTATCTTGCAAAATTTGAGCTGTAACAAGGGGGAATAATAGCTTGCGGTGATTCCAAAAATCACATACTTCATGAGATAAACACCTTTGGTTGCTTGAACCTAAACATTGGGCCTCCTCAAAGTTTGCCAATAGCTACAGCCATGTCAAAGAGACAGCCCCATTGTGGCTACCATTCTGTGTAACCGCAGAAGATTTAAAGTAAAAAGACCCTGGATGGAGCAGGTGCTGAACTTGGCTGTTTTCTTAGCGACAGTTTTTGGAAACTGTTTTGGATTGGCAGGTCTGTGGTGTGGAACAGCAGTAATAGGAGTAAAAAACAACCTTCTCTACATCCTCCACATCCACAACCTGGAGCAAACTGAATTTGTGTTAGGAGTCTGTCAGCAGGGAACTACAACATCCTTCCTTGGAACCATAACTTAATCTTCTGTTTTGTCCAAATTGACGTGAACGTTTTTGTTTGAGAAACACGTCTATAAGGATTGCTGCCTCTAGCGAAGGGTAATGCTTCATTTACAAAACTATTATATTGCTGTTAGATGTGTTGCTGGTACAAATAAGTAATATAATCATTTTTATACAAATTACAGCTCAACAAGAAAAGGACAACATTTGGAATTTGACTAAATAAAATGAATAGTTTATAAAGCCATGTGGTTTCCAGCCACTTTTTAAACTTAAAATTACGGTGTGTTTGAATAGGCCAGTCAATTTTCCAGTTTCCAGATATATCTTCAATCAGGTCAACTTTTTAACAACCAATTATGTTATTTGCCTCAATTATTTTTACATTTCTGTTTTCCAAAACTAAACTTGTTAGCTCATGTCTTGTATATCTTTATCATTCACAAAACTGCTGGCAGAGAGAGGAACTTAACCACACATGTGTGACCGACAGACTGAATCTAGTTTTCTAAACAGTTTTCAAATTTTCATTAAATTCCCCTGAAAAACAAATCATCTTTTTATAATAATGTTTATTTTATTTTTTAAATAATATGTCTCTCTAAAGCCTGATGCCACACTTATGCTGCGTTCCACACAACTCAAATTTAAGATATTATATTCTTAAATATCCAACCTCCTACGTCAATGTGTTCCATACAGTCACGAGTCACCGCATATATCAAAGAGCATCAAAACGATATTCGTTATTTGAGTTAATTGCCAAAATTTCCTGCACATACATTGTTCAAAATCATTTTTTGCTGTGGAAATACTTTAACAGTTTTTTATATTGCACATACGGTATACTTGCACATATCTCACTCAAAGCGTGTTGGGTTGTCATGTCAAATGATACGTCTCGCTGACTTCTGAGGTTGATCAATCTGCCCTGAGTTCAGAAGTCCGATAACCGACCTCGTTTGCTGTTCCAGATGTTTAATTCTGGGATTGAGGTGGGAAATACCCGAACGCAGCATTACGCGATTTTCCTTACCTCGCCACATCCCGCACCCACACTTCTCCAAATAGCAGAAACGGGAAATAAAATGATGAGAAATAGCCATTATATCATGAAACTTGGGGAGTAACGTAACCAATAAATACGTGAAGAATCTCAGGACCAGGCACTTAACAATCTCCTGATGAACATTGCCCACTCATTGATGTGAACTTATGTAACATTCTGGGCACATTGTAAGGAAATCTATGATAGCTGAGCATATTCCAAGCCCTGAGCTACATCTGCAAGTCAGCCTACAGGAGCTGAGGGCCCGGAGAGAGGAAAAAACGCATAATAGTGGTGAACCATCATTTCCTCAAAAGCACTCCAAGATAGCACAAGAGTTTTTTATCTAATGGGTTGATTTATGAGAGCAGAGTGATTTGCTTCTGTTTTCAAGGAGAGCCTAGTTTTCCTAAAATGACATCATCATTTATTCCCCCTCATGTTGTTCCAAGTCCACAGGACTTTTTTTGTGGAACACAAATAAATGATGAATGCTCATGCTGTAATAATGAAAGCGTTCACAGCGAAAGCAAAACTGACCAGTCCAAAGAGCACCACATAAACATTTACAGTACACGTTCTACGGCATATTCCACAAAATCTGGAAGAATATGATATAGATGGTTCATCGGGTCAAACTTCTGGCCCAGAGTTAACTTCCGGTCTTTGTTGATCAGTCTGACTAGTGGTTAATAATTTCTTTAATTTATAATAATTTTTATTTATATCAATATTTCTGTATTTAACTGTATTAAATAAACAATTTGTTCAATTTTTATTGTATATTAATTTTATTAAAAAAAAAAAAAACGTTTATTGCATATTCATTTTAATCAAATAATCAATTTGTTGAATGGGTAGTGTAACTGTTCCATTTAAGTTTAGTCAACTATTGGTTCTTCTACTGGTAACCCAAACTAATACTGGCTCAATTTATTTTTCATTTAATGTAATTTCTTGTTATTTCTTAATCTAAAGGAACACATTTTTTTTACAAATGTGTACCGGAAGTTAGGTTTAGACCACAAAAGCATGCATGCTTAGTAATGTTTTTTTGTTGAAGCTTTGAAACCTTCTATACACTAGTGACCAAAAAGTGATGTCCATGAGGCATGCTTGTACAATATTTGCTTTAATTGTCCCGTCAGTTTAGATTAAACCATCAAAATATGAGATGTATGGTACAAAATGAACAAAACACTAGACTTTAAGGTATTTATTGGACAAAATGGTTTGTTTAAAAGGCAATCAGGGATTCTTTTTCTAATAAAGAAATAACCATATAACAACAAAAGAAATAAAGCAAGCGCTGAGTTTAATTGTATCTGTTCTTAATACTTAATTATTATTTCTTATGGTTTTCTTGTGGTGTTTTCATCCGGGGCTGTGTTATAAACTTTGTGCATGCATGTGATCTGTGCATTTTCCCCAAGTCTTCCTAAACTCTTCTAATAAAAAGTTGAGTTTCAGGTTACATTTCAATCACACTAATACAACATGCATGAAAAATGCTTAATGCATCAAGTAGAATATTTGAATAAACTTAAGACATCCATTCCAAATCACTTTTGGCCACTACTGTTCTTCATTACACTAACAAGGTTTTACTGTTTAAACAGTATAAAAACATCCGGAATTGAGAAACAAGTTTGGGAGGAAAGATGCCTCTTTGTCTAGCAAAATTATCATTTGGCAGAAGACTAAGAGTTCTTCCATTTAAAAGCATCATCTGTTTCCTTTCATGAAAGAATGACATTTTTAAGAAAGAAACTCAAACAACATGACAACAAAGGAAACAGCCGGAGTTTCAATATTAGGTGAACTTTTCCCAACAACACACAGAATTTCCAGGCAAATAAAGTTATAAATATTTGATATTGTGTTTCACACAACACAAAAATAAATCCACTGTAACACATTGCATAGAGAATTGTGTACTTTGATACTGTTCTCCAATCACTGATATACAGGTGAGTGTCAACCTACAGGAGCTGAGCAGCTGGTCACATCTGTAGAGTCTTTTGAAACAAACTTCTTAGGCTTTTCCTCAGCAGCATTTCAAGATGACATGAGTATCTCGAACGTCAACTAGAATAATGATAAAAGAGAGATTAAAAACCCTTCATGTTTCTGTTTTCAGAGAAGGGCCTTAAGGGAATATTACTGTATTCAACCTCATGTTTTTCCATACTTTCTGCTGAGAAAGCAAACAGATTTGTTAGAAAAATCACACTGCACTTAAAGATGCCTTTAAGACACTATACACTTTATACTACAGTAAATTTGGCCTCTAGTCCATATACAGTACGTTAACCTTGAGGCCATCTACATTTATGCTATGATCTTGGACAACTTTTTGTTCATAATGCCCTCTAATGAAAATGTCATGGTGTGAAAAACATGGAGGGACAGTCTATTGGCTACATTACAAATAGGAGCTTATGCCCCGCCCACACTTCCTGTTTCAACAGGAACTCCATTGACCCAAGGCAACCATGCTCCTCAAGTAAATTTGCAATGTGCCCGGGTAAGTAAAACCCATAGATTTTTTGACTCATTTACCCTTGACACCAAAGTTTATTCATTTTCTTTTTATTAGTACATTTCATAGAAAACCGTTCACAATCATTCATAACTTGAAGCAAACAGTACTGCCAGTTTTCTCATGTGACCACATGTGCGTAGATAGTTGTTTGAGATGTATCTTGTATGGAAAGGTGAACTTTGAGAGCAGTTTGTCCTTGGCCCACTCTTAATTCGTGCTATCAAAAGTTATTTATCATAAGAGCTGCCCATTATATAATTTCTTGTTTGTTTAAAGGTTCAATGATACTTCAACTGAAAAATGTGGAGAATTCTAGAGTTACAACCAAGTGTTGAATATACATGGGAACATGGAAAAACAGGAGACAGGGAAAGATTTTGTTCTGAGGGGCTGGTTAGCGTACGCTTTGTGGAATAAAATGTTGTTACCGCTGGCTTAAAATGAATCCAATAATGTTCGAAAGATGTGGATTCTACATTTTCTTGTCTGATCCAACAAAAGAGAATTAACATCTCGAAATATTTCAACTTCTGCCAGATTATAATAGCATTACGGCAATGCCTTCGCCATATACTGTTAGATTATCATACGGTAAAGAAAGCCAGGAACATTTTTGAATGTGTTTTGTAGCCTACATGTATCATTTGATCAAGATTGGAGATCAAAAACTGCTTAGATTACATGTGTTTGGAAATGGATGAAAGAGCTTGGATAGCTCGCTTAAAGAGGGATTACTTGGAAGTGTTTTAATATAGTAGAAATCTATGTTATGCACGACCCATTTGTTTACTAGCCCTGCCTGAAGAATTTGAAGAAATGTGTTTTTGCCACAAAATTTTTCATAATTTGTCGTAGGCAGTAAAACCACAAAAATCCTTTCCTGGCATGTATGTAGAGGGAAAAGTTTGTTTTCAACACTTTTATTGTTCACATCTTCATTGACGTCAAGCCAGTTTAATGAGCTTTTTAAAATGTTCCCAATTATGTATAGTAGTGTCTTGTCATTTTCTTGCTGGACATTTGTTGTACTCTTTCTCTGGCCCATCTTATTGAAATATAACCTCAAGCCTAAACTGTTCAGATGGAGGGTCAACGGTGATAGTACAGGTTTATCTAAATAAACTCTTAAACCTTTACCAGCGAGATGTTAAAGAGACCGTTTCCCATTAAAGAGGAAAATGGCTGCAGTGGCTTTGTTGATGGAAAATGTTTATGACTCTCAAAGACATGTTTCCAGGAGATGAGGAGATTTTGGCTGGGGATCACAGCTATTAAATTTCCATGTTGTTTTTTGTCCGACAAGTGCCCTGGGATAAATCTGCTGTGCCCCAGTATTGTTTTATTTGGCCTTTTGCAACTTTATATAGATAGGACAGTGGAGTGTGAGACATGAAATTATGGGATGAGAGAGAGGGAATTGGAATCCGGCATTCAACTCGGGTCGCCGGAAGTGCTGCTGCACAACATGTACAACACAGTACCTTGGACCACACTGTGCCCTGGACCACATGGCCGTGACCTCAAATTTAAGTTTTAACAATTTACTTTATTAGTCAGTGTTAGCATTTATATTGCTGCAAAAAATGGATCTAGCCTAAATACAACATGGTAACCTAATTTCATGTTGTCCATGCCCACAAGACAACACGCGACTGAGGAACTGAAGTCTTTGAAAACATGACAAAACTATCGATAATCTTATTTTTACACGATTATTATTGGCCCCTGTATGGACATCAGATTTGTTTTTGCGAAGCAGTGAAAGGGAAGCAAAAAGGAGAGATGGTGAGGGAGGCAAGACTTAATAAACAAACTACCGTACATCCCCAGCCAATAAGCACTTTACACTAATTTACAATATAGACATTACAGGAAAGTCTCAGGAAGTCTTCAAAATTGCATTGCTGCTTAGAAAAACATTTGTGTTCTGTACTGTTCAGAAATGAAATTAATATTTAATTCACTATCGCTCTAGTTTAGGACATTACATACAAACTTGGCAGTAACTATGGCTGATATAACTGTGCTATTATAGGCAGTTCAGTTGAACTGACTTTGTTTGGATTTGGCTGTGAAACTAGAGAATATTGTTTTTTTCTTGTTTATTTTCTCCATAAGATGACTGATTTCTTGAAATATTGAAATTGTACATTTCAGAAAATATGTAATTATTGATTGTTATCATTGTGTAATGTATAATGAGTGCAGATGTGGAAGAAAAATGTCTCTCTGCAGTGCATGCAACCATGTTAATAAAGGTTATGTTAAGGATGTTAACCTTCCCCAGAACTGCACTGTAGGAATAGTGGTTTAGGCAAGAGACATTTGTATTGTGAATTGTGTTGCGCATTTCTTGCAGGCAGTAGGTTTGAAAGAAAAAAAGTGATGAAAAGTCACGTTGGCCTCTGCCCCAGTAGAGCTTTAGGTCTACCAACGCCCCTGCTGAGAAGTCAGAATTGGATTCTGAAATGAATTCAGGGCCAAATGATTGTATAACAGTAGGTGACCCGATAACATCTGGACACTTCTAAATGCAGATGTAAATAAGCACCAAAATATTTGTGATGGGATCCATATTTCAAGGCATGCGAATATTACACTTGCTTTGTGAATGTTAAAAATGATTAAAACTTTAGGTGTGCACATTAGGTGTGTCAAAAAGTGCACGTTTGCTAGTTTTTCTGTCTGCTTGATCTCCATATTATACAGTATGTAATCCATAGGCCTAATATACAATGTGACTATGATGTATAATATATAAAGTGAATCAAGGATCCTGTCGTGACATCAGAGACCCCTATCTGGTCACTCAAGATGGATCTTAATACCATTTATATGTATTTATATGTAAACGTTTATATCTGAATGTATCTGTAAAGTATGTGGCTCTAAAATACCACGGGACGGGTGGGCTTAATGATCAGAAGGGGTGGTAACCGAATTGCTGGTGAAATCATCAAGCCCACATGCCACTAAGCTAACTTTCCAAAACATTATTTGATGGCCTGATGACTGCATTTTTAAATGCGGCTGTATAGTGTATCAAGCATCTGGTGTTGTGCGTACTGCACGAGTGTCTGAATGTGGTGTGTTGCAGATTCAAGGCCTCTGATTAAATAAAAAGAAGCAAATGAATACTGTGGTGCTCTGGTTTGTAGCATAACCGATCTCAGCCTACCATCAAAGTCTATCTAGCAATAATTCACCACAAGAAAACTCAATATGTGTTTTGACTCCAGGCGTTCACAAATGAGTTAACAGAAACAGATTTTACCAAATGGTTCGACAGTGGCCCATATGGGTAACATCTGCCAGTGTTTTTCAACCGCACAAGATCTGCTGACCTAAAAGAGACAAAATCTTAGAAAGAAAGACAAACAAAACAGAGGTCAAGTACTACGCCCCAATTCTTTATTTTTTCACTGCTCTGTACAGTTTGTCCAATTGCTTCCATTGTTTACCCTCTTTTGTAAGTCGCCTTGGATAAAATCGTCTGCTTATGGCTAAAAGTAAATATTTATTTTTAATTGCTACTTTTACAATTTTTAAAAGTTAATTTACTATAAAAAATCCACAGCATGTTTTTTATTGTTCAGTCATGTAACTTCAAGTCGGGACTACATGAATGATTTGTGTTGTCTTAACACAAAATTGTGGATTTCCATTTCCGAGCATGCTTTAAGTACAGTATGACTGCATTTGATATTTTTGTATGTGTTTTTCATTAGAGTTAGTGTTTAAAGCAGCACTATAGAACATTTGATCAGGGGTTCCCCCATGTGGTTGATAAGTGCAACTGTCTGTTACCATTGTCGTAAATAATGTCGCTGTATAAGCTTCCCTGTGGGCAGCGCAATACTCACAAGAACCCTAGAATGCAGAAATGTAGTTTGGAAACCACATGGTACTCTTCCGCAGACAGGGGATGGGCGGGGCTGTGTGTACCGACCCAAACAATGAACTTACAGAGTGTGTTTGTAGCCGCTCTGAGGGTGATCAGTTAGCAGCGGGAGTAGAATTCATCCGGTTAAGACTTGTTTATACCACTAAAATCATTTTTGAGACGTTATTTTAAGGTCGAAAAACTACAAAGTGTTGCATTAATGTTCATATATCTTTGAGCTTTCAATGAGTATTTCTATATTTTTGGTTTTGTGGCTACCCTTATTTAGAATAGTAGTGGCTTTGCTTAAGATGTAGGAGGTTACATTTAGAAAACTTGATTTTTGTTAATATCTTCTTACATTTTTGAGTTGAGAACTTCAATCAATTGTACATATAAAAATCATGCATGTTCAACAAAGTGCAATTTGAACATAAATAAATAATGCTGGGAAAAACATAAACAACTTGCATATTTGCTACATTTTTCAGTGTTCTACTAAGCAAGACCCGTGAATGACGAACGATGCTGTTTGTTTAAACTGCTTTAACCAATTTAATTAGAAGTTACAAAATGTCCTACAATGTGTTTCCTGACAACTATCATTGAAAAATCACAACTGTCTCTGTAACAGCCCTGGGCTCTTACAGAGCAATAAAAATTTTTTTTTCTAAGCAATAAAAAAAGAAAGAAAAAGGGTGGCAGCAGCCCAACTTTTTTTTTGTAGGTCAATGTTGTCCGTCACAAAAGTATTTTATGTGTTCGTTTTGTTTTCCAGATGGTCGAGGTTTCGTGAGTAAGCAAGGTCTAGTTAGCCCCCAATGGTCAATGTCAAAATTGCACCATCTGTCCACATAAAACAAAACATAATTTGCCCGGTCTCCTTTCACACATATCTCTTTAGATACACTGTGATTGGTTGACATCAACAATCCAGCTACAGTTTGTAAAATGCTGTTTGATGGTTTCAGATGAAATCACATGTTTAAAGCTGACTAACGGCACTGTGACATCTCATGTCGACTGCCCACATGTGTTTTTACTGACCACACTCCTGATGATGCCGGTAAGCGAAAGGTAAAGAGGGCCCCTCAAGCGGGAGACAGTAAAATCTGATTCGGTGCGGCCCCCTTCCTCCTTAAACATGTGGAACATGTAACTTCCCCAGATTTATGCACAAGATGTCCAGATCATTAAAAGGCATTGACTCTCATCTGGGTCTCCAACAAAGAGCGTGTAGACATTCTGTCCTACATTCACCCAATGATCTACTTTTCCCAAAGACATGCAAATAAATCGCTGGAAAATTCAGATCAAGCTCGCTGTTCCTACGCAGAGGATAAGGACGTTTCTTTTTTCAGCCAGATGTGCAGCTGCAAACACGGGGGCCGGCCCCTTAGCTTTCCTTTCAGCGAAACAAAACAAACACTTGCCAAAGCCAGCATCTACTCTAGCAAAGTAATTGATAAACGTCAGCGGAAAGACGCAATGGGTTGTACGTCCAGTTCTTGAACTTCCACGACAGATCGCCCTGGTCGCCCAGGGTGATGTGAAAGGTAGCAGCGGGGTTACATGTTTTGTGGATCCACCTGACAGATATGAGCCATGTGCCGTGGGTTATACAACAAAGAGTAATGGTGATAGAATGGAGGTCAATGATCTTGAGCACATGCTGATGTTCTCTGAGGTCAGTGTGTGTCTTCTAGGTCAGAGATGGAAACACGGCACCAGAGGGTAAAAGTGGAGTTAATGAATGGATGACAGAAAGCAGGTGTGTTTTCCTCAGAGGATGATGCGTGAAAATTACGGCTGAGTCAGCAGGAAAATTCAGAAGGTTTCTCTGTTTTGAAGTACACAAATGTTGAAAACAGCAAAAATTTCTCATGTTTCGTTCCTTAAACGGAAAGTTTACACAGTATAAAAATCCAAATATCTTCCTTTGTGTTCAACAGAAGAAAGAAATGTAAACAGTTTGGAACAACCCGAGGGAGGGTAAATTATTATAAACTTTCATGTTGGGGTGAACTGTCACTTTAAAGTTCTTGTCTCTTAGCCTGACCAAGCTAAGAACATGCAAAGAAATGCTGGGTTGTTCTTAACCCATGGTCGAGCAAAAAATCTGGACAAAAAACAATCATTGGATGGATTTAGGCTATTTGACCCAGCCATCTTTTTCTGGTTTACCACCCAGCTATCAAAAAATAACATTTCGAAAACATTCTCATTGAGTTATAACAACATTTGTGAATGTTTCATAATTTCCATCAACAATGCAGGAGTAATGTTTAAAACCAAGGTTTTGAGAACATTTTTAATGTGTTTACCAACATGTTGATAAAATGCAATTTTAACGTTACATCTGCCAACTTTAGAGTCAGACCTAAATTGCTTGTCTTTGTAGTATATTTAGCATCTTAAGGCAGTCCTGATTTTTTCTTTTTGCTGAACGTATCTCCTGGTGAATCAAGCGTCTGGAGTTTCATGAAAGTCAGCGAGGGGTGTTGTTTAAGGTTTGCCGGAGTAATTCGGTGCCGCTTTGAGCTTGGGTTAATCACCATGAAATGTCTCACAGATGGAACCAACAGTGCTTCTAAACAGTACGCACACGTCTATCTATAATATCAGTCTCGACAATCCTATGGATGGCTTGGCTTGTGCAAACTTAAAACCATTCTGAGAGTCAGAATGAAACATTTGAATCAGAAATCTGCCATTAACCTCTGACATTTTCATCTGCGGTTGTCATAAGAATACAGCAATGAGTCTACGGTATCAGATTGAAACCAGCTTTGAAAGAATAGTTTACCCAGATATGAAAATGAATCACTTGCTCACTCTCATGTTGGTCCAAGCCACTAGGATTTTCTTTCCCTATAGACCATAACAAAGTAGATGTTAGACAGAACGTCCCTCTTTTTCATACTGAGGGGGGCTGTCAAGGTCCAAAAAATAACACAAGAACCAGGATAGTGTAAACAATGTTAAAATTTGGGTTTTATGTTATATTAAATGTAACAACCCAAATGAGAGATGCCTTAATTCAGCCCAAGGTCTCATTCTTACAATCCATTTTATACCTGTCTGTGTACCGTATGTGAAAGAGAAGGGTTGTAGGTGGGAAGGGTTTAAATGGTTGTTTCCTTTTCAGAAAAAGTTCATAGATCCATGTCACACTTTTCCAACCGTTGCCTTTTGCCCACGGCTAAAAGACAATGAGCTTATTGTAGAGCAAAGAATGAGTTTTCCCTTCTTAGAGGCTCAATTTCGCAGGCCAAGCATGGTGAAACTGTTATATAAGCTGGGATTTCTTTGACACACACACCAATACTGCCATTTCGTGTATTTTTAACACCCCTCTTCTTGATCTGTAGCACGAGCATTAGCAGTTCAAAATATTTGTCTGTCTCTCTCTAATGTGACGTGGAGACTATTGTTGATGCCTTCTTGTCCTTTCAGGTTCATGTTCGTATGGTATCGTAATGCCTTAAAGTTAGAAGACATCTCCATCTTGGACATGGCATCAATGGAATTCACTTTTATGACATCTTTGTGGCTTTAATGATAAGGCAATTCTGGTCAGTTTCCTAAACTTTTCTTTTGAAAAGACCGGGACCAGTTGCAAGAAACCCCTTAGTTTTCCTTGTAACAGCCGCTAAGTGTTTTTTTTCAAATGGCTTTAGGATAGCAGGTCACCGACATATGTTGTGGTTTGTATGTTTAGAGCCTGGCACAGAATTGTGGGCATTGAAAAAAAGTGTTCCACTAAGTTTACCGGCATCAAAAATGAAAGTTTTTTTTCCTTTTCTCGCCCCCATGTCATTACAAACCTGTATGACTTTCTGTCTTAGGCAGAGCAAAAAAGAAAATATTTAGAAAAATGATGGTAACTAAACAACATTGGCCCCCAAAACCTCAAAAGTGACCTTTTTTCAAAGTATAATATTTTGTGTTCGACTGAAGAAAGAGTCATATACAGGATTTAAACAATAGAAGGGTGTATTAATGATGACAGAAGTTTTATTTTTAGGCGAACTTTCCCCTCAACCAGCAACTAACCATCACGAATAACTTGAATGAAGATGCTTGTTTAAACTGGTCTTTTCAGGAGTGCTAGATTAAATAAAAAACTTGGGGAAATCCTCAGCAGACAGCAAATATCCAGATGTCTCTCTTCTGACACTTTAAGTTCAAACTTAACAGAGATAAGTGAAGGATAAGTGAAGGATAACCTTACCTATAACCTGGAGAGCTGTCGGCATACCACTGTTCACATTGTATCATTGTAAATTTTGTTGTTCGGTTGAAAGGTGAACCACTTGACCTCAGGGCACCGGTTAGGCAGTTAAAGGGCAACGTAACTATTTGAGGCATGCCCCTAAAAGGTTAAAGGTTGACATGTTTCCAGGTATGAAACATGAAGCTGTAATGACCTGATTCTGGTGTCCAAGTCATCCCTAATTTGTCCAAGTCCAGTTCTGTCTTTTGAAGTGACTCATTAAGAGTTTACAAGGCAGTCACAGAGATGCACATAGTGGTACCAGCTGTAGAAACCACATTTATATATGCAGCAGAGAAGACGTGCATATATTTACAGCACACGCCAAAAACACTTCAAGTCTTGCTGGAAAGCAAGAAGCTCCAGACATGATAATAGCTTCGACCACCTTACAAGTGACATGTTGTTTGAGTCATATTGGGTACAAGTTTCCAAATCCTGTTGGTTTTTTTAGTTTTTCTCTTGCTTGTAATTTTTCCTAAAAGAAACTTTTTGGAGCACGGGACATTCTGGAGTGTGATGGCTGGTTTTATGATCCTGTGCTGATGATGTAGTGGGAGACACATGCTAGGTTGTAGTTGCATAATTTCTGGCTGAAACGGATGGGCGGTGTGATTCATGAATGTTTCTTTGTTCACATCCTGTGGGTCAGAGGAGTATCACCCTTCTTATGTCGCATGCGGTGGCACGTGCTGGAAGCACTTGTCCGTGAAATCGCAACCCACACCCCCGCCCCATTTTCTGTCTCTGTCTCCGAAGGTGAGGCATTTTGGCAGGGTGTGTAAGCTTGGACAGTGGACACCCTTCTAGACAAGACGTCATGTGGAATGGACAAG
The DNA here is from genome assembly GCA_029783895.1 of Triplophysa bombifrons. NCBI lineage: Eukaryota > Metazoa > Chordata > Actinopteri > Cypriniformes > Nemacheilidae > Triplophysa > Triplophysa bombifrons. Next base: position 4,136,322 of record CM056472.1, read on the forward strand.
TGCTTCTGTATGAGTGTGATGACAAGACTAGTATACCCTCCAAAAAAAATCACATCGCTTTGGTAACCTGGCAAATGTCATCCACATCTTAATGCCCTTTGGCTAGATTTGGAACCCAAACTCCCTCCATAATGTTAGTTCCATTGGGGGTGCCCCCTGTTCACTTGTGGGTCCAAACTAATTTTGGAAAAAAACTAAAACACATATGCATACTCACAAAGAAAATAAAATCAGTGTTAGGGAAAAAAAGTGAGAGAGTGTGTCAGAGAGAGAGAGACCAGTAAATGAAAGCCATGCACACCCCCCACGAGTGTGTGTGTATGGAGATCGGTGAGGGTGGGTGTGATTGAAGTTCGCATCAGCAATCTCCTCCCTCCCCAGTCACTATACATCCAGGAGGACTCCTCACACAGACCATCACTCAGCAGCTGCACACAGCGGGCTGAACACGTTCTGAGCTGACACCAGCAGAAGAACCAGAAGCAAGAGTCTTAGAAAAATTGAGCAGCATCCATCCTCGACTGGAGTCAGAGCACCATGGCAGGCAGCACCGTCCTCCGCTTGAGCCTCTTACTGACGCTCGCAGGAATTCTTCTCCACACATGCAGCTCTGCACAGCGGGTCAGAGGCAAGTGCCACACCCTTCCATTTTGATGACCTGCTGCATTTTATTATTTTTTTGTGTTTTTGCATGGGAATACCATGCATTTCTGCATGGTGCACTATCCTGATCGTAGTTTGTGCAAACAAAGATTTTAAAGCCAGTGGAGTTGCAGGTATTGTGAATTAAGATTTGATTTAAGAGTTTTCCAGGGTGTTTTGTAAGTTGCATTAATGGGATAGTTCACCCAAAGAATGTTATAACCCTCACAATGTTCAAATCCTCTATATGACTCTTTCTTCTGTGAAACACAAATTATATTTTGAGAAATGTTTTGATTTTGTGTTCATGCAATGAACTGTTTGGTTGCCAACATTCTTCGAAATATCTTCTTTTGTGTTCTGCAGAAGAAAGTCAATCATGCATGTTTGGAGTGACAGGAGGGTGTCTAAAAAATAAATGATAAAGAATAAAAAAATAATTTGGGGTTAACCATCCCTTTAACTTGTTGCATTTCCATTGCAAGGTGTTCTGAATTCACATGCACCAATTTCATCCCTTCATTTTTAAGAGAAAATATGTCATGCAGATTTTGCAGGTGCTTGTATAGCATTGTATTAGGGAAACTATTTGCAGCCAACAGTGTCTTCCTTTCTTGACTATAAACTTGAAGTAAAGTTAATCTTAACTATGGAAAGAAAAAGATTTTGATGGCTGAAGATGCTTGAAAAATGTGACGCTCAAAAACCACACTGCTGAAAATAAAACCAAAGCTGTTTTTTGAGGTGTAGGATGGTCGTCCAGCCTTACCAAGTTGTTGAAGGTGGTCTTGTGGTGCAACCAGTTTTAAAAGGGTCCACAATCTGTTACATAATTGATCAAGTATCCAGGGACCTTGAATATTATAATATTCTAGTTATACAAAACACCATACGGTATTTAATTTTGATGGACTTAAATTCAAAGCCCAACCTTAAAACAATACAGCAATAATTGTTACCTCATGCAGCTTGCAGCTGGCCAAAATCAACGTTTCTCTTGTGCATGTGTGTAACGTGTTGGCACGTGTATGTAGAATACTCTTTGTAACATTCATGACGGCGCTTGACTGCGTGTGTTCTGTGTTGCTCCCTTAAAAATTGACAAAGTGCATTTGTGTGTGCGCGCAGATTTCAACACACTGTAAATCCGTGCCAGAGGTGTGTGCGCACACACAGCGTCTGCAAGATCTCATGCTCGTAGCGTCCATGTGTGCTCAGATTAGCTAAGGCATTAGTAATACAAGCTCTGAATTCACTATCAGCACTCATTCATCAGCTATTAAAAACCACCTCCATCTCTGGAGGGAAGATTGTCTGCGCTGGCTCCGTGCCCGGTCTCCTGTAACCGAGCGTCATTCAGCACAGTTAGTCAATCAAACCCAATAGAGCTCTGTGTTTATGTGTCGTTGGCCGGTGCGGTTTCTTTATAAAAGTTTCCAGGACAAAATACAAAGAGTTGGAGTTAACAAGCATGGCTGTGTTCAATAACAAGAAAATCAAGTGGGATAGAAAGAGGCGTCTACAGACACGTCGAAAAGGAATCGTCTCGTGAATTTGATATGATAATTGGCACCATAAACATTAGACTAAGTTGTCTGCTTATACACCCGCCTCAGACCATAAGGTTCTGCCCTTTTTACTCGCCGTGGGCAAAAAATGGGTTAACAACACATGTGCAGGCAGCTGGGCTGTAAATGGAAGTGCTGGAGGTTGAAAATGCACCCGAGAGGATCGATGCCAAAACCTGCATGAAAAACAAAAGATTGAATATCGTTTTGTGAAAAGGGATCTATGAGGTTTTCTACCAGATGTTTTATGAGACAAGGAATGACTAAGGGTTAATACATCGTATTGTGCCATCTCAAGCTGCATTCATAAAAACGACTATGTTGGGATATTCTGCACTTATGATGATGGGGAATGTGACTGCAGCATTTGCTCGCATCGTTAGCATTAGCAACATGTCAACAACATTTTTTTCTAGAAATAAGCTAATAATAAGAAACTTTTTTATATCTAGTTATGCGGAGTAGATATGTTCTGTTAACATCAACAAATCATGACTGTTCTTACAAAAATTAACCATGTTTTTTTGTGTGGTAAAAGTGTAGTAACAATGTTTTTGGGTACATTTATTACTATTGGCATGGTTTCACCATATTTAATATACCATATAACATTTGGTTTTAACCATGGTTCATTTTAGTAAGGGAAATGAGAACGAGTCAACGTTTGAAGTCCACTCCTTGGCAACTCAAATGATGTCACTTCCTTTTCATTTTGTCATTAAAATGAAAGTTTATTAATACTTTTGGATTTATAAATAGTGTAACGGAGAATGCACATGCATTGATAGTATTGTAAAAAAACACATAAAATAACTAGTTTAGCTTTTGCACTTCACTAAACGTTGTGGACAAAACTTGGTACAGTAGATGAAAGGATTGGGAAGGGAAGAAGAGAGCAGCTGTTTAGTGTAGAGATCAGTGCTGTTGTAAATGTGACTAAAAGATGAATGATTCTCTCAAGTCTGGGAAATTGGTAGATTTACGCTCCCTCCAGGCCCTCAGGTGATTAACTCCTTCTGAAGTTTAGTGCCATTTTTAAATCATCCCCCTGAATATCTGGGTCATGTTTGACCTGCATGTTGAGCAAACGAGCCTTTAGATTTTCCATGAAAAGCGCTTATTTATCCTTGGATGACTGTTCATTGCAAATGAAAAATCACTTCTAATTTTCCCAAATTTGTTTATTTAAAGTCTTGAGACTTCTGTAGAAAAAACAAAAACACAAGTGAGAATAGAACACATATGGAACCATTTTAGAAATAAATCCCTTTTTGATAAAGCGAACGAATGCCGAATGTAGATTTGGCATGGACCTTGCGTAGCGTGGCCTTTGTCCAAGAAGAAATGCTGCGAATCAAACAGGCCTTTATAAAAATCAGTGTGTTTGTAAATTACTTGGAACAAATGCCTGATGTCCCTCGGTCCAATAAAGAATTGGACCGTATTCATGCAACAACTGCGAAAGAACCATATCAGACAGAACGCAGCTTGGGGCAGGGCTTTGGATATGGGCTGATTGTCTTGGGTCTGGAACTCATTCAAACTTCAGCGCCAGGAAAAAGCATGCATGATTATGCTTGTCACTCGTGTCAAATAAGATATACCTCCCCCCTTTTATTTCACCTCATATTTGTGCTTTTGGCCCACCCTTTGTGGTTCTTGCCTTTTCAGAGCACGGTGTCAAATCTCTGTATTCACAATATAACAGAAAAGATGAATTGTTGTTGTATGAATGAAGTGTCTATTTTATTGGAGTCTTAGGCCTCTCTGGAGGCCTTTGGTGTAAAAATGCAAGAAACCACTCGGATTAAAACAGGTTGCAACCAGTTATTTAATTCACTTTGCCAAGAAAGTGCAACACGACTGTCTACTTAAAGTCTATTAATTGCTTCAGGGACAGGAAATGTTTTGTGCTCTCAAAGTAAAAACGTGATCCAGTTTTGGCTTGCTGACTTGAACAAAAATCATGGTTATGCCTTCAGGGACATATTCTAAAACATAACTTGTAAAACACTAATGATGAATGTTGAAAATAGTCTCTTCCTTTATACCACAGTCCCACATATGGATTAATGCCACTGACTAATTAAATTCTTTATGGCAAAGACTTATTGCAAGATGATAACTGGCAATATTTAACATTACAAAACAAAACCACCTGATTCATTTTTCCATTTCTTTTAAAATAGCAATGATTTCATTAAAAATCTTTTCCTCAACCACCAAGGTCAAACCCTTGTCCAGCCCTTCTCCATTGGTGTGGTACAAAATCCAAACGGACATTTTAATAGCTCTTGTCAGACATAAAACTACATAAACCTTGAGGGAGCGGAAAATATCTCTCAGCCGCAACTTTTAAAAGCTCCGTGTTGACAAGCTGGTGAGAACAGGTAAACCAATAATAATAACACCACTCAACCGCAAGTGTCATGCCCGTCCGTGACTAAGAGCCTCACCGCAGCCTAAAGGTACACTGACACACTTCAGAAATCAAAACAGACATTGAAGAATAAACACAGGAACGAGACTGTGCCTGCCTTTTAATTACAGTCAATCAAAGTGATACAGTACATTTCTTGTGGATTGTCGGGGAAGAACTTCAATAGGGTTCACCTTAACCTGCTGGATCTTTGTATACACTCCACCGAGGAGTTTATTTTACAATGATCCGAGCGACTCGAAAGTATGCGTTTTCCCCACGCGCAAATCCTTTGGCTTTCCTGACCACACACACTTCCTCTCCGCTGTTTGTTTAACTGATTCCTAAGATTAAGACACTCTAAAGGAAAAGAGTTACTGAATTAGCCTTTAGATTTTCCAACTCCCATAGTGCCGTCTGAAAAGCGTCTACTTAATGAGTCTGATTAACGGGCGTTTCAGTTAGAATGATGTTTTATGGTAACTTTAAATGATGGAGCAAGAACCGCCAAACTTGTAATTTTTTGTAAATGTAAAATACAGTACACGCACCTTTTTCCAAAAGCATAGCCCAAGCTGGTCTAAATCAGTTTAAGGAGGACGTCTAGTGGCCTCTTTAAACCAGTGTAATCGTTAAATGCTTGTGATGGATGGGAAAAAGGTGGAAACGGAAAGATCTCCACTTAGCCTGGTGGCTTATTGGATTTAGAAGGGTTCTGAAACTGACTCGAGACATTTCCCATCCTGCAAATGATTCAACCAAACAGTGGCGAAATAAGACGCTGGTGTAAAGGAGGTCACTTATAATTAAAAGCTTGATGGAGGTGCTGAGAGATGATGATGATCAGAATGTTGCACTCAAAGGCTTATTTCTCGAATATAATTGGAGATCCACATGCTACTGTGCTTGGAGCGAAGTGATGAGGAGTTCAACTGCGAAAACGATTGTCCTTGATTTACCTCCTCAATGATTTTCATGGCACACACCTCCTCCTCAAAAGTGCTCCCTTCTATTCCCCTTGTGCCCCATAAATCAATAAACCCAATAAATTCACAAGCTCCATCCAACACATGGGAAGCATAAAGTTCTACCTCTTTTACTCCATAAGTAATTAATCATTTATTCATTGCAGTGTTATGAAAATCACCTTTTTCTCTTTTTGCTAAATTCCTCTTTACTGTCATGCATTGTCAAACGTAGAAATGCTCTGATTTCTTAAAGAGGTGCAGCACTTTTCATGAGTACAATTAACATAAATCAAATATAATTTCTCTCTCTTCACAGTAAGAAGACAGAATATGAAGGTTCGAATCAACGCCACCGGTGATACCATCATTTTGAAGTTTGTTCGGCCCAACCCTGATATTAAACTTGAAGGCTACATCCTTGGCTATGGTTCCAGCATGTTCTCCAAGCAGTTCATCCAGCTTCCAGAGAATGGAGAACCTTACGAGACTGAGATTGGTAAGTCCAACCACAGACATCCATTTTGACGTTTAGAGACTAAATTCTTTGCTTCTCAATCCGAAAGAAAAGCCACAAAACTGCACTAGTGGTTGTATCGTGGGTTAGTGAAGGAACGGAGGAGTAACCATAAAAGGTTCATTCCTTGACCCATCAAAACCACCATCTTGATTTCATCACGCAGGGTTTGCCAAGTGTGCTATTATTTGAATATTGAACTGCAATTGAACCCCAAATGAATGCTATTTGTTAGGGCTTTCGTAACCACCGTATTTACGGTAACCCAAAAACACGAAAAAGGCCCTATGACACTTCTTTGATGCCAAATAAGATCACTTTGACGAGGTGAAAAGGTTGCATGTTACTGCCGGTAACATTAGCCATGTTTATTGTTCCCTGTAAAATAATTTCCTGTGGTCCATTTATCTTCATTAACCTCCGTTTTGCATGGAGCGCCAATTCCGGAGTTCAGTCTAAAGTTCGGTCAAACACCCTGTACCCTACAGCTAATGTTAGTTTTGGTATAATGGGCCCATACCAGGTCGTTCATTTAGACTCTAAAGCATTTGGAACCGCCCACGTTTTGACTAGGCACAATTGTTAAGATTGAAATTGCAATTTAGAGCCACTGGAGATGGTTCGGAATTCTCACTTTCTTTAGTATAGCTATGCCATGTTTGGTTTGGTCAAGGCAACTGGTCTTGTTTCACAAGCTCAGGAGGGCTTGTTTGAGCCTGTAATCGGACAATGTCTCATATGCTAGTCTCCAAGTCAAGTACTTTGAAGATGTGTGCAATGGAAAGAACTGGCGCAGGTATAAATAATTGCCCGAAAATGCTTATTCAGAACCTCCCAAACAAAGCATTGCTTGTTCCAAAAGGAAGGGTCTCTGAGTTTTGGCAAAGGTTTTGATTTTTTACCTCAGTATTTAGCACGGAAATACACTGCCACATCATTATTCAATATTGGATGTTGGCTAGAGGATCATCGTTCCAAAATTTACAGTGTGCGGTGAGATTTGAATATAATACACATGCACACCAGATGGTCGAAACACGAAAGTGGTTAATGGCGTTCCCTAGCCTGACAAGCCACACATACACAAACAAATGTCTTTGTTGTGTTTGACACTTTTTTGTTTGACTGGCAAATTTGATATCACGCTAATGGGTCCAAGTGATTTTTCCTATCGTCACAAGACGAAAGACATAAATAATTACGTAGATATTAAATTTTATTCAGGGTTGCAATGGAAAAACGGATGTTTAGCAAACATGAAAGATCTGTAAACTGTGATTGACTTTTTATAAAACAAAAGTCCACAAGAATCTTTTAGAATTTTTATTGCAAAAGATAAATTTTGTTGATGCATGCTGTGGCCAGGTTATCTGTTGTTTGTATGTTTGCTAATCTGATTCTTGTTGGCCAAATAATGATATAATTTATAGCAACAATATAACTATCTTTTTATACATTTTGATTCAACCCTCAAATAATTTGATGTCTTTACAGATGCCGAGCCTAAGTACCTAGTGGCTGTTCAACCCATCCCAACAAATGATGTGAAGAAGCACTGTACAGGTGCGAGATGCTTTCAGTACTTTGATTGTCGTAGTATTAGTATTACAATTTGCTTTTAAACTTGAAGTTGGATTTAAAATGTCCACGGAGCATTAGGTAGTACACATTTCACTGCTAACTAATACGGCAAATAATACATTTGGGTGTGAAACAGGTAAGGTGAACCTGGACAAACCTCTTCATCTGGTGATCGACTCTGTCACATCTACGTCAGTGCTCTTGTCCTGGGGAACCTACTTAAAGACGCCATACGAAGGAAACATCATGAACGACTGCTTGGAGGATGGGTGAGTTACACACCACATCTGGAATTCACTTTTTCCTTCATCAAACTGTTCCATGTGAGTGCCTCGAATCCCAGAGGAAGACTTCATTCACTTCACTCAATATTTAGGGACAATTTAACCTAAAAAGCACGGAGAAACAAGATAATGAAATATCACGGCACCTGTCTCAAGTATTTAGGGGCCCTATCTGCAGAAGAATTGCAGTGCATGTAAAAGATCCTAGATTTTCTCAGGTTTCCAGGTTGTAATTCAATGCTCTGTACTGGACTGACAAAGGACGAGATTTATATCACGCAAACGCTCAGTAGAGACCCATTTGATGAGTGTCATGCTTTTCTACAGAAAGGAATAAGAAACGTGGGATATGGATATGGCCACTGCAGGTGCGTCTGCATGTTTAAATGCTTTTTGAGGATACACGCACTGTTGGGACGCACCAACACGCTTTCCATTTTCCTCAAATGATCTGGATTTCATATACAGAAGTATGGAACCCCATTTTTCTTAAGGGGAAACTTTTGGAAAGGCCACTGGAAATGTTGACCCAGGCCAAAAGAGGTTTGAAGAAGTGCTGCTCTTAACAAACCGGCCATGTGTTTTACTGTGTTTAATGCCTGACCACTGCTATGGTGATGGAAAACCATTTACTTAGAGACTGAGACCTCACCTGTACAACTTGTAGCGTCACTGGTTGCCAGCATTTATTGTTCTCTGGATGGATGGGTGTAGTCCTTGTGTGCTGGTGTCAAAAAACGCAAGATTTTATTGGTTAACCATCCAGTAATTTTATTTTCAGTTTTTTAGTAGTTTTAGCTTTTAGAAATTTTGTATACTTCATGTTTCTATATAAGTTTATGTTCTTCATTTCAGTTTAAGTTTAGTTTAGATTTATTTTCACTTATTATTTTTGCCGCCTGTATTTATACTTCAGTGCGTTGCTGAGTCAACATTTCAAATGTTCCGCTTAGTTTTTCAAAAAATATTTAGGATAATGGAATAGCTGGAATTTAAAGCAGGACAGCTATGTGACATCAAAACAAGAGAGTAAAAATGACATTTAAATTCCTTAACATACTAACATGTCATTGTTAATTTGTCTTTGAAACAGGCATTACACAATCCGCTACCGAGAAAGAAACAGGAAGTGGATCTATCAGACCTGTCCTGCCACCGATACTGTGATTGACAACCTCAAACCCAACACACCCTACGAGTTTGGCGTCAGACCCAACAAAGACGACCGCAGTGGAGTGTGGAGTAAACAAGTGATCCACAACACCAACATGGGAGGTATAGATATCAGACAAAAAAAATGTAAAGGCTTTTTGGAAATGAAAATCTAACTGTGGTTTAAATGTAAATCCCATTGCTTTAGTTGTTTCAGAGAAAGACAGGATGACATACAAAGTCAACCGACCTGTCATTAATAAGCCTGTGGTAAGTAGTGTTGCTGCTTGATCTTTAACACAGTGTATAGAATATTGGTTATCAAGGCGTTACTTTTTCTTTAGATAGAAATGTTCCCTAAAAAACATCTAAAACTACCAATACTATCCAGACTGAAAATCTTGGCCATGCTATAAGATCATATAACCACGTAATGCTGGTTTAAGTTGTTTTTCTCAGCATGGTTCCCATGCTTTATCAGGTTGTATTGTCCATTCTGCTTTGGATAAGCTTTGTCATGGAAACCATGAATTTTCTCACATATTCTATATCCCCAGAGTCTAAAAACCAGTTGTTCCCATGTTTATATAAGAGACTCCGCTTTTCTGTGGAGTCTGGAATTGATGCATTCCTGTCAGGGAATATCGGGAACACTTTAGACACGGTGGTGATACCCTGATTACCACATTCTTTCACATGTTTTGAAGACAGATGTTTGATTTTTTGGCTCAATAGGTTTTTATCAATGAGGAAAGATTAATATGTATAACTCTGTTTTTACAGGTGGGAAACCATGGCAGTCTCTTCCCACCTCGAATTGGTAAGACCATCAACTACTACAGTATGTTTCTACCATACGTGTGTAAAATGGGACAAACTGAGCATTCAATCCTGTTGATTTCTTTGATCATTTCAAAGTGTTTGCTTTGTTCCATCGCAATCTTCTTTCCAGCTGTCCACAACATAACCCATCCAGGACTGTTCAAAACCCCAGGCTTTGTTGGAGCTACCAAGACATCTTTTGGTAATTTTTCTTTTCTCTCTTTGCACTTTTCTTTCACCCAGGATTCAGTTTTATTCCAGTCATTGGCTTAAAACTGGCACTTGACATCATGCTTCTTACAAAACAAACTATAGACAATGAAAACTTTCTCCTTCTTAATAGCCTTGTTGAGGATGCCTGCTCATTTTCTTTCTTTCTTTTACTCCATTTTTTCCTATTCATGAACCGCTGCATTATTTCCCACAGCGCCACCAATAGGCCAGCAAGGAACCGTAGCTGCTCCAAGAGCCAATGAGCAGAAATGGCTTCAGCCCCCATTGGGTAACCGAGAGAAGTTCTGTTTTAAGTAACGCAGCTTATGTGCAGTCAGTTGGTAATCGCTTTGCTTGGTATGGGTGGGGATTAAAAACATCCGCTATGATGATTGGCTGCATGCTGGCATGCCTTGTAAGACCACTGAGTTAGAAAGTCCAAATCCTGACGTGACGAGGATTCCTGACCTTTTGCATCCACACCAAGGAGGAAGTGTGAGCGTAAGTTATCACTGGGTGCCTTGCAGCGAAAGCCCTTCTGCGGTCACGCATGGTCACAAGTTTGCGTGTTTGAGTGCTGCTCACAATCCACCCATCATCACCAGTCATCTTCTTCTATCACAATATTTTCTGTCCATTCAGTCCCCTATCATTTCATCACCTGTCAATCACATTTAACTGGTATAAATGTTTGGGTTCTTTAGTCCCTCATCTGTTCATAACTGTGTCCATAAAAGTCTCTTTCTCTCTCTCTCCATCCATGTGAATACAGAGCATGCCTACAGTATTTTATTCTTCTTCTTTGAATTTTACCTGAAGTGGTCATAGATCAAAATCACTTAGAACGATTTATAAATTATTGTAAACACCTTCATACATGCCAATAGCAAATCAATTGTAGCCTTAAAACAATTGACATTTTTTTGTGACATTTACCATGGTATACTACAATATGAACTCCCTTGGAGGACCATTTACTATTATATACGTATATCTGCGATGCAAACTGATACATAACTGTCTCAACTTATTTTTTTCTTGTTTTCATTTTTCTTGTTTTCAAAGTTACTTATTTGACTTCATCTAACTTTCTGAACTCACCTCATCCATCCCTTTATTCATTTAAGTATTTTTGATTGAGTTTTTGCATCTTGAGTCGCTGGCCTTTGTTCAGTCTGCATGAAGTCACTGCACGCTAGAAGAATCAGTCAAGTGTTTTCAGTTCTAGCAGGGAAAGGCAGAACTCTGGGAGTCCCACCTCCTTTCATGTCTTCCTCTGTCTTTGAACTCTTGATAAGATAACTGTTCAACTCTCCCTGTGTTTTTCCACTTGGAGCCAAATTGATTATGAGACCAAGCTCAACAAGTTAATTCTTAATCCCTTTGAGAAAAGTCAAATGTTTACCAAAATTGAACAGGGTGGAGATAAAGGCAAAAAGACACAAACTGATTAAATTAATTCAAATATTGGTGCCATTTTGAGTTTTTGGACAGAATTGAGTAATCGTTAATCAAGTATAAAGGTCGATTTCTGCTATGAATGTAAAAGAAGAACAAAACACACAGTCTACCCTGTTCTGAGTCTTATGGTCTTCATAATTAGCTCTACTGGAAATTCCAGCTAAAACTGGCTTAAGGTGGTACAAACTGGTGAATAGTCGGTCAAAGATTACCTCGATTATTGATCAGATAGCATGGTGACCCATTTTGGCCAGCCTGGTTTGATCCAGTAGACGAAGTTAGCAAATCTGGTGCAGACCAACTCGAGGTGCCGGACATATTGAACTAGCTGACCAACTCGTCCACCTTATGCTTGTGTGCCCTGGTTTTTACAGCAGGGAGGGCTCATCTGCTACTTTCTCTTAAACAGATTCAAACAACCATATTAGAAATGATTCCTCTCAGCTGGTGGAGATCCTTCCCGTCCTCCCCCAACTTCTACCCACTAAACCCTCCCATCCTCCAGTCACCCCTACCCCCTATTCCCTACCCAACGGTGCCCGGACACAGCACGGACACCCCCAAACCAAGGCACCTAGTGTCACTCAGCAGCCACATAGTTCTACTGGTAATTCTGAAGTTTCGTTTTTATTTTTCAACTTATTTTTCAAAAATACTACTTTTAGGATCTGATGGTTGACAGGTAATGAGGCAATAACATTTCCTCTGTGGTTCACTACCACACAAATCGTTGTTTGTTTAATTTTGGCACAAGCTTGTATTACATTTAACCTCTGGCTATGCATTCTTTCACAGCATTTAAAACAAATCCCAAAATATCAGACTTCAAAGCATAATGATATTCATTTGACTGTATTTAGGGGCAGTGTGGATGAAAGTGATACACAGACACAGGAAATTAATGGTTTACTAACTGTTTTTCAATCAAATGCAGTAATTTTGTAATTTTAGCCTCAAACAGACAGATATCCTTTCATGCTAAATCAAGGAAATACAGGAAGAGCTGTCTCAAGATTGTGTAAACAAGACAGCCAATGAAAACAGTAAGAGGCGTTTTCAAATCGGTTCCAACAATACTTGCGGTGTCAGACAGGCTATCACAACTGTCCCATCTCAGAGGCACGATAAACATATCGTGTCTCTGTTATTGTTCGAAGTCACGACTTTACTGTTTCCACCCTGACACCATGTTTTTTCTTCACAGGAATGCACTTTTGCACTTTACAAACCCACAAACACATCAGATTCGCCTTCACTGTAGTGGTCAAACTATCCACTTTTAATCCACAATTAATAATTCATTCGTTTTGCAGCCATTTTTTTAACTGCCCAAGTTTCACTTTGACTAAAATTGGCTCTTTACTAAAATCTTGTAAGATTCCTATTAGACAACGCTGGCTTCTTTTACAATTATAAAGAAAATCTGCATTAATTGAAACCAAAGGCTGGGGTTGTCTCTTTTTTGACCCAACACTGGGTTGAAAATAACTTGAATTTTAATGGTATGCTACATAAAGAAAGGTCAACTCATATACATTATAGAGAGGAACTTAGACCCAAGTAGTTAAATTTCTAAACTGAAAATTTAAACATTGTAACATCTCACCCCAAACTATAGTCTTTTTTTACACATAGCAGACCTCACACGGGTTTCATTTCTAGTCCTAAAGCCAACAAGGCATAACCAAAGCTGCTATTGTTTTCTTTTTCATTCAGGTAAGAACATCCGCAGAGATCCAGTATCTTCACTTCCACCCAAACCAAACGATTCAATCCTAGCAGTGAACACAAGGAACCATACATCACTGGGCAGACACCCTTCATCTTCTTACACTAATGGCAGGAAACGTTCCTCCTCCAGGCATGGTGACTCCTCCCGATTATATGGGGGTAAAAGAAACTGTTCATACCACTTCCTTGCTGAAAACACCTAGAGATGATTTTGGACTATGGTGGCTGGTTTTTAGCAGCTCCAAGATGGTTGTTGGTTGATCTTTAACTGGCCCTTATTATTTTAAGCAGATTTGGAAAATGGTGGCAGGTGGACGAGTGAAAGACCAGAAACCATTAAACGTGTACCAAATCCCAGCTATCAGCTCCATCTGAATGTTTCAGCAGTTTTTCACCTCTGTGTTCTGTCTTTCTCTATTTAATTATCTGTCTTCATTATACTCTTTGTACAGCTCTGTTAAGGTGGTGCACTTTCTGCAAGAAGTGGAGAATGTAAGGCAAATTAATGTCAAAGTTCTCCATAGTCCAGTTTTCTCGGTGCAGCAATGATTCGCATAGCAGATCCCTCTTCAGAACCCAATTTTCTTTGCAACGTAAGGTGTTTGTGCAAACCAACCGCCATACAGTGTCACTTCTGACAGTTTTACTGTCAGTGAAGTATGTGTGATTCAGCTCAATGGGCATGCAGACTGTCGGCATGTCCAAAACTCTAATCTTAAAGGTCCTCTCTTCCCCTCAGGCAGTTGATCAGCCACCTATGACTCCACTTAACGTCCATTAGAGGTTATATATAAACCAGGTTATAAACCACAGTTTTGCTCAGCTGCTCTGGTGTAAAAAAACATGATGCTGCTTTGGTCTTTTTCTCCGTAACATCCACTCTTTTCCCCTCCAACAGCTAATGGTGAGCACCATAAGGGACTCTCGCTACCTAAACCAGTCGTATGGTCCAGACCAAGAATGGGTAAAAAGAGTCAACTCGTCATTCATGTGTGCTAGCCAAAATTAACCCGCAAAATCTCCATTTGTGACGCAGCCCATGTTGATGTCCTTACCATCCATTATCTCCTGAAAACTAGGACTTGCGCAACTACTCAGTTTTACTAATGGAATAGTCATGAAAAAGTAGTACTCAATGTGTCACTATGTCCAAGGCATAATGTGCCTTTATTTTTTGTGTAAATGTCAAGTGTATTTGCTTCTGAATATATTTTTCCAGTTTGTGGAAGGAATCGTTTTCCACCTTTTGTGATTGTACGAATCAATCATAAACCTATAGTTGAGATAGACCTTCATTGGTGAACTAGTTGAGTAGTTGGTGCAACCCCTACCGTAAACTCATCTTTGTCTATTCATCCATCCACTCACCAGTCAATTCATTCGCTCGCAAGTTTATGTTGTCTTCGACGTTTGTTGTTTTTTTGCAAGCTTCTGCAGAACCCCTGCTGCCGCGAGCTTTGTGTTGTCAATGTCAAAGCTTTTTCACAGATTGTAGAAGGCTGAGATGTTTCTTTCATTTGCAAACCCTCATCAAAAATATGGTACTTTTTAAACAGCTCTACAAGGCATTTGTTTTGAAGAGAAAAACATAAATTCTGGTCCTTTGGAAAAAACAGAAACCCACCGCAATGTCCTAAACTGTTTTGTAACATTCTGTGGCTTTTTTATTTGTGAATTTTAGCAGTAATGTGTGATACTCCCGTCTGCAGGGGAGAGCTGCTGCTGGTTAAATTTCGCATGACTTTTTGCATGCTTTATTGTAGTCACGCGCTTCCATGTGGGATGGGGTCCCTTCAATCTGCCATATGGAATATTCATGTCTTAAAGTATTCTTTGTGTATATTGAAAGTATTTTAAAGATAAAAATCGTCATAGTTCAACAAATATAACCAAACTTTTGGGATTAGTTCATTGATTAGTGTTAGTATAGATGTGGAGTGCCATATCTTGTTTCCAAGCTTGTGCAAAAACAGTGGAATACAACAAAATGGCACCTAAGGAATGTGTTGGCATTATTTGTTTCTATAAATTGTCCTTGAAAAGCCAGATTAATCTGATGGCAACTACCGCACTTCACTAGTACCACCACCTGCATGAGACCAAAACAATTTCAGATTTACCACAACACTGATCACCGCCAGGGAAAACCTCTGCTAGCTCTTTGGAAATTACTTTTCCCTTTGCAAAAGTTTGACATCTGTTGGTCTTTAGGTTTATTTTCAGCAAATGGAGGTTTGTTCGCCACCCAGCTTTGCAATTCTTACTCGTACCACAGGATTTAGGGAGCTGAGCTCAGTTTGATTACCCTGTGATGAACTAAGGGTTTCAACTGGAGCTTCGAATGTAAAATTAATCAGTTTTCCTGGGAAAGGTCCACATGCTCCAGCCTGTTTGCGTTTGGCTGTTCTGCATGCTGGCATTGAGAACTGAAGGCTTGAAACAAGTTGAAGTGCCAATGTTTAGACTTTATCCTTGCAATCAGACAGAAAACAGTCAAGGGAATTTTCTTTCATTTACAATTAAATTCACGAGTGAGTTTGACCTTCTTTTTTGCAACCTTTTAAGAGAAAAAACATCCAAAACTTAGGTTAGAAAAGTGTTGAATACAAGTGAAAAGATAACTTATTCATAAAGAAGCTTTCTTGTGATTGTGGAATGTAGTAATATATATACATTTAAGTTATGAAAAATCTTTGCTTAAATTTCATCATTGTTAGATATTTGGCATCACATTTATGGTTAATTTACAACCAGCGTTTTCATTTTAGTGAGACAAATGTTCGAATTTGCATTACATTTAAATACTGTTTTAACATATGAATATTTCTTCATTGTATCTCATAAATATGTGCAGTGTAATCTGACTTGATGACTGTGCTTTGCCTTTATACAAAGGGTGGTGGATTGAAGATTAACGCTTTTCCTTTTGATGCTCTACTTCTGCTTATTGATTTAAAGGTTTTATTTTATTGTTATTTGAAAAGCTGAAAAAAGCACATATTTAAAAATCAATCATGGACAACTCGAACTCATTTAACACACTCTACTTTGCAGATAAGCAGTTCCAGATCTGCTCTCTTAAGGGTGGTATTAATGTGTTCCACTGTTTTTCATGAGAAACAACCATTGAAGTCATTTTATTCCAGTTGAAGTTTCTTACACCAAACACCAAAGGAGAAATTTTGAAAACTATTTATTCTCTTTGGCTTAATTGAAAAAGTTTATTTAAAAAAAAGATGTACTCCATTAGGAAGATGTGTGTTCATTAGTGCTGATTCACGGGAATGGCTACTTACTGCAGAGTTTATTTATTTGTTGACGTTTACTAATGCATCCCCATATCCATCCATTCATTCAGGGGGACAGGTGGGCTATTGATTCCAACCTGAAGAATCTGTAACTTCAACTTTCATTTCATCATTGCAGGTCAGACAGGTCCACGCATCCCTAATCCAGGAAAAAAACCTAATCTTGTGGGCAATCCTGGAGGATTCGGTGGGTTAAAACAAATCTTGGCAAATCTAAATAGACAAGTTAAACTAACTCTTTAATATAGTTGGTATTGGGCACACACCTTCGTGATTCAGACTGCAAAAAGTCTATCATAGTATCACTGTCAAGAAATTGTGTAGAATTATGTATATATTGGCTTGTTTGTTTACACAGGAGAGAAGGGGACAGACCGGAGCCAAGACAAAAACTCGATCTTGAACCACAACCTGCCACCTGTGACAGCAAAACCATCCAAACCAAAAACGACTTCTGCTCCATCAGTGACGGGTCAGTACCTGTACAAGTCTCTATTTATCTCCAATGTGCCAATAAACTTTGTAAATGTCAGAGTTCTTTACTTTCTTCCTGTATCTTTTTTTGTCCTAGCCCCTCGATTTGAAACATGGGAGAACTCTACAGTATTCAGCTCTGTTCCTGCTTCTAAAATCGATGCCATGGGCAAAGAACGCTATATCGGTAATGGCACTTCTCTTTCTTCACTAGCTGTAAATGCAATGCAATGTCATAAATGCAAGGCAGAGATTTGGGGCCAAAGCCAAAAAGCATTTTTAAAGCAAAAATGTTGTGTTCTCCAGCTCCACACGTGGTGTACAAGACGGACAAGAAACCAGAAGAACCGTGTTCTATCACTACCTCTTTGAGTTACTTCCCCGAAGAGGAAGGTGGAGAACAAAACGTCACCAACCCTCCAAGAACAGCTCCATCCAACCTCACCGTGGTAACCGTGGAAGGATGTCCCTCCTTCGTTATTCTTGATTGGCAGAAGACAGATAATGAGACAACTGGTAAAACTTAAAGATTAAAGGAACACCTTTGCCTAAAGTCCTGGTTTGCCTGAAGTCAGGCAACTTTAACCTTAAGCCATTCATTTCTAATGTTCATTTTTTTTCTACAGAATACGAAGTTATCTCAACTACTAAAGGCCCTGATGGTGAACAGGTTTCCATTCTTGTCACCAACCAGACTCATACAGCCGTGGAGAACCTTAAACCAGAAAGCAGGTATACTTTCAATTATACATTTTCCAAGTTCTCCTTATAAGGCAGCCAAAAGGGCTTGATAGATGTATTTTGGTTCACATGGGTGTTAAATACCATGGGTGTTAGGACTTGCACAGATCCCGGGGTCTGGATAAGGTGTTGGACGTGTGCGCTGTGGTCTGGCTGTAGGGGAGCTGCCATGCTCGGTGGCTTTTAATGAGGCTGAATATAGACTCATGATCTAGTGACAATATAAACCAGGGCTTCCTATGGACTGTGTCTTGAGGCACGTGATCCTCAGTAATGTCCCTAACATCGCACATGGATTATCCATTAAAGGGGTGGCCACAGACTCTGAGTCCTCAGACTCTGTAGATTAAATGTCGGGGCTCAGAAGACGGGGAAATGAGAACCTCATTTCGCTCGGAATTTGACAACAACCCACCAGCTTTTCAATACAGACAGCATCCGTTTGAATCATTCTGGAATAAACAGACTTCCTCCTCAGAAGCATAACTTTGAATAACAATGAATAGACAATGCATTAAATCATCACGTTTGTTCAATGTAATGCCACATGACCTGTCTTTGTCTTGCAGTTATGAATTTAAGGTGAAGCCTAAGAATGAGCTTGGTGAAGGGCCTCCCAGTGAGCCGGTGTCTTTCAGCACAGAATCTGGTAATGCTTTCAAACTTTCAAAACTTGAAACCCTATGACACATTTATTACTCATTTATAAATGTGTAGTTATGCCGTTATAAAGGTTTAAAGCTTCTCTGTTGTGGACATCTTTTCAACGTATGCCATTATAATAAGAGATGTCCCGGAGCTACCAACATGTTTGTTTGTTTTAGCCATGGTTTGATCATGAGTCATTGTATCCAAACCAAATCTGGGTATTAACATGAAATATGTTTTTAAAGTGGCATAAAATGCAAAAATATCCCCAGGGGAAAGCTGCAGATGATGTTGTGGCTTTAAATGTGAAACTGCATTTTTGCAATTTTCTTTAACTCATAGTGATATAATGAGTTATTTGTTGTTAGCATAATGACTCCAGCATGTCTCTGTACTGTTATAACTTTTGGCCTGATCATAGTCTGCAGATGCACCCCTGGAGTCCTGTCACACGGCCAGATTTTTCCTGTTTTACACGCTCACTAACAACATATCATAAATAAAGAATAAATAAAGCCCCACATAATTTACATGTTTTATGGGAGGGGGCTTAGTTTTAATCCTCGTCTGGCATGCAGAAAACAAGTCGAGAATGGAAACAAGGGGAGGAAGAAAAGAGAATCCATATGTGCGATAGGAATAGAGACCCTAAAGCTCGTTTCCCATATAGCTTTGGCAGATACGGCACGATACTTCTTGCCAGCCGCTCTCCCTCTCCATGAGGGGATTCAAATCTGTTGGAAAAGCAGTATTTTTGCAAGTTGGAATTTATTGTACCATTGTTTCTTGCACAAGGCACTCTGCCCAGCAATGCGGAGATGGATCATGTGTGTCAGTAACTCTTATACAAAGGCATCTTTTCTGATTCATTATTTGATCTCTCTTGCAGCGGATCCGCGGGTGAGCGAGAATGTCTCAGGTACGTGTTTTTCCTCTACGCTCTGTTCCTCTCAGGTGACCAATTCCTATCTGTTGAGTAAATGGATAATGTAATGAGCAGTCCTAGAGGTAGAAAGAGAAAAGAGCCAGGCTAAAGCACTGGAGTAGTCCTATGAGTTCACTTCTTCCACACTAAGTTCTCAGCCAGACAAAACATTTACCCAAGAGTGGCAAATGGATAACACCATCCTCCTCCATTCAGCCAACTCGTTCTCAAACAAAGGCCTCTGTTACCTTCTTGTACTGATTGAGTTGCTTTGAACGGGCCAGTCTGATATCAATCTCCCTCAATTTCTTCCTGTGTACTGTCTATTCCAACCTAAATTGTCGGAGTAATGGAACAATGGATACAGAGAACTAAGCCAATAGTAAGAAGAGGGTGTGACAGGAGCCAATGGAAACAGATGAATGGACGCTTTCAGCGTCCAGCAGGCCATTGCCAACACGTGTATAAACAAAAATGGGGTCTGCACTCTAATAAGCTTTTGAAAAGGCCACTGAAAGAAAAATCGTCTCTGTGCCACAAACTGTGCCAGGAAGTAATATCTGGCCCCATCGGTTCATAAAATATCATCTTCGCGTTTTTCAGGTAAAGATGCTATCTGGACCCAGTTTCCCTTCAAAACAGATGCCTATTCCGAGTGCAACGGGAAGCAGTACGTAAAGAGGACGTGGTACCGTAAATTCGTTGGCATCCAACTATGCAACTCCCTACGGTACAAGATCTACCTGAGTGACTCTCTCAACGGTGAGTTTTACAAAACCAAATCCATCCATTTAAGTGCTCCACGAACATTTTAAGTTAGGTTGGCAACTCTTGTTTTTCCTTTCATTTCAGGTAAATTTTACAACATTGGAGACCAGACAGGCCATGGCGAGGACCACTGCCAGTTTGTAGACTCATTCCTGGATGGAAGAACGGGAACTCAGATTCCTTCAAACCAGCTGCCTAACAGGCCAGGTATCATCATCAAATATGTGATGCTTTTAGTTAGCGTATGCACAAGGAAATTCTAATATACCTTTTACCACAAATAATTACAGCTAATTTTCTAAACAGAGTCCAGGTTTGATGCATTCTTTTTGGATGGTTTTCAGGGTTCTACAGAGCAATGAGACAAGAGCCGGTCCACTTTGGCCAGATAGGAGGAAACTCCCATGTTACCTATGTTGCATGGTATGAGTGTGGTACACCAATTCCAGGGAAATGGTAGAGGACGAGCAAGTGTCCACAAAGAAGCCTGAAGAACAACTCTCATTGGTTATGGGTTGGTGCCTGCTACGGTCACACGACAGGCTTTTTACTGTTTATTCCACCAATGAGAGCGAGTTCGGTCACTCCTCAGCTTACATCCCAAGTTCGTACCATGTATAGTAAGTGTACAGGATCAAAGAGTCAGGGAATTATTTTGAGTGCATTTGTGATACGTAATAGCAAAACAATGCCTCATCGTTTTATTTATCGTACGGTAACTAGAGCAAACCAAATAGATATGAGGAAAAAACTACTTCAAATACATTGAAGTGATGAACGACATAAAGTAAGGAAAAATACTTTTTAAATATTGGGAAGCTGGCTCCCTGAAACTATTTTGATATTTTGTGTAATTTTATTTATCAAAGTTTGTGGTGCCATGTTTCTTGTAATGGCTTTCCAGTACGAAAGGGCTGGGCTTTAAGCGCTTTAGCAATCAAGACGGCCCTGGGCTTTTGTCTACCGCCGGAGGCAGCTGTATTAGTTTGGTACTGATATTGTAGGTCTCTGATGTCAGATGTAAAGTTAAACTTGTACGACTCGTATGTATAGCTGGGACTCTTTGCGATGTTGCTTTTCCCAACACAATGTACTAGTAAGAGGCTTGAATCAGGTTACCCACACTAGCAAAGAAAGCATGGACGCAAGATGCTATGTTTACAAGTTGGTATGAAAATGATGTACGTTCAAACACACCCACATGCATACAGTACATAGAAAAACATGCTCATTTACATCCAGTTGCTTTATATATCTCGGCTATAGTCTTCCAGTGTACGCCCTGATATATTTGGTGGTTATAGATTGTAAGGAAGACCTTACACTTGCAATTTGCACAGCAATGTATTTATATGTATATGGAGAAAGTATTTTTTCAGGAAACCTATACAAGAATAAAAAATCTTCCCCTCAAGCTTGTGAAACAGTCACACCTCTCCTGTTGTTTTCAAAGCCCCCTTTTCTCTGTCTGTTAAACCACAGTAATTGTTCAAGGAATCTTGAAGGACAGTTTGTCTGGGTACCATATTTTGTACAGTTTTGTCCCTGCCAGTCCTCTTGGCAGAGTATATCTGGCTTATCCGTATTTTCATGGAATTCGTTTGTAAGATGAAACTGTGTTGTTTGTTGTTGTTTTGGACACATTCTCTATTTCTGTATGTATTTTACAATAATAAAAAACAGAAGTGTTTTTTTTTTAAGAAAAACGTCATGCGTCCTATTTTCCCTCGTTTGTAGTAGCATCACCTCAGGAAATCTTTTAGCGCTCAGAGGTTCTTTTCTCATAGTCAAGGACACCAGGGTTATAAATGTTATTTAAGCATCAACATTGGGATAGAAAACGGACATAAAATCCTTTAGGAGAAGTAAAATAGACTCAAGTCAATAAATGGCTTACACAGTAAGAGTATACGGCTATAAAAATATGAATGGCAAAGACTAGATGACAAGATAATAACTACTTTGTTAAACATTCTGAAACACTACAAGACTGACATTTCTTCTCCGGAGAAAAATGAGCCGCAAGAGAGAAACAGGAGACTACTTCACTATAGACAAGGTAATATGTTTTTATGGATAAATGTAATCGAAGCCAATCTCTCTGCATAGCCTGACACAGGTGGGGTTTCTGTTAAGGAAATGAATGTTAACACTTGACCAGGTGTTTGTCTTCCAGACGTCTGACCACCACTAAACCATTCTCAGTTTGCTCCATCTCACCACAAAGTACAACTCCAATTAGAAAAATAAACATCGATACTGCATTACTATACTTTTCCAGAGCTCCAGAAAAAAAAAAACATTTGCCCTGCCAAATCCAATACAGGGACATTCTCTGAAAACCGCAAAGCTAGAGAGGGGAAAAAAGCGGGACTATAAAAATTTCAAAAAGCCTCTCAGTGACTTTTATTAGGTTTCCACCATAAAGAAAGACAGAGGAAGGACAAAAGAAACAAAGAAAGAAACAAACATTCGTTTTGGTTGATGACAGAAGTATAGAGGCAAATAGGATCTAGTCCAAATCAGCAGACAATGTATGACCACAAAATCTGTTCGGTCACTTACCGTCACAGTTTTCCACAACTTTATTTACACAGAGAGAAACCTAAATATTATGCAACTAAAAGATCTAAGCCAAAATAATGACGTAGGTACAAAGGTATACCTATACCACTAGGGCAATTAACGCTATGGTTTTGGAGAAATTTGTCTAAAATACTTAAACTGGGGTGAATAGGACCTGAACACAGCAAGAAAGGTCAATGATATAAAAGAAGCAGATTACGTGTTGTCAGCCCAACAAAAGCAGGAAAGTTTATAAAAGGTGCAGATAACGAGAAGTTCACTTTTAAATGCTTACCGATGAAGCTCAAGGGCATCTATAAGCAAGGCCACCTTCACTAACTTTACTCGGCTGTTTCAGCCAGCAAAGCATTCACTCACATCAACAGCTCTCTCCCAGGAGACTTTACAGCTAGCTTTCATACGGCACTCGATTCGCACAGCTGTGCTCGTGGCCATGAATCAAAGTAGCCACTGTGTAGTTGACGCTTGGCGTGCCAGCAAGTATCCAGCCAGGGCGAATTAAGCCTCTGGTGGCAAATCGGTGGCAGGTCCAGTGTGCAATTTAGATCCCAACACGTGCTGGGAGGACCTCAGGAAATTTCCTAAATCCACGTTGATTTTACTGGCTAAAATGTGTGCAACAAAACCTTGGGTAAGTAGATGTGCATGCGTTGGTTTACACGATTTAAGCCCAATGGGTTATACTGTTAAAATGAATCAATTACAATATTGACGGAAAAAATGAAAATAGGGTACTAATATTATTCACACGTAACAATAATAGCTGAAAAATACTATTTAAAGACATTAGATTATTGTGGCAGGCGAAAGCACTAAATAGACAAAATGTGGCTTAGGAATCAATATACAGTACTGTTTGTTATATTTCCAAATTATGAATTGTAAGGCCTTATTTTGAAATCTTAACCAAAACCAGACAAACGATTTTTTAGCAAATTTGCAACATACCTCCATACCACACACCTGCCCATTTTAGGAACGATTTCAGATCTCACAGCAACTTGTGTGATTACTAATATATAAATACATAGAATTTATATTTAAAAACTTGATCAATATTCTACTGTACTATAATATACATAATGTGCCTATATAAAGTCAATTAATACTTCATTTTCATGACAGGTTTGTGATTGCCGTGTTTCAGCTAAAATCATGTAACATCCGGTTGGTGAAGTCATGTCACCTTGTATAAAAAATGTTTTTGGAAAAATGTGTTGGGGGTGCAAAAAAATGGATCCCAAAACCAGGGAAATCTTCAAAGTTCTGGCCAGCCTAAGCTTAAAGGGAAAGATTACCCAAAAATGAAAAGCCTGCATGACTGACTTTATACTGCAGAAACTAACGATATTTTGAAGAAAGTTCAGCATTTTTTGGGCGAACTATCCCTTTAAAACGGGCCTGTAGCCCAGATCAATCCATTTTAAAATAAAGTATGTCCTTCTGTACAGTATAGAATTCCTGAACGCCATCTGCGATATTTTAATCCGCTTTTGCTGTATGCACACATGCAGACAGACGCCTTAGGTCAAATTCAACTTGTCAAGAGGTTATGAAACTTGAGACTCCATACAGCTGTTTTTGAACACAAGCATTCTGTGTAAACAGTGTCTGGAAGGCGGTACATGAAGTCTGAATTTGTACAAAAGGGTGAAGGCATGATTGATTGTGTTAATTTATCATGCTGTTTCTTTTATAATCACGCTAAATAAACACATTGAATTAAACAACTAAACAAAAACTGGTAGGAGTTAAAATGTGCTTGGCAACAGTCGAAACGTTTGAAAAGAAGTTAGAAATAAAACAGTGTGAGTGTTATCTGTATCTGTTTACCCAGGCCAAATAGTTTATTAGGAAAAAAGGAACGGGTAAAAGGAATGGATCTACTGACTATCAAACCAAACCAAAAACCAAACCCACAGGAAGCACGAAAACATGCTGCGGTCATTTATACAGCTCACTGGAGCACTGTGGAATTACTCTCGTTTTATATACGTGCTCTTATTCAACTCACAAAATGTCCTTGATCAGTTGTGGCGAGACCGATATATATATATTTTGTATATATGTGGTTGCTGGAAGGGCTAGATCCTGGAAGAAAGAGTCATAACGTCAAAATTTTTCACCCTACGTGGTTGAAACTTTACTGGAGACTTTCGGACTTATTAGACAGACAACCGCACAGACACGTGCACATCCACACAAAAACCTACTCAGCATATTTTCAGCATATTATTGCAATCTAGGACACACACGGAGCCAGAGAACTTGTTGTTGCTCTGAGCAAGCACGTGCTGTGAAGCGCATACGCCCTGGCTAAGAGAGAATATGGCCATAATCCAGTTTAAAAGTAGAGCACTGGGCAACTGAGATTTAGCTAGGTGGATTTAAGAATACAGTACTCACCGCAGTAAGCCAACTATAAACAAACCACCAGAAAAGCATCAAAGAAACTAAGCCCTTATAATCAATAAGGAAATCATTTCTATATGCGTTCAGAGTACGAGCTAAGGTCTCCCATGGGTATGACACAATGTGAATTTAAGATATCTTCCCATTAGCATTACTCTCGTGCAGCCAGACTTTTAGCTTCAGGTGTGAAGTCTGGTCCACTTTGCATCTTATTCTAGCCAATGCTAGCTTACCTGAACAGGAGGGCTATATGACCCATTTTGTCAATTCATTGCAAATTCTTTTGTGAAAAAAGCGTTTAACTGCTTTCTTAGCCCCTGTTAGTCAATATTACATTGTCAATTGCCAATATGGTATTTATAGCTGATGTAGAACTTACACTCTAAAAAGCGCTGGGTTGTTTTTGACACACGCTGGGGAAATATTGGACACTGCTGGTTTACAAATTTACATTGTAATGAGTTTCGGGTTGACTCGCTACCAGTCAGGCTTCAAGTTTGCTGTGTTTTACCGGCGATTGTTAAGGAAATTGAGACGCTTTGTAAACCACGTGGAGACACAGATTGTGTCTTGTGCTTCCCCTTCTCCCAGAGACTTCTCTCTATCGCATTTGTGAGATAAGCACACATGCTGGCGCAGAGTAGTTAGCGTCTTGAGTGCTCAACGAATAGAATTCAACATCATATCAAAAAATATCCTCATCTCTCTACGTTGCGCATCGTAACATTTTTGCATCGCGAAATATCCTCATACGAAGTAACGAAACACCCCTAGTGAAAACAACCCAGCAATTGAGTTAAAACAACCTAGCTCTTTTTAGAGTCTAGTTCCCATGGGATGCCCAAAGATGGCACATTTTAAACCGTGTACGTCCAAAGTGTGATGCACCACCCTTGCAAACATTATGCATACAGTAGTTAAAAAAAGTACAAAGGATACTTTATGAAGCAAGTAAACTAATATCATTGTACTAGTAATTCAAATTAAATTGGTCTAATTCTTAGTTTATACAAGTATACTTCAAATTTACTAATGTTAAACTTAAAAGTCTGGGTAAAGTGACATAAATATGTTGTCACACAACAGGAAAATGTGTAATTAACCTCCCTGCCAAATTTGAATGGAGAGAAAACATCCAAGTAAATAAAATAAGTTATCAAAATCTTTGATAAACAACCAGGACTCTCGGCTCTCAACACTGGGGGCGTGTAGCTGTTAGCGCTGAAGACCCACCCACTCGCGTCGCTCAACCTGTGTCCCCAGTAAGCTACATGTGAATATTTTTACGGGAGGATTTGAATTTAAACTCGAGCGAGTCAATGTAGTGATCAGCCTTCTGTTTGTGTTAA
This sequence comes from Triplophysa bombifrons, assembly GCA_029783895.1. Classification (NCBI taxonomy): domain Eukaryota; kingdom Metazoa; phylum Chordata; class Actinopteri; order Cypriniformes; family Nemacheilidae; genus Triplophysa; species Triplophysa bombifrons. Next base: position 4,162,888 of record CM056472.1, read on the forward strand.
TCCCCTCCATCCATCCATTCCCATCTGTATTACCGTCTCCTTGTTATTTTGAGGAAGATATGTTTAGTTGGGCAGAGTGAGAGCTTGCAACCTTGAGGTTTTGATTGAGCAGACGCCTGATGCTAGGCGCTCTAGTGATAGGGGAGGGGCCATGCATGGCTTGACGCTCCATTGCGTCAGCGATCCACCATTTAAGCCCCTCCCAAAAAAACACTGAACAGAGAATTGGTGAAAAACTGTTTAACCGTTAAACTCCACAATTCAGTACTACATACTTCTGAGTCTTTGTAATGTGTTTCAGCAATACATTTCAAACATCTATAATGTGTTTAGAAACAATTCTCATAATTTTCTTTTAAAGTACATTTGAGTTCACAACAATTTTACCAGTATGTTATTAATTTGTGATGAAACGATACTAGTATACTAGTGTACTATACTAGTAGGGGTGTCCCAAAATACCAGTATTACCAATAACCGTGAAATTAAAAACAAGACTATCGATAACATGTTATACACATATCGTAATATTGTTAACAATTTAACACTTATTAAAAATTTTAGACCCCTAATCCGATCTCTGCCTACATAAAATTATATTTTAAAGCAATTCATCGGTCAAATAGACAACAAAATAAACAAAACTTAAGATGATTTTTGACTGATTTAAAAGAATTAAAAAGAAAACGCTTTGGTTATCATGATAATATCATTACTGTGAATTGTTTTGGCCACAATAACAGTGTAGTAAAAATCTGAAACTGTGCCAACCCTAATTGCAAGTATACTTGTAGTGAACTTAATATCACCCTTATAGTTGACATTAATGTCTTAATGGGAAGTGACAATATATTATAATGTAAGGTTCAGTTAAAAGTATGTTCACTTTAACTACATATGAAAGAAATTCCCGATCAGGTTTAGTTCCATATGTTTTGTTTACTCTAACACTGTGTCTACACCGGAGCAGTGGGACACAGCAAAAGACAACACAACCCATATGTGTTGAACTGGAAATTTTGATCAAATTGATCCTTCTTTGAAATTAGAGTCGTGTCATCCCCGAAGCTAAATATAATTTCGAAAGCCAGCCAATCACATCAAAGCTTGTTGTTTTGGTCTGCTGCACATGCTGTGTGAACACAAAAGAAATCTCAAAGGCTTCAGTCTGCAAAAACAAAACAATCCGTCTTAACCTCTGCAGAGTTTATTTGATCCGGTTTTGAAATTTCTCTTCAGGCTGGACGGTTTGTAAATTGTTAAACTCAGGTTTTTGTCAGACACTTCACTGGCTATTTGTTTGTTTTCTCTTCAAAGGTTTTCAAACCAGATGCCCATTCGCATACTTCTCACAAGATGAAAAGACTGAAGTTCTTTATGAGCACTTCAAACATAACAATAACCAATTTTGGGGGAATTGGTTTCATCTTAAAAAATAAATTGAGCAAGGTTTAAGTCAAAGGTGGTGTGAAGCTGCATAATATGATGCATTTGATGAAATATCTGTAACCAACTTCTTTCTATCCTGAGATGAAATGATTTCCTTTAATACATGTAGACCTAGTCTTTTGAAATACACAAGACAAGTCGAGAGGGTTCAGAGACAACCGAACTTAAAACATCTGGAAATATTATCTCACACACACACACACACACACTCACACACACACACACGCACGCACACGCACACGCACACGCACACACTTATAGAATGGCTCCATTTTAATTACAAAGATTAAATTTAAACTGAATAAGCCACGCTCACAGAATTGGACGCTTATTCCTGCGGTCCCCGGGAAACTAAGAAATACACCACGGTACTCAACTTTTACTGGTTTTCAATGGGTATTTAATGTTCCGGTTAAAATCCAGTACGGCCTTATTTCCTGACTGTTTTATCACTTTTTGTACATATTTGTGAGGAGATGGATGGCAGGAAAGCAGATACGAAAGGAACCGTATTAGGCCTACTATTACCACCATCCAGGTAAAAAGTGAATCAGGGCTCAAGGTAAAACATCACCAAAAGTTATTCAACTCTGGCATATATTATCTTGGGGCAAATTGCTTTAAAGAAACCGATTAAAGTATTTGATGTAAATGAGTGACAGCACCTTCGTTAAAAAATATTGTGCATACCCTCAATAAAATATCACACAATAATTCTTAGGAACCGGGCACCTTCTCCAAGCTTTCCATCATTCAGGGAAGCCCGTCGAGAAGAGAACCGGGATATTTCCTTCACTATGCTTTATGCTATTTGTCAATTCTCAACTCAGCGGGAAAGGCATGTCAACAGAAAGAAAAACCGTCAGGATTTCCAAAACACAATGTGATTCAGTGTGCGATCAAACCCAGGACTTTCACATCCAACAACGCAATGGTATTTTCACATAAGCAAATACTGTACACATGCACAGTTTCAACTCGAATCCCATTTCCATCAATTCAATCAGAGCATGTAATCTGTTTAAGCCGGGCTCACATAGCACACTCATTATGTGCAAAAGACTGCTTTCTCAATGTCAACTTAGCTGATTGAGCCACATTCGGGTTTTTTTTATCATTTATTCACCCTCATGTCATTCCAAACCTGTATGACTTTCTTCTGCAGAACACAAAATAATATATTTTGAAGAATGCTGGTAACCAAACGACACTGAATCCCATCATCTTCCACTGTATGAACAAACTACAATTCTCAAAATATCTTCTTTTGTGTTAGGGTGCAATAAATGATTACTGAAGGTTTATTTTTGGGTGTACTATCGTTTACATAAGCCTCAGAATGACTCAATTTAAAATTGTTGTTTAACTTAAATATGCTTAGATAGATGTTTTGGCAAAGCGACTTGGGCCTGGTGCATTTTAAGCATATCATAAAAACATTTTTTTTCCTTCAGTCTGTTCCCTATCTCTTTTTGAAAATGTGTCCATAGTGGCGGACCAAAAACACCACAGACAACAACCATGAAATCAATCACAAGCTTTAAATGAGGCCACATTTTGACACACTTGTCGTAACGGAGTTTCAATCTGTGTTAAATGTTTTGAAGTTTAATAAAACAGCAAAGTCACGCTATTTTTGCCATTTTTAAGTACTCATTTCTCGTGTGCATCTCTCAATACCGCCCTGAACACAGAGACAAGAAACTTCAGGCCTGTCTGTCACGGTTCTGCCTATCTTGGTTGATTAATTCCTGGTCTTGAGGCAGAACCAAAACAGAATCCTATGTTTCATGTGGGGAGAGACGTTTGTTGACCTTTTGGCCTTCCATACTCTCCCCGAGTCTCGTCTGTGTTCCCGCCATCTCGTTTCCTCGTTAACTTTCCCTGAGTGTTTAATCCCCATCACCTGGTCCCTAATTAATTATCCTGTGTTTTGTCTCCCTATAAAACATCCTCATGTTTCATTGTCCTGTGCAGGTTCATTGTATGTATCTGTATGCTGTTGTAACCCGAGTTGGATGTCCCTCGTTCCTGGTCTTTAATGTACATACCTTGCCTTGTCTTGTCTTGCCTGTCTCCAGTTACCCCTTTGTCTTAGTAAGTGTAGTCTATTGCTGTTCAAGTGTTTGTTTTATAGTTTAGTAAGTTAGTGTCCTTGTTAAAGTTTATAGTTTCTCCTGTCTTGTTTTCCCCATTGTGGGGTTTGTTTTGTAGTGTTCTGTGTTATAATAAATCTGTTAATCCCTTCATCCACCGTCTCTGCCTGCAATTGGGTTCTTGCCACAAGATCCGTGACACTGTCATTACAACTCCATACTGTTGCTTAACACACAACAGAGCCTGTGCAAATGACCAAGAACATACAAACAACCAGGCATTCTGAATACCAATATTCTGGTTGAACCAATTTATTTAAATATAATTTATTATATAAAAATGTATGTATATCAAAAATAACAATAAAAACCTGAAGCCATTTAAAGTGCTTAGTAAAATAAATACCACTTAACTGCTGCAACAGATCTGATCACAGAAAACACACTTTTTAGTCTGTTAGTTGGACTCTCGATGGACTCTTTTACGGGGTCCATTAACATTTACATTTAGTCATTTGGCAGACGCTTTTATCCAAAGCGACTTACAGTGCACTTATTACAGGGACGATCCCCCCGGAGCAACATGGAGTAAAGTGTCTTGCTCAAGGACACACTGGTGGTGGCTGCTGGGATCGAACCAGCAACCTTTGTTTTACCAGTTCAGTGGTTAAAACCACTAGACCACCATCTCCATTAGTTAGTCCAAGCTTGTCATTAGTTGACAACCCACCATGATTCAAAAACCAGCTTGACAACATGGTCTACCAGCTTGAACCAACTTATGACCATCTTGGACCAGCTTTCATGTTCCGTGTTTACAAAACTGGATTTTCCAGCCAGGCAATTCAAGGAACAACCAACCAACAACCGAACAAACAAACAAAAACCACAGAAACGTCACGCAGTCCTGACTTTAAGAAAAGGCCACACATGCTCACACATATCAAGCCACTAGTCACTCTTTCTTCCTGACAGGTGAAAAGCATGCTTAAAAAGATCATTCTTTGCCCTGAAACACGACCAAACAACTGTCCTCTGACCATCTTTCTACCAGACGTGAATGATTTGTAATTCAATTCCTTCAGCACACACGTATTTGCACACCGTGGCCTCAGTGAACTTCTCACCGAAAGGAAGACCTCCATGAACTCTCCTACTTTTCAGTATTAATGCCTGGTAGCTTTTCTTCACATCAAATGTAATTAAGAATAAATGTGAAGACAAAGTGTGTGTTGAGATACAGTATCTTGTAGCAGTCCATACATCCCAAAGGCAGTTGCTGGCACATGCAACTTAAAATCTGCCATCTTGAATGACAGGCACACATTCTCGCAGTCAGGGTTTGTGACTATTGGCAGGAACATTAAATAACAACGAATGTCGACTTATGGCACCCCAAGAACACACACAATCCAAAAGCCTTCAGAAGCAACTATCCTGAGCTGTGATGTGAAAGGCAGCAGATGTATAAACGTCAATATCATGTCATTAAGTGGAGTCCTGGAAAACAAATGTGAAGGTCCAGAGAAGCCAGAGCCATTAATGTTCAAAGATCTGCTGAAAGTGTAATACTAACATGATGATTCTGTCCCTTAAAGACAAAAATCGGGTACAATTCCATTTGGCCTCTTTTAAAAGGTAGGCATGAGACTGCATCTCTTGAAAGCGAATGTGACAATATCTAGTCATTTCAGGGAGATTGCGTCTGAGGTCAATCGTCTTGACTCCATCAAATGAAATGCAAGAACACATTCTAATGTATTTGAACACCTGTGATTTAAAATGACATTTGAGGGACTGAATAGTTTCCATATTGTGCTTCAACAAGAACATACGCAGTCAATTATCATCATGTGGTTTCATATCGTCTGAAAGTCTGGAGAGGCCTTCAGTAACAGAAAAGTAAGATCGTTTAAAAAAGGTCAGTCCTGTTCGATGAGTTCTGCTACTTGGTAAAAAAGGGCAATGAGTTACTCTTTTTATGTTAAAAAGGAATCACAAAAAAGGTTGGAGAAAGAAAAACAGTGTGAGGAAGGGAGAAAAAATTATCAATCGGTTTTAAGAGCAGGCGTTTTGTTCCGCATAGGAATTTCCTGAAAGTCTCCATCTTCATCCTGTGCCCGTACTGACCCAGGCCCCTCCTTCATCTCAAAGCATGGCTCTGTGCTCCACATGGCCGGCTTTTGAATACGCAGAGCTTAAGCGAAAGAAAAGCTGTTGGGATACCTTCCCCATCTGTTCTCTGGCCTGGTCTGAAGGCCAGAGGTGGACGGCACTTCTTTGCTGAAAACCTCTGAATGTAAGTGCACAGAAGTTACACAACTGCTATGAACTAGGTCGCAAAGAGGAGTGGGAGTAGGAAGAGAATAGAGAAGATGAATAAGCAAAATCCAAATGCATACGTTGTGCTGATAAACGTCACTGGATCCATTTTTCTGTAAATGAATGTTTTGTGGCTAAAGTAAATTTGGTTTTAGTGTCACATCCGTGTATTTCAGAACCTCTATTTTATTCTCCAATATTCATCATGTCATGAGTCATTTTCCAGGCATATGTAAATTGAGCAGCGAATGAATTATTATTTACATCATTTGGCTTGTGCAACCTCAAGTCCAACCGAATTATTCTGACTCTTCCTGATCTATAAAAGTTAAAACATCTCCGATGTAGAAACCTTAAATAATTTCTGACACAATTATTGGACCAGCGATGGACACAGATGAGCTGGGCTGCGATCCTGCGACGAGAAGGAAAAACACTAAAATATTTGGAAGCCGTTGGAAGATCAGTAGTCCGTGATGTGCCCTCAGAGGCTTCGGGGGAAAAATGTGTCACCTCGCTCTCTCTCTTTCCTTTATCTTCCTTTCACTTCTGCCTACCCGCCATCTGCTCTCATGGAGATTTTCCTTGGAGCCTAAAACAAAAGAAATAACTAAACCGGCACGGGCTCCAAAAAACATCACTTAATCAAGGCTGGAGCGGGATCTTACGCCAGGGACATGGAGGGGACACGCTTCCAACTCGCTGTCATGTCCAGGCCTTAATTGTTCAAACAGACAACAGAAATGGAGAACAAATCTCTTCACCTGATGAGCTCTGCAGTTGCGGGCCACGATTGCACCCGCCAATCTGGCTGTCATACAATGAGGCAAAATGAGTCCTCTAAATGATTGTAATCTTGACTCTTGGCGCAAATGGTGGATTTATTCTCAAAACCGTTCAGCACTGGTTGTAGGTAAATGGTTGTTGCAGAAAGGCCTTGGACCTGGCTTGTAAATTTGTTTTGATTCACCGGCTTGTTTGTTCTTATATTCGTCTCTCTGTGTTCCACATAAAAATAAAGATATGCTTATGTACATTGAATCAGTACAATTGTCCATTAATAGAGAAAGGTACAGTCTGACTTTTAACTTGAGATGGATGTCTGCAAATACAATTACACTGAAGGGAAAAGTATTTTGCAAAAGGTAAGCCACAGAGAAATCAAGGAAAGAAGGGATTCTCTTACATTGTGCTGAGGATTAAAGCGATTCAGTTTGAAGACCACGTAGGAGTAAATTCTGCCCCCAACAAGAACATCCCGGCCTTGGCTTCACTGATGTCTTGTGTTCATGACCCACTCAGGTTTTTATGGTTGCATGACATGGCACGTATGGTTGTCATTTGTAGAAGGGAAAGATTACAGATGGTTACTTGCATGCTTATTATCATAATTTATCCAGATATATGTACCGTGCACATTGCCTTCTCCTAATAGAACTTCTTTACATGGAAGTTTGACAATGGAAAGTGTCTGCAACATGCTTGCGTTGCATTGGAGACTGTATGCGAACCTTGACGCCATCCTCTAATAAAGCACTTTTGAATCGTGCTTCAAAGACCACCGGGGTAAGCATGCTAGTGAGATGAATAGACCATCAAGGAATGAGTTTGGCTACACGGAATGACGAACCAACTCTCGAACTGTTCAATGAAGTATACAATTTCAGACGTTACGTAGTCATCTTGACTTCTGGCAAGCGAAGAGCCATGTGCAAAACTTCAAAGTCTCAATTTATGAGGCCGGTAGCAGTGAAGTGTGAAAAGAAAATGGTCTGTTGATGTTTCTGGCCAATCCAAGTCATTTAACCCTTCACTAGTACCACTGGTGATCTAGTGGGAGAGAAGCGTTAAATTGAAGGCAAAGGGTAAAGTCTGTTTCTACATTGAGGGGGCTTTGTTTCAGTGTTAACTGTGAACATCTTTCTGCTCATCTTTCCTCTCATAGGATTTGGGTATTTCACTGATGTCTGCTTCTGCAACAGTCATGGTGGACTCCTTTAACGGGACAGCTGATATAGTTGGCAAACTCTGCTGTCAACCAGTAAGAAAGTAAGAACACATGATCACTGTATTCATAAAAGGCATACTCCTAAGCACAAGAAAATACATGTCATTCCAGAGAGGGGTTAGGAGTTAATTGGATATATGTTAGCCCTTGCTAAAATATGTCGTATCATCTGGACACAAAGTATACTTTAATTATGATGGCCTCTTATAGGTCCAATCTGGAGATTTTTGAGGCATCTAGCGGTGAGGTTGCGAATTGCAACCAACGTCTCACTCCAAAATCAACACGCCCCTTTACGGCTGCTCTGACAGGACAAGGAAGTTGTTGCATTTGCGGTTCTTTGCCAAAGAAGATAATGTATTTACGAAATGCGCTCTGTAGAGCAGTTTGTCCGATTAGGGCTACTGTATAAACAACATGGTCAATTCCATGTAAGGGAACCCACTGTATGTAGATAGAAATAGCTCATTCTAAGGTAATAAAAACATAACGCTTCACTATGTAAGGTCTTTATACACATCTGAAGACACAGTTATGTATATTATATTGCATTTCTGTCAATAGATTCTGCAAAAACTTGCACACTCGACCTTCAAGTAACCATGAGAAAAAAACTGTTTACAAGCTATATGTACAGAGGTGGTCCACCAATAGTCTATTGGCCGATGCTGATATCGTTAAAACAATGTGTATGATTGTGCGATATGAGACCAGCACAAATGTAATTATAGGAATTGACAGACATTGAAATCTTTTTCCGGTACTACTTTCCTAATAACAATCCAAACCTGTATATTTCTGTATCTCAAACTGTGTCAAGAAATTAAACTAGGATTAAGTTGCCTTTCATTTCCCTTGACAGCTTTCTTTTTGGTTCCCTTTACACATTCTATTCTACTATCTGTTCATAAGTGTCTTTTCCCATCTGTACGTATGTTGAATTAAACGATTACTCGATATGACTTTTAACTAATATGACCCAATTCACATGCCAAACCGGTTCGCAAAATTGTTTTATCAGTGAGCTCTAATAAAGTACACCAAAGCTTGGAACAATAGGAGAGTATCTTTTTCTCCGCATGAACCATCTGTGTAACTCATAGACACATTTTCCTGCATCTTGTGGCTTCAGGCCCCGAATCCAATCACAGCTTTGACACCTGGCAAAGTAGATTCGTAAGGATCCCACATTTGCGAAAGCAATGAGATTGCACTTTAAGTAGTGGTAGCAAAGGTTGTTGTCGATACACAGGGAACACACATTCTGATGAAAAGTGTACACAACATATGCACTTGAAAATGAATGTGTTTATGAAGAAAGCTGATTTTCCAAAGGAGATCTGATCTTGTCCATCACACTTCAACAGCCGGTAGTTCTCTCAAGACGGAGAGTCGTAATGAACAGACCAGATATCGTCAACAGACATCAAACTCAATGAACAAACCTTCATCTGGATACATCTCTCAGGAACGGCAGAGAAACATCTGTAGACAACACAGATCCTACTGCAACACCTAAGGGAAATCTTTCTAGCAGAAACCTTCATGTCGCACCTGCAGAGGCCTCATACCGTCCAAACCAATGAGAGATATGGATCTATTGTTCCTATAGAAACATGCAGCTTTGTGTCTGTTTAACATCATCGGTCTTTAGTTACAGAAAACATATGTTTCTTCAGATGTCATTCTTTCCAAAGTACTGCAGCTGAACAGAAACTGTTTTCTTGTCCCTCCTACATTCTCATGCTAGGTGCCAAAGAAAAGAAGAAAATACTCAGTAGGTTGCTCTTAACAAATGGATTAAGCGGATGGTAAGCCGTGTCCTTAATTACGGGATGTTTTTGTAGTTGATAAATGAACAGGTGCTGTTCTCCCTGTTGGCCACCAACATTTCTAAACAAAGCCATTTAGTCAAACATATGCGAATAAATACACATTAAAGTCAAATTCGTTGACCATTGCATAGATGGCAGTACAGTGAGTAAATTAAGAATCCTTACAGATAACTGCACAAGTACACAACCTACAAAGAGAAACACAATTTAATTGAAATTAATTGAAGGAATGACAACTCAAAGAAACATTTTTGATGAAAGGATTGCAAAACCACAATGCAGTTTGTTGCAATGAACAACTACGTATCGTCATAGTTGTCTCTGCACATTTAAAAAGAAAAGGAGAAAAAAAATACACATCACCTTTTTCCTTTAACGGAACGGCGAACATGTTCTCAATTAAAATACTGGAAGGATCATGGAATTCAGTTCTTACAGTTTCAATGCAACATGTCACTGGGAAACCAATGGAAAATGAACTGGATGGAAAAAGTCTCGCAACTGGCAAAAACACGGATGCCTCTCGAGAACAATATCATTTTATATTTTGAAGCAGAATGTATTTAATTATTTTAGCTTTTTGGAAGATAGTTTGTATCCAAAATGTAATAAGAAATCTCAGTCCCACAGCGAATATACAGATTCTATTAAATAGTGCAATGCTGCATCAAATCTGCTATAAGAATCCAGTAGTCAATTAAATCAGTTAATATTTGGTGCCATAGAAAAATACAGTACGACAATTAATCAATTAAAAAAGGATAACATAAACAATATAAATATTTTAACCACAATAACAGGATCATTTTTTATATATTACTATATATATTTATATAAATATAAAAATATCATCATAATGATGTCAAATGTAAGACGAAAGCAAAACAGACAGCCCAAAACAATGAATACCTACAAACTGAGGAACAAACGTCTTCAAATCATGCCTCATCCACCTACTTCAAAACAAGGTGTGAACTTACTCTGTATAAATTACATGTACAGCACTATACTAGTTAGCATGTATTATGTCACAACAACTTTCCAAGCAAAATTTAATAACAACCTTCCTTTGACTAGCAATGACAAGAAGCAAAGGAAAGCATATCCATGAAATAACTAAAGCCGAGAAAAAGAGACCGGTCCATGACCATGGACCACAAACCCAGTCTAAATAAATAAGGTCTCTATTAACGTATGGTTGGTATCCTCCAGTCTTCTAAAAAGGTGATCGGCTGCAATTTGCCACAAACTATGTGAACCTTACGCCACAAAAAGTTTTCTTCCCATCTGCAACTGGTTGCATAAACAATTGACACTATGGTCACACTTTTGACCATAGTCCATCAGTCCATCATCATAGTCCAAATTACACCCCCACCCCCACAGACAGTACACACACAGTTGACGTTGTGGATAGTAAATGAGCCCGAAAGATAAAATTCTAAGCTTTACATAGATGCCAAACTTGAGTGGATTATTCCCAAAGAGTGGGTAGTATCGAGGAATTGCTACAAACTTGCCATGCTACTTAAATGGTGGTCAAGGGTCACATATGTTCGCTCAGACGTCTTATTTTTAAAGGACATGGCTCAAGTTCTTTACGAAAATAACTAATTCCTTCATAAAATACTAGATCACAAAAAGCTTCAAAACTGTTAGGCTTGCTACAGATAACCAAGTAAGGGTAAAGATAGCCATACCCTCTACATGCCCCTGATGCTTCAATCCAAGCCCCAGATGTTACAAATTCCTAGAACTGTCCCTGTCCATAACAATAAAATAATAATAAATACAGGCTTTATGAGACTCTGCAAGTATTCAAGTTTTGGGCGCTGTGAAAAATTGAAAACAGTAGTGATGAAAGATGAAAGCAATTATAATCAGGATGGAATGAACGCTGGGGCAGGGAACAGTTGAAAAGAGAAAGCAAAAGCCCAATTGCAAGCTTTACTTGGCTTACGATAGAAAACCTCATGAATTACCCTCTCCAGAAAGTCACCAAAAAGGTGAATTGTAGAAGTTACATCATAACAGGTATTAAATCCTCAAGGTGTATTTACAAAACCGTGACAGTTTATTTATACCCATAAGACCTTTTCCAGGTCGTTTCGATACCGTAAATGATCCTCTGGCGCAAGAGCCCTTGCCATGTCCTCCTTTTTCTTGGTTAACTTCGTATGTTTATACCTGTCAGAGTAGGTCTACCACAGAAACCACATTGGCTTTACTCCTGCTACTTAAAGCTCTCCACACCAACACTCAAGCCCATCAGGGTGCTTAGGGAGCATTAAAATGGACAAGAAAAACTGGAAGAGCAGAACCACAGTGTCATTGCTGGATCATCTATGCTTTTTGAGGATGAAATAAATTGTTCCCACATAGTTCTAACGTTTTATAAAGATTGCCTGGGTGGATTTCCATTTGTAGATCAGGTACCATTCTTCTAAATTAGTAGATTAAAACAAATATACTGAGTCTTGATGTTGCGGTCTAGGGTCTAGGTTTCATTATTCAGTGTCTTGGTCCGGATCTGGGTCTTGTGGTCTCAGACAAGGCCACAATCTGTTCTCCGCATACTAAAGGTGGTTATTACCCCAACCACCAGTCAGCAGGGTGTCTTCAACACGCTGTGCAAATATACACATCTAACACAGAATTAAACTGCAAAGTTATATTTTATTTTAATAAAAATGTTAGTTCACACTTTAGAACAGGGACCAATTCTAACTATTAACTAAGACTTTTGCCTCAATAAACTTCTAGTTACTGCTTATAAGATAGTTTTTAGGTTTAGGTATTGGGTAGGATTAAGGGATGTAAAATAAAGACAATACAGAATAAAGCATTAATACATGTGATTTAGACATACTAATATACAACCAATATGTATGTTAATAAGCAAGTAGTAAATGATGAATTTGTGTACATTATTGCAAATAAGCTCCTTGAGCACAGCATTTTTGCTGTTTAATAGTATGGATGGCATAAAATTAAAACTTGGCCAATAAGCAAGCCAAAAATGTATGCGTGTCTGAAATCAATGATAAAATATGCTTCTTTGGTAAAAACAGTTTGGGGCTCAATTGCAAGAAACTTCTGACATTGAGAAAACTTTAAAAGGTACAGTTTGTAAAATTTTGCAGCATCTAGCAGGGAAGTTACATAACTGCTCAGTCCACTGCACCTCCTCCCATTCAAAGCAATACGGTTGACAAAGATGTCGTCACGTTTTTGCTTCTTTGCCAAAGAATATGATGTATTTACGAAATGCACTCTGTAGAGCAGTTTGTCCCTTTAGGGCTACTATAGATACAACATGGTGAATTCCGTGTAAGGGGACCCGCGGTATATGTAGATCAAAATAGATCATTCTAAGGTAATAAAAACATAACGTCTTTATACACCTCTGAAGACATGCAGTATTTATGTATATTATATTGCATTACTAACCTTGTTATGTCACATTTTGCACCTTTAATTGTAATAAGATAACCATACTTTTATTGAGGAGTTCCACATAAACATCTTCTGGTATTGTCTCAATCTCTTTTTAGTGTATAAATCAATAAGAGCCTCAACGGATGCGTTATCACGTTGGTCTGCAGGAAAGTTATACTCTAGACAAGCACTAACATACAAACAAATGCTAATATTTAAGCAAATATGTTGAATTATTATTAAGTGAACTTAAAGTGGAGAGTTGGGTGGGCATGGTGTTTCCCCTTAGATAGAAGATCTGGTTTACGTCAGACTGTTTTTTGCTCTTCAGGTTTCCTTAAAGATGACAAACACACCCTGGGGGATGAATTAAGAGAGCGAAGGAGGACACGGTCTGGGTAACAGAGGAGTGAAATACCACCTTTTCCTGTTTGGGAGATAAATGGCTTGTTGACAGACAGCACTCTGGGAAGAATGTTGTGCTTCACTTGCCCAAAGCATTGGACCGAATATATTTCTTTCGATGCTTACACTGCCCTCATAAATAATCCCATCAGATTTGCCATCTTTAAGGGTAGGTGATAAGAAATGTATATCTTAACAGTAAAATAGACTATAATAGATAGGGACGGAAAATGGTCAGGGTACAAATGTCAACAATGATATTGGATAGTTGTATTTTCCATTCAAGTTTTGTCGTCATAAACTTGAATTTCTAGGCCACTAAATAACCTTTAAGAATCAACACATTTGGAAAGTTCTCAGATCATTCTCGGGTAGAATTGATCATCCACTAATTTTAGGCTCAAGCTAGTTCTGACATTAAAGCAAAAGGGAAAAAGACTCCAGGAAACTATACCATTTCATAAATATCCACCAGATTATCATTTCAACAGCAAAACTCCACAGCCTTCAAAAAATAGAAGGCCCAGTGGAGAAAAGATACGTAAAGATATTAATAGCTACATCTTATTTCTCCCAATGGTTTTGAGAAGACCTCCTCTGATGAAAACAAATGCCCGGTTATACAGACAATTGGCTGAAGGCTAGTCTCAGACTAAAATGAATGTTTGAGCTGTCGTAACTGAAAACAACTTACCCTGACATATCTTAAAATATCTCAGCGTCATGTTGTGTCTCAAGATGCACACTAGTAATGTTTTAAGGCATTTTAATAAAAGCAACTTGTTTATGGTGCCGTCTACCTTTAGCGATCAGCATTGTCTAATGAGGCCTACTGAATGAATCTTTTATTGCAAGGACATTTGAGACTGAAGTTGGATAAAGTACAATGTCCTTTAACCACAGCAGTAGGCCTGAGAGAGTAACGCGGGCCAGGGTAACTGGAGAAAACCTTCAGCCTGAGGCTCTCCTGACCCTCACGGTTTTATGAGTACATTACTCTATTGGCCTCAGAGCCCATAGTTACTTAGTATACGAACAAACTGCTGCTATAACTCCATATGACTCTAATACCACACACACAAAAAAATTTGGTCTGGATTTGTCATCTACATGAACTCATAGTCCATTCAGGGTAGGTCAGTTCAACGGGTGGCCAGCTGGATAACACCTCTGGACAGAAGTTTTCTACGCAGGTAGAGAACAGACAGAGAATTTACAACTTTGTTGTAAGGATAACATTTCAATTACATCTTTTAAATCTGCAATAAAATCCGACAACAATAGCATCAATTTAGCCAAATTACATATTTGAGCTCGTCGTTCAGCTGAGGTGACACATATATGGGTCCAGGAAATGAAAAACCATTGCTGCTCCCCTCAAGCTTTTGAGTATTCAACTCTCATTATTGACTCTAAGCACTCAATAAAAAGCTGGCTTACAGGATTCAAAACCAAAGCAGAACCCAAACAAGAGTGTAATTTCAATTTTGGTCACACTTCAGTAAAGGAGTGTTCTCACTATTAACAAACCATTAACTACGACTTTTTCCCCAATAAAGTCTTAATTTGTTGCTTATTAACAGTTAGTAAGGTAGTTGTTAGGTTTAAGTATTGGGTAGGATCAGGGATGTAGAGTATGGTCATGCAGAATATGTACTTTAGAAGTTATAATAAACTGCCAATATGCCATGCTAATAACAACTAGTTAATAGTGAGAACTGCCCCCTATACTGAACTGTTGCCTAAATTTTGACCTGCCAATTAGATTTCATAAAGATAAGTACATACCGTGAAGTAACCTGGAATTTTATTCTTGAAGCGATATTGACTACCATGAAAAAAATTATGTGTTCTGTTGAATATCACCCTGATATTTTTAAGAATGTAGTCTATGGCGGTCAATGGTAATCAAGAACTGTTTGGATACAAGCATTCTTCCAAATATCGTTCTCTTTTAAACACAAAAGACATTTATAAGATTTGGAACAACTCGAGGGTGAGCAAATGATGACAGAATTTTTCTTTTTAGGTGAACTCTCCAATGAGGACTGAAACCAATCTGATAATATCGGAATCCATGTAATTTTTTCCTGCTTTTACGTTTGTGAGTCACATCCGATCTGTCTCACATTGGAGGAAAAATTATTGAAATTGGGTCACATGTAGTGTATGTGCGTCATAAATTATACTATTTTTGAAAAATAACCTTGAGGTCGCTAGGAATACTTTACTGTCTAACACGAAAACCTTGCCAGACACAACAAACGCCTCAAGCAAGTTCAATGTACGAGAATCAGAGATGTTTTGTAAACTTATAGATTTATATTTGTAACCAGAGAGCTAAGTTTACAAATGCGTATTTACCTGCTAAAAAAGATTCCTTTGTGCACTACTGACAGTGGTCCGAGAGGAGGGGCCAAGTTTGAATCTCGTGTTCACAAACAGTTACTGAATATCCTACACCTTAAAAAAGGATTGAGATGTATTTTCAGTAAGTAAATGATCTTTAGGGTTATAACCCACCACAGCAAAGACCTACTTGGAACCGAAAGGAACCGTTTTCAAGAAAATGTATCAAACACTGAGCAGAACCTAATATTAAAGCTCAATCTGCACATGCCCTATGAAGGATTCATGATCAGTGATGACTGATGGCATATCCCTGAAACACCAAAACAACTGCACTGCAGAAACAGCTGTGTGCAATTACCCAAATTGCACTGTATCTGAACTAAAGATTCCTAAAATCACCTCAAACATCCCACAAAGCCCTCCAAGGTCTCAGCCGCTACAAGAAAACAACACCATACTTTTTAACAAACGTCGCGGCGGTTTCAATCGTTGCCTTACCCCATCCCACTACTATATGAACAGATCAGAAGAAAAACGTATGTGCAGTTCAAGAAAACAGAGCAAGCTTACGTTGGTTTCCAAAAAGGAAAAACTGAGAAGGAGATTTAGAATTAAGCTGAGCTAAGGAAACCTTCAGAGAAAAAAACTATTGCTGTGCTAGGCTGATGGAGGAAGCAGAAAAGCTGGCTGTAGGACAGGGCTGTGTGGTCTCTACTTCTGAGGAACGAGGGTGGCGCTGCATTACATCACATCTATAGAGACCTCATTCATATGACATCATAAGACAATCACCGCACTTTGAAATTAAGAAGATGAGGCATACGTAACAACATTGTCTCCTGTGACCCCTGTAAAATGGCCATATGGTGTAAATTGAGGTGGTAACAATTATGGCGTACAAAGTGGGATGAAATACTCTGTGGTCATTAGGGTTGGGTATCGTTTAAATTTTTCTTTCGATTCCACAGTTGAAGTAAAACATTTAGATATCAACGTGTAGGGTCACTTCGCCTGCTTATTGACTGCTTTTGCATATATACACATAGCAACCATTTTTTGCGCGGTTTATTATAACTTGTATTACCATAGCTTAACTACATCATGGTTAAACTGTAGTAAATAGAATTAAACTTTGGTCAATTTTGTGGCTCCTGTGCTTTATCGAGGAATGGATAAGAGGAACCAAATTTTTTTTCAAGTACGCGATTCCTATTCCTATCAATTCCGATCCGATTCCTTGCCTTTCGATTCCGATTCTCAATCGATTCCGGTTTTCGATACCAAACCCTAGTTGCCATCTTATACTCAAGGTGACCATGCATAGTTTATTCAGTTTATGTGTGAGATTTATGGTGGTGTTTATACTAGTGAGTTTTAAAATAAAAACAGTGTTTTAAACCGAAATATAACCTTTTTTTAAACTGCCGTTTCCATGCACGTTTTAAAACAAAAATATCTGTCTATACTTCACTACCGAAAATACATGTCACGTGACCATTGAGGCTTTCTGGACATGTGCATACTAATGCAAACAGTTGTATGCGTATGAATACAAGTTGGTTGTTCATGCCACAGTGGTTACTAGTCACAGATCGGCAAGTACAACAAGCATGATGTGAACAAGACAATTGACATTGCAGTACTGAGCGACAATTTAAAAGCCTACAGAGTGGGCGGCTCTCGATTTTCTTTCGCGGCGCTGCAATGTTACTGGGTCGATAAGTTTACTTGGCACTGCATGAAGTCAAACAAACCTATTGTTTACACGGCTCTTGCAAGGCTGGTCATTGTAGTCTTCCGATAGCGTAATGACTAATATGACTGCGGCTTGACGAATCAAAAAAGGTCCAGAATGATCCAAAAGACCTAATCAGTGAGCGAATGGGAACAGCCAGAAAGTGTTCATTTTCGTCCATTTACACAGAAACGCAACCCCAGGGGTTTCAAGCTAAAAAGGGTCTGCTGTGTTTCCAAAAGTCTCTTATCAGGGGTTGAAAACTTCTGAGTAGTGTGAACGCCAGGCGTAATCGAAGCAAAAATGATGCATTTTTATGGGAATACGCACTGGTATAAGTATAACTATTTTTGTAAAAAAAGAAATAAACTCACTTAGATGCTGTAAACAAGCATGTTTTGCAAAAGTAGAATTTCAGATTAAATTACAACACATGTAATCTCTAAAAAAGTATATTTGACTTGTTAGCGTAATAAACTAAACAGTTTGCTTCCCCAGGGAACTGATGATCTCATTTCTGTCCAGATGAAAAGAGGAAAACACAGAGCTATGAGGACCTGTTAACCTGTAAACCATGCAACACAAACACGCAAAAAAATGTGGTAAATCAAGGCTTGAGCAGGTACAAGTGTCACATATGAGTGAACGCTTCCACCTGGTGCAAATCTTGCACGAAAAGGCTTAACAAATTAAAGAAGACAATTTTGTTCAGTCTAAATTGTGTATAAAACTGTGTGGCTTGAAAAATTGGCTTGTTAGTCTATCATTAGGTATGGAAACCCATTTCCGCCAGGGTTGGGAATTTTTTTTTAAATTAGTAAGTCATAATAATGACTTAGTACAGGGGCGGACTGACCAGTAGGACATTCTGTCAAAGTCCAGAAAGGCCGTGCCACCGACTGCCACGACCAGTGGCGTACCTGCGGACTGCACGCAACGCGAAGGCATTAGTGGTCCGTCAATCATCTTTAATGGATTTAAGATTTCAAGTAAGTGGAGAGACAATATCTGTGTGCATGGTTTAATATATGGCCTATAAGCAACAAGAACAAAAACAGTATAAAAGGAACAAAACGCAATGAATAACAGAAATGCAAAATAACAGAATAAATGAAGATATAGTGAAAAACGGCCTGCATTCAATTTATACTTTAGAAATCTGGCTCTAAAAGAAAAGTAGTTGAAGACCCCTAATGTAACGCAATGCACACGTTACATGCAATCACCCCCCTGTCCCCGAAATTTCGACTCAGTAACTCATTATTTTGAGATACTAAGTCATTATTATGAGATACCAAGTCATTATTATGATTTACTAATTCAAAAAAAAAATACCCAACCCTGGCGGAAACGGGCTTCCATAATTCGGAGATGCTTTGTAGAGGTAATTCAAGGACATGGAGTTCACCAAAAGCATTTCCTTTGATTACGAATGGGACATTGTTGTTTTACCGAACAGCTGAAGCGTTCCCAAGCAGAGAGCATCATATTACATCTATCTATAATTATAACGAACCTCCACAACTTTTCCAGATTAACACCATCTGCGAGTTGCAACAGTAGTGCCGAGATCCGCCAAGATCTTCAGTCACATAGACAGCATCCGGTTACACTGCATGTTCACAACATGTCTGCGAATGTGTCACACGAGTTTTACTTCGAAAACGCATCTGACTCATCCACAGCACAAGCCAAAAAAAGTCTTTAGAGTCGAGGAGAAAACGCTCTCGTCACGAACCAAAGGTCTTCTCTGCGAGCAGTTACCTCACATGTAGCAACAACGTGACCTTCATTTCCTTTATTTAAGGGCGTTTCCTCATCGCGTTGGCATAAATATTCACAAAACATTGTTACCAACGTAAAAAAAAAATAAGACCACACAAATTGATAAGTCTGAAAGCAGTTACCCTGATGCCAAGTGCGACTTTACATCCGAATAAATGCACTGCTGAAGAGTTGTCTTTTAGATATGAAACAGGTTCATGTGCAGCTGCATGTTTCATATTATCAGAATACAGCCCAGATGGAGTCTTTTGAAGAAAAACAAAATAAATAACATGCAGAACATAGTGAGAGAAATGCAGTGTAGGCCGGAAATAAAACAGGTAAAACAAAGATCCCAATGTAATTTAACTGAAAAGGACTAAGAAAAAATATGGCCATCGAAAGGATATTTATTTGACAAAAAAAATGTCCTACAAACTTCATTTACACAAACATTGTACTGGGGTGTTGTGTAGAGGTGTGAACTTTGGAACGTTATTGGGGTGTCCTCGACTAAGGATTTACATTGTCAAGTCTTGCCTACAGTCGAATCGCACGCAAGTGTGTGCGTGTGCGTCATTGTGGGGACGACACCAGGTGGTTATAACAAGGAACGAGGTTTTGGCTAGAAGGGATACTGCTGCCTCCATTAGGCATGCACACTTCAATACCTCTTAATTTTTGTCTGACAACAGTTCATTTTTTTTATTTTTTTTATTTTAAGGGTAGGTCTAGGGTTGGGGTAGGTGTAGCTATTGTAAGTATATGGCGAGATTTTGCACCACTTCCAGAAGAAGCTGTACCCTTCTAGCAACAACCTAACAAGGGTACAGAACATCTGCAGTGCGACATTGATGCACCAAAAAACAATCAAACATGAATTTACAGAATTTGTTTATAACAGAACCTTTAAAATAAATAAAATAAGCCAGATTCAAGCCACAATAATGTGAAAAATAAACGTGTTGAGGCTAAATGTCTATAATTTAGGGGAACAAATATTCACAACACAAATAGTAAAATGGGCATTTTCCTAAAACATCACGTAACAATGCTGTGCTACTTACTAGACCGGATCTCCCCTCAATACTATTTTCAAAACTACTCAATTGTAACAAATTACTTTTTACAAACGGGAATATAGCACGTTCATTACCAATGAACTACCAATAAAGTTACTTTATTAACCGCATGTAAAAGAGGAATGCATCTTACCATTTAAACAGTCAAAAAAGTCTATTTCACCTTTATTCCTGTGCATTCAGTGCAGAGAATGACAAATTCCCAAAGTCTGCGCCGTGCTTATTATTTGCGGTGATTTGGGTTACAACGAGCACAACGTTCAGACGAAGTAATAAACTAAATGCATTTACAGACAAAGTGTTAATTCATACATTCAGTAAGGTACATATGTTTGGAAACGGTGTACACATTCATTTGAGGGTGTGTGCGGAACGTGCTGCTTCTCTTTACCAGTATCACAGCACTCAAGACGCGGAGAGACACGATCCTGCGCTGGGTTATAGAACCCAAACCTAAAAATGTCCCATTTCTTTACATCCTAAATAATATTTTTGGTGACGCAGTGTGTGCCTGTCTTCTACGCCATTGCCCATATAACCAAAAAGGCATGATCCCCATTGCATAACACCTCTGCGAAGATTCGGACTACGAGATTGGTAGTCTATTCGGGGTCACCCCTTGTACATTGCACCTTGAAGATGTTACAAACAGTTAGAAGGAGGGCAGGGTCCGTTTTTAGTTCATTGTGCAAAAAAAAAAAACACATTTGAATCCAAAAGTATGTTTTATGTAAATGTCCTCGAAGAAATGCATCCATACTGAGTCAAGCAAACACAAAACCATCCTAACTATACAAGGCTTCCCTAAAACTGATCAGCTGACATGTGGTTAAGGCAACTCACCAAATAGCCGATTCAGAAAATATGTTTTGCAAATCCCTTGCTTAAAGGCTTTGGGAGACGTTCAAACATAATGTGGAGAACTGTAACCTTAAATGGCTCAAACTCTGGGAGACCCTGCTCATCTCAGGATTAATGTCCAGCGACAAGGACAAAATCCAGATGGGGGCCGCTATACAACAAACATATGCTGAAGGCCGCTAGTGTCTTTCTCCGCTTGCCCATCCATCTGTGATTTTAATGTAATCTGCAGCTCTCCCCTGATGAATGACATACAAGCGTAAATATAACATCTGTTTTTGTGACAGCAACTATGAGCACGGCTTCAACAGATAATGCTCAGAAAATCCGTGAAGCCCGCAGGATGAAATGGAAAGACGTCTGCGTTCTATCAAGGTGAGTATTCTAATCCGCTCTCGGTACATCATTAAAGTAGGGCATCATGAAGAGGATTCTCAGAATACTCATTGATGCTGAATGGTGATGGTTCGATCACAAACAAATTTTTTGAGTAAATAAAATAAAAGAAATTGGTAACACTTCACAATAAGGTGCTAATAGCTAACATTGACCAATTTAGTTTTTCAGCATTTAATAATCCTTGTTAAAGTTTGTTCATGTCAATACAGATATTCATGTTAGTTCAGCATTGTTTACCTCATTTGTAAGTCGCTTGTAAATGTTCAAAATCAAATTTATGTAAATGTTCATGGTGCAATAACTGTCAACAGACACAACATTTGATTTTAATAATGTTTAAGTAAATGCTGAAATTAACATGTATTAATATTAATAAATGCTTTGTTCATTGTTACTTCATGTTAGCTAATGCATTAACTAAATGTTAACAAATTTTACCTTATTGATAAGTGTTACCAATTTTTTTTCCTAGTTCAAAAATAGAAAAAATTATATTTCAAGATGCCAATCAAACATATCTGAACTTTAGTTTTTTTTAATAGAAATATGCTCAAATTTGTGATCGAAACAAGAATAAAGCAAATTCAATTTCAACTTTTAACTCCAGTGAAATCAAAATAAAAGTTTTTCCTCTCATTAACAATAATTTAGCCTTAAGGATAAACTGATATGCTCCTACGTACTGACAATATTCCCATTCAGAAAAGCAACAGTCTCAAAAAAAATCTTGAAATTCCATGACATCAAGCTACACTTCAGCCTCTCGTCAAAGTTCTCATCCAATCAAATCCGCTTTAGAATCCGAAGTCCCGCCCCTTTCACTATCAGAGCTGCTGAAGCGGTAACTCATATCAGCCACTTGTTTGCACATTTATGATGTCCTACATGGTGAATGACACATAATGCACTGGATTGGAGATAGGGGATGATTAACATTATACTTTACACTGACATTCAACATTACACTGGGGCTTTAAATCAATTAACTTTATTTAAGTTGCATTAAAGGGATACCTCAGGGAAAAATGAAAATTCTGTCATAATTTATTTTCCAGAGGAATCTTGGTATAATCAAACAACGGTGGTACCCATTGACTCTCATTGTCTAAGTCTATACAATAAAAGTTAACGGGTACCTATGTAGACATTGGAAGGGCTAAATTGTGGTAGGTTTCAGCCTTGATCGTTAAAATCAACTAATTTGTATAATACGTTTCATCATTTACGACAAAAATAATCCAGCGATGTTTGAGCGCGGACTCTTGTAAGGAATGCAAGGTCAGTTTGGGGTTTTTGTGTCTGTCTGACATCCCAGTTCACAGGGTGGTAATTGAGTGTTGATGACGTATAGCTGTCCTGTAAGGCTTGGTTAACAAAACCAGACATCCATCATCTGTGAGGTCATCGCGACTCCACAGATCATCCAACTTTTCATAAACACCAAAGAGAGATTACAAATAAGGCTGCCAGGTACATCATCTATCCTAGTGACGACAATTAGATTTTTAAAAAAATAAAGGGATAAGCAATCCCTGCCAAGAACAACTTAAGTCTTCGCAATCTTTTCTTTCAACCACATTGAGAGAACGCTTTAATGGTCCTGATTTATCTCCTTGCCGCCAAAAACACAGAATATCATTATTCATCCTAGGCTTACTTGTTGCTCAGCAGATGTAACAAACGCTTTAATATATGTTCGTACCAAAACAATGGTCATTGTACACTTGGAGTATCTGTTAATGCTGATCTATTTCCATGTAAAATGGGAGAATTTGTCCAGGGTGCCGGGGTTACACCTCTACTCTTATTCGAAGGACATCCTGGGATTTTTAATGAGAGAGTCAGGACTTCGGTTTAACGTCTCATTCGAATGACAGTGCATCTTTACAGTGTAGTGTCCCCGTCACTATACTTGGGCATTAGAACCCACACAGACTAAATGGTGAGCACCCCCTGCTGGCCTCACTAACACCTGATTCAGTACCTAGTTTTTTTCCAGGAGGTCTCCCATCCAGGTACTGACCATGCTCAACCCTGCTTAGCTCCAGTGGGCAACCAGTCTTGGGCTACGGGGTAATTTGACACAGTTCTTGTAAACTGAACGAAGCTGAACAATTTTAATTCCACTCAAATGACAGACTGCATTCTGGCCCATATAAAGTAGAACTGGGGATTGCTGGAGTGACAATGAAAATTGTGTTAATCAAAATATGGCCATACATGGTAAAAACTGTAACCAGATATGGACGGTTTCATCAGACGCACATACATGCCTGGCCCAAAGTTAACATCCTGTTTGTTATAATAGAATTTATTTTAAATTTAATTGATATTCATTTCTATGAACATTTTACTGTGTTAAATTAAATGAAAACTACTCAACAGTTATTTATTCTCTGGGAGGTCTACAGGAAGTTAAGTTTGGGCCGTTGTTTATGTTGTTGCTGCTAAAACTGTCTATAGGTATCAGTAGCGAACCCTTTAGGGCCCTCTATAGACCTAAACTATAGTAAAAAAATTATATTTAAAAACATTAAAACATTATATTCAATACAAGTCGGCCGATTTTCGCTTTTATATTTGTATATTTGACTTCCTGGATCGATGCGGATTCTATCCATGTGAGATTTTAAGGTCACACGGGAGTAATTCAAGATTACGGAGCAGTCGCAGTTCTGTGATGTCGTACGCTGTCTGCACACCCTGCGCATCCTGCAAGAAGTCGAACATGTGGTTACATAAGGAAGGCCTTCATAGTAAATCCATGAGAAAAATTACATTTGAATGACATTAAAACGGACCACTCATATAACCTTTACTTTAATGTGATTTCCACCATCTGGGGGGTTGTTCGCAAGTAAAGCGAAAAGCGGAAAAAGCACCAGAAGTTGGTTTGCCAACCGCCATAAAACTTCGAAAGAAGATGAAACGCGAAAAACGTCATTCAAAACAGCATGTGTGTGATGAACTGTTATCGAATCTCGGAAAAAAAACGAAAAGTGTACGTTTTTTGTTCTTTATTAGGTGCCGTGCCTCATTTCATTCTGGTTGCTAAAACATACAAGAAGCTGGAGCCCAAAACAAGTCTCTACTTGATCTTCACATAACTTTGCTGTCTAGGAGAAACCACCAAAATGTAACAAAGGTTTTTTCTCCCAACTTGTACATTCTCCATCCAGAATTTTACTGCCCACCACAAATACACACAAGCTCATTTTTCATCACATTCATATTCACATTTTCATCACTAACACAACCCAATGAAGTAGAGGCCTTTAATTCACATTACAGGAATGAAGCTTCTGGCTTTCGACCCTTTCCAGGATGGAATACAGTGACCAGCCAATACCCCTTCAACTCATACCATTTAAAACACCCAAGCCCGAAATAAATTAAATACATACACGAAAATAAACCTAAGCTTTAACCACTAAAGATGAGCTAAAGCAGGTGCACAAAGTATTGGTGGCGACGCATATCTCTTTACATAAACTAGCTTCTCGAATGACCATGCGGCATTGAATAATGGAATATATTTTAAGTGACAACATTTTTAATGAGCCAGAAGCTTTTCTTTCACATGGCCGCAGATACCGTGCCGCGTCCCGGAGGCCTTGACATCAAATCAAGGGATGAAATTAAAATAGAAGGACGATCCATCATCTCTCCAGTGCACAATGAAATCCCACAGATGAGCTTACAGAAGGTTTATTTGTGAAAACGGGACGCAGTCCTGATCAGAATAAATAACACTTGTTCACCTCGGTCTCCTTATGAGGCACCATGAACTGGATCTCTGTTTGAGAGGGAGATTATCCTTTGCTTAAACAGACCTTATTGAGGCAAGACAGGAGCGGAGTCCATATTGGGAGATTTTCTGTGCCAATGTAAAGACATTTCAGTTTCTGAATATGATAAAGAACACCACCGACAAAATTTGGAACCTAATCTTGCATTAAGCATCATCTCTCAATCATCACGTTTTACAACAACCAAGAAAACTGGGTAAACATGCCTGTTTTTGGTTATATAAAAGCATTCTGACTCAAAATGCAGCTTGAAAGCTTAAACAATGCACAGTTATGTGGTAAATGTCAATCCTCACTAGTCTTGAAATGCTCCAAGGTTTTTCCTCTCACTCTCTCCGTTCCACAGCAACCGGCCGTGAAATGCCATTCATCAGGCCGTGCCTCAAGCGGAGGTCCGCTGGGACAGAAGCTTAAACCAAACTAAACGTATCACTAACTGGGATGAAGCAGGAGGACGTGTCAATCACAAGGACGCCAATGGGGAGTCGGCATGTCCTCGGCAACAGCAACCAGTAATAACAAGTGTAACACTTCATCATCTCCATTATTTTTAACATTTTATGTTGATGTGTAGAACAGCTGGAGGAAAACACGCAGAGTTCAGGGAGGTCTGATTTCGAGGAATGCACAAGTTAAACTGGATCTGGATGCGATCACCAACACTTCTGAAAACGTTTTGTTTAGTTGCTGGTCCCAATCATTGGATGCTATTATGTCCAGTCCAAGCTTAAACACAAATTCTTCATTGGTCAACCAGCTTCACCACAAAGACCATACTGGTTTCTGGTGAGCAGCAAAGCTATGCTGGTCCACCTGTTATACCAACATAAGCAGAATTACAAATTGGTGCGAAACATTAGAGGTATGGTTGTCCCAAAATTTTAATTATTTTATGAATTACTAAGCATTACGTCAATCAAAACTGCCGAACACAAAAGAATATATTTTAAATAATGTTAGTAACCATTGACCTCCATTGGCTTCCATTGTATGGACACAAAACCACAGAGATATTTCTGAAAATATCTTCTGTTGCGTTCAGCAAAAGAAAAAGTCAAATGAAGTTGTTAAGACCTGTTGTAAGCAGTTGCTGCTAATCAATCTGCAACAGCCGCTGACTGTGACGTGACCGCCGGCATCTTGAGGGAATTTTGCTGCGCATTTAAAAGGGGTCATATTGCACAAATAAGTGTTTTTTCTGTGTCTTTGGTGTGTTATAAATTGCCCGTGCAATATATTAGACACATAACATTTTTAAAATTAAAGTGTATTTTAAGACCTGCCTGAAACGCCTCGTGTAACCACACCCCCAAAAATCAACGTCAGTTCGTGGTCTGGTTTGACTAAGACCGTCCAAATGTATACACAAGTAAGGTGGGCGTACCTGTCAGCACAATTGCTTTGGAACCTGATGTTCCAAATATGGTAAGAGGCGTAACATGCTTGCAGTATTTGACCAATCACAGCACACCTCGCTTTTCAGAGCCATGAGCTTTGTAAAAAATCTGCACGTTTCAGAGAGGCGGATGGGTACAAACATGCACGGTATGTGGAAAATATAATACGTGTTTACACATCGCATCACATCTAAAACAAACAATAATATTTATTATTTAATATTTATGCCCTTTATGTGGGACTCCTACGGAATAATGAAGGCTGCTGCCTCCTTGCTGCTCCTTGTACCGAGCAAGCACTATAGACTATAGTGGAAGGTCCTGAACTTACAGTTTTTGTGCAACCACTCAAACGTTGCGACTCATATGATATAGACTATTCCCCCAACATGAACAATTGACTTCGTGTTTTGCTCACATTGAATGTTACAAGCTGTTCTGTGAAGCACTTGTTTGCATCTGTGTATTTTGATGTTTCGTATCAGAAACGAGTAATTGAAGCATCAAATTTGCGAAATAAAAACACTTAATTCGCAAAAAGTTTTTATGCTAGAAAAAGCTTTACTGTAGCTCAGTGGTTAGGCTCTAGCAAAGCCAAGGACACGTTTCGATCCCAGCGATTGCACATACTCGGAAACAAAATGTATGGTGTAATGCAATGCAAGTCTCTTTGGATAAAGGCGTCTGCCCTATACATAAAAATGTAAATGTAAAAATGAAATTGGACTGTATATGCACACATACCAAAACAGCAGGAGTGCTAGTTTGACCGTCGCGTTCTGAGTAACTGCTGACTTGACCGGAGTGAAATACATGGGTTTCATGTTTCGCTACATGCAAATTTATTTGGCAAATAGCCTGAAGTTTAGTTTGACACATCAGTTTTACACCCAGTCTATTCTGTAAGGTTAGTGATACGCAGAGTCGGTTTTTATGCACATTCATCTGACAATTAATGAGGCACACCCAGTTTTTATGATGCAACCCAGAGTCTCAGTTCTGGCTACGCTATTGGTTTTTATATACTTAGAGTAGTTAGCAAATGTGGTTTGCCACAACCAATAAAGTTGTTTACGCTTAAACACAAACACATAAGCAAGTATGTTCTGACAAGAATTCCAGGCCAAACCTCAGTCCAAGCTTTAATTTCACAAATATCACATCACAATGCAATGTAAGTCCCTGGTTCTCTCTCTGCGCCCCGACAGAGGCGTGGTGGTCTCTCTAAGACACACACACGTTTTGTCTGCAACGAGCCCACGTGAGGTCATCTTCCCTCCACGTGCCGCCAATCGCTAACAAACCTGCCACTACAGAACGCACTTCTGGGTCAAACCTGATTCCCTGGAAAACGAGTGATTAAAATAAATATCATCTGTTTTCTTTTTGCTTTTCTATTCTACCACTCGTTCTAATATTAGCCAAGATGCTGGGTCTGTAATCGCGAGCAGAGAAAGGCATTCAAATCGCATCACGTCAAAACTTTTCCCAATGACATCTTATCACCCACAACTTTTCCAACGATTTCATGTTTGGAAGCTGAT
This sequence comes from Triplophysa bombifrons, assembly GCA_029783895.1. Lineage (NCBI taxonomy): Eukaryota > Metazoa > Chordata > Actinopteri > Cypriniformes > Nemacheilidae > Triplophysa > Triplophysa bombifrons. The sequence continues at coordinate 4,191,384 of CM056472.1, forward strand.
ATCAAACACCTTTTGCTAGGATATACATGCATTGTTTATTCTATAACATGGAAATAGGATGAGACCGAGAACACGAGCTGAGAGAACGTGGAAAGAAAACAACAAAGATTGCCATTCCATATATTCCCAAGCCTCTCGTGACCTACAAAACTCAACATTTAGTTCTTTAACAGCCTCAAAATATTGGAACAACATGTTGAAACGTAGTCAGACACATCCACACAGACATATAGATCTGTATATTCCTTCAAACACTAAATCTTGGGAGAAGACCTGGTTCTGAGCCCAGACCTCGGCCCCCTACTGAGCGCCCAAAACAAACACAGGAATCTTTAGCAAAGAGGACTGAATGACTCAGCTCTGACCCTGAATTCTCAAACATTGTTTAGCTTGACACATTCACTTCGGTTTTAACCACCTCAGACAAACCCAAAACCAGAACACCTTATAACTGGTATTGGTAATGTCCCTCCCTGGCTATAAACTGCTTTTTTTTTTACTTTATTTACTTACTTTACCTTTGAACAAACACTAGAGAAATAACCGTTTAAAGGATAGCTCACCCTAAAATGAAAATTCTGTCACCCTCTTGTCATGTCAAACCTGTATGACTTTCTTCTGCAGAAGACAAAAGAAGACATTTTAAAGAATGTTGGCAACCGAACAACAGTGGTCATTGACTTCCACTGGTTTTGTATCTATACAATAGACGTGAATAGGTACCTCCGTTGTTCGATTGCCAACATTCTTTGAAAGAGCATCTTTTGTGTTCTAAAAAAGAAAGAAAGTCATGCAGGTTTGAAAAGACATAAGAAAGGGATAAATAATAACAGAACTGTAATTTTGGGGTAAACCATTCCTTTAAGCATTTTTTGGGGTAGCTCTTCTTTGCCTCATAATCATTCACCTAAAAGCATTTGATCTTCACATTTTATTCCTCTAGTCATGGTCTGAAACAAACTAGAGAGAGATGGAGAGAAATGTCACAGCATTTCTTGAAAGCGCATCTTTCTCCAATGACCTTGAGAGATTATGTTAAACATATAGAACACATGATTGCAAGTGACAAAGGAACACAATCATCTAACTTGGAGAAGCTTTAGATCAATAAGACTGTTGAAATAGTATTTTAAGTAGCATTGTTTTTGTAAATTTTGTAAAGTCTGTCATTTTTCTGACATTAAAATACCTTGTCATATACCAGCAAGGACTACTGCAAGCCATTCATTGATTTACTAGCCCAAAAATGTAAACACTGTGGCTCTCTGGAATATCACAACAAGGGTCTCCTTGAGCCTCATGTCCAACACATTAACGATGGCTCAATAAATAAAAGGACATTCAATTAAACCAACCCAATGCAGCTAGGGACCGTTCAGGATTAAAAGTCAAAATTGGCTGTATTTGTTAACATTAGATAATGCAGGGGTTCTCCCTTTGGGGCCCCCCAAATAAAGACTTAAAATCTAAAACATAGAATTTTAATTAAACCAAAAACATATTCAGGTATACAATGCATTAGCTAAAAAAAATAACTAATATGAATAAAAGCTGTAGAAGTTTTGTTCGGTGTTAGCTCGTGATAATTTTAGTATTTACAAATACATTGCTAAAATCAAATTTTGTAATTGTTAACATTAGTTAATGGACAATAAACTAACATAAAAAACTGTACTGGCATTTACTAACATTTACAAAGATTGATAAATGCTTGAAAACAATATTGCAAATTTTTAGTTTACGTTAGCTAACGCATTTACTAACGTTAACCATTACAACCTTTTCGTTCGCGCTTGTCGCTGAGAAAATGAACACTACTAACATCTGTCGTAAAAATCAATTGCAAATATTCATGCACAAAACATTAGGAGTCATTTTTCTATAGAAAAAAATGGTTGATTCAGATTGGAATAACTCAAAAGACCATCAACAAAGCCACGGTTAAGACAGGAAATCTCAGCCCTCTTATAAGTAGCTCAAATGTGCGTCAACACAAATCCCTCAGCACCCTCGCAGGCCTGTGTTTTTGTATGGCTGTGCATTTGACTGTTAAGTGTGACACTAACTGGTCACTTACCATCATGGATCGACATCATAGAGACACGTGATACCCAGGAATTCCCAGAACACGGTGCTGATTCCGAGACATTCCGGTTCAGGAGCGGGCTGAAAAATAGACGAAAATCTAATTACCTTAGCAGTTAAGGTGTGAATAAAACAGGCAAATTTGTGTTGTCAGCCGTTCTCGGAAACCTTTTGGCCGGTACGTACCCCAAAAGTATGTTCCATGCAAATCAGCAGGCCTGGATGGAGAACTCAAAGCTTTGTACTCGCATCCAGATATCCCAGGCAGTATTTACCATTAAACAACCATTTCGCATAATTGGGGTTCTTAGCCAGTGGGTTCTTCAAAAACACCCTTAAAACATTTAGGCTCTAAAAACCTGGATAGAAATAAAAGAATTGCTTTGAAACTCAAGAGGAAGAAAGTCTGTTCTTTGTAAATGCAATGCATAACTTTTTCAATCAACTTGTCTCTGTGTTTACCTGTTTGTACACGCAGCACATTTATGACAAACAAATAGTATATGAAGTTCCTTCTCAGTCGAAATGAAGATTTCATTTGCTGTAGCCTGTAAAGGAATGTTTGTGCCCTCTTGCTGCTGGTGAGATCATAACAACTTAGCAACATTAATGCAAATCAATGACAATATAAAATTAGGACTAGGGCAGTGTTTCTCAACCTAGCGGATGTGGCCCACTAGGGGGACTCAAGATGATCTAAAATAAGACTAAAAGAGCGAGCTAAAACGGCTAAAAACCTGCATCAGTTTATGCTAAGGTCGGGAATATTATTGGGTGGAAGCTGTGCGTGGGGTCTTCAAACACTATTGTGGACAATGGGGGTCAAAAAGGATGAAATGAACTGGATTAGGGGTCACAAATCCACACACACGTGACTGAACAGGTCAAAACTACTAAGATGACCAATATTGAGGTCATTGTCTACAGCGGAAGAGAAAACGCCTCAGTCTGTGAGGACGATAAACTATAAATAGTGAATTACGAGTTAAACAGAACAGTCTCATTTAACTGCTAAGCTGTAGGACAGGAGTACTGGACATGCGGCAAAAAGTGGTCTGGCACCTGGTCCTAAACATCAGGACTTTAATAACCATGATTTTTTTGTAAGAAAATTTGCATTGCACAACTATAAAATTATAAAACTTCTTGTAAATTATAAAAAAAATATTTTAACATAAAATACATCCAACTAGCTTCCAATAAGGCAAACAAGGAAGAAAGCAACACCAGAAGGAATAAAGGGATAGTTCACCCTCAAATAACATTTTGCCTTCATTTACACACCCTCAAAATGTTCGAAATCTATATAAATATCTTGGAAGTTTGGTAATAAAAATGAAAACAGACCCTTGAAAGGAAAAATATCGAGAATATTGCATTAATGGGATTCATTTAATTTTCCCCAAAATAAAATTGTCATTTCAAACATGTACGACTTTCCTTCTGCAGAAACAAATATGTTGAAGAATGCTGGTAACCAAACTACATTGAACCCTATTGACTTCCACAGTATGGCCACAAAACCACAGAGACATTTCTCAAAATATCTTCTTTTGAGACAGAGTACATTAGCAGGTTTTGATGGTGGCAATTGACCAGTGTAGGTCTCCGTCTATCTAAAATGATCATAGATGTTTTTTCTTGTAAATGGCTCCCCCTGGTGGATATATACAACTTTTGACTTAGTTTGGGTTCAGAGACTTAACAGCAATTGAACACCACTTCTATTTAACCACACATTCAATAAAAACAATATAAAACATAAAAATGTGAGCACATGCAAAATGAGGTCCTCCCTGGTTCAAAAACTGCACAAAGCAGCGGTCAAAACAACAAATGATTAATAAGTACACCACAAAATGAGCCTTTCATCTACAGTTCAGTCGTTGAACGCATCACGTGCTATAACATACCACACCGTATGCTAATTTTTACAACTTTTATTTATAGCTTAATTTGAACAATTAAGTGGTTCTATTATGGCGTTTTACAAAGCCTTGATATGTTTTTTCAATATTTATTTTTCAAATTTAATACATTATTGAAGCACTTCTCCATCTGTAACAAATATAAATGAGTGATTACCCGACAAACATAAGACTCACCTAACAGCAGATTGACACAAAGCTAAGCCAGAGGCACTGGCGCAAAAACAGACTAATGTGGGAAACACCTGGACACAATCAGAACGGGCCAACAAAGAACTACAGAGAGCACGGACAAAGACTACAAAACTCAACTTCAAAATAAAAGACACAACATTGAACTGAACACAGAACCCTTACAACAGGGGTGTCCAATGTCGGTCCTGGAGGGCCACAGTCCTGCAGAGTTTATCTCCAACTTGGTTTAACACACCTTTGTGAGACCTTGATTAGCTGTTCAGCTGTGTTTGATTAGGGTTGAAACAACTTTCCAGGACACAGGCCCTCCAGGACTGACTTTGGACACCTCTGCCTTACAACCACAAAAAGATGTTTCAGGTATACTTCACGTATATTACCACAGCAAAGATTATATATTATTTAAATATTTAAACAAAATGCTGCCATTTATGATTTACACAACAACTCAATCCGTAAAGTTAAAAAATTAAATGATTAAAAATATGTTTTCTTCTAATGCATTTTCTTTCACTCCATGTAAAAATATAGAAATAATCTGTGTTATGCTGTTTAGTGTCATTTCTATCAGTTTATATGGAGCTAAAGGAAATCCGTATGAGTGTTTACATCAGCACCATGGACAGCTCTGATCATATTCAACTACATACAGGAGAAGAAGAGAGAAGAACATCACAGATATGATAAGAATACAGTTTCATAAAGCCATGCTGATTGAATATCTGCCATGCTCCAGGTGCAAACAAGATGTCTTTTCAATATTCTGCCCAATGATCTCACCGTAATTTACTGAGATTAATGGCATGTTTAGATGAATTGAAAACGGTTTAGTGGCCGATGGTTTGATGGAATTTCTCTAAAAGTAACTGGTTGGAACAATGATAAGGAATGTTTTCTGCAGAACACATGCTTTTATTTAACTACAGTTTTGAATTTTTTTATCCTGCTGTTACTGTGAAAGATCCAGTGAATACATTAAACCAATAAATACAAAAACTACAATGTGTAAAAACGATTAAAGACTTACGTCATCTGAAGTAAGCACAGGGGTTGGAATCATCTCTCCAAAGGTGTTGGGTCGTCTGTAGTCTTCTTTAAGGATTCATAGAGATCCAAACTTGAGCAGGCATCATCTCAGAATACCGCCGGATTGTCACCCCGAGGTTGAAACAGAAAGCAATTGAAGAAAAGTTAGCTTAGCTGCTGTCCATAACATTTCGGAAGAAATAACATTAGAATTTTATTTAATATAATTGAAGTATAAAATTATATTATGCATTATGTGACAATTTCTTTCCAAAGTTTAGGAGGCAAATGCAAAATAATCTCATCTCACACCCAACATTTTTGTTTTGCCATCGTAGAGTGTCATGAAACTGGGAGGGGAAGTACCCAAATGCAGGCAGGACACACGGACGGGGTTGAACAGGATATTTAATATACTAAAATGACACTACAAAAGGACAAAACAAAACCCACGAGGGGGAAAACAGGACTGGAAAAACTATTAACTAATACAAGGACACAGACAGACAAAACTAAGAAAACAAACACTTAACTACACTTACTTAACTACACTTACTTAACTACACTTACTTAACTACACTTACTTAACTACACTTACTTAACTACACTTACTAAACTACACTTACTAAACTACACTTACTAAACTACACTTACTAGACACAGGGGTAACAGGAACTGGGCAAGACAATGCAATTTACAGAGAGCGACGGCATACGCATACAGACAATGACCGACACAAGACAATGAAACATGAGGACTCTTTAAAGGGAACAAACACAGGATAGTTAAAAAGGACCAGGTGATAGGGATGAAACACTGATGGGAAAGCTAAAGAGACGAAAGGGCAGGAAACACAGACAAGACTCGGAGAGAGAGTATAGAAGGCCCCTAGGGAAACTATCTCTCCCTCCACATAACTTAAGGCTATGCCATGAATCCGCTTCAAGAACAAGAATAAACATGGCATGATAGCGGAATCATGACAGTAAAGATTTTGATGGATTGCAGAAAACTTAAATACACACGCGTTAACGGCTTTTTAAGTAGCAATGCTTCATATGAATCCATAACGAAACATGTTACCAGCATAGAGGTGACAGAAATGGGGTTATATGATCTTATTTTCTCGAGCTGGAATTATCTATGTTGTCTGTTTATCGAGGATAAAGAACAAACACCCAGTTGTGCAACAATAATCTCTAAACACACATTTAGGCCACGTTTACAAGATGAAAAACTGAAACGTTTTTCCTTTGCATTTGAAAAGTTTCACATACACATGACAGCGTTATCAAAACGGTCTGCATTCATTTACATGGATCCAGGCGGGAAAAAACGCTGTAGTATACCCGCCAGGCCAGTGGGTTGCGATTTCCGTCTCGAAGTTCACATGGAAACCAAAACGGTGGCGTTTTTTTAAAAAGTTGCACTTTGAGACCTGTTTTCAAAAGTTTGCGTTTTCAATCCACCAAAATGCCGTTTCCGTCTAAACGAACGGCTAAAACAGATAAAGGGCATCGTATAAACGGCCTCTTATTCAAATACAATTATTAGTTATTCAAATATAAGAATTTTTCCACTTTTACTATAATTAAAAAATTTGGTAAATGAACACACAAGAACAAACATGTTGTTTCATACATTCATTTTTATTGAATTAACACTTTAGTATTAAAACCTAATTTTTTATAACGCAAGACATGGATAGCAGAAAAAACGTGTTACGTCACATGAAACGTGTTCAAGTAATTTTTTTTTTATTAGGATTACAGAGGGTAAGGTTAGGTTGGGTTAGGTTCGTTTTTTTAAAACAGTTGCCTTATAAGTAATAAAAAGACATTAAAATCTTTTTTAGGGGGGGTTTAGGTTTAGGTTCCCCAGTGGGGTCTACTGTGAGGTGGGGCAGAATAGATAGTTTCCTTGGGTCGGCCAGGGGATGAAGGGGCAGATGAGTGCTAGTTGTTTGAATGGGGGTTTGGGGCGGATACCTTCACCAGAGTGAGGACGACGCCAATCTTTGAGGTCTTAATATGATTGACTGATCTGCTGTTATCAGCAGTTCACAAAACGTTCTGCTGTTTGGTTTCCTGAGGCACCCAATCATTCTGAAAGAAAAAGAGAAAAAAGTTATAATACTTTGATAAAAACACATTTTAATATCAACACACATCTAAAATCTCACACAACTCACCATTCTCAGGACCAGGACGTCGTTCATCATATTACGGATTCTCTTAGATCCACTTTTTTGCTCCTTCACCAGGTTCTTCAGTTGGGTGAAGTGTGCGTCCATTCTAGACTAAAAGTGAAAAACAGGAGTTTTTAATAATATCCACCGGCATCATTAACACAACACACTCTTCAATATACTGTGATGTTATTCTGCTGACAAACAAAAACATAAACCATGAAGTGATCTGTCGTTTACCTTTGCTTCCCCAACATCCATCTCTTTACCCACGCTGGTGAGGAGGTGACAGAGGCACTCGAGTGTCTTGCCTTCTTGTTGTTTTAGCAATTTCACAACACACTCTTGCATAAAGGCCTCTGACAGGAGCTTCTGTTTGAAGAGCTCAATGAAGAACTTGATGCTGTTAACTAAGCATTTTACGTCCTGGTCCTTTTCAATCTGCTTCCAACAGAACTGGAGCAGGTGAGATTTGAAGCCCACATCTATATAGGGCTTATTCTTCATAGGAACTCTCACCTATACACACAAAAAAGATAATCAGAGCGGGATGTGACGTTTTACTACAGAAAAACAGTCTAAAGTGGCATAAAATTTCAAAGGCCGTTTTAGAAAATGTTTAGCAGTCCACTGACACACTGAACATATATACCCAAAGTCTGTAGGTTAATCCATGAAATCATTATGTATCCTCATAAACAAAAGACTGACCGTGGCTAAACTTCTGCAGATGCTGGCGTATGAGCCGGATGAGCTGGGTTCAGAGATGGCTTTTTCATACACCATCTCTACGACGACGTTGAGTTGTTCCTCTGTGTCAATGTGCATAGTCCTGACATCCCGTAGAAGTCCCTGCATAAACACACAAACATCTTAATGAACGATGTTCAAGACATTGGAGTATAGAATTCCACTGATATATATTTCCAGTCAGGTTTCCAGGAAATAATAGATTTAGAAACTGTTCCATTATAGGAGCAAAAACATATTTCATCTGCTAGAACAAATAAATAAAGCTAACCAAATGACGATTGAAATGTGATTCAATTCAATGTGAATAAACACACCTCTAGATTTTTGTCCTCTGGGTCATGAAGGTTCTCCGGAGACTCTTCAGATTGGGATGAGGCTGTGGATGGGATCTGGGACAGGGGAAGCTCTGGTACCGCTTCCCTCAAACAAGAATCCTCAGATAGGGCTGGAGATGAGATCCGGGGCAGCTCTGGTTGTTTTTCCCTCTTTATTGGTGCCGGGGAGAAGAACCATGGACACTGTGGTCTTAATGAGATGGGGCTTTCATCTTCTTTCTTCAATTCCTTGAACAGCGGAAGGCTGACTTTCTGCTGTTCTATCTCCTCTTCCCTCTTAGCATCCTCATGGATCTGGGTGATGATCATGGGACCAAGATTTGCCCTTCTTGGTACCCATACATTCTAAAAAAAATATTACTGTGATTAAAATATATTTTTCAATATTAGCAAAGTGAGAATCTTACACAACTCACAAGTCTGAGGTCTATGACTTCCTGCATCATGAAACGGATCCGCGTAGATGTTTTGCGCTCCTTCACCAACGTTTCCATCTGGTGAATGAACTCGTCCATTTTAATCTAAAAAGAAACCCAAGAGTCAAAAACATCCACAAGCATCAATAAATACATCATTATGTTGTTTTGCGGACACACAACCAAACACATAAACCTTTACCTTTCCTTCCCCGACGTCCAGTTCTTTACCCACGGTGGTGAGTAGCTTGCAGAGGGACTCAAGTGTCTCATCGTCGTGTTGTTTCAATGATTTGGTGAGAAACTCTTTTATGATGGTCTCCTTCAACACATTCTGTTTGAAGAGCTCCCCGATGAAGTTGACGTTTCCAATGGAGCATCTTCTAGCTTTCGCCTTGGTCTCTGCAAGCTCTTGTCTAAGTATTTCCTGTTCGCCAGCCTGAAGGAAAGCAAGAAATATAAATAAATTTCAACAATAATTTCATTAAAATACCTTTTAAAACCATTTGTCTAATACCTCCGACATCTTTAGAAGGTTTCTAAATATTATATTTGATGAAAACATATTTTTTGAGTACTGAAACACTTACTGGTGCAGCCTCCATCTCCTTCTGTTTGATGGCAAAGCTGTCCTCTTTTTCTTGGTCTTTGGCAATCTGCCCTAAGCAGAATCGGAGCAGAATTGACTTGAAGGACGACCTTAGTTTGGATGGTTTTGAGGGGTCTTTCAACTACAAACACAAAAAAAAAAAAAAAAAGTTTTCAGCTGGACCTACATATGTATGTCAAAGGCTATTTTATGAAATAGTATAAAAGCCAGAGATGGCTTTCTCACGCACCAGCTCGGGGATATGCCTGATACGCACCATCGTGTTGATCAGCAGCTTATTCACCTTCACCATCAGCTGGTAAAACCTCTCGAGGGTCAACTTGTTGAGGATTCTCCTGAAGCTCCACACAAGTTCCTACATAAAACACACATGAAACATTATTTCAAGATAGAAATTAATTAAATTAAACAAAGACGGAATGAGATGCATATTTGAGTCAAAGTGATTAAACACACCTCAGTTTTCTTGTCCTTTGAAACTAGACTGCTTGTCACCTCTTTGTTGATGCTGGGCCTCCAATCAAGAGACGACTTGCGTAGCTGGACGTCTTTATCCAGCTGAACATTGAGAATATTGCGTGCAGGTAGTCGGTGCACATCATTGTCCTGAGAAAAGAGACAGAATCATTTAACTCTTAATATATCTTAATACACATCACTTTTGTATATAAATTAAACGACTATTAAACTGTCTTCAGATTAAAGTAGCTATTGAAATACATAAGAATAGATTTTAAATAGATGTTTCAAATAAGACAAAGACAAACCAGTGATCCGCTGCTTGATGGTCTTCTAAACATCAAAAGACTGAACATGTGTCCCATGATGTCGACAATAAATCGCTTTGAGCAAGTGATACAAGTAATGTGCAGTCACGTCTCACTGTACTCGCAAACTGAGAGACAACAAGAAAGAAAACATCGATCGATCTTGAGATGACGGGACAGTTAAAGTGTACTTAAATATAATTATGATCTTAACCGAGGTACACGTAAAAATAAGTGCAATTGATCAAAATACATACGTTAAATTAAACAAAATACATAAAAAATTGAAGAGGTATTTGAACTTACCAACCGTTTGATCAGATACGAGTGAGTGCACAGGACGCGCGAATTCAATTGTCTTTAACGTTACTTAGCAACCACCGACATTACATAACATCAATCCAGTAACTGTATAAGCAATTAAACACATAGAAATACATACATATATGTGTATATTATAATATAAAACATTCGCAGTACAATACGCTTTGACCACTGGAATAACTAACTTGTTTTGTCGATTTTCTTTTTATTAAAGTCTAAAAGTGAACTGGACTTACAGATCGCGCTTCTTCACTTCCGCCTGCGGACAACTGCCATGCATGTAAATACTTCACATCAGAAGTGAATCAAATGTGTGTAAAAAGTCAAATAAAAGGTTTAAAAACACATTTAATAATTATTCCTGTTTGTTGTCTGAAGAATTAGGCCTACATTATTTAACGTTATACCCGCATAAATCAACCATTTCATGGCCGCCTTCTCATTCTTTCCCGGATGTTGTTGCTGTTTTAAGATGGCGACGTTAATTTTCTCAACTAAAATTGAACAATTACACCAACAATTTTTCACATCCGTAATCCTATGATAACACTTTAATAATAGTACTCTTCATTTCATTTGCATCTAGATTCTCTTCATTACAGCAATCACAACCACTGAATGTCTCCAGTGTAACATGACATAACTTATTCTAACATCAAAACAACACAAACATAAAATAATACCAATTGTAATAGACAGATATCACCATTAGGCTGCATAGTACATGAAATTATTTAGTTACTGTGTTTTAATCAAATGCTATCAACTGTGATTACTGTGTTAAAACCATGTTTGATAATTCTTGTGATAAAGTGTTTTACAACCCCAAAACAAAAATACAAACTCATTTAATAGTTATTATTATGGCTATATTGTTAATTTTAGATCAAACTTTGGATTCCACTTGCATGATGTTTAATAGCAACAGAAGGGAAAGACTTGCAATAATGATAAATAAACATTAAATTATATCTGATACACACATAACAATAAAGAAGTGTTAATATGGTGCCAAATCACAGTATATTATGTATACAGATGTGCTTTTTCAACTACACATTTACATGAAGATTTTACTTTCAGTAACAGATCAAATACGAAATTCAAATCCGCAAACAATTCAATTCAATTCGAGTTTATTTATATAACGCTTTCACAATGTGCATTTTTCCAAAGCAGCTTTACAGGGGCAAACAGGAAAAGCAGAAAAGGTAAAACACAGCACAGTGCATGGTGTTTATAGAACGAGCAAGATCATTCTAATAAATAATATCTAATTAAAAAAAAAAATGCAGTCTCCCGGTGAGCAAGCCAACACTGCCCTGCTGTGGCGAGGAACCCAAACTCCAATGATTGATTAATGTAGAGAAAAAAAAAACTCGGGAGAAACCAGGCTCAGCCGGGAGGGCCAGATCCCTTCTGACGTGTCATAGCTGTACTCAGTGCCACCAAGCAAATATCCACGAGAAAGAGGGAGAGCCCACCATCTGCAACCCAGAAGGTCCCAGTCACCGAAAACCGTGCAGGTTCAACTCGGTCCCACTCCACGATCGACACCAGAAAACAGAGGAACAACCAGGGAAAATAGTAATGGTATGTTTTAACTTTATTCAAAACAAAACAAGACCAAACCGGACACACACAGCCGCAGCAAATGAATCCCCCCAAACACAACCAATGAGCCCCCCCACTTCCCACAAACACCCACCCAGGAACCTCCAATCAGGGCCACTGAATGCAGCTATAACTTCAAACTGCTGACATGTGATGTAAGTGTAGTATTAAATACAAAGTATGCAATGCAAACAAGGTGAGCATAATTCATTCGCATAAAATGTCAATGTTTCAGTCCAACAGCTAAATTGAGTCGTTAATTTTTTTAATATAGTAAGTTCTAAGGACATGACATCCAAATACTTTTAAACTGTAAAAGATGACTTGCAGTCATTCAGTCCACAAGGAGTGTTAAAACTGAGTTCATGTGATGTTTTCATGTGATCCAGACCAACATGTTGTATTAGTTTCATTTAGGTTAAGGTTGTTCTTGTTGACCTTGAGCATCATTTTAGGTGATGTCTTTAGTAAAGGAAACTAACAGTTCTGGTGACAGTTATTGGAAGGGTATTTTCACCCACCTCAGGAGGAACAAAGTAAGCACTGAAGACTCCAATCATCCATTTATTAACTCCAAATCTCCTGCAAACCTGGATCTCATCCACTTTGAGAAGTATCCTCCTGGAGAACCTAATGTTCCAACCAATTTTAACCAGCTGTATGGTTATGCATGGAGCACCAGCATCACACTGTGAGAAAACAACATTACAAAAACGCAATCAGACTTCTTTAAATAATAATCCTCTTGTTTAGTTCATCTGGACCTTTTTCTGTCCTTGTTAGTAACTGTCATTGAAGACTTGTTTTCTTTTTAAACCATTGTACAATTTTCATCCCTCCAAATAACAATGCACTAAAGAGTTTCAAGAAAAACAACAGTTTAATTTGCCATTTCTTATCTCTGTCTTTATATGTTGATGTCATATATCATCTTTATGTTAATTTCATAGGTTTTAATGAATTTTATTTGCTTTGTACTGGCATGCGGTGTATTTCACATTTTAACAGCATTTTTTCTAGCTGGGTCTGGACGGGAGCTTCCCCACCTATAGCTGGTGTAAACTATAAAAATAGTCATGTTATATTCCAGAACACTAGTGCACTATATAATCTACACGAATCTAGTAGAAGTGGACAAACTATAAAACTCTAGAAGGAACATGAAGTTGAAGTTGTTAGACAAACGTAATACATGCAATACATGTTTTGAACAGCAGGAGTCGCTGTGTTTACTGCAAATTAAACGTGGACATTCTGACATCTCGTAAATACAAGAGGAGCACAAAAGTCAATATTTTTTATTTTAAATAAACGTTTTTTATTCGTTTTACTTGATTTGAAAGTTGCTTGGGATGTTTTATAAGGGTACGTTAACTCCCAAAGCAAAGTTATTGCGCGCGCATTCAAACAGACAGTCAATCGACTCTTTTAAACTCGGAATAAACCTCGTAAATTATAAATCCCGAAATGACGCTGATCGAAGGAACAAAACCCAGATTCATTTTAACAATAAATTATTACTCCGTAATTTACCTGCATCGCGAGCAACACTTCTTCACGTGTCCATTTTGTCTTTTGCTAGCAGCCATTGAAGGAGACTCAGGGTTGCCAGGTCCAATAAATATTTCCAGCCCAATAACCCCTCAAAACCCGCCGAAAAGGAATAAAAACTAGCCCAATTTTTCTATTGCCATATTTTTTTCAACTGAATGGTTTCCTATGTATTGTATATCTTGTTTTGTTCTGTTGAACACAAAATAAGTTTTGGGATATTTAGGAAAGCAAACAATTCTGGGTCACGTTTGACTACCATTTTTTTTTTCTGCTATGGTAGTCAATGATGCCAATGAATTTGCAGCCGCTAACATTCTAGCATTTATACAGGTTTAGAAACCCATTTTTGGGTGGAGTGTCCCTTTAAAAATATCCCACGTGCACGTAAATGGACGAGAAACATTTTCTCTTCGTAAGACATGCAGAAACTTGGTTAAGAAACACACATGGATACATTTATTGCATAAAGTAAAATGTGTACAAGCACGTCAATGATTTAGTTGTTATAGACTACGTATAGCGCTGATCAAGCGTGATATTTGGCAGCCGGAAGAATCAAGTGTTGTACACTCATGAGTGATTTCTTTCATTGTGCAACGTGACATTCACCTGATGAAATATTGGTTAAAATATAATTCGGATGAACTGTGTCTTATACCACCGCTAATTTCCTCTTTGGTTGAGCTGAGCTCCCGCGTCCCTCCATGTACTGTAGCCTGCCTGCCTGTCAGACTCGTTCTCCACACTTTTAAGACCGGGCCGGTCCTTGAGTTGGCAGGTATTCATTCGGAGTGTGAATATACATTAAGAAACTCATCAATTAACATTTATCATTAGAATATAAATAAACATTTTGGCGGCCGCGGAACATTATGAAAGTAGCCCAAAAATCCGCAACCCGCGGCTCCATAATTTTTCCCGCAATTGCATTCTGAAAATAGCCCAATTGTGCGGGAAAACCGCGTACCTGGCAACACTGAGGAGACTGAATGTCCACTTAACAGGCGAACAATTTAAAGTCTTTTATTGGTGACGTTCATTGGTTTCAACACAGGTGAGTGACAGTTCACTTCTATCCAATGTGCAGAAAGCCTGTCTAATGCTGCCCGTTTTGATTGGTGGAATAGCGTGAAGAGGCGTTAGAGGTGAGGAGGCCCCGCCTACAAGCTCAGAGCCGTGTCCCAGACCTCTAAACTCACATTTTAGCTGACAGATATCATCTTTGTGACAACATTTTAAAGTAATCCAAGAGGGATGTTGAATTTAAGTTTAATTTTCTCAACATTTACAATATGCTCAACCCACAAGGGAACACGTTTTTAGCTTCTCACAAACATTTAAACAGGAAAGAAATGGTATGAAAATTACAGTCAACACCTGACACACAACCACAGTGTAGATGTATTATTACTTATTGTCCCAAGTTCGTGTTCTTTGTCTTTTCCATTGTTTGTAGTGTAGGGGGCTGTAATGAATTAGCAAACTCAGTCTAAATTTTTTGGCAGACGATTTGTTTTATTTATGTTTTAACAAGAGCTATTATCAAGGCACACCATAAATGAACAGATAAAATATTACTATTAAAAAATAAAATTATTGCAGGATAAAGGGTATTTTACGTAAATATTTAACATTGCAGTTTTTTAACCAAGGTATTCAGTAACATTTATTACACAGCTCCTTGGAATGGTTGATTCTGATTGGCCAGTCGTGACATTTGCAGGTTTGTTATTCCCAGATAACACCTTCTCAAAACAAATAACACACGGTAGGTCGGATGCAGCGAATCATTTTGACTTTTTTTGACAAAATTAAATATAAAAATGTCTTTTAATAACATATATGACATTATTTTTACAAATGATTCAACCAAATTTCCTGTTCGTGATATTTGATTATCTTTTCTTACCTTAAAACCGAAAGTTTAACTCGCGGAAGGTCTGCATTCGGTAAAAATTTGCTAATAAAATATTTTAAATTCACATGTCCATTTTTTCTAATGTACCAAGCAGCCATGTAACAATAATACCATAATGTACAAGCAGCCGGCTGTAATCTCAAAATAAGATTTGGTGATTCAAGATCACACTGTTAGGGCTTATTTCTGCGATTACCGGCTGCCTGTTCATTATCCCTTACTCAGAACACACAAAACATCAGTTTACCATGGATGCAACATTAAATAACCTTTTATTGTTTAAGGTACACAGTTAATTTAATAGACCTGTGTTATTCATTACATTGTTCCTTGATGCTGATGTGATCAGCAGTTTCAACATCCAATGATCTCGAGCTCTCTAATGAAAAACAAAAACACATTTTGATTTGTTTGCAACTCTCACAAAACAGCAGAATATCTATTATATATTCAATATATGTGATACATTAACATAAATATAAAATAATATATGTCCAGTACATGTCCGGTTTAAAATAACTGTTTACAGTATTTACCTTTGATGACATGGGGTGGTCTGAGAGGGTCAGGATTTGTTGGTGTGTAGGTTTCTTTGCTTTCCGGTAACTTAACCTTCCATAGAAAGAAGTTTCTCCTGTGAAGGCCAATGTCTAGTGCATTCATAGCATTCAGAAGAGCTGGATTTGACTTTAAGATAGATCTCAGTGTGAATAATACGAATATCTGTATGCCCTTTGAGAATGGAAAGAAAATGTGTAATGAATATAGAAGCACTGCATGTTTACAATCCATAAATTAAGCGATATGAGTTGAATTCAGCAACACAACTCTATTTTTAATAACAGGCTGGCTGATGGGCCTGTAGGAGAGCAACACATAAAGCAAGCGGTTGGGAAATACTTCTCACACCTGTGTTGTGTTGCAGACACAGAAAACTATGCTCAGGATGAGGTTGAGAGTTTTGTCATGGGTGATGAGCAAAATGTAGCCGATGACCCAGGTCAGACCAAGCATCACAGCCAGAGAAAAGCTGTTCAAAAGCTTCTTCCTCAGAGGAGTCTGTCGTGATCTAGACGACAAGAGCACTTAAGCCTTTTTGGGTGACACCAACAAAATTGCTCAAGTATGAATGAATAAATCTGAAGAGAATTGGTTTAGATACCTTAAAGCAGGGTTGGTCTTACAGATGTTGTGAGAGAAATGCAGCAACATTGCGGTGTTGGAGATGAGCATGATTACCAGAGGAAGCAGAAAGGCCCAGAACATTGGCTTTCTCATATCAAACTTCTGTTTTTGGTCGGAAGAAGCCAGCCAGCAACTTTAGAAAAGAAGGGTTACAAGTGAACTTAAAACAAGTGAAAGAACTGAGAACTAACATTAAAGAATAACATGTTATGCTACTATATTGTCAAAAACCCTATATTTAGTACTTACAACTCTTCTTGTCGATAACCTAAAGGCTCATCACTTCTGTAAGTGGAACCCAATGAGATACCAACAATGATAGCTGGAAACCCTGAGACAAGAACATTCATATGGACAGATATAATACACAGTAGCGTACATGAACGTTCATGCAGTATTCTTCTGAATGCAAATAGTTTCATTATTTATTCACCCTCATGTCATCCCAAACCTGTTTGACTTACTTTCTTCTGTAGATCATAAAAGAAGATATATGCTGGTAACCAAACAACATTGCCCCCATTGACTTCCATTGTATGGACACAAAACGCCTGAGACTTCTCTCAAAATATCTTCTTTTGTTTCCACAGAAAAAAAGAGTGACACAGGTTTTGAAGGACATGAGGGTGAATAAATGATGACAATTTTTTGTTTCCTGTTATAACACCATCCCTTTACATTTTTCCTTACAATAAAAATTCTAGCATTAGCTAACACTATTTGGCTATTAAATATCTCAAATATATGTTGTTTCAAATAAATTCAGGTTATATTAACTTTTAATGTCTCCTACCCCAGCCAAATGCTACGGACACCTTCAGAAACCATGGAGGTGGTCCAGTTATAGTTGCTTTGAAGAGGAGGAACACATGAATCCCATAAAGAAAATTCCAAGTGAACGTGGCCAACAAAAAGTAATGAATCAAGGCTGTAAATATGGTGCAGGGACCCTCGTCTGAGTACTTCTTGTGATCTGACTCAGGAACTTTATTTTCTACTAAAGAAATTGCTTCTTTTGCATGTTTGATAGGATTGCTTATGCCAAACATGAAGAGAAGGTAGAAAACCGTCATGCTCAAGCAGATGTTTACCGAAAGCAGGGTAGGGCTGCACCCTCGTGACTTCCTGTGCCGGAGAACATATGAATTTAAAAACTCAGTTTGTCTTAGTGACAGGGATGAGAAGTATAACAGCTCTGATTGTCAGCTGTGTAAAGCTTTGTTTTACCTGGTCGCAATTTGATAAACCACTGTGACAGCCAGACCCACCAAGGACAAAGAACAGCCGGTAGTGCTGATCCAATGTAATGCTTCTGAATATTGATAGTTTGTGTTGTAAGTCTGCAAAAGGACACTTTTTAAAACATTTTATTTTATTTAAGGCTTTATACCATAAATCATTGCACTACTACATGAATAATATACTGTATAGATGATTTATTATATCAGCTGCTAAACGCGTTTTGTTGCCATTTGACCACTTTTTCTTGTTTCTTGTTTTTCTTGTCGTTCTTGTTCTTTTTTCTTGTTTCAACTTAAAAAAATAAGTTACCTGGTTGCTTTAATATTTTGAGTTCCCTTTCTGTCGGTCTCTCTCTTTCATCTATTACTGCATTGCCGGATCTACGACGTGTAGCAGTGGATCAACGTCGGTGTCATCACGTCTGGTGTCTTCACGACACGCAAACATCATTGAAGACCAAGGGGCATGATTAACACCCACCTTATATCATAATTCATGATTTAAAGTCTCTAATGAATGCCTAGACTCTCCCTGCTAGGTCAGTGTGACTATGACAAGGGACTTCTTATCATCATCTACAAAAAACGAATTCTGTTACCCTTGAGAAGTTTGTGTGTGTGTGATTGTTCTGTTTCGGTAAAGTGAGAAAGAGTGGAAAAATCACGAGACAGACATAACGTCATCTTTTAATTCGTATTATAGTACATGCCTGTCATCTTTGATAATCTATAGGACTATATGTCCTGTCTCATGATTCCAGAAATGTTTGAGAGCTTTGTGTTCTTGTTTATCTATTGATAACCAATCATGTGAGCTTGATTTACCCAATGACGTAGTTAGTTGACTCTGTTAGCTTAAGTTCTACTGCATTTCAAATTTAAAGCAGGTCGGCCTGTGGATCTCCTGGAGAGTGCTGAAGCTGACTTCTGCTGCCAAAACTACAAACTGTGTTACAGTGCAGCCCAATGCTCATGGCGGCCTGGGAAAGCATGGCTGACATTTCGACGTCCGCTTCTTCCTGGGCTCGACCCACCGAGAGAGGGAGCTCCGAGGAATCGTCTGGGTCGGATGCCAGTAAGTCACCCTCCGATGCTGCAAGGGACATCTCATCATCATCACGCACTGTTTCCTAATGCATGGCTGAGGAACAAAACCGAGTGGGACCGTCTCTTGGGCAACGGTCAGATGAGCAAAACGGTATGTGAACGGTCCGCGAGCCTTTGGCTGACGGATTAACGCTCACAGTAATCCCCATATAATCCTCGCCCCTCGCCTTAGCCACTGCTGTCACGGAACGGGAAGCAGACGAGGTGATGGTTGAGTCCCGAAAGAACAAAGCCCCCCATGACAGCAACGTCTGGATCGCCATCAGGCAGGACGTATCCACAAAGGGTGCCTCAGCGTGCTGAAGACCCAAGCACTTGAGGCAGACATCGTGTCTGTCCCCTTCCTCGATGAGTGTTGCACCCACAAAAACAGCAAAACTTAAAATTTTAAGGCAACCATGTTTTATCATATATTTTTCAAATCATTTTTTACAGTGCACTCGTTATT
This sequence comes from Triplophysa bombifrons, assembly GCA_029783895.1. Taxonomy (NCBI): domain Eukaryota; kingdom Metazoa; phylum Chordata; class Actinopteri; order Cypriniformes; family Nemacheilidae; genus Triplophysa; species Triplophysa bombifrons. The sequence continues at coordinate 4,211,078 of CM056472.1, forward strand.
TCTGCCAGAAAGTGAAAAGTGAAGCACATGGGAGAGTTGGAAAGCATCAATTTACTTTAAAAGCTATTTTGGGTCAAATATTAGTATATCATAGTTATTGTAAGTAAATTTATCCAGGTCTAAAAATATTTATGATTCATGTTGGTGATTAAATTTGAAATCTGTATAATTTCAGTGGAACATTACATAGCTGTTTAGTTTATGTATATATTGAGTTTCAGGACAATGCACACCAAATACATTTAATATTCTTTGATTAAGAAAAGCATTTTTTCAAAAGATTTAACTCATTCTTTATATCTTTATATCTAAATCGCTAATGGCCTAACACCGTGCTTCTCAAACTTTTTTGCTTAAGTACCCCTTTTTATGATTTTTTCAAGCCAAGTACCCCATGACCAGACCGCAACATTTTGCATTGAAATATAGTGAAATGAGAGTCAAACAGTTATTATATCTGATGCTCCCAAGCAGGTTTATTGCTTATAAACATTTCTGTATGTAGCTTTAAGCAACTTTGTAAATCTCTTAAGTAATAGGCATAACAGTTAAAGGTAAGTCAGTGTTTTTCGGTTCAGAAAAATCAACTTTTCTTTAACATTTAACTGCAACCTCTCCTAACTTGCATTATTTTGCACCCAGACACTGCTCCTGATTCCGGGTCCGGATCTCAAAAAATAACTTTTTAAAAATGTTATGCATATTTGTGAAGTCCTCATTTCATATAACAATACTATTATCATAATTTATTGACTTATTGATTTTCATTATTTATTTCTAAATTTCAAGTTTCTCTCACGTACCCCCTGCAGTACCCCTGCAGTACCCCTGGGGGTACGTGTACCCCCATTTGGGAACCACTGGCCTAACATGTTTGGCATTGAAAATACGGTTTCATCGGACGCACCATAATTATTCAATTACATTTTAAATGGTAAATCTTTAATTCAAATTCATGCTTCAAATACCCACTGCCTAGGATCAACTTCCCTTACTCTCTTTTTATTGTGTTATCATGTTTTATGGTGTCTTATTGTGTTTGTTACAGTAGCTGAATGCACGATAAAAAAACGTGATTTCTTAAAATCAAAAATGGGTTTGCAAATGAACTCTTCATATATAATAAATTGTTGTAAATGTTAAGCTTACCATGAGGATGGCAAAGTTTAACCTATCTTCACGCTGATTAGATGTACAGATGCACTTTACATGGTCCGAGAAGCTCTCTGTTTTTTTGCAGCCTTCTGTACTCCAGTCTTTTTTGGAGTGACTCCAAAACACACATGCAAAGTTGTAGAGATCCACCGTGGAATCATTCTAAAAGACAGTAAGATAAAATGTAAATATATAAGGTCACCTTTGTCCATACTTTCAAATTTTTTTTAATGAGTGGATGCAAATAAATATTGTCAGCCAGGGAAATGTGTAATGAAAAACACCACTAATTTGTTAGTCATTTATTGAGCCTGACAGGGCTGTTATCGCCAATAGAAACGTTTTTATTGCTCAGTTGATCATAAGATTTATTGGAATTTTCAGCTGTGTATAAGAAGCTCATTTGTTTCTCTTAAATTGTTAGGAGAAATAAAAACAAACAAAATGAGACAATTGTTCAAATACTAAAAGTCTACGAATTTGGATAGATACTGTATGATGAGAAATGTTTCAGTTCATATTGAGATCTTCAATAATATTGACTTTAGTTTTGAATAGCAATATTTAAGTTTATATTCAGTTTGTGACATTGCTACAATCTCTTCTGAATCTGTAATGGAGACATTTGTGAGATTTCAGCTCTCTTTCTCAGAGAGAAGATTGCTCACCGACGTTGTAACTGCAAACTGAAGCTCCATGTCTTGAAAGTCTAATAGGTTAGCAGAGAGCACTCTTCTCTTGGTATTCAGGGAAGATTTAAAGCTTTGTGACCGAAAAAATTGATCACTATCATAGAGAACAAACCCGACATTTTTATCAAAACCTAGAGAGAGGGAGAGAAAGAGAGAGAGAGATAGAGTCCTTTACTGACATACTACACTGTATGTACAAAGTCTGGTTATTAATATAGCTTTATACTAGTAACGTAATATCTACATTTTGAACGGAATGTTGTTTTTAATATGTGTTTAAAAGATATACCTTTATTGAATGTGATATTTATCTGCAGATCAACCTGATCTTTTGGAATATGCAAATTCCCAGGCAGAGAATCTAGAGGGAGAGTGTGTGTGTGTGAGAGAGAGAGAGAGAGAGAGAGAGAGAGAGAGAGAGAGAGGTGTTTAGAGGTATGCAAACTCTATACAAAAAAAACATCTGGCTCCACCGCCACCCAAGAAAATTTTGATGTAAAAAGCTCCTTTTTATATTGTTATGAAGATAGATGTTGCTTTCTTAACGTTAAGGAGAATAATGCATGTTGAAGATTTTTTTACCTTTATTAAATTCTCTATTCATATGACTGTCAACATTACCTTCAGGCACATTTTTGCTGGAATTCAGTTTAATTCTGTCACGTAAAAGAGCATCACCATGTCCTGTAGATGAGAAAATAATCAGGAGATATTTCTTTACAAGTTACCGCAACAGCCCCGCAATTACTTTTTACAATGGTAGTAACATTTTAACATAACATTTTTTACATGTTCACAATTAAATTGAATTGTGTTTGCCTATTTGGTTTTAGTCCTGGTTATATAGATATATAGATTTACAGGTCACATATTAAAAGTATCTGCCAAATTTGTTTTAAATTGTTGTGTACTTGCCCTTAAACAAGGTTAACTGCACTCGTTGAATGGCACTTGTCCCCTTAAAAGATTGCACTGCCAAATTTGGCTGCACCAGCAATGTATTCAAGTTCTCGAGAAGTGAAACTTTCTGCAGAGTCCTTGTTAGTCTGCACAAACACATAGAAAATGAGATTTACGGTACACGCAAGCATAATAATGGCAAAGTGTTTGTATGTTGTGAGATTTGTAGGAGTAGAGATGGGAATCATAAAGAATTTAGCACCTGAAAGGGATAGTTCACCCAAAATTAAAAATATTTCTTTATTCTGTGAAACATAACTTGAGAAACGTCTAATTTAATTTAACAAAAAAATCATAATGCAAGTCAATGGGGGTCATTATTGTTTAGTTTAATTTTTCAAAATATCTTTTTTTGTTTTCTTCATAACTATAGTCTCAGAAGTACTTCATATAAATAATTATTCCTAACTACAAAGAAAAACTTCTCTGTTTGCTTATCCACATATGTATCAATACTATAAAATACAGGTAAATGCATTTTATATATGAGACAAGATATTTAGTCTTTAAAAAGCCTTTTTCTAAAATCTAAATCTTGAACGGGGGTTTGTCTTATAATGATTCCCAGCCCTAGCGGGGAGTGTGTGTGACATTTTTTAATACTCAGAAATAGCCTCTTGGTCGACGTGAGAGAACTTCAGATGATTGGTGTTCATGAGTTGACTGACCACAGCTACTGTAGACACAGCAATATCCTGCACAGCAAACAAAGAGCTTTACAACCTTTATTTCTTGCACTCAGAGGCCGATATTTATTTATTCATTTCTAACGCCATTCCAGCATCTATGGCCATATTAATGGCAAGAACCATCCATACAGATGTTAGTCAAGTTGATCCACACAAGCTGGAGGAGGGACAATTAAGATTCCTCTATTAACCTAACCGTTTTTGTCTGTGGGAGGAAACCGGAATATCCGGAGTAAACCCACTCTCACTGTGCCATCTGTCATGTCTTTGGTGCGGCCAAAAAGTTGTTTATTGTACCTGGGATAGTCAAATTACCAACTTTATCTATCTGTTTCATCTGAACCTTGGCAAATTAGGTGGAAAAGATTACACTGCATTGTGATATAAAAAGGCCAATATGAAAACTACCTCTATGAAAACAAAACACAAAATATCATCCACATATAGAAGAAAGCAGATTAAAGATAGGAACAAGTACAACATGCATTTAATGGGTAAAATCAACATAACCTAAGTTAGTTTATAACCCAAAGGTTGGTTTTGTGTGAGTTTTGTTGACAATGGGTTGTAAAAACCAAGCACTGTTCCACATACTGTAATTAAATGGACAGGGAAACCAACAAAATAATACCGCAACCCCCAAAAACATTCTAACTAGCTTGCTATATTTCTAACTTGCGGTATAAAGTACTTTGATAATATAATGCCAAAGCAATTTCAAGTCATATAGCAAGATTTTGATCTCAAAAGATTGTTGTGTAATTTACTCATGCTCATGTTATCCTATGTAAATTAATTCTTACACAAAACCAAATTATTTGTATGTGCCGTCGTGCTTTCTTCATTCACAGCGCTTGTGACAAAACACGAATATTACAACTAGTGTGATATGAAGTTATTGACATGCTGTCTTATTGAACTCCAGCACTTGATCAAATGAATTGTTGGAGCTTAAATCAATGGAGTTAACATATCATGTAAATTCTAAAAACTCATTCAGATAAAGTTTTGATTAATATTGAGTTGACAAATTTTATTTTTTATTTTTATTTAGTTAAAATAACCTATTTACCTTTAGGGAATTTTACTATTAGGTTTTACAGTGCACCTGTTGGTTAACATTTTAATACCACTAAATAGGCTATTAAATTAGTGATTTTAATACATTTAGTCCACTGTACTCACTTGGATTACTTTATTGATGGATGTGGTTCTTGAAACTTCACCATTTTTGAGCCCCATATACCATATAGTGCAAAGAAAATTATGATGTTGGCATATTAATATAAACTATTTTGTTTGAGTTTGCTTAAGTCGGGAGTAAATTATGAGAGAATTTCTGATTTATAATATTTTTTATGACAGATGTTACATTACCATTGATTCTAGGGAGCTAACAGCAGAGAGCAGATTGTTGGCTATCTTCACTGCGTTTTCGATGTTTTGAGGAGTGAGATTTTCTGGTTTGGATGTGAGGATCTGGGTGCTGGAAGCCAAATTAATTTTTTCTGTCAAAGAAGCCCCAGAAATCTTAATAGAAAAAAAAACAAAAACAAACAGGTTTTAATTTATATTTTCTGAGTTTTATCTGATTTAATATTGTATAGAGACATTGATTGCTTACCATTGTAAAAACCTTTTCCAAGGTCAAATCACAGTTTAGAATATTTGGAACATCAAACGTGCGAGTGGTTATGTTACAGAGGGCTGATGCCTTTGGAATCCCAGCTGAAAAATAAAAACTTGGAATGAAAAGACATTCAGAAAAACATTCATTCTTAGTCTGTTTATCATGAAAACAGCATTTTACGAGGATAAATACCATTTTGTTTATCCATAGGACATAGATCTGTAGAGGAAGCAAACTGGCCCAGGACAGTTTTGGGGAAGGTAAAGTTGTTTGTTTCTGTGGGTCTTTGTTCAGAGCAGAAATTTGCTGTAAAAAAATTGAGTGTGACTGTTGATAATCTTGTGAATTTTGCATTAAATTTAACAGAGCTTATGGATAGTTCAACATAAATGTAAATTCTGCAATATTTTAAAGATCCAATGTGTCATTTTTTTAGGATCTATTGACAGAAATGCAATATAATATTCATAACTATGTCTTCAGAGGTGTATAAAGACCATCCATAATGGTGCGTAATGTTTTGATTATCTTAGAATGAGCTATTTCTATCTATATTACCCTTTTATGGAATTTACAATGTTGTTTCTATAGTTACCCTAAACGGACACACTCGTCTACAGAGCTTGTTTTTTTAAATTCACAGAAGAAAATTAAAGACGCAACACTTCTGTTTTAACCCCATTTTTCCTGAGCTGAACTCAAAAATCTAAGACTTTTTCTATGTACACAAAAGGCCTATTTCTCTCAAATATTGTTCACAAATCTGTCTAAATCTGTGTGAATGAGCACTTCTCCTTTGCCAAGATAATCCATCCACCGCACAGGTGTGGCATATCAAGATTCTCATTAGACATAATGATTATTGCACAGGTGTGCATTAGGCTGGCCACAATAAAAGGCCACTCTAAAATGTGCCGTTTTATCACACAACACAATGCCGCAAAATTTGCACGTTTTCAGAGACCGTGTGTAACCGGAACGCTCCGCACAGCTGGTTAACCCTATTTAAGAGAAATAGGCCTTTTGTGTACATAGAAAAAGTCTAAGACCTTTGAGTTCAACTCATGAAAAATGGGGTTAAAACATAAGTGTTGCGTCTTTATTTTAGATCAACTGTCTCTATAAGTACATGTACAACATAAACTGTCAATGCATAAAAAAATCTATAGTCTATACACATTCTACAGACAATTATACCGAATACATCGTTACATAAATTTGCAGTGTAAAATGTGAGCAAATATGTTTACGGAAATATTGCTTGAGAAAAGAGATATCAACATTTAAATATAAATATAATGGTTTTACGAATGTCGCAGATGGATCCACTCCAATCATATGAACAGAGACAAAACCCATGTATGGAGACCCCATTATGGCACACCAGATTAGTTGTGCCATTGAGCGTTGCACTGTTGACTTGGAATGTAGTACTGGTTTCGGCAACGTTGAGTGTTGTTCTCCCGACTGTTGTGTCTAGAAATGTAGAACTGATGAGTGTTGTAGCTTGGAGTGTTGAACTGATGAGTGTTGTAGCTTGGAGTGTTGAACTGATGAGTGTTGTAGCTTGGAGTGTAGAACTGATGGTTGTTGTGTTCTGGAGTGGTGTTGCTGTGGTGTAGTTAACTGTGTTGTTTTGAGACCAACCCTTTTCAACAGCTGTTTACAGAGAAAAAACATTATTAATCTTGCCTAGTCAGATTTATAATTATCAGCATAAAGTCTGTTGAGCTTGAAGCCCGTGTTGGACAAAACTGCCGCAGTTAAAAAAAACTATTGAAGCAAAAAAGTATTGCAGCTAATCTTTATTGTTTATTGTATTAGCTTTGTAAATCTGTCTGTAAGTGAGACTTTATGAAACGTACATGAATAATGCATTAGCTAACATTAACAAACAATAAAGAATCCTACCAAAGCATTTATGAATGTGAGTTCAAGCTCATTTCAGCATGTACCAATACATTTTTTTAATCATTATGTACAGTATGTGAACATTAGTTAATGCACAATGAACTGACATCAACAACTGTATTGGCATTAACCAACATTAAAATTGGTTAATAAATCATTCAAAACTGATGCTTATTAACTCTAATATTGACTAATTTAATTTTATAGTACATTTATACAGAGACTTACTATACCAACTGCTTTACAATATTTTTAGTACACTATGTATCAGATGGTTATTGCACGACTTTATCAAATGCAAATTAGTTTTCGGCATTGTTTGAACAGTAGTCTGTAGTGTACCTGGGGTAGTCAAATTAGTTTGTTACTGTGCTCGTGTGAACTTGGAAAATACGCAATGATGCAGAATGGATACACTGTGGAAATACAACGGTAATATGCAAAGAACTCACAAGTCACGCCAACAGAATAATAAGAGAATACAAAAAGATATGAACAAGAGTAAACTGTTTTGCTATACATACACATACCGATGAACCAACCAAACAACCCACCCTCATGAAAGTAATGAAATTATTAATAATAATATATTAATAATAATTGATCTATGTGACAATCAATGTATTCATTCATTCGTATAATAATTTTAAAGATTTTCAAAAATGAATCTTACCCAAGGTAAAGATCAAGAAAATACAGATGTCCTTTCCAAACATGATGGATAATATCAAACTAGTACAAGCCTAGCAACCACTGAACAACATAATGATTCTTATCACTGTCTGCTTTATAATGCAGCAGAGTGGGCAGTACATCAATGGAGGAAATCAAATTTACAAACATAATAGGCGGAGACTAATTAGTTAAAGTGAGACACTATAGTAAGAAACAACTGTAACATTTCATTCACATGGTATTTTTAATCCGGAATTAAAAACAGGGTAAGGGTTTGGGTTACCACTGAGCTAAAGGAATGCTGTAGATAGAGATTAGGTAGGTACTAGGTACAGGTTGATGTTGATGCGTCATACATGTCAAAGAGCATACATGTCACTTGATAATAAAACATGGCGGATGCAGTACGTCTGGAGTCTATTCATACTACCCCCATATACAGTCACCTAAAGGATTATTAGGAACACCTGTTCAATTTCTCATCAATGCAATTATGGTGGTGGTGTAATAGTGTGGGGGATGTTTTCTTGGCACACTTTAGGCCCCTTAGTGCCAATTGGCCATCATTTAAATGCCACGGCCTACCTGAGCATTGTTTCTGACCATGTCCATCCCTTTATGACCACCATGTACCCATCCTCTGATGGCTACTTCCAGCAGGATAATGCAGCATGTCACAAAGCTCAAATCATTTCAAATTGGTTTCTTGAACATGACAATGAGTTCACTGTACTAAAATGGCCGGAACGGGAGCTTCGTTCATCCCACAAATCTCCATCAACTGCAAGATGCTTTCCTATCAATATGGGCCAACTTTCTAAAGAATGCTTTCAGCACCTTGTTGAATCAATGCCACGTAGAATTAAGGCAGTTCTGAAGGTGAAAGGGGGTCAAACACAGTAATAGTATGGTGTTCCTAATAATCCATTAGGTGAGTGTATACTATATAGAACGTACTGTTTTAACGGTCGATAGGTTCTTCATTTTAATTAGTGAGTACTGTCATATAGGTAGCGATTTCGGACCCAGTATAAGACCAAACAAAGTTCAAAATGACTAATGTGTTGCCGTTCTGCCTTTTGCTGTTAAATAAAATAGTTTATCAATAATCAACAATACAAATCATTAATAATAACTAATACATGACTAATATATAATAAAAACAATTTGTTTTCTTATCCTCATGTCAGTCCAAACTAATATGCATGTGGAATATGTTATCCGAAACAAACTTCATCATTTTAACACGGCCAATTTTCATACGATTACAGTATAATGGTGACAATTAGTGTCAAGCTCAGATAAGTAAAAATAAAATAATCATAATAAGGAGTGTTATCACTGACATTGTTCCTATAATCTCTGGAAATCATTTACCTATTATCTGTTTAATAGATTATGAGGAGACCTTTCTATGTGAATATCTTATCATGCTTAACATAACAATATTATAATTTGACTAGAATGTTATTTTATTGTGATGTATTTTTTCAGAATAGAAGAATAATAATATTTGGAAAACATGTTTTTGATAAAGGAGAAAAGGGCATTTACACTTCTACAGTAGAAACGTTAACATTTTAACACTAGACAATTGGTTTAAAAAACTCTAAAACACATGAGAGAAAATACAGATTGAGTCACCAGGCAACTGCTTACTATCCCTAAATAAATGGGAAAATATTGGCAAAAAACAGCTTGAGATACTTTGCAAAAAAAATGTAATTTTACAAAATTTGACAGTTTTTTATAGATTTTTCACATATATTTTTTTTATGTTATTTAACCGAATTTTACTGTCCTTTAATAGATGTTTATTCTATTTTTGAAATATCAGAAAAAGATTGCAAACATAAAAAAACATGACAAAACTGTTAATTTACAGGATTTTACCGGATTCTTACAGTATAGGGCAATTGCTGCGTGTGATCCCTGTTTTATGTGTCCAGAAACAGATCTGTTTTTATGGAACCGTATTTGATTCAGTCTTTAAATCCGTATTATAGCGAGCTTTCTTCTGGAGAAATGGCTTTAGTGTGAAGAAAATAAAAATCTGAACACCCTTTAAAAGACCAAAAAGAATAGTCAGTCATGCAAACATAAAAAGTCTAACAAGGTAATAAAATATCACCCACTCCATTAACTATCATCACATACATCTTAGATGTAATTTTATAAATGCAAATTGAACATGAGGAAATAAAAGTGCATTATCACACCTGTGTTGTGTTGCAGAGACAGAAGAGCGCACTCAGAATGATGTAAAGCGTTTTATCGTGAGTGATAAGCACAAAGTATCCAATGACCCAAGACAAACCGAGTACAACAGCCAGAGAGAAACTACTCAGAATCTTCTTCTTTAAAGGAGTCGTCCGTGAACTTAATAAAGAAAATGCTGTTAGTTACCACAGGTCCCTCAGTTTGTACAAACAAGCATTTATGTTGTCTACCATAACAGACAATTTCAACAAAAGGAGAACTTGTTTATTGGAAATGTTTATAATCAAACGTTTTAACCCTTGTTTTTTATAACATGTACCTCTTCAGGTTGGGCTTTGCACGGCAGATGGTGAGAGAGAAGTAGACCAGAACTGCGATGTTAAAACTGAGCATGACAGCAAGAGGGAGCAAGAAACCCCACAACATGGGCCGCTTAGGATCAAACCTCCCCTCCTTATCCAGAGACGCCAGCCAACAACTGCAACAGACGAAACGGAAAAAATAAATCTAATGTTTGAATTGGTTGAATCGAAGAGAATTACTGAACAGTCAACTTACAATTCTTCTTGTCTATAGCCTAAAGGGTTTTTGGAGCTGTAAGTTGTGCCCAGTGAGATGCCAACAATAAGAGCAGGCAGACCTTAAACATGAAATCGAAAACGTAAGTTGAGACGATCTGAATGATTCTCAGTCAAGTTGACACACTTGAGACTGAAATGTAACCTACCCCAGCCGGCTGTAATGGCAAAGGCAAGGAAACCCGCTGGTGGACCATTTAAGGCATTTCTAATGAGACAGAACACCTGAGCGGCATACATGATGTTCCAGGTAAAGGTGGCGAGCAGGAAGTATTGAAGCAGAGCCGTGACTGGTGTACATGGACCATCATCCAGCACCTGATGCCAATCTGAAGCAGGAACAACGTTCTTCAATGATTTTGAATCATTCTTGTGCTGGATGGGGTTGTTGATTCCAAACATGAAGATCAAGTAGAAGAAGGTCATGCACACACAGATGTTTACTAAGAGCACTGTGGAATTGGTTCCTCTTGATTTCCTATAGAGAAAGTGGGTCATGTAATTTTTTTTATGAATCTCAATAACGATTATAGTTTTAGGGGTTTCAAAAATGATTTGGTTTCAAAAAGTACCGTATTAGACATGGGATCAGGGTGATAGCATGTTATTCAGATTAGGGGTTCATAATATATCTGCATTGACAACAACTGTCACATTTAAAACCACAATTGACAGTATTGTGGCAATAAACACACATGAAGATCTTATCTAATTTGTTTTTAATGAACCTTAAATTTAATTTGTTAGGCCACAATAATCCTGCAGTAAAAATCTGATATTGTGACTTCTTCTATTCAGAGAAGTCAACAGAAAAGTTGAAAATTGAAAAAAAGTGCATCTCATCCTAGATGCAGGTGAACAGAAACAAGTCGACCAGAAATGTTGTCATGGTATGTCCAATATAGCAATAATAAAACAAAAACACTACCAGTGATGTAATATTTTATCCCGAGACACACATGACATACCTATTGTTTAGGGCTCATATATGTTGTGTTGGTTTCAGCTTGATAAGTAAGATGAATGTGTGTTTTGGAGTTTTAACATGGGTACTATATATAGAAATTATATGATGACATTATAAAAAAAAAACTTTGTGTCAAGCTGAAAAGATAACTCATATACAGTGCATTTGGTATTATATATAAAGTATGGTATTAGGGATAATTAATTACAATAATCGTAATCTTTGTTTGAATTTTTGCTTTAATGGTTTACCTTTAAATTATGAGCTGAATTGCTTTAAAAAATCAGAGGATGTTTCGTAAACGTAAAAGAAATGGACATGATTCTTGAATTGGCATAATCTGTACGTACCTGGTTTGAATTTGATAAAGAACAGTGAGCACCAATCCCACAAGAGACATACTGCATCCAAGAATGCTAATCCAGTTTAGCGCCTCAGAATATTGATAATCTGCTTTGTAGCTCTGCAGGACACATTAAATAGGAGTTTTGCATTTATTTCTCTTTTATCTAATAGTGGATTTATCTAAAACTGGTCTGTTTAAATCAATTTCTTCTAGATTCCAAGTCTAAGAAAGTAATAGTTATTTGCAGGGAGGAGATAGATGAGTAGATGATAAACTAACCATTAGAACTGCAAAGTTGGTGGTGTGGTTGCATTTACACTCCACGCCTCCAGAGGGAGTGAGTATTTTATAGCATCCCTCTGTGCTCCAGTCTCTCTCAGTGTAGTCCCAAAACACACACGCAGAGCTGTGAGGCGTTACGCCGGATATGTTCTGAAAATACAGTTTCAAACAAAAGAAAGTGTCTTTATGTGTCTACATAAACAAACATTCATGTGCTTTGTGTAATACAGAAAGCTGGGAATGAGGAAATGCACACGGGACGATGGTGTACTTCCGCTATAATCTCAGACAGCTAGGTCACTTTCGTTGGGGATTTTCATCAAGTCATAACGATGTGTTTAGTAAGAAAACAATCAAATTTTGGCAAACCGAGAGCATTAAGTGCCTCGGTGATCATGCCTCTGGTAAGTGCAAAAGTTTACTTTGCTTTTATCATATTTGATGATGAGACGGATAAAGTGCTTCTCCTTTTTGGTTGTCGACGTATGGCGTAAGTGTTTCAATAATTAGATTCAGGTTGATGATGGCAATCATTTGCATCCTGAAGCGAAACACTATTGTTCCCAATGGCGCCGGATGCAACAGCCTAGCTGAGATTTTAGGGTAAGTAGGCCTACGTCAAAGACCCGTTTACATATACCCCATTTTCATTGTTTTGAAATCATTGTTTGAACTCAATGTTAGATCACATAAACACATGTGACAGCGGTACCTTTGTCATGATGTTGAATTTTATATGATCAAGTATTCGTTTGTCCGTTAGACCAGCTGACACTACCGTCCTCTTGGTCCCGATTTGCATATGAAAGCTTTTCGACTTGAAAAAGTGATCATTTTTATACATCACCACTCCAATACCTACATTTTGGTTCTCTACAGAAAGAAAAAGAGGCATCTGTAACTAAACCAGTGTTTGTGATGGTCATCAAAATACTTGCAAGAACAACAGAAAAATCTATGGTACCCAGGTTTTTCTGGACATCTTTTTGCAGGTGAAGAGTTAACTGGATCTCAGCGGGATATCCTGAAGAGGATCCTGGGCCTAAAAACGTCTCTGGAAGTCCTAGAGAAATGCAACATTTTTAATAAGCATGGTATCTTATAAATATACATCTCTCACAACATTAAAAAAAACTACAAACCCATCTCTTCTGTGAATACTTGACAGACATGTAATAAAAAAAAACACTAACCCTCTCTCTTTCTTTCAACAGGTAGTGGTCTAGCTTTTGTTGAAACCCGTAACTTTCTATTGGCACCTTTTGTATTATTGCTCCTGTATGACATATCGCTTATTGCTCCCTAAACTCTTTGTAAGTGGCTTTAGATAAAAGCGTCTGCTAAATGACTAAATGTGAATGGAAAGAGTTGCTGTAAAAACGTCTTTATAACATCAACAGCTATAAGGATGCAGATGTACACATTATAAATACTCCAAAAAATATGGCTTTTCATCCAATACCGTAAAATAACTGTAATTTTATGGAATGTTATGGTTTTATTTTACAAAATTATTTTCAAATACACTGTAAATTTACAATAGTGTAAAATAATGTTTTATTTATGTTTTATTGTTGGTGCCCCAGCAGACGGAATATTGCCGTGATGTTTTTTTTTCAGTGCATGCATGTTGGTTAAATGTGTTCAAACTTTGTATGAATTAGTCTATGCTCAATTGTTTTAACCCAACCATGGCTGAAAAAAAAACATTATGTATTTCCAACTGCTTTTTGATTCTGTCCATAAAACAACCATGAGTTGAAATCAACCCAGCATCAATACCTCTCGCAGAATCTTTGAATATTTAAAAACTAAAAGAGAAAAATATATGTATTTTTTAGACTATAGACTGACCTGTTAGTGTGTAGAACTGCACTTGTGGTGTCCCGCTCGGAACTTTAATGTATTGTATAGCCAGGTTTGGCTGCACCAGGCCACCAGACGTTGTATCGTTCATACTCATGTGCAAAGCAAAATCCTCCAAAGTCTTAGTGAGACTAAAAGTATAACATGCAAAGGTGAAAAACTCATTTTCTATCCTGACTAAAATTTGAGTTATTGTGCCTTACAAAACACTTACATGGCAATATGTGTTTGGTGTCAGTACTGCAGTAACAATCAATATAACTGTTACTGCAATAACATAACACTAACATGCAATTTATCACAACGGCTTTATGTTATTATTTATGTATCAGTGGTACATGCACTAAAATTAGCTGTTAAATTATCATAGATAGTTCTTGTATGAACAACAGTACTTCTCAATAGCTATGTAAGAGTCTTCAGAGTATTGGGTATGAGCAGCATCCATCAGTTGACTTATGGTGGTCACCACTGCCAATGCAATCGTCTATACAATAAAAATAAACATTTGTATTGTTAGATTACATATATTGTTAACTTTTTAACAAGGACAATCAAGTGAAGCCTGTTTTACAATCCATGCAAAGGCTCATTTTAGGAGGAACACATTTATGTCGGCAAGCATATTAAAGCAGAGGTCTGATGGAATTTCAAAGTAAAAAAATCTACAACACAAATCACATTTTAAAGACTACAATACGCGGCTCCATGGGACTACAATGAGCTACTTTCTGCAGAAGTCACATCATGACACCCACATTTTTACACAAACCCTGCCTCATGAAACACAGATGGGAGTGACAGATTATGTTTACACAATAGAAAACTGAAAAGTTTTTTCTTTGCGTTTTTGAAAAGTTTCAAGTACACACCAATGCGTGATCAAAACGATCTGCATTTACATGGATCCAGGAAAAACACTATGTAGTATGCATGCCAGGGCAGTAGATGGCGCAATAACGAAACCCTATGTGCTGCGCACATCCGCATACACTGTTTTCAGCAAAAAGCAGTTTTAGTACACTTTGTCGGCGTGTATATGTGTTTATGGTAGCGCATATAAATACTATGTCAACGCTGGTTATAGTGGTGGAGTAAATCTACTTTCTGCTGAAGAAAGGATAGTAAGTATGTCACGCAGCACAAACATGCAGCATGGAGACCGCCATTATTGTTTGGGGAATACTCGCGCATGCCTAGTGACCGAACTTGCACTTTGAGATTTGTTTTGACATTTATTTTACATTTCTTCATTGATGATTACAAAACGTTATAATATACAACGGTATAATTCAGTATAATTCATAATTTCTTGCCTTGTTTAACAGATTGGAGGACAGCAGTCTACGGGCAATAGTAGCAGCTGAGGTGATGTTCTCGTGGGTTAGTTCTTCTGGTTTGGATGTAAGCATCTGTACACTGGAAGCAATTGACCAGTGCTTGTCCACAGAGGTGTCAGATGCCTATATTAAACAACCAAAAAAACTTGACAGCAAAATGAAAAAAATAAATGTAAAAACACTAACCCTCTCTTTTTCTCTCAACAGCTAGTGGTCTAGATTTTGTTGAAACTAGTAACTTTGTGTTAGCACCGATTGTATTATTGCTCCTGTATGATCTATCGCTTATTGCTACCTGAACTCTCTGTAAGTCGCTTTGGATAAAAGCGTCTGCTAAATGACTAAATGTAAATGTGAAACCCAAGCTCAGAGTTTGGTCATTTGGGTCATTTATTAAAATTGTATTAACTAGGGCTAAAACTGGCTTCCAAATCTGGCGTCCACATCTTTTTCTAAGTTAGAGAATGAACATTGCCAGCCATGTGCTATAATAAGAAGGATTGTGTTGTGGCTAAAAGGGATAGAGCTACGGCCCCAAACCTCGTGAAATATCGCCAGATGAGCGCTGTTTTCAAATTAATCCTACCCCTGATGCTAAAATCTTGCCATATTTGGCCGTGGTGTGTACCTTCTAGCCCTTGCCGAAGGAATGATGACTTACATTGACCATGTCTTGCAGGTTCTCCAGTGTCCAGACACAGTTCATAAATTGAAGTTCACCAAATGAGCGAGTGGAGTTCAAACAGACAGCTGATGCCTTTGGGACACTACCTACTGTAAACAAGAGAAACACAACAGAGATTAAAAAGGTTTATGAACGCTTGTTTTACTGTGTGTAAAAAAACTGGGGAACATTAGATACCATCGATTGTTCCTTTTGGACATAACTGTGTTGAATAAGTAAGCTGACCGACCTCCGATAGTGGAAATGTGAAACCATTTACTGTTTCCTCCTGACAGAAATTACCTACAACAGAAGTTATTTAAAAAAATTTTTTAAATACACTTTAATAAGCAAGCAATGACCAGTGTCATTCTCAATAAGATAAACCACAAATAATAAATATTTATTATCTTGAATGTTTCTCTAGAACATCAATGGGATTAAAGTGAGATGAACTCAAATTCTACAGGATGTCAAGCATTGCTTTAGTGTTCTTGAGAAATTTACTTACTTATATAACAGGTATCGTTGGTCCAGTCATCAGGACAGAGACACACACCAGTGTCTGACAAAACCCCTACCAGGCACTGTAAGGTGGGCTGGGGTGTTGTTGAGACCAGGTCAAGGGTGGTGACAATGGACGATGTTGATTGTGTAGTTGTAGCAGGTGACGGGCTGAACAAAGTGGTTTGTGTGGTTGACATGCCGGTTAAATCAAGCATTGTGTTGGCACTGATGTTAAGCCATGTAGTATTTTGGCCCTCGGTCGCAACGGACTCGCTTCCTGGGTGAAAGGTAGTAGCTATTGTGATGCCAACAGTTTCTGAGGTTGTGTTTTGGCCATCAATCTTAATAGACTCATTTCTGACGTTAAATGTAGTAAGTGTTATGTTATAACCTGAGGTTGTCGTATCCTGTGCTGATGTTATAATTATATTATAGAGCGACATCTGGTTTAAAAAAGCTGTTGAAAAGAAAAAAATATGGATTTAGATCATTAATGTTTATTTTTTAAACGGCTGTGTACATTATCCCATTGATACTGTATTGACATCCTCGCAAGATGTGTAAACACTGGTCCAGAGGCACTTCCGAGGATTCATTTTTATTTATTGTTAAAATATTACATTCACGAATCGTAAATATATCGTTTAACATTTTGAATCGGTTAAAAATGTTCTGTTGGTTGTATTTTGTTCAAACTTTGTGTAGTGTTAAAATTTTTAAAAAGGAAGTTCTTCTGGAGCAGCGTTGATAACATCATCTGAAGTGGTCTATAAAATACTTGATTAAACTGGATTGATTTAATTCATAATTACGGGAGGGCTCCACTTCTACTGGGCCCATTGCACGAAACTTTTTTTAAATGGCAAAAATTTGGCAAATTGCACAAATTTAGTACTATATCAATATTATTACTACAACCAATAATAATAAATTGCATTGACTTTGCAGCGAATGCTGTGTTATATTTCATATTAAGAGAATCAGTGCGGTTTAGATACATTTAAAGGCTTTTAAAATGTTAAAAATTATATATGTACATGCCCCATCAAGAGCCCATTCAGTCTTTCAACAGGCGTAAATGAAATTTAAATAGAAATGCATGGGGACATTTGTTTTTACTTAAAATCTGAATAAACCATTAATTCACCAAGTAACATTTTGTTTAACCCCATCCTGGGGTTGCTAGAAGGGATTTGATTTTTTTACATTAAAATGTGTTTTTTTCATGACGGTACAATTTAAAGTAAAATTAAAGAATGGAATATTTCCATTTTCTTTATAAATAGCATGATTCTAGAAAATAAGAAAATAACAACATTCTCAAAATTATTAATAAAATAAATGGGAAAAATAGATAACATAACCATAACACCCAAAAAACATAACTCACATTTAAAGAAATATATCACACAATTTGAATTCTATGGAATATAAATAAAACATGTTTTTCTAAAATATAAACTTTATTTAAATATGGAATTATAATGATAGAAATACTATAGTTACTGATAAAAATGACGTTTTGTAATTCAAGGGTCTGTAAAAGTAGAAACCTCTTCTCTAAATATTACACTATTTGATGGTTAACTTCTGTAGGGATCTATATTGTAACAATAACAAACTTACCTGAAACAAATATGAGCAGCAACATATGCATCGTGTTCCTGTTAATGATCAAAGTTTGGTTCTCTTCCTATGCATGTCTGTTATTGACTTCTGCAGGTGGATCTCACATGTTTAGTTTGACATATTTGCATTTCAAGAAAAAAAATGGATTGTAGCCATTGCCTCTATTTGGCTGGGAGTATAATTTTAACGCACAATTGCATCTGATGGAATTTGATATTTACTGCCACTTTACAGTTTTTAATGACTAATGACTAATCATACATCTATTTGGAACCATATACAGTACAACAATATCTTTCTACGTTTATTTATTAATGTATTTGTTATTATTGGTGGTGGTAATAAGACAGTTATCATTATACAGTATGCTTAAAGTGGACATTACAAAAAGATCTTAGAAAAAAGGTCAATAAGTAATTTTTAAACCACATGCGGTTTCATAATTTCTATTAGATTTATAACAAAAATATTGTGCATTTAATTCTGTTGCATTAATTCATCATTGCCTTAAGTATTTATACAATCTTTAATATAAATCACATGAGATGCATAATTAAATTGTCCAAAATTGTTCAGGTTTAAATTGGCAATTCGAAAAACTAGTAAACTAAAGTATTATATATCATTAAATAAATTAACAAAAACTTGATTAATAAAACTTGAAAATATGATTTGTGCTTTTAGTGAACATTCTAATAATGTATCATGCACTCATCATTCACTTTAATTAATGTTAAAAATTGAGTTGTGTACAGGATTAAAGCATGTCACCGAGTTCTTGTATCAAATGCGAACGACTGTGCATTTCAGGTATGCCATTGAAACAACTCAACTCAGCTTAAATATTACAGGTGTGAGAACATGGGGTAAGAGGATAAGAAAAAGCATAACGCTTCATAACGTAAGGTCTTTATACACCTATGAACACATGGTTGTGTGTATTATATTGCATTCCGTCAATGGAGCCTCCAAAAAATGACACACTGGACATTTAAAGAGAAACAAGCACACCTTTACTGTTTCATAATGTTTCAACATAATAAAGAATTTAAAAGTTATTTTCCAACTAAATTTGTTCTTATTTGATAATTAAAAAGTAATGTTTTGATTTAAAGAAAAGAAAGTTGAGTTATTATATTATATTATTATATTATTATTGTATTATTGTTATTGTATTGCACTGTGTTTTCCTGTTATCATAAATGTCCATAAAATGAACAGAAAATATTTGTATCTTATTTTAAGCAGTGCTTATGTACATTATATGCATTGGGATTTCTTATTAGTTGGGAATAGGTTGAGGTTTTGAGCAAACTGTAGATGGGGAAATACAAGAATCAATCGAAAAATGAAGTTAGCATAATTTGAAATGTTTGAATTAAATCAGATTTTCATTTTGCCAACAAAATAAAAATAAAATAGCAAAAGTGTTTGCCATACATTCCAGCTTGAGCTTCATGGAACAGGTCCAATGTGTGTTTTCTCTGGTTTATCAGAACCAGCATTGTTTCACTTTTTTACTGATCCATCCTTGATTCAGTCCGTTGTGAACAAAATTAAAATGTGAACACCCTATATAAGAACAAACAGAACAGTCAGTCAACATAAAAAGACATTAATGCAAAGTGAACATGAAAAAATAAAAGTGCATTAACAAGTGTTGTGTTGCAGAGACAGAAGATCGCAGTCAACTTACAATTCTTCTTGTATATAGCGTAAAGGTCATTGAAGTTGAAGTTGTGCCCAGTGAGATGCCAACAATAAGAGCAGGCAGACCTAAGACATAAAATAAAAACTTAAGAATAAAGACACGCACAGGTTCCTACACTCCCACATGCATAAAACACAACTCCACACGCAAAGAGCACAATATACACACGCAATGACACATAATACCTTATATTATGTTGATGAATCATTTTTAAAAAAATCAGATTTTTTTTTCATTTTTGATTTATAGTTAATACATCAGGAAATTAACCACGCTGGTTTCAAAGATTAGTAATTCATATTTAACCAATAAAACAAAAAACTGAATTTTTTTTCAAAATGTTTTGAACTGCACTGAGACATACATAACGTTGCAGTGAGAATGGAAGAGTTCAAGTGTTTTAGACATAAGCTGTTCAATTATTAATAGGATAATAAATTGATTAAATACATGTATTATTTTAACCTGGAGGGTTAAGCCAGAACTCTGTGGACCCCTAGGGTTCTGCGTTCAATAATATGATTTTGTTTTACTAAATGTACCATTACATATAAATAATTTTTAAGTTAAAATATTTGTCAATATTATCAATAAAAGTTATCATATCGTTTCACCATTCAAATTTATCGCTAAACAAAGGAGAAATGGCTATGAGTTTGGGTGGGCTGGACCCTATGGATCTATAATGTAACAATAACACCCTTACCTCAAACCAATACGTTCACCAACATATGCATCATGTTTCTGTTAATGATCCAATTCTGGGTCTCCATGTCAGCATGTATTATATTAATTTATGTAGGATGATCTCAAATGTCCTGTTTGACATATATATTTGCATTTAAAAGGCAAATGGACACAATGTGGACATGGTACTAGGCAATGTATTGCAAAAAGCATACATAACATGAAACCGATAAGGCTGGCAGGTCACATCATTTGCCTGTATTTGGCTGTTAGTAGTGATGTCACTGTTTGATGTTAAACTTTAAGCACTCATTTAATGTTAAAGGAATATCACTGCAGACTACATATGTCCTGCAATTTGTTACTACGTGACATTTTGGTGGAAAATTCTGACTTAAGTGTTTTAATTTTGCATCAGTCAAAAGTTCCACCAACAAATTGTAAATGTTGACAAATAAAATGTATCTTATGCAATTGTATATTACAAATATCAATAATATAAAATAATGTAGTATTGGGTAACTAGTTCTTCTGTAACATCGGGGTGAAGACCCTTTTGCATCTAATTTACAGAATTTAAGCATGTCATCATTCATTTTCTAATTCATTATTAGATGCAAATGACCGTGAGTGCATTTACGCATTCAAATATGCCAACTGAACATGCAAACTGCTCATCTCTACACGGCTTATGCTCGCTAATGGACAAAATGAGGTTGACATACCTGTTTGCATTTGTGAGAATTATGAGAAATATTTTCATGCACACAGGACAGCGGCATTCTGACTCTAAACAACTCCAGTTCACAAATAAAAGTCATAACTTTTTTATACTTCCGTCTTTCGCATGTGGATTGCTCCATTCCACAACAAACAATTTAAGATAGTAATTTACACGAGTTACATATGTGAGATTGATACAGGCTATTTAGCTATTTTTTTTCAAATACAATGTCACTCATTTGGCCAAAGTGAGGGACATGAAAGTACAGTTCTGCGTTTTCAGTTAGCGAAAGAATGTAAAACCTCACCCTTAGTTAATTATCTGCTGAATATTTCTATTAAAAACACAGCCTTAGGTTTATTTGCTCTCTTGTTAATGTCTGACTCTAAGCACAAGTACATTACAGGTCAAAACATAACATTCATACTTTCTTCGACTTTCTACTTACTATATCTTCTTTCAAATAAGGATACATTTTACCATTATTCACACAAACATGTTACATTTTAAGAGACATCAAGCAGCTATCAAAAAGCAAAGATTCATATTTAATATTTAGTTTTTTTAAAGCATTGCATAATGTGCTAAAGTTACTGAAGCATAGTATGCAAAGCTTTATTATAAGCATCTACAAATATGAAGCTATTTTTTAATGATTACAATTTTGATAATCGATTATACAAAGTAATTCATGTCGGATTTAAGAGCCACAGAGCAGCTTAGTTATATGACAGTTTTTGAAGCATTGCATACTATTGCACAATATGTAACACCCTTTTTCAACGGCAAAAATATTTACATATTATTTTTATAATTATGACAAATTGTGTAATCAATATACAACTGTATGCTGTACACTCACCTAAAGGATTATTAGGAACACCTGTTCAATTTCTCATCAATGCAATTATGGTGGTGGTGTAATAGTATGGGGGATGTTTTCTTGACACACTTTAGGCCCCTTAGTGCCAATTGGCCATCATTTAAATGCCACGTCCTACCTGAGCATTGTTTCTGACCATGTCCATCCCTTTATGACCACCATGTACCCATCCTCTGATGGCTACTTCCAGCAGGATAATGCACCATGTCACAAAGCTTGAATCATTTCAAATTGGTTTCTTGAACATGGCAATGAGTTCACTGTACTAAAATGGCCCCACAGTCACCAGATCTCAACCCAATAGAGCATCTTTGGGATGTGGTGGAACGGGAGCTTCGTGCATCCCACAAATCTCCATCAACTGCAAGATGCTATCCTATCAATATGAGCCAACATTTCTAAAGAATGCTTTCAGCACCTTGTTGAATCAATGCCACGTAGAATTAAGGCAGTTCTGAAGGCGAAAGGGGGTCAAACACAGTATTAGTATGGTGTTCCTAATAATCCTTTAGGTGAGTGTATATAACTAATATGCTAACTCATGTATAACTTTGACTAATAAATAATTAGAGATGCACCGATATATCAGCAAATAACTGTTATCGGTCGATAAAAGCAATTTTTCATGCTATTGGCCGCTAGTTTAAAAACAGCCGATGATCGGTTCTGATTTATCCTGTCAATCAAAAGAGGACAGAAAATATAATGAATTTGTGCTCTGTAAACAGAAAATGTTAAGAATCATCACCCTTTTCCTGTTCAATACTAATAGTCATTATACAAATTAATAACATTCAGAAAGTTAAGATATTAATTTAATCGTCTGAAGTGATATTGGCAGATATCACTCTGAATAATCGTCTATTGGTGGAGATATTTAGTATCGGTTCATCTCTATAAATAATTACTGAATAAAAAAATATACAAACACTGTTTATATTTTGTGTTTAAAGTCAAGGTTTTATTTATCAACATAGACAAATGAGAGAGCAAAATATATTTTACAACATTAACAGGTATTGGTCTTACACACTGGTTCCTTATCATTGAACATATTTCCCAGGGATGCTTCTATCCCATCGACTCCCTTGTGGGAGAGACCTGAGGTATCCGGTACAAAACAAGACACTGACGTGTGGCAGTAAAATCAGATTTGTGAAATCAGATATTACAACGGCAAGTGACATAAAAGCCTTGAAGCATATACAGTATGAAACATCACCAAGGTCTTGCTGTTGGCTCAGAGTCAATGTGAGAAAATAATTCAATGATTTTGGTCTCCTTTTAGGCTACAATTAGTTATTTAGGTAATACTCAAAATGTATGTCTTCAAAGAGCCCTCTTAAAGAGGATGTAGACACAAAAACATGTCACAATAATTCTGCAGTCTTTTATTTCTTCTTTTTGTCCTGTGTGTTGGTGAACCACACATCCAGCAGCTTTTTGCTGTAGTAGATCTGCCAGCCATGCACTTGAACTGCAATAATCATGACCAAGTACATCACAGACACGGCTGAGAAGCCAAAGATGAACCTATAAGCCTTGCCGTGGCGATAAAGCTGTTGAGCGATGGGGAACATCTCCATTCCTCCATAAAGAATAGGAGCGACACTGAATAGCCCAGCACTGATCATTGAGATGACAAGGTAGCTGATGTTGTTTTTGGGCAGAGCCATGAAGCTGAAGAGAGTCGGTATGATGCTCAGGAGATAAAAGTATTCCCATCGGTACGGAGCGGCCACCACTTTATGCGATACTAGGTTTAGCTGGCTGACCACCACCTGTGCCACTACAAGCAACCAAAGCACTGCTTGAGCGATGTTCAACTTCTTGATCTCAGACTTCAGCGACACACTGGGAGATAGGGATACAGAAGGGTCGGATGAACGAGATTAGAGGATTTGAAGTCATCTTTTTAAAGTGCTACGAGCTCTTTTCTAACTATGCTAAACATTTCTCCATTATGTCAAAATATGAAACAATAAAAAAGATGTATGAAGATGGAATTTATGGAGATGTGTGCGCACAAAATATGGCAAATGCATTGAAATGTGCTTAAACAATTTTCCATATCTTTGTTAATAAAAAATATGTTTCATACATACATGAGGCCTACTGAAATGCAAATCAATTTAAAACCATTTAATCATTATTACTTTGGTTTGATTATACCCATTTATCTGAACTAACATTTAAAAGAAATATCGAAAATACTGATATTATATATTCTGGGTGTAGCATCATAAATATCCTACGTTTTGAACGTTTAAAATGTACGGCAACACTGGAAAAACCAGAAGAGACGAAGCTTACTGTACACAGTAAATAAATCTTAAAATATCCCTATGAATCATATTATTTATCTGAACACAAAACACACCTAAGGACAACATACACGTAACGTTACCTCATCTGATAGTGAGGCGCCACACGCTCGCGATGCTGATAGTCACCGCCATCAGTTCCTGAAGCTCTTGGTCCTGATCGGGATGCCATGGCAACCAACTACCTTTAACCTGAGGTTAATCTGTACAAGCTAAATTACAAAGTATGTGTTAAATCACAAACGGCAAAGGTTCACCAAACTCCACATACAATTAATACCATACAACCTAAATGCAAACTATCTTCCTCTTAGAAAATGAACCACGGTTTAAATATATATTACATAGAAGGTGCTTTTGGATAGTAAAATCATGACCACAAAAATCAGAAGTTGGTAGTAAAGACGACAGATCTAACGTGCGTTTAATAGCAAAAGTACTAATACTGCATTCCAGACGGATTTAGGATATTTCCTACATCGAAATCGCAATATACAGTCTGAATTTAATAAGATTAAAAGTATTTAGTACATTACAACATTCATGTTATCAAAGATTTAATAACATGAAAACATTTATCAACTATAAAAGAGCGCAGTTCCAGAAATTATTACCGGTCAAGGTTATTTAAGTTTACTAACTACTTCAATGAACGTTCCTATTTATTAAAATCAAATAAAATATTGACCTAAAAATTATTGGAAAAACTGAACTCAAGGAAAATTTAAAATGTTGCCTCAAAAATACACTGAAGTAAATTTAAAGCAGTGAAATTATAATAATAAACAGAAACTTAAATTAAAATAAATTAATCTTGCATATCAACATTAAAAATAAACCAATAAACTATAAAATGACAGCATATGCCAAAATTGCTAAAACTGTAAATAAAATTAACACAAAAAGTAAAGAAAAAAGCTAAAACTAAAATCAAAACTATAATAACTCTGGTTGAGGTGGGGAGTAACGTTATCCTTATGCTGCCATCACGTGCTCTTGGAAGTTCATTAATTGCCACTTCAACCCGGAAATAATTGATGAAATGTTTCTCTTTAAAAGTTAGCAGATAACGTTACTTGAATTTTTTAATGCTAGTTAATCATTAGTAACTTTATTGTTTTATATACTGTACGAAGCTAAAACGATTGTCCATGAATAGAATCTCATCAATTGTTCTCAAATGATTTGAGCAAACTTACCAAATATAAATATTAAAAAAAGAACTTTAATGAAACATATTTTCTCAATTTTAAAACTAACGTTAACTAATACATTTCGCTGTAGTTCATGACCTAACGATCCTCCTGAACTAACGTAACTAACCACCTGGTAAACAAACTAACTTAATTCTGTACGATCTTTAACTGATCAACAATGTATTTTTCGTTCCTAAACAACAAAAATGGGTAAAATTAAGAGTCTAATCATCATGGCAACTTCAGATTTTGCTGACGTCTCATAGCAGAAATATCTGTATGTGAGAAACACATTGCTGTATAAATTCCAACACAATTATTCTTAATCGACTTAATATATAATGAAAAGCGCATTGATATGTGTCACAATTATAAATCTAAGATAACAAAAACATACCTTATTTTGACATGAACCAGACACTTCTTTCATACATACAGTAGTAACGTCAGCTCTTATTCTACGAGCGCATTCGTCTTGACATTAGAGTTCACTACCGCCAACCCTGGTGTGGAGAGGAATCGAAGTCTAATAAACTTTTAGTAACTTTACTGTAAGTTTAAGATTAAAGATTGTATGTAACATGAAACGTTATACATAGAAATGATAAAATTTATTCTGATAATCTCTACAGACTGTACAAACAAAACTTAAATAAATAAATGAAAAATACAAGGCTAATATATATCATTAAGCAAAGTAAAAATCTGAATCTGAAACCAAAGACTGAACATTGGAATTAAAGGTTAAAATGTAATTTTAGGAATTAAATAAAAACATCCCAGTCTATAATATGATCAAAAAGAGGGAACACGTAATGGGTTGAATTATTGGCATCCAGGTTGTCAACCACTGACTTTATTAAATACACTTTAATGAACTTTGAATTGGGAACATTATCGCCGTGTCTGGTCAAATGTATAGAATTCATTGATGCAAACTCCCAAAGAAAACACAACATTTAGATTGTCAGCATTCTTTATTTGTTTAAGAGCCTATGCATTCAACGTTACTCCATATTTGTTTAACAGTTTAGCACCATTGTCAGAAATGAAAAACACCAAAATAAATTCTTTCATTTTGTGCATCACCATCACTTTGAACATATACAAATTTAGTGATTCAGTAGTAAGACTAAAAATAAATTACATAAAAGTTTCTACAATTTAAGAAAAATTCATTTTAACTTGGCGTGTGTGTGTTTGCACAGTACATACTGAATTAACAATAAACATCCTCGAGTTTGTTTTGATAAAAATGACCTTGAATATTAAAATCATGCGGTGTGAAAAAAACTTTTCTGATGGTGTTAGGTTATGTGATCATTAAAAAAACTAGGCTAGATTAAATAAACAAACAAAAACAAACAAACCCCTTATGTGTCCATATACTCCAATGAAATTCATTGAGATGGTACGATGAAAAATTAAAGACAGCAGAAACATAGTGCATATCCAACAATAATCATCTAGCTAAGAAAACAATCTCACAATCTGAATACTGTATCATTTTATACTGATATGTAGTCAATATGACCCCAGCTATATTTTACCAATATAGTACCAAACAATAAAAAATATGCAAATAAATAATGTAATAAGAGATCTATCAAAGTGCTTACAATTTGAATGGAATACTGAATGTTGTAAAATATGGTAAGCCTGCTTGAAATGATGTACTTGTGTATGCTCAACACATAGTCTCACTATATTTGCATTTCCAATTTGGCACAATATGCCACAAAGAACATATTAAATCAACTCATCCAAACTCATCTCTGTTTTATATGTGCTGTATCTATTCCACATCAAAATGATGTTTCAATTCAAGTTGATTGAAAAATATATTTTAATGTTCAACTGTGTTTTTCCATATTTTAATATATAAGAAATGTCTCAGCAATTATGGCACATACACATTTGATGTTTGACAGATTTTTCACATATTTATATAGGATATAATAAATACCCAGAGAATGATGAGTGAACATATGGACCAGCATAAAGTCCAGCAGCTTGGTCGGATGGTAGCTGGACATACACAGTGTCTCCAGCTCGTAAGGGAAGCACTGCACTCCCTGATGCCTGATCCAGGTAACCTTTTTTGTATTCATCATACGTATACATAACTGGCTCAGTGTTCTTGTACAAGGCCACCCATACGTTGCTTCCTTTACATTGAACATGGTAGGCAAAGTAGTAAATTCCAGGTATTTTGCAAGTGAAGATGCCTGTTTGAGGATTGTAATTCTGGTTGCCATTATACAGAATCTTGCTGAAGACAACCGGTTGCCCAACTGAAGGGAATGGTGTTGTTAGTTGTGCAGTAAATGCAGGCATCTCTTGGCCGTCCAAACCAATTATGGCTCCTCCAGGCTTTTCTTTCTTATAACCATCTAATCCGGGACCTTGGTCAGGGAGGATTTGCTCTTGACTAGGAGACTGAGCAGGGGGCCCAGGTGGGCCGGGTGGGCCAGGAGGACCAGGTATTCCAGGTTGACCAGGGAGCCCACCTGGTCCAGAATTACCAGAGGGACCTATTGGGCCGGGAAATCCTGGTTTTCCCTCACCCGGTGGTCCTGGTTTTCCTGGCAACCCATAATCCCCTTTTGGCCCTGGGAGACCAGGTGGGCCTAATGGTCCTGCTGGACCCATTAATCCTGGGATTCCCATGGGCCCTGGTTGACCTCTCTCACCTGGAAATCCAACTTCTCCTTTTGTGCCTGGCTTTCCATGGATACCGGGTGTGCCAGGTAGGCCTCTCTGTCCATTTTCACCTTTAGGTCCCATGGAGCCAGGTACGCCTCTAGGTCCTGGTTGAGCTATTTCACCTGGGAATCCTGGTTTTCCTGGAAGTCCTTGAGGTCCTGGTACACCATTTTGACCTATTGTTCCTTTAGGGCCTACTGCACCACCCTCTCCTTTTGGACCAGGGAAACCATTCCCTCCAGGAAGTCCAATTGGACCTGGAGCACCCGGAAGGCCATTTGGACCTGCTGGTCCCATAAATCCAGGAAGACCACCGTGACCCTTCTCACCTTTTAGACCTTGAGCCCCAGGCAAGCCACCATGCCCCTTTTCACCTTTAGGGCCAGGAAAACCAGGCTTTCCGAATCCAGGCTGTCCTGGACCCCCAGGTAAACCAGCGGGGCCTGGCTCACCTCTACCACCTGGTACACCTGGTTTCCCTGGGAAGCCATCTGACCCAGGCTTACCCATACCTGTTAGTCCTGGTGGCCCAGTTTGTCCCCTTTCCCCTGGTAGTCCTGTCAGCCCTGGTTCTCCAGGTGCACCAGGTTTACCTGGCTCTCCAGGAGCCCCGGGCATTCCATTCTGTCCTGGCTTGCCAACTCCTGGTGGTCCTTGTTGTCCTGGTGGCCCTGGAGGTCCAGAAGATCCCCTTAAACCTGGCGGACCTGGATGACCATTCCCATTACTACCTTTTAGCCCTTGGAGGCCAGGGATCCCAGGGTGGCCTTTTGGTCCAGGTTCTCCACGGGGCCCAGGTTGTCCTGGAAGTCCTTGTCCCCCCGGTTTTGACACAGCTGGTAGGCCATGGGGCCCCGGAAAACCTGGAGGTCCTGGTAATCCTATTGATCCTTTACCACCAATTGGTCCCATCTCGCCCTTTGGTCCTGGTAAACCAAAACCTCCAGGTTTTCCTGGCAATCCTGACATTCCAGGCTTTCCAATCCCAGGGAATCCTGGTGGACCTTGGGGACCAGGTTTTCCAGCAGGTCCTGGAATACTATTGCCAGGAAGTCCTGGTGGACCTTGAGGCCCCGGAGGCCCGATTGGACCAGGCTCACCAGTGATACCTTTCTCTCCCCTTGGAATTGTTTCACCTGCATTAAATAAATCGTAATAGTTCAGTATCTAGTAAACTGGAGAACACATGTAAATATCATAAATATTCAATAAATGAATGCATTCCTCAGCAACTTTTTAAACCTACCTTTTCCTATATTGGGTTTACCCAGGTGCATGGGTATCTGTGGACGTTCTTTTCCCTTTCCATAATGTGGAAGCAAAGGCATCTCATTGCCATATGACAGTTGTGGCATTTCTTTTCCATAGTAATGGTGTTGGGGTATCCCCTCATTGCCATGTTGCATGAGAGGCAGTTGAGGCAGGGGGTGGTGCTGTTGCGGCAATGGCTGGTGCCTATAAAAAGCCCCTGCATGGATATGATGTAGCAGACAAAGATGCTCCACTAGTACAATTAAGCGGGCAGAGAAGAGAGGCCCAGCCATGTTCTGTGGATTGGAGCAGAGAAGAAGTAGTTGGTGCTCGGAGAAATTATAAAACCCCTTCTTTGCACAAGCTTTCATTTTGTGAAGTGTAACATGCTGAATATGAAAATCACATCAATTTTTTTTACTATCGACAGTACTAAAATATTTTCACACATTTATACATTTTTTATACTATCACTCATACACGAAAATGACCCATCATCCCATCTTCCCTGTGCTACAGACATTTCTAGAATTTACTGACTGACAATTGGAAAAATAAAAAATATATCGTAATTAATAACATAAGCAAAAAATTACTTGAGTTAAAAATTCGTGCAACATTGAAGCAACATGGAAAATAAATATTACCAAAATAATTATCACCACAGAATTTTACAAGAACTATAAAAATAAATCAAATGTGTTACAATGCGTAATCAATTCGCCCATTGCTAAAACATGTTATCTGCTTTTGAAATAGTTATGCCAATAATAAATGCATGTACATTTATAACAGAATTAGCATCATATCATGTTAGCTGGATCAAGTAATCATAGAAAATAACTATAAATATAATATAAATATAAAAAATTAAAATCTCAAATATTTTAGTTAATACATAAATAGAAAACCATTATTAATGGATTATGAATTAAAATTATATTTAAAAATTAAATATTCTGTACAAATGTATGCATTAAAAAATATTATTTGGAGTTAAGGATCTTGTGACTTTTAAAAACATGATCACTACAGGGGAGTCAATAACTAAATTCAAAGGTAAATGAAAACCTGTACTGTCAGCATCATCATACACGGACCATTATGTCTTCTGGTTTGTTTATTCTAAAGGCACAACATTTTTTATACAGAAAATTGCATTTGAGATATGAGAAATAGCGTTTATAAATATTAAATTGCATGCATTGAATTCTACAATTTTTTATAACATCTGTTCTCTTTATGATGCTGTCAGGGTATTTTATAGGTATCCGTGAATGTCATATGTTACCTGGAGTCATAGGAACTGTTATGATAATAATTTGTTACATTTACATAGCGCTTTACATGGATGATGATGTTTGTGTGGTCTGATTTCTGTTTTCAGAAATGTTCTGAGTAGAACAAAGTATTTGTAATAATGACCATCTCACTATATATAGTCAACACATACAAATAATTAAAATAAATAACATTTATTTAAAAAGTTCATAGTATTTGCAGAGACTGTGTTTTTTAAATCATGACAACTAGAGGGCAGTACCTACCCGTAAAGCAAGAAGTTTGAAAATATTTGCAAGTTGGTTATGGATGAGCATGTGTAAATGTGTTTGCTATCGTCTTTCTGTTTGTTTCATACAGAAAGTAGCTAGATCTGTTTTCTAAAAGACACAACACATAATTCATAATTCTTTAGTCTATTTTGGCATTCTCAAAACTCCCCACTTAAAAGAACAGGTGTGAATACATTCATTCTGGACACACATGCTTATCAGGTATATAAGACTGAGAGTCGTGTTTAGTTTCTTATCACACAATTTTATCGCACTGTATAGACCTTTTCACATTTCCGTGATTCTCAGCAGCAGAACTCGTCATAGTTGGGGAAAGTTCTATATCGGTGAATGGGAGACTACCACAAACATATTTTGGGCATTCTCATTTACTGAAGAAGCAAAAAAATAGTAGCGTTCTCACTACTTTTAACAAAATAAAAATAATAGTGAGAGTCTGAACGGGAGTCAAAACGCTGAAGAAACACCCTCGCATTGGTGTTTTTTGTAATTTAATGCAAAGGTTTATAATACAAACTATAGTGTGATAAACGTACATAATTAAAAAAAGACTGGAAGATTTAAGATGCTGATAATGTTGGAAGGCATCATCACAGGCTTGTGAAAAAGGTCCTTTGCGTATACAAAGTTTTCACTTCAAAAACCACACACAATTAGAGAAAGCAACAATGAAAAAATATAAAATCGATTTAAATTTGTTTAATTTAAACGTGACAATTATTAAAACAAATTAAATGTTGCAGAGTGCTATCAAAAATCCCAAGAATCAACTGCCACAGCATCGTTTCACATCATGTAATTGCACTTCAATGGTACAATTGTCTAGTTTCAAGAAAAACTTGTTCAGTTCCTTACTTCTGTGTCTACTTCTTTCTGTTGTCTTGATATATGAAAGCCACGTCCTCTCGGTTCTGTCCTCTTTACTCTGGCCGTGTGAAAGAGTGATGAATGGAAACCCAGCCTCTCACTTAGTTTTTTAGAGCGTTGATGCTTTAGCACCCAGCCGATAAACTGTGCTGAAAGCCAGACCTCAATGAGGCGGCATCCTCCTCCTGTGATGGAAAAATCGTGAAAGCTTGAATTATTTTTACAGAATCGATTTTGATTGTAATACATGAAGACATATTGAAGACAAATGTCTCAGTGTGTCTATACAATAGAAGTCAATAGCGTTCAATGTTGTTTGATTGCCGAAATTCTTCAAAATATCTTCGTTTGTGTTCTGCAGAAGAAAAAGGTCTTACAGGTATGGAATGAAATTATACTATTTTTAGGTGAACTATCTTGTGAGATCTCATTCGTAGACAAAATGTCTAATTTCTCGCACGCCATGTCGGAGTTATTTTTGGTGACACACATCAAAAGCAATTTCACAATCTTATAAGATACTCAACCTGCATAAAGCATCATGGATATTGTGTTAAGGGGAGGTCACAGGGAAAACATGCCTCATAAAAACTTAAGGTTTGTCCAAACTGCAGAATGAAAGCTAACCCGTAATTCTCCGTGCTTATTTATCAAATTCACAAAGCCGAAATTAGCTTCTCACTTTGTTCCCCGTGGCCTAAATTAGACGTACAAGCATGCCAGTACACTGTAAAATCTATTTGTTGTCCTTACTTACAAATTATTTGTTAACTTACAACTTACTCAGTTGTCAAAATGTATATATTTTACTAGTTAGTATTAAGTTACGATTACTTGCAGGGGAAATAAAACAATTTACTTTTCGCCTTTAGTATATTTTACTAAAATCAAGCAAGTAGCGGCAAGCGAAGCAATTACTTTACTACACCAGCGAGAGGCAGTGGAGAGCAGATCCTGCATGTAGCCGAAAAGATTCCCAGCATGCTTTGCGCCAGACGGCATTAGTACAGTACATTTTTAAAATATGATTATTTTATATGTTTTTAGTAAAGTTAAAGACTTGATAGTGTTTAATGTTCACTTCTCTTAGATATTTAGAAGAGTTTGACATATTTTTCAGTTTTGTGGTTACCACTGTTTAGAAGATAGGTGCATGTGATTAGGTTCTGCGAAGCTCAAGTGTTTATTACCAATGAGCATAGTCTGGGCATACAGTTCTGAGATCAGTCTCCTCTTGCTCATTTTGTGTTGCTCAAGTCAAGGTGTTTGATTTATGCATTTTTAGAAAAACATTAATGTGAAATAAAGAATTTAATTTAGTGAACTTAAAACTCCAATGATGGATAAAATAAATATTTAAACTGTAGTAAAATTTAATTTAGCTATAAAGTAATCAAACTTTATTATTGCAAA
The DNA here is from genome assembly GCA_029783895.1 of Triplophysa bombifrons. Taxonomy (NCBI): domain Eukaryota; kingdom Metazoa; phylum Chordata; class Actinopteri; order Cypriniformes; family Nemacheilidae; genus Triplophysa; species Triplophysa bombifrons. Next base: position 4,244,525 of record CM056472.1, read on the forward strand.
CTTGTCCAGGTTTACAGTGCAATAAATCCAATTGAAATTCTTAAGATGGTAATAATACTTAATTCTGAGTACTCCACACTAAGTCAAGAGTACATCTGAACTAATTTTTTTAGTTACTTGAACTCAACAATACCATTTCACTTTACTTAGTTATTTTAAGGCAATCGGTTTGCATGCTTTTTTGAGTAAGATCAACTAATTCGATTTTACAGTGTAGAAACTATAGTTTTCAGCTTTTAAGGCACATACCTTCACATCTCTTTAAAAGACAAGAAGTATGTTAACAGACAAGGGTCTCAACCACAAAGACAAGCACGATGGAACAACAGCAACCCTACACGTCCACTGGAAAATGCAGGAACCAATGTTTCCCCCTGGTGTTTCTATGGATTTTGCCAAAATGTACAACCACAGCGCTTGTCTGCTTGGTTTCACGCCACAGCTCTGTTATCGCCTTGATTCTAAAATAATCAATTTTCCATTTCCAACTTCTCTGACTGCTTCCAGATGGTAAACTTCAATTCACAATAAACAAATGAACTAGTTGGGTGTCCAGCATGCAATTGATGCTGGTGTGGCATGAGAAGAAGATTGCTTAGCCTCGGATCGAGGCAAATTAATCACATTGTTTCAAAAGACATACAGTGGAAAAAATGAAGATATAGTTTTTCTGAATTTACTATTTATGTGTTTAGGTAAAATGATATTTGTATTTAATTCTGTGAACTACAAACAATATTTCTCTTAAATTTCAGATGAAAATGTTTTTTCTGTTTGCATTTATTTGCAGAAAAAGAAAACTGGAGAAACAGGTAAAATTACAGAAATGATGCTCTGTATTTTATCAGCCCTCAAATACGCCAAAGAAAACAAGTTCAGATTCACTTTAAAGTAATACAACAGTAATATTTGCACACTGATTTAGGAAAAGTAAAAAAAAAATAGCACTGATTTCTTGTGTCATGTTGTCAGTCTTTCCCATGACTGTTGGGTGACTTCATGTCACTCCTCAGGTTTGATTCTTTTGACATTAAACAGACACTGGACTGGAATGGACACAAAACATCTAGAAATAATGATTAAAATGTGTCTGTAAGATTGTAATCGGGTTGTAAATGCACTAATTCAAGAAATATACATAAAAAAACTATTTCATCCTATAAGGATCACAGGGCTGTCTGGTCTATGATAAAAACGCATCTAAAACATGTCATGTGACCCAATGTAGTGTGTAACATTGCAGATAATTTTGTTTTTCTTTCCCTTGGCTATTTTCATTAAAAATGGATCCATGAAGATGGATTGGATGCAAATAAGGCTCAGGTTTTTATATCAAGATATGATTTTATAAAGACTGAAAAAAAAATAAACAGTGAAAGATTATGTAATGAAAAGCAAAAAGATCAGCACTGCGGCACGAAGCATTGAGTTTGTGGGCTACAGACGTAATCTATCTCTTACTGAAACACAGATGTCACAGTTATACCAAACTCCATTAAAAACAGAGGTCAGTCTTGGGTGTGTGTTTTTCTCTAAAAATGCTGAATTCACGATTCTGAGTGTTGAACCTGCTGTTTCAGCTTTTGGGTAATTTGAAAAACTTTACTGTGTTTTACAATCTGCAAACCGGTGATAATGAGGTGCTGACAGTAAACAGCAGCAGATGCCAAAATACAGAGGCACGTGGACACGGACACATGATTCCATGTTCCCACCCTACCAGCTATTACACAGCTTTCCCCCAAACTCAGAAATAACATTCATGTTTAAGAGTGAAGGCTGAAAGTGAGACATTTCTCCTATGAAAAAGACACACAAATGTCTCGTCCAAGGCTAATAATGTTTTTTTAAACATGTAATTTTTGATCAAAATCATGAAACAATCATGTGCAGCAAATTATTCTGTAAATTAAGAGTATGGTTTGTTTGGATTTAATAAAAGGTCACGTTTTTTTATTATGTAATCATGTTTTTCTTGTGTTTTCTTGTGTTAGTTAGCAGTATTTCTTGAGTTATTATGGCTTAAATCCAAACAAACCAACTGCAGTTTCATTGATATTAATTGGAATGCACAATAAAAAAGATTTAAAAAAAAAAGGAATCTCGTCTTCAAATATTACTGACCAACCATAATCTCATAAGAGAAACATTGATTTATTTTGATCAAAAATTACATTTAAAAAAAAAACATTATTAGCCTTGGACGAGATATTTTTTGTTCGATTTGGTTAAAGGGATATTGAACCCAAAAATGAAAATTCTGTCATCATTTACTTACTCTCTTATTATCTCAAACCTGTATACATTTATTTGTTCGCTAATCACAAACAACAAAACTTGCCAGAATGTCAATAAACAAACAGATCTCATCCCCCATTGACTCCCATAGTATTTCTATTCACTACTATGGCAGGAAATGGGGGATAGGATCTGTTTGGTTACTGACATTCTTCCAAATATCTTCTTTTGTGTTTAGCAGAACAAAGACATTTATACATGTTTGGAACAACCTGAGGGTGAGTAAATGAGGACAGAATTTTCATTTTTAGGTCAACAGTCCCTTTAGCACATCTAGCAAATCAGTCCCAAAGATTAGTCAGGGACTGTAAACCCATACACAAACACTACAATACTATACTATACTAATACAATAACTTACACTGCAACAGGACAGGACAATAAAATCAAACATTGTAAACCCTTTATTTTAAAAATCACAATGACCTTATAAAGACAAAGGAATGTTTGGGAATGATGTGGGGGAAGATATATTTATATGTATTTTATAATCATGTATACACTGAGATGGAGCAGTTATGCCTCAGGACGGAGGAATGTAGAATCAGCTGACAAAACTGACCGTGAGCCAGAACAGCCAGAGACAGTAAAACATATTCTCTCTCTCTCTCTATCTCTCTCTGTCCCTCTCAGACAGAGAGGAAGACTTTTTTCATGTAAGCATATTTCCTCCATGAGGAAAGTTAGGTTTTGGGCAGCATTTAAACCACGAGAGACTTTATCCATCTGGTTGTCGAAGAAAAAAGCAACATTTATAAATAAATCATTCATTTCACCATTTAAAAGGTTGTTGCTAAACTTTAAATAACTAATATAATTCTGCATTAGGCTGTACAAGCAATTGCATTCATTTAGCAGATCCAAAGTGACACTGAGGAAAGCAATAATTCATCTTTATTCAAGGAGTTAAAAAAAATAGAGACAATAGTTATTTTCAGTATTAATATGAAACATTAGTGCTACCCTGCTTAAACTGTAATTCAATAATTCAAGCATACACAAAACCTCTAAATTATTTTGAAGAGCACACACACGTGTGCAAAAACATAACACCACAAAAAAAACTATTTAAGGTCCAGTCTATGGGACACCTTCACTTTTATGCATCATCTCAATATTCATCAGGACTATTGATCTTAAATGACCCATACATCTTTTTATCTTTTGTTCCAGCTGGACACTGGTGCTGGTGATTTACAGCACTACAGACATGTGCCAGGGTCAGAGGTGTGCTGGTGTATTTGTGAGTGTATGTGTCAGATTCCAAGCTAACAGTCTCCCACGTGTTCAGAGGCGAGGGGCTTTCAGCCTTCAAACCAATTCCCCGCTCCAATTCCAAGCATTCCTCTTCCATTCACTGCTTTTTGTGCCGAGATCAACTCGGCTTGACCTGGAAAGTGAGATGAGACACAACTGAGCCTAAATTAGTAGGTCGAATGACTGGAGATTGTACATCCCCGACATTTTCGTATCTCATCATCATGTGCATCATTTTGTTTTAAAGTGATAAGGACGATGCTGAAATTACATCACAACTGTAAGGAGCTCATGAATAATTGGTCTTAAATATTTTGCCGGATCATCTGTTGATTTTAGACTATTTGATGTGTTGAACTTGAGTGTTTTCTCATACTGAGATGTAAAACTTATAAGTTTTAAGAAATGATTAAAAGAACAATATCAATAGCACATTGAGTGGCTATTTAAAAAAAGATTTCTTTACACAGAGAAAAGTTCTTTCCATCCACACGGAGACGCATTTAGCTGTATACGTAAAGATTTTGTATCATATCAATATTCTTAAAGGGGTAATGCAAGGTTGTGTCAAACATTTACGTAGTATTTCTGTGCTTGATACACTCCCCCAGCAATCGTACAGGTTTCAGAAATATTCAGATTTTTTTTCGAACATATAAAACTGTTTTGTA